>CM067325.1:41860625-43332500 GCA_034376525.1 Nicotiana benthamiana
AACATGCATATTCAATAACGGCTCTACGATAAACCTAGTTAGAACAGTACCAACCTCATAAGAAGTCAGTATGAAGCTTTCGATGGATTGTGTATACACATGGTGTGCAAGTATGATAGTAGAGCTTTAAGGTGTGGATATGAATGCCACCTATGTGGAAGAGAGGTTATGAAAGATATAGAAGATACGATGCAAGATTTAAATGTAAGTAAGGTACATGTGAAAGAGGTACGAGATGTCCAAGTACAGAAGGTTGCGAATAATTCAGATATCAGATAGAAGGCTGGAAGAATCACAATTCTGTATCAAGAAACGATAGTAGTGTCGTCAGTGGCATATTTTACAACATGCAGTTTCCAAATACAAAGAGGTCTAGTTAAGAGAGTAAATAAGAGTTAGAGACGATATGATGTCTTGCTTGAGGTTCCAAAGTAACATAAGGAAATCAATAGTGCTTGCAAGTTAAAGAAAGGTTATGAGTGACATAAATAGATAAATGTAGGCCGCAAGCTAAAGTATGGTAGATCGACAAGTAGATAGGAGTAAAGATAATAATAGGTGATGGAGAAGGTGACGAGAATAGGGAAGTCCTCGGGATTAAACCCATCACAACAAGAGAGCTGGCGGTTTCCATAAGTTATAAAAAGCTCAGTATAGCGTGAGTGAACTCAGAGGAGTTTAGGACTATGAGGATTAATGCTGCCCTAGTGGTAGAATAAGGGTGTAATTGTGATAGATAGGAGCATGACGTTTACGCCTTTAATTGGGTAATGATTCAAAGAAAAAGGATTTTATGAATTGTACAGGATTAAAATACTCCCATAAAGTGAATTTTGTCGGGATGCTATGAAATAATGTTATTGAAGTGTAGTTAACCCTAAGTGGATCAGAAAATAACTCCAGATGTTCCCCGATGAGACGTGAGCCCTAGTGACAGTATATTATGTAAGAGGTTTCAAGTTATAAGTGGTAGATTAAAATCAATATTAAGGTAAATCAGCAATTGATTGATAAAATTTCTAAAGTACGAGATGATATTTGGCTTCCATTCTTATGATGAACAGTAATGAGAAAGAATTAAGGGACTTAGATTTATAAATATAGGATCAGCAGCGAGAGAGTAACTTGGAGTTTGGTAGCAGACCTCGGTAATGATAAATGAAAGCATGTGTTAGGGTATCATAGGACCTACCTAGATGAAGTAAATCCATAAGGATAGATATCCAAGGCTATGAAACAAGATACAACAATAATCACAAGTTCGACAAAGTACCAAGCAAATGACTTTAGTACACCTATAGATAACTAAAGGGGCAACTTGCCATAGTTCTGTTCCCAAAGTGAGGCCTAGAGATTGGCTAAAACCTGGAGGAAAAAGGATAGAATAGTTGTATAGGCGCACATACAACCACAGGGTCATACAGACTGCATGATAGAAGGTCGCAACAGTTACGAAATTGGAAGAATTCTGACAACAAGTCGTGGTGTGAGAAATAGGCCTAAAAGGGGGAATGCCCTAGCCTATGGATTTACTCAAAGAATAGTTCCTAGATATCAAGGAAAAAATTAAAATATATACAATAACTATGGGTTATGAGACTGATAAGCGTATCAACCAACATTCGAGGATGAATATTCCGGGGGGGGGGGGGGATGATGCTACACCCCATGTTTTCGTATATAAGAGTACGTCTTAAGTCAATTGATGTAAGACTAAAAATGAGATCATCTTTCGAAAAATATAAAGTAAGTTATCATGTTACATAAGATGTTACATATATTGAAGATCATGAACACCAAGTACAAAGAGGGTTGGAAGATTTATAAGCTAAGGAATTGAAGAAAATAATGTTTCGTCGAAAGTCGACAAGTTGGGATGTTATAACATGTATTTTCTGGGTGAGACTAGGGTTCTTAACATGATATGGAGGTTATGTTATGAGTTATTTCACTCTTATAATAGTCGTGTGTTATGGTTTAACGTCAAGCGAGTTATGGAACAAAAAATGGCAAAGATCATCAGAAGTTACATTCACCAATATGCTGAAAATTAGGCCAAATGTAACTGCAATTTTCTCCTAATATACTTAGAGTTATGGGGCGTTATATCAATCAAATAAATGTTATATGAGGCTAGTTTCTAACACATTAAACCGTTTACCAATACGATATCGTAGTAGAGAGATATATGCATTTTTGCAAGATTGCGCAGGCTGCTAGGTGACAAGTAGGCGTGTCACCTACTTGGTTAAATGAGAGCCCAAAAAGAGGAAATTTCGAGTCAGCCAAAGAGACCATTTAAGGGCTTATCTCATGCAATATAAAACTCATTATATATCACAAATAATCAGACCTACAACCCTACAAACTTCCTCCCTAAAATTACCCATAAACCCTAATTGATTTTTTCTCCCTTTCAAGTTCTAATTGGGGGGTAAAACCTAGAGTTAAAAGAACCAAGATAGGAGCTAAGTTATCCAACAAATAAGGTATGTTTATTGCTCTCTTTAATATATTTTTATACTGTAAATTCTTGGTAAGTCGTTCTATAGTTGTAAGAACTCACGGGACGATGATCAAAATCCGTGAGTTCGAGTTATTCACTTGTAGCAGACTGTTTTGTGTTGCTGTTGGGCTTCGTATTTTACTAATGTTTTCTAGAGTTTTTGAGGATGAAGGGTGTGGACAAGCACCAAATATATGCAGGGTGGAGGGCTGGTCGTTCGTTATAACATTTTTCGGACTATTTGACACTACTACGTTGGTCGTTTTGTGTATGAAGAGATTAGGGCGTGTTAGGCTGTTTTATAGTATTTTATGGTATAAATAGGGTTTGAAAGTAATGTAGTTGATATTTTTGTTTTCTTGTATCGTTGGTGTTATTTTGAATTTGGAGGAAGTAAGGATTATAGGGGAGATGCTGCCCGTTTTTATTAAAAATAAACTTGTCGTTCGCTGTGCGATAGTTGTACCTTTCGTAACTTAAGGATAGTATTACTGTCATTGTTGTAGAGTAAGGTGTGAAGAGGAGATTTCAAATTGGTGATTTGAAAGATTGTGATAAGGCATGTTAAGGCTAAACCTTTCCTTCATTTTGGTATGATCCAGTAAATACATGTGTTTGATAACGAGACATAAAGAAAATACATTTCCTAGTCTTATAAGTTACAACATTCTCCCTTATCGGGACTTCATATTCAGTTTAGTTTTATTTTCTGTCAGCCTAGAGAGCAGAGAGTGTATATATATATATAGTATTATAGTATTTTTACTACCATCGGGCTATAATCAATGGGCAGGCCTTCTATTGAGCAACCTTTGATCAGATGGTGAGTTATATACCAAGCCTACTGTGGCCGAGCGCCTACGAGCGAGCCAAGAATGGCCGAGATACAGAGTCTAGTATGGCCAAACACCTATGAGCGAGCCTACTATGACAGAGCATATATATATATATATATATATATATATATATATATATATATATATATATATATATATATATATATATATATATATATATATATATATCGAACCTTGTAGGGCTGGACAATTATTTTACTTACAATATTGAGAAGTTGAGCCAGTATCAGCAGGTAAGCATATAAATTCTCTTTGACTCCCAGTTACTTTCAGTTATTATATTATCATTTTAGTTTTAGCTTTCAGTTATCCTGTGGCCTTACATACTCGATACATTATTTTGTACTGACGTCCCTTTTGCTGGGGACGCTGCATTTCATGCGTGCAGGTCCCTCCCAGCAGGCAAAGTCAAACCTCAGCATCGTTTGTAAGCTCCACTTTCTCGGATTTATAGGTCTAGACCTTGGAGTCCATTTTATATACACAAATTTGATGGGTAGGTCAAGGCCTTGTCCCGACCATGGTACAGTTCAGTTATCTCTAGAGTCTTGTAGATGAGTCCTGTATAGTTTGTATATCAGTAGATGTTCATGGCGGCCTTGTCATCCTCCACAGATATATATATATATATATATATATATATATATATAGATATATATATATGTGTGTGTGTGTGTGTTGTGTGTGTGTGTGTGTGTGTGTGTGTGTGTGTGTGTGTGTGTGTGTGTGTGTGTATGTGTGTGTGTGAGCTTTTGGTTATTCTTACCCCTTAGAAAAGAGAGTCGATATTTTCATATGATTTAGAATATGGTCTCATCGGCCTAAGTTGAGGGTTACACCTCTAGAGTTTTTAGATATAGAGTCGTATGCTCGGGCCAAGTACGGCATCGAGTGCTGCCCATACCTCGTCAAATTCAGGGTGTGACAAATATGGGCCGACTACCAGAGAGATTACTCTCAAAATAGCCCGACTACAGGAGAGATTACTCTTAATATAGCTTGACTGCCAGAGAGATTACTCTTAAAGTGGCTCGACTATCGGCACAACCAGCTTAAGATGCAGAGGGACTTACATGTCCACCATAAAATAAGAAAGTTATAGTTCCTTTTAAGGACAAACCCTTGAAGAGGACAACTTAAGGTGCAAAAGGACTCATATGTCCACCTTAAGATTGGAAAGTTATAAAGCTTCAACTTGAATACGACATCGACTTGAACACTTGGAAAACTTTGAATATTTGGCGGACTTTGCAGACTTCAACACGAAGATTCCGAAGGCTTAAACAATTCAACTTTTAGATTGGCGAATTTGAAGACTTGGAGGGCCTAAATATTTCAACTTGAAGATCAACGAATTTGAAGACTTCAAGTTGTAGATCGACGGACTTGAAGATTTCAACTTTGAGACTTGGAGGGCCTAAATATTTCAACTTGAAGATCGGCAAACTTGAAGACTGACGGAGTTGAAGATTTCAACTTTGGGGACTTCAACTTGAATAACGACAGACTTGAAGATATCAATATATTATGGAGGGTTTCCCCTTTTAAATCAAATGAGATCAAAGTTCAATAAGAGGATGACATTTTAGCTTAATTTTGCATTTCTCCATACTACACTTGGACAACAATTGGGGCAATATGTATCTTTTGAACTTATACGACTGAACCTAGAATGAAACTCTAAGTTTCCTACGTACCTCGGTGAAGAGGATCAAGTCATTCCGTAGTTCATACTGGGTATATTATTTTTACATCCTAACTTTTACCTAGGCCGGCTCTTTCGAGATTTTCAACCCAGCGGACTTTTTTGGGGCCATACACAGTTTATACTCTTGCGAGCTAGGAGTGTACCAACATGCAGCTTAGGCTCGTGCGTCAAGGAGCGTTGCAACTTCAAGGATAATACTTCTTCAAATACTTGCCATTGATAGGGTCGAACCTCATATCATCTGCATCAACCTGCTTGTAAACCCCACTTGAGTAAGCTTCTTGAATGACATATGGCCCATCCCATTTTGAAGTGAACTTCCCTACAGGTTTATGAGAAGTAATTATGGGTCTTTGTATGCAAGGACTTGATCTCCTACTTGAAAGGATCTTCGGCGAACTCTTTTATTGAAGGCGCGAGATAATCGAGCTTGATAACATTCAAGACTCTGTTGAGTTTCCAATCTCTTTTTATCAAGAGCTTCCAACTCTGCTAGCCAGAGAATTTTATTCATCAGTGATCCCTTCTTGAATATCCAGTCGTAATGAAGGTATTTGACGCTCAAGTGGCAAGACGACTTCGACTCCATAAACAAGTGAATAAGGATTCGCCTATGTTGGCGTGCAGTGAGTCATCCTATATGCTCATGAGCTTATTCCATATGGTCATTCCAATCCCGTTTGGATTTGGAGATGACTTTATTTAACAAGTTGCATAGAATCTAATTGAATGCCTCAGCTAGACCATTGGCGGAAGCATTATTCATTGAAGTGTTACATTGCTTGAAGCCAAAGAGATAACAAATCTTGTTCATCAACCTATTATTGAATGGCTTTCAATTATCCATTATTATGTAATGAGGAATGCAAAAGCGATAAATAATGTTTACTCGAATGAAACTTGCAACATTTTCCTTCTTTACTTCCTTAAGAGCAACAACTTCATCATATTTTGAGAAGTAGTCAGTTGTAGCCAAGATGTATAGGTGCCCACTAGAGGACTTTGGCAGTGGTCTAACAACATCCAATCCCCAAGTATCAAATAGCCAGGATGCAACAGTCGGGTGCAACACTTTATGAGCTTGATGAATTAAATTCACATGGAATTTACAAGCCTTGCATCTTCGAGCGTAGTCCAAACAATCTTTTACCATCGTTGGCCAATAATATCCCATTCTTTTTATATGGAAGTGGACCTTTGGTCTGGATTGGTGTGACGCACATACCCAGAATGTGCCTCTTGCAAAGCTTGGAGAGCTTCTTCTTCTCCTATGCATCGTAAGAGTACTCCCTCGAACGACCTTATGGATAGAGTATCCTTGTAGTAAAGGAAGCTAGGTGCACGATGATGGATTTTAGTCCTTCTCCTCGGATTTTCTGGAAGTATCCCATGGCATAAGTAGTTGATAATGGGTTGTTGCCATTCTTGTTTCTCAACTTCCGAAATCGCAACAAGATGCTTAAGTTTGTTTTCTCCACCTTCAGCCTCATTTGGTGGCGGTACTACCCATTTTTGGCAGACGGTAAGTTGCGCTTGGTCAGGCAAGGCTAATGATGAAGCTAGAGCAGCTATAACATCAGCCTTCTTATTTCTTTCCTCGGTACATGCTGAATAGTCACATCACCGAGCCACCCCATCAACTTTTTAGCGTAATCATGATATGGGCACAGTTCAGGCTTCATAACCTTGTAACTACCCAAAAGATGATTGACCACTAACTGGGAGTTACCAAAGACTTGCAATTGAAATTGCTTCATATCAATCGCCATTTGGAGCCCAAGTATTAATGCTTGATACTCAGCAACATTGTTATAATAGAGTTGTGTCAGGGTAAAGGAGTAGGGAAAGACTTAACCTTGGGGAGTGACAAATACTATGCCAGCCCTGGCTCCCCTACGACGCCCAACACCATCAAAGTACATCTTCCATGGAGGTTTAACTTCAACGACCATTGCGTCCTCATCAGGTAGTTCATTAGTTAGCTCCCGATCATCAAGTATTAAATGATCTGCCAATGCTTATCCTTTTAGAGCATTTTAAGGGATGTACAAAATCTCGAATTGTTGAAATTGGAGGTACCATCTCGCTAGTCGATCACTAAGAACAGGTTTTGACATCACGAACTTGATGGGATTTGCTTTAGAAACAAGATGAGCTTGACAATAGTGCTTTAATTTTGAATTGAGAAGACAAACGCCAAACACAACTTTTCAATTGGCAAATAGTTCAACTCGTTAGGTGTCATCATCTTTTTTTGGCAATCTACTCGGCAAGCGCCTAGGGCTAGATTTCATTAATAATATGAAAATGAAAATTACAACAAATAGGAAAAATAAAATAAGGGGGACTAGCACCAGTATTGTTACCCATATAATACAAACGGCGTAAACCTTACCTTATTAATCCTATTGAGGCCAATAAAAGCCTCATGAACTAACAAACATGTAAAAAGAAATTAGTAGCAAGAACTAAGAAATGTATGATCTTCACAGAGTTTATAACATGCTCTGTGATGATATTACATAGAATAATACTAATGAGATGATAAAATAGAAAGCTGAAGAAGCCATCAAGGTGCTCTCTTTTCTCCAATTTTGTGAAAAATTCAATTTGTAAATTATTGTCTTTGTCCACAATTTTTCTCAATATGACTTCAAAATTCATGCTATGTTCTTCGATCGATTGGACTTTGTAAGAATTATTTGACTGACCTGTTTTTGTTTTGAATTTCTCATTGGGGGTCTCCTTATGTTTGTGACTTCAAACACCCTGCCGCCCAACTTTTATCCCTTTCACGAGACTTCTTACTTGTTTTACTATGAATTGGTGACAAATCACCTTTTCTTGAAGAGTCTTCCCGGCATTGCATTAAGATATCCTTTTCCTCCCCTTCTTCATATATATGTCTTCCTGCCCTCGAATCCAGGAGTTGTCTTTCCTGTAAAGTGATTACTGGAGCTGTTGATACGAGCTGGTGCTGCCCCATCTGTGAAAATGGTACTGTGTTCCTATCAGCAGACGGAAAATTAGTTGGTGTAGTTGAATTCCTTTGCTGCCACTGTCTTGTATGCAAAGGTTGCCTCATTGCATCCAAGAGTTTCCTCTCCTCCAAAGTAGTGATTGATTCTGTTGGTACAATCTGATTCTGACCAGATGTTGCCAGTGCTGTTGCGTTTCGATCACCAGCTGATGTTTCGCCTGATTTTGTAGTATTTCTTAGAACAAATACTGGAGCATTATGGTTCAAGTTGCTGTTTGGATTTGCTGCAGGTGGTAGATATGCAGGACAATTGATTGTCGCTGGTTTCCCTTGAAATTTTGGTTTGACTTAAGCATCAATGTCCTCTCCTGCACTATCGTAATCAAACTCTTGGTCGTCTTCTGCAGATGAAAACTAGCAAGTCCTTCACCCCAGCCCTCTTCATCATCAAAATCTTGTTGGTCTTTGCACAGTTTCGATTTAATGACTATGTCCCTCATCTTAGCTTGAATTACTTCTTTGTTATTTCCTGTGGAGATTGATGGATCCCCATAATCTTTGATAATTTTCTCCACATGTGTACTGGAGAAAGGAGAGGTTGGAAAATTATGATCATTGGCCTGCATTTGCGTATTTGGATCATTAGCATGAGCTTTATTCAATGCCGCTGTAGTCGATGAGCTAGTTTGATAATAACTCTCAACCATCTGCAAATTCTCTCAAGTCAACTTTCCATCCTCATTATTGACATTGGTAAGTGCAGCAAATGAGTTTGAATTTGTAGGTAAAGCTGGACTCTTTTCTTCGATCTGCATTATGTTTTTTGTTTTTGGAGTTACTTTTCTGTTAGACATCGATGACCAATTATCCTTTGCAATATGTTGACCAGCTTCCCTTGTTTGTTGTGTAGCATTAATAGGATCTAAATCACACCCACATTGAAATAAGGCAGCATTAGAATCTACAGCTGTTGCATCTATCGATATGGTCACACTGCCTTGTTGAACCATATCAGGCTAGTTAGAGGTATCTTTTCGAAATATGTTCTGCGCAACATCATCATCTGTAGGACTTGCTATTATTTGAAGAAGTTGACTCACAACATCATGATTATCACTCCCAGATATAGCTCGATCAGCAAGACATTGCAAAGGAAGTGTAGAATCCAGTTTCGAGAAGATAGAAACTGCAGCAGCTGCTTCATTACCTAATGTCCAGCTGGTACTCTTGTTACCCTTGGTATTAAATGCTGCAAACTCCAATTCCATGACATCACATTGATCATACACCTCTTCATTTTGCCCAGTCCATTTAAAGCCATCCAATGCTATATTTGTCTTAAGAATTGGATCTACACTAGCTGGTACATTTCCCTCCCCTGCTACTAGCTGCTGTACATTGCACCTGTGATACTGTCCTTTGCAAATTTCAGCTATATTGGTAGGCTCAAAAGTAACCGACGCTGATGCTTTATTCAATTCATTACATTGTTGTTGTCCAGGAGCTTTTTGAAGCATCAAGTAAATTTGTTACTGTCGACTTCTCCCCTAGTTGAACTGGTAAAACAGTAAGATCTGTAGTAGCTCTGAAGGTGTCATCATCTTTCTCAAGTGGTATAGAGTCTTTTCCCCTCATTATTTTCTTGGGCCAACAGTGCTCCAACAGACCTTTCCTGCGCTGCAACGTATAGTATCAATTGTCTTCTAGGTATATGAGCTGTTAAAACTGGAGGCTTCATCAAGTAAGTTTTTATACTTTCGAAGGAATTGCTACAATCTTTGTCCCACTTGAAAGAAACGCCTTTCTTTATGAGGGGACTAAATGGTTGGCACCTCCCAGCCATGTTTGATATGAATCTTAAAGTATGCTAGCTTTCCTTGCAGACTTTTCAATTCATGGATATCTCGATGCTCAAGCATTTTCAAAATTGCATCCACTTTAGCTTGATTAATTTCGATCCCTCAATATCGGACAATGAAACCAGGAACTTTCCAAAAATAACTCCAAAGGCACATTTCAACGGATTCATCCTAAGTTGATACCTCTAAATAAATTCAAATACCATCCTCAAGTCTTTCATGTGGTCTCACTTCTCTCTTGAATTCACCACCGAGTCATCAACATATCATTCGACATTCTTGTGGAGAAGATCATTGAAAATATTCTGTATAGCCCTTTGGTAAGTAGTACTGGCATTCTTCAAGCCAAAAGGCATTACCTTGTAGCAATAAATACCCTTGGGGGTGCAGAACACAATAAGCTCTTCATCTTTTGGTGCCATGCATATTTGGTTATAGCCCGACGAACCATCCATGAAATACATTGCCTCGTAACCAGTAGTAGCATCGATCATATACTCTGGAATAGGAAGCAAAAATTCATCTTTCGAACATGCATTACTGAGATCTCTAAAGTCAACGAACACTCGAGTCTGGCCATTCTTCTTCCTTACATGGACAATACTTGAAACCCATGTTAGGTATTTAACTTCGCGAATAAAGCCAGCTTCGATGAGTTGTTAAATTATGTTTCAATCAACAGAACCAAGTCCGTCCTAGAACACCTTTGATCTTGTTTAACAAGACGAGCACCATTTTTGACTGCAAGGTGATGGACTGCTACTTTTGGGTCCAAGCCCTGCATCTCTTTGTAACTCCAAGCAAAGACATCCCTGAACTCTTTGAGTAACTCAATATAAGTTACCTCTTCATTAGCTTCTAGTAAGGTTAGGTAGGTGGGTCTTGGTTCTTCTTCGGTGCCAAGGTTAACTTCTTTTAAGGCATCAACTGTCGTCTTCACTCCTTCTTCAAGTTCAGGTGGAGCACTTTTCGCATCTTCATCTTCTTCAGGGTCTCTGTCATACCTCCTTTTTGGCTTACACGTGGCTACCCCAAAATATGACACGTGTATAGGAGTTTTTCCAATTAAAGTGATATTATTCGATACGAGATTATTTATTTCAAGAGTCGCCATTTGGGATAAGTTTGGCTTTTGGTGTCCCAAGTCACCGACTTATTTAAAATCCCAAATTGAGGAAATTTTGACTGCCCAATTGGAGTTTGTGAACCAGAAATTCTTGAGTAAGGAATTCAGTTGACCCTAGGGAAGGTGTTAGGCACCCTCGGATCCCGTGGTTCTAGCACAGTCGCTTTAAACCCATTATAAGTGGCTAAAATATGATTTTCTATACCTGTTTAAACCAGTAAGGCAAATTTAAATTATTAATTGCTTTTAATTTCTTTTTAGAAAGTTTGCAATGGCATTAAAATATGTCGCGAATCGCATCACATAAATGCACACGCAATTTAGACATACTCTAACTCCATCGAGATCAGGATTTGGGTCACATAAATGCGCACCCAAGTTTGGGAAGGTATTTTATTAGCAAACTCGCACCTACAACAACTATGTCTTCAAAATTCATGGGAAGGCCGTGAAATACGCTAAACAACACTTCCTATTTTTCTATATGTTTTAACAAATTAAAGAGCCATCGCATGGTATTTGATTAGATTAATGCGACTTACTTTATTTTATAAGAACATTCTAAAGTATACTAAGTTCTCTATTATTGCTGGTGTTTTAAATGCACTACTCATTTTTGTATAGACAATGTAACTTTGGAAAATTAATACATGCACTTCAGCCTCATTCATGGCTGATTATACGCATTGGGTATCCAGTTTTGGCCAGCTTAGAAACATTCACCATATCTGATCGTCACTGGGCCTTCCAACTAAGCCCATAGTTAATTTGAACTTAGGAATCCATACGAACACCTTTCAATAATGCCCCTGTTTGGTTCGAGTTTATACACAAGATTAAATAACTACACATTCACCAAGAGGATACAAATGATCATTGTATATCAGTTTTTAGTATTAGATTTGAACTAAATGATTCATATACTCGTCAGTCAGAGTATATGAATCCAGCTTTCGAAATTCATCTATGATTCTGACTACAACATATAGATCTGAAATAAAGCATGGCTAATATGTTGAAACTTAAACTAATTAAAACGATACACAATGTTTGGATTTTAAATAATTACTAAACTAACATTTCCTGAAATCATCATTTCTAAACAAAGCAGGAAATTAACACCCAAAACAACCACATCACCAGCTAGTTGCACTATCAGTTATACATGCTTAAAATAATAGTTCGAATGTCCTGATATTATAAGTTAAATCAGTTACTAATGTCCAATTATTACAAAAATGAATCAGTCCAATGTTTAATTACAACATGATGATTATCTTATCATTACATCTATATTCAAACTAAATAATGGGAAAACAGGGGAATGGTTTAGAATATTATAATGAACTCAGATCTTCACACTTAGGAATACTTTATACTTGATCCTCAAAAACATCAATGAACACTAAAATGTACTTGTAATTCTGTAGAAAGCAGAATCCTATGAGTAAATGCAATGAATCAGCCAAGATAAATAGCAAACAAATCGAAAAGTATACCCAGGTCTTCAGCATAGTTTTGAGAAAATTAAAATCCCAAAAGACTAAGAACAACACTGATAGTTTCTCATAGATATAGGAAGATCTAATATGTATTTTTATCTCTAGAATTCAAAAGGAAGGTTTTCGGATCCTTTAAAAAATGCTTAGATCGTTTCTTTTATAGTGGAGCCTTAGGACATAAGTTTTTCCCTTATTTTTCCTTTAGTCCCTGAGTTATTTTTCAGCTTTTCTTAAATGATCCCTCATTTCCTAACTTGTGCCTCAAGTTTGAGGCAGAAATTGTGTTTTAATCCCTCAGTAGAATGTTTTAGGGGATTACCGTCAGATTTTTAAAGTTCAAATACCCCTTATAGCCTTATTTATTTTCCTAAATAACCAACCTGAAGTTTTAACCTCAGTTATTACTTGACCCTGGTCAATTTTATTTGAGTAATGGGCCAAGGTTTGGTCTTAGATTAACAGGTCCATTGGATCCATACTACTAGGTGTCCTAATATGGATTGGTTTATCAGTTATTATAACTTAGGATCATAAACATTCATGTGTCTTTGTATTAAGACCAATGGATCACTATCAACCAGAAGAACAATCAACTAATACTTATTACAAGAAAATCCTAATTAAATCACTCAAATAAAGCTTGAAACAGGACTTGAAAAATTAGAAAGCAATTAAAGATTAAACCACACAAATCAGCCTAAACTATGCCAGCACTAAAGATAAAAAAAGTACTATGAAGATCAAAACACTGAATAGCTTAAATGCCTAATCAAACTAATCCGAATATGAGATGAAGGCCAACAAAACATAGGAATCACACTACTGAAGAATAAACAATCTAGGCTTTCAGAATCAAGGAGCTAATATTAGTAGGATATCAAAATATTCAATAGACGAAGGGGTTTCAAACTAATAACAAACAAAGGCGTATAAAAATTGAACCCATTTCATATGAGATTATGGATAAACCAACAGTCAAAAGAAATCAAAACGAAGGGATTTTAAATCTAATAACAACCAAAGGCATATAACTACTGAACCCATTTCATATGAGATTGTTGAAAAACAAACGATTATTCAAAAGAAATAAAACATCTAAAAGCTAATAGAAATGAAGCAAATATATACAAAATAATTAGCTTTATATGCACATCCACTCTAGACCATTTTATTGGTTCTTGACCCCTTCCGCAGGGGTTTCTAGAAACTTATTTTGGACTGATGGGTTTTAGGGGTTCAGGTAATTCTGAGACCCTGTGAGGTCTCAGATTTGATTTTTCTCTGTGATTCGTGGTATTTGGGGGGTTGTGTGGGGTATGGTTGGGGTGGGTAAAGGCCAAGGGTTGATTGGGAGGAGTTTGACCAAGTTCCGACGAGGTTTGGGTTTTAGGGTTACACTTCAAATTAATATTTGAAGCGTTTTGATTGGATTCAAAGGGTGTGACACACATGGTTGGAAAGAGGGTGTTGAGTTGTTTCAGGGGTGTAAGTTTGGTAGGGTTTGGAGTTGATTCGCCGGGGATGGGGATTCTGACGACTTTCCTGTAAAGATTTGTGACGTTGGGGGGGGGGGGAGGGGTGGGGTGTTCGAAGGGGATGGACTGCAGGACGTGGAAGGGGAAGTTCTAATGGTCCTACGGTGTAAATGTGGGGAAGTTTTGAACAAGGTCGCCGGAGACGATGGTTCCGATGACCTTCTTTTGGTTATTCGAGGATGAGGGGACCTATTCGCCGGAAGATAATTACATGACGAGATAGAGGAGGTTGTGATGATTTGGTGGTGTAAATCTGTGGAGGTTTGGTGACCACCCTCCGCCGTGATGCAATTTTCGGCGGCAACTTTAGGGTGGTAGGCAGGTGGTCAATAGTGGTTAAGGGGTGGTGTTATATTGGGGAAGATGGTACGAGGAAGGAGAGAGGTTTGGTCCCTAAGTGTATAGAGATGTTTGGACATATGTATATGAATTTGGAAGAGGGGGGGGGGGGGTTTGATGACCATTGGATGATCTGAGATCAACGGTTGTGATGAGCCTTCTCTAAACTACGTCGTTTGGGTTGGTCTTGTGCGGACCGGACCGGGGTCGGTTGTTTGGTCCAGGGTTTGTGGGTTTTAAAGGGGAAAAAGGTTTGGGCCACTCAGGTCTGGCCCAATTGTGGCCAGCCTGAGTGGCTGTGCATGTATATATATATATATATATATATATATATATATATATATATATATATATATATATATATTCTTTTATTTTATTCTTTTTTTGTCTTTTATTTTAATTAAATTCTTATTTTATTTAAAAACAAAAAACTCCTAATTAACACAACTAAAATGCAACAAGTTGAAATTAAACAAAAAATAATTAAAAATGCCGAAAATATATATTTTTTGTATTTTAATTTGCAAAATGACCCTAATTAACAAAAACACGAATTTAAATCCTAAACAATTTTTAAGCATGTATTGATGAAAACACGTTGGCACGCAATCAAATTTAAAAATTAAAAATCCTAAAATAATATTTTAAAGAAAAATCATATACTTTGAGAGTCCTGTAAGAGCTATTTCAGCCGGGTAAAAATCGTATGCTCACAGCTGCCCCTCTTTGCGCGGGAACACGAAGAGTTTTCGTGCAAAGATAAGTGAGCAAATATGAGTTATTTTCGTCCGATTAAATACTCCACGTGAAGCATTTTTAAAAATTTCTGACCGAACCCTGCTTCAAAGGTTGCCTACATATCCTTGGTAATAAAGGAATCAGGTCAGTGTAGTTCTGGAAGTTTTGGTAGCTGAGACTACCGAGAAACTGTGATTGGCTGCTGTTGCTGCTGTTTCTGCTTGCTAAGCTCGTTATTACACCAAAAGAAAGTCAAAAGCTGAGCTAGCTAACCTATCAACTACAATTTACATGATTCCTATCTATGAGTCTCTTGAAGCTTGATCTTGAGTCTTGGCTATCTTTTGCGGCAGACTTCGATTTGAATCTTGATACTCATTAGGTGCAGATGCTGGTTCATTATTCATTTTGAGATAAAGTGGGACGTGCGGAGCTTGTGACTTCAATTATATTTTTAGCAATCCGTGTCTTTGTCCGCTTCATCACTTTGAGTTCACTTCTTTTGTCTCTTTTTCTTTTCTTCTGTTCTGAATTGACACTTATGCTTTCAGTCATTCCGGATCTTGTGCTTTAAGGCGAAACCTTCTCGGAGAGCAACAAATAAACGAACAAAATTTTTCTTCCCCAGTTTTCACTGGAAATTTTGTGAGTTATTTACAACACACATCTATGCTACTCTTTATTGAAAACAATAAAAATCGAAATTATGTATCCCTCGGAAAAATCGTCTGGTTATGCAGGGAAAGAGAAAGGGTTCCTGCTGGGAATAAGATGAGAATCCACGGGTTATGCCGGGATAGGAATGAAAATGTTCTCTGTGGGGATGAAAAGAAAAGATCTGCGGATTATGCCAGGATACAAAAGCTCCTGCTAAGGATGGATTATGAATAAATTCCTGGGTTATGCCAGGGGATCCACGAGTTATGCTGGGATAAATGAAACATTCCTAGGTAATGCTAGGGAGATCCGCGGGTTACGCCGTGATGAATGAGAAAATCCTAGGTTATGCTAGGAAGATCCATGGGTTATGCCAGGATTGGAAGGAGATCCTGGGTTATGCCAGGGGAATCCGTGGGTTATGCCGGGATGAAAGGAAATCCTGGGTTATGCTAGGGGAATCAGCGGGTTTTTCTGGGATGAATAAAGAATCCTAGGTTATGCTAGGGAGATCCGCAGGTTATGCCGGGATGAATGAAAATATCTATGGGAATCCACGGGTTATTCCAGGATTGGAAGGAGATCCTGGGTTATGCTAGGGGAATCTACGGGTTATGCCGGGATGAAAGGAGATCATAGGTTATGCCAGGGGAATCCGTGGGTTATGCCGGGATGAAAGGAGATCCTGAGTTATGTCAGGGGAATCCGCGGGTTATGCTGGGATGAAAGGAGATCCTGAGTTATGTCAGGGGAATCCACGGATTATGCTGGGATGAATGAAAAATCCTAGGTTATGCTAGGGAGATCCGCGGGTTATGCCGGGATTGGAAGGAGATCCTGGGTTATGCCAGGGGAATCTGCGGGTTATGCCGGAGATCCTGAGATATGTCAGGCGAATCCGCGGGTTATGCCGGGATGAATGAAAAATCCTAGGTTATGCTACGGAGAAATGAAAGGCAGTGGAGGACCTTAGAGATCCTTTTGACCGTGCTAGGGATAGAGGAGGAACGGAACCACCTTTAGGTTATGCTAAAGGTATGGGAGTGTTAATTCCTAGACTATGCTGGGGAGTGGAAAGTATAGGGTGAAAATCCCCTGGTTATGCTGGGGATGTGGAGGGAAACTTCCTGTATTATGCCGGGATGTGAGGGAAGGAGACTTTATGCTGGAGAGGGGTGGAATGCAATCCTTAGGTAATGCCTAGGAAATCCACAAGATGCACAAAGGGGATCTAGGGATTGGGATCTCGTGCTATCATGCGTATTTACGAGTTTGCAGGAAAATGAAAAGAAAACTTCCATTTCGTCATTGACGCACCACTATATTTGGTCCTTGTGCCCATCCTTCGGTTGTTTTTTCCCTCATGTTCCTTTTTTTTTTTCCAGACTGCACCTGCGTCCATTTTTAATTTAGAAACAAAACAAACTGTTAGTTTGAACAGTGATTGGTTTTGCGGCCTTGTCACGCTTGATTTCAAATTTCTTTGTGTTCAAAAGCGAACCCTTGACTTTTAATCCTTGATTTGTTAATTGGACAGGGGGTCCTCATTTTGGATTGGTCTATGTTTCTGGGGCCTTGGGTTGTGAGTTTTACCGCGCCTTTGATTTTGGGCTTTCTTTTAAGAATCAACATCCTGTTTGTGTTAAAACCCCTCCGATTTTGCTTCACCTTTATGCCTCTTTGAATTTGAATTTCCTTTCTTTTATTTCCTTACTGTCATTATCAAATGGGATTGGCTCAGCACGTTTGACGATGTCGGGCATTCTCTTAATTTCTCCGGCAAAACCAGCCTTGCTACCTTTCTTAAGGAATGGTCAGGACATCAAATGAAGTCGAAAGGAGTGAAGTATGAATTTAGAGAGGTATGTTTTTTTTGAAGGAAAAGAGGGAACTTATCTGGAAATATAAACCGGCTTTAAATGGCCACAACATCCTTCTTGGACTAGATACCCGGCCCAAATCCATTGCTGCTTACTGACTTCAACGTTTCCGAAAACCAAAGAAACTTACTTAGACATGGGCAGCAATATTTATTCTTTTCGGCCAATGGCGCCCTTTGAGGGTTTTTGCCAATCGGCCTCTCTGATTTCTCTTTTCCCGTCGCCCGATAGCGCTCTTTGCGAGTTTTCACTAAACAGACTCTCTTTTATTTATTTTTATTTTGTATTTTTTTTTCTCACCGTCGCCTTATGATGCCCGAAGGTCTTCACCGATAAGACTCTATCATTTTGTTTCTCTCAAAAAATTGATTGGTGCCGCACCCTAATAACAGTTTTTTTCCTCTCCGGCGATCTTTAACGTTATGACCATTCGGACGGATTTGTAACTGAACCAATACATTTCTGCCCCATTTTTGAATCTCTTGGGTAAATGGGGTTTTTATTTTGATGTGATTTAACCTCAGGGAGAGGCTGCCTGCGTATCCTTTCGGAATCAAGTCAGACGTAGTTCAGGAAACTTGGTCCTAAACTAATTTTGTTTGTATTCCTTTTTTTTTTTGCAGTATCTTTTTTTTTTTAATTTTCTTTTCTTTTCTTTTTCTTTTTGGGTTACAAAGAGGGTGGGATAGCGGGAGAGTAAAGTCTTCGTCATTCCAATCCACCGAGATAATTGTCGTAAGGGATTTAAACATACCTCTTTACCGCGTCTGCGTTTACAGCTTCCTCAGGCTCGTCTCCTTCAGCGTCGCCCAAGTACAACGCTCCTCTAGGCAATATCTTTCTGATGATGTATGGGCTTTTTCAGTTTGGGGGGAATTTCCTTTGGCTTCCTGATAATGGGGAAGTATCCGTCTCAAAACCAGCTGCCCGACTTCGAAATTCCTGGTGCGCACTTTCCTTTTGTATGCACGGACCATTATTTGTTTGTCCAACTATTCGTGGCATACCGCGACCATTCGTTTTTCATTAATCAAGGTCAACTTCTCCAACCGGGTTTTGACCCATTCACTATCTTCAATTTCTGCTTCGACAATTACTCGGAGCGAAGGGATTTCTACTTCGGCAGGTATAACAGCCTCGGTTCCGTAGACCAGCAAATATGGGGTTGCTCCTACTGATGTACGTACTGTGGTGCGATATCCCATCAATGCGAAAGGCAGCTTTTCATGCCATTGCCTCGAGCTTTCAATCATTTGCCCTAAGATTTTCTTGATGTTCTTGTTGGCTGCTTCGACCGCACCGTTAGCTTTAGGCCGGTAGGGAGTGGAGTTTCTGTGTGTTATTTTGAACTGTTCACATATCTCTCCTATCAGCCGACTATTTAGATTAGCTGCATTGTCAGTAATGATTGTAGCAATTATCCCGAAGCGGCAAATAATGTTAGAATGCACAAAATCCACTTCTGCTTTCTTGGTAACAGTCTTAAGGGTGATGGCCTCAACCCAAATTGTGAAATAATCAATAGCGACCAATATAAATCTGTGCCCATTTGAGGGTTTTGGCTCGATTGGCCCAACATCTGTACCCCAGGCGGAAAATGACCTGGGTTCTGACATAAGATGTAGCTCATTTGGTTGTGCATGAATCAGATCACCGTGCACCTGGCATTGATGTCATTTTCGAAAAAGCCGAAGCAGTCTTTTTCCATGGTCATCCAATAATATCCAGCTCGGAGTATCTTCTTTGCCAGTACATAGTCATTCATATGGGGCCCGCACACGCCCGCATGTACTTCATGCATAATTCTCCCGACTTCTTTGGCCTCCAGACAGCTCAAGGAGGATCATTCTCCTTGAGCTTGTCGGATCATTAGATTGGAATCTCCCAGGATTAGCAACTCTTTCACATCTTGGTTAATAGCCATGTTCATGCCCATAATGCAAGCCTCATATTCAGCTGTATTATTGGTAAAGAAGAATCGGAGTCTGGCTATAGCTGGATAATGCTGGCATGTGGGTGAGATTAAAATTGCCCCGATCTCTAAGCCCTTTACGTTTGCCGCTCTGACGAAAAGCATTCTCCAGATGGGGGGTCTTCAGCTGCTATTTCAATTGAGTTCACCTCTTTGTCAGGGAAGTAAGTGTTTAGAGGCTGATATTAATCATCAACGGGGTTCTCCGCTAGATGATATGCAAATGCTTGAGCGTTCATCGCCGTACGAATGACATAAACAATGTCAAACTTGGTTAGCAGGATCTGCCATTTAGCCAGTCGCCCTGTAGGCATTGGTTTTTGGAATATGTACCTTAGCAGATCCAGCCTGGTTATGAGGTACGTGGTATGAGCTTGCAAATAATGCCTCAGCTTTTGAGCTAACCATGTCAAAGCGTGACATGTTCTCTCTAACAGTGTGTATTTGGCCTCATAATTGGTAACCATTTTGCTCAGATAATAAATGGCCTACTCTTTCTTTCCCGTTGCATCATGCTGCCTGAGAATACAACTAAAAGAGCCTTCCAAGACCATCAGATAGAGAAACAGTGGCCTTCCTGGTTCTGGCGGAACTAAAACTGGTGGATTGGAGAAGTATTGTTTGATTCTATCAAAAGCTTCCTAACAATCGACCTTCTACTTGACCGCCGGATCCTTCTTCAGTAGCTTAAATATGGGATCACATGTTGAAGTCAACTGGGTGATGAATCGGCTGATGTAATTCAATCTTCCCAATAGACTCATTACATCCTTTTTGGTCTTTGGTGGGGGCAGCTCCCGAATGGATTTGATCTTGGTTGGATCCAATTCCATGCCTCTTCGGCTGATGATGAACCCCAAAAGTTTTCCCGACGGGACTCTAAATGTTCATTTTGCCGGATTTAATATCAAATTATGTTTGTGGAGCCTTTCGAAGAATTTCCTCAGATCCCTTACATGATCGCCCTGCGTCTTGGATTTGATAATCACATCATCCATGTATACCTCTATTTCTCGATGCAGCATATCATGGAAGATGGTGGTCATATCCCTCATGTATATTTCCCCGGCGTTTTTCAATCCAAAAGGCATGACCCTATAACAATACGCTCCCCAAGGTGTGGTAAAGGCGGTTTTCTCATCATCTTCCTAATCCATCAACACTTGGTGGTATCCTGCATAGCAATCTACGAAGGATTGAATCTCGTGCTTGGCACAATTATCGACAAGGATGTGGATGTTTGGCAGAGGGAAATTATCCTTGGGCTCGCCTTGTTCAAATCTACATAATCCACACACACTCGAGTTTTCTCGTCTTTCTTCGACACCGGGACCACATTAGACAGTGGTGTACCGCACTACCCGGATTACCCTCGCTTCGAGCTGTTTTGTAATCTCCTATTTGATTTTATCACTCATATCAAGCTTGAACTTCCTTTGCGTTTGTTGGACTGGGGGACATCCTGGGTATGTAGGAAACTTATGAACCACCAAATCCACACTCAAACCAGGCATGTCGTCGTAGGACCACGCAAATACGTCTTTGAATTCCAACAGGAGTTGAACCAATGAATCCCGTATTTCTTTATTTACGTTGATGCTTATTTTAGTTTCTTTGACTTCACCGAGATTTCCCAAGTTAACAGGTTCAGTTTCATTTAAGTTAGGCTTAGGTTTGTTTTCAAAATGTTCCAACTCTCGAGTGATTTCCCTAAAATCCTCTTCTTCTTATATTCCATTCCTGGTTCGTTATTTCACAGGCAGGCAGCGAGTTTGGGTCGTGGCAAGAAGTCCGCGAGCATGTCGTTTTATTTAAAGCCGCCTTATTGGGACTGATCGAAAAGATGAAAAATAAAGAAAGACAAAAATCAGAGAAAGGCAAAGAAGTGTGAATTACAAAATATTGATTTTATTTCTTCTAACTTGAAAGATAAACATGGTTTACAATTGAGATTTAAAGTGCTAAAAGGAAAACAAACAATTGAGCTACACCCTGAAAGAGCCCGTGATGTGGGAAAAGGTAGCAAGGCGAGACTATCGGGTCTCCCGCCTGACCGGAAAAGGTGTGGCCTTCCAATATTGAAGTTTAGCATCTGGCCCCATATACAACACTTCAGTGGCGCTTGACCCTTCTCCTGGTTGGACTATGTTTACTTCGCAGATTAACTCCCTCATAGCCCCGCAGATCTCATCAATTTCTTCCGCCGTGAAGTTTTCTTCTTCCTCATCTTCACTGTATTTTGGTTTTATAAAGGTTTTGTGCAAGTGAGGTAGGGGTCGTGGTAAGGCCCATCCTTGGTGCTTTCTATGATTAGCCCAAGTGATATCTTCTGAGGTTGATGAAATCCCAATCCAAAGAACTTTTCTGTGGCAGGCAAGGCGATCGGCTCGGTTATGCCTTGTAGGGAGCTTTCGAGTCCCTTGCCTGGCTTGATGCCTTGGCGCGTCATTTCTTTCGCTACCATAATTGAAGCATTTGATAGAAAAGGATGGGGGAGCGGCTTGCCCTCTTCATGCTGATCGGCTACTACGACTTCAAAAGCTTGATAAACTATGTGTTCCCTTCCTTCTTTAGCTTCTAGACAGTGAATAGAGGGATCCCGGTAAATTGATTGTTCGCCGTCTCCACGAACTACAATCTCCTTATTTTCATACTCTAATTTCAGCATTTGGTGTAGGGTCGAAGGCACTGCCCCTGCTGCATTAATCCACGGCCTTCCTAGGAGGTAGTTGTAGGAGGTGTCCATGTCCATCACCTGGAATGTTACTTCGAAGTCTACTGGACCAATGGTAAGCACCAAATCGATTTCACCTATGGTATCCCTTTTTATTCCATCGAAGGCTCGGACACATACGTTGTTAGGACGGATCCTCCCTGTCCTGATCTCCATTCTCTACAAGGTAGATAATGGGCATATGTCTACTCTAGAACCTCCGTCGACGATCACTCTCTTGACATAATATCCCTCATACTTGACAGTAAGGTGAAAATCCTTGTGGTGAGCAGCTCCACCCGGTGGTAAGTTATTTTACTGAAGGTTACCTGGTTAACAACGAAGAATCGCTTTGCCATTTTCTCCTAGTTGTTCTACAGAGGTTTCAGCCGGTACATAAGCTTCGTTCATAGTTTTGGTCAACACCTGCTGATGCTCGAGAGATTTCATCAAGAGTGATAATAATGAAATCTACTCAGGGGATTTTCGGAGCTGATCCACTACTTCGTACTCCGGCATTTTCATTTTCTGGAAAAAAGCTTCTGCTTCCTCAGCATTCACTGGTCTCTTTGTCGGGAATCGCCGTAAGGTAGCGACGTTCACCTCTTCCATGTCTGAGTATTTCTTTGTGGGATAATCTTTTTGAGCTTCCCCGAGGACTTCTTTGCCTTTGTATGTAACGATAGTTTCCTGATAATTCCAAGGGACGGCTGAGGGGTTGGTCATGGGCTTCTGCGGCGCGCGATCGATAACCACAAGCTTATTCAGCACTGATGGTTTAATCGATCCCCGTACCACATAGGCTTTGTTGGGTAAATACATGGTTTTGTTCAGCTCAAACCTTTTTGGAGGGCATAAGGTGGGCTGCCTTTCTTTGAGTCCTTGTGGGATGTAGAGTATTATTTTTTGAAGGGGTCGTCTCAGCTTCGACCTCAGCCTTCTTTTATGCTTCAGGGCATTTGACTTCGTTCATTTTCTTTTCTTATATATTCTTTGGGGTGACTTTTGGTTTTCTATCTACCTCGGGGATGGCTATGATGGCTTTCAGAGCAGGATCAAATTCTTTGTCCTCGCAGATCATTCAGATGACCGGCCCGTTTTTGTGGGCCGACAACGGGTTATCAGTTACATTGGGGACCTCGTCATCTCTTAGAACTATCTTCTTTTTGATCAATCAAGTCCTCCACTTCTCGTTTTAAGGTCCAAAAGTTTTCAGTATCATGTCCCTCTGCCCCAGAGTGGTAGGCACAACGCGCGCCCCTTTGGCAAGAATGTGATTCAGTATTCTGTCTATTTGGGGGTACAGGCTGGAGGAGACCCATGTGGACTAGCTTTGGGAACATGTTGGCGTAGGATTCTCCTATTAGGGTGAAGCTATGTCTCCTGGGTGGCTCCCTGGGATGATAATTATTTTGCTAAGGGCGGGGATTGTAATGATTCTGAGGAAGTTGATTTCTTGGAGCTTGATTTCTATTGTTTTGCTGTTGAAGTCGGGCAAAGGGATGAGCGTTCATAACTGCGTAGGGTTGAGGGACATAGTGCATGTGTTGGTGAGGATGGTAATGTTGAGGCGCTATTTTAGAGAATGCATGCCCGTGAGTGTGTTGTTTCCTCATCCCGGAGGCTGCCATGGATGCTTCCTCTTTGTTCTTGTTCCTTGGAATTCCTCCCGCCCCGCCTTGTATGGCCTGGGAGGTCGCTCTTATGGCAGATTGAATTAGAATCCTCCCTGTTTTGAGGCCATTCTCTATCATTTCGCAAATCTTTATTGCCTTTGCGAATGGTTTTCCCATTGCGGACATCATGTTCTGAAAATAGTCTACCTCTTGTGCTTGCAGAAAGATAGTGACCATTTCTGTTTCGTCCATAGGAGGCTTCACTCTCGATGCTTGCTCTCGCCATTTAATGGCATACTATCTAAAGCTTTTGGCAGGTTTCTTCTTCAGATTTGCTAGGAAATTCCTATCCAGAGCGATGTCAATGTTGTACTAGAATTGTCTTACAAAGTCCCGGGCATGGTCATCCCATATGTTCCATCTGCAATGTCTTGATCTATGTACCATTGGGATGCAATACCCACTAAACTCTCTCCAAAGTATCCCATTAGGAGTTCTTCCTTCCCGCCGGCTCCACGTAATTGATTGCACTATTTTTCTAGATGGGCGATAGGGTCTCCATGGCCATCATATTTCTCGAATTTCGGCATTTTAAACCCTAAAGGAAGATGTACATGGGGGAACATGCACGGGTCTGAATAAGATACACTTTTTTTACGCAGCCGTTACATGTTCTTTAGGCTTTGCTCAAGACTCTTCATTCTCCTTGTGATTTCATCCTACTCGGGTGTTTTGGAAGTTTTGTCTGGCGCAGGGGTAAGTTCATATGTTGGCTGAGGGTAGCTGTATGTAGCGTACGGGGGAGGCTCATTTTGGTAGTTTGGAGTTTGGAACGTAAAGGTTTTGGGGTCAAACACGGGCCTCGGTACTGCAGGCTGTGTAGTAGTTGTGCTCGGAGGGGCCATAAAAATGTTGGGAACTGGCCCGGATGCAAACATTGGAGGGTGAGTATTAGAAGGCGCCCCAACAAAATTTGTTGTCATGGTGGATTTCCCCTAGAGAATACTTGGGTGACTGATAGGGATAGTGGAGGTACCCCATGACCTTGGGAATAGCTCGAGAAATCCAGAGATAGCGCTGGGAGGTTCTTTCCCAATGATCCAGGCATCCCACATTTCCATGACTCGGAGCGGCAGGATCCTGTTCTCTTCAGCCACTGCAGATTCGGAGGATGGTACTCCAGTGACTGGGTTGTCCTCTAGAATATGGACGGCTAGTAGAGTCATCTCAGTCGACATACCTGTATTTCTCTTTCACCTAGTGAAGTATCCGTGTGAAGCCACTTTACCACAAAACCAACCACTGTTCTAAACACCTGGATTGGACACTGAAATATTTAGTTAGTTCGGGGTAGATGACAAAAAGGAAATCACACGTTAGGAATGATGCATCCATGCAGATAATGCATTTCTATATGCTTGCCATAGTCGCATGTGTCATCCCGACATTTATTTCAACTTTCTTTTGTTTCCTTCCTCTTATTCCCTTTTTTTCATTTTAAAGGATACGGTCGAATCCTATAGAGATTGCCTACGTATCATGCCTTTGCATGAATCAGATGGAGCGTAGTTCATGGGAATAAAAGATTAAGCACACAACAAAATATTTTTTTTCCAGTTTTGATAAAGATATAAACTTTGAGTACAATGGCGAAAAGCAACTACCAGAATGTGACTTAATAACCATACATGCTCGAAAGGACAGCAGACAGACTCTTTTCAGAAAAATACAATTTATGAGTACATTAGCACTACAAATGATTTTGGAGCTTGCGGGGCGTCATTCAGCCTTGCCGCAGGTTAGCGCGCTAGACTTCCTTGGAGATAGTGGAGATCTTCCATTACTTGTCGGACAAATTTCATAGCAGCGGCAAAAAACATAGATGTTGTCATGTCGTCACAGTGATTGCATTTAGTGGTGATATAGTCTGCAATTGCCCGCACCTTTTCTCTGATAGCCACTTTTTCTTGTAGCAGGCGCCCTATTTGTTCGGCCCGTGCTTCTAATGTCCGTTCAGCTGCCTGATTTAGCTTTTGAAATTGCCATATATCTCTTTCCAATCCCGCAATTACTGCATAGCAATGCTCTCTCTCGGCTTTGAAATCTTTGGCTTGTTTGGCCATTTTGTTTTCAGCTATGACAACCTTCTGTTTTAATCCAGCAGTCTCATTGCTGCTTACCTCTTTTAACTATTCCAGTATGCAGGCCCTTTCTTCAGCACTTTTAATTAATTGTTTCCGAGTTATAGACAATTCACCCTTTGCCTTGTTCAGGTCGAAACCGTATTCAGTTATTTTTCAACGCATGTTCTTTATGAGCTTTTCATCTTTTGTACTCCTTGGAGGATTTTCTGTAGCTGTATTCAATATCTGAATCTAGGCTCGTAGGTCTTCATTTTCTTTAACCAATACCTTCTTTTATCCTTCGCTGGCTGCGGCTTGCAAACTGTTTTCGAATTGCAATTCTTGAATTCTCTTTTCTAGCCTTCCTATAGTAGCCCGATATTCATTTTCTTTTGCCAACTAATCCCACTGTTCCTGTGAAGTCTCAGTAAATTCCTTGAGATGGGGTCTCTTTTCCGGCCTCCCAGACTCTATATCCCTCTTGTACCAAGTAACATATCTCGGTGCAACCTCACCCTTAGATACGTCACGTACTCGAGTGTCAGCTATCAAGTATTGACATTCGCTCCAAATTTGGCGTTCCACAGCTTCGGGGAATTGACTGTTTGGGCTTATCTCAACTGCATGGCGGCTGATATCCTCATCTCTGGGAATCATTTGGTATCTACCCAATTGCCTGAGTACTCTATTAGGCGCATAAGGCTGGATGCTTCGGATACCCATCAAAAGGAAATGAGGTCTGGTAGCAGGCATATACACAATCTTGTATATAGAGAGCCAACTGAATTTCCATTCTATTTGATTTGCAGAAATAACCCGGAGATGCGACACCCACTCTGCGACACCCTCTGGTAATTTAAACCCATTCACCCTGTTGTCAAATTCTTCCATGCAACATTTTGTTAGCAGCCTGTACTTCGTGAACCGAGGCCTGTGACATAAATGCTCAATCATCCATATTTTCAATAGCAAGTTAGAACCGTCAAAGAAATCCCCTCCTGCTTTACAGATCGTAAGGGCTCAGAAGATATCAGATAGGATCTTTGGAGAAAGAGTACTCTTTGCCTGGTTTATCAAAGTACTAATGACCCCTGCTATCCGTATGTCGATGTTCCCGTCCTTTCGCGGGAATACTAAAAGACCCAAGAAAGACACCATGAACGTGAAACATCGATGCTCCTCCCACTTGATCCGATTACCCTTGCTACAAATAAGTTTTTTTGGGTTGTAGAATCCTCCAATATGGCCATATCTTTGGTATATAAACTGGAGGGTGCAAAAGACAGCTGATAAGTCGGAATTGTGAACTTTTCTACTGATTTTCAGGGTATCCAGGAATTTATGCAGGGCAAGGGCTTTGGGTGCAATCAAGTATTGATGTCTCAGAGGGATTGTATGGGTACCAATATATCTGGTCATTTCTTCTAAAGTCGGGGTTATCTCAAAATCTGAGAAGTGGAAGACGTTGTGGGCCGGGTCTCAGAAGGTGATTAAGGCCTTTAAGATGTCTCCCTTGGGGTTGATTGTCAATAAACTAGTGAGACTTGCCACGTGTGTGTTGACCCTTTTCTGTCCTGCTTCTCCGAGATCATTCATCCATAGCCGCAACTCCAAGGGAATTTTGTTCATTATCGTGCTCATTCTGCACATTTATTAGGGCGAATTAGTATTCTCAAAACATTAAAACTGACAATTTATGAAATTTATTTTATAAACCAGGACCGGTTTTGTGAATAAGTCTTTTCGACTCTTCGGCTAGAAAGATTTTTTTCAGGCTGTGCTTGCTTACCGGTCAGAATAAAATTCAGAGGTAGCCACTCGCGCAAGATCAGCCTTCCGACATCCCTTATAGCAACATTCAACTATTATTGCAATAATGGTACCATCCGACTTATTTAAAACTGGGGCATTTTTTGACAGTTATGAAAAAGGGGCTGTATCTGGCCAAAATAATTTAGCAAAACCCGCTGATATTATTGAAAAATTCTAAAATTTGGTGCCTTGTCCTGTTTGTTTTTTTTTTGAAAAATCCGGTAGTATTTCGGCGCTATTTGGGAATTGGTTTTAAAAGTGATTGCCCATGCTCTGCTATTTTGCTCAATTTAATCCCTTTGTTTACAGGCCAGTCAACATGCAAATCCAAGGCAAATAAATGCGCAAGTAGCACGTAAAAATGCATCAGGATGGTATTTTACTTCAGGGCACCTATCGTAGACGGTTCCAACCCCTGTGTTGAGTCCCCTAAGTCAAAATGCATGATGCAAATAAACGTTCCTACTAGGGATCAGGCATGAGGTTTTGTTATACTAGGTTTAGGACCTCGGTACAGGGTCTAGACTGTGTACACGAGCGGACAACTCGAGTCGAGGAGGGGGCTACGTACCGGAAACCAAATGGCCCTCCGGCTTAGTAACTTGTCTGGCCTCTTTCTTATTTTAGGGTAAGACACTAAGAGAATAGGGAGTCGCAACCAGTAAGCACATCCCCGGAGGTGAGAAGTGAAGGGTTTCGTAGCAGTTTATATATACAGTTCAGATAATATCAAAGCGGTAAAACATGCGGCATTTAGCATAGAACAGGTAAGCAAATCAGAAGAAGATAAATATAACAGTTATTGTAAGCTCAAGTTCTTGAACCCTGAACCAGAGATTTTGGGTTCTATCCCTAGCAGAGTCACCAGAGCAGTCACACCTCCTTTTTCGCTTACACGTGGCTACCCTAAAAGATGATACGTGTATTGGAGTTTTTCCAATTAAAGTGACATTATTCGATACAGGATTATTAAATTCAAGAGTTGCTACTTGGTATAGGTTTGGGTTTTGGTGTCCCAAGTCACCGACTTATTTAAAATCCCAAATTGAGGAAATTTCGACTACCCAATTGGAGTTTGCGAACCAGAAATTCTTGAGTAAGGAATTCTGTTGACCCGAGGGAAGGTGTTAGGCACCCTCGGATCTCGTGGTTCTAGCACGGTCGCTTTAAACTCATTATAAGTGTCTAAAATATGATTTTCTACACCTGTTTAAACCTATAAGGCTATTTTAAATTATTAACCGCTTTTAATTCCTTTTTAGGAAGTTTGAAATGTCATTAAAATACGTCGTGAATCACGTCCCATAAATGCGCACGCAATACTAGACATACTCTAACTCCATCGAGATCTAGATTTGGGTCACATAAATGCGCACCCGACTTTAGGAAGGTATTTTATTAGCAAACTCGCACCTACATCAACTAAATCTTCAAAATTCATGGGAAGGCCATGAAATTTGCTAAACGACACTTCCTATATTTCTATGTGTTTTAATGAAATTAAGAATAATCGCATGGTATTTGATTGGATTAACGCGGCTCACTTTATTTTATAAGAACATTCTAAAGTATACTAAGTTCCCTATTATTGCTGGTGTTTTAAATGCACTCTCATTTGTGTATAGACAGTGTATCTTTGGAAAATTAATACATGCACTTCAGCCTCATTCATGGCTGATTATATGCATTGGGTTTCCCGTTATGGCCAACCCAGATCATTCATCATATTTGATAATCACTGGGCCTTTCAACTAAGCCCATAGTTAATTTGAACTGAGGAGTCCATACGAACAACTTTCAATAATGCCCCTTTTTAGTTTGAGTTTATTCACAAGATTAAGTATCTACACATCCACCAAGAGGATACTAATGATCATTGTATATCAATTTTCAGTATTATATCTGAACTAAATGATTCATATACTCGTCAGTCGGAGTATATGAATCCAACTTTCGAAATTCAACTATGATTCTGATTACAACTTATAGATCTTAAACAAAGCATTGCTAATATGTTGAAACTAAAACTAATTAAAATGATACACAATGTTTGTATTTTAAATAATTACTAAACTAACATTTCCTGAATTCCTCATTTCTAAACAAAGCAGGAAATGAACAACTAAAACAACCACATCACCAGCTAACTGTACTATCAGTTATACATGCTTAAAATAATAGTTTGAATGTCCTGATATTACAAGATAAATTAGTCTCTAATGTCCAATTATTACAAAAATGAATCTGTCCAACATTTAATTACAACATGATGATTATCTTATCATTACATCTGTATTCAAACTAAATAAGGGGAAAACAGGGGAAGGGTTTAGAATAGTATATGAACTCAGATCTTCACACTTAGGAATACTTTATACTTGAGCCTCAAATATATCCGTGAACATTGAAATGTACCTGTAATTCCGCAGAAAACCGAAGCCTATGAGTAAATTTAATGAATCAGCCAAGCAAAATAGCAAACCACTCGAACAGTATAACCAGGTCTTCAGCAGAGTTTTGAGAAAATTAAAGTCCCGAAAGACTAAGAACATCACTAATAGTTTCTCACAGATATAGGAAGAGCTAATATGTATTTTTATCTCTAGAATTCAAAAGCAAGGTTTTTGGATCCTTTAAAATATGCTCAGATGGGTTTTTCATAGTGGAGCTTTAGGGCATCAATTTTTACCTTGTTTTTCCTTTAGTCCCTGAGTTAGTTTTCAGGTTTTCTTAAATGATCCCTCATTTCCTGACTTGTGCCTCAAGTTTGAGGCAGAAATTGTGTTTTAATCCCTCACTAAAATGTTCTAGGGGATTACTGTTAGATTTTTAAAGTTCACATACCCCTTATACCCCTATTTCCTTTCCTAAGTAACCAGCCTAAAGTTTTTAACCTCAGTATCTCTTGACCCTGGTCAATTGTATTTGGGTTATGGGCCAAGGTTTTTTTTTGGATTAACAGGTCTATTGGATCCATACAACTAAGTGTCCTAATATGGATGGTTAATAAGTTATTATAACTTTGGATCATAAACATTCAGGTGTCTTTGTATTAAAATCAATGGATAACTTTCAACTAGAAGACCAATCAACTAATACTCATTACAAGAAAATCCTAATTAAATCACTCAAATAAAGCTTGAAACAAGGATTGAAAAATTAGAAAGAAATGAAAGATTCAACCATACAAATCAGCCTAAACTATGCCAGTACTAAAGATCAAAAATTACTATGAAGATCAAAACACTGAATAGCTTAAACGCCTAACCAAACTAATCAGAATATGAGATGAAGGGAAACAAAACATCGGAATCACACTACTGAAGAATCAACAATCTAGGCTTTCGGAATCAAGGATCTAATATTAACAGGATATCAAATTATTCAAGAGACGAAGGGGTTTCAAACTAATAATAAACAAAGGCATATAACTACTGAACCCATCATATGAGATTGTGGATAAACCAAGAATTATTCAAAAAAAAAACTAAATAAAGGGGTTTCAAACTAATAACAACCAAAGACATATAACTACTGATCCCATTTCATATGAGATTGTGGACAAACAAACGATTATTCAAAAGAAATCAAACATCTAAAAGCTAATAGAAATGAAGCAAATACATACAAAATACGTAGCTTTTTATGCACATCCACTCTAGACCATTTCATTAGTTCTTGACCCCTTCCATAGGGGTTTCTAGAAACTTATTTTGGATTGATGGGTTTTAGGGGTTCAGGACTGGGGTTCAGGTAATTTTGAGACCCTGTGAGGCCTCAGATTTTAGTTTTCTCGGTGATTCATGGTATTTGGGGGTTGTGTGGGTTATGGTTGGGGAGGGAAAAGGCCAAGGGTTGCCTTGGAGGAGTTTGACCAAGTTCAACGGGGTTTGGGTTTTAGGGTTACACTTCAAATTGATATTCGGAGCCTTTTGACTTTATTCAAAGGGTGTGACGTACATGGTTGGAAAGAGGGTGTTGAGTTGTTTTAGGGGTGTAAGTTTGGTAGCGTTTGGAGTTGAGTCACCGGAGATGGGGATTCCGACAGCCTTTCATTGAAGATTTGAGATGAATGGGGGGGGGGGGGGGTGTTTTCGAAGGAAATGGACTGCAGGACGGGAATGGGGAGGTTCTAATGGTCCCACGATGCAAAGCTGGGGAGGTTTGGAACAAGGTCACCGGAGACGGTGATTCCAACGACCTTATTTTGAATATTCGAGACGGAAGGGACCTATTCGATAGAAGCTAATTACATGACAGGATAGAGGAGGTTGTGATGATTTGGTGGTGTAAATCTGGGAAGGTTTGGTTACCGGCCGCCGCCGTATGGTGATTTCCGGCGGCGGCGTTAGGGTGGTAGGCAGTTGGTCAATGGTGGTCAAGGGGTGGTGTTATTTTGGGGAAGATGGCACGAGGATGGGAGAGGTTTGGTCTCTAAGTGTATAGAGGTGTTTGGACATATGTATATGACTTTGGGGGGGGGGGGGTTTGATGACTGTTGGATGATCTGAGATCAACGGCTGTGATGTACCTTCTCTAAACTACGTCGTTTAGGTTGGTCTTATGTGGACAGGACCGGGGTCGGTTGTTTTGGCTGGAGCTTGTGGGTTTTATAGGGGAAAGAGGTTTGGGCCATTAGGGGAGGTCCTCACAGGTGGTTTTCCAAGTAGATCAAAGACATAAGGCTTGTTAGAAGTGGCCGATTCATCTTCTACAATGATATAATTTTTGCTCGCCCTTCTTATTGAGATGCGCACTGGTAATGGTTGTTTGTATCCTAAACCTTCACGTGGTTGCCTTGTTTCAGCTTCTGATGGGAGCTTCCCTAACTTTGACGACTCATTAGGATCGTATCCAGCTTTTGCAAATAGCTTGTAAGCGTTATGGTCAAAACCTTTATCTATTCTCTTTGTGGGAGTGCCACATTCTGCAAACGATTTTGGGCCACAAACACCGCGAGGGATATTGAAGATGACTTTATTGCCTCAATTAGTTTGACCAAAAAAGTTAACTCCTTTAGCATGTTAGCTTGGCGATTGGATGATTCACCTTCATCTTTCTTCCTTTTTGGGGACATATTAGAGTGCTAGACTTACTTTCTTGCCATAAGACGTAATACTCCCTCTATAAGATTTATTCGTGTTGGGTTTTACCTCCTTACTAACAGCTCTGGCTTCACCAGTAGTCATCTCTTCTCTTTTAGTTGAGGGCTCATTATTCTTGCTTTTCATGCCATCATCAGCTTTCAACTCATTCACAATGCGGTTCTTTAAGTAGATATTTGCATCGACGAAGTGTGACTCAGCCTCAGTGAATGGCTCATCATAAGCTACAATCTTCTCGACTTCACCCTCATAGTATTGTATACATTGATGGTAGGTAGATGGAACTACTTTATTATCATGTATCCAAGGCCTCACAAGCAAAACATTGTATGAAGTTGTCGCATCGATCACATGCAACCATGTACTTGATAGCATATCTTCAATAGTGATTCCTAGCCTTATCGCCTATATGGCTCTTTGCCCCCCTTGGTTGAATCCTTGGATCATCTCACGACTTTCTGAGAGTCCGTTCATGGTAATACCATGTTCTTTCATAGTGTGGATTGGCAAATTGTTCACTAAGGATCCTCCATCAACCAAAATCTAATTTACCCTTTCATCGCGCACATAGCCAACCGGGTACAATGGGCGGTTATGAGAAGTGTCATCACTCTTTTCTTCCCCTTTGTCAGCATTGCAAGAAGAGGCCTCAACACGATCACGGGAAATCTTTGTGCGGAACCAAGATGGCATGAAATCCTCCAAAGTCACTTTATGTCATGGCTTTTGAGGTTGGTGCATCTCCACTTTTTCTTTCTTCAAACTCCTAACTAGATTCTTTTTCATTGGCCTTTTTACTATCATCTTCCTTGTTGGTTGATCTACTGATTCTTTTCATAGGCTACTTTTGTGGCGCCTACGATGAGTCACCAACGTCTAACCTTCATCATCATTAGGTTGATCATCTTCGAATTTGTTGTTCTCTGGCAATTCTTCATTTTTGATTCCTTTTAAGCTGCATAAGTCATCTAGATTGGATGAGCCAAAGGTGATGGAGACTTGGTTTACGTTTGCTTTCTCATCTTCAAGCATGATTTTCTTTTCGCGAGCCAAGTCCATGACTTTATCCTTGAAGACTAAGAACTTCTCCAGAGGGTAGCTCACAAGTCGATGATATTTACAGTAATTTGGGTCATTTGTTTTCCCAGCTTTATTTGGACGTTTCATCTCTGGAAGCTCAATGAGATTTAACTCAAGGAGATATTTAAAGATAGCCGGCACATCGAAATCTAGATATGGGTACTCTTTCTCGTGCATTTCTTTTAGAGTCAAATTTTCACTTGGCATATCGTGAAAAGAAGTGGATTTCATACTCTGCTTCTTGCTCACCTTCATCGTGAACTTCATAGGTGACATGTTGACATTCATAGCTTCTTTTCTTTCAGACTTGTGTACGAACTTGCCCCACTTCCTGACTTCTTGCTTGTCATTCCCTTTACAAGGTTCATAGATGGGCAGCCTTTCATTTCCAGCGGAGGCCATGCTCAATTCCATGTCATGGGCACGAGTTGCAAGTTCTTCAAATCTGCCAAGCTTGATACCTTGCAAGATGTAGCGCAATCCCCAATGCATGCCTTGGATGCACATCTTTATGCCCGAAGCTTCACTAAGCCTGCCTTTGCAGTTGAGGCTTGAATTCCTCCACCGATTTGATAAAGTAGATAACTGGTTCCCATTTTTGTTTATGAGTATTTTTAAATTCTATCATACTCACAGTACATCTCTTACTATAAAAGCGATTGAGGAACTCTTGCTCTAGTTGATCCTGACTGTCGATAGATCAAGCCTTGAGGTCTGTGTACCCGTCAAAAGTATTTCCTTTTAGCGAGCGGACGAACTGCTTGATGAGTTAATCTCCATAATCCCAGCATTGTTGCACGTCTCCACGATGTGCGAAATATGTTTCTTTGGGTTACCTTTACCATCAAACTGTTGAAACTTAGAATGTTGATAGCCAGCATGCATCTTCAACATATCGAAACTTGCTGTGTACGGCTTTGTATGTGTAAGGGAGGATTTGGTAGCAACTTCATATTTGTTCTTAATGGTTCCTTAGATGAACTCCTTCAGTTGATCGAATGGAATCATCCCTTTAGATGAGACAGGGATAGCTTTAGTGGATGATGCCTGTGTTGGAGGAGAGTCACTCTCTAAAACTTCTGGGAGCTTGCCGGGTGCATGGGTGGATTCTTCTTCCATCAAGATTCCCACCCTATCTGTTAGCTTATCAATTCTAACCTCTTAATTTTGCATGCATTTGGTCAAGCCAGCAATTGCTTCCGTCAAGTTTGCCAACTGTTCCTTTATGGATGAAATATTTATCACTATAGCTTGCACGATTGTCGTGGACGACAGAGAGTAGCTTGTATTTTCACAGAGATTGATCCTTGATCAGCTCACGCTATGTGGTGTAAGTGGGGAGGATCCATCACTTGAAGCATCAACACCTTCTTTCATAGCAAGTGCTTGGATCCGGAGAGGTCAAGCAGAGCAAGAAGTTTCTTGATCTTTTCAGCAACATCGCTTCCTCCTTAAGATGCTTTGTGGAAGATCTTGCTCCTTTTGAGGATGAAGATCCTAAAAAAGAGGTTGAAGCGGACGGCACTTGGGGTGCTTGTTATTCTAAAGAGCTTGCCTTACTCCTCATAACTGGTCGGAAGCTTCCAAAGGTAACATCGAGGATGCTTTCCACATCAGCATAGAATCTGGAGTTAGCAGCCTTGGTAGAAATTTAACCGGAGTTGATTTTCTTTGAATCCATCTCAATGTTCTTGGTATTTGGTGAATCAAAGGTTGAGATGAGAGGTAGAGAATGTCCCACTGGGTGTGCCAGAATTTGTTGACAATAAATTTGTATTTAGAAAATAAAAACAAGACCGAAAAATATCGCAACAATCGTAGTATTTTATTTCGAATATTTGAGTGTTACAATCTCTATGAATCCTCTAATTCTTCTTTTCTAATATAAATTTAAGGGCCTTTGAGCTTGATCTTGAATTTATATTTGTTTCCACAAATGATGATCTTGTTCTTGAGCATGAACTTGATTTGTTCTTCGTTCTTGAGCTTGAACTTGATTGCTTGAAGCTTGAAACTTGAAACTTGTAGAGAAATTTGCGGTGTTTGATCCACGAGCTATCTCTTGCTTCTTGTCATAACTTCTGGTGTCTTTTCCGAGTTATGGAGACCACTATTTATAGTTGTGGAAAGGAAGAGTCATGATAAGAACAAACTCTTTTCTACCAATCGAATTGAAAGGTGACATCGCCGCATTTCATTGGCCAGAACATGTCACTTGAACACGTGGCACGATTTCATTGGCCTTTTAGTGTGACTGAGCATGCCTTGTTATGTTGACACATGGAATGATCCTATTGTCTCCTCCGTTTGACTTGGTGCGCCATGTCATTTGAAACGTGGCACCAAACTGGGCCTCTATGAAGATGACATCTTGGGCTTTATGAAGTGGACTCATCACTTTAGCCCAATTAAAAGGGCTATCCCAATGGATTAAAACTTATTTATTAAATCCATTTATAGTTGACTTATATAATTAATTCAATTATATTTTCCCATAGTATTTAGTTAGACTAATATATCTTGAACTTAAAATATAGTCCAAATTATTTTATGGATTTAATTTTAAAAAAATTTACATGCCTACAGGCCTCAAGTGAGATTCCGGTGGTTAACAGAGTTCTTTTGGCCTTGAAGAGACAGCTGATTGCTGATGTATTTTTCTTCTTGTTTCCTTATATGTGATCACATGAGTTCATCCGCAAATGTGTAAGCTTATTTGGGGCAGAGGAGAAGTTGTTCTACATGACATAGAGTTAGGGTCACGATCACGTACATATGTGAGGTTGTGCTCCGCAAATGCTTGGCCAGTGTTGCGTTCGTGTAGAAGAAAGATGGTGAGGAGCTGAGGTGATTGTTCTACGCGATCGTGTGAGGTCGGCGTGTCATAGGTTCTTGAAGTGCGTGTGTATTTCTGCGATCGCGTAAAATTAAAATATGGGGCAGCCTGTTTGTGCTTCCCGATCGTGCGGCTATTTCCGCGATCTCGATGAAGGTATATCTGGGCAGATTTAAAAGATTCAAAATGAGGGTTTCGAATTCATAACACAAAAGTTGAAGTGGGAGCTATATTTTCGTTACATTCCATGATTTTATATTGATTTTTTATCATCTAAATTGGGAATTGGGTTAAAATTGGGGGATAACTGGAAGATATCTTGAGAGAATAATTTGGGATTTTAAGGGACCAAATGAGGTCGAATTTTGATGAAATTGGTATGGGTTGCCTCGTGAGTGAATGGTCTTTCAAGTTTTGTATTTTTGTCAAATTCGAGACGTGGGCCAGGGTCAAGGTTTGAGCCAAATTTGGGTTCTTGGTCTATTTTGGTAGTTTTTCTTGTGGAAATCAACCCTTTAGCCTATATTGATGGTATTGTGCTGATTGTGAATAGACTCGAAGTATTTTGAGACCAAGTCGAGGGGTAATAGCACGTGGAGTAGAGATTTGATCGGTTTGAGGTAAGTAACTGTTATAAATCTCGTCCTGAGGGTATGAACCCCGAATTTTATGTTATGTGACTATCTTGAAGTGGCGCACATGCTAGGTGAGGGGCGTGTGAGCATGCACCATTGGAGATTGTGACTTGGTCCATCCCGTATCTACTGGAAAGATGAATATTTTGTTGAAACTATATGCTTCTTATGTGTTTTAATAGATTTCTGTAAATCACAATGGATGCCACGTTTAGGCCTTATGCCGGTGTTGTTTGGACCTTATAGGTCTTTTATTTCTATCCTCTCATTATTTTCGATTGAAAATGTATATTCTGTCATGTTTATACTTATTTATTGCGTAATTCAGTCTCTATTGCTCCATTTTGATTCATCATATAAATGTTGTTGGGATCCATGCATTATTTTAGTGATTTATGACCGTCAGAGGCCAAGGGCCTGATTTGTGAGGATATTTATGCAATCGGGCTTCACACCACAATATGTTTTACTAATTTATGATAAGTGAGGCCGAGGGTTGATTTGTGAGGATATTTATGGGATTGGGCTATACGCAACAACATGTGTTACTGATTCATGACTGAGTGAAGCCGAAGGCCTAATTGATTTATGCCATGATAGGCTTGTTATAGCGCCTGGGCTAAAAGATTCCCTTCGGAGTCCGCATACCCCTGGTGAGCGTAGGTACCTACTGAGAGTGTCGAGTGCCGAGTGTTGAGTGACTGGGAGGCACAAGTGATGGTGAGGTTTGCTCGATGGGCTGTATCTAAGTGATAGTGAGGTTTGCCCGATGGGTTGTGTATGAGTTTTTCCCGAGTGGTTTTATACGAGTGATGTTTTATTTTTCTCACTTTTGAATTTAACCTTTATCCGAAAATTGTTGAAAGATGTTTTTGAATGATTTCACTAGAACTTGATTTAAACAAGCTGATTTGATTCAAACTATGGTTATAAAAGCATGCCCGTATTTTACTGAGTTTTTGTTATACGAACTTTACTTGCATTATTTCTCGTCACTACTTCTCCGTCATTATTTCTTGTTGTTACTTACTGAGTTGGCATACTCACGTTACTCCGTGCACCTTGCGTGCAGATTCAGGCGTTTCTAGATATAGTAGCGAATGTTGATTGTTCAGTTGCAGATCCATTGGAGATAGAAAGGTAGCTTCTTGGCGATCACAGCCGTGCTCTCCTCCCTTTTTATCTTTCCTTTGTTGTATTCAGTTAATTCCACACTATGTTAGTCTTTATATTGTTAGACGGTTGTGGTTGATGCTCATGACTAGTAACACCCCGACATTTGGGCTTTCTTTTCCGCACATTGTTTTTATTTGAACTCTTTATGAAGGTTTTATATTAAACAACTTTAGAACAATCTTTGAAATGAAAATATCAATTTGTTTTGGTAATGTGTCTGCTTGCTTAGTACCACGATATTCACCATCACGAGAGGGTTAGTTTTAGGTCATGACAAGTCAGTATTCGAGCCTAGATTACATATGTCTCATGAGTCATGAGCGAATTTAGTAGAGTCTTGCGGATCGATACGGAGACGTCTGTACTTATCTTTGTGAGGCTACAGAACCTTTAGGAAATTCCACGTTCTTAAATCCTTATCATGCGGCATTTATTCAGGTTGAAGTGTAACTCTTTGAATTCCTTCAATGCATTTGCGAGCGCACATAATTGCTCGGTATCAACTATGCATCGGCAGATTGTGATTCCATGGATGAGGTGCGAGATATGATATCTGTGTACTGATATTGGGCCATTTGGGATTGCTTAAGGCTGAGTTTTGACTGTGGCATGAGCACTAAGATGTTGATTGTGTGAGCACATGCTTTTAGATTTATATGTTCGGTAGTGTCCCTATTAGTGAAAAGGGATGGTTGGATGGCTATGCGATGAGTATGATGTGATTGTGAGATGTGTTAATATGATTTGAATGTGACGAGAATGGTCTACTTGAGGTGTAGAAAGAACTATTGGTGCTTGACTTCCATCTTGATTTGATGTATAGCCCCGAGTTATTGGTGTGTTGAAATATCTTTTCATGTTATTTAGTTGGGGAGTGAAGTGGATTTCATGTCGTAATATGAGTTCAGACACATGAAGATTAAGTGATTACATGATGTTTATGATGGATGAAGGGTATAAAGAGATGTTAGTTTGAGCCGAAGTAGGTGGGTTATCACATATGAGGTGTCTTGAGGGTGTGTGATCCCTATGTTTTTTTGTAACGAGTCCACTTCTACCAGTGAATTATATGTGCTGCAGTTTGAGTTTGAATCGCGTATGAGAGTTGGCTTGATATTTATGAGGGTGAATGTGAGATTTGCGAATGATTTAAGGTATTAGATGGATTGTATTGCATGAGCTTATTAAGGATTTAGTTGAATATCGCTATTAGATGGGTTGTACTGCATGAGCTTATTAAGGACTTAGTTGAATCGCACTATGGAATTATGGTAGTAATAGAGTATGGGCATCCTGAGTTATTGTGTCTTTTGATCTATGGATTTGAGACAAGCAGCGGAGTCTGCTATTGGTTAGTTGATCGGATGGTTATGTGTTGTATTGCTTTCACCATAAGGCATACCGATGAATCAGTTGTGGCTTACAGAGGTTGAGATCGAGGATGACTCGAGTAAAAGAAATTTTGGATACGGGTTGTGTTATGCTTTATGGGTATCTGAGAAACATTGGATGATTTAGTTGTTATTGTAAGGGATATAACATGTATGGAGTAGGAAATCGCTCAGCTATTAGAAGGATGTGCTACTTCCTTAAGGTTGTTGTACTAATGGGTCACAAGTTGTTCAGTTCGCTTTATAAGTTTAATTGAGACCTGAATAGAGTGGATGACACCCGATAATGGTTCTAATGGATTCAAGATTTATATATAACGATTGGGGATCTTCAGGATGTGTATTTGGCTAGAAACTGAGGTTTGTATGGGAGGATGTCAATACTATATCATTATGGATTCTACATATGAGTATCAAGAATGTGAAGGTAATGGCTTTAGATTCATAGAAAGTCTTTCTAGGGTAAGTATTTTGAATGTGGTACTTGTAGGGATATTTAAGAGAGTATTTGATGGCTTATGAGTCTTAGGGCGGTGTGGTTTTATGCTTGGGTGTCGTATGGTGAGTTTGGGTTGAGGATTGTGGTGTTATGGTAATTAGAAGTATCAACTTGAAGGTAATTCAGAAGGAACTCAGATAGATATGACACATGGTAGTAGGTTGGATCGGCATTGTAATGGGTAATATTAGTTCTTTAGGTTTTTATGAGGTAATGAGTTTACAGGCATTTCGTGGCGATTCTCTAGGGTTGCTGGTGACCTGCATAGCTTGATTGAGTTAGAAGGATTTTGTACTGACGGTTTGGTTTTGTGCAAATGATATTCAGAGAGTTCTTGATGGTTTCTACCACGGTTAGAGATATATATTTCCTACTGGCGTGAGGAGCATGTGATGTATAGTGATTTTCTCCTAGATGGGATCAAACGAAAAGTTCTTGGCTAGTTGAGTATGTAGTTTCTTGTTACTCGAAGTGGATTATGAAGTTCTCACATTTACCATAGAATGGCATAGTATATGTGGTATGTTGTGTAGAATTGGGATTTGCATGTGTAAGGTCACAGTTTAGTTCTAAGAGGAAGGTCATAAATTCTTAGGCAGCATGGACAGTTCCCGATGACTAGGTAAATGATATAACTAATTGGTATGGCTTGATGAGAGTATACATTTATGAAAGTGGTGATGTGTTTAAGTTATTGATACTTCATTTGTATTGGGTCACTCTCTTCTTTGATCGACTACCAAAGTTCAAATTTTACTTTTGGCATAAAAGAATTTTAGAAGTATTCCTCGTGGGATGATCGTGTAATTGGCGAAGTGTGGGCATTCAGGCGGTGGAGTTAAGATCAGAGATGGTGATTCGTATGTTCTATGGATTTGGAGACTGAGAGTTCTTGTGAGTAGATTATTTCGTGGTTGTGGATTGTAAAAATGTAGCCAAGGTTAGTTAGAGGTTGGTATGTGTTGTGATTCAGTCATTGTAGACTTTCGGAGGGTTAGTTATATATCTTAGGGGACCAGAGCTAATTTTGGGTTAATTAGTATGCCCAATATGGATGTATGTTCTGCATTGTGTCGGATTTGTTGACTCCGAACTACTATTGTTGAGGGAGGTGCCATTAAGTAGTAGTTGAGCCTATTATGTTCTGAAATGATATATGAGTTACCCTTCTATGTTACAAGGAGTTGTGATTCATTGGTTATATGCATATATGGTGCTGTTCAATTTGAGCTTTATAGTGGATTATGAGCGAGATGAGTATTTGGGTATTGCATGATTGATTGCGGGTTGGCTATGTTCTTTTCGGATTGTGGTATTGTGTAATTTTCTTTCCGTGGTTATGGTAATGCACTTTAGGTACTTGATGTTGAATTTCACGTGGTTATTGATTTTGAACAAGGTGGCTTGAGGTATACAATACGGACCATCGTTTGGATGGTATCACATATTGTATAGTACAGTTATAAAGAGGTATGACCCTTTGTGTTAGATTCATGAATTTTGGTTCTACGATGTGTGCTAAGCTCTTAGTATGGTTGTGATGGTACTTGTTAAGTTGGTGGGACAATTTTCTCATTTGAGTCATTTTCAGGATTGAGTACATTTAGCATATTACTATTGGGTGCACGAATTGAACTTGTTATGGATTTTGATCATATTGATGTGTTATGTCATCAGAGTGGTCGTGTAGGATGAGGTGAGGTCATTAGACCTAGAATGAATACTATCAGAAATGGATACAATATGGTTGGAAGGATAAGATCGAAATTCGACTTATAAATCTGCTATAGTTCCTGTCGGAGGAGAAAAAGCTCCATGACTTTTGGATATGGGGAATTGTTATGAGTTTCTGTGTGTTTCATTCTTCATTGGCAGTATATGAAAGTGTTAGAATGAGCATTTGTTTGTTAAGAGGTGTATTATCGGCATTGGGGTCTTTGAGCAGTTTTGTGATTAGAAATTATCGCTATGAGTGTTTGACTGATGTGGTATATCCTGTGATTTCAACTTGGGTTATGACAATGGCTCGATACAGCTTGTTCAGACTTATGCTGTGTGTAGATGCAAGGTTCAGATCTGATAGAAAGTTCTGGATGTTAGAAATTGAGTTCTAAGACTTATGGACTAGGTTGGATTAAGAAATTTTAGTCATGTTGTGTCATCAGACCTATATGGGATATGGTGACGTGAGATTACCCCCGGGTATGTGCGTAGTGAGATTATAAAGCGATTTGAAGCCTTTTGGAACAACTCTGGGCACGTTTGAGGATGAACATATGTTTAGGTAGGGGAGGATGTCACGATCTGACTGGTCATTTTGAGCAATTTCTCTTTGCTCAAGTGTTTGAGGGAATGAGTAGCTCAATATGATGTATTATGACTAATGTGAATCATCACTTTTCATTTTTTGGTTATTTGGGATTGATCTGTGAGAATGGCCTCAATTAGAAGCTCTAAATTTGATAGGTTTGAACAAGTTTTGACTTTTTAGTATTTGACCTCGGATTGGATTTCGGATGGTTCTTTGTTGGGTGATTTTGGACTTTGGAACGCGTCCGGATTGTGATATGGAAGTTTGTAATGGAATTTGGCTTGAAATGACGAAAGTTGGAATTTTGGAAAGTTTGACTGGGAGTAGAATTTTTGATGTTGGAGTCGGAATGGACTTCTGGGAGTTGTGTCATTTATGACTTGTGTGCAATATTTGGGGTCATTCAGACATGATTTGATAGGTTTCGATGTCGTTTGTGAAATTGTAAATTGTCGAAGTTCTTAGGCTTGAATCCGAGGGTAATTTGGTGTTTTGATGTTGTTTTGAGTGATTCGAAGGCTCGAGTAAGTTTGAATGATGTTATGGGATGCGTTTGTATGTATGGTTGTGGTCTCGACGGCTTCGGGTGAGTTTTAGGTGGTTTACAGAGCATTTTTGGCCTTGAAGAGACTGTTGATAGCTACTGTATTTCCTTTCACATTTCGTTATACGTGATTACATGTGTTAATCCATGATTACGTAGGCTTATTTGGGGTAGAGGGGGAGTCGTTATATGCAATCATAGAGTTAGGGTCGCGATTGCGTATATAGGTGGTGCTTCGTCAACGCATGGCTAGTATCGCATTCACATAGAAGAAATTGAGCTGATGGGGAGCTGAGGTGATTGTTCTATACGATCACTTGAGGAGGGTTGCGATCGGATAGGTCTTTGTGGCATAGGTTCCCGAACGTGTGTATATTTCTGCGATCGCATATGGTTAAAATGTGGGCAGCCTGTTTGTGCTTCATGATCGCAAGGCCATTTCCGCGATCGCGATGAAAGTGTATCTGGGTAGATTTAAAAGATTCAAAATGAGGTTTTCGAATTCATAACATAAAAAATGAAGTAGGATCTCGGTAGAAGGTTTTGAGGGTATTTTCAGAGAGATGATTGGGGTAAGTGCTCTTCACTTGATTTTGGTTAAATTCCATGAGTATAACTTGATTTTTATCATCTAATTTGGGAATTGGGGTGAAAAATCGGGGAAAAATGGAAGAGTTCTTGAGAGAGTAATTAGGGGATTTGAGGGACAAAATGAGGTAGGATTTTGATGAAATTGGTATGGGTGGACTTGTGAGTAAATGAGCTTTCAAGTTTTGTAATTTTTGTCGGATTCTGAGATGTGGGCCCGGGGCTGGATTATAGCCAATTTTGGGTTCTTGGTTTAATTAGGTAGTTTTTCTTGTGGAAATCATTCCTTTAGCCTATATTGATGGTATTGCACTAATTGTGAATAGATTCAGAGCATTTGGAGAGAGAGTCAAGGGTCACGAGCATCACAGAATAGAAGTTTAATTAGTTTGAGATAAGTAACTATTGTAAATCTAGTCTTGAGGGTATGAAACCCCAGATTTTGTGTTATGCGACTATTTTGAGATGCCGCACGTGCTAGGTGACGGACGCGTGGTCGTGCAGCACTGGGGATTGTGACTTGATCCGTCCCATATCTACTGGAAAGTTGAATATTTTGTTGAAACTATATGCTTCTTACGTGTTTTAAAAATATTTCTGTAATCAGGCTGGATGCCATGTTTAGGCCTTATGCCATTGTTGTTTAGGGGTGTTAAGCAGGCCGGGTTGGACCGGTTCCGGATCGGCCCAGACCGATAGATCCTAGAACTCACCCGGACCGATAATAGGGGACTGGGCTGGGCTGGGTAGGGGTTTGGGGGGATTGGCTTAGTTTATTTGACCCAAACGGGTAACCGGAACCGGTTGAACCCAGTAGAGTTAATAGTTCCTCTTACCGGGTTAACCGGCCTAGTTCAAACGGTAACTTATTTTTTAATTTTTTTAAAATTTTCGAACTAGTGAGCCCCACAGACATTAGCAATTGTGTGACCATGTTTTGGTCCGTTGGCCAACGAAAATATTGCACAAATCGCTTTTTAATTTAATTTTTAACCCTTTTTCAATCTACAAATCTAAAATTTTCTAAAACTATAAATACCCTCTTCCCCCTCCTTTCTTCATTTCTTCACTTAATACTCATTTCTCAATCTCAATTTCTCCCATTCTCTCATTCTCTCATTATCGAATTTGCAAGACTTCATGTCTTCAATTCATTCTTTCATCGTCTAATTTTATTTGGCTCTCTTTTCTTGAATTTAATTTATCGTGTTTTATCATTCGGAATTTGAAGTTACAATTGAAGTTCAATTGAAATTCTTGCTTGAGTTTGTTCGTGGTAACATCGGAATTGCATAATCAAGTGCTCAATTCATTGTCGAATTCGGTGCACTTCCTCCAACTCTTTCTCTTATTTACTATTTTAATTGCATATTTAATTTTAGCTTATAATATAATTTTTACAATATGTTTGGTGCTGCTAAAAGAGCGTGTAAAAGAGTTATTGGTAGGGAAATAGAAAAGGAGGTAGTCCTTCAGCATCTGGTAGTAATAGTAATAACCCATTAATATTTACACATATTTCTGAAAAATCGCCTAATGATAATATAGATATATATTATGAACAAATACAAGAACATTTTGGAATAGAATATAATGAAATAAGAATGGAAGATGAGATAGCAACTACACCTACTAGTGCTGGAGCTGGTAGTGTTGGAGTTTCTACAAGGGGTGGTGGTCGTGGCACTAGGAGTAGACCAGTTGTGGCTCCGACTACTAATCGTAGAAAAAAAATTAAGGTTTGATTTTTTTTTTGAAATTATAGAGGGTACTGATAGAGTTAAATGCAAAATTTGTAATGGTGATTTTAAACATTTGACTGGAGGATATTTAGGGGGAGTGGGATTCTTAGTAGACATATAAGAACTGAGCATCCCATAGAATGGGGCGTTGATGGTGATGGAAATCAAACTACTCTTAACCCTACTACTAGAGGTCTAGTAATATATGATAAAATGAAGGATCATGAGGAATTAGCAAAAATGATTGCTTTGGGTTGTCTACCTTTTTCTTTTGCTTGTTCATCATATCTTATTATGTATATTCAAAGGACTTACAATCCTTTATTTAAAGGTATTTCTAGAAGTACTTGTAGAGATAATATATTTAGGCTTCATGGACAATATCAAACATACATACGTTATTTGTTTAGCCACCATCCTTGAAGAGTTTCTCTAACTTCTGATATTGGACATGCTATTAATGGAAATGATTATTTGACGATTATATGTCATTGGATAGATGATACAACATGTATGCAAAAATGTACTATTGCTTTTAGATATTATGAAGATCAGAGTCATACTGCTGCGTTTATAAGTAGTACTATTTGTGGAGTTGTTGAATTTTATAATCTAAAGCAAAAACTAGCGTGTATGTCTTTTGTAATGCTTCTAACAATAATGCTACAATTTCAATATTAAAACTACATTTGCAACCACCTCTTGATGATATTTTTCATGTTAGGTGTGCGTGTCATGTTTATAATTTAAATGTTAAAAGTGGCCTTGATTTATTTTGAACTGAGACTACTCATGTTAGAAGAGCAGTTGGTGTTATTCAAGGAAATAATAGACTATGTAGAATAAAAGAATTTAAGAGTAAGTGTGTCCAGTATAACCTTAAACTCGGATTCATGCCAGACAAAATTATTACTAGATGGAATTATACATATATATTTTTAAAATGTTACTATAAATATAGATCCCCAACAACTGAAGTCGCTAGTACGCAGTGTACTAATCAAAACCATATGTTAACAACTAGTACTTGGGATGTCATTAATGATGTTGTTAAATTTTTACATAAATTTTATACAACAACTGTTGAGTTTTCTGGAGCATATTACCCTACTATTACTATGCCGTTAGTACATATAGCTGAAATTTGTTTCAACACTCTGAATTTAAGAAGAAAGAAAAATATAAGGATGTTGTTGAAAAAATATAAGAAAAATTCAAAAAATATCTCTTTCCACTTCTTCTGATTAACTTACTTGGTGCTGTTTTAAATCCTTATGTTTGATTGTCACTAATTAATGAATGCTTTATATACTTATATGGAGATTGGACCAACTGAAACCCCAGATTTATATGTTTCTATGAAAAAGCTAAATGATTATTTACAACAAAAATATATAATTATTATGAAAATATAATTGATGATGCTAATCGTGCTGTAGGCAATGTTAATCCCACTATGCACTGACCACTTCTGCTATGTGGACGATGAAGAAGGCCTTGATAGTTTTGACATTTTTTCTACATTTTCTGACACTCAAACCAGTAGAAGGAACATTGATGAACTTCAATTCTACTTTTAGAAGCAAAAAGAGCCTCCCACAAAGGAATTTTCTCCGTTGGGATAGTGGCATGACGATGAAAAGCAATTTTCTGTTGTGCTGAATGTGCTAATTTCTACTGTTGCATCGGAGAGTGCATTTAGCCAAGCAAGAAAACAACTTGGAGACACCCGTTACTCATTGGGAAGAAATGCTTTGGAAGTTTTAGTATGTTTTAGATATTGGATTAGATTGGAATAAAGAAATCAAGGACATGAAGATATTGATAGCCCAGAAGACGAGAAACTTGGAGATATATTAATGCATGGTATCCCATCCGAATTTAACACTCGAGAAGAAGGTCAATCAGTTCATGTTGAATATGAAGAACTTACAAGGGCAATGCAATCTTTGAATTTACTTGTTGTTAAAAATGTAAATCTTTTAATTTATAAGTTTGAAACTTTGAATTATGAAATAAATGTAGCACATGCAATAAGTGCAATTTTTTCAATCTTCCTTTTATTCTTTATGTTAATACTTTGTATTAATATAACTTACAATAGTTATACAAAATTTCGAAAAATAAATAAATTAAAAATACTCTAAACCAGGCCTGGCCAAGCCCCCTCAACTCGTAACCCATACGGTTTAATTTTTACCCGGATGAACCCAAACCCGTTAAACCCATTAAGAACCAACCCGAAACCCTCCCGGACCGTAACCCGTGCAGGTCCAAAAAATAAAGGCTCGAACCAACCCGGCCCACCCGTTTAATACCCCTAGTGTCTTTTGGACATTAGAGGTCTTTTATTTCTATCCTTTCATTGTATTCGATTGGAAATCTATACTCAATCATGTTTATAATTATCTATTATATAAATTAGTATCTATTACTCCTTTTTTATGCATCATATAAATGTTTTTAGGCTGAATGCCATGTTTTATTGATTTTTGACAGAATGAGGTCGAGGGACTGATTTGTAAGGATATTTATGTGATCAAGCTACACGCCGCAATATATTTTACTAATTTATGACTGAGTGAGGCCGAGGGCATGATTTGTGAGGATATTTATGGGATCGGATTGCATGTTGCAACATGTTTTACTTATTCATGACAGAGTGAGGCTGAGGGCCTGATTGATTTATGCCATAATTGGCTTGCTATAGCGCTTAGGCTGAAGGAGCCCCTCCGAAGTCTGCACCCCCTAGTGAGCGCAAGTACATACTGAGTGCGAGTGTCGCGTACCAAATGCTGATGTCACAATGCAGTTCGCCCTCCGTGAACTATCGTGATGTCACCTAGCCTCTATGACTAGGTAAGCCTAAATGCAGAACATAAACAAAACTTGCGGAAGAAATAAACAAAAGCCAAAAATAACTGAAATAAACGATACATTCAATGCCACTCGGCATATACAATACTTAACTTCTCAAAACCACTTTACACTCCAAAAACCTGGAAACCCATGAATCAAAAGCTAAGAAAATACTACATAGCCCTAACTCCGGTATGTCTAACAAGAACATAAAGTACAAACGGGCTAAATAGTAACTGCAGGAATAGAAAGAGACTCCTTGGTCTGCGGGCACGACAGATACACCTCGAAGTCACTAGAGGAGTCACCTCGCCTCAGAGGTGATAGGAATGGGTAGAAGTACCTAGATGTGAATATGAAAAACATGCGCAGAAAGGGCATGAGTACACCACAACGGTACTCAGTAAGTGCCAAGCCTAACCTCGATTCAGTAGTGATGATGAAGGTCAGGGCCCTACTGAGGTTAAATAAAAGATATAATTCGACAGTGTAGAGTAGAATACTATAAATATGTACATCAGTAAAAGTAACATAGGATATAAAGAACATCAAACAACTACACAGAAAAAACATAAAGACCGAAGAAAAATACAGCTCATGTCCAATAATATCAATAGGGGATCTTCCAGGATACCACCAAGAAGTCCCAAATATACTTATAAGTCTCTCAGGATACCGTCCTGTAATCCAGATCATAGTACACATGGATCTACCAGAATCCCGTTCCATAGTCCTAAACATAAATACCAGTACTGGGGGAATGTACCGGGTGTATTCCCGTAGTTCGATATAATTGTGCAGGGGATCTATTGGAATCTCACATCCGTAGTCACAAATGTAAACAGACCGGGGAGGGGAGCTACAGAAATCCCACATCCGTAGTCCCAATATAAATACAGAACAACAACAGGAGAAATGTTAAAAGAAGTATCAAACTTCATATTAAGGCAAACAAATGGTCTAGCCTAGTATGCTGCACAGATTTCAGGTAAAATAGTTAAACAAATAAGGTAATTTAATCACAAAATAGTTAAACAAATAAGGTAATTTAATCACTTAGGCATGCTTTTATTAAGCTAACACAGGCTTAGACAATACAAGCAGTAAACAGGAAAGTAAACATACTAGTAGTACTTAATGAAAATCGGATTTCCAACAATTAGCACAAGTACATACACGTCACTTTAAGTACAAGGCATTTCAATTATCAAATATACCAAATCCAAACATGCCAACCAATCCTAAAACATCATTCAAACTTGTTCCATTCTGTGAACGCTCAAAACACCATCAAAGCACCTATTTCACATCATATTAAAGCCTAAGAACTCCAAAATCTTCTAAATTATGCTTTTGATAAAATACCCAACCAAACCACAACCGAATGACCTAAAATTTTGCATACACATCCCAAATGATACAATGGAACTACTTTAACTCTCAGAATTCCATTCCGATCCTTGGATTAAAATCTCACTAACGAACCAGAAACTTCAAAAATTTCACTTTATGTATTTCAAGCCTAAATTAGCTATGGACCTCCAAAATACAATGCAAACATGCCCCTAGGCCTGAAATCACCTAACATAGATAGCATAACCCTCGGATTTCCATTCAAAGACCTCCTTCACACTGGTTTGACTGCGGTCAACTTTCTAACACTTAAGCTCTCATTAGGGACTAAGTGTCCCAACACTCTCTGAAACTTAAAGCGAACATCCCGGCAAATTAAAATAGTATAAATATATATGGGGAAAGCAGTTAATAGGGATCATGGCATTAATTCATAAGACGACCAGCTAGGTCGTCACATCCTCCAATACTTAAACATTCATTCGTCCTTGAACGAGCATAGAGACATACCTGAAGTGGTGAAAAGATGAGGGTAATTGCTACACATATCCTGCTCGGTTTCCCAGGTTGCCTCCTCGATCGGCTGACCCCGCCACAGAACCTTCACTGATACAATGTTCTTTGACCTCCTACCTGTCCAATATTGCCACTGGCTCCATAGAATAGATCCTTGTCTAATTGTACTGAGGTGAAATCCAACACGTGCGACAGATCACTGTGATACCTCCGGAGCATCGGAACATGAAATACTGGATGAACTCCTGCCAATCTAGGAGGTAAGGCAAGATCATAAGAAACCTCCCCAACACGCCTTAATATCTCAAAAGGGACAATAAACCTCAGAATCAACTTACCTTTCTTCCCAAATCTCAGAATTCCCTTCATAGATGAAACCAGAAGTAAAACGCTCTCCAGCCATATAGGAAACATAGCGAACCTTCTGGTCCGCATAGCTCTTCTGTCTTGACTGGTTGTATGGAGTCTATCTTGAATCACCTTAATGCAAACTCCACCAATAGCAAGAACTGATCGCAAGACCCTCTAAACTCGATCATATACGCATGGAGCATATCCTCAAGAATCTGAATAGTGCCGCTTGAACTGCCCGTATATCAAAGGGTGAAATGCTATGCTCAACTCTACCCGAGTACCCAACTTATGCTGAACAACCCTCCAGAACCATGATGCGAACTGATTACCTGTATCCGAAATGATGGAAACTGGAATACCATGCAATCGAACAATCTCCAGGATATAAATCTCCGCTAACTGCTCCAAAGAATAAGTAGTACACAGAGGAATGAAATAAGCGGACTTGGTCAGCCAATCCATAATCACCCAAACAGCGTCGAACTTCCTCAAAGTCTACGGGAGCCCAACTACAAAGTCCATGGTGATTCACTCCCACTTCTACTCCGAAATCTCTATCTGCTGAAGCAACCCAACTGACCTATGATGCTCATACTTCACCTATTGACAATTGAGGCACCGAGCTACAAACCCAACTATGTCCTTCTTTATTCGTCTCCACCAATGATGCTTTCTCAAATCCTGATACATCTTCATGGCCCCCGGATGGAAGGAATACCGCGAACTATGGGCCTCCTCTAGAATCGGCTCCCAAAGCCCATTAACATTGGGTACACAAACCCGAACCTACATCCTCAATACCCCATCCTTGCCAATGGTCACATCTCTGGCATCACCACGCTGGACCTTGTCCTTGAGGACAAGCTAATAAGGGTCATCATACTGCCACTCCCTGATACGATCAAATAAGAAAGACTAAGAAACCACACAAGCTAGAACCACACTAGGCTCCGAAAGATCCAATCTAAAAAGCTGGATGGGTAAGACCTGAACATCAATCGCGATAGGCCTCTCTGATGCTGGTAGATAAGTAAAACTCCCTAAACTCTCGACCCGATGACTCAAAGCATTCGCCACCACATTGGCCTTGATCGAGTGATATAGAACAGTGATATCATAGTCCTTAAGAAACTATAACCACCTCCTCTGACGCAAATTTAGATCCTTTTCATTGAACAGGTGCTGCAAGCTCCGATGGTCAGTATAAATCTCATAAGGCACACCATACAGATAATGGCACCAAATCTTCAGAGTGTGAAAAATGGAAGCTAACTCACGATCGTGTATAGAGTAACTCTTCTCTTATATCTTCAACAGTCTGGACGCATAGGCAATCACTCTACCGTCTTGCATCAACACTACTCCAAGGATAACCCTCGAGGCATCACAATAGACCGTATAAGACCCCGAACCTGCAGGCAATATCAAAATTGGGACTGTAGTCAAAGCTGCCTTGAGCTTCTGAAAGCTCGCCTCACACTCTTCTGTCCACTGGAACAGGGTAGCATTCTGGGTCAGTCTGGTCATAGGGGCTGCAACCGATGAAAACCCCTCCATAAGATGACGGTATTAACCTACCAAACTGAGAAATCTGTAGATCTCTATAGCTGAGGATTGCCTGGGCCAACTCTGCACTGCCTTCACCTTATTCAAATCTACTTGAGTACCCTCACTCGATGCCACATGGTCTAGGAATGCCACGGAACCCAACCAAAACTCATGTTTTGATAACTTTGCATATAACTTCTTTTCGCTCAGAGTCTGAAGCACTGTTCTTAGGTGCTTCTCGTGATCTTCCTGGCTCCGAGAATACACCAGAATGTCATCAATAAAGAGAATGAAAAAATAGTCAAGATATAGCCAGAATACATTATGCATCAAAAGAATAAAGGTTGTTTGGGCATTGGTCATCCCAAATGACATAACAAGAACCTCGTAGTAACCATACCGAGTCCTGAAATCACTCTTCAGGATATCTGGCTCTCGAATCTTCAACTGATGGTAACCTGAGCGCAAGTCAATTGTAGAAAGCACTCGTGTGCCTTGAAGCTGGTCAAATAGATCATTAATAAATGGAAATGGATAACGGTTCTTCAATGTAGCCTTCTTCAACTGGCGATAATCAATAACATATGTATGCAACCGTTATTTTTCTTCACAAATAAGACAGGAGAACCCCAAGGTGATAAACTAGGTCGAATAAAACCATTATCAAGCACTCCGTGCAACTGATCCTTGAACTCATTCAACTTAGGAGGAGCCATACGATACGAAGGAATAGAAATGGGCTGTGTGTCCCGCTACAAATCAGTGCCAAAATCAATATCTCTATTAGGCGGCATGCCTGGAAGATCAGATGGAAACATATCGAAAAAGTCCCATACTACTGGAACCGAATCAATTGAAGGGGTACCAGTACTGACATCTCTCACATAGGCTAGATATGCGTCACACCCCTTCTCAACCATATGCTGAGCTTTAAGGAAAGAAATAAATCTACTAGGAGTGTGATCAAAAGCACCCCTCTACTCAACACACAGCACACCTGGCATAGATTGCATCATGATCTTATTTTAACAATCAAGAATAGCATAATGGGGTGACACGGTCCATGCCCAAGATAACGTCCAAGTCTACCATACTGAGCAACAATAAATCGACTCTGGTCTCAAAACCACTAAGAGCAACCAAACACGACCGATACACATGGTCCACAATAAGAGAATCTCCCACATGAGTAGAAACATAAATAGGGGAACCAAAGAATCCCGATATACACCCAAGTATAGAGAAAAATAAGAAGACACACAAGAATAAGTAGAGCCTCGATTGAATAGAATAGATGCGTCTCTGTGACAAATCAATATATTACCTGTGATGATAGAATCAGAGGCAACAACCTCGGTATAGGCAAGAAGGGCATAGCATCGGGCTTGTCCTCCCACTCTAGGGTGGCCTTTACCTCCCCGACCTCCACCTCTAGCTGGCTGAGCAGGTGGGGTTGGAACTGGAGGTGCAACCATAGCTTGAGAACTCTGCGGGGCACTCTATGGCTGAGAAGTTTATGGAGGTATACCCCTACCAAGTCTGGGGCAATCCCTTACCATATGGCATGTGTCGCCGCACTCAAAACAAGATCTGGAAGGACGTGGTGGCTGTTACTGGCTTGAGCCAAGTCTCCTGGACTAATCTCAGAAAGCACTCTACGTAGGAGGCGCGCTAGAACTAGAGGTGCATAATAAGGCTCCTAAGACCTAGAAGGAGCTGGAGCACTACTGGCTAATAGAAGAGATGAATGAATAGGGAGACTCTTATAACCCCTACCATAACAACATGCAGCTAGCGTATGGGCACCAGAGTAATGGCCCGACTCTCAATACCTCTTGGCCTCCCTATGCTCTCTCTCCCTAGCATACATACCCTTAATCCTCCTAACAATGCTCACCACCTGCTGATAAGGAATATCCATCTCCAACTCACGAGCCATGATAGAGCTAATGCTGGGAATAAGCCCCTCAATAAACCGGCGAACCCTCTCGCGAACAGTAGAAACCAAGGCTGGTGCAATGGCTACACTACGTGCGCATTGTCGACCTCTACCCCTGCCTCGGCCTCTGACAACTGCAGTAGGGGGCGCGAATGTCTATCATCTCGAGTAGCAGGTGTCATTGCCATTTGTGAGAGAATAGAAGACAGTAGTTTAGAATTGTGACATCAAAAATCTCAAACAACAAGGAAATAAAATGAAGTGGAATTTTCCCAAAACTTATATAGCCTCTCGTAGATAAGTACAAACGTCTCTGTACCTATCAACGAGACTAATAAACCGGCTTGTGATCCATGAATCCTATGGACCTAGAGCTCTGATACCAACTTGTCACGACCCAGTTTGCCCTCCGTGAACTTTTGTGAAGGCACCTAGTCTCTATGACTAGGTAAGCCTAACAATACAGAATATGAACACAACTTGCGGAAGAAATAATCAAGAGGCAAAAGTAACCAAAAAAAATAATATATGAAATTGCTGATCGCCATATACAATACTTAACTTCTCAAAACCAATACATACTATGAAAGCCTAGAACTCATGAATCACAAGCTAAGAAACTACTACGTAGCTCTAACTCCGGTATGTATAACAAGAACATAAGGGCTAAATACTAAATACAGGAATAGAAAGAGGCTCCTCGGTCTGCGGGCGCGGCATATATACCTCAAAGTTTCCTGAGCAGTCGCCTCGCCTCAGGGGCGATAGGACTGGGTAGGAGTACGTGGATCTGCACATGAAAAACATGCGTAGAAAGGGCATGAGTACACCATATAAATACTTATTAAGTGCCAAGCTTAACCTCAATTGAGTAGTGACGAGGAAGATCAGGGCCCTACTAAGGTTAAACAAAAGATAGAATTCTGCAATGTAGAGTAGAACAATATAAATATGTACAACAGTAAAAGTAGCATAGAATATAAAGAACAACAATTTACTACACAAAAAAATGTAAACATCAAAGGAAAATACAGCTCGTTTATGAACCAAGAATATTCTAGGATACCGTCCTGAAGTCCCAAATATACATATCCAATAATTCTCTCAGGATACCGTCTCGTAGTCCAACTCATAGTACATGGGTATCTACCAAAATGTCGTCCCGTAGTCCCAAATATAAATACCAGTACTGGGGGAATCTAGCTGGTGCATTCCCATAGTTCTATATCACTGTACTAGGGGATCTACCGGAATTCCACATTCATAGTCCCAAATGTAAACTGACGGGGGGAGCTACTGGAATCCCACATTCGTAGTCCCAATGTAAATACACAAAATCAACAGGAGAAATGTTCAGAAAATATCAAACTTCATATTAAGGCAAACAAATGGTCTAGCCTAGCATGCTGCACAGATTTCAGGTATATAGTTAAACAAATAAGGTAATTTAATCACTTAGGCATGCTTTTACTAAGCTAACACAGGCTTAGACAATACAAGCAGTAAACAGGAAAGTAAACATACTAGTAGTACTTAATGAAAATCGGATTTCCAACAATTAGCACAAGTACAATACACGTCACTTTACGTACAAGGCATTTCAATTATCAAATATACCAAATCCTAAGGGAAAATTCCCCCACACAAGGTTAGGCAAGTCACTTACCTCGAACAAGCTCAAATCAATCCGAAACCACGCTCTTGACACGAGTGCTCGACACCAAATGGCTCAATCTATTCAATTCGATTGCATATTGTCAATAACACTTCAAGTAACCGATTCTACAATTAAATTTTACGCTAATAAGAAAATTATGTAAAATAACCAAAATTCCCCTCAAGCCCACGTCTTGGAATCAAGTAAAAATTATATTTTTAGAAATCTCGAACTCTCACGAGTGCATGCATAGCAAGAACACTAGAATTAGAGTTTAATTGACCTCTCAAATACCCCTTTTAAGGTCTCTTAATCTCAAGCACTAATTACCCATTTTTTCAAATGTTCCACCACTAATTAGTTCATTTAATCACATAAAAACGAGTTATGAAGTCAAAAATATTACCTCCAAGTGATTCCTCTTTATCCCTCTTCAACCCTTTTCAAAAAGCTTCGAAATGGCCTAAAAATGGAGGAACGTAGGCTATAATTCGCGAAATGGACCTTTTAAAACATTTTGCCCAGGCATTTAAATACTTCTTCGCAAACACGGTCAAAGCCTCGCATTCGCGAAGAACAATATGACTTTGACCAAAAACTATACTTCGCAAACGCGATAACACCATCACGAATGCGATGCCTTATCCTTACTGACTTTCGCTAATGCGACGTGCACCACGCGAACGCGATACATAAGATCCCACTGGGCCAATACCTCTTTTGCGAACGCAAAGCCCAATCACGAATGCATAGCACAACCACCCACCCCTTCACAAACGGACAGAACCCTTCGTGAACGTGAAGGCCAACTTTCCCCAGCCCCAAATTCTCTTCGCTAACCAGATACCCTACTTGCGAACGGGAAGAACGAAACCAGAACTAGGCTGCTGCAATTTTCAAAAAATTTCTTTATTATCCAAAATATCTCGCTGAGAATGTGAAACACACCCGAAGCCCCTGGGACCTTAACCAAACATGCCAACCAATCCTAAAATATCAAACTTGTTCCAATCTTCAGAACGCTCAAAACAACATTAAAACACCAATTTCGCATCAGATTCAAGCGTAAGAACTCCAACATTTTCTAAATTATGCTTTGGATAAAAAAACCCAACCAAACCACATCTGAATGACCTGAAATTTTGTGCACACATCTCAAATGACACAACTAAAATATTGTAACTCTCAGAGTTTTATTCAGACGCTCGGATCAAAATCTCACTATCAAACCGGAAACTTCAAAATTTTCACTTTCGGCATTTCAAGCCTTAATTAGTTACAGACCTCCAAAACACAATGCAAACACGCCCCTAAGCCCGAAATCACCTAACAGAGCTAACATAACCATCTGATTTCCATTCGAACAGCGTCTTCACACTGTTCCGACTACGGTCAACTTTCCAATACTTAAGCTCTTATTTAGGGACTAAGTGTCCAAAAACTCTCTATAACTTAAAACCAAATATCACGGAAAATCAAAATAGTAGAAATAAACACGGAAAAAGTAGTTAATAAGGTATCAGGGCGTTAGCCCGATTCAACCTTAATCCTAACCCAATACCCAGTCCAATTCTCAATTAAACTACCCATGCTCAATACCCATCTGCCCCAACCCAATACCCGACCAAATCCTGGCCGTTGATTATTTTGATCAACGGTCCAAGTCCCCCATTATATAATTAAACTAACCTATACCACCTCTAACCTAATTAATTTTACAGCCTGCCCCTCCTGCCTGAAACCGCCTCTACTCTCAAACGCTCTCAACCTAATCTTAATCTCCAATCTCACTGACCCTCATCTATGGCTATATTCAATGGTTTATCACCACCTCTCAGGCATCCAATGGCGTTGATCATATCATTCTTTCCATTCTAAGGCCCTCAAGGGACCAGGGCTATGTCGAATTGCATCTAGGGTTCATCTCTCACCTGTTCCAGGCCATTCCAGTGTGATTTTGAGTGAGATCGTCCATATTAGCTATGATCTATGGGATTTTCAGCATGTTTCTTCATCTTTGTATAGTTCGCTTCAAAACCCTAATTTCTTTTCTAAACCTCCTAGATCTATACAGATCTAAGGTTATTTGCGTTTGTTTCATGTAAGTTCTACAATAGCCTTGAGATTCTTTACAAGAATCCTATGATTTCAAGTGATTTTTCATCTTTTTCCTAAAACTAGGTTTTTCGGAATTTCTATTTAATTTTCTGTATTAAATCTCCTACTTCTCACACATTTCGACTTATTCTATCAACCTTCTACAACCGGAGCCCGTTTGTACTGAAAACCCTAATTTTTTGGGGTTTTTCGTTTGATTTTTAGATATTGGTATATCTGATTATGTTCTTATCTTGTGTTCTTGTGACTTCTCGTGATTTTCTTGTCCTAATATGCTTCTACTGAATTTTCCTAGTTCGCCCTTTCACTGATATTATGTACTAGTGTTCATACCGACCATTCATGCAAGACTTGTATACTTCTCCTCGAATTAGTGTCATTTAAATATGGACTTTGGTAATGCTGGGTGAAATTTCGACTATTCATGCTTTACCGCATTGTATATGCTAAACATGCTACCTGTTTCATGACTTTCTGGACCCTTGATCATTCTGAATTCCTTATTTCACTGTTTAATTTGAACCCTTTGCATTTAACTCTTTATTCTTACCTCTCTATTCGATTTGACTGAATTGTTTGCCTGAATTGCTTTTCCCTGCCTTGTTTGTATTATGCTGATTATTACTGATTTGTTTCCTTCATTAAACCGATGTGCATTTACCCCTAATTACCTATTCTATACTGACACATTACTTTATTCTTTTTGTTAAATACTAGTATATTTTACAGTTGATTGAGTTGCCCCTTGATTAAGGAAAGATCTTGCTGATTTACGTGGGACTTCCCTGATTTACTACTTAATTGATCTCATACCTTATGTGTTAAGATATTGATTATTATATAAACCTTTCCTTCTTTTAAGTTCAATATGACAGAACAACAACAAAAAAATGAGATTAATTCATAAACTCTCTAATACTTAAATCTTTCTTCTCTTTTTCTGTTACTTGCTACTTCCATTGAACTAGTCGGCTATAATCCAAGGATCGTTATTGCACTCAACTGCTCTATAATTTGTGCCTACTCTCCTTAACTTGTATGTCCTGATTTAACTACAAGCTCAATACTCTATGTGTTCTCTTACAGCAATAGTTTACTGATTCTTGTCTATTACTTGGCTTTTCGATATATTACTAGCATGCTTAAATCCTGGTTTCACCCAGCATATAAGAGTTCTACCTGTCCAACTTATGATCAACATGTCTGATGACTTTTATATTGCTTTTTCTATCATTTCGCAATCTAAATCTACTCCATGTATGTAGTTTTGATTGATTGTCTATTTTTTACCCAATTCCTAATAGTAATCTACTTTTCTAGGATATTTGCTACCCCTAAGTACTTCTGCCTCTATGTCCAACTTTGCCTATTATAACTGTGCTCTCAATTGTTTGTTCTATATCTGTACTATAGCTGTGTAATTAACTCCTAAACCCAATAATGAACTTTGTAAAAAGAAACTTTTGTGCTCTTGTTGTTACATTGATATGTTCTATGTGTTCCCAATTCCCATACTCCTTAAGTGATATATGTGTCTAAATGGCTTGCGGATTTCCCACAAGTTCACTATTTTCAAAACTGTTTTTATAAAAATTCCTTACTTAATTGAGCCCTTTCCAACATTATTTTTATATCAAAACCAGTACAAAGTTATGTCATACACTCTCACATTACTCCTAGAATATAAGGTTCTGTCTCTCTAGCATGTATATTGCCTTAAGATCCTTGAGATCTCTCTAAACTCTGGCATGTCAGAGCCGGCCTTTCCACACTGCACCTAAGTCACATATAGTATGAGAAAAGGTTTAAGTATGAGCACTGCCCTGGATTTTTTAGGTCCTTAGGGAACTCTGACACACCTAGACATGATATTGTCTATGAAACTTTTGCATTTGAGGCTATTGGAGGTTTGGAGAAGTCATTCTGTCATGCTTCAAGCTCCCTAAGTTAACTTCTTCTTTTTTTCTTTAATTATTTATGTAATTCATTCAGCTGGTCTTTAATAATTTTTTGTAAACAACATTGGGGTGATTCCTAAAAGGGGTGCGTATCTATATACTTGTTGGGTAAATTGGGTAGGTGACATGCCTATATGTTGTGTTAATACATTTGCTATGTTTGCTTTACTTTCATGATAGTAGATGCCATGCCTATAGACTATGTTAATGCATTTGATATGTTTTCTTTGCTTTCACAATATTAGAAATCATGACTATAGGTTGTTTTAATGCATTTGCTATGTTTGCTTGCTTTCACAATATTAGAAATCATGCCTATAGGATCTAAATGACTTCAATAATAGAAATCATTTCTATAGGGTTAAAACCAACTTTATATAATTAGATATCATGCCTATAGAGTATAAAGTGATTGAGTTAAGTTTTTGCTACAACATGTATTTACATTCGTCTAACTAGAAATCATGCCTATAAGTTTGAAATCAGCTCTTAACAATTAGATACCATGCCTGTAGGATTTTTTTAAAAATGCCCATAGGAATTAAAATCAGCAATCCTTCCTATATAAGTTAAAATCAGTCTAGTTAAACAAATCAGTTTAATCTATGTTAGTACATTCTAAATTGGCTTAATCAACTGTCTGCTTTTTTAAATGAGTTTTCAAATACCGTCTTAATATACTACCGCAAGAAAGCATGTCTATAGGATTTCAAGTGTCCGTTTAAAAATTGTTCACTATTTTACTACATCAATGTAGATATCATACTCATAGGATATCAGCGTTCTGTGTTTAGGCAAGCCTATAGGGCGATTTAGATTCTGCAACTCTGATACAGTTCTTTGTTATTTAAAACTGTTCATATTTAACAGGTCTAAATCGATAGCCAAGCCAAATAGGATTTTGATACTGTCTCAAATTCAACTCTTTTTGCTTGAACAAATATTGAAGGCTCTTGTGATCCGTGTACACCTCACACGTCACACCATACAAATAATGCCTCCAGATCTTCAAGGCATGAACAATGGCTACCAACTCTAAGTCATGAACTGGATAATTCTTCTCGCGGATCTTCAACTGTCTCGAAGCATATGCTATGACCTTGCCGTTCTACATTAACACTACGCCAAGTCCGATGCGGGATGCATCACAATATACAGTATAAGTCCTGGATCTCGTGGGCAAAACGAGTACCGGTGCCGTATTCAGGGCTGTCGTGAGCTTCTGAAAGCTCGCCTCGCACTCATCTGATCACCTGAACTGGGCACCCTTCTGAGTCAATCTAGTCACTGGGCTACGGTGGATGAAAACCCCTCCACAAAACGTCTGTAGTAACAAGCTAACCCCAAGAAGCTCCGAATCTCTGTAGCTGAAGATGGTCGAGGCTTGTTCTTGACTGCCTCTATTTTCTTTGGGTCCACCTGGATAACCTCTGCTGATACAACATGACCCAAGAATGCTACTGAACTCAACCAAAATTCGCACTTTGAAAATTTGGCGTACAACTGGCTATCCTTCAGAGTCTGAAGAACCACTCTGAGATGTTGCTCATGCTCCTCATGACTGCGGGTGTATACCAAGATATCATCAATGAATACAATCACAAATAGATCCAAGTAAGGCCTGAACACTCGGTGCATCAACTCCATGAATGTTGCTGGGGCATTGGTCAACCCAAACGACATGACCAAAAACTCATAATGTCCCGACCGAGTACGAAATGCTTTCTTAGGGACATCAGACGCCCTAATCCTTAGCTGATGATAACCAGACCTCAAATCTATCTTCGAGAACACCTTAGCACCCTGAAGCTGATCAAACAAGTCGTCAATCCTCGGTAGTGGATACTTGTTCTTTATCGTCACCTTGTTCAATTGCCGGTAATCAATGCACATCCTCATCGACCTATCCTTATTCTTCAAAAACAACACTGGTGCACCCCAAGGTGATACACTGGGTCTAATAAAACCTTATCAAGAAAATACTGAAGCTGTTTTTTAATTCTTTCAACTCTGGCGGTGCCATGCGATACGGGGGAATAGAAATAGGCTGAGTACCATGAGCCAAATCAATACAGAAGTCAATATCCCTATCGGGCGGCATACCCGGCAGGTCTGAAGGAAAAACCTCGGGGAACTGTCGAACAATAGGAACAGAGTCGATAGATGGAACCTTTCCGCAGGAGTCGCGAACATACGCCAAATATGCTAAACATTCCTTCTCGACCGTACGCCGAGCGTTGACATACGAAATAACACTATGAGTGGCATAACGTGGGGTCCCTTTCCACTCAATTTAGGGCAAGTCTAGCAAGGCCAAAGTCACGGTTCATGCGTGACAATCCAAGATGGCATGATACGGGGACAACTAGTCTATCCCCAATATAACATCGAAGTCCATCATGTCTAGAAGCAATAAATCGACACGAGTCTCCAGACCCTCAAATACCACTAAGGAAGAATAATACACTCGGTCGACCATTATAGAATCACCAACCAGTGTGAACACATATACAGGAATACCCAGAGCCTCACTAGGCATAATCAAATAGGGTGCAAAATTGGATGGCACATAAGAATAAGTAGATCCCGGATCAAATAATACCGAAGCACTCCTATCACAGACCAGTATAGTACCTGTAATCACAGCATCAGATAACTCGGCCTCCGGCCTACCTAGCAATGCATAACAGCGGGGCTGGCCCCCACCTTCCTGAACTACATCTCTGGGACGATCTGTTGTGGTCTGACCCCTACCTCTGGCTGTCCGGGATCCACCTCTATGGTCTCTCCCTCCACCTCTATGATCTCTACCCCCGCCTCTAGCTGGCTGGGCGGCCTGTGGATCACCTGCTGCCTGAATCCTAGGGCGAGGACCCTGTTGTAGAGAACTACTCGAGGCTCGAGGGCAAAATCTGACAACATGACCTGTGTCACCCAACCATTACATGCCATTGGCGGTTGAGACAGCTAGCCATGTCGACGGGTATGTCCTCCCCTCAAGCTCTGAAGTGGCAGTGCACTGATGGGGGCTGGTGGTGCACTGAAAGACTGCTAATCTGAATAATACTGCTGGTGGCCACCACCGCCAGGCGTACCATGAGAAACCTAAAGTGCTGACTGGAAAGGTCTCGAGGGATGGCCTCTATCACGAAAATCCCTACCTCCAGACGAGGTACCACTAAATCTGCTAGAATGTCGAGGCCTCTTGTCCGAACCCTGACTACCTCCTCGAGCCCATGCCATCTTTACTCGGCGGGCCGCATTGGCCACCTCCTAAAAAGTAATATCACTGCCAACTCCCACAGCCATCTGTAGGCGAATGGGCTGATCAATGCATTAATAAACCTCCGGAATCTGTAGGGAGTATCACTACTGCATGGTGTGCCAAGTCAACAAACATGGTCTCATGCTGTGTAATTGTCATAGAGCCCTGCTGAAGATGCTCAAACTGTCTGCGAAGTGCCTCCCGCTGAGTGACTGGGAGAAACTTCTCCAAAAATAACTCTGCGAACCGATCCCATGTAAAGGCTGGAGACCCTGTTGGTCTAGATAGACAATAATCTCTCCACCAAGTCATGGAGGAGCCCACAAGCCTGAAGGTGCAAAAATCGATCCCATTGGTCTCTACTATCCCATAGTCCTAAGGATCTCATGCCAAATGTATAGAAAGTCATGGGGATCCTCCGATGAAGCACCTCTGAAAGTAGTAGTGAAAAACTTGGAGAACTATCAAGTATCCACAAAGCATCTGAAGACATGGCCGTCCCATCTCCGGCCTGAGCTGCCACTGCGGGCTGAACCAAGGGAACCTGAGTCTGGGGAGCTACTTGCTCTGGAGTACGTGTAGCTGGAGGTTGAAGCCATATTCCAGCCTGAGAAGTGGCTGGTGCTACTGAAAGCAATCCCGCTCTGGCCACACTGTCTGTAAATCTTATTATGCAGACAAGGGCATCCTGAAGATCCGAAGAAAACATCACTCATCATGCGACTTGAGTTGGGCCCACTGGAGCTGGTGGAGCTGGAACCTCCTCATCAAAGTCAATATGATGCTCCAACTCTGGAACTGCTGCCTGGGGCTGAGCTCTGCCCCTGCCACGGCCTCTGGCACAGCCTCGGCCCCTGCCCCTCGTAGGAGCTGCTGCTGGGGGCTCGGGCTGCTGCGCGAAAGAAGAAGACGTACGTGTTCTCGCCATCTGCGAAAGAACAGAGTAAAACGACAATCAATATTTGAGAAACAGAATCAACGATAAGAATGAACAAAGTGAAACTTTTCCTAACTCTGTAGCCTCTGGGGGATAGATACAGACGTCTCCGTACCGATCCCTCAGATTCTACAGAGCTTGTCTGTGAGTTGTGAGACCCAAGTAACCTAGTACTCTGATACCAACTTGTCACGACCTGGATTTACCCACCATCAGGAGTCGTGATGGCGCCTACTATCTAAGCTAGGCAAGCCAAACTTTATAACCATTTTCACAACCTTATATTTAAAATAATTAAATACTAGAATAATTAATTAAAGCATGAGGAAGTCTTTTAATAACAATAACAATAGAATAAGATGTGAAAAACTAACAACCTGTCTCTACCCAGTATCTGGTGTCAATGCTCACGGACAACTAATGAGTTAAAAATAATAGTCTGAAAGAAATACTACTGAAATCTGTTTGATACAAATGAAACAAACTAGAAAAGATAGAGGAGGCTTGGGGCCCGCAAACGCCAGCGAACTACCTCAGAGCCTCTGGACTGAAGGATCACTCCCGATCTAAAACTGTGGTCCGTAACCTAGGTTCTGACCTGTGCACAAAAAGGCACAGAAGTATAGTATCAGCAAAACTGACCCCATGTGCTGGTAAGTGCCCGGCCTAACCTCGGCGAGGTAGTGACGAGGCTAAACCAGACCTATCACAATCAACCTGTACAGATATATGGGCAATAACTGAAATATAACAAAATTTAAACAGATAATGGGGAGGGGACATGTCGGGGGTATAACAGTTTAATTATAAAATCAACAAGCAGAAGAAATGAAAATTGTATAATTAACATCAATAAAAGGAATCCAGTAAATCAAACGTTGAACGACACCACCCATCGTGCTTTTACTCTTGTCCTCGCCAAAATAATCAATTAAAGTGTGCGGCATCACCCATCATACCTTATCACTTTTCCTCACCAATCAATAGCATAAAGAAGTTACACGGCATCACCCATCGTGCTTTATCACTCGTCCTCACCCAAACAATAGCATAAAGTAGTTACACGACATCACCCATCGTGCTTTATCACTCTACCTCACCCAATAATTAGCATAAAGTAGTTACACAGCATCGCCCATCGTGCTTTATCACTCTTCCTCACCCAAACAATAGCATAAATAATAGGGCAAGGGTATAGAAAACATGATTAATCATCCTGGTAAGGGAGAACATTTCAACAATAAGTCCCGGCAAGGGAAAAAGTAGCAAAAATTCCTCTTTAGTTCGTTTAACAAGTAATTATCACAATTGTTTACTTCTATCATCATTTTAAATAGCAATTATGACTTACGGTCATGCTAGACCCGGGCGCATAGGTAACCTTCACCATACCTATACACCGACTCCACATAGCACGTAGCAAATATTATCCTAACCCTATTCCCTCAAGCCAAATTTAGAACAAACACTTACCTCGAAAGCTTCCAACTCAACTCACGCCTTTAGAATAGCTTTGCCCCTCGAATTCGCCTCAAAACTGGTCGAATCTAACCACGATTTACTCAAATGTGTCAAGAAATGCTAGTTAAATCAATTTGAATGCATAAGAATGAAATTCCCAAAGTTTTACCCAAAAATTCCCAAAATGCCCCCGGGCCCGGTTACCCATTCCCCCACGAGTTCATATATGCAATTTGTTGTGAAGTCAGCCCCAAATTGAGGTTCAAATTTCCAATTTTATGAAAACCTAGGTTCTACCCAAATCCCCATTTTTACACATTGAAAGCTTTGATTTTAAGTTGAAATCATGATAAAAGATGTTAAAGTTTTAAGAAATTGAGTAAAAGTTGACTTACAATCGATTTGGAAGAGAAGGAGTCGAGAGAAAATCGCCAATGGAGGTTTGGATTTTGAAAATATGGAAAATGAAGCTTGAAACCGTTTACATATAAGTTGCACATCTGCAGATGTCGCAATTGCGAGATTGACTTCACAATTGCTAACCAAGCAGAAAAAGGGCGGAACTCGAATTTGCGACAAAATGTTCACATTTGCGAATCCAAGGCTTAGGCAGGGAAACTCGCATTTGCAAAGACTGGATGCAAGCAGGAGGGGAGGGGGATCGCATTTGCGAGAAGGATGTTGCATCTGCGAAGACTAGCCAAACAAAGGAATGTCGCATTTGCGAGGTTATTTCTCGCATTTGCGAAGAAGCAGGAAAAAAGGGGGAGTTCGAATTTGTGAAGAAGTCTTCGCAATTGCGAAGACTGCAGACACCAACAGTTCAAAATGTTTCAAATGAGCCTAAAACCTATTCGAAACTCACCGGAGCCCTCGGGGCTCCAACCCAAACATGCACCACATCGTAAAAACATCATACAGACTTACTCGTTGAGAGTGAGCTTGTTTTATAGTAACGTGCATGTTGTATGATAAAACACTTTCTTAATTTTACGAGATAAGAAATGGGAGAGCTTCTTTAAAATATTGTGCATGTGCATGGTAAGTCGCTTCCAAACAATATGACGATTGCCCTAATTGAAGTATTTAAAAACTTAAAGTGACTGCTAGTGTTATTGATGATTTATGTAATGATTGTAAAAAGAAAAAAGAAAAAAGAATAGGCGAGTCACTTTCTTAATTTCGTTGAGTTTGAAACAGTACGTGGCCTTCCTAGTATTATCCGAGTCACGTTCTTAATTTCGCAAGATAGAGAGAGAAAGAGAAAGCTTATTTTTCAATAACATGACGGTTGCGCTGACTGAGATAATTTAGAAACATGAAGTGACCACTAGTACAATTAATGGTTTATGTTATGAATTTTCCTTTAATGGGTGCGTGAATTTTGAGATTTTACGCGACGTTCTTTAGTATTGTAAGATAAGACACTTTCTTAGTTTCGTGTGAGAAAAAAATAGAGAGCTTCTTTAGAATATACATGTGCATGATAAGTCACATGATTATTGCCCTAATTGAGGTAATAAAAAAAACCTGAAGTGACTACTACTGTAATTAATGGTTTATGTCATAGATTTTTCTTAAATAGGTGCGTGAGTTTTGAGAAGTTATGTCACGCTCTTTAGTATTGTGTGGGTTGCATAGCGAATATACTCAAATAATTGCGTGTGAGAGAGAAAGAGAGGGTTTCTTACAAAAAAATAACATCCATGTCGTCGTAACTCACTTCGAAACAACAATTATTCTAATTGAGGTGATTTTAAAATTTAAAGTGACTACTGGTATAATTAATGAATCTTTCACGAATTTTAAAACAAGCTGATAAACATTCTTTGTGTTACGAAGATAAAAGAATAAGAAGAATATTGCAGAGAAAAATAAAGATAAATTTTTTTGTTGATTTTGAAGTAATTTATAATGGGATAAGATCTCTTTATTTATATGGAAAATATAATTTATCGACAAAGTAAAACTCTCTACAACATAGAAATTCACTCTAAATTAGAATCTATTCATAACACTCCCCCTGGAATGTCTACTTGATAAGTAATGTGCCTCAACCTTAACTAAAATAAAACCTAATGGAAAAAAATTCTAGAAAAGGAAAAAGAGTACACATGTTTAATAATACGCCTTTTGGTTGTCTCGTTAAAAATTTTGCAAGGAAAATATAGTGGGACAAAACCTTGTAAAGGAAAAAGAGTGCAACGCGCATTAACACCCCCTGATGAGAGCATCAATTCACATCCATAAGCCTTCGCATCCCAATCTTGTGCACTAGCTTCATAAAGGTTGGCGTCGGCAAAGATTTGGTGAATAAATCTGCCATATTAACTCCAATCAATATGTTGCATCTTGAAAATCCTCGCTATCACATTATCATGCTTATAGTTATAGCAAGATGCATTTGTTCACAAAGTGCACTTAGGATGTAGTACTTCATGACCATAAATTCTATATGCTTTAAGCAATTTAAATCCTTGAGGGACTGTTAAGTCATATAAGCCAAATAAATAGACTTTAGATGCATATCAAGTTTTCATGTCATACTAGACATATAAGATATCAAAAACTGACTACACATATCATTGACTTTATACTTTTAAGTATTTGAACTTTAGGTCCAAAACAATGTTTCTTTCATATGAAACCAATTTTACTTGAATTACATCTCTTCTACTTGGCCAATATTTTTGTGTCTGTATTCGACAAACTTAAGATTCTCATCTATACTTAGCGCTATGATAGATGTCGTCAACGGACATTTTATATCGGTTCCATCTTTATTTTCATAAAGACATGATATAGACATCTTTTCATTCATATATTCAGGTACCTGAATCTCTCCTGTGATTTTATGAAGCGTTATGTCATGTGATCTTCTAGATCACTTGCCTCCTTTATTATGATCATTTTGATCATTTTCTCATCTTCTTTATCAAGAAGGATAATTGAAATCGATTTGTCTATACGCTTTAAGCGTACCATAGACTTTGTACTTATAGGACTTAATATAAGCGTTTGAAATAACAATATAGTTACTTTCTTTAGGTTAGCAAATGCGTCCGCCATGTTTTGCAATGTATTGCAAATAAATTATCTTTTTATGAATTTCAAGTTAACATTATTTTATTCGAGCACCTCGATGCAAAAATGATAATTCATTCTGCGTAACTTTTTCTCAAATATTATCATCTCTCCCATCATGTTAGAAAAACTAACTTGCTTCATCATCTTTGTGTGTTATGGTATTAATCAAAATATACACCGCACATCAATAATGATAAGATGGAATTATTTGGTTCTTGATCCTAAACCACTTGTGAGGGGAGAATGTAATATACTTTCGTATATAACCTATATCAAACTCACATAGATAACTTTGTTCTTATAAAAAAAAATAGTTTAGCCATTAAGTGGAGGTACTCAATAAATTATTTTGCTAAACCAACCGTGATGTAAACCAACATATCAAGATGAACTATCTTGAATAAAAAATCTGAAAAATATGCTCTAAATCAAATTATTGAGCAAGTTACCTCGCAAATACCATGTTGCGGGTTAATAATAATCGCATATATAACCATCTCATAGATGCATATTATGTGGTATATATGGCAGGTGAATGGGCTCATATTCACCTTTGATGTTTCCAGCATTCATCGGATTCAATTCCAGTTTTAGTTGGTCAATTAATTAACGAGAAAGGAATAGAAGAGAATTCGTAAAAACTTTCTAGTTCTTTAATATTTACCTATGTGAATTCTTTATTATTTTTGCACATCATACTTAAATTGATATGGCTCAATCAATTATGCCAACTTAATGAATTATTAATATTGATAAACTTCATATTTACACCATAACATGTGCAATTACCAATAAACTTCAAGTTTATTAGATGTGAATATTTATATGAATAAGCATCCACTTTATTGTGGCATTCTTTTATTTGTGTAGTACAAACTGGAGAATAAAGCGGATAGCTTTTCATATACATATTACCTAGCTAGAAATTGTAGTAATAGATGATGTTAAATTTTTCCTTTATTTATAGTCTTAAGATAATCAATCGCTTTCGCGCATACTTTAGAAACATACTTTGGAAACTGAGTAAGTTTCGTTGAGACTTACTACAACACAATACCTTATTAGTAGTCAATTATATTTTTTAAAAATAGTAATAATTGGCTCTTCCACAGCTCTCAACTAATTTGGTGCTATCACATATTCACCAACAACCATATAGTGAACATCTCTCTTAAAGAGAAAGGTATACCATTATTGTTATGATCATAATTATATGCAAGATCTGTCCTTGCATTACTATTATCTTTTAATAATCACAATGTCAAAATATTTTGGCATACAATAAGAACGTGACCAATGACCGTTCATACCATAATAATGACATTATTTTCTTATATCATCTCAAACTTCCTTCTAATGGTGAGTGTGGTATATTCACTACCACTAGCACGTTCATATTCTTTCGAGAATAAATATGAATTCATAAATAAGATGTTGTCATATTCACTTCATGAATGGACCATAATCGTCTATATGTGCTTTATAAGTTTCATGTCAAATCAATGACAAATATTACTTTCACAGAGTGAAGGATTATTTTGAGAATCCTTATTATTTTCATTATCACATTAATGATGATTATAATTTCGTCTATTTCTATGTCCATATCTATTGATACCATCACGGTAATAATTTTATCTTCTTTGAGACTTATCACATATTGCTATCATATTCTCTTAAGGGAATGAGAATGGAGCAAATTCAATGGGACATGTTTTCACTTCTTATGCTCACGATTATACATGACATTGATCATGCAAGACATAAAAATTTTACCACTTCGGATGGTTATAGTTTCTTACAAACTCTATTAGGGTTGTAACAAAAGTTTATTGTCTTTGCTTGTATTTAAAATTAAATTATAGAGAGAAAAAGTAAAATACTTACCTTAAATCCAGAATTTAATCATGAAGGAAATTCATAAAATAATTGACAATCATTATGATCAATCCCAAATCTTCTACTCAAATGTTTAGAGTCTTGTGCTGATAAGGTGTTATGAAGATAAAAGAATAACAAGAATATTGCATAGAAAAGTAGGGAGAGAAAATTCTTATTGATTTTGGGATGATTTACAATGGGGTAAGACCCCTCCATTTATAGAAAAAAAATAACTTAACCACAAAGTAAAACTCTCTACAAGATAGAAATTCACTCTAAATAGAATTCTATTCATAACACTTTGGTACTATTTAAGAATTATTACTGCTCGCCCTCAAGGAACAAGGGTAAATTTCACAAATGGTATAACTATGATTTTTTCCATCAAAGTCATATAATTTTATCTTATTACATAAAAATTATAAAACTTTTACTGACCCACAAAAAAAATATAGTGACCGAAAAAGTAACTTTTCAGTATTATTTCTATTCCACGGGTTTTTACTTTAATTTTCTTTCTAATAAATAATAATCCGATTAAAATAGGAATGACTCAACTCAACCTGACCTACATGACCTAATATACATATGAATAAATTAGAATAATACTAAAAGTGTATACTTTAAAACACGATATTTCTATCTTCTATTATTCTTTTCAAGATTTTCATTCAACTTTATAGCATTTTTATTTTAAGTGCTCTCTAATTATATCTTTTATTTTAATTTTTTTGTACTCCAAGCTAAGTTTTTTTAATATGGAGGAAGGATTCATTTTTAGTATTATTTTAACAGGTTAGATTGGATCTTTTCTATTTTAAAGGGAAAAAATATAAAATGACTGATCGGCCAAAACTAATTGTATTAGCTGAGACAAAAAAATATATAGAATATATGTTGTATGAATATAATGCACATGTATTCCTTGAGAGGAAGTCACTTATATAATTGCGTTTGAGATCGAGCGCTTATTAACTTCAATTCTGCTTCTAATTCTTTCTCTCTATTAATTTTATGATACGCACATTACACGTGTAATCTATTTAAATAAATTTTTTTTAAATATTATATTTGAATTATAAAATAAAGTGTACATTCCTGAAAAATATTTAAGTATTTAATCGTATTATATTTTTATTCACTATGAAATTTTTTTCAAATAGTAAAAAATCGAAAAATCATCCATGCGGGACATGTTCCCAAAAGAAGGGCAAATGAATATTCTTTCTAAATATTAAAGAAATAAGAATCAATATATACCATTAACAAAATCTGTGAAAATTATAATTTGACTCAATCTAGCTAGCTCAATTAAAAAAAAATCTTGTCGCATTGAATCCTCATATGCCTTATTGTGATTTTGGATGAGTTAAGAGGGAATATTTATGAAGCGTGTTGTTATTTTGTGATCTAATACTAAATAAAGAATGCAAAAATATTTTTATTATAATTCGTTAAAGAGTGATTTTAATAAAACATAAAAGTAGAAATAATACATCATATTACGTTTTCCAGTATCATTATTCAAGTGCGAGTAAATCAAAGATTCGGTAGAAACTAAAGTCGGGTACATATTACAACTGAACAAACACATAGTTAAAATATACCAGCAAAGAACACATGATTGAAATATTTCAACCATTTTAATATCAATTTTTTTCACTCTGTTTGCATTAAGGTCCGATAAAATTTGAATTAACACCGAAAATTTCGCATTCAGGGATAAAATGCTCCCAAAAAGCTACTCTATACATATCAATGCTTCCACAAAAAAAGCATAGCTAAAATATCAAAACTGTTATAAATAGAGAGATTTTACACTTCTATTTAAGGTGAATGTCTTTAATTAGAGAGATTCTAGAGTCCTATTATTGGTAGCGAAATCATCCCACTCCCTATAAATAAAGGGGTCTTCTACCATTGTAACACATCCCTAACAATCTCTAAGTATCAATAAGAATACTTCTCTCTCTCTATTCTCTCTATTGCTCTTGTTCTTGCATTATTGTTCTTGTCTTTATATTATTTCATAACACGTTATCAGCACGAGACTCTACCGTCTCAATAACCATTCTCGAAAAATCTAAGGTATTTCCCTCTTCCTAATTTAATTTCCGATTATGTCTGACATTACGAAAGAAAGTTTGTTGCCCTTGAAATTTCGGGCAAGAACTATATGACATGGGTGTTGGATGCTGAAATCCACTTAGATGCTATGGGTCTCGGAGACACCATTAAAGATAGAGAAAAAGCATCCACCCAAGACTGTGCAAGGCCTTGATTTTCTTGCGCCATCACCTTGATGAAGGTTTGAAGATTGAATATCTCACCGTCAAGGATCCACTCATCTTGTGGAACGGCTTAAAGGAGAGATATGACAACCTGAAGTTGGTCACTCTGCCACAAGCACGATATGATTGGGCTCATCTGAGGCTCCAGGACTTTAAGTCCGTTTCTGAATATAATTCTACAATGTTCAGAATTACTTCTAAATTGAAGCTATGCGGGGATAAAATCTCCGATTATGATATGCTTGAGAAAACGTTTACAACGTTTCATGCCTCCAATATGGTACTGCAACAACAGTACAGAGAGAAAGGCTTTACAAAGTACTCTGAACTGATTTCTCTTCTACTAGTGGCTGAGCGAAATAATGACCTTCTCATGAGAAATCACGAAAATCGACCCACTGGGTCTACACCACTGCCTGAAGCAGATAAGGTGCACTCTCATTATGCCAAACATGAAAAGGGCCATGGTCATGGTCGTAAACGGGGTCATAGCCAGGGACGTAGACAAGGAAGAAATTCCAATGAAGTCCGTCAACCCCCAAGGAGAGATAACCGCCGAAAGCAGAAACGGGATCATGAAGATCCTAAGGCAAATGGTTCAGAAACTATATGTTATCGTTGCGGTGGGAAAGGGCACTGGTCAAAGACTTGCCGTATACCAAGACACTTGGTTGACCTTTATCAAGCATCTCGAAAGAGTAAAGGCCCTGAAACAAATTTTGTCTATGACGACAACTTTGACATCACCCACCTGGATGTGGCAGACTTCTTTGAGCAACCCGAGGGGAAAATAGACCACCTAATCGGTGATGGGTCCGTGATGAAAGAAGATGGAGTTATTTGATTTTGTTCAACTTATTTTTATTAGTTAGTGAATAAACTAATAGTCATTAGTATTAGCTCGTATTAGTTAGTTCATGATGCAATGTTAGCAGTAGTTCTTTAGAATGTCTTCAATATGCTCAAATATCAATAATATTTTTATTTTCCAGTAGGGGTAATCGACTAGCCTGAAAAACTAGTCGATTATCTAATATTTTCGCATTAAAGCTGAAAAACAATTGATCGACAATCGATTGTCTATGTCTAACAATCGATTGTCGTTAGACAGTGTAATCTGGAATTTTTCAAAAATCATCCACAATCGATTGTCTATGTCTAACAATCGATTGTCGTTAGACAGTGTAATCTGGGATTTTTCAAAAATCATCCACAATCGATTGTCTATGTCTAACAATCGATTGTCGTTAGACAGTGTAATCTGGAATTTTTCATAAATCATCCACAATCGATTGTCTATGTCTAACAATCGATTGTCGTTAGGCAGTGTAATCTGGAATTTTTCAAAAATCATCCACAATCGATTGTCTATGTCTAACAATCGATTGTCGTTAGACAGTGTGATCCGCAATTTTTCAAAATTAATCAACAATCGATTGTCAATGTTAAACAATCGATTGTGTGTGAAAAATGCTTAAACTGAAATTTTTTAAGCTGCATAGTAATCGATTATGGATAACATATCTGATTTTGTTAGTCAACTGTTAGCAGCAGATTTTGAAAATATTATGTGACACAAACGAATTGAACTTGTTTATTCTTATGTTCGTGTATCTCTTTTGTATGTCAAACTATGGGATAGCAAATATGGATATCTCACAAAGCGAACTTGGATCAACATCCAACTGTAAAAGTATTTGCCTAGTTGATTCATGTACTACACATACAATACTCAAAGAAAAGAAATATTTCTCTCAACTAAATATGTGTAAGGCAAACGTTCCTACAATCTCTGGAAGTAGTAAATTGATTGAAGGCTCTGGAAGAGCAATTGTAACTCTGCCCAAAGGCACGACTTTAATCATAGAGAATGCAATGTTCTCCTCCAAGTCTAAGAGAAACTTGTTGAGTTTTAAAGATGTACGCCGGAATGGCTATCATATTGAGACAATGGATGAAGATAATCTTGAATATCTCGTCATCACAAAGAATGTCTCCGGCCAAAGAGGGTTATTGAGAAATTCCCGTCTTTATCTTGTGGCCTGTATTGGACAAGAATTAGTGCAATTGAGGCACATTCAACAGTAAACCAAAGGGTTACTGATTCCAATACCTTTGTACTTTGGCATGATCGATTGGGACACCCAGGATCGGTCATGATGAGACGGATTATAGAAAGCTCATATGGGCATCCGTTAAAGAATTTCAAAATTCTTTCGAATAATGAATATCCTTGCACTTCGTGTTATCAAGGCAAGTTGATTATCAGGCCATCACCAACAAAGGTTGGGACTGAGTCACCCACGTTTCTGGAACGTATACAAGGGGACATTTGTGGACCTATTCACCCACCTAGTGGGTCGTTTAGGTATTTCATGGTCTTGATAGACGCATCCTGTAGATGGTCTCATGTGTGCCTGTTGTCATCACGCAACCTTGCGTTTGCGAAATTAATGGCACAAATAATTCGACTACGAGCACAATTTCCAGATAATCCAATCAAGTCCATTAGACTGGATAATGCTGCTGAGTTTACATCCCAAGCATTTAATGATTATTGCTTATCAATCGGGATAAAAGTTGAACATTCTGTAGCTCATGTTCACACTCAAAACGGTCTTGCAGAATCGTTAATTAAACGCATGCAGTTGATTGCAAGGCCATTACTTATGAGAACAAGGCTGCCCACTTCGGTATGGGGTCACGCCATCTTACATGCAGCAATGCTAATTCGTCTCAGACCGACGAATTACCACAAGTATTCCCCGTTGCAATTGGTTTTGGGTCATGAACCCAATATATCCCATTTAAGAATTTTTGGATGCGCAGTATATGTGCCTATAGCACCGCCATCCCGCACCAAAATGGGTCCGCAAAGAAGGTTAGGAATATATGTTGGGTTTGAATCGCCCTCCATCATTCGCTACCTCGAAACATTGACAGGCGACGTATTTACTGCACGATTTGCAGACTGTCGATTCGATGAGACACTTTTCCCAAAATTAGGGGGAGAAGTTGGTGAAACCAAACGGGAAATTTTGTGGAAAGATGCATCATTATCTCATCTTGATCCACATACCTCTATTTGTGAAAGAGAGGTACAAAAGATTATCCATTTGCAACGAATAGCAAATCAAATGCCTGACGCATTTACGGACTTGAAGAGCATAACGAAATCCCACATTCCCGCGGAAAATGTTCCAATCCGTATTGATGTCCCTGTTGGACAATCATCTAGTGTCATATCCAATGAGTCAAATGCACGCCTGAAGCGTGGCAGACCATTAGGTTCCAAAGATCAAAATCCTAGAAAGAGGAAAAAGAATGATCAAAATGACACCACGAAAGAATCTCATGAGGAAATTCATGATTTAACAAATTCTGAGATTCATGAAGAATCCATTGAGCCCGAGACTCTGGAAAATACGGAACTATCCCTAAATCCAATTAATATTGAGGCAAATATTAATCGAGTGGATATTGTGGTGGATAATGCCTTTGCTTATAATGTCGCATCTAGCATTATGCAAGAATGTGAGGATCTCGAACCTCAATCTGTTGAAGAATGTCGAAAAAGACAGGATTGGCCAAAGTGGCAAGAAGCAATTCAATCAGAATTGAATTCGCTGGCGAAACGTGAAGTTTTTGGCCCTATAGTTGAAACACCTAATGGTGTTAAGCCTGTCGGCTATAAATGGGTCTTTGTACGCAAAAGAAATGAGAAAAACGAGGTACAAAGATATAAGGCACGCCTTGTTGCACAAGGTTTTTCTCAAAGGCCTGGTGTGGATTATGAAGAGACATATTCGCCTGTAATGGATGCGACAACCTTCCGTTATCTCATAAGTTTTGCTGTCCATGAAAAGCTTGACATGCACTTAATGGATGTGGTTACTGCCTATCTTTATAGCTCACTTGATAATGAGATATACATGAAAATTCCCGATGGACTCAAGATGCCAAACGCGCATAATTCAAAATCTCGGTAAATGTTCTCAATTAAATTGCAAAGATCCTTGTATGGTCTAAAGCAATCTGGACGAATGTGGTATAATCGTCTTAGTGAGTACTTGTTAAAAGAAGGCTATATAAATGACGCCATTTGCCCGTGTGTTTTTATAAAGAAAACAACATCGGAATTTGTTGTACTTGCCGTATATGTCGATGACATAAACCTTATTGGAACCCCTATAGAACTCCAAAAGGCAATTGATTATCTAAAGGATGAATTCGAGATGAAAGATCTCGGAAAGACTAAACTATGTCTTGGTCTGCAAATTGAATATTTGGCAAACGGAATTTTTGTTCATCAATCTACCTATACAGAAAAGGTACTGAAACGGTTTTACATGGATGAAGCACATCCTTTAAGTACACCGATGGTTGTTCGATCACTTGATGTGAACAAAGATCCATTCCGATCACAAGAAAGGAATGAAGAGCTACTTGGTCCTGAAGTACCATATCTTAGCGCAATTGGCGCACTAATCTATCTTGCAAATACTACAAGGCCTGACATATCCTTTTCAGTTAATGTCTTAGCAAGATTTAGCTCGGCTCCTACGAGGAGACATTGGAATGGGATCAAACACATATTGCGGTACCTAAAGGGAACTACCGATATGGGCTTATTTTATGGCAAGAATTGCAGCCCAGATCTTGTTGATTATGCTGATGCTGGATATTTGTCCGACCCACACAAGGCTCGATCTCAAAGGGGTTATGTGTTTACCTGTGGAGAAACCGCCATATCTTGGCGATCGACTAAGCTATCAATTGTGGCTACTTCATCTAATCATGCCGAGATAATTGCTATTCATGAAGCAAGTCGGGAGTGTGTGTGGTTGAGGTCTATAATACATCATATCCAAGACAAATGTGGTTTGAAGTGTGATAAACTACCCACAACTTTGTATGAAGACAATGCAGCATGTATAGCTCAATTGAAGGGAGGATTCATAAAAGGAGATAGAACGAAGCATATTTCACCAAAGTTATTCTTCACACATGATCTTCAAAAGAATGGTGATATCAATGTTCAACAGATTCGTTCAAGCGACAATATGGCTGATTTGTTCACAAAATCTCTACCAAAGTCAACCTTCAAGAAGCTAGTTCACAAGATCGGGATGCGAAGACTTAAGGACATAAATTGATGTTCTTATCAGGGGGAGTTAATGCGCGTTGCACTCTTTTTCCCTTACAAGGTTTTGTCCCACCGGGTTTTCCTTGCGAGGTTTTTAACGAGGCAACCAATAGGCGCATATTCAAACATGTGTACTCTTTTTCCTTACTTTAATTTTTCCCATTGGGTTTTGTTTTAAGATTTTAACGAGGCACATCATTGAATAGACATTCAAGGGGGAGTGTTATAAATAGAGAGATTTTACACTTCTATTTAAGGTAAATGTCTTTAATTAGAGAGATTCTAGAGTCCTATTATTGGTAGCTAAATCATCCCACTCCCTATAAATAAAGGGGTCCATCCCTAACAATCGCTAAGTATCAATAAGAATACTTCTCTCTCTCTATTCTCTCTATTGCTCTTGTTCTTGCATTATTGTTCTTGTCTTTATATTATTTCATAACAAAAACATTAATATCGCAATGTATAGTTCCCAACTTCCTCGGGCAGACTACAATCACCAAATAAGATAATTAATTAAAAGTTGAGAGCCAACTAAGCTTTGTTGTATAAAGATTACCTGCCTTTTTGTCTCAATTCAGGGATATTATTATGGCAATTAAGTGAACTCAAACGAAATCTTATTTATCATCATTAATTTTCCTTAACCTTTTGAAAGTATTGTTGTATATAAAATCAAAAACTAAAACAAACAAGTAATAAATAAGAAACAAACAAATAGCTGGAAAAATTCGAAGAACAACGCAGAAAATCGGATACACATTCAAGTATTATACCAGATTAAAGTTATAAGACGTAGTGTTTGATAAAAAAGAAAAATAAAAAGAGGTGTAAAAAATTACTTACATGGGTGGTTCTTTTACGTTAGAGTATATGGAGGCCATGAGGAAATTCTGTCAGCCTATTCCTTTATATATACACGTATAGATAAGAGGGGTTGCTTTTGGTAAGCAACCCCCACTTCCAACCGAGAAGTTGTGAGTTCGACTCTCCCCAAGAGCAAGGTGGGAAGTTCTTGAAGGGAAGGATGCCGGGGGTTTATTTGGAAACAGCCTCTCTACCCAAGGGTAGGGATAAGGTCTGCATACATACTACCCTCCCCAGACCCCACTAAATGAGATTATACTTGGTTGTTGTTGTTGTATACACATAGATCAATAATTTTGTGGTTCTAGTAAGGAATAATTTATATAAGGTAGATCCTAACTGATTTTAAACTCCCAATTATTAGGAGTAGTTCAAATAATGAAAAATTTAACACATAATATTGTAGTTAATTTAAAACTTCTAAAAATTCGAAAAAAACTAAATTTATAATTTTGTCCAATGTGATAAATTTGAAACAATTTCAAAATATCAAAAAAATATTATATGAAATTATGAATTATACATTAAAACTTGAAGAAAAAAGTATAAATTCCTAAAAAAATGACTATTGATCTCATATAGCTAACTGAATAAAGTAAGAAATTATGTCTGATAGACGTCCTCAATTATCTCAGTCGAGATACTAACATAAAATTTATTCTAGTTTTACTAAACACTTTCCCATAAATAGAATTAAAACGTGACATTTTGAATCATCTTTGGTAACATTTGTTTTCAAAAGCTATTTCTTAAAAATAATTATAATATTAAATCATCTTCTAGAATGCAAAAAACTCTTATTGTTTAATATATGACTTTGTCCATATTTTTCTTCATTAGAAATAGTAGAAGGAGAATTAAGTGCATATAGTTGTAGAAATAAATTGAGAAAGGAACATAAAAAGAGAAAGAAAAAATAGTTTGTACTAACTAACGTTAAAATGTTTACCTTATTTTGAATAGTAGAATCTTAATTAATTTAGAAGTCCTAAATATTGGGATTTAAATCCTTATAGCTCAAATATGGACAATATATTAAAATTTTAATCGTCTTCGAAATCCTAATAGTTGAGAAATTAGTAAATGACTATTTTGTCGAATGTGAAAGTAATTTCTAAAGGGTAAAAAAGATGAACGACATTTTGTTAAGGGTCTTCGTACTTAAATACTAATATTTGAGAAATGATTAAATGACTATTTTGTCGAATGTAAAAGTAATTTTTAAAGGGTAAAAAAAAAAAAGACATTTCACTAAGGGCCTTCATACTTTAATATAGTATAAATATAAATTTGTTTAATCAGTAAAATATACCTAATAATTTAACCTTCTTTCGTTATTTTTCTTTGTATAATCAAATACTTTTTGAATTTTCATATTTCAGTTGGGAGGCAATCACACAGATAGGTAAGGTCACCAAGTGGACCGGTTAGGTCCAGGCTCGGAAGCCCGTATGGGTAATAAGCCTAAACAGGCCTATCCGTTTAAGCCCGGGACTAGGGGTCTGAGGTCCAAGTGGGCCTGTTCAAAGAAAATGCCAGTTAGAACCGGGATTATTTGGGCCTGAATTGGCTCTCAAGTGGGCCGGTTCAATCGATCCAAACGGTACTAAACGGGCTCATTGAGTAAATTTTTTTTTGGGATTTTTACATATACATCCCATATAACAAACCTTATAACCACTCATGTTTAAGGTTAGTATTTATTACATTTAAGTATACCATATTTCAATATATGTACCAAAATTGACTTTTAAGGTTTAATTACCAATGATTTATTAGGCGCTTTATTTGTGGAACAAAATATTTCCATATTTTCTTTCCCCATTTTTTTCTCTTTCTTCCACCAGATTTTTAACCTTATTAATTAACCCCACGTTTTTTTTGTTAATTTTTATCTTTCTTCCATAAACCGATAACCTTTCCCAACAAAAACTACACCCCACCCCCGTGTATTTTTATTTACCTTTACCTCTTTCTCTGGTCTCACCATTGTCATCTTCTTCAGTTTCAGCATTCAAACGCCAAAAAATCTTCAAAGTTCTGTAAAGAAAACACATTTTTAGTGAAAAAAAACTTATCCATAGTCAAAATGGTGAAAAAATATATTACTCCCCAACGTCAAAAAACAGGCGAAATTCCATCATTTGATTTGGGTGTTTAACACCTAAATCTCCAGTAAAAGACAACAATCTGTCCATGCAAGTGGAAAAGAAAGTGTTCCTGCATCGCCGAGACAAATACGAGCTGAAACTCGAACAAAGCACTTGCAGGAGGTTGATGCAACCGGTGTAGAAATTGAAGCCGACAAACAACGCAAGCGAAAGGGGAAAAGCTTGTGGGTGGATGATGATGATTTTGTGGACGATTCACCCAAAGTTCAAAAAACAAAAGTACAGAAGGTGTCTCATTCACCCTCAAAGCAAAAAAAGTTGAAACCCTCTAAAAAAACCACAAAATTGGTTCCACAACAAGTTTCGGTTAAGGTAAACAACCATTTTTTCCTCGACAATGTTTTGTAGTTTAATATTTTTTTGCCAAAAAATTAGAATTCAATTTTTTTTGGCGTCTAAGTGTTTTTTGTAAAAATTTAATGTATTATTGCATATTAGGGTTGCTTATACAAATTGTAGTTAATTGTAATTATTCGGAGTTAATGTGTTTTTTTTGGCAGAATATAGTGTTGAAACAAATTTGTAGTCAATTATAGGTTTTTGTAGTTTAATGTAGTGTTATGAAAGTGTTATGTAATGTGTATTTATTTGACAATGCATATGTTGAAGACAATGTTCCACAGTCACCAATTCATGGTGTAACTGTGACTGAAATTGCCTAAGAATGCATTGAAAAAGAAGAGGAGATTGGAACAAATTTCTGTTCTTTTATATAGTGTTGAAACAAATTTGTAGTCAATTGTAGGTTTTTGTAGTTTAATGTATTTTCTTGTAATGTTTTATTTGACAATGTCACAGCTGAATCAAAATTGTATATTTTTGTCGTTTTTGTAGTTTAATGTAGTTTAATGCAATGATTATTTGGAACTGTTTTAGTTGACCTAAATTTCATTGACAAATTATACTGTGGAATCAAATATGTAGCTGTTAACTGTAGTTTTTTGTAGTTTAATGTAGTTTCATGTGTATCTTGTAGCTGTTATACACAGGCAAACTGTTATACACAGACTTCCTGTTTTCTTTCCTGTTGTATGCTCTGTTAATTGTTGATATTGAACAACTGGCATCCAAAATCTTATTCTACCTAAACATCTTTAAGTATGTCTTATTATATCCAAATGTAGTTCTTATTGACTACAATTGATTACAGATTGCAGTAACTACAATTGTATTAACTACAGATTGCATTAACAAAATTTAAAAACAAGTGACTACATTTAACTACAATTGAATAAAATCTGTATGTATGTGAACACTACAGATTGCATTTAAACTACACATTGCATTAGTGTACAGAAACCTATAACCACATTACATATAACTACATTTGGATATAGGTAAATTGAAATATACAGAATTGAAATACATACTGTGTAGCTGTTATTTGTATTTTGTAGCTGGCTCACTGTTTCAATATACAGAAAAATGTAGGAAAAATGTATTTGTATGTAAAAAATGTAGTTTGTATGTTAAAAATGTAGTTATATGATATGTTACATTATATATTGTAATGCTGAAATCTAGCTTCATTCTAACGACAATTAATATACTTTTTTTGCAGAATGGACCTTACTATGCTCAACATAATGTTGATTATGGTGTCATACGGTTCCATAGCTTGTGCGATGCAACGATACCATCCCAGATAAAGTCTTTATTATCCCCAACCCAATTAAGTGCTTTCAAGAACACTTGTTTTGGTTATTTACTAGATATGCCCCCTATCTGCATGCAGAACCAATCAATTCATCTTCTAATGAAGTATGAATTATCAAAGTCTACTGGCGACTATTTTTCTGTTCTTTTAAATGGACAAAAATTGATTTTTTCTTTGAGGGATTTTAGTTTTATAACTGGGTTTAACTGTGTTGATAGATTATCGGTCTATGGTTACAATTCTAGTTATGTTAGCCATTTAATGACTAAATACTTCCCTAACAAATCTCGGGTAGAGAAATCGCTTTTGAGAAATGTAGTGACATCCAAATCCTGGACAAATGATTTGGATGCTGTACAGTTGTGTGTCTTGTATATGTTGGAATTCTTTGTTTGTCCTTCTGATAAGGACAATGTTAGTTTGATAGACAAATTTACGTTTTTTCTTATAGAGAGTGGTCATTTTGATTCGTACCCATGGGGCACAAAATCTTTCAAGCAAGTTGTTGAGTCTGTCAGACATCGTCTAAGTCCCAACGTCCATTCTTATCTTATACGGGGATGCTCGTTAGCCTTACAAGTGTGGCTGTACGAGTGCTGTTCTTCTGTCAGCACCGAGCTTGCTACACGGTGCTCTGACACCATTCCTCGTATTTTAAGATGGTCGGCTACAAAAGGACAGATTTGGTTAAGTGTTCTTGAAGAAAAAATCATCAAGCCTGAGTGGCTCAAGGTATTCTTGTTAACCTTTGTGTAATTCTTCAATAACTACTATCGTAACTACATGACATCTACAATTTCTTTCAAATTTACTTAACTGTCTTCATCAATCTTTCAGTTCTCAAACTTGGTTGCATCCGGGGAAGAGATTGGAGCGCTCAACCTCCCAGGAAAGCTTAATTATGAAGATGAAGAGGTTACTCAACCATCAATAGTCCCATCTGCTGCTTCTCCGACAGTTCAACATGAAGAGGTTAATTCCCGAAATGATATGCAATCTGTAAGAAGCCAGATCATGAAGTTGGAACAGAAGCTTGAGCAGGTACTGTTAGAATTTACAGTTGTGTAATCATTGTTTAGTACCAATTGAAATCATTCCTTCGACACTGTAGTTTCTTTTTATTTTAGTGTAACAAATCGAATATTCTTACCATCTCACATACATATTTAATGTTTAGGTTGATGGAAAGGTATATCAGTTGAAGAATGATGTTTTTGATGAACTCTCAAAACTTCGAGAGTTCATAGATGAATCTTTGAAAAGCTTAGTGAATGCTGTCAACAAGAGAAATGAATTGGATGAGTCCAAGGTAAGATTTTGATATTGAACAAGTGGTATCCAAAAGCTTCTATTATCTAATCATCTTTAAGTATGTCTTATTATATCCAAATGTAGTCCTTACTGACTACAATTGACTACAGATTGCATTAACTACAATTGCAGTAACTACAGATTGCATAAACAAAATTTTAAAACAAGTGACTACATTTAACTACAATTGAATAAAATCTGTATATATGTGAACACTACAGATTGCATTTAAAATACACATTGCATTAGTGTACAGAAACCTGTAACTACATTACATATAACTACATTTGGATATAGGTTAATTGAAATATACAGACTTGAAATACATATTGTGTAGCTGTTATTTGTATTTTGTAGCTGGCTCACTGTTTCAATATACAGACTTGAACTTCATATGACTTAGCTGGCTCACTGTTATTTGTAACTAACACTATATAATATTTATGATAATTTATTCTAATACTAAAACATTCCTCTCACAATGTAGTTTGCTGCTAGTTCAAAAAAATATAACGAACATAATCAAGCAGAGAAAAACAAAGAATTTCAGTTCAATTTTGGCCCTCAACTCCGTGCAGGCCCCAGTACAACAGGTATCTAGATAATTCCCACATACATATATACTTCCATCTTGAATTGCTAATAAATAATAAATTTACATGTTCAGCTCCTTCTTCTCCTCAACAACTTGAACAACAAGTTGATTTGTAAGATGACCTACAACAAGCAGCTGATGTATCAAAAGAAGGTTTTGTTTATTAATGTAGTTCTTAATATAAAATAGTTTATTATACACTGTTATAATGCTTTATAGCATATGTATTATTTTTGTAGCATATGTTGAAGACAATGTTCCACAGTCACTGAAAAGAAAGGTGTGACACTGGACGATTTTGAAATTCCAGAAAACCTATCACAAATGGTCATGTATGGTGACCCAATTCAAGTTGATTCAACGCCTCTTCATCAAGGAAGAACAAGGTTACCTGAAAAAACATGCACGTTCACCATTCACTCCATTCTACAGTACTGAAGGCAGCACGTCTTTTGGGCCAAATTTTTTTTACATAAAGCACCCATTCACAAGTCCCATTGGTGAAGATGTTGATCCTGAACTAATAGATAGTTTTAGTACCTGGTTATACCATCGAAGTGACAAATCATCTAGGAGGTATGGTGCTTAAATGTCTTATGTTGTATGTACTTGTTTTATTTTTTTTTCTCTCAAATTTAGACTTTAAAGTTGTAAATGTTTTTGTTTTTTGTAGTTGTTTGTTTAATTATATTATTATTACAGGAGGAAGTACTTCTATTCGAAGAAGGATAACCATCTGAATTCTTTGTTGGATTTGGGTTGCAAAAAAATTGATAAGAAGGACTGGTTCTACGCCCTTGCTCACCCCGGACAATTAATCAATTGTACAGTAAGTATATGGATTATCATTGCAGTTTTGTCTTTATCTGGTAGCTGGCTCACTGTTATGTAGTTATTGAACACTACAGTTAACTACAAACGACTACATTTAAAATACTGATTGCCTTGATGTGTACAGACTTATAACTAGATTACACATAACTAGAATTGGTTATAAGTAAATTGAAATACACAGACTTGAACTACATATTTTGTAGCTGTTATTTGTATCTTGTAGCTGTTATTTTCACTTTTCTAGCTGTCAAATTGTTATACACAGCCATTATTTGATTTCTTTCCTCTTGTATGCTCTGTTAATTGTTGATATTGAACAACTGGTATACAATAGCTTATTCTATCTAAACATCTTTAAGTATGTCTTGTTATATGCAAATGTAGTTCTTATTGACTACAATTGACTACAATTGATTACATTTGCATTAACTACAATTGCATTAACTACAGATTGCATTAACTACATTTAAAAACAATTGACTACTTTTAACTACAATTCACTACAATATGTAGTTTCTTGAACACTGCAGCTTGCATTTAAAGTACAGATTGCCTTTATGTACAGACTTGAACTACATATTATAAATTGAACTTTTTCTTTTTTCAGCACATTGATGTTATAATGTACTATTTGAGAAAAAAGGGGAAATATGGCCCCAACAACAACTGTAGATTAACAACAACCGATTGCCTGTTCAAGACAAAAATTGAAAGTATCTATGAGAAGTTCTCTGCTGCTCCAATGAATCAAAGGAATTCTGTTGTAAAAGCCGATGACGATATTGGAGAATACATTATGGGCTATCGAATTCTTGCTAATGTAGCATGGGATCTTGTGGATTATGTGGTAATGCCGGTTAACCTTGTAGAGAACTTTAATTGGTTGTTGTTAGTGTTTGACATAAAGGACCGGCAACTGTATGTTTATGATTCATTGGTGAGGGCAAAGCGTAACAAAACTGTTCAAACTTTGGCTGAAAAATTTTCAACCATTATTCCTCTTTATTTGTCATGCACTGGTTTCTACGGTAAACGCAAGGACATTGACTTCAAGACTACAAAGTCATACGTAGAGAAGCCAGTTACGGACCCTCTAGACATACAATGGATGGTTGCCGAGATTCCACAACAAAAGGAAGGCTCACTGTAAAAAACTAATCTCCCTTTCTATATGTTTAATTAAAATTTTTTTTGTTTTTGGTATTTAATGAAAATTACTCATATTCTGCAGGGATTGCGGTGTATTTGTGGCTGCCTTTGCGAAATATATTAGCGATGGTGATTTGTCTATACCAAAGGAAGATCTTACTGATATTGACAAACACCGTAGACGCTATGGAGCTCTGTTGTGGGACTACGCCACAAAGAAGCTAAATGATGGTTCAATCAGTGAGAGCGAGGTTACAGGCAGGCTTGCAAGGAGGAAGGGTCCACCGCCAAAGAATGAGAGAACTAAAGTGGAACGAAAGAGGAAATAGTGTGTACTGTTGTAATGAACTTTGATTGTAACCCACAATGTTTCATGAATACTGAACAATTATCTAGTTAGTGGAGAATTATGTCAGTTTGGTTGTACTGAACAATAGCTTCATGAATACATTAGACATTATCATGCCGGTGCTTGCATTATCCAACTTCATGTATTGGAATCCAAGGTGTGCTTTCAGGTCTGAACTCAAAACTATCAAATAAAATTTGAAGCCAGTTCAATCAATTCGACGATATAGAATTGCTTCAATACAGAATTTAACTCTATTTGATAATGATAACATTATTAAAGGTAACTACAATTACCTACACTTACAGTAAATTATAACTATAATCTGCAAATAGTTTACATTACTCAAGTATATTAGTAAACTTCTTCATTATCATTAACTCTCTGGAAATACTTCATAAAACATTAACTACATTTAACTACAATCGTCTACATTTTAAAAACTCTCTGGAAACACTTCATATAACATTAACTACATTTAACTACATTTGACTACATTTTTAAAACTCTCTGGAAATACTTCATATAACATTAACTACAATTATCTACATTTTTAAAACTCTCTGGAAATACTTCATAAAACATTAACTACATTTAACTACAATCGTCTACATTATTAAAACTCTCCGGAAACACTTCATATAACATTAACTACATTTAACTACAATTATCTACATTTTTAAAACTCTCTGGAAATACTTCATAAAACATTAACTACATTTAACTACAATCGTCTACATTTTTAAAACTCTCTGGAAACACTTCATATAACATTAACTACATTTAACTACATTTGACTACAATTTTAAAACTCTCTGGAAATACTTCATATAACATTAACTACATTTAACTACAATTGTCTACATTTTTATAACTCTCTGGAAATACTTCATAAAACATTAACTACATTTAACTACAATTGTCTACAAAGCATTGCACTGTTGCAGTACATTTGCGCTATATGTTTTCGGATAAAACTTCTTGTCTTGAACAATGAAGAATAAAGAATTGACGTTGCATAGCAATGCCATTTGCAGTTTTCAGCAACTCATACCATCCAGTAGAAATCACTTACAGTACATTATAACTACAATCTGCAAACAGTTTACATTACTCAAGTATATTAGTAAACTTCTTTATTATCGTCAAAACGTATTACAGTTACATATTAAATTCCGATAATCTGGGATAACTAACATTTATTTTGAATAACTATTGTAGCTACATTATATTCATGCCTTTTTCGGCGCATTCTTGCAACTTCTTTTGTTATGTCCTTCACCTCCACAATTGCCACATGACACCTTGTACTTCTTTGAGTTTATTTCATCAATTTTTTTATATCTTTCCTTGTGAGGTCTTCTTGGCTGCCTTTTATCTCCAGCCGGTGGCTTTATTACATCATCCAAAATATGTTGTGGAACATCCCATTTCGCTTTATCAGGAAGAGGATTGACTGGCAATTCATATGTAAGTAGTAGGCTCTTAGTTGTGTAATACGGTGAGCAATAGTTGTCTGGCCTTTCATTCCTATGCCTTAATGATGCCAAAGCATGTGCACATGGAAGTTCATCAAGTTGGAATTGTCCACAGCTACATTTCTTATTTTCTAAACATACAACGTACCACTTCACGCCATCTAACACAGTGTGTATATGATCTGTTGAAGCTCTCACCTACAATTCAAGATCAAAAAGAAATTAATAAGGTATCAATAGTTAACTATGTTAGCAACAATCAGTTAACTACAAATCAGGTACAAACAAACGGCATATAAACACTAACTACATTTAACTACATTTGACTACATTTTTAAAACTCTCTGGAAATACTTCATATAACATTAACTACATTTAACTACAATTATCTACATTTTTAAACCTCTCTGGAAATACTTCATAAAACATTAACTACAATCATCTACATTTTCAAAACTCTCTGGAAACAACTTCAACAGCTACTACTTTTTTGTTTATTTTTTCCTGCACCAGACAAGAATTTATTACCTTTAGTTTCTGGGATAATCTATTGTTATCTTCCAATTCTTTGTTGAATTTGTGCCCAAGTAATGTGAAAGTACCCTTTGCCTTCAATAACTTATCTTTTGTCCAACGTTCTATAATAGTCCTCACATACTCCAATAGATCAAATATTGGCAGCTCTCTTGCCTCTTTTGTAACAGCGTTCAACGACTCTGCAATGTTTGATGTCATAGTAAAAGTTCTATTTGCCGTTGCATGTACTCTTGACCATCTATGATAGCCAATATCATATAGGTAAGACGAAACACGTGGGTCTACCTCCTGAATCTTCATCATTCTTTCATTGAAATCATCCAGAGTATATGACCATGCTGTAGCAAAGTACAATTCATGTAATTGTAGATGTGCCTTCTTGAATTTTGACCTTATATTTTTCCATATGTGCGACATGCAAAAATAGTGTGCCATTCCAGGATAGACAACTGATGTTGCCTTCGGTATACTCTCATGCCTATCTGAGACAACACACATAGAAGGTCTTTCACCATATGCCTCCTTGAATTGTTCAAAGAACCACCTCCAAGACGCGTCGTTTTCAGAATCAACAACAGCATATGCCAAGGGCAAAATAGAACCTACAATTTGTAGACATAACTTGAGACAAACTATTAAATACAAATATATATGGATAATTTAGGAAATTTAAAATACATTGATTTATATAAATACAAAGTAACTACATTGTAACTACAATATTATTACATCTGTTACCTGCTGCATCCATGGTGCTTGCTGTCAGCATAATACCCCTATATGCTGATTTTAAGAATGTCCCATGAACCACTACTACCGGCCTACAATGTTGCCAACCATTTATTGATGTACAAAGAGCAACAAATGCATACAAGAAGCAACCATCTGCTGCCTTCTTCAATTTAACAACAGAACCGGGATAATTCTTCTCAAGAATATAAAAATATTTTGGTAATCTATTGTACGAGTCACACGGATTCCCTCGCAGAAATCGTAATGCTTTTTCCTTTGCTCTCCATGCTTGCATGTAGCTTAGGTTGACTCCATGTTCGGATAACATGTCAGTTTGTATGTCCTTTGGCGTGTAAACAGTCTTAGGATCACAAAACTTTGGAACGACAATGCTACCAACTACTGTTGCAGTACACTTGCGTTTTATGAATGTTTCGTCCATTCGGCAACATGTGTGTTGTCGGCTAAAACTTCTTGTCTTGAACAATGATGAATCATGAATAGATGTTGCCTTGAAGTGCCATTTGCAGTTCTCCGCAACACATACAAGCCAGTAGCTACAAAAAAATCCAATTTTCAGACATATTTATTAAATACTACAATTAAGTACAATGTGTTTCCAATGAACTATAATTGACTACATTTAACTACAACTAACTACAAATACCGACAAACTGGTTTTCCATAACTACATTTGACAACAAACAACTACAATTGACTACAATAAACTACAATTGTCTACATTTAACTACATCTAACTACAAATACCGACAAACTGGTTTTCCGTAAATACATTTGACTACAAATAACTATAATTGACTACAATGAACTACAATTGACTACATTTAACTACAACTAACTACAATTAACTACAATTGACTACATTTAAATACAATTAACTACAACTGCCTAAATAAAAATAATACTGTAATTTTGAAAATGAATAACTAACTACAAACCTTCTACAACTTGATCTTTTAACTCTGAACTGGAAGTTCTGCATAACTGCATAATTCTTCATTGCAGCAACAATCGTCTTCTTGTCCTTGTACACTTGACCTTCTTCAATACATGTTTGAGAACATTCAATTATTATTTCACTTTGATATTCCTCAATAGCTGGTGAAGATGGAATTTCTATTAACCTTAATGATCCTGAAGAACCTGCAGACAACACATTGACATTGTATATTCATTATAGATAATTGGCATCAAATTTTAGTTGATTAGAGAACACAAAAATCTCAGAATTCGGTTTCGATGCAAACTTACCTATACTGATGGGGCATTCATTGGTGATTGCCAATTCCATATTGAAATCTCTTATGCTAATACATAACGGATATGAACCTAAGTTTTTATTCTCTTTTTTCGTTTCCATATATACACGAACGCCCATATCGTTTCTAATCTGCAACGGAGGACAATTATCATTCACAATGTATTTTATTTCTACAATTTTATCAGATGTATCAATCGATAATTGTTCTGCAATTGTAGACTGGAGCATTCCGTAGCTTGCAGTCTCATCAACCAAAATGGCGTCAACTTCAAAGTCTCTGAAACTGCCATAGTTATCCCAATGACCATTAAATTTAAGCATTATCGGAATTTTTGACATTGTAGAATCTCCTTACTGGCAATCACGGAAACTACAAAATATGAGAAAATCAGAGAGAATCTGGAGGAATTGGAGTACGATCACGGAAGAACTACGAAACTGGCTATCACTGAATAACAAGAAAATCTGATTTTCAATGGAGGAATAAGAGTAGTCAATTTCGGTTCAGTTTAGAGGAGAGAATCAGTTCAGTTTAGAGGCGAGATTAGGAGCATTTAATATGTTACCTTAACTGATTTAGCATTTATTTGGTAGAAAATCAAAGATTAATTAGAAGTCATAAAGATAGGCGTTATTTTAGGCTACACTTTATTAAGAATCGTTTTTAGCTTTAATTATCTAGCGTTAATTTATGATGGAAAATCAGCAAATATCCCGTTTGGTATATATTATGTAACAAAAACATGGGATATGAGAGTAATAAACAAACAAGGCACAATAATGGTAGTAAGGTTTGTTATATGGGATGTATAGGTAAAAATCCATTTTTTTTTTAATTCTGGCTGTTGGTTATTTATAAATAGTCGTTATGGCTGTCAAAATATCTTTTGCCTATTTATAAAATAGCATTTAACCCTCCCCTCCCCCACCCTCTCCAAACTTTGTTTTAACCTCAAAGTTTTTATAATTATACTTTTCCCTATTTTCAACTATAAATACCCCTTATTCTTTTATTTTTCTTTACCAAATCATCAACCTCTTTCTAATTTTATTCTAAAATTGGTTACTTTATTGTTGCAACTTGTGTGAAACCTTGGTGAAGTGTTTTTCATATTTTTGTCAAGCAACGCTCTTTTGTATGGCTTCTTCTTTTAGAATAGAGGAAATTACCTTTTCTGTTTCTTTTCATATCTCAAGTAGTAAGATCAAAATAGTTGAACTTTGAGCAGGTATCAAAACTCGCCTAAAACCAATATTATTTATTTGTTGTATTGGATATGAAAGATCTTAAAGGACTCACTTAGCTACATTATGTGTTTGCTTTTTACTACTTTTTTTTAAAAATTTTTAAATTTTATATCCTTTGATTTTATGTCCAGCAAAAAAGTAGATGAAACATTCAAAGATTGCGAATGGTAGCTTCCATATATGCTTAGTAAAGTAAACGTCATTGCAACATTGTAGGCTTGATTATCAGGCTTCCTGAAGAAAACCAATATTATAGCAAAACGCTTTTTGTAATATTGCCACTCTATAACAACTATTTAGAATCTTTAAGATTATTAATAATTCTAAAAATATGCACACAATCTATTCCATTAAACAAAGTTTCTATCTTGCATAATACATAAGATTTGAAGCTTTGTATATGATACTTTTTTATTGGACAATTCCAAAAATAATTTAGATATAAAGTTTGATTGTCAAGTTCTTAGATTGTCATTAAGGGAAAGTTATTGGATACCTTTTTGCTGAAAATTTGGACATGAACCTTCGCCAATTCAAGCGGTATATTTGTACGAGAATGAAATATACGAAACAAGCTACAATTACAAAGTTCGTCCATCCATCTTGAAAAAATTTATTTTTCTAGGTAGCTTTAAAATTTCTGCCTTAGAGTTTAAATATATATAGGTTTAGTTATAAATTTATTAATAATGTATTAGCTTTCTTTAATTAATTAGTGAAATAGACATATCTTTTGAGATTTAAATATTTGAATAGTTTTCTTATTTTTTGCTAGACAGGCATCATACTTTGGCTAGCGCCACCCGCCGATAGCGGTAGCCATTTTATTCTCTCCCAAGATTGTAAAAGCTCTGATACCAATATGAAGGAAAATATTTTATTTATTAAATTTCTGATTGATCTCTGTAATTCTTTATTTCCTCTAGAAATAAAATAAGTTATGAATAACGCAATTTATAATAGTCGGAAACCTATTTCAACTAGAAACGGAAAAGCCTATTCTTATATTTATTTTAACTGCAAATTCTATTTAGACATGAATTAAATAAACCAAATTTTAAATAGCTAAGGTTATCTATTACTACTTTGAATTAGTATTTCAACCGTAAAGTAAAAAAATGGAGATATCGAGCAGGAGAAAACGAAGTTGAGTACCACGTCCATTACTCAATAGATAAGCACCGATTTAATTTTCATTAATCCTCACCTCAACGTTTTTGTTTGTCATTTTCTTTATTTTTTCAAATTGCTTCAGACTATTCTCGCAACGTGTATAAGCAATTTTTGGCAATGCTTGTTTTCAGTTTCAATTTTTGAGGTTCACTTCATTATTTGAATGTCTTCAACCGCGTGCAATCCTGACTAATTTTGCAATAATGCCCTTAAAGAAACGAAAAGGTAAAAATTAGTACCCTGAGTTTACGATAAAGTAGAAAAGTTAACCATATATAATTCATATGAACGACGGCTGAAGCGTAACGAGACGAATGGTGACGTAAGAACAACACTCTACAATCTGAGAGTGGGCCTTACATTTGTTACTTATGCCTCAAGACTAGGAGTCCGTTTGACTTAATTGATTTAGAGTAGCGGATAAGTATTAGGTGTTGAAAAGTACTTTAAGTGCTGAAACTGATTTAAAAAATAAACAGTTATGTATTTGAATAAAAGTGTTGAAATTAATAATAAGCAACTAAAAAACTAGGTATACGAAGAGTTTTATTTTAAAAAGAAGTATTTTAGGGATATAATATTTTGGTCAAATTTAAAATGCTGATAAGCTGAAAGTTGATAAGTTGGGGGAGACCAACTTATGGCTTATAGCTTATTTTTGGCTTATAAACACTTAAGTTATAAGCACTTTTAATTTTACCAAACGCGTTATTATATCTTTTGAGACAAGAGGGGTTGCTCTGATGGTAAGCAACCCCCACTTCCAACCGATAGGTTGTGAGTTCGAGTCTCCCCAAGAACAAGGTGGGAAGTTCTTGGAGGGAAGGATACCGGGGGTCTATTTGGAAACAGCCTCTCTACCCCAGGGTAGGGGTAATGTCTGCGTACATACTACCCTCCCTAGACCCCACTAATTGATATTATACTGGGTGGTTGTTGTTGTTGTTGTTGTTGTTATATCTTTAGTTATCTTTATTTATTCATTATTCTATGTCCTTATTGTCATAAGTCATAACCCACGCGCAGTGAGGAGTTTTTTTGCTCGCTTCTACTATTATTATAGAATTTTTTTTGTACAAATACAAGACCCTTGTTTGATTCATTCAAAAAAAAAATGATGTAATGACTAATTAAGTGACAAAGAAAATAGTCGAGGATACAGGACTGCTCCATTAGACAGCTATATCTTTTGCAGTTAGGAGACCTGCCGAGAGTTCCATGGAAGAACCTGATCATCAAGAATTATGCTACACCAAAAGCTGTTTTCAATCTATGGCTGGTTCTACAGGGCAGATTACCAACCAAAGACAGATTAGCAAGCTGGGAACTGAATATTGATCAGCAATGTGTTCTGTGCCAGAATCACATAGAGACCAGAGATCATCTTTTGATATCATGTCCATTTTCATCAGAACTGTGGGAACAAGCAATGCAGTGGATCCATGAGAGCCATCCACAGTCATATACTTGGGACAAAAAACTCCAGTGGTTCTTAAGTAAAGCTAAAGGGAAATCCTGCCGAGTCAATTATTAGAATATATTGAGTGTATCTTTTTATTATTGGTAGAATATTCTTTCATTATTGTACAGTCCTATAGTTGGTAGGACTTGATTTCTTTCATTATTGTACAGTCCTATTGTTGGTAGGATTTGATACCTCTCTCTACTCTATATATGTTGTAGTGAGCAATACGAGAAAATCAATTCTCCCAAAACTCTCTACATGGTATCATACTCCAGTGGCTAATCGCCATAGAAACCCTAATTCTTCCCTACCCGCGCCGCCGCCGCCGCCGGACTAATCGGCAGCCAGCCGCCGTCGACCTTCTCGGTCCACAGCCTCTCTCCGGCGTCATGCCGCGCCACCGCTGCACTAACTGACAGCCATCTCTCTCTCGACGTCGATCAGCGCCTACTCTGCCTCGCACTTCATGGCCACTACAACATCCAACGATCTTCTCCAGCTGATTGCCATCAATGCATCGGCTCAGATCCCACTTAAATTGGATTCCACTAATTACCTGGCGTAGAAATTCCAATTCCGAACCCTTCTTACGGGTTACGACCTCCTCGGCTTCTTGGACGGATCGAAGCCGTGCCCACCAGCCACTATCGTCGACAAGGAGGTAACTTCCCCCAATCCAGCATATCCTCACTGGATTCGCCAGGATAATCTTATTCTCAGTGCCATCATCTCGTCGATCACATCGACGATCATCTCCTTTATTGCCGTTGTGGAAACCTCTATAGAGACCTTGGATATCCTCGCGCGCACATACGGTACTGCTTCTCGTGGTCGTATCATGGCTCTCAAACAGCAGCTCCATAATACGGTAAAAGGTTCTAAATCGGTTACTGATTTTATGCACGGTATTCGCGTGATTGTGGATGAATTATCTCTCCTGGGTGTTACTGTTGATTCTGAGGATCTTGTCATTAAGGTTCTAAATGGACTTGATGATCCGTATATGGAGCTCTCTCATGCTATCCAAGCCGGTGAATCTCCAATCTCTTTTGATGAATTACATGACAAGTTGTTAAGCATGGAGGCTCAGATTACTGCTCGTGCGCCGGCCACCTCCGCCGCATCTGATTTGGCTCCGTCGGCTGCCTTTGTCGCCGGACAGCAGTCCGGCCGTAATCGCTTCGGTGGCCCCGGGCGCGGCCGTGGCAGCCGTGGTTTATCCTCCGGCCGCGGTGGTTACTCCAACAATGGCCAATCTTGCGGGCACAATGGGAAGTTCCACTCCGCGCACCGCTGTCTGTCCTATCCTATTTCCGGCGCAAATCATCCCCCTTACGGTGGACCAGTGCCGCGACCAGCATACGCTGCGTCATCTTATCCGGCCGCTCACGCAGCCCATCACTCTCAATCTGATTGGATCCTGAACTCTCGTGCCACTCATCACATAACCAATGATCTTGCCAACATGTCTCTTCACAGTCCTTACACTGGTTTTGATGATGTGGTTATTAGTAACGGTGAAGGTTTAAAAATTACACATACTGGCCAACTTTTCAGTTATTCATCTCTTTTATTGCCTGGGGCTCTCTGTGTCCCACATATTCGTAAAAATTTGATCTCTGTTGCTCAATTATGTCATCAAAATAATGTTAATGTTGTTTTTTCTGATACTGATTTTCAGGTGAAGGATCGTCGCTCATGGGCAACACTCGTCAGCGGCCCACGTAGGAACGACGCCAACTACTAGCCGGCGGCTTCACGGCACAAAAGCTCCCTGAGTCATTGTGGCATTCTCGGTTTGGTCATCTGTCAGCTAAAATCCTATGTCATTTAGTGTCTTCTAGCAGTATAACGTCCAGTAGTGTGGTTTTGCTTGTGTCTCTTGCAAGCTTCATAAGTGTCATAAGTTATCTTTCTCTGAGTCAAGTTTATCTTCTACTGCTCCGCTGGAGCTTATTTTTTCTGATGTATGGACCTCTCCAATTATTTCTAATGAAGGATTTAAATATTATGTCATTTTTGTTGATCATTTTTCTAAGTACGTTTGGTCTCTCCCTTTATGCCATAAATCTGATGTCTTACAAACCTTCCCCAATTTAAAGTCCATTGTCGAAAATTACTTCTCTACTAAAATCATTACTCTGTATACTGATAATGGGGGTGAATTCCTAGCTTTAAGCTCTTTTCTTGCCTCCCATGGCATCTCACATCTCACTTCACCTCCTCATACACCTCAACACAATGGCTATGCTGAACGCCGTCACCATCATATTGTCGACACTGGTCTCACTCTCCTTCATTATGCCTCTGTCCCTCTCATTTACTGGCCTTATGCCTTTGCTCCAGCAGTCTATCCCATTAATCGTTTTCCCAAGAAAAATCTCTCGATGCTCTCCTCCTTTGAGTCTCTCTTCCATAGGCACCCCAACCTTGCCAAACTGCGTGTCTTCGGCTGTCAATGCTTCCCTTGGCTTCGGCCCTACACCTTACACAAAATGGAACCCAGATCTCGTGCCTGTGTCCTCTTCGGCTACTCATCTACTCAAAGCGCATATCTCGCTTTGATCCCTCAACGTCTAAGATCTTCGTCTCGCGTCATGTCATATTCCATGAAGATATCTTCCCGTTCTCCAAATTGTCTAACCCCGAGTCTCCACCCGTACCCATTACGGTCACCCTAGAAGTCCTTCCGCTGCCTCCGCTAGTACCTGCCGCCGCTCCCACTAGCGATCCTTCACCGGATGCACTGCCGGCGCCACCGCCCGAGCCACCAACGCCTTTTACTGCACCGCTAGCGGCCCCTGCCGCCGCTACACCCACTATGCCGCCACCTTCATCCTCTCAGGGTGGTCATCACATGCAAACTCACAGCAAAAATAACATCTTTACGCCCAACAAGAAGTTTGGTATGTCTGTTGTATCCTCTCCAGCTGTTACAGAACCTCAGACTTTGTATAGTGCTATGTCAGATGATCTTTTGACTCGTCATAATATGCTGGAATCCAACCCTGTTCAGACGCCAAGAGCGGCGTCCACCCGCCTTCATCTGGCCAACGGCGCGGCTCCAGCCGACGCATCCGCCTATCGACAGGCCCTTGGGGGCCTCCAGTATCTCTCCTTCACTCGTCATGATATCTCCTTTGCTGTGAATAAACTCTCACAGTTCATGCACGCTCATACTGTCACTCATTGGGGTGGAGTTAAGCGCCTCTTCCGGTATCTGAAGGGGACGCGTGACTTCGGAGTCTGGCTGCGTCCTTCATCTGCTATGCCTCTGCATTGTTTCTCTGATGCTGATTGGGGTGGAAACTGTGATGACTGCTCCTCAACTTGTGTCTATGTTGTCTTTGTTGGGCCTAATCCTATTTCCTGGAGCTCCAAAAAGCAGCGTTCCGTTGCACGATCTTCTACTGAGGCTGAATATCGTGCCATTGCTTCTGCTGCCGCTGAAGTCCGTTTGCTTCATTCACTGCTGCGCGAGCTTCATGTCCCTCTTCCGGCTGCTCCTGTCATTTACAGCGATAACATTGGCGCCACTTACCTCTGTGCCAACCCTGTGTTTCATTCGCGCATGAAACACATCTCCATTGATTATCACTTTGTTCGTCAATTGGTTCAGAATGGGTCTCTTCGTGTTGCTCACGTATCCTCTGCTAATCAGCTTGCTGATGCTCTCACCAAGCACTTATCTCGTCCTAGGCTTCTTCTGCTGATGTCCAAGATTGGCGTGTCCTCCGGCCCTCCATCTTGAGGGGCGTATTAGAATATATTGTGTGTATCTTTTTATTATTGGTAGAATATTCTTTCATTATTGTACAGTCCTATAGTTGGCAGGATTTGATTTCTTTCATTATTGTACAGTCCTATTGTTGGTAAGATTTGATACCTCTCTGCACTCTATATGTACTTTTGTGAGCAATACGAGAAAATCAATTCTCCCGAAACTCTCTACATCAATATCTTCAAAATGGTGCTTGCTGAAGTTACATATGTTGTATGGCTGGAAAGGAAATCACGGATATTTTAAAACATTTTTCGTAACTCTGCAATATTAATGAGGGAAATAGCTTATGTAATGTTAGAGGTACCCCTAGAATTAGAAAGTTGATGCAGCAATTCAATCTATAGTATATCAGTAGATAGGTTTGGATATACGTAGTTAGTTTTTGATGAATTAGATTAGATAGTCAGTTGAGTATAAGCTGGACTATGGTATTGTAATGCAAATACGTTGGTGATTAATAAAACTTTAATTACCAAAAAAAAGTGAATAAGAAAATAGCCGAGGAAGCATAACTTGTAAATTAAAGTGTTTTAGGTTCGAGGAAATAAGCAGGGGTAATAAGGAAATTATTTGAGTATTCTAACATAAAGAAATATAAAGAAAAACTCCTAGCATATTATTTTTGTTTACGATAGGCTTTCAATCTATTACAACTATGAAAATGGGTATATTTATTACTTTATATTTTGTTTTAAACACTCGCAAATAATATATTAAATGCTTTAAAATTTATTTGTGAAAATTTTACTTATTCTTTTCTCTAAAGACAAGTGTGTTCATAAAAGAGAGACGTATATTTTTTCGAACCTAGTATTTTTTAAATATAAAGAGGAAGTGTTATCTGGTCTCTTCCGGTCCCAGCTGTAAGAAGTTGTTCTATTATCTTGAAATAGCAGTTGTATTTTTAAGAAAAGAAATCTTGCTCTCCATAAATATATATATATATCAAACTATGTTAACTCTATGGTGGTTTAGTATTATATTGAGATAAAAACAAATTTATTATCTGGTAATTAATTATGATTAACTTAAGTGATAAAATATCTGTGAAAGATACGTGTGAATGCATTTAAACACTAATATTTCCAATAAGCTTTCGAGTGTTGCATTAAAGTGGGTAAGCGCGTATAGTGTTTCCCCTTTTCAAACACTGAAAAATCTAAAATTTGAAAGCAGGCATATGCTGCTGCTACTAAATGAGAGTTCGTCACATTTTAATTCTATGTATGGTGCACCAAACATATTTGCTTACATTGTATGCTACAAAAAATGTTGATGTCTCTATTTTGGTCCCACTTGTGACATTCTTGCCACATCAATGAAAATTGATATACTGAAATTTAACAGTCTGTTTTCTTGGGAAGCTCTTTTTGAGATTATGGTTTTCTCTTTTAAGAGATGCAAATACTACTCCCCACCCACCCCCACTCCAATCACCCCAGAAGTAAAAAAGAGAAAAAAACAATTATTGTGCTTTAAATGCTAAGTAAAAGTGGACGTGTGGGTAGGTAACCCCCTTGAGTTCCCCTATATATAATAAACAAATCCAGGTCAATTTCTTCATCCATCCCTGTTTGGTCCTAATTCCTTGCCCACACACTCAAATGCCCTTTTTTACTTAGTTCTTTTCTCCATTTTTATATAAGCTTATGTTCTCCAAAAGTCAGCGCTGTCTTTTGGGCCCCTTCTTCCCCACTCTCTTCTGCAACTTACACACACACATGAAAACCATGATGGAGACATAGCTAAAATCTAGGTTTTTCGCATTTCTTTGTTTTTAACTATAAATTTCTTGCCCCTACCTATCATCCTCTCTTCCCCATTTTCTCTGTAGCTACCTAGATATTTTATATAGAGCTGAAAATGGGTGACAACAATTGGGATCTAGGTGCGGTTGTAAGAAGCTATAACATTAGACCTAGTCATGAAACCAACATGGTAGAAGTTCCCAGGTTAGGCTTAGAGTCTCTGACTCTTGAAAAGGACGATGATTGGAATTTTTTCCATAGTCTTTTAGATGATGACGACATCATGACTTTCAAAGGGTTGACTGATATATTCTCTAGGGATAACCAAAAACCTGATGCGCCTCAACCTTCTTTTATCAGTGTTGATGAGGTCAAGAATGACCTGAATGACCAACAGCTGCTCTTACAGCCCATTCAATTACCAGCTCAGCAAACCCAACAAATTCCTCCACCACCACCCGCGGCTACAGCAGCAGCGGCAGCACGTGTGCCAGTAGCCGCACCGCAGCAAGTGATTCCGCAGCAACTGAATCCACGTCCAGTTCTGAAGCGAGCTAAAGTTCGTCCTACTATCACTGTTCCCGTTAGAAATCCTATCATCCAAATTCGAAGAAGGTGTATTTATATATCATGGTTAACTTTCTCTTTTGTATGTGTCTTTTTTCCTTTCCATGAAAAAAAATGAAATTGTTATTGTCGTCACAGGAAAAATCAGCCGGAAAAGACAGTCCATGAAGTGAGTCAAGAGGAACTCATTGAATTTACATGGGCATGGCGTAAATATGGTCAGAAGCCAATCAAAGGGTCTCTATTTCCGAGGTTTTGTTTTTCAGCAGTTTCACTACAAGTCTCATTCATGAATTCAGAATTTCAGTGATAAAAAAAAGTTGCATTACTAAATAATGATATTCTTATTATTCTCTGTGTATATGACATGACAGGAACTACTATAGGTGTAGCACTTCAAAAGACTGTGACGCGAAGAAACACATTGAGAAAAGCCCAAGGGATCCAAACCTTTTTATCGTTGCCTATTCAGGTGAACACAACCATCCTCCCCCGGCTAACCGCTGCACTCTCTCCGACAGCACTAATTCCAAACCCAAATCCAAAAAGCTCCCTAAAGGCATAAACATTGTTCCTACGCGATCCTTAAGATTCAATTCATCTTCATCTAATGACTTTGGTTCCAGTCCAATTAGCCCAGATACGCCACCTGTGTTCGAAATCGAGAGCGTAAACCCAAACAAGAACGATATGGTTGTAGAGGAAAAGAAAGCAGACATTGAAGAGGAAGAGAAAGTTATTCTGACTCCTAACAATTTCGTGACTGAAGACATTATCAAGAGCTTTGAAGAACTCAAAGGAATTACTACCGCAGACGAATTCTCTATATCGTCCTTTTTTTAATGCTTTGTCCACCTAATGGCATGAAAGGGACTGCGGGAATTGAGCATATGCATATAATCTTTTCTCCCTCCGCCAACTCTATCTATCACCTTTTTTCTGTGATAATCATGTTGTTATAGGCTTCTGTTTTAGATTTAGTGCGCGCAGGAATTTCAGGTATGTATTTTGTAGTTTAACTATGTGCATCGTAGTCTCCGGTCTAAAGTCTAGCTAGATATGGACCATTTTCAGTTTCGTTATTCTGTTGTTCTCCAGTGATAAGTCTAATCTAGTCTCGTCCGGTCCCAGCTGTAAGAAGTTGTTCTATTATCTTGAAATTGTAGTTGTATCTTTAAGAAAAATCTTGCTCTCCATAAATATACATATCAAACTATATTAACTTTATGGTGGTTAAGTATTATATTGAGATAAACACAAATTTATTATCTGGTAATTAATAATGATTAAGTGATAAAATATATGTGGAAGATACGTGTGAATGCATTTATTAATTTGGTCTATACTTACGAATCCTTTCTTTTCCTTTAGTTTTTGTAATTCAAGAAGATTAGTACTCCTTCCGTTTCATATCATATGATGTAGTTTGATTCGTTACGGAGTATAAGAAAAAAGAAGACTTTTAAAACTTGTTGTCTTAAAAGCTTAAGGGGTAAAAAGTTTATGAGGCAATGACATTTGTGTGGCTATAAATGTTTCTCATTAAAGTTAAATGAGTAAAATGAAAGAGTTTAAAGTTAAATTATTTCTAAATTTAAAAATGTGTCATTTATTTTTTAACAGAGTAAAAAGAAAAGTACCTTATTTACTATGAAATAGAGGTAGTAAGTTCTAATGATTAACAATTTATTTTATTTCCTCAAGCATTTTGACGTAATATATGCTATATATTTCGTTTTTTTTTGTTCCTTACATCTTTAGTATTGAAAATTATAACGTCTGTAGTAGGTGGTAACGATGTCGTTAACCTCAAGAACTTTGTTGATTAAGTTTTGGCAGGATTATATAAATAAATAAGGGGGGGGGGGGGGAATTCATGTAGATCTCATGTGGGAGATGTTTGGTTAGGTTTGTGGGACTATACTGGGTAGTTGAAAAAATACATCTAAATCTTTTACCGTCAAGAGTTCCTAATGGTGAGGAGTTCGATCGGTTATGTCATGTTAAAGCCAATATAGAAGGATGAAACATATAGTTAATGGGGGATAATTGGTTAGGTTTTCATTAGCTAGGTTATCAACTTTAACCAATCTAAGTTAAAGTTGGATAGTTCAGTTCTAATGTCACATGTCATAATATGAAACAAATAGAACTTCAAGCTCAAGACTTAAAAGGCTCCTATGATATCTCTAGGTATGCAAAAAAAATACTAGCATTTTGCAAAGTATTTGCATATTTAGCTAGTCCATCTGCAACTTGGTTGGCTTCTATAAAGCAGTGCTTAACCTCCACATTAGCTTGAGATAAAATCTGTATAGTTTCTTGAATCACAACTTTGAGTTTGCAATTCTCCACCGTGTTTTACTTCAACATATTGCCTATAATTAGAGAGTCAGTCTCTAATATAATCCCTGTTGAATGCACCATTCATTTCATGCTTGCCTGCATAAGCTTCAACAAAATCATTGTTGCTGCAAGTTTTAGGTACAACAAAAGCCATATACAAATCATCCCTGATGAGTGGAAAAAGCTCCCATTATAGTTGACTTTCACTTTCCCTACAGGAGGCAATTCCTAATACAACCAAGCTATTAGGAACATGTCTGAGTTTCTCAACTATTTCGCAGATTTTAGGCCAAGACTGATCCAACTTACAGCTCGGAATGTCTGAGTTTCTCAACTATTTCGCAGATTTTAGGCCAAGACTGATCCAACTTACAGCTCGGGATTGCCAATTTCAAAGTTGTTCTGAGGATCCAAAAAATATTCTGGTACATACTACTCTACACACCATCCTCTTCTTATCCTCATATTTACTTGAACTGATGTCTTTCCAGATTTCCCAACATATGGCCAAAGGGGTAATGTTAAGGATCATTTTATGAACTCCATTGACAGGATTAGTATCAATATAAATTTGTAAAACTTCTCCGATCGGTCTATTATGATGTCTAATACCGAAAAAACCACCAAAGCATCATCAAGAGGAAGTTTCTTTCGTAACATTCTTCATGCCAGAAATAAAATCTTAAAAGGAACTTTAGAATGTCATATATAAATCATACTATAATGCCGGACTTCATTATTATTCTTCTGATACACAGACTTAGTAGAGAATTTTCCATCATTAGAGGCTTCCCATATAGGGTAGTCTTCAAGAGAAATGAGAAAAACAAGGTACAAAGATATAAGGCACGCCTTGTTGCACAAGGATTTTCTCAAAGGCCTGGTGTCGATTATGAAGAGACATATTCACCCGTAATGGATGCTATAACTTTCCGTTATTTCATTAGTTTTGCTGTCCTTGAAAAGCTTGACATGCATTTAATGGATGTGGTTACTGCCTATCTTTATGGCTCACTTGTTAATGAGATATACATGAAAATTCCCGATGGATTCAAAATGCCAAACACTCATAATTCAAAGTCCCGAGAAATGTTTTCAATCAAATTGCAAAGATCTTTGTATGGTCTAAAGCAATCAGGACGATTGTGGTATAATAGTCTTAGTAAGTATTTATTAAAGGAAGGCTATATAAATGATGCCATTTGCCCATGTGTTTTTATAAAGAAAACAACACCGGAATTTGTTGTACTTGCCGTATATGTCGATGACATAAACCTTATTGGAACTCCCATAGAACTCCAAAAGGCAATTGATTATTTAAAGAAGGAATTCGAGATGAAAGATCTCGGAAAGACAAAATTATGTCTTGGTTTGCAAATGAATATTTGGCAAACGGAATTTTTGTTCATCAATCTGCCTATATAGAAAAGGTATTGAAACGGTTTTACATGGATGGAGCATATCCTTTAAGTACTCCGATGGTTGTTCGATCACTTGATGTGAATAAGGATCCATTTCGACCGCAAGAAAAGAATGAAGAGCTACTTGGTCCTGAAGTACCATATCTTAGTGCAATTGGCGCACTAATGTATCTTGCAAATACTACAAGGCCTGACATAACTTTTTCAGTTAATGTCTTAGCAAGATATAGCTCTACTCCCACAAGGAGACATTGGAATGGAATCAAACATATATTGCGGTATCTAAAAGGGACTACCGATATGGGCTTATTTTATAGCAATAATTGCAGTCCTGATCTTGTTGGTTATGCTGATGCTGGATATTTATCTGACCCACACAAGGCTCGATCTCAAACAGGTTATGTGTTTATCTGTGGAGGCACTGCCATATCTTGGCGACCGACTAAGCAATCAATTGTGGCTACTTCATCTAATCATGCTGAGGTAATCGCTATTCATGAAGCAAGTCGAGAGTGTGTGTGGTTGAGGTCTATAATACATCATATTCGAGACAAATGTGGTTTGAAATGTGACAAACTACCCACGATTTTGTATGAAGACAATGCAGCATGCATAGCCCAATTGAAGGGAGGATTCATAAAAGGAGATAGAACAAAGCATATTTCACCAAAGTTATTTTTCACACATGATCTTCAAAAGAATGGTGATATCAATGTGCAACAGATTCGTTCAAGTGATAATATGGCTGATTTGTTCACAAAATCTCTACCAACGTCAACATTCAAGAAGCTGGTACACAAGATTGGAATGCGAAGGCTCAAGGATGTGAATTGATGCTCTTTTCAGGGGGAGTTAATGCGCGTTGCACTCTTTTTTTCTTACAAGGTTTTGTCCCACTGGGTTTTCCTTGCAAGGTTTTTAACGAGGCAACAAAAATGCATTTTGTTAGATATGTGTACTCTTTTTTCTTTTCTAGAATTTTTTTTTCCCATTGGGTTTTATTTTAGTTAAGGTTTTAACGAGGCACATTATCTTTGGACATCCAAGGAGGAGTGTTATGAAATATTAGATGATGGTGGATGTCCATAACTCCTATAACACCCACTACTTTTATCCATTATCTCCATAACTCCCACTACTTCAATACTTATGGTTGTACTCCCACACCGCCATGATCTCCCCCATGATCTTCCTCCATGATCTCAAAAGCTTAATGACATATTTATGGAATTCTTTTAGTATACCTCTATGTAGTACTATAAAAGAGGATGAGAAATCATTTTGTAATACACTTGGATACATAGAAGAAATATATTCTCTTCTCTATTTCTCTCTACTTTGTTGTCTATCTTTTTGTTTATTACTTTGAGCTAAGTTTTGTAACAATTTATTATTAATTAGGCTTTTGGTTGAATGTTCATCAGCCCTAAGGTGCTAAATTTCACTGCTTGCACTATTCTGTCTCTAATTTTAAAAACAAAACATTTCTTGAAAATGGCTTTAAAATTTAAGGTAGTGTATGGAGTAGAGTCTAACCACAGGATAATACAGAATATCCCAGCAGTTTGAAATATTAAAGCGTAACAATTTCTTAAATCAATATCTAATTCTTTGGCTCTAGCTAGTTTATAAAATTGAATTCACCTTGAATGTGGCTGGATATTCACTAGGGGTGTACAAAGAAAATCGATAAACCGCACCAACCCGATAATCCGAGTCAAACCGAGAAAAAAAACCCGACCATGGTTTGGTTTGACTTTGTTTAGTGTTGGAAAAAAAAACCCGACCATAATTGGTTTGGTTTGGTTTTAACTAAAGAAAGTCAAACCGAAACCAAACCAAACCGACATTACATATATAGCAATTTTAGATATATTTAATATATAAATATATTTATTGTAATGTAATTTATAAATATTTCTTAAAAAAATTCATAATTTTATCTTTTAAGGTATTATTTCAAGGTTTGATTTAGAACTTTTGAATGCTCCAATAAGTTTTATAGCTATTAATATTAGTAATTAAATAATGCTAGCAATCAATACTAATGCTAACAAAAGACATCCAATTCAATATTACGAACGAGAATGTATTAAATGTCTATTTTTTATTTTGCAATAATTTAGATAAAAATACATAACCTATTTTTATTTTTCTTTAGCTTTTAGGCATATAATTAATACTTCCTAATTAGTCTATCTAGTTTAGCATGAATTAGTGCTTTTAGATTATGTTTATTTTTATTATGACTTTTTAATTAGAAATATTTATAGTACATAATTTTATTATTTTTTATTGTTGAATATTTTAGGATAATGTCATGAGTCATGACATATCTCTTGTATTATTTTCTTGAAAAATACTTTATATAGTTGTATCTTACTAGGATTAAAGAAATATTTTGAGCATACGTTATATATTTTGTTCTACGAAGATTTTACCGGAATTTTTTTTTGAAAAAACCCGAATAACCCGAAAAAACCCGAGAAAAACCGATATTGAAAAACCCGAATTTATTGGTTTGGTTTGGTCTTTAGATTTAATAACCCGACACAATTGGTTTGGTTTGGTAATTGTAAAATCCAAACCAACCCGGTCTATGTACACCCTAATATTCACTATGTAAAATACGTGTAGATGAAGAAACGGAGATTCCTTTCCTCAATATTCAGATGGGCTAACTCATGTTGAAGTGTATCTTCATTTTTCCCATAGAGAAAACTACGGCCAAGAGGAGCAACTGATATCACTGTACTGAGGAATTTTATAGTGTAGTAACGAGTAAAGAATACCCCTAAGACGTCTACACCCTCAAAAGAAGTAAACACTCTTTCGCTTTTTATACCTCACTATAATATCTCTCGCGCTCTATTTTTCTTCACAAACTATTTTCTTACAGTTTATGGAATACCTTGCTCTCTCTTTTCTCTCTTTATTGGTGTGTGTTCAATTGAAACTAAACAAGCTATTTATAGCAGAGAAATTACTCACGTGATGTCATCAATGACCTCACTATAGTCTAAACACAAGAAGAAAAATTTGTCTTCCATTTCTATATTCAACAAAGACACAATTCTCAATTCAAACATTCACATGGGGCTGGACCTCGCATATATATATGTAGAGTGGGAAAATAAAATTACTACTTCATAAATAGTTCACATTCATGTCTTTATGATAACTTTGTCATTAAACCAAGAATAATGTTACATAAGATTAACTCCCATTTGGCTTCTTGTGTTTTTCTGATGGAAGAAAATGTAGATGATTTGCCTATATAAACATAATCACTTGTGAGCTAAATAACCAGCAAAACATTTATTCTCTCTTTCTCTAAAAAGACTATTCTTCTTCCTATTTCGTGGGGCAATTCTTTTTTGCAAACTCCAAACTTACAGCCATGATTGCGCGTGTTTGGGAGTATTATAGAACCTTGGGGAACAGTTGATCTTGATGATTGCACCCAGTCGGACCAAATCACTTTCAAGGAAGTGGCTTGGCCACGACATATAGTATTCGATAAGTTATTTCTATTTTCTTGTTATTCTTGGTCAATATTATCAATCATTTTTCTAACAATTTGAATGCGATTCCACATATAATATTTATTAATGGCTATCACTTTGAATAAAACTATTCTAGACCTATCACATGTTGAGTCTTTGGATGAAAATAATTATAACTGTTGGTCCTAGAAATATATAATTTTCTTCGAACAATTAAAGTTAAGTATGTTTTGTTCAAGGAACCTTCTCGATATATTGTTTCTAATACTACTGCTATTGCTGATGGTTCTAATGCTACTTATGCTATTGTTGTGATGATAATGCTAAAAAGAAATTCAAAAAAGATCATAAAACTATTCGAGGACATCTGCTTAATCATATAACTAACCATCTGTTTGATTTATTTTTAAATTATACATATGCTAAAGTCATAAGGGACAACTTGGAGAAGAAATATGGCACAGATGATACTGGAAAAAGAAGTATGTGGTTGGACAGAAAAATTAAGAGACTTATGTCTCATAAGGATTGTGAATATAGTACTAAGATTCTAGAAAGGTTTTGTGAGAAAAATGATATTGTACATGAGGTTAATGCTCCTTATAACCCCCAACAAAATAGAGTAGCTAATTGAAAAGTTGGGCTCTTAAGGAATGATGATTTCTGTGGTTTTGAGTTCAAGTTTGTCTGATAAGATGTTGGGGTTGGTGGGGGGGGGGGGGGAGTTGTCTTATATGTATGATATTTACTTAATAGAGTCATTCATAAGAAGTAGATAAAACTGTTTATGAGTTATGGAAATAATATGCCCCTAACTGGAAATTTTTCAAAGTCGTGTTTGGATAAGGTAGGTCTACCTCATTTTAAACAAGTAACTGTAGGATCTAAGATTTTTAATGTTGTTTTTATTGGTTATGCTCAAAAACTCTTGCATATAGTTTTCTATCTTTGAATGATTATTCTATTTGTGAGTCTAGAGGTGCAGAATTATTTTAGCATTATTTTCCATCGAAAGATAATGTTCCTGCTGTTGTGCTTAAAAATTCTTCTACATTTATGTCTGTTAATTCTCATATAGTGTCTTCTTCTATTACTGCTAATGATCATGAAAATGAGCCTAGAATGAGTAAGAGATATTGTACTAAAGTTAACTTAGGTCATGACTTTATAACTACTTTCTTGACTAGAAACATTGATCTTGATCATTTGAGTTATGAATTAGTGTTACTTATTTAATAGAAGAACACCCTATGCTTATGATGAAGAAATAAGGTCAATAAATGTTAATTTTTGGAAAGAGACAATTAAATGTGAATTAGTCTCTATAGTTTCTAATCACACATGGGACTTGTCTGATCTGCGTAAAGGTTATAAAACCTATAAGTAGCAAACAGATATTTAAGAAGAAAAAGAAACCTGATGGTACAATTAAAAAAATATAAGTGTAGACTTTTAATTAAGGGATTTAACCAAAAGAAATGCATCGACTACTTTGATACTTATTCTCACGTGACTAAAATAGCAACTATTAGAACTCTTGTTGCTTTAGCCTCTATCCGTAATTTAATGATATATCAAATGGATGTTAAATGACTTTTTAGAATTGTGATTTATAGGAAGATATCTATATGACTCAACCTGAGGATTTTGTGATCCAAGGACAGGAGAATAAAGTGTGGAAATTGAGAAAGTCTATGTATGGTCTTAAGCAAGCACTTAAGTAATGGTATGAAAAGTTTAATAACACACAAGTAAATAATAGTTTTGTTGTTAATGCATCCAATACTTGTGTTTATTCCAAGATGCTAGGATCAGATTGTGTGATAATATATCTGTACGTGGATGACATGTTAATCTTTGGCCCAAATGTGGATATTATAAATGAAACTAAGAACTTTTTTGTCTGCTAAATTTGAAATAAAAGATCTTGGAGAAATATATGTGATTTTAGGGATTAAAATCAAAAGAACTGCTTATGATTTTTTAATGTCCCAGTCTCGTTATATTGAAAAAATATTGAAAATGTTTAATTATTTTGATGTAGCTCATGTGAGAACCCCTCATGATCCTAACATACACTTGAGAAAGAATAAAGAACCTAGTGTTTCTCAAACTGAATATGCTAAGATAATTGGTAGTGTAATATTTCTCATTAATTATAGACGACCTGATATTACTTATGTTGTTTGTAGATTGAGTAAAATACTCAAAACCCAGTAGTGAACACTTGAATGCTCTTTATCGTTCGCTATAGTATTTGGGAAGTATCATAGATCGGTGTTTGCATTTTAATAAATTGTCTACAGTTTTTAAAAGGTTGTTGTGATACAAAATTGTTTACTGACAATGATGAATTTAGCTCTACTAATGCCTATGGGTTTACTTTTGGTGCAGGTGTTATCGCACGAAAGTCTTCAAAAGAGACTTGTATAGCATGTTCGAGCATAGAATTTGAATTTATTTCTCTTGAGCTAGCATAGAAAGTAGCTAAATGCTGAGAAACTTATTGGCAGATGTGACTTTGTGGGGATGAGAAACTTCAACAATTCCTTTACACTGTGTCTCACAAGCGGCAATTTGAATTGCCAAGAATAGTGTGTAATAGTAAAAGAAGACATATCCGCATTAGATATGGTGCAGTGGAATAATTTTGTGGTTCTATAAATATGTGATTTATTTTAATGCTAGTTGTTAAGAAGTAGATGCTAATTGTGAGACTAGAAAAAAATATAAGAGCTCAGAAACGGTTAGTTTAAGCTAATCGAGCGGCTGAGATCCGGGGCATCGAGCCTGGTTACACGAGGCCTCGAGGTCAAGCTCGATACTGAGTTGTGGTCGGCCAATAAAAGGCTAACAATTTTGAGAGCTTTGATGAAGACTCTTTATGACCAATAATGAGCAATAAATAAAGAATAATTACTAGAGCACAATAAATATAAGCAATAAATGAAAGTAGGTAATAGAACAAAAGGATAATGTGTTTAAGTTTGGAGAGCAGAGAATGTTCTTATATTCAATATTATGTGTTGTATATCCCTTACAAAATGACAAGGGTCCTCTTTATAAATAAGGGAGAATCTCAACATTGTATAAATGCATTTATTAAAAAGATCTGGGGCGGGTACAACCATTTAATGTCACGGTACGGGCTCGTGCTAGCCTAGTAGGCTTGTTCGTCTTTAATCAAATGCCTAGGGAATTTCCCAATTCTCCATCATAGCTATCGATTTGCATTTCTCCAGAGTCGAGCATTGGGAACCCTTTTGAGGATACACCTCGAGCCTTAGGAGGCATGTCTATGAAGTACCGTAATGACTATGAAATCGGCTCCTCTGATTTTACCATATGCAGATAGTCCCCGCATTTCCTAGAATAAAGATGATAGGATGAGATTTCGAACTCTTTCTTCTTTGATACTACCGTAATGACGTTAGTCTATCAAAGCAATAAATTTTATGACTCAAAAGCCGCGCAAGGGTCACTGTCAATATGACCATCGAGAAGCCTACTAAACGCCATTGGTTCGGCCTTTTCGCTACCTGTATGGCTTCTATAACTACCCCAACCGTTTAGTGATTCACACATTTACAATATCTTCAAACTTTTAGGGGTAAGTTCACCCTCTTTCACATTCTTTTCTCTTCTGTTCTTGGTTCCTCACTTCCTTTCTCAGAAAACCTTTCTATTATCATGGACAGAACCTCGAAAAGAGAGTGCTGCCTCTTCATCTCGATCATACAAGGGTAACCCAAAGTGGCCCCAAGTGCTGAACAATGTATTCCTACTGAATTCAACACTTTGTTTGATTTTTCTATCGAGAATTCCTTGTCTAAGTCGGGCCGATGCGAGCATGTGTCTCGGTATATTAACATCGTGAGTAATGTGAGTGTGTAATTTTTTTCCTACATGAATTACACCTACATATTCAAACAAAATAATTTCCGTTATTTGTTTGCAATTTAGTGGATTTTGTGGCATTTTTCGTTAATTGTTTGTATTTTGTTTGTGCATTTTAATTAGTGAAAAATACAAAAATATGTTGCATGTGTAATTAGGAGTTAATTCCATATTTTAAGAATTATTCAGTAATTAAGTTGTTTTAGAAAAGGAAAATCACAAAAATAGTCATTTTGCACCCTTTAATTTCATATTTTGAATTTAGGTGATTTTTGCTTTTAATTTCATTTTAATTATTTGCGATAATAACTATGTAGGATTGATTAACATTTTATTGGTAAATTTGAGGTTTGTAAATTAATTTAAGATTTTTAGTAATTTTTGAAAATGAAAAATAAAAAAAATGAATGAAAAGAAATCTGAAAATAAAACAAATGAGGAGAGAAAATTGGGCCAATTAACTAGCCGAAACACACCCTTAACCCGGTCCAGCCCAACCCTTAACCTGGTCCAGCCTCTACTAAACCAAAAAGACGTTGTTTTAAGTAGGATCAAACCCAGCCATCGAGGTTTGATGATCGGACGGCTGGGAAGCTTAGGTTAATTGATATATAAATGTCCAAATAAGACCCCGCCCCTCAGAGCCCCCTACCCCCCTCCATTTCTCACCTGTTCATCAGAGAACGTAACGACACCGTCCTCCACCGTACGCCGCCAGCCGAAAATTGATTCCGCCGGCGGGGATCGTTCAAAGAACCCAAAATTAACACCACTTGACCGCCTTCCCCTCCTCTTTTCAAATCCATGCCCCGTTTCTCTCAAATCCCACTCAAACTGTTTGAATAGTTGAAACCCTAGCAGCCGCCTCTGTCGTATATGGCAGTGTCGCCATCCAAATGACTCAATATGTCATTTGTTTTTTAACAGAGTAAAAAGGAAAGTACCTTATTTACTATAAAACAGAGGGAGTAAGTTTTAATGATTAACAATTTATTTTAATTCCTCAAGCATATTGACGTAATATATGCTATATATTTTTGTTTTTCTTTTGTTCCCTACTCCTTTAGTTTTGAATATTATAACGTCCGTAGTAGGTGGTAACGATGTCGTTAACCTCAAGAACTTTGTTGATTACGTTTTGGGAGGATTATATACCACAATGTATTGAACAAATAAATTGTAATGAAGGGGGGCGAAATTCATGTAGATCTCATGAATGGAGCCATTTAAATTGTTTGGTTTTCAAGTATATAAAATCTTTTAACTGTTTATAACACTATATAAAAGGTAAACTTTATTAAAAATCAACTATAAGATCCTATGAATTATGAACGTGATAAAGAGAGTAATATATAGCCTGCTATAACCTACTGTTAAGTTATATTGATAATATAAGAAAATTTTAAAATATAAATATATAAGATATATTAATTACCAAAAAAATAAAAAATAAATATAAGATGTAATTAGATAATTAAGTCACAATCCCTAATAGTAAATGACCCTGCACTCGTCATCCAGCGAGTGTCTCATCTCAATATAGCACCACGATGTGTAAATCCACGGTTTCAAACCGTCAGGACATGATTTACATTCACTACTCACCTCAAGCTGGCCAAAACTCTGGCTCGCTATGCCCCTGCCTCTCAAATCGGCCTCCTTGAGCGCCGAATCTGACCAAAACAACAACGAATACGTCACAATATGCTAAGGGAACAAAACCCGATTGAAAACAATCAAAAAATATCAAAAACCCTGAAATTAGCAAAACCCGAACTCCGGACCCACTTCTCGAAACTCAAAAATTTTCACATCACCGGGTTCATTATCTCGCCACGAGTCTAACCATACGAAAATTATCCAAATCTGAATCCATTTGGCCCTTCAAATCATCATTTTATATTTTGAAAGATTCCACAATTTTATTTCAAATTCATCCTAAATCACGAGTTCAATGATGAATTCAATGATAGATTCATGTACTCTAGCCAAATCTGAGTTAGAATCACTCACTCCGATGAATTTCTTGAAAAACTTTCGAAAAATAGCCAAAATCCAAGTTCTCTAGGGTAAAATATCAAATAAAAATCCAAACATTCGTATTTATATAGTAACCCCAGATTTCCAATCCCCGCGGGCCGCACCAAATCGACCGCGCCCGCACAAAACCAGTGTGGTCCGCGCAAAAATGGCCGCGGCCGCACAGGTGTTCTCTGCAATGACAGGCTTTAGTATTTTGGCCATAACCTTTGCTATAAATGTTCAAATTGTGATATCTTTACATTTCTGGAAATAAGGCACGAAGGACTACAACTTTTTTGTTAAAATCATCTCAAAATCCCTTGTAGATCAAAAGAGATGAGCTTCCGAAGTCGGATCAGTGGCCCAGCTCCTTCACCGCGGACCAGCAAAGTACGACCGCGGCCGCGGAGCCTCCCACCGCGGTCTGCGAAAATATGACCATGGACCGCGGTCGTGGGATCAGGGATTCGACCCTCAAGGACTCCAAGAGCTATATTTTAGCCTAAAGACACCCCAAGACCTATTCGGAACTCACCCGAGCCCTCGGAACTTCAAACCAAACGCACCAACGAGTCTGAAAAAATATAACACGGACTTAGTCGATGCCTCAAATCATATCACATAACATTAAAATCACCAATTATGCATATAAAACAGACTTAAGATTATTAATAATTCTAAAAATATGCACACAATCTATTCCATTAAACAAAGTTTCTATCTTGCATAATACATATGATTTGAAGCTTGTATATGATACTTTTTTATTGGAAAATTCCAAAAATAATTTAGATAGAAAGTTTGATTGTTAAGCTCTTTGATTGTCTTTAAGAGAAATCTATTGGATACCTTTTTGCTGAAAATTTGGACATGAACTTTCGCCAATTCAAGCGATATATCAGCACGAGAATGAAACATACAAAACAAGCTACAATTACAAAGTTCGTCCATCCATCTTAAAAGAATTTATTTTTCTAGGTAGCTTTAAAATTTCTTCCTTAGAGTTTAAATATATATAGGTTTAATTATAAATTTATTAATAATGTATTAGCTTTCTTTAATATTTAATTAGTGAAATATACATATCTTTTGAGATTTAAATATTTGAATAGTTTTCGTATTTTTTATATGTAATATTAAAAAGGAAAAAATAATTTATTTTTGAAAATTTTGTCTATTAAAACCAAAAAATATTGAAACGTTAAATGCAATAGTATATATAAAAGTCATTCACTATATAAAGCCAAAAAATATCAGAACAAATGAGGTTGTTATAGAGAGAATTGAATGTATATAACAAAAGCATTGCTCCGAAATTTGACAAAAGGACTGTTTCGAAAAATTGGCTCTTACCAATTAATGTGATTATTGGTCAATAAAATAGATAATAAATTCGTGAGTTATTTAATCGACACTCTCACTCAGTTTATCATAATTAAAAAAGGATCAATTTATTTCATGGTCTCCAAAAGCTAATGTGTTCGTCAGGGCTTTGCACAATTAACAAAAATATTGTTCATAAAGATAAGATAATAACTAATTTAAAATCATCAATTCCTCCAAAAGAATACTACTGTAATAGACACCAGTTAATGAAGGAAAATTTAACATTTATAAATTTTTGATTGATCTCTATAATTTTTTATTTTCTTTAAAAATAATATAAGTTATCAATATCGTTGTTTATAATAGTCAGAAAGTTATTTCAACTAGAAACAAAAAAGCTTATTCCTATATTTATTCTAACTGAAAATTCTATCTAGACATGAATTAAATAAACTAAATCCTAAATAACTAAAGTTTCCTACTACAACTTTGAATTAGTTTTCCAACATTCTCCCGTAATTCAAAATTGTATGGGTCTAACTTGTTCGTTGTGTTGTTATGTTGAAGCACTTCTCTCCAACTTTTACTTTTGATGAAGCACATGTCTCCGTCCCTCAATTTGTTGAAGCACATGTCTCCAACTCACGTTGATGCACATTGTCACCAACACTCAATTTTATTAAAACATCTGTCTCAAACTCATGTTGATGTACTTTGTCATCAACCATTGATATACTTTGTCACCTACATTCAATTTTTTTTGAAACACATAATGAACTACCAATCTTTTTAAATGTTTCTCCAGCTTTTATTGAAGAGTTTCTTCATCTTGTGCCATATTTTTTGCACTTCTTTAAATTTATTTTTTTTCTTGAAACTTTTCATCAAATAATATAATTTTTTTTACAACTTTTTATGCTTTTACCAAAATATTTTTGGCTAGACAGGCAGCATGCTTTGACTAGCGCCACCAGCCGATAGCGGTAGCTATTTGATTCTCTTCCAAGATCGTAAAAGCTCTGATACCAATATGAAGGAAAATATTTTATTTATAAAAATTTCTGATTTATCTCTGCAATTCTTATTTCCTCTAGAAATAAAATAAGTTATGAATAACCCTATATATAATAGTCGGAAACCTATTTCAACTAGAAACGGAAAAGCCTATTCTTGTTTTTATTCTAACAACAATTTCTATTTAGACATGAATTAAATAAACCAAATTTTAAATAGCTAAGAATATCTATTACAACTTTGAATTAGTATTTCAACCGTAAAGTAAAAAAATGGAGACATCGAGGAGGAGAAAACGAAGTTGTGCACCACAAAATAGTGAAGCATTTAAATTAGACATCATGAAGATAAAAGCGAGAGATAAATCAGAATCTGAATGCAAAAATTGCAAAGGCCATTACTCAATAGATAAGAACCAATTTAATTTTCACTAATCCTCTCCTAAACATTTTTTTTATGATTTTCTTTATTTTCTCAAATTGCTTCAGACTTCTCTCGCAATGTGTATAAGCAATTTTTGGCAGTGCTTGTTTTCAGTTTTAATTTTCGAGGATCACTTCTTTATTTGACCGTTTACAATTGCATACAAATTCTGACTAATTTTGCAATAATTCCCTTAAAGAAACGAAAAGGTAAAAATTAGTACCCTGAGTTTACGATAAAGTAGAAAAGTTCACCATATATAATTCATATGGACGACGGCTGAAGCATAACGAGACGAGTGTGACGTAAGAACAACACTCTACAATCTGAGAGGGGGCCTTACGTTTGTTACTTATGCCTCAAGACTAGGATTCCGTTTTGGCTTAATTTATTTAGAGTAGCGGATAAGTATTAGGTGTTGAAAAGTACTTTTAAGTGCTGAAACTGATTTAAAAAATAAGCAGTTATGTATTTGAATAAAAGTGCTGAAATTAATAATAAGAAACTAAAAAACTAGGTATACGAAGAGTTTTATTTTAAAAAGAAGTATTTTAGGGATATAATATTTTGGTCAAATTTAAAATGTTTATAAGCTGAAAGTTGATAAGTTTGGGGAGACCAACTTATGGCTTTTAGCTTATTTTTGGCTTATAAACACATAACTTATTTAGCTAGTCCATCTGCAACTTGGTTGGCTTCTATAAAGCAGTGCTTAACCTCCACATTAGCTTGAGATAAAATCTGTATAGTTTCTTGAATCACAACTTTGACTTTGCAATTCTCCACCGTGTTTTACTTCAACATATTGCCTATAATTAGAGAGTCAGTCTCTAATATAATCCCTGTTGAATGCACCATTCATTTCATGCTTGCCTGCATAAGCTTCAACAAAATCATTGTTGCTGCAAGTTTTAGGTACAACAAAAGCCATATACAAATCATCCCTGATGAGTGGAAAAAGCTCCCATTATAGTTGACTTTCACTTTCCCTACAGGAGGCAATTCCTAATACAACCAAGCTATTAGGAACATGTCTGAGTTTCTCAACTATTTCGCAGATTTTAGGCCAAGACTGATCCAACTTACAGCTCGGAATGTCTGAGTTTCTCAACTATTTCGCAGATTTTAGGCCAAGACTGATCCAACTTACAGCTCGGGATTGCCAATTTCAAAGTTGTTCTGAGGATCCAAAAAATATTCTGGTACATACTACTCTACACACCATCCTCTTCTTATCCTCATATTTACTTGAACTGATGTCTTTCCAGATTTCCCAACATATGGCCAAAGGGGTAATGTTAAGGATCATTTTATGAACTCCATTGACAGGATTAGTATCAATATAAATTTGTAAAACTTCTCCGATCGGTCTATTATGATGTCTAATACCGAAAAAACCACCAAAGCATCATCAAGAGGAAGTTTCTTTCGTAACATTCTTCATGCCAGAAATAAAATCTTAAAAGGAACTTTAGAATGTCATATATAAATCATACTATAATGCCGGACTTCATTATTATTCTTCTGATACACAGACTTAGTAGAGAATTTTCCATCATTAGAGGCTTCCCATATAGGGTAGTCTTCCAGATCCTGTTTCCAAATTGGAAAAGTCTTATGATAATGTATGCTATTTCACTCGTTGTCTAAGATTTTTATTAGTTAAATATTCAAATTTTTTCACATGATGTCGTAACCAAATTTTTATAAGCCTATCTTCATAACAATTTTCTTTTATCGCTTCTGAAATTTTTGTCTCAACTCATTCCTTCAAGTTGCCTGCTCTAGTCTATATTCTATCCCAATATAATTCCCAACTCTGATCCAAAGAATTGAGCAATTCCATCAATATTTTTATCCTAAGCCAACTCTTTATCCTGTTGAGTGCACGATTGGTCTCCTAAAAGCAAATAATAGACAGCGTAACCGAGAAAAGAATAAAAAGAAATAAAGAAATTCATATGTAAACCCTAGAATTCGATAACTCGTGCAAATCGACGTTGAAAATATTCATATTCCATATTATTGTGAAGACTTGCCAAATAAATTTATATTAGGGTTCAATTACTTCATTCATTATTAATTAGGCTTTTGGTTGAATGTTCATCAGCCCTAAGATGCTAAATTTCACTGCTTGCACTATTCTGTCTCTAATTTAAAAAACAAAACATTTCTTGAAAATGGCTTTAAAATTTAAGGTAGTGTATGGACTAGAGTCTAACCACACGATAATACAGAATATCCCAGCAGTTTGAAATATTAAAGCGTAACAATTTCTTAAATCAATATCTAATTCTTTGGCTCTAGCTAGTTTATAAAATTGAATTCACCTTGAATGTGGCGGGATATTCACTATGTAAAATACGTGTAGATGAAGAAACGGAGCTTCCTTTCCTCAATATTCACATGGGGCTGGACCTCGCATATATATATGTAGAGTGGGAAAATAAAAAAAAAATTACTACTTCATAAATAGTTCACATTCATGTCTTTATGATAACTTTGTCATTAAACCAAGAATAATGTTACATAAGATTAACTCCCATTTGGCTTCTTGTGTTTTTCTGATGGAAGAAAATGTAGATGATTTGCCTATATAAACATCATCACTTGTGAGCTAAATAACCAGCAAAACATTTATTCTCTCTTTCTCTAAAAAGACTATTCTTCTTCCTATTTCGTGGGGCAATTCTTTTTTGCAAACTCCAAACTTACAGCCATGATTGCGCGTGTTTGGGAGTATTATAGAACCTTGGGGAACAGTCAATCTTGATGATTGCACCCAGTCGGACCAAATCTCTTTCAAGGAAGTGGCTTGGCCACGACATATAGTATTTATTCGATAAGTTATTTCTATTTTCTTGTTATTCTTGGTCAATATTATCAATCATTTTTCTAACAATTTGAATGCGATTCCACATATAATATTTATTAATGGCTACCACTTTGAATAAAACTATTCTAGACCTATTGGATGAAAATAATTATAACTGTTGGTCCTAGAAACATATGATTTTCTTTGAACAATTAAAGTTAAGTATGTTTTGTTCAAGGAACCTTCTCCTTATATTGTTTCTAATACTACTGCTATTGCTGATGGTTCTAATACTACTTATGCTATTGTTGTGATGATAATGCTAAAAAGAAATTCAAAAAAGATCGTAAAACTGTTCGAGGACATCTGCTTAATCATATAACTAACCATCTGTTTGATTTATTTTTAAATTATACATATGCTAAAGTTATATGGGACAACTTGGAGAAGAAATATGGCACAGATGATACTGGAAAAAAGAAGTATGTGGTTGGACAGAAAAATTAAGAGACTTATGTCTCATAAGGATTGTGAATATAGTAATAAGATTCTAGAAAGGTTTTGTGAGAAAAATGGTATTATACATGAGGTTAATGCTCCTTATAACCCCCAACAAAATAGAGTAGCTAATTGAATAGTTGGGCTCTTAAGAAATGATGATTTCTGTGGTTTTGAGTTCAAGTTTGTCTGATAAGATGTTGGGGTTGGTGGGGGGGGGGGGTTGTCTTATATGTATGCTATTTACTTAATAGAGCCGTTCATAAGAAGTAGATAAAACTGTTTATGAGTTATGGAAATAATATGTCCCTAACTGGAAATTTTTCAAAGTCGTGTTTGGATAAGGTAGGTCTACCTCATTTTAAACAAGTAACTGTAGGATCCAAGATTTTTAATGTTGTTTTTATTGGTTATGCTCAAAAACTCTTGCATATAGTTGTCTATCTTTGAATGATTATTCTATTTGTGAGTCTAGAGGTGCAGAATTATTTTTGCATTATTTTCCATCGCAACATGCTTAAAAATTCTTCTACATTTATGTCTATTAATTCTCATATTGTGTCTTCTTCTATTACTGCTAATGATCATGAAAATGAGCCTAGAATGAGTACGAGATATAGAACTAAAGTTAACTTAGGTCATGACTTTATAACTACTTTGTTGACTAGAAACATTGATCTTGATCTTTTGAGTTATGAATTAGTGTTACTTATTTAATAGAAGAACACCCTAAGCTTATGATGAAGAAATAAGGTCAATAAATGTTAATTTTTGGAAAGAGACAATTAAATGTGAATTAGACTCTATAGTTTCTAATCACACATGGGACTTGTCTAATCTGCCTAAAGGTTATAAAACCTATAAGTAGCAAACGGATATTTAAGAAGAAATTGAGACATGATGGTACAATTAAAAAAATATAAGTGTAGACTTGTATTTAAGGACTTTAACCAAAAGAAATGCATCGACTACTTTGATATTTATTCTCACGTGACTAAAATAGCAACTATTAGAACTCTTGTTGCTTTAGCCGCTATCCGTAATTTAATGATATATCAAATGGATGTTAAATGACTTTTTAGAATTGTGATTTATAGGAAGATATCTATATGACTCAACCTGAGGATTTTGTGATCCAAGGACAGGAGAATAAAGTGTGGAAATTGAGAAAGTCTATGTATGGTCTTAAGCAAGCACTTAAGTAATGGTATGAAAAGTTTAATAACACACAAGTAAATAATAGCTTTATTGTTAATGCATCCAATACTTGTGTTTATTCCAAGATGCTAGGATCAGATTGTGTGACAATATATCTGTACGTGGATGACATGTTAATCTTTGGCCCTAATGTGGATATTATAAATGAAACTAAGAACTTTTTTGTCTGCTAAATTTGAAATAAAAGATCTTGGAGAAATATATGTGATTTTAGGGATTAAAATCAAAAGAACTGCTTATGATTTTTTAATGTCCCAGTCTCATTATATTGAAAAAATATTGAAAATTTTTAATTATTTTGATGTAGCTCATGTGAGAACCCCTCATGATCCTAACATACACTTGAGAAAGAATAAAGAATCTAGTGTTTCTCAAACTGAATATGCTATGATAATTGCTAGTGTAATATTTCTCATTAATTATTGACGGCTTGATATTACTTATGTTGTTAGTAGATTGAGTAAAATACTCAAAACCCAGTAGTGAACACTTGAATGCTCTTTATCGTTTGCTACAGTATTTGGGAAGTATCATAGATCGGTGTTTGCATTTTAATAAATTGTCTACAGTTTTTAGAAGGTTGTTGTGATACAAAATTGGATACGGACAATGATGAATTTAGCTCTACTATTGCCTATGTGTTTACTTTTGGTGCAGGTGTTATCGCATGAAAATCTTCAAATAAGACTTGTATAGCATGTTCGAGCATAGAATTTGAATTTATTTCTCTTGAGCTAGCATAGAAAGTAGCTAAATGCTGAGAAACTTATTGGCAGATGTGACTTTGTGGGGATGACAAACTTCAACAATTCCTTTACACTGTGTCTCACAAGCGGCAATTTGAATTGCCAAGAATAGTGTGTAATAGTAAAAGAAGACATATCCGCATTAGATATGGTGCAGTGGAATAATTTTGTGGTTCTATAAATTTGTGATTTATTTTAATGCTATTTGCTAAGAAGTAGATGCTAATTGTGAGACTAGAAAAAAATATAAGAGCTCAGAAACGGTTAGTTTAAGCTAATCGAGCGGCTGAGATCCGAGGCATCGAGCCTGGTTACACGAGGCCTCGAGGTCAAGCTCGATACTGAGTTGTGGTCGGCCAATAAAAGGCTAACAATTTTGAGAGCTTTGATGAAGACTCTTTATGACCAATAATGAGCAATAAATAACGAATAATTACTAAAGCACAATAAATATAAGCAATAAATGAAAGTAGGTAATAGAACAAAATGATAATGTGTTTAAGTTTGGAGAGCAGAGAATGTTCTTATATTCAATATTATGTGTTGTATATCCCTTACAAAATGACAAGGGTCCTCTTTATATATAAGGGAGAATCTCAACATAGTATAAATGCATTTATTAAAAAGATCTGGGGCGGGTACAACCATTTAATGTCACGGTACGGGCTCGTACTAGCCTAGTAGGCTTGTTCGTCTTTAATCAAATGCCTAGGGAACTTCCCAATTCTCCATCATAGTTATCGATTTGCATTTTCCCAGAGCCGAGCATTAGGAACCCCTTTGAGGATACACCTCGAGCCTTAGGAGGCATGTCTATGAAGTACCGTAATGACTATGAAATCAGCTCCTCTGATTTTACCGTATGTAGATAGTCCCCGCATTTCCTAGAATAAAGATGATAGGATGAGATTTCTAACTCTTTCTTCTTTGATACTACCGTAATGACGTTAGTCTATCAAAGCAATAAATTCTATGACTCAAAAGCCGCGCAAGGGTCACTGTCAATATGACTATCGAGAAGCCTACAAAACACCATTGGTTCGGCCTTTTCGCTACCTGTATGGCTTCTATAACTACCCCAACCGTTTAGTGATTCACACATTTACAACATCTTCACACTTTTAGGGGTAAGTTCACCCTCTTTCACATTCTTTTCTCTTCCGTTCTTGGTTCCTCACTTCCTTTCTCAGAAAACCTTTCTATTATCATGGACAGAACCTCGAAAAGAGAGTGCTGCCTCTTCATCTCGATCATACAAGGGTAACCCAAAATGGCCCCAAGTGCTAAACAATGTATCCCTACTGAGTTCTACACTTTGTTTGATTTTTCTATCGAGAATTCCTTGTCTAAGTCGGGCCGATGCGAGCACGTGTCTCGGTATATTAACATCGTGAGTAATGTGAGTGTGTAATTTTTTTCCTACATGAATTACACCTACATATTCAAACAAAATAATTTCTGTTATTTGTTTGCAATTTTGTGGATTTTGTGGCAATTTTCGTTAATTGTTTGTATTTTGTTCGTGCATTTTAATTAGTGAAAAATACAAAATATGTTGCATGTGTAATTAGGTATTAATTTCATATTTTAATAATTATTCAGTAATTAAGTTGTTTTACAAAAGGAAAATCACAAAAATAGTCATTTTGCATCCTTTAATTTCATATTTTGAATTTAGGTGATTTTTGCTTTTAATTTCATTTTAATTATTTGCGATAATAACTATGTAGGATTGATTAACATTTTATAGGTAAATTTGAGGTTTGTAAATTAATTTAAGATTTTTAGTAATTTTTGAAAATGATAAATGATAGAAAAATGAAAAAAATTAATGAAAAGAAATCTGAAAATAAAACAAATGAGGAGAGAAAATTGGGCCAATTAACCAGCCGAAACACACCCTTAACCCGGTCCAGCCCAACCCTTAACCAGGTACAGCCTCTACTAAACCAAAACGACGTCGTTTTAAGTAGGATCAATCCCAGCCATCGAGGTTTGATGATCGGACGGCTGGGAAGCTTAGGTTAATTGATATATAAATGTCCAAATAGGACCCCACCCCTCAGAGCCCCCTACCCCCCTCCATTTCTCACCTGTTCATCGGAGAACGTAACGACACCGTCCTCCGCCGTGCGCCGCCAGCCGAAAATTGATTCCGCCGGCGGCGATCGTTCAAAACCCAAATTTAACACCACTTGACCGCCTTCCCCTCCTCTTTTCAAATCCATGCCCCGTTTCTCTCAAATACCACTCAAACTGTTTGAATAGTTGAAACCCTAGTAGCCGCCTCCATCATATGCGGCAGTGTCGCCATCCAAATGACTCAATATGTCATTTGTTTTTTAACAGAGTAAAAAGAAAAGTACCTTATTTACTATGAAACAGAGGGAGTAAGTTTTAATGATTAACAATTTATTTTAATTCCTCAAGCATTTCGACGTAATATATGCTATATATTTTTGTTTTTCTTTTGTTCCCTACTCCTTTAGTTTTGAATATTATAACGTCTGTAGTAGATGGTAACGATGTCGTTAACCTCAAGAACTTTGTTGATTACGTTTTGGCAGGATTATATACCACAATGTGTTGAACAAATAAATTGTAATGAAGGGGGGCGAAATTCATGTAGATCTCATGAATGGAGCCATTTAAATTGTTTGGTATTCAAGTATATAAAATCTTTTAACTGTTTATAACACTATATAAACGGTAAACTTTATTAAAAATCAACTATAAGATCCTATGAATTATGAACGTGATAAAGAGAGTAATATATAGCCTGCTATAACCTACTGTTAAGTTATATTGATAATATAAGAAAATTTTAAAATATAAATATATAAGATATATTAATTACCAAAAAAATAAAAAATAAATATAAGATGTAATTAGATAATTAAGTCACAATCCCTAATAGTAAATGACCCTGCACTCGTCATCCAGCGAGTGTCTCATCTCAATATAGCACCACGATGTGTAAATCCAGGGTTTCAAACCATGAGGACATGATTTACATTCACTACTCACCTCAAGTTGGCCAAAACTCTGGCTCGCTATGCCCCTGCCTCTCAAATCGGACTCCTTGAGCGCCGAATCTGACCAAAACAACAACGAATACGTCACAATATGCTCATGGAACAAAACCCGATTGAAAACAATCAAAAAATATCAAAAACCCTGAAACTAGCAAAACCCGAACTCCGGACCCACTTCTCGAAACTCAAAAATTTTCACATCACCGGTTTCATTATCTCGCTACGAGTCTAACCATACGAAAATTATCCAAATCTGAATCTATTTGGCCCTTCAAATCATCATTTTATATTTTGAAAGATTCCACAATTTTATTTCAAATTCATCCTAAATCACGAGTTCAATGATGAATTCAATGATAGATTCATGTACTCTAGCCAAATCTGAGTTAGAATCACTCACTCCGATGAATTTCTTGAAAAACCTTCGAAAAAATAGCCAAAATCCAAGTTCTCTAGGGTAAAATATCAAATAAAAATCCAAACATTCGTATTTATATAGTAACCCCCAGATTTCCAATCCCCGCGGGCCGCACCAAATCGACCGCGCCCGCACAAAACCTGTGTGGTCCGCGCAAAAATAGCCGCGGCCGCACAGGTGTTCTCTGCAATGACAGGCTTTAGTATTTTTGCCATAACCTTTGCTACAAATGTTCAAATTGTGATATCTTTACATTTCTGGAAATTAGGTACGAAGGACTACAACTTTTGTGTTAAAATTATCTCAAAATTCCCTGTAGATCAATAGAGATGAGCTTCCGAAGTCGGATCAGTGGCCCAGCTCCTTCACCGCGGACCGGCAAAGCACGACCGCGGCCGCGAAGCCTCCCACCGCGGTCTGCGAAAATATGACCATGGACCGCGGTCGTGGGATCAGGGATTCGACCCTCAAGGACTCCAAGAGCTATATTTTAGCCTAAAGACACCCCAATACCTATTTGGAACTCACCCGAGCCCTCGGAACTTCAAACCAAACGCACAAACGAGTCTGAAAAAATATAACACGGACGTAGTCGATGCCTCAAATCATATCACATAACATTAAAATCACCAATTATGCATATAAAACAGACTTAAGATTATAAATAATTCTGAAAATATGCACACAATCCTATTCCATAAACAAAGTTTCTATCTTGCATAATACATATGATTTGAAGCTTTGTATATGATACTTTTTTATTGGACAATTCCAAAAATAATTTAGATAGAAAGTTTGATTGTTAAGCTCTTAGATTGTCTTTAAGAGAAATCTATTGGATACCTTTTTGCTGAAAATTTGGACATGAACCTTCGCCAATTCAAGCGATATATTTGCACGAGAATGAAACATACAAAACAAGCTACAATTACAAAGTTCGTCCATCCATCTTAAAAGAATTTATTTTTCTAGGTAGCTTTAAAATTTCTTCCTTAGAGTTTAAATATATATAGGTTTAATTAAAAATTTATTAATAATGTATTAGCTTTCTTTTATATTTAATTAGTGAAATATACATATCTTTTGAGATTTAAATATTTGAATAGTTTTCGCATTTTTTATATGTAACATAAAAAAGGAAAAAATAATTTATTTTTGAAAATTTTTGTCTATTAAAACCAAAAAATATTGAAACGTTAAATGCAATAGTATTTATAAAAGTCATTCACTATACAAAGCCAAAAAATATCAGAACAAATGAGGTTATTATAGAGAGAATTGAATGTATATAACAAAAGCATTGCTCCGAAATTTGACAAAAGGACTGCTTTGAAAAATTGGCTCTTACCAATTAATGTGATTATTGGTCAATAAAATAGATAATAAATTCGTGAGTTATTTAATCGACACTTTCACTCAGTTTATCATAATTAAAAAAAGGGTTTATTTATTTCATGGTCTCCGAAAGCTAATGTGTTCGTTAGGGCTTTGCACAATTAACAAAAATATTGTTCATAAAGATAAGATAATAACTAATTTAAAATCATCAATTCCTCCAAAAGAATACTACTGTAACAGACACCAGTAAATGAAGGAAAATTTTACATATATAAATTTTTGATTGATCTCTATAATTTTTTATTTTCTTTAACAATAAAATAAGTTATCAATATCGTTGTTTATAATAGTGAGAAACTTATTTCAACTAGAAACAAAAAAGCTTATTCCTATATTTATTCTAACTGAAAATTTTATCTAGACATGAATTAAATAAACTAAATCCTAAATAACTAAAGTTCCTACTACAACTTTGAATTAGTTTTCCAACATTCTCCCATAATTCAAAGTTGTATGGGTCTAACTTGTTCGTTGTGTTGTTATGTTGAAGCACTTCTCTCCAACTTTTACTTTTGATGAAGCACATGTCTCCGTCCCTCAATTTGTTGTAGCACCTGTCTCCAACTTACGTTGATGCACATTGTCACCATCACTCAATTTTATTAAAACATCTGTCTCAAACTCATGTTGATGTACTTTGTCATCAACCATTGATATACTTTGTCACCTACATTCAATTTTTGGTGAAACACATAATGAACTACCAATCTTTTTAAATGTTTCTCCAACTTTTATAGAAGAATTTCTTCATCTTGTGCCAAATTTATTTGCACTTCTTTAAATTTATTTATTTTTCTTGAAACTTTTCATCAAATAATATAATTTTTTTTACAACTTTTTATGCTTATACCAAAATATTTTAGGCTAGAAAGGCAGCAAACTTTGACTAGCGCCACCAGCCGATAGCGGTAGCTATTTGATTCTCTTCCAAGACCGTAAAAGCTCTGATATCAATATGAAGGAAAATATTTTATTTATAAAAATTTCTGATTTATGTATGCAATTCTTATTTCCTCTAGAAATAAAATAAGTTATCAATAACCCTATATATAATTGTCGGAAACCTATTTCAACTAGAAACGGAAAAGCCTATTCTTATATTTATTCTAACAACAATTTCTATTTAGACATGAATTAAATAAACCAAATTTTAAATAGCTAAAAATATCTATTACAACTTTGAATTAGTATTTCAACCGTAAAGTAAAAAAATGGAGACATCGAGGAGGAGAAAATGAAGTTGAGCACCACAAAATAGTGAAGCATTTAAATTAGACATCATGAAGATAAGAGCGAGAGATAAATCAGAATCTGAATGCAAAAATTGCAAAGGCCATTAAATTTTTTAGGCCACGTCCATTACTCAATAGATAAGAACCGATTCAATTTTCACTAATCCTCTCCTAAACATTTTTTGTTATGATTTTCTTTATTTTCTCAAATTGCTTCAGACTTCTCTCGCAATGTGTATAAGCAATTTTTGGCAGTGCTTGTTTTCAGTTTTAATTTTCGAGGATCACTTCCTTATTTGACCGTTTACAACAGCGTACAAATTCTGACTAATTTTGCAATAATTCCCTTAAAGAAACGAAAAGGTAAAAATTAGTACCCTGAGTTTACGATAAAGTAGAAAAGTTCACTATATATAATTCATATGGACGACGGCTGAAGCATAACGAGACGAGTGTGACGTAAGAACAACACTCTACAATCTGAGAGGGGGCCGTACGTTTGTTACTTATGCCTCAAGACTAGGATTCCGCTTGGCTTAATTTATTTAGAGTAGCGGATAAGTATAAGGTGTTGAAAAGTACTTTTAAGTGCTGAAACTGATTTAAAAAATAAGCAGTTATGTATTTGAATAAAAGTGCTGAAATTAATAATAAGCAACTAAAAAACTAGGTATACGAAGAGTTTTATTTTAAAAAGAAGTATTTTAGGGATATAATATTTTGGTCAAATTTAAAATGTTTATAAGCTGAAAGTTGATAAGTTTGGGGAGACCAACTTATGGCTTTTAGCTTATTTTTGGCTTATAAACACATAACTTATAAGCACTTTTAATTTTACCAAACGCGTTATTATATCTTTAGTTATCTTTCTTTATTCATTATTCTATGTCCTTATCGTCATAAGTCATAAGCCACGCGCAGTGAGGAGTTTGTTTACTCGCTTCTCCTATTATTATTGAATTTTTGTTTGTACAAATACAAGACCCTTGTTTGATTCATTCAAAAAAAATGATGTAATGACTAATTAAGTGACTAAGAAAATAGTCGAGGAAGTATAACTTGTAAATTAAAGTGTTTTAGGTTCGAGAAAACAAGCAGGGGTAATAAGGAAATTATTTGAGTATTCTAACATAAAGAAATATAAAGAAAAACTCGAACATATTATTTTTGTTTACGATAGGCTTTCAATCTATTACAACTATGAAAATGTGTATATTTATTACTTTATACTTTGTTTTAAACACTCGCAAATAGTATATTAAATGCTTTAAAATTTATTTGTGAAAATTTTACTTAATTCTTTTCTCTAAAGACAAGTGTGTTATCTGGTAATTAATTATGATTAAATGATAAAATGATAAAATATATGTGAAAGATACGTGTGAATGCATTTAAACACTGAAAAATCCGTCATTTACAGCGATAAAATTGGCGCCACTTACCTCTGTGCCAACCCTGTGTTTCATTCGCGCATGCAACACATCTCCATTGATTATCACTTTGTTCGTCAATTGGTTCAGAATGGGTCTCTTCGTGTTGCTCACGTATCCTCTGCTGATCAGCTTGCTGATGCTTTCACCAAGCACTTATCTCGTCCTCGGCTTCTTCTGCTGATGTCCAAGATTGGCGTGTCCTCCGGCCCTCCATCTTGAGGGGCGTATTAGAATATATTGTGTGTATCTTTTTATTATTGGTAGAATATTCTTTCATTATTGTACAGTCCTGTAGTTGGCAGAATTTGATTTCTTTCATTATTGTACAGTCCTATGGTTGGTAAGATTTGATACCTCTCTGTACTTTTGTGAGCAATACGAGAAAATCAATTCTCCCAAAACTCTCTACATCAATATCTTCAAAATCGTGCTTGCTGAAGTTACATATGTTTTATGGCTGGAAAGGAAATCATGTAAGATATATGGACTTATATCTACATACATATGAACAATATATGGATAAATTATATGTTATGTGGTATATTTTGGTTTGGCCTAAATAAGTGGTCTTATGGACATTAAGTTAAGGGGGCCAATGTATTGTCATATAAAGTGTAGGACTAAAGTGTAGATACCCAAAAGGGTAACCTTAGTTAATGATGGGCTAACTAAGGTTACATATATGTAACCATGGTTACATGCTTGTGACTCTTGAGTTTTGTAACTCATTTGTTATAAAGTGGGAGTTATGGTTCCCACATTATAGCAAGACATTATCTTCTTCCTCCCATTGAATTAAGATAATCATTTTTCTTGTCTTGCATATTTTTGTGGAAAACTATACTCCAATTTGGTTATTGTTGTTTGGAAGAAATTCTTGTGAAACACTCTTGTGAAACTCTTGGATAACTTCAAGACAATCTTGAAGTTAGGATTAAGGAACAAGAAGCCAAACACTTTCAAACCATCATCAACGGAGGCTTAAGATTTCCACAAATGGATTCAGGTACGCTTCCGCTCATGTTGTTGTTGTTCCAAATTGTTCGATATGAAGGCTATTGTATTTTTGTCGGAATCATTATTCTATCAATTGGTATCAGAGCCACCTTCATATTTGGATAATTTGGATGTTCATTAGATTCATGTTAAATAAAGTTCATGTTCAAGTTAAGTTAGAATTTTGTTTATGAAATTCTAGTACCATGAAATAGCATGATTTTATGAATGTTATGTTTCTAATGAACTTTGATGTTTTAATATCATGTTATCATTACTTGAATTGAAACATTGAATTTTGCATGATTTTGGTTGATAAGAAACATGATTCCATGTTTAAGTTTCTTGTTGACAAACTTGTTAAGTCGTTGGACAGAACATTAATATAATCGATTATACTGGAAAAATAATCGATTATGTTGAATAAGTTAATCAGAATTTTGCAAAACAGAAACAGGGAATAATCGATTATCAATTTTTGATAATCGATTATGTCAATTTTGTCGTAAAATATTTTGGATAGAACAGTAGCATAATCGATTATGCATTGAGCATAATCGATTATGCAATTAAGTTCATAAAAATTTTTGAAACCGAACGGTGGAATAATCGATTATTCCATTTTGAATAATCGATTATTTCAATTTTCAGCAAAATTAGGAAATTAGAATGCCAGACTAATCGATTATCTGTTTAAGATAATCGATTATCCTGGACCAGCAAGCCCAGATAATCGATTATCAAGGACCTGATAATCGATTATCAGGCAATTAATTGCTGAAAACATTTTGTTTTAGCTGTTTAATGAAGACATAATGTAAGAAACGTTTTTCATAATTAATGAAACGTTTTAAGTCTTTTAAGTTTCAGATTTTAATTGAATATTTATAATATGTCAATTAAAATTAAGTTTTTATTGTTATAAATACACTTCTATTTAAGGTGAATGTCTTTAATTAGAGAGATTCTAGAGTCCTATTATTGGTAGATAAATCATCCTCCTCCCTATAAATAGAGGTTCCCTCTACCATTGTAAATCACTCCTAACATTCTCTAAGTATCAATAAGAAGAACTCTCTCTACTCTTCTCTCTATTGCTCTTGTTCTTGCATTATTGTTCTTGTCTTTTATATTATTTCATAACACGTTATCAGCACGAGACTCTACCGTCTCAAGAACCATTCTCGAAAAATCTAAGGTATTTCCCTCTTCCTAATTTAAATTTTCGATTATGTCTGACATTACGAAAAGAAAGTTCGTTGCCCTTGAAATTTCGGGCAAGAACTATATGACATGGGTGTTGGATGCTGAAATCCACTTAGATGCTATGGGTCTCGGAGACACCATCAAAGATAGAGAAAAAGCATCCACCCAAGAATGTGCGAAGGCCTTGATTTTCTTGCGCCATCACCTTGATGAAGGTTTGAAGATTGAATATCTCACCGTCAAGGATCCACTCATCTTGTGGAACGGCTTAAAGGAGAGATATGACAACCTGAAGTTGGTCACTCTGCCACAAGCACGATATGATTGGGCTCATCTGAGGCTCCAGGACTTCAAGTCCGTTTCTGAATATAATTCTGCAATGTTCAGAATTACTTCTAAATTGAAGCTATGCGGGGATAATATCTCCGATTATGATATGCTTGAGAAAACGTTTACAACGTTTCATGCCTCCAATATAGTACTGCAACAACAGTACAGAGAGAAAGGCTTTACAAAGTACTCTGAACTGATTTCTCTTCTACTAGTGGCTGAGCGAAATAATGACCTGCTCATGAGAAATCATGAAAATCGACCCATTGGGTCTACACCACTGCCTGAAGCAGATAAGGTGCACTCTCATTATGCCAAACATGAAAAGGACCATGGTCATGGTCGTAAACGGGGTCATAGCCAGGGACGTAGACAAGGAAGAAATTCCAATGAAGTCCGTCAACCCCCAAGGAGAGATAACCGCCGAAAGCAGAAACGGGGTCACGAAGATCCTAAGGCAAATGGTTCAGAAACTATATGTTATCGTTGCGGTGGGAAAGGGCACTGGTCAAAGACTTGCCGTATACCAAGACACTTGGTTGACCTTTATCAAGCATCTCGAAAGAGAAAAGGCCCTGAAACAAATTTTGTCTATGACGACAACTCGGACATCACCCACCTGGATGTGGCAGACTTCTTTGAGCAACCCGAGGGGAAAATAGACCACCTAATCGGCGATGGGTCCGTGATGAAAGAAGATGGAGTTATTTGATTTTGTTCTACTTATTTGTATTAGTTAGTGAATAAACTAATAGTCATTAGTATTAGCTCGTATTAGTTAGTTCATGATGCAATGTTAGCAGTAGTTCTTTAGAATATCTTCAATATGCTCAAATATCAATAATATTTTTATTTTCCAGTAGGGGTAATCGACTAGCCTGAAAAACTAGTCGATTATCTACTATTTTCGCATTAAAGCTGAAAAATAATTGATCAACAATCGATTGTCTTTGTCTAACAATCGATTGTCGTTAAGACAGTGTAATCTGGAATTTTTCAAAAATCATCCACAATCGATTGTCTTTGTCTAACAATCGATTGTCGTTAAGACAGTGTAATATGGAATTTTTCAAAATAGCCAACAATCGATTGTCTATACTTAACAATCGATTGTCTTAAAACAGTGTGCTCTGGAATTTTTCAAAATAGCCAACAATCGATTGTCTTTACTTAACAATCGGTTGTCTTAAAACAGTGTGCTCTGGAATTTTTCAAAATAGCCAACAATCGATTGCTATACTTAACAATCGATTATCTTAAAACAGTGTGCTCTGGAATTTTTCAAAATAGCCAACAATCGATTGTCTATACTTAACAATCGATTGTCTTAAAACAGTGTGCTCTGAAGTTTTTCAAAATAGCAAATAATCGATTGTGTGTGTTTAACAATCGATTGTCAATGTTCAACAATCGATTGTTTGTGTTTAACAATCGATTGTTTGAAGAAAATGTTTAAACTGAAATTTTCAAACTGCAAAGTAATCAATTATGGATAACATATCTGATTTTGTTAGTCAACTGTTAGCTGCAGATTCTGAAAATATTATGTGACACAAACGAATTGAACTTATTTATTCATATGTTCGTGTATTTCTTTTATATGTCAAACCATGGGAAGTAAATTGATTGAAGGCTCCGGAAGAGCAACTGTAACTCTGCCCAAAGGCATGACGTTTATCTTAGAGAATGCAATATTCTCCTCCAAGTCTAAGAAGAACTTGTTGAGTTTTAATGATATCAATCGCAATGTTCTCCTCTAAGTCTAAAAGGAACTTGTTGAGTTTTAAAGATATCATTCAAAATGGATATCATATTGAGACAATAGATGAGAATAATCTTGAATTCTTCATGAAAACGAGGCTGCCCATTTCGGTTTGGGTTCACGCCATTTTGCATGCAGCAATGCTAGTTCGTCGACTGCCCACTTTGGTTTGGGGTCACGCCATTTTGCATGCAGCAATACTAGTTCGTCGGCTGCCCACTTCGGTTTGGGGACACGCCATTTTGCATACAGCAATGCTAGTTCGTCTCTGACTGACGAATTGACACAAATATTCCCCGTTGCAATTGGTTTTGGGTCATGGACCCAATATATCCCATTTAAGAATCTTTGGATGCGCAGTATATGTGCCTATAGCACCGCCATCCCGCACCAAAATGGGTCTGCAAAGAATGTTAGGAATATATGTTGAGGTTGAATCGCCCTCCATTATTCGCTACCTCGAAACATTGACAGGAGATTTGCACGATTTGCAGACTGTCAATTTGATGAGACACTTTTCCCAAAATTAGGGGGAGAAGTTGGTGAAACCAAACGGAAAATTTTGTGGAAAAATGCATCATTATCTCATCTTGATCCACATACCTCTATTTGTGAAAGAGGCACAAAAGATTATCCATTTGCAAAGAATAGCAAATCAAATGCCTGACGCATTTATAGATTTGAAAAGGATAACAAAATCACATATCCTCGAAGTGAATGTGACAACATCTGATTCACGAATACATATTCATTATTGGAAGAATATGAACATGAAATTGGTATAGAATATACCACACTCACCCCTAGAAGGAGGTTTGAGATGATATATGGCATGAATGATCGTTGGTCACGTACCTATTGTACGCCAAAGTATTTTGGAAATATGACTATTAAAGGACAACGATAATGCAAGAAACATATCTTGCATATAAGTTTGACATGACCATAATGGTATAACTTTCTCTTTAAGAAAGGTATTCACCACATGGATGTTGATGAATCTGTGGTAATACAAAATTAATTGAGAGCTCTAGAAGAGCCAATTATTACTATGTTGGAGAAACACAATTGATTACCAATAAGGTATTGTGTTGTAGTAAGTCTCAAAGAAACTTATTCAGTTTCCAAAGAATATGCGAAAGCGATTGATTATATTGAGACTATAAATAAAGGAAAGATTTGATATCTTCTATTACTACAACTTGTAGCGGGATAATCTGTATGTGAAAAACTACCTGCTTTATTCTCCAGTTTGTACTACACAAATGAAAGAATGCCACAATAAAGTGGATATCTATTGGTATAAAACCCATGTCATAATAAACCTGAAGTTTATTGATAAGTGCACATGTCATGGTGTAAATTTGAAGTTTACCAATATTGATAATTTATTCAGTTGGCATTCGTGTTAACCATCTCATTTTAAGTATGATGTGCAAATTCACATAGGTGAATAATAAAGAACTAGAAAGTTCTTTACGAATTCTCTTGTATCACTTGTTCTCATTAATGAACTGACCAACTAAAGAGTTCGGGTTGAAGCCCATAAATTCTGGAAATATCAAAGGTGAATATGGGCCCATTCACCTGCCATGTATACCACATATGATGCATCTATGAAATGGTTACATGCGCAATTGTTATTAACCCGCTGCCTGGCCAGTGCTTGCGAGGTAAATTGCTCAGTAATATAACTTCGAGCATAAATTCTAGATTTTCTATTCAAGATAGTTCATCTTGATAAGTTGGTTTACATCATAGTTGGTTTAGCAAGATAATTATTGAGTGCCTCCACTTAATAGCTAAACTGTTTCTTATGAGAACAAAGTTATATATATCAATTTGATATACGTTGTATACGAGAGTATATTATATTCTCCCCTCACAAGTGGTTCAGGGTCAGGAACCAAATAATTTCATCTTATTATTAATGTGCCGTGTATATTGACATAATAATGCACAAAGATGATTTCCCAAAGTTGAGGAAACAAGTTAGCTTTACTAACATGAGGGGGAGACATGATAAACACTTGAGAAAAAGTTACATGGGATGAATTATCATTTGTATATGTATATCCCCGAATATCATGATATGAACCTGAAGTTCATAAAAGGGATAATTCAATTGCAACATATTGCAAAGCATGCTATACGCATTTGCTGACCCAAAGAAAGTAACGAAATGGAAGAGATACAATTCAAGAAGAATTGATTCCATATGAAAGACATGTAGTTTTGAACCTATAGTTCAAATGCTTGAAAGTATAAAGTCAAAGGTATGTATAATCAGTTTTCGATATCTTATTTGTCTAGCATGACATGGAAAACTTGATATGCATCTAAAGTCTATTATATGGCTTATATGACTTAACTTGTAAGATTTAAGTTGCTTGAAGCATATGCAATTCTTGGTCCTGAAGTACCACATCCCAAGTACAATTTGTGTACATATGAATCTTGCTATAACAATAAGCATGATGGCATTGAGAATACATCTATGAAGATATTGAAGAGTCATTCCACGACATTATATGAAGATGTTCATATCTATCAAGAATGATGATTTCAAGGTGCGGAATATTTATTCAAGTCAATATGGTTGATTTGTCAAACGTCTACCAAAGATCGTTATGAAGATGATGCACAAGATTGGAATGCAAATGCTCAAGGATATAAATTGATGTACTCATTAGGGGGAGTTAATGCGCGTTGCACTCTTTTTCCCTTACAAGGTTTTGTCCCACTGGGTTTTCCTTGCGAGGTTTTTAACGAGGCAACCAATAGGCGCATATTCAAACATGTGTACTCTTTTTCCTTACTTTAATTTTTCCCATTGGGTTTTGTTTTAAGGTTTTAACGAGGCACATCATTGAATAGACATTCAAGGGGGAGTGTTATAAATACACTTCTATTTAAGGTGAATGTCTTTAATTAGAGAGATTCTAGAGTCCTATTATTGGTAGATAAATCATCCTCCTCCCTATAAATAGAGGTGCCCTCTACCATTGTAAATCACTCCTAACATTCTCTAAGTATCAATAAGAAGAACTCTCTCTACTCTTCTCTCTATTGCCCTTGTTCTTGCATTATTGTTCTTGTCTTTTATATTATTTCATAACATTTATTAAATTATTAATGTTTTATACATTAATATTCAGTTTTTATATTAATTGTTTTAGTCCATCAAACTTCAGATTTTGGAATTGTCCAACTAAGTCTAAAACAATTAATATTCAGATGTTGCATGTCAAAACATGTAACATATTAAGTTTAGATTCATAATATGGCTTAAGGAACTAAAGTTTTTTTTTTGCATCTAATATTTTAAATTAGTCAATTGAAGCATTATGTTGCCAAAGTAACCTCTATTGTGTAGATTGATTAATCTTGAAATATAAGATGACTGTGGATGTTAGTCTTCCATGCGTATAACACCGGCCCAAAGGAAGGTATTTATTTGGCAGGAATTCGAACATGCTTGTGGTGATAAATATGTGACAATTATTTGGTTTTCCATGTGAATATTAAGTCGGCCCAAAGGAAGGCTTGATATTTGACAGGAGTTTATTGTTAATATTTGATCACTACACCAAGAGTACCACTTACAAGTTGATTTTCTGTCCAAAGACTAAAATCAATGTTGTGCTAGGTATCTTGTAATGGGATTTGCCTATTTTGAATCTATAAAGTAATGTTAAAGTTCAAGTAATTGTAAGCATGTATTAAGTAATCCTTTAGTTCTATTTTCAGTTAATTCTTCTGCTGCTTCGATATCTGCCAACATCAATAGCATCCATGTGCTTAACGGCACAAACTATAAGGAATGGAAAGAGAACATTATGATCGTTGTCGGTTGCATGGATCTTGACCTTGTACTTCGGAATGAGCAACCTGTTTCTCTTGAGGATACATCCTCTCCTGATGAAAGGAGGGAGATGGAGAAGTGGGAATGCTCGAATCGCATGAGTCTAATGATCATGAAACGTGCAATTCCGGAATCATTCAGGGGCACTATGAATGATGAAGCTAATGCCAAAGTTTTCCTTGAAAACCTTGAAAAGCGTTTTGAACAAAACGAAAAGGCGAAGACAAGTACTCTTTTGAGTACTTGTCTCATCTTGCTTCGAAACTTAAGTCACTCAAGCTAGTATTACCTGAGGAACTGCTTGTGTACTTAGTTTTGATATCTCTTCCTGCACACTTTAATCAGTTTAAGGTCAGTTACAACTGCCTGAAGGAGAAATGGACTCTTAACGAGCTCATTTCACATTGTGTGCAAGAGGAGGAAAGGATAAAGCAAGATAAGACTGTGCTCATTTGGCATCCTCTTCTAAGGATGTGAAGAAGAGAAAAGGTAAGGAAGTTGCGGTTGCAAGGCCCAAGAATAAGCAACATATGGAACCTTAGGTTGAAATTACTGAATTAGGTTGCTTTTTCTGCAAGGGGACTAATCATGTGAAGAAAGATTGTACCAAGTACCATGCCTGGCGTGCGAAAAAAGGTACATTTCTTTCTCTTGTTTGTTCTGAAGTTAATTTAATTTCGGTACCTAAGGATACTTGGTGGGTAGATTCTGCTGTTACTACTCACATAAGTATATCTATGCAGGGTTGCCTGAACTGCCGAAAACCAAATGATGGTGAAAGATACATCTATGTGGGCGACGGCAAGAAGGTGCCAGTTGAGGCTATTGGAAAGTTTAGGATGTTGTTTAAGACCGGTTTTTATTTAGATTTGGATGAGACTTTTGTTGTACCGTCTTTTAGACGGAATTTAATTTCTGTTCCCAAATTGGATATATCCGGTTATTCATGTTCTTTTGGTGACAATAAAGTTAGTCTCTTTCAGAATTCAAATCTTATCGGTACTGGTCTTTTATCAACATTTGATAGCCTATATTTGGTTGATACAATAACCTCAAATAATGAAACCTTGCATACAAGTTTAAATGGTACCAAAAGAAAATTAACTAATGAGAATTCTATATCACTCCGGCATAAACGTTTGGGTCACATATCCATTCAATGAACTCAGAAACTCGTGTCAGATGGAATTCTTGATTCTCTTGATTCCTCAAATTCGGATATTTGTGTTGAGTGTATCAAGGGTAAACAAACAAACAAGACGAGATTGGTGCTAAGAGAGCTCAGACGTCTTAGAATTGATACATACGGATATTTGTGGGCCATTTCCTATTCCTTGTAGGAATGGTCAACAATAATTTATCACATTCATAGACGATTACTCTCGTTATGGGTACCTATATCTTATTCATGAAAAGTCCCAATCCATAGACGTGTTCAAATCATTTAAGGCTGAAGGTGAAAATCAACTAAGCAAAAGGATTAAATCCGTTAGATCTTACCATGGTGGTGAATACTATGGTCGATATGATGGTTCAGGTGAACAACGTCCAGGGCCATTTGCTAAATTCCTAGATGAGTGTAGGATCGTCCCTCAGTATACTATGCCAGGCAGTCCTACGATGAATGGTGTAGCTGAGAGACGAAATCGGACCCTTAAGGATATGGTAAGAAGTATGATTTGTCGTACTACTTTACCAGACTCACTCTGGGGTGAAGCATTAAAAACCGCAGCTTATATTCTTAATAGAGTTCCAACGAAAGCTACAATCAAAACCCCATATGAACTTTGGACTGGGCATAAACCCAGTATTAAGCACTTACACATTTGGGGTTGTCCAGCTGAGGCAAGGCCTTATAGGCTGAATGAAAGGAAACTGGATTCTAAAACGGTTAGTAGCTATTTTGTTGGATACTCTGAAAGATCCAGGGGTTTTAAGTTTTATGAACCCACTTCTAGAACTATTTTTGAGACGAGTAATGCTAGGTTCTTTGAGGATATTGAGTTTGGGGGGTGGGGAGATAAAGTTGTTAGAGATTTTGTCTTTGAGGAAGAACATGTGTCTTTCCCTCAAGTTGTTGATCTTGGTCAGGGTGTTCTCATTCCTGACACGGATCATACAACTCCAGTTCAAGACAATCTCGAAAATCTCCCCAATCAGGATCCTGAAATTACTAATGAAAATCAAGCTCAACAACCTCAAGAAACTGAAGTGCCATTAAGGAGATCCACTAGAGAGAGGAGAAATGCAATTCCGGATGATTATGTTGTATTTCTCCAAGAACAAGAAAGTGATATTGGACTTGAGGAAGATGATCCAATCAACTTCCGTCAAGTTATTAAGGGTTCTAACTCTCAAAAGTGGATTGATGCCATGAATGATGAGATGAAGTCTATGAGCGATAATGACGTTTGGGAGCTTGTTACATTGCCCGAATGTATTAAACCTATTGGTTGTAAATGGATTTTTAAAAGCAAAAGGGATTCAGGGGGCAATTTTATTAAGTATAAAGCTCATCTTGTCGCAAAAGGCTACACTCAAAAGGAAGGCATTGATTATAAAGAGACTTTCTCTCCAGTTTCATCGAAAGACTCTTTCAGGACTATAATGGCATTAGTAGCACATTTTGATCTTGAGCTTCATCAGATGGATGTTAAGACAGCGTTTCTCAATGGTGACATTGAGGAAACAATTTATATGGTGCAACCTGAAAACTTTGTTTCGGATGAATCAGAGAAAAGGGTTTGCAAATTAAAGAAATCCATCTATGGGCTCAAGCAGGCTTCCCGTCAATGGTATTATAAGTTTCATGCAGTCATTACATCTTTTGGTTTTGAACCGAATATTGCTGATGACTGTATATACCATAAGTTCAGTGGGAGTAAGTATATTTTTCTGGTTTTATATGTCGATGACATACTGCTTGCCTGTAATGATATAGCATTATTGCATGAAACTAAGAAATTTCTTTCAAAGAAATTTGAAATGAAAGATCTTGGTGAAGCTTCTTTTGTATTAGGAATTCAGATACAACGAGATCGCTCCAAAGGTGTTCTCGGTCTGTCACAAAAGGGCTATATCGATAAGGTTCTGAAAAGATTTGGCATGCATGATTGTAAACCAGGCAACACCCCTGTTGCTAAGGGAGACAAGTTTAGTCTCAAACAGTGCCCAAATAATAATTATGAAATTTCGGAAATGCAGAAGACGCCTTATGCTTCGGCTGTAGGTAGTCTGATGTATGCTCAGGTATGTACACGACCTGATATAGCATACATTGTTGGGATGTTAGACAGATATCTAAGCAATCCGGGAATGGACCATTGGAAGGCAGCCAAACGGGTCATGAGGTACTTACAGAGAACAAAGGATTACATGCTTACATACCGGAAATCGGACCAGCTTGAGATCATTGGGTATACCGATTCCAATTTTGCTGGATGTCAGGATAGTTTGAAGTCTACTTCAGGCTATATTTACATGCTTGCTGGCGGTGCTATCTCTTGGAGAAGCATTAAGCAAACTCTTACGGCCACTTCCACCATGGAAGCGGAATTTATGGCATGTTATGAAGCATCCAATGAGGCATTATGGCTGCGGAATTTTGTTGGTGGACTACGCATTGTTGATAGCATTAAAATACCACTTATGCTATTATGCGATAACAGATCGGCAGTCCTTTATGCTAATAACAACAGTAGTTTGACGAAAGCAAAACACATGGACGTCAAATTTGTTAGAAACACGTTCTCAATGCAACATACTAAACGTGTACTCTTTTGTAGGTTTTGATGAATGAAAAATGAAGCAAAAATTGATATATGACGGAATTCAAGTACAAGCGCACAATGGTTGCGAATAAGATTGAAGTTCAAGATATAGCTTTTAATTGTTATTGAGTTGTTCTAAATTGTAATCTCGATCCTATAACTTGACTCATAGTATGGCCTCTCTCATAAAACTATTTTCCAAAATCATGCATATTTAATTTATTTAATTCTGTGTCAAAAAGATTTTAAATCATGCATATTTACATTAGACAAAATGTTTTCTAAACATGCCTCAAAAATCTGGGCTAAAATAATCGATTATGTACTTATGATAATCGATTGTTTCTGAGCCAAGACTGCATGACAATCGATTATGAATTAATGGTAATCGATTGTGAGTAAGACAGTGAACATCAGGTTTTTCCAAATCTGCATGATAATCGATTGTGAACAAATGACAATCGATTGTTGTTGAGGTAAAGTTTCTCAATACTTAAAATAATCGATTATGAACTAATGGTGATCGATTGTGTTGAGTTGATGTCTTCCAGTGATTTTAAATTTAATTAAGTAATCGATTATATCTTTAGATAATCGATTATCACTGAGACAGTAAGTTTTATGATTTTCAGAAAATAACAAGTAATCGATTGTTGCAAAGGACAATCGATTGTGAAGCTGACCGTTGTCAAATGATTTTCAAATACCATAAGGTAATCGATTATAGATTTTATATAATCGATGTTTTGCTTAAAATCTGGAAATGATTTTTAGAACGTTGCTGAAGTAATCGATTATAGATTTTATATAATCGATGTTTTGCTTAAAATCCGGAAATGATTTTTAGAACGTTGCTAAAGTAATCGATTATGAACTTAGTGTAATCGATTATCTGATTTTGAATATTGCCAGTAATCGATTATAGATTATGTATAATCGATTGTGAAGCGTTAAATCTGGGATTGATTTTTAAACTGACTGGCAGATAATCGATTGTTTGGTCTTAATAATCGATTATCACTGCGTAATTTCAGCAACTCTTAATTGGCAATTAGACAACGGTTGAACCAAGTTTTTCAACTATAAATACAGCTTCATTTCAGTGTTTTAAACAACAACAACATACACAAACTGATCATTACATTGCTATAAGCTTTCATTCAATTGTTCTTCATTTTCTACTCATTTCATAAAGCTTTTGAGAGCCATATTATTGCTTAAAGTTGTTGTGATCTTGAACATATTCTTTTACTCATATCTACTCAATAAGGAGTACTTTAGTTAAGTGAGTGTCCAAGTATTTGATATACTTGTAAGAGAATTGCGATTCTCTTGTTTCAAGGAACTTGCGTTTCCTTGGGTGAAGTCTTTGAGATTGCGATCTCCAAGCAATTGTTTGAGGCTTGTGTCCTCAAGTGTGTAACGGTTTGTTGAGCACCCTTAAGCTTAACAAGATAGTGAAAAATCTCGAGAGAGTCTCTCGGGGACTGGACTAACCACGATGGTGGCCAACCAGTATACATCTTTGTGTAAGTTTATTTTTCTGCATTTATTTTACTTTCTGCAAAGTTTAAATTCCGAAAGAAAACGCTAAATTCTATTAATACGCTATTCACCCCCCCCCCTCTAGCGTAAAGCATAGTTTCTAACAATTGGTATCAGAGCCCAACTCTCTTAAAACTTAACCGTTTGAGAGAACCATCCATGGCTTCTACTCTTGACTCTTTTGCAGGAATTGAAGAAGGACAATGCTCTACACGACCTCCTCTATTCAACGGCACAAACTACTCATACTGGAAGGAGAGGATGCAAATCTTTGTGCAATCAAATAGCTTTCATTTGTGGAAAGTATTCACCAATGGAAACCAAATTCCAACCAAGAAGGTGGAAGACGAATGGGTTCCAAAGACCGAAGAGGAATATACCGCGGAGGATATTCGTAAGGTTCAAAATAATGCCAAAGCTATAAATTTATTATATTGTGCTGTTAATGCTAACGACTACAGGAAGATATCATGTTGCAAAACAGCAAAAGAAATGTGGGATAAGCTTGAAGTGACATACGAAGGAACCGACCAGGTACGAGAAGCTAAAGTTGATTTCTTAACTCACTCTTATGAACTATTCCACATGAAGGAAGGAGAGAAAGTAGACGAAATGTTTGAGCGATTCTCAATGATCGTGAATGATCTACACGCCCTCAAAAAGACGTTTACGGATAGAGAACTTGTCCGGAAGATCCTCAGAAGTCTCACTCCGGCATGGCGATCAAAGGCCGATGCAATCCAAGAATCCATTGGCATCACAAATGTCACAATTGACGCATTAAGAGGTAATCTCAAAACCTATGAATCAACTATACTTAACCCGTTTGTTGATGATCAAAGAAGGCAAAGGATTACTCTAAAGGCTAGCCAACCACAAATTGATGAGGAAGGTGACAACGAGTTTGGACTCGTTATCAAAAGGTTTCAAAAATTCATGCACAAAGAGTATGAACGCAAGAAAAAAAAGCAAGGCGATCAACTAAAATGCTATGAATGCGGAGAAACCGGGCACATAAAATCAAATTGCCCTAACATCAAAACGGAGAAGAAACCCTTCAAAAAGCAACGTGCATACATCTCTTGGGGAGGAGATTCCGGAGATGAAGTAAGCGAAGAAGAAGACGATGAAGCAGCAAATTTATGTCTCATGACTCAAGAAGACGGCAAAGACGAGGTAAGTCAAATCTCTTCTCAAAATTTCTTTACTCTTGATGAAATGAGAAATGCTTTTGATGAACTATATGCTGAATTTATCAAAGCTTCAAAAACTGTCAAAAGTGTTAAAGAAAGCGCTTCTCTAAAAGAAAAAGATTTTCAAACACAGCTTTCATTAAAAGAAAAAGAATTAGAAAAACTGGTTTTCGAAAATGAGAAGCTAAAAGAGGAAAACAAGTTTTATGGAAAAATAAGTGCTGATAAACCTGAAGGTTCTACTAGAAACTGCTCTTCTTGTGTGCTTCTTAAGAATGAAGTAGCTAGACTAAAAGGCACATTAGATAAGTTTAATTCTTCGCATAAAAACTTGAATGATGTGCTTGTTAATCTGAAATCAACTAAACATGGAATAGGATTCAAGAATGAAGAAAAGGTTGGTGCTAAACCACAACAACCTAGAGCTCAACCTAGGACTAATAACCAAAATGCTTATCCTAGAAGTAGAAATCCTAGAAATAACTTGCATGTTAGACCAAATAGTGAAAATGCTAGAACACCTAGAAATGATGCATATTTTAGGCCAAACCTTGAACAATTTAGAAGACCAAGAAATGACCCTCCACCTAGAAATAGATATTCTAGAAATGATGCATATTTTAGACAAACTTGTGAACCTCCTAGAGCTCATAATAGGAGAAACAATGGTGTTCAAAGCAGAGTAAGCAACCTTCATTCATCTAGTTACTATGTACCTAGAAAAATGCATAATCCCAACGTGACTTGTCATTATTGTAGATGTATTGGTCATATTGCTCCCGCTTGCTTTACTCGTCATAGACATATAAATCAATTGCATCATTATAACATGCCTAACCCTCAAGGACCCAAGATGGCATGGGTACCTAAAGAACATTAATTTGTTTTGTAGGTGTGCTTGAAGGGATCAAGTGTACTATGGTACCTTGATAGTGGATGCTCCAAACACATGACGGGAGATGAATCCAAATTCCTTCAACTAGAGCACAAAGAAGGAGGAAGTGTCACATTTGGTGATAACAATAAAGGAAAAATCATCGGCATTGGTTCGGTCGGTAAGGACGAAAACTCCTCTATTAAACATATACTACTTGTGAAAGGTTTGAAGCATAATCTCTTGAGCATAAGCCAATTATGTGACAAGGGAAATTTTGCTCTATTTAATTCGGATGAATGCCTTGTATTTAGACGTAGTGATTTCAAGATCATACTTCGTGGTTTTAGAATTGATAATATCTATATGGTTGATCTTGCAAACTCCTCACCCGAATATGTTGATTGTTTAGTAAGCAAAGAGGATAACTCTTGGCTATGGCATCGTAGAGTAGCACACATGAACATGCATCTTTTGAACAAGCTTCTTTCTCAAAACTTAGTAGTTGGTCTTCCCAGTTTAAAGTTTGAAAATGATTCTATTTGCGATTCTTGTCAAAAAGGGAAGCAAACCAAAGCATCTTTTAAATCCAAGAATATTGTTTCAACGTCTAGACCTTTGCAATTACTTCACATGGATTTATTTGGTCCCTCTCGTATTGAAAGTCTTGGTAAAAATAAATATGTTTTTGTAATTGTTGATGACTTTTCTAGATTTACTTGGACTCTATTTCTTGCAAATAAAAGTGATGCTTTTCAAAATTTCAAGTATTTCCTTAAGCGTGTTCAAAACGAAAAGGAATCGACCGTCACTTCGATTAGAAGTGATCATGGGGGAGAGTTTGATCACAATCTCTTTGCGGATTTTTGTGACGAACTCGGAATCGAACACACCTTTTTCGCTCCACGGACACCACAACAAAATGGGGTGGTGGAAAGGAAAAATAGGTGTCTCGAAGAGATGGCTAGAACCATGCTCGACGAAGCTAAGATTCCCAAATACTTTTGGGCGGACGCCGTGAGTACCGCTTGCTATGTTTTAAATAGAGTAGCAATTCGGCCGATACTCATGAAAACCCCATATGAACTTTATAAGGGTAGAAAACCCAACATTTCTCATTTACGTGTTTTTGGTTGTAAATGTTTTGTTCATAATAATGGCAAGGACCAATTGGGTAAGTTTGATGCTAAATCGGATGAAGGTATTTTCATTGGTTATTCCTCACGTAGCAAAGCATATAGGATCTTTAACAAAAGAACCCAAATTGTGGAGGAATCCCCTCATGTTGTGTTTTCCAAAGATAATACTCGCTTGGCGAGAAAGGAATCCAGTTTTGATCTTGCAGGTATCTTGGATAACTTGAAAGATAAAATCCAAGAAGAACCTTCAAAGGAAAACAAAAATGAAATTGGGGAACAACCAACGGAAGAAGCGCCACAATTAGAAAAAGGAATAAATACGCCTAACGAGTGGAGAACGATCAAGGATCATCCTCTCGAACAGGTAATCGGCGATGTTGGAGAAAAGGTAAGTACCCGAAACTCCCTCAAAAACACTTTAGAACTTACTGCTTTTGTTTCTCAAATTGAACCTAAAACCATCTCCGAAGCAATTGGGGATGAATTTTGGACCTTGGCAATGCAAGAGGAGCTTAACCAATTCGAACGCAATAACGTTTGGGATTTGGTGCCAAGACCCGAAGGTCATTCTATAATTGGTACGAAATGGGTTTTTCGCAATAAACTAGATGAAAATGGTATAATCACTAGAAACAAAGCTAGGCTTGTGGCAAAAGGCTATAGTCAAGAAGAAGGTATTGATTATGAGGAAACCTATGCTCCCGTAGCTAGATTAGAAGCTATTCGTCTATTACTTGCTTTCGCCTCTTCAATGAATTTTATTCTATATCAAATGGATGTGAAAAGTGCTTTTCTAAATGGTTTTATTGAAGAAGAAGTTTATGTCAAACAACCCCCCGGCTTTGAAGTTTTTAAATATCCCGATCATGTTTTCAAACTCAAAAAGGCTCTTTATGGTTTAAAACAAGCTCCTCGAGCTTGGTATGAAAGGTTGAGTAAATTTCTTTTGGAAAATGATTTCATTAGGGGAAAAGTTGACACAACCCTCTTTGTCAAGCATAAAAACAATGATATTTTATTAGTTCAAATATATGTAGACGATATTATATTTGGTGCTACTAACAATGGTTTATGCAAGGAATTTTCCAATCTAATGACTAGCGAATTTGAAATGTCTATGATGGGCGAGTTAACATTCTTTTTGGGGTTACAAGTGAAACAAATGAAAGAAGGTACATTCATATGCCAAGCCAAATATTGCAAAGAACTACTAAAACGCTTTGAGTTGAACAATGCAAAAGAAATGGCTACTCCCATGAGCACATCCGATCATCTAGACAAAGATGAAAAAGGTAAGGAAGTCGACACTAAAAAGTATCGAGGTATGATTGGCTCTCTTCTTTATCTTACCGCTAGTCGTCCGGACATCATGTTTAGCGTGTGTTTATGTGCTCGCTATCAGTCATGTCCGAAGGAGTCTCACCTTACTGCGGTGAAACGGATATTAAGGTATCTCATTGGTACTACAAATGTGGGTCTATGGTACCCCAAAGGCTCTTCATGCCAATTTATTGGATATTCCGATTCCGATTTTGCTGGATGCAAATTGGACCGCAAGAGCACAAGTGGCACTTGCCATTTGCTCGGTAGCTCTCTTGTCTCTTGGTTTAGTAAGAAACAAGTAAGTGTTGCGTTGTCTACCACCGAGGCTGAATATGTAGCCGCGGGGAGTTGCTGTGCTCAAATCCTATGGATGAAACAACAACTCTTGGACTATGGCCTAAGTCTTGATCACATTCCTCTTAGATGTGATAACACTAGCGCCATATGCTTGACGAAGAACCCCGTTCTTCATTCGCGAACAAAACACATCGAAATTAGACATCATTTTATTAGAGATCATGTACTCAAAGGCGATGTCGAAATTGAATTTGTTGAAACCAAAAGCCAATTGGCAGACATCTTTACCAAGCCTTTAGAGAAAGAGTCCTTCTTCCGAATTCGCAGTGAACTCGGGATCCTTGACTCCACTTTGATCTAAGTCATGCATTGCATTTTCTTTCCTACATGATTTCTAACTTGAGCGTCGGAGGCGTCTAACTTTTTTTTGCAGGTATCACCCTAGAGCTAAGAGCAATTCTTAAGCAAACCGCGAATCTGCAGCAATGTCCCTATAAAAATCGATTATCCCGTATCAATAATCGACTACTCTCTAAGTTTTTTTTTCAATAAATAAACCTTGTTTATTTCATCTTTTTGCATCTTTCCTTACTATTTTTTTGCTAATGGCAAAGGGGGAAGAAAACGGGATATCGGGTATGCACCACCTCTTAATTCATTGATTGCTAATAAGTTAAAATTGAGGGGGAACTCTTAAATTGAGGGGGAACAAGAACAAAATTGCATAATTGTTACTTGTCTTGAATTGTCAATATCTTTTGCCTAAATTGCATATCCCGCTTAACGTTTGCCATTATCAAAAAGGGGGAAATTGTTAGAAACACGTTCTCAATGCAATATACTAAACGTGTACTCTTTTGTAGGTTTTGATGAATGACAAACGAAGCAAAAATTGATATATGACGGAATTCAAGTACAAGCGCACAATGGTTGCGAATAAGATTGAAGTTCAAGATATAGCTTTTAATTGTTATTGAGTTGTTCTAAATTGTAATCTCGATCCTATAACTTGACTCATAGTATGGCCTCTCTCATAAAACCATTTTCCAAAATCATGCATATTTAATTCTGTGTCAAAAAGATTTTAAATCATGCATATTTACATTAGACAAAATGTTTTCTAAACATGCCTCAAAAATCTGGGCTAAAATAATCGATTATGTACTTATGATAATCGATTGTTTCTGAGCCAAGACTGCATGACAATCGATTATGAATTAATGGTAATCGATTGTGAGTAAGACAGTGAACATCAGGTTTTTCCAAATCTGCATGATAATCGATTGTGCACAAATGACAATCGATTGTTGTTGAGGTAAAGTTTCTCAATACTCAAAATAATCGATTATGAACTAATGGTGATCGATTGTGTTGAGTTGATGTCTTCCAGTGATTTTAAATTTAATTAAGTAATCGATTATGTCTTTAGCTAATCGATTATCACTGAGACAGTAAGTTTTATGATTTTCAGAAAATAACAAGTAATCGATTGTTGCAAAGGACAATCGATTGTGAAGCTGACCGTTGTCAAATGATTTTCAAATACCATAAGGTAATCGATTATAGATTTTATATAATCGATGTTTTGCTTAAAATCTGGAAATGATTTTTAGAACGTTGCTGAAGTAATCGATTATAGATTTTATATAATCGATGTTTTGCTTAAAATCCGGAAATGATTTTTAGAACGTTGCTAAAGTAATCGATTATGAACTTAGTGTAATCGATTATCTGATTTTGAATATTGCCAGTAATCGATTATAGATTATGTATAATCGATTGTGAAGCGTTAAATCTGGGATTGATTTTTAAACTGACTGGCAGATAATCGATTGTTTGGTCTTAATAATCGATTATCACTGCGTAATTTCAGCAACTCTTAATTGGCAATTAGACAACGGTTGAACCAAGTTTTTCAACTATAAATACAGCTTCATTTCAGTGTTTTAAACAACAACAACATACACAAACTGATCATTACATTGCTATAAGCTTTCATTCAATTGTTCTTCATTTTCTACTCATTTCATAAAGCTTTTGAGAGCCATATTATTGCTTAAAGTTGTTGTGATCTTGAACATATTCTTTTACTCATATCTACTCAATAAGGAGTACTTTAGTTAAGTGAGTGTCCAAGTATTTGATATACTTGTAAGAGAATTGCGATTCTCTTGTTTCAAGGAACTTGCGTTTCCTTGGGTGAAGTCTTTGAGATTGCGATCTCCGAGCAATTGTTTGAGGCTTGTGTCCTCAAGTGTGTAACGGTTTGTTGAGCACCGTTAAGCTTAACAAGATAGTGAAAAATCTCGAGAGAGTCTCTCGGGGACTGGACTAACCACGTTGGTGGCCAACCAGTATACATCTTTGTGTAAGTTTATTTTTCTGCATTTATTTTACTTCCTGCAAAGTTTAAATTCCGCAAGAAAACGCTAAATTCTATTAATACGCTATTCACCCCCCCCCTCTAGCGTAAAGCGTAGTTTCTAACAAAATTTCGGGTTGTTAAAGAAAGAGTACAAAATGGACAATTGTGCATTGAGTATATTAGTACAAACTCCATGCTTTCGGATCCGCTCACTAAGGGATTGACACCAAAAGTATTTCATGAGCATATTGCTTGTGTGGGTTTCAAAATCAGATAAGGATTATGTATTTTAGTGGGAGTTTGTATTATACAATTATGTATTGTCCATTATATTCAGAAATTCAGTAATTCAGTTATATCTGCGCAGATATTCAGTTTTAAAGTTTTTGTACTCTTACAGTTTATGATTGATCTCAATAAAGAGAACCAGTTGGAAATATACATTCTATTGACCACACTTTATGTTATTTCCATGCTACATACCTACACTTGATCCATGTCGTTGGTTATATTGATATACGTGATCTACGTTGGTTCTAGTTACGAATGAGTAACGAAGAGCTCTTAGTTCCTATGTTGGTATGATTGATGGACCGGATTGTTCATGACAATTTTATTGTGATAGCAATTTTGAGCTCCTAAGGTTATATTGTAACATATAATGCTAAGGTTTGTACATATGTATGTGTATCTCGTCCAAGTGGGAGATTGTAAGATATATGGACTTATATCTACATACATATGAATAATATATGGATAAATTATATGTTATGTGCTATCTTTTGGTTTGGCCTAAATAAGTGGTCTTATGGACATTAAGTTAATGGGGGCCAATGTATTGTCATATAAAGTGTAGGACTAAAGTGTAGATACCCAAAAGGGTAACCTTAGTTAATGATGGGCTAACTAAGGTTACATATATGTAACCATGGTTACATGCTTGTGACTCTTGAGTTTTGTAACTCATTTGTTATAAAGTGGGGGTTATGGTTCCCACATTATAGCAAGACATTATCTTCTTCCTCCCATTGAATTAAGATAATCATTTTTCTTGTCTTGCATATTTTTGTGGAAAACTATACTCCAATTTGGTTATTGTTGTTTGGAAGAAATTCTTGTGAAACACTCTTGTGAAACTCTTTGATAACTTCAAGACAATCTTGAAGTTAGGATTAAGGAACAAGGAGTCAAACACTTTCAAACCATCATCAACGGAGGCTTAAGGATTTCCACAAATGGATTCAGGTACGCTTCCGCTCATGTTGTTGTTGTTCCAAATTGTTTGATATGAAGGCTATTGTATTTTAGTCGGAATCATTATTCTAAAAATCACGGATATTTGAAAACATTTTTCGTAACTCTAGAGTCTTAATGAGGGAAATAACTTATGTAATGTTAGAGGTACCCCTAGAATTAGAAAGTTGATGCAACAATTCAATCTATAGTATATCAGTAGATAGGTTTGGATATACGTAGTTAGTTTATGATGAATTAGATTAGATAGTCAGTTGAGTATAGTATTGTAATGCAAATACGTTGGTAATTAATAAAACTTTAATTACCAAAAAAAAAGTGACTAAGAAAATAGTCGAGGAAGCATAACTTGTAAATTAAAGTGTTTTAGGTTCGAGAAACTAAGCAGGGGTAATAAGGAAATTATTCCTCCAAAAGAATACTACTGTAACAGACACCAGTAAATGAAGGAAAATTTTACATTTATAAATTTTTGATTGATCTCTATAATTTTTTATTTTCCTTAAAAATAAAATAAGTTATCAATATCGTTGTTTATAATAGTCAAAAACATATTTCAACTAGAAACAAAAAAGCTTATTCCTATATTTATTCATGAATTAAATAAACTAAATCCTAAATAACTAAAGTTTTCTACTACAACTTTGAATTAGTTTTCCAACATTCTCCCATAATTCAAAGTTGTATGGGTCTAACTTGTTCGTTGTGTTGTTATGTTGAAGCACTTCTCTCCAACTTTTACTTTTGATGAAGCAGATGTCTCCGTCCCTCAATTTGTTGAAGCACCTGTCTCCAACTCACGTTGATGCACATTGTCACCAACACTCAATTTTATTAAAACATCTGTCTCAAACTCATGTTGATGTACTTTGTCATCAACTATTGATATACTTTGTCACCTACATTCAATTTTTGTTGAAACACATAATGAACTACCAACCTTTTTAAATGTTTCTCCAACTTTTATAGAAGAGTTTCTTCATCTTGTGCCATATTTATTTGCACTTCTTTAAATTTATTTTTTTTCTTGAAACTTTTCATCAAATAATATAATTTTTTTTACAACTTTTTATGCTTTTACCAAAATATTTTTGGCTAGACAGGCAGGCAGCATACTTTGGCTAGCGCCACCAGCCGATGGCGGTAGCTATTTTATTCTCTTACAAGATCGTAAAAGCTCTGATACCAATATGAAGGAAAATATTTTATTTATAAAAATTTCTGATTTATCTCTGCAATTCTTATTTCCTCTAGAAATAAAATAAGTTATGAATAACCCTATATATAATAGTCGGAAACCTATTTCAACTAGAAAGGGAAAAGCCTATTCTTATATTTATTCTAACTGCAAATTCTATTTCGACATGAATTAAATAAATCAAATTTTAAATAGCTAAAAATATCTATTACAACTTTGAATTAGTATTTCAACCGTAAAGTAAAAAAATGGAGACATCGAGGAGGAGAAAACGAAGTTGAGCACCACAAAATAGTGAAGCATTTAAATTAGACATCATGAAGATAAGAGCGAGAGATAAATCAGAATCTGAATGCAAAAATTGCAAAGGCCATTAAATTTTTTAGGCCACGTCCATTACTCAATAGATAAGAACCGATTTAATTTTCACTAATCCTCTCCTAAATATTTTTTTTATGATTTTCTTTATTTTCTCAAATTGCTTGAGACTTCTCTCGCAATGTGTATAAGCAATTTTTGGTAGTGCTTGTTTTCAGTTTTAATTTTCAAGGATCACTTCTTTATTTGACCGTTTACAACTGCGTACAAATTCTGACTAATTTTGCAATAATTCCCTTAAAGAAACGAAAAGGTAAAAATTAGTACCCTGAGTTTACGATAAAGTAGAAAAGTTCACCATATATAATTCATATGGACGACGGCTGAAGCATAACGAGACGAGTGTGACGTAAGAACAACACTCACAATCTGAGAGGGGGCCTTACGTTTGTTACTTATGCCTCAAGACTAGGATTTCGTTTGGCTTAATTTATTTAGAGTAGCGGATAAGTATTAGGTGTTGAAAAGTACTTTTAAGTGCTGAAACTGATTTAAAAAATAAGCAGTTATGTATTTGAATAAAAGTGCTGAAATTAATAATAAGCAACTAAAAAACTAGGTATACGAAGAGTTTTATTTTAAAAAGAAGTATTTTAGGGATATAATATTTTGGTCAAATTTAAAATGTTTATAAGCTGAAAGTTGATAAGTTTGGGGAGACCAACTTATGGCTTTTAGCTTATTTTTGGCTTATAAACACATAACTTATAAGCACTTTTAATTTTACCAAACGCGTTATCATATCTTTAGTTATCTTTCTTTATTCATTATTCTATGTCCTTATCGTCATAAGTCATAACCCACGCGCAGTGAGGAGTTTGTTTGCTCGCTTCTCCTATTATTATAGAATTTTTGTTTGTACAAATACAAGGCCCTTGTTTGATTCATTCAAAAAAAATAATGTAATGACTAATTAAGTGACTAAGAAAATAGTCGAGGAAGTATAACTTGCAAATTAAAGTGTTTTAGGTTCGAGAAAACAAGCAGGGGTAATAAGGAAATTATTTGAGTATTCTAACATAAAGAAATATAAAGAAAAGCTCAAACATATTATTTTTATTTACGATAGACTTTCAATCTATTACAACTATGAAAATGTGTATATTTATTACTTTATACATTGTTTTAAACACTCGCAAATAGTATATTAAATGCTTTAAAATTTATTGTGAAAATTTTACTTAATTCTTTTCTCTAAAGACAAGTGTGTTATCTGGTAATTAATTATGATAAAATGATAAAATATATGTGAAAGATACGTGTGAATGCATTTAAACACTGAAAAATCTCATTTACAGCGATAACATTGGCGCCACTTACCTCTGTGCCAACCCTGTGTTTCATTCGCGCATGAAACACATCTCCATTGATTATCAATTTGTTCGTCAATTGGTTCAGAATGGGTCTCTTCGTGTTGCTCACGTATCCTCTGCTGATCAGCTTGCTGATGCTCTCACCAAGCACTTATCTCGTCCTCGGCTTCTTCTGCTGATGTCCAAGATTGGCGTGTCCTCCGGCCCTCCATCTTGAGGGGCGTATTAGAATATATTGTGTATATCTTTTTATTATTGGTAGAATATTCTTTCATTATTGTACAGTCTTATAGTTGGCAGGATTTGATTTCTTTCATTATTGTACAGTCCTATAGTTGGTAAGATTTGATACCTCTCTGTACTTTATATGTACTTTTGTGAGCAATACGAGAAAATCAATTCTCCCAAAACTCTCTATCAATATCTTCAAAATCGTGCTTGCTGAAATTACATATGTTGTACGGCTGGAAAGGAAATCACGGATATTTGAAAACATTTTTCATAACTCTGTAGTCTTAATGAGGGAAATAGCTTATGTAATGTTAGAGGTACCCCTAGAATTAGAAAGTTGATGCAGCAATTCAATCTATAGTATATCAGTAGATAGGTCTGGATATACGTAGTTAGTTTTTGATGAATTAGATTAGATAGTCAGTTGAGTATAAGCTGGACTATGGTATTGTAATGCAAATACGTTGATGATTAATAAAACTTTAATTACCAAAAAAAAAGTGACTAAGAAAGTAGTCGAGGAAGCATAACTTGTAAATTAAAGTGTTTTAGGTTCGAGAAAATAAGCAGGGATAATAAGGAAATTATTTGAGTATTCCAACATAAAGAAATATAAAGAAAAACTCCAACATATTATTTTTGTTTACGATAGGCTTTCAATCTATTACAACTATGAAAATGTGTATATTTATTACTTTATACTTTGTTTTAAACACTCGCAAATAGTATAGTATTTCCCCTTTTCAAACACTGGAAAATCTAAAATTTGAAAGCAGGCATATGCTGCTGCTACTAAATGAGAGTTCGTCACATTTTAATTCTATGTATGGTGCACCAAACATATTTGCTTACATTGTATGCTACAAAAAATGTTGATGTCTCTATTTTGGTCCCACTTGTGACATTCTTGCCACATCAATGAAAATTGATATACTGAAATTTAACAGTCTGTTTTCTTGGGAAGCTCTTTTTGAGATTATGGTTTTCTCTTTTAAGAGATGCAAATACTACTCCCCACCCACCCCCACTCCAATCACCCCAGAAGTAAAAAAGAGAAAAAAACAATTATTGTGCTTTAAATGCTAAGTAAAAGTGGACGTGTGGGTAGGTAACCCCCTTGAGTTCCCCTATATATAATAAACAAATCCAGGTCAATTTCTTCATCCATCCCTGTTTGGTCCTAATTCCTTGCCCACACACTCAAATGCCCTTTTTTACTTAGTTCTTTTCTCCATTTTTATATAAGCTTATGTTCTCCAAAAGTCAGCGCTGTCTTTTGGGCCCCTTCTTCCCCACTCTCTTCTGCAACTTACACACACACATGAAAACCATGATGGAGACATAGCTAAAATCTAGGTTTTTCGCATTTCTTTGTTTTTAACTATAAATTTCTTGCCCCTACCTATCATCCTCTCTTCCCCATTTTCTCTGTAGCTACCTAGATATTTTATATAGAGCTGAAAATGGGTGACAACAATTGGGATCTAGGTGCGGTTGTAAGAAGCTATAACATTAGACCTAGTCATGAAACCAACATGGTAGAAGTTCCCAGGTTAGGCTTAGAGTCTCTGACTCTTGAAAAGGACGATGATTGGAATTTTTTCCATAGTCTTTTAGATGATGACGACATCATGACTTTCAAAGGGTTGACTGATATATTCTCTAGGGATAACCAAAAACCTGATGCGCCTCAACCTTCTTTTATCAGTGTTGATGAGGTCAAGAATGACCTGAATGACCAACAGCTGCTCTTACAGCCCATTCAATTACCAGCTCAGCAAACCCAACAAATTCCTCCACCACCACCAGCGGCTGCAGCAGCAGCGGCAGCGCGTGTGCCAGTAGCCGCACCGCAGCAAGTGATTCCGCAGCAACTGAATCCACGTCCAGTTCTGAAGCGAGCTAAAGTTCGTCCTACTATCACTGTTCCCATTAGAAATCCTATCATCCAAATTCGAAGAAGGTGTATTTATATATCATGGTTAACTCTCTCTTTTGTATGTGCCTTTTTTCCTTTCTATGAAAAAAAATGAAATTGTTATTGTCATCACAGGAAAAATCAGCCGGAAAAGACAGTCCATGAAGTGAGTCAAGAGGAACTCATTGAATTTACATGGGCATGGCGTAAATATGGTCAGAAGCCTATCAAAGGGTCTCTATTTCCGAGGTTTTGTTTTTCAGCAGTTTCACTACAAGTCTCATTCATGAATTCAGAATTTCAGTGATAAAAAAAAGTTGCATTACTAAATAATGATATTCTTATTATTCTCTGTGTATATGACATGACAGGAACTACTATAGGTGTAGCACTTCAAAAGACTGTGACGCGAAGAAACACATTGAGAAAAGCCCAAGGGATCCACACCTTTTTATCGTTGCCTATTCAGGTGAACACAACCATCCTCCCCCGGCTAACCGCTGCACTCTCTCCGACAGCACTAATTCCAAACCCAAATCCAAAAAGCTCCCTAAAGGCATAAACATTGTTACTACGCGATCCTTAAGATTCAATTCATCTTCATCTAATGACTTTGGTTCCAGTCCAATTAGCCGAGATACGCCACTGTAGGAAGAGGATTGCTATTAATATTTGGAGGGAGGCTTTTAGGCTAAGGGAATTTTGGAAGAGTAGAAAGATTTTGGAGAAGAGAAACTTTTATTACTCAAACTTGTTTTTGATTCTTTTGGCTTGATATGTTGTGTGTTGTGTGTTATGTGTTATACAAATGCCAAATGCCATCCCATATTTATAGGGGAGGCTTGCCAAGCTCTAGAGTGTCTAGAGAGTTCTACCATTTCCTAGCTATGTACATGTGCTAGAATTCTATGGAAAATTCTAGAGAGTCTAGAGAGTTCTATTACTTTCTAGCTAGGTACATGTGCTAGAATTCAATGGAGAATTCTAGAGTATTTCCAAGCTCAAATGGACTAGAGTTCTCTAGAACGTTCCGGAATCTAGAGTTGCCTAGAATGTTCCGGAATTGGGCTCTTTATTTTTCATAATTTCTTAAGCCCAAATAATTATAACAAAATCAAGTTTATTTTTATTTTCAACACCCCCCCTTAAACTTGATTTGTCATTCCAAGCAAACTTCTTATCTTGATGAAGTCCTCTTGCTTGAGTGGCTTGGTGAAGATATCCGCAACTTGGTCTTTGGACTTCACGTACTCTACTTGTACATCCTTTCTTGTGATGCACTCTCTTATGTAGTGATAGCGTGTGTCAATATGCTTGCTTCGATCATGGATCACCGGATTTTTCGCCAACGTCAACGTCGACTTATTATCCACGCATATTGTAGTTGGATCTTCTTGTGGCCATCCCAGCTCCTTTAGCAAACTTCGCATCCAGATTGCATGACATACACAGGAGGTAGCGGCAACGTACTCAGCTTCACATGTGGATAGAGTGACAATTGGTTGTTTCTTGGACATCCAAGTGAACGCGGTGTCTCCCATGAAGAACACGAAGCCCGTGGTACTTTTTCTATCATCAATGTCTCCGGCCCAATCGCTATCGCTATAACCAACCAGCTTATAATCATTAGAAGTTGAATAGAACAAGCCAAAGTTGATTGTACCTTTGAGGTAGCGGAGAATTCTTCTTGCAGCCTTCAAGTGTGTAGTAGTTGGATTCTCCATGTAGCGACTTATGAGGCTGGTGGCGTAGAGAATGCCGGGTCTCGTGCAAGTCAAATATCGTAAGCTCCCAACTAAGCTCTTGAACATCGTCGTGTCCACTTTCTCAACTTCATCATGCTTCGACAACTTGATCCCGCACTCCACCGGTGTGTTGACTGGGTTGCAATCATCCATCTTGAACTTCTTTAGGATCTCCTTCGCATAGCCCTCCTGTGAGATGAAAATTCCATCCTCAAGTTGTTTGACTTCAATGCCAAGATAGTACGCCATAAGCCCAATGTCGGTCATCTCGAACTCTTTAGCCATTGCTTGTTTGAACTCATCAATCATCCTTTGGTTATTTCCTGCAAAGATTAAATCATCCACGTACAAGCAAACGATCAAGATATCTCCATCTTTCATCTTGGCATAGAGCGCATGCTCATGTGGGCATTTGGCGAAGTCATTTTCTTGCAAGTACTTGTCGATCCTACTGTTCCACGCCCTTGGTGCTTGCTTTAGTCCATATAACGCCTTCTTCAATCTTAAGACTTTGTCTTCCTGCGTCTTCACCTCATAGCCTATAGGTTGTCGGATGTAAACTTCTTCCTCAAGGACTCCATTCAAGAACGCCGACTTTACATCCATTTGGTGTATCTTCCATTTATTTTGAGCTGCCATAGAAATGATTAGTCTTACAGTTTCTAAACGGGCTACCGGGGCAAATACCTCGTCATAGTCGATGCCGGCTCTTTGACTGTATCCTTTTGCAACAAGCCTCGCCTTGTATCTTTCGATTTCTCCCTTGCAGTTTTTCTTTGCCTTGTACACCCACTTGACGTCGATTACCTTTTGCCCTTTTGGAAGTGAAGTCAGCTCCCAGGTGTCGCTCTTTTCGATGGACTGGATCTCCTCATCCATTGCATCTCGCCATTTCTTACTTTGTACGGCTTCTTCAAAGGTAACTGGTTCACAATCAGCAGATAGACAAAGAAGAGTTAGGTAATCTAACCTTTCAGTGTCTTCATAAATGTCTTCCAAACTCCTTGCGCGTTCCTCGCTCCTTTCATTCAGAAACGATAGTGGCGAGTCATCTTGAACTGCTGTTGGCGAGGTAGGTGGAGTAGTTAGCTCTCGCTGGGCATCCTCTGCTGTAGATCTTTGTTCTTCTTCTTCTTCGATTGGAATAATGGAACTAAAGTCCTCGAGAGAACCAAAATTCCATTCTCCTTCTTCATCAAACTCCACGTCCCGACTTATCACAAGCTTGTTAGTATCTGGATTATATAATTTGTAGCCTTTGGAGTTGGAATCATACCCGATAAAGATGAACGCCTTACTTTTGTCATCGAGCTTGCTCCGTGTCTCGTCACGTACATGTGCGTATGCTTTGCTTCCAAAGACTCTTAGATGGGAGATTCCTGGCTTCCTTCCACTCCAAGCTTCTTGTGGTGTCTTTCCCCACACGCTCCTTGTTGGTGATCGGTTGAGTAGGTAGACTGCACACGCTACTGCTTCGGCCATGAATTCCTTTGGTAGCTTCTTGCTCTTTAGCATACTCCGCACCATGTCTAGAATTGTCCGGTTCTTCCTTTCCGCCACTCCATTTTGTTGGGGGGACCTTGGTACCGTTAGTGGACGCCTTATTCCATGCTCCTCGCAAAAATTCTGGAACTCTCTAGAAGTGAACTCGCCTCCACGATCGGATCTCATGGCCTTTATGTGTAGTCCACTTTCTTTTTTCACTGCCGCTTTGAATTTCTTGAATACTTCAAATGCCTCCGATTTTTGCTTCAAGAAATACACCCATGTCTTTCTAGAAAAATCATCAATAAATAGAAGGAAATAGTTGCTTTTACCGAGGGAGCTTGGCTTGATCGGACCACATATGTCAGTATGTATGAGCTCCAATGGCTTTTGGGCACTCGAGCTTGACTCCTTTGGAAAACTCTTCCGAAATTGCTTTCCGAGTAGGCATCCTTCGCATAATTGATCGGGGTGTCTAATGGATGGTAGTCCTCGCACCATGTCCTTTTTGGATAGTAGCTCCAAGCCTCCAAAATTCAAGTGCCCAAATCGAAGATGCCAAAGCCAAGATACATCTTTGTAGAAAGCTTTAAGACACTTTGCAACATCATTTTGAATGTTCAACAAGAACATTCTATTTTTGGACATAGGCACCTTAGTGATTAAATTATTTTTATTATCTCTTATGGAAAGACTATTATCTTTCATGTGAATGTCATAGCCTTTCTCTAAGAGTTGCCCCAAACTCAATATATTATTTTTCATGTTGGGCACATAGTAGACATTTGAGATAAATTGGTGATTTCCATTCTTCAAGCGGATTAGGATGTTACCTTTGCCTTTCACTGGTATTTTGGATTCATCACCAAAAGAAACATTACCACTCACCGATTCGTCGAGCTCCACGAACATGCTCCTCTTTCCACACATATGGTTGCTCGCCCCGGTGTCAAGGTACCAAGTGTTGTCTTGTCTCCCTTCTTCTCATTTGTATGCTAGAAGTAGCGTCACGTCATTTTGGCCCTTATCCTCCACAAGGTTGGCGGTCTCTTCGACTTTGGTTTGAGACCCTCTACATTGTGAAGCATAGTGTCCATATTTTTGACAAGAATAACATTTGATTTGAGATTTATCGTACCTTGCACCTTGGTTGCCTCTCCCACGACTTGGGTATTCTCTTCTTTCTTCATTGTTGTTGAAACCTCCTCGTCCACGTCCATGGCCTCGACCTCGTCCATGACCACGACCTCTTCCATATTGACCTCGTCCATTTCCGATATTTTCTTCCTTATCTTTTATTTGCATCTTGAATAATTGCTCCACTATATCTTGTTTTTTCTTCTTCATATGCTTGTAAGGATCCCATTAATTGATCAATCGACATCTCCTACAAATTTTTAGTTTCTTCAATTGTTATGACAATATGCTCGAATTTGGAAGTTAATGACCGGAGTATCTTCTCAATAATTCTAACATCTTCCAATTTTTCACCATTTCTTTTCATTTGATTTGAAACCACCAAAACTCTTGAAAAATAGTCGGAAATGGACTCCCCTTCTTTCATATGTAAAGACTCAAATTCTCCTCTTAATGTTTGGAGGCGTACCTTTTTTACTTGCTCGGCACCTTTGCAAGACGTTTGGAGTTTCTCCCACGCTTCCTTAGCAGTGGTTGCACTTGAGATCTTCTCGAACCCATCATCATCCAACGCTTGGTAGATGAGGTAGAGAGCTTTCTTGTCTCTCTTTCTTGAATCCTTCACACCATCCTTTTGAGTTTGGGATAATGTAGATTCATCTAGGGGCTCATTGTATCCTTTCTCTACAATATCCCAAACATCATGTGCACCTAGGAGAGCCTTCATCTTGATACTCCAATTATCATAGTTGCTCTTGTTGAGCATAGGAACTTGGAAGGATGCAACACCATTTGCCATGATTTTAGAAATTTTTTTGGTTAGAATCTTGTGGCTCTGATACCACTTTGTAGGAAGAGGATTGCTATTAATATTTGGAGGGAGGCTTTTAGGAGAATTTTGGAAGAGTAGAAAGATTTTGGAGAAGAGAAACTTTTATTACTCAAACTTGTTTTTGATTCTTTTGGCTTGATATGTTGTGTGTTGTGTGTTATGTGTTATACAAATGCCAAATGCCATCCCATATTTATAGGGGAGGCTTGCCAAGCTCTAGAGTGTCTAGAGAGTTCTACCATTTCCTACCTATGTACATGTGCTAGAATTCTATGGAGAATTCTAGAGAGTCTAGAGAGTTCTATTACTTTCTAGCTAGGTACATGTGCTAGAATTCTATGGAGAATTCTAGAGTATTTCCAAGCTCAAATGGACTAGAGTTCTCTAGAACGTTCCGGAATCTAGAGTTGCCTAGAATGTTCCGGAATTGGGCTCTTTATTTTTCATAATTTCTTAAGCCCAAATAATTATAACAAAATCAAGTTTATTTTTATTTTCAACAGCCACCTGTGTTCGAAATCGAGAGCGTAAACCCAAACAAGAACGAAATGGTTGTAGAGGAAAAGAAAGCAGACATTGAAGAGGAAGAGAAAGTTATTCTGACTCCTAACAATTTCGTGACTGAAGACATTATCAAGAGCTTTGAAGAACTCAAAGGAATTACTACCGCAGACGAATTCTCTATATCGTCCTTTTTTTAATGCTTTGTCCACCTAATGGCATGAAAGGGACTGCGGGAATTGAGCATATGCATATAATCTTTTCTCCCTCCGCCAACTCTATCTATCACCTTTTTTCTGTGATAATCATGTTGTTATAGGCTTCTGTTTTAGATTTAGTGCGCGCAGGAATTTCAGGTATGTATTTTGTAGTTTAACTATGTGCATCGTAGTCTCCGGTCTAAAGTCTAGCTAGATATGGACCATTTTCAGTTTCGTTATTCTGTTGTTCTCCAGTGATAAGTCTAATCTAGTCTCGTCCGGTCCCAGCTGTAAGAAGTTGTTCTATTATCTTGAAATTGTAGTTGTATCTTTAAGAAAAATCTTGCTCTCCATAAATATACATATCAAACTATATTAACTTTATGGTGGTTAAGTATTATATTGAGATAAACACAAATTTATTATCTGGTAATTAATAATGATTAAGTGATAAAATATATGTGGAAGATACGTGTGAATGCATTTATTAATTTGGTCTATACTTACGAATCCTTTCTTTTCCTTTAGTTTTTGTAATTCAAGAAGATTAGTACTCCTTCCGTTTCATATTATATGATGTAGTTTGATTCGTTACGGAGTATAAGAAAAAAGAAGAAGACTTTTGAAACTTGTTGTCTTAAAAGCTTAAGGGGTAAAAAGTTTATGAGGCAATGACATTTGTGTGGCTATAAATGTTTCTCATTAAAGTTAAATGAGTAAAATGAAAGAGTTTAAAGTTAAATTATTTCTAAATTTAGACATGTGTCATTTATTTTTTAACAGAGTAAAAAGAAAAGTACCTTATTTACTATGAAATAGAGGGAGTAAGTTCTAATGATTAACAATTTATTTTAATTCCTCAAGCATTTTGACGTAATATATGCTATATATTTTCGTTTTTTTTTTGTTCCTTACATCTTTAGTTTTGAAAATTATAACGTCTGTAGTAGGTGGTAACGATGTCGTTAACCTCAAGAACTTTGTTGATTAAGTTTTGGCAGGATTATATAAATAAATAAAGGGGGGGGGGGGGGAAATTCATGTAGATCTCATGTGGGGGATGTTTGGTTAGGTTTGTGGGACTATACTGGGTAGTTGAAAAAATACATCTAAAATCTTTTACCGTCAAGAGTTCCTAATGGTGAGGAGTTCGATCGGTTATGTCATGTTAAAGCCAATATAGAAGGATGAAACATATAGTTAATGGGGGATAATTGGTTAGGTTTTCATTAGCTAGGTTATCAACTTTAACCAATCTAAGTTAAAGTTGGATAGTTCAGTTCTAAGGCTCCTTTGATATCTCTATTGACAGGATTAGTATCAATATAAATTTGTAAAACTTCTCCGATCGGTCTATTATGATGTCTAATACCGAAAAAACCACCAAAGCATCATCAAGAGGAAGTTTCTTTCGTAACATTCTTCATGCCAGAAATAAAATCTTAAAAGGAACTTTAGAATGTCATATATAAATCATACTATAATGCCGGACTTCATTATTATTCTTCTGATACACAGACTTAGTAGAGAATTTTCCATCATTAGAGGCTTCCCATATAGGGTAGTCTTCCAGATCCTGTTTCCAAATTGGAAAAGTCTTATGATAATGTATGCTATTTCACTCGTTGTCTAAGATTTTTATTAGTTAAATATTCAAATTTTTTCACATGATGTCGTAACCAAATTTTTATAAGCCTATCTTCATAACAATTTTCTTTTATCGCTTCTGAAATTTTTGTCTCAACTCATTCCTTCAAGTTGCCTGCTCTAGTCTATATTCTATCCCAATATAATTCCCAACTCTGATCCAAAGAATTGAGCAATTCCATCAATATTTTTATCCTAAGCCAACTCTTTATCCTGTTGAGTGCACGATTGGTCTCCTAAAAGCAAATAATAGACAGCGTAACCGAGAAAAGAATAAAAAGAAATAAAGAAATTCATATGTAAACCCTAGAATTCGATAACTCGTGCAAATCGACGTTGAAAATATTCATATTCCATATTATTGTGAAGACTTGCCAAATAAATTTATATTAGGGTTCAATTACTTCATTCATTATTAATTAGGCTTTTGGTTGAATGTTCATCAGCCCTAAGGTGCTAAATTTCACTGCTTGCACTATTCTGTCTCTAATTTAAAAAACAAAACATTTCTTGAAAATGGCTTTAAAATTTAAGCTAGTGTATGGACTAGAGTCTAACCACACGATAATACAGAATATCCCAGCAGTTTGAAATATTAAAGCGTAACAATTTCTTAAATCAATATCTAATTCTTTGGCTCTAGCTAGTTTATAAAATTGAATTCACCTTGAATGTGGCGGGATATTCACTATGTAAAATACGTGTAGATGAAGAAACGGAGCTTCGTTTCCTCAATATTCACATGGGGCTGGACCTCGCATATATATATATATGTAGAGTGGGAAAATTAAAAAAAAATTACTACTTCATAAATAGTTCACATTCATGTCTTTATGATGACTTTGTCATTAAACCAAGAATAATGTTACATAAGATTAACTCCCATTTGGCTTCTTGTGTTTTTCTGATGGAAGGAAATGTAGATGATTTGCCTATATAAACATCATCACTTGTGAGCTAAATAACCAGCAAAACATTTATTCTCTCTTTCTCTAAAAAGACTATTCTTCTTCCTATTTCGTGGGGCAATTCTTTTTTGCAAACTCCAAACTTACAGCCATGATTGCGCGTGTTTGGGAGTATTATAGAACCTTGGGGAACAGTCGATCTTGATGATTGCACCCAGTCGGACCAAATCTCTTTCAAGGAAGTGGCTTGGCCACGACATATAGTATTTATTCGATAAGTTATTTCTATTTTCTTGTTATTCTTGGTCAATATTATCAATCATTTTTCTAACAATTTGAATGCGATTCCACATATAATATTTATAATGGCTACCACTTTGAATAAAACTATTCTAGACCTATTGGATGAAAATAATTATAACCGTTGGTCCTAGAAACATATGATTTTCTTTGAACAATTAAAGTTAATTATGTTTTGTTCAAGGAACCTTCTCCTTATATTGTTTCTAATACTACTGCTATTGCTGATGGTTCTAATACTACTTATGCTATTGTTGTGATGATAATGCTAAAAGAAATTCAAAAAAGATCGTAAAACTGTTCGAGGACATCTGCTTAATCATATAACTAACCATCTGTTTGATTTATTTTTAAATTATACATATGCTAAAGTCATATGAGACAACTTGGAGAAGAAATATGGCACAGATGATACTGGAAAAAAGAAGTATGTGGTTGGACAGAAAAATTAAGAGACTTATGTCTCATAAGGATAGTGAATATAGTACTAAGATTCTAGAAAGGTTTTGTGAGAAAAATGGTATTATACACGAGGTTAATGCTCCTTATAACCCCCAACAAAATAGAGTAGCTAATTGAAAAGTTGGGCTCTTAAGAAATGATGATTTTTGTGGTTTTGAGTTCAAGTTTGTCTGATAAGATGTTGGGGTTGGTGGGGGGGGGGGGGGGGTTGTCTTATATGTATGCTATTTACTTAATAGAGCCGTTCATAAGAAGTAGATAAAACTGTTTATGAGTTATGGAAATAATATGTCCCTAACTGGAAATTTTTCAAAGTCGTGTTTGGATAAGGTAGGTCTACCTCATTTTAAACAAGTAACTGTAGGATCCAAGATTTTTAATGTTGTTTTTATTGGTTATGCTCAAAAACTCTTGCATATAGTTTTCTATCTTTGAATGATTATTCTATTTGTGAGTCTAGAGGTGCAGAATTATTTTTGCATTATTTTCCATCGGAACATGCTTAAAAATTCTTCTACACTTATGTCTGTTAATTCTCATATTGTGTCTTCTTCTATTACTGCTAATGATCATGAAAATGAGCCTAGAATGAGTACGCGATATAGAACTAAAGTTAACTTAGGTCATGACTTTATAACTACTTTGTTGACTAGAAACATTGATCTTGATCTTTTGAGTTATGAATTAGTGTTACTTATTTAATAGAAGAACACCCTAAGCTTATGATGAAGAAATAAGGTCAATAAATGTTAATTTTTGGAAAGAGACAATTAAATGTGAATTAGACTCTATAGTTTCTAATCACACATGGGACTTGTCTGATCTGTCTAAAGGTTATAAAACCTATAAGTAGCAAACGGATATTTAAGAAGAAATTGAGACCTGATGGTACAATTAAAAAAATATAAGTGTAGACTTGTAATTAAGGGCTTTAACCAAAAGAAATGCATCGACTACTTTGATACTTATCTCATGTGACTAAAATAGCAACTATTAGAACTCTTGTTGCTTTAGCCGCTATCCGTAATTTAATGATATATCAAATGGATGTTAAATGACTTTTTAGAATTGTGATTTATAGGAAGATATCTATATGACTCAACCTGAGGATTTTGTGATCCAAGGACAGGAGAATAAAGTGTGGAAATTGAGAAAGTCTATGTATGGTCTTAAGCAAGCACTTAAGTAATGGTATGAAAAGTTTAATAACACACAAGTAAATAATAGTTTTGTTGTTAATGCATCCAATACTTGTGTTTATTCCAAGATGCTAGGATCAGATTGTGTGATAATATATCTGTACGTGGATGACATGTTAATCTTTGGCCCTAATGTGGATATTATAAATGAAACTAAGAACTTTTTTGTCTGCTAAATTTGAAATAAAAGATCTTGGAAATATATGTGATTTTAGGGATTAAAATCAAAAGAACTGCTTATGATTTTTTAATGTCCCAGTCTCGTTATATTGAAAAAATATTGAAAATTTTTAATTATTTTGATGTAGCTCATGTGAGAACCCCTCATGATCCTAACATACACTTGAGAAAGAATAAAGAATCTAGTGTTTCTCAAACTGAATATGCTAAGATAATTGGTAGTGTAATATTTCTCATTAATTATTGACGGCTTGATATTACTTATGTTGTTAGTAGATTGAGTAAAATACTCAAAACCCAGTAGTGAACACTTGATTGCTCTTTATCGTTTGCTACAGTATTTGGGAAGTATCATAGATCGGTGTTTGCATTTTAATAAATTGTCTATAGTTTTTAGAAGGTTGTTGTGATACAAAATTTGTTACTGACAATGATGAATTTAGCTCTACTAATGCCTATGTGTTTACTTTTGGTGCAGGTGTTATCGCATGAAAATCTTCAAAAGAGACTTGTATAGCATGTTCGAGCATAGAATTTGAATTTATTTCTCTTGAGGTAGCATAGAAAGTGGCTAAATGCTGAGAAACTTATTGGCAGATGTGACTTTGTGGGGATGACAAACTTCAACAATTCCTTTACACTGTGTCTCACAAGCGGCAATTTGAATTGCCAAGAATAGTGTGTAATAGTAAAAGAAGACATATCCGCATTAGATATGGTGCAGTGGAATAATTTTGTGGTTCTATAAATTTGTGATTTATTTTAATGCTAGTTGTTAAGAAGTAGATGATAATTGTGAGACTAGAAAAAATATAAGAGCTCAGAAACGGTTAGTTTAAGCTAATCGAGCGGCTGAGATCCGAGGCATCGAGCCTGGTTACACGAGGCCTCGAGGTCAAGCTCGATACTGAGTTGTGGTCGGCCAATAAAAGGCTAACAATTTTGAGAGCTTTGATGAAGACTCTTTATGATCAATAATGAGCAATAAATAAAGAATAATTACTAAAGCACAATAAATATAAGCAATAAATGAAAGTAGGTAATAGAACAAAATGATAATGTGTTTAAGTTTGGAGAGCAGAGAATGTTCTTATATTCAATATTATGTGTTGTATATCCCTTACAAAATGACAAGGGTCCTCTTTATATATAAGGGAAAAATCTCAAATAAAAATCCAAACATTCATATTTATATAGTAACCCCCAGATTTCCAATCCCCGCGGGCCGCACCAAATCGACCGCGCCCGCACAAAACCAGTGTGGTCCGCGCAAAAATGGCCGCGGCCGCACAGGTGTTCTCTGCAATGACAGGCTTTAGTATTTTGGCCATAACCTTTGCTACAAATGTTCAAATTGTGATATCATTACATTTCTGGAAATTAGGTACGAAGGACTACAACTTTTGTGTTAAACTTATCTCAAAATTCCTTGTAGATCAAAAGAGATGAGCTTCCGAAGTCGGATCAGTGGCCCAGCTCCTTCACCGCGGACTGGCAAAGCACGACCGCGGCCGCGGAGCCTCCCACCGCGGTCTACGAAAATATGACCATGGACCGCGGTCGTGGGATCAGGGATTCGACCCTCAAGGACTCCAAGAGCTATATTTTAGCTTAAAGACACCCCAAGACCTATTTGGAACTCACCCGAGCCCTCGGAACTTCAAACCAAACGCACCAACGAGTCTGAAAAAATATAATACGGACTTAGTCGATGCCTCAAATCATATCACATAACATTAAAATCACCAATTATGCATATAAAACAGACTTAAGATTATTAATAATTCTAAAACTATGCACACAATCTATTCCATTAAACAAAGTTTCCATCTTGCATAATACATATGATTTGAAGCTTTGTATATGATACTTTTTTATTGGACAATTCCAAAAATAATTTAGATAGAAAGTTTGATTGTTAAGCTCGTAGATTGTCTTTAAGAGAAATCTATTGGATACCTTTTTGCTGAAAATTTGGACATGAACCTTCGCCAATTCAAGCGATATATTTGCACGAGAATGAAACATACAAAACAAGCTACAATTACAAAGTTCGTCCATCCATCTTAAAAGAATTTATTTTTCTAGGTAGCTTTAAAATTTCTTCCTTAGAGTTTAAATATATATAGGTTTAATTATAAATTTATTAATAATGTATTAGCTTTCTTTAATATTTAATTAGTGAAATATACATATCTTTTGAGATTTAAATATTTGAATAGTTTTTGTATTTTTTATATGTAACATTAAAAAGGAAAAAAAAAATTATTTTTGAAAATCTTTGTCTATTAAAACCAAAAAATATTGAAACGTTAAATGCAATAGTATATATAAAAGTCATTCACTATACAAAGCCAAAAAATATCAGAACAAATGAGGTTGTTATAGAGAGAATTGAATGTATATAACAAAAGCATTGCTCCGAAATTTGACAAAAGGACTGCCAAATTGATTTGCACTTCTTTAAATTTATTTTTTTTCTTGAAACTTTTCATAAAATAATATAACTTTTTTTTACAACTTTTTATGCTTATACCAAAATATTTTTGGCTAGAAAGGCAGCATACTTTGACTAGCACCACCAGCCGATAGCGGTAGCTATTTGATTCTCTTCCAAGATCGTAAAAGCTCTGATACCAATATGAAGGAAACTATTTTATTTATAAAAATTTCTGATTTATATATGCAATTCTTATTTCCTCTAGAAATAAAATAAGTTATGAATAACCCTATTTATAATAGTCGGAAACCTATTTCAACTAGAAACGGAAAAGCATATTCTTATATTTATTCTAACAACAATATCTATTTAGACATGAATTAAATAAACCAAATTTTAAATAGCTAAAAATATCTATTACAACTTTGAATTAGTATTTCAACCGTAAAGTAAAAAAATGGAGACATCGAGGAGGAGAAAACGAAGTTGAGCACCACAAAATAGTGAAGCATTTAAATTAGACATCATGAAGATAAGAGCGAGAGATAAATCAGAATCTGAATGCAAAAATTGCAAAGGCCATTAAATTTTTTAGGCCACGTCCATTACTCAATAGATAAGAACCGATTCAATTTTCACTAATCCTCTCCTAAACATTTTTTGTTATGATTTTCTTTATTTTCTCAAAGTGCTTCAGACTTCTCTCGCAATGTGTATAAGAAATTTTTGGCAGTGCTTGTTTTCAGTTTTAATTTTCGAGGATCACTTCTTTATTTGACCGTTTACAACTGCGTACAAATTCTGACTAATTTTGCAATAATTCCCTTAATGAAACGAAAAGATAAAAATTAGTACCCTGAGTTTACGATAAAGTAGAAAAGTTCACCATATATAATTCATATGGACGACGGCTAAAGCATAACGAGACGAGTGTGACGTAAGAACAACACTCTACAATCTGAGAGGGGGCCTTACGTTTGTTACTTATGCCTCAAGACTAGGATTCCGTTTGGCTTAATTTATTTAGAGTAGCGGATAAGAATTTGGTGTTGAAAAGTACTTTTAAGTGCTGAAACTGATTTAAAAAATAAGCAGTTATGTATTTGAATAAAAGTGCTGAAATTAATAATAAGCAACTAAAAAACTAGGTATACGAAGAGTTTTATTTTAAAAAGAAGTATTTTAGGGATATAATATTTTGGTCAAATTTAAAATGTTTATAAGCTGAAAGTTGATAAGTTTGGGGAGACCAACTTATGGCTTTTAGCTTATTTTTGGCTTATAAACACATAACTTATAAGCACTTTTAATTTTACCAAACGCGTTATTATATCTTTAGTTATCTTTCTTTATTCATTATTCTATGTCCTTATCGTCATAAGTCATAACCCACGCGCAGTGAGGAGTTTGTTTGCTCGCTTCTCCTATTATTATAGAATTTTTGTTTGTACAAATACAAGACCCTTGTTTGATTCATTCAAAAAAAATGATGTAATGACTAATTAAGTGACTAAGAAAATAGTCGAGGAAGTATAACTTGTAAATTAAAGTGTATTAGGTTCGAGAAAACAAGCAGGGGTAATAAGGAAATTATTTGAGTATTCTAACATAAAGAAATATAAAAAAAAACTCAAACATATTATTTTTGTTTACGATAGGCTTTCAATCTATTACAACTATGAAAATGTATATATTTATTACTTTATACTTTGTTTTAAACACTCGCAAATAGTATATTAAATGCTTTAAATTTTATTTGTGAAAATTTTACTTAATTCTTTTCTCTAAAGACAAGTGTGTTATCTGGTAATTAATTATGATTAAATGATAAAATGATAAAATATATGTGAAAGATACGTGTGAATGCATTTAAACGCTGAAAAATCTGTCATTTACAGCGATAACATTGGCGCCACTTACCTCTGTGCCAACCCTGTGTTTCATTCGCGCATGAAACACATCTCCATTGATTATCACTTTGTCCGTCAATTGGTTCAGAATGGGTCTCTTCGTGTTGCTCACGTATCCTCTGCTGATCAGCTTGCTGATGCTCTCACCAAGCACTTATCTCGTCCTCGGCTTCTTCTGCTGATGTCCAAGATTGGCGTGTCCTCCGGCCCTCCATCTTGAGGGGCATATTAGAATATATTGTGTGTATCTTTTTATTATTGGTAGAATATTCTTTCATTATTGTACAGTCCAATAGTTGGTAGAATTTGATTTCTTTCATTATTGTACAGTCCTATGGTTGGTAAGATTTGATACCTCTCTGTACTCTATATACTTTTGTGAGCAATACGAGAAAATCAATTCTCCCAAAACTCTCTACATCAACATCTTCAAAATCGTGCTTGCTGAAATTACATATGTTTTATGGCTGGAAAGGAAATCATGTAAGATATATGGACTTATATCTACATACATATGAACAATATATGGATAAATTATATGTTATGTGCTATCTTTTGGGTTGGCCTAAATAAGTGGTCTTATGGACATTAAGTTAAGGGGGCCAATGTATTGTCATATAAAGTGTAGGACTAAAGTGTAGATACCCAAAAGGGTAACCTTAGTTAATGATGGGCTAACTAAGGTTACATATATGTAACCATGGTTACATGCTTGTGACTCTTGAGTTTTGTAACTCATTTGTTATAAAGTGGGGGTTATGGTTCCCACAGTATAGCAAGACATTATCTTCTTCCTCCCATTGAATTAAGATAATCATTTTTCTTGTCTTGCATATTTTTGTGGAAAACTATACTCCAATTTGGTTATTATTGTTTGGAAGAAATTCTTGTGAAACTCTTGGATAACTTCAAGACAATCTTGAAGTTAGGATTAAGGAACAAGGAGCCAAACACTTTCAAACCATCATCAACGGAGGCTTAAGGATTTCCACAAATGGATTCAGGTACGCTTCCGCTCATGTTGTTGTTGTTCCAAATTGTTCGATATGAAGGCTATTGTATTTTAGTTGGAATCATTATTCTATCAATTGGTATCAGAGCCACCTTCATATTTGGATAATTTGGATGTTCATTAGATTCATGTTAAATAAAGTTCATGTTCAAGTTAAGTTAGAATTTTGTTTATGAAATTCTAGTACCATGAAATAGCATGATTTTATGAATGTTATGTTTCTGATGAACTTTAATGTTTTAATATCATGTTATCATTACTTGAATTGAAACATTGAATTTTGCATGATTTTGGTTGATGAGAAACATGATTCCATGTTTAAGTTTCTTGTTGAAAAACTTGTTAAGTCGTTGGACAGAACATTAATATAATCGATTATACTGGAAAAATAATCGATTATGTTATAATCGATTATGTCAATTTTGTCGTAAAATATTTTGGACAGAACAGTAGCATAATCAATTTTCAGCAAAACTAAAAAATTACAGAATGCCAGAATAATCGATTATCTGTTTAAGATAATCGATTATCCTGGACCAGCAAGCCCAGATAATCGATTATCAAGGACCTGATAATCGATTATCAGGCAATTAATTGCTGAAAACGTTTTGTTTTGGCTGTTTAATGAAGACATAATGTAAGAAACGTTTTTCATAATTAATGAAACGTTTTAAGTCTTTTAAGTTTCAGATTTTAATTGAATATTTATAATATGTCAATTAATATTAAGTTTTTATTAAATTATTAATGTTTTATACATCAATATTCAGTTTTTATATTAATTGTTTTAGTCCATCAAACTTCAGATTTTGGAATTGTCCAACTAAGTCTAAAACAATTAATATTCAGATGTTGCATGTCAAAACATGTAACATATTAAGTTTAGATTCATAATATGGCTTAAGGAACTAAAGTTTTTTTTTGCAACTAATATTTTAAATTAGTCAATTGAAGCATTATGTTGCCAAAGTAACCTCTATTGTGTAGATTGATTAATCTTGAAATATAAGATGATTGTGGATGTTAGTCTTCCATGCGTATAACACCGGCCCAAAGGAAGGTTGTTATTTGGCAGGAATTCGAACATGCTTGTGGTGATAAATATGTGACAATTATTTGGTTTTCCATGTGGATATTAAGTCGGCCCAAAGGAAGGCTTGATATTTTACAGGAGTTTATTGTCAATATTTGATCACTAAACCAAGAGTACCACTTACAAGTTGATTTTCTGTCCAAAGACTAAAATCAATGTTGTGCTAGTATCTTGTAATGGGATTTGCCTATTTTGAATCTATAAAGTAATGTTAAAGTTCAAGTAATTGTAAGCATGTATTAAGTAATCCTTTTGTTCTATTTTCAGTTAATTCTTCTGCTGCTTCGATATCTGCCAACATCAATAGCATCCATGTGCTTAACAGCACAAACTATAAGGAATGGAAAGAGAACATTATGATCGTTCTCGGTTGCATGGATCTTGACCTTGCACTTCGGAATGAGCAACCTGCTTCTCTTGAGGATACATCCTCTCCTGATGAAAGGAGGGAGATGGAGAAGTGGGAACGCTCGAATCGCATGAGTCTAATGATCATGAAACGTGCAATTCCGGAATCATTCAGGGGCACTATGAATGATGAAGCTAATGCCAAGGTTTTCCTTGAAAACCTTGAAAAGCGTTTTGAACAAAACGAAAAGGCGGAGACAAGTACTCTTTTGAGTACTTGTCTCATCTTGCTTCGAAACTTAAGTCACTCAAACTAGTATTACCTGAGGAACTGCTTGTGTACTTAGTTTTGATATCTCTTCCTGCACACTTTAATCAGTTTAAGGTCAGCTACAATTGCCTGAAGAAGAAATGGACTCTTAACGAGCTCATTTCACATTGTGTGCAAGAGGAGGAAAGGATAAAGCAAGATAAGACTGAAAGTGCTCATTTGGCATCCTCTTCTAAGGATGTGAAGAAGAGGAAAGGTAAGGAAGTTGCGGTTGCGAGGCCTAAGAATAAGCAACATATGGAACCTTAGGTTGAAATTACTGAATTAGGTTGCTTTTTCTGCAAGGGGACTAATCATGTGAAGAAAGATTGTACCAAGTACCATGCCTGGCGTGCGAAAAAGGTACATTTCTTTCTCTTGTTTGTTCTGAAGTTAATTTAATTTCGGTACCTAAGGATACTTGGTGGGTAGATTCTGCTGCTACTACTCACATAAGTATATCTATGCAGGGTTGCCTGAACTGCCGAAAACCAAATGATGGTGAAAGATACATCTATGTGGGTGACGGCAAGAAGGTGCCAGTTGAGGCTATTGGAAAGTTTAGGATGTTGTTTAAGACCGGTTTTTATTCAGATTTGGATGAGACTTTTGTTGTACCGTCTTTTAGACAGAATTTAATTTCTGTTCCCAAATTGGATATATCCGGTTATTCATGTTCTTTTGGTGACAATAAAGTTAGTCTCTTTCAGAATTCAAATCTTATCGGTACTGGTCTTTTATCAACATTTGATAGCCTATATTTGGTTGATACAATAACCTCAAATAATGAAACCTTGCATACAAGTTTAAATGGTACCAAAAGAAAATTAACTAATGAGAATTCTATATCACTCTGGAATAAACGTTTGGGTCACATATCCATTCAAAGAACTCAGAAACTCGTGTCAGATGGAATTCTTGATTCTCTTGATTCCTCAAATTCGGATATTTGTGTTGAGTGTATCAAGGGTAAACAAACAAACAAGACGAGATTAGGTGCTAAGACAGCTTCGGACGTCTTAGAATTGATACATACGGATATTTGTGGGCCATTTCCTATTCCTTGTAGGAATGGTCAACAATAATTTATCACATTCATAGACGATTACTCTCGTTATGGGTACCTATATCTTATTCATGAAAAGTCCCAATCCATAGACGTGTTCAAATCATTTAAGGCTGAAGTTGAAAATCAACTAAGCAAAAGGATTAAATCCGTTAGATGTGACCGTGGTGGTGAATACTATGGTCGATATGATGGTTCAGGTGAACAACGTCCAGGGCCATTTGCTAAATTCCTAGATGAGTGTGGGATCGTCCCTCAGTATACTATGCCAGGCAGTCCTACGATGAATGGTGTAGCTGAGAGACGAAATCGGACCCTTAAGGATATGGTAAGAAGTATGATTTGTCGTACTACTTTACCAGACTCACTCTGGGGTGAAGCATTAAAAACCACAGCTTATATTCTTAATAGAGTTCCAACTAAAGCTACAATCAAAACCCCATATGAACTTTGGACTGGGCATAAACCTAGTATTAAGCACTGACACATTTGGGGTTGTCCAGCTGAGGCAAGGCCTTATAGGCCGAATGAAAGGAAACTGGATTCTAAAACGGTTAGTAGCTATTTTGTTGGATACTCTGAAAGATCCAGGGGTTTTAAGTTTTATGATCCCACTTCTAGAACTATTTTTGAGACGGGTAATGCTAGGTTCTTTGAGGATATTGAGTTTGGGGGGTGGGGAGATAAAGTTGTTAGAGATTTTGTCTTTGAGGAAGAACATGTGTCTTTCCCTCAAGTTGTTGATCTTGGTCAGGGTGTTCTCATTCCTGACACGGATCATACAACTCCAGTTCAAGACAATCTCGAAAATCTCCCCAATCAGGATCCTGAAATTACTAATGAAAATCAAACTCAACAACCTCAAGAAACTGAAGTGCCATTAAGGAGATCCACTAGAGAGAGGAGAAATGCAATTCCGGATGATTATGTTGTATTTCTCCAAGAACAAGAAAGTGATATTGGACTTGAGGAAGATGATCCAATCAACTTCCGTCAAGTCATTAAGGGTTCTAACTCTCAAAAGTGGATTGATGCCATGAATGATGAGATGAAGTCTATGAGCGATAATGACGTTTGGGAGCTTGTTACATTGCCCGAATGTATTAAACCTATTGGTTGTAAATGGAGTTTTAAAACCAAAAGGGATTCAGGGGGCAATTTTATTAAGTATAAAGCTCGTCTTGTCGCAAAAGGCTACACTCAAAAGGAAGGCATTGATTATAAAGAGACTTTCTCTCCAGTTTCATCGAAAGACTCTTTCAGGACTATAATGGCATTAGTAGCACATTTTGATCTTGAGCTTCATCAGATGGATGTTAAGACAGCGTTTCTCAATGGTGACATTGAGGAAACAATTTATATGGTGCAACCTGAAAACTTTGTTTCGGATGAATCAGAGAAAAGGGTTTGCAAATTAAAGAAATCCATCTATGGGCTCAAGCAGGCTTCCCGTCAATGGTATTATAAGTTTCATGCAGTCATTACATCTTTTGGTTTTGAACCGAATATTGCTGATGACTGTATATACCATAAGTTCAGTGGGAGTAAGTATATTTTTCTGGTTTTATATGTCGATGACATACTGCTTGCCTGTAATGATATAGCATTATTGCATGAGACTAAGAAATTTCTTTCAAAGAAATTTGAAATGAAAGATCTTGGTGAAGCTTCTTTTGTATTAGGAATTCAGATACAACGAGATCGCTCCAAAGGTGTTCTCGGTCTTTCACAAAAGGGCTATATCGATAAGGTTCTGAAAAGATTTGGCATGCAGGATTGTAAACTAGGCAACACCACTGTTGCTAAGGGAGACAAGGTTAGTCTCAAACAGTGCCCAAATAATAATTATGAAATTTCGGAAATGCAGAAGACGCCTTATGCTTCGGCTGTAGGTAGTCTGATGTATGCTCAGGTATGTACACGACCTGATATAGCATACATTGTTGGGATGTTAGGCAGAAATCTAAGCAATCCGGGAATGGACCATTGGAAGGCAGCCAAACGGGTCATGAGGTACTTACAGAGAACAAAGGATTACATGCTTACATACCGGAAATTGGACCAGCTTGAGATCATTGGGTATACCGATTCCGATTTTGCTGGATGTCAGGATAGTTTGAAGTCTACTTCAGGCTATATTTACATGCTTGCTGGCGGTGCTATCTCTTGGAGAAGCATTAAGCAAACTCTTACGGCCACTTCCACCATGGAAGCGGAATTTATGGCATGTTATGAAGCATCCAATGAGGCATTATGGCTGCGGAATTTTGTTGGTGGACTACGCATTGTTGATAGCATTAAAAATCCAATTAGGCTATTATGCGATAACAGATCTGCAGTCCTTTTTGCTAATAACAACAGTAGTTTGACGAAAGCAAAACATATGGACGTCAAATTTCGGGTTGTTAAAGAAAGAGTACAAAATGGACAATTGTGCATTGAGTACATTAGTACAAACTCCATGCTTTCGGATCCGCTCACTAAGGGATTGACACCAAAAGTATTTTATGAGCATATTTCTTGTATGGGTGTCAAAATCAGATAAGGATTATGTATTTTAGTGGGAGTTTGTATTATACAATTATGTATTGTCCATTATATTCAGAAATTCAGTAATTCAGTTATATCTGCGCAGATATTCAGTTTTAAAGTTTTTGTACTCTTACAGTATATGATTGATCTCAATAAAGAGAACCAGTTGGAAATAGACATTTTATTGACCACACTTTATGTTATTTCCATGCTACATACCTACACTTGATCCATGTCGTTGGTTATATTGATATACGTGATCTATGTTTGTTCTAGTTACGAATGAGTAACGAAGAGCTCTTAGTTCCTATGTTGGTATGATTGATGGACCGGATTGTTCATGACAATTTTATTGTGATAGCAATTTTGAGCTCCTAAGGTTATATTGTAACATATAATGCTAAGGTTTGTACATATGTATGTGTATCTCGTCCAAGTGGGAGATTGTAAGATATATGGACTTATATCTACATACATATGAACAATATATGGATAAATTATATGTTATGTGCTATCTTTTGGTTTGGCCTAAATAAGTGGTCTTATGGACATTAAGTTAATGGGGGCCAATGTATTGTCATATAAAGTGTAGGACTAAAGTGTAGATACCCAAAAGGGTAACCTTAGTTAATGATGGGCTAACTAAGGTTACATATATGTAACCATGGTTACATGCTTGTGACTCTTGAGTTTTGTAACTCATTTGTTATAAAGTGGGGGTTATGGTTCTCACATTATAGCAAGACATTATCTTCTTCCTCCCAATGAATTAAGATAATCATTTTTCTTGTCTTGCATATTTTTGTGGAAAACTGTACTCCAATTTGGTTATTGTTGTTTGGAAGAAATTCTTGCGAAACACTCTTGTGAAACTCTTTGATAACTTCAAGACAATCTTGAAGTTAGGATTAAGGAACAAGGAGTCAAACACTTTCAAACTATCATCAACAGAGGCTTAAGGATTTCCACAAATGGATTCAGGTACGCTTCCGCTCATGTTGTTGTTGTTCCAAATTGTTCAATATGAAGGCTATTGTATTTTAGTCGGAATCATTATTCTAAAAAATCACGGATATTTGAAAACATTTTTCGTAACTCTGCAGTCTTAATGAGGGAAATAGCTTATGTAATGTTAGAGGTACCCCTAGAATTAGAAAGTTGATGCAGCAATTCAATCTATAGTATATCAGTAGATAGGTTTGGATATACGTAGTTAGTTTTTGATGAATTAGATTAGATAGTCAGTTGAGTATAGTATTGTAATGCAAATACGTTGGTGATTAATAAAACATTAATTACCAAAAAAAAAGTGACTAAGAAAATAGTCGAGGAAGCATAACTTGTAAATTAAAGTGTTTTAGGTTCGAGAAAATAAGCAGGGGTAATAAGGAAATTATTCCTCAAAAAGAATACTACTGTAACAGACACCAGTAAATGAAGGAAAATTTTACATTTATAAATTTTTGATTGATCTCTATAATTTTTTATTTTCCTTAAAAATAAAATAAGTTATCAATATCGTTGTTTATAATAGTCAGAAACTTATTTCAACTAGAAACAAAAAAGCTTATTCCTATATTTATTCTAACTGAAAATTCTATCTAGACATGAATTAAATAAACTAAATCCTAAATAACTAAAGTTTCCTACTACAACTTTGAATTAGTTTTCCAACATTCTCCCATAATTCAAAGTTGTATGGGTCTAACTTGTTCGTTGTGTTGTTATGTTGAAGCACTTCTCTCCAACTTTTACTTTTGATGAAGCACATGTCTCCGTCCCTCAATTTGTTGAAGCACCTGTCTCCAACTCACGTTGATGCACATTGTCACCAACACTCAATTTTATTAAAACATCTGTCTCAAACTCATGTTGATGTACTTTGTCATCAACCATTGATATACTTTGTCACCTACATTCAATTTTTGTTGAAACACATTATGAACTACCAATCTTTTTAAATGTTTCTCCAACTTTTATAGAAGAGTTTCTTCATCTTGTGCCATATTTATTTGCACTTCTTTAAATTTATTTTTTTCTTGAAACTTTTCATCAAATAATATAATTTTTTTTACAACTTTTTATGCTTTTACCAAAATATTTTTGGCTAGACAGGCCGCATACTTTGGCTAGCGCCACCAGCCGATAGCGGTAGCTATTTTATTCTCTTCCAAGATCGTAAAAGCTCTGATACCAATATGAAGGAAAATATTTTATTTATAAAAATTTCTGATTTATCTCTGCAATTCTTATTTCCTATAGAAATAAAATAAGTTATGAATAACCTTATATATAATAGTCGGAAACCTATTTCAACTAGAAACGGAAAAGCCTATTCTTATATTTATTCTAACTGCAAATTCTATTTAGACATGAATTAAATAAATCAACTTTTAAATAGCTAAGAATATCTATTACAACTTTGAATTAGTATTTCAACCGTAAAGTAAAAAAATGGAGACATCGAAGAGGAAAAAACGAAGTTGAGCACCACAAAATAGTGAAGCATTTAAATTAGACATCATGAAATTAAGAGCGAGAGATAAATCAGAATCTGAATGCAAAAATTGCAAAGGCCATTAAATTTTTTAGGCCACGTCCATTACTCAATAGATAAGAACCGATTTAATTTTCACTAATCCTCTCCTAAACATTTTGTTTTATGATTTTCTTTATTTTCTCAAATTGCTTGAGACTTCTCTCGCAATGTGTATAAGCAATATTTGGCAGTGCTTGTTTTCAGTTTTAATTTTCGAGGATCACTTCTTTATTTGACCGTTTACAACTGCGTACAAATTCTGACTAATTTTGCAATAATTCCCTTAAAGAAACGAAAAGGTAAAAATTAGTACCCTGAGTTTACGATAAAGTAGAAAAGTTCACCATATATAATTCATATGGACGACGGCTGAAGCATAACGAGACGAGTGTGACGTAAGAACAACACTCTACAATCTGAGAGGGGGCCTAACGTTTGTTACTTATGCCTCAAGACTAGGATTCCGTTTGGCTTAATTTATTTGGAGTAGCGGATAAGTATTAGGTGTTGAAAAATACTTTTAAGTGCTGAAACTGATTTAAAAAATAAGCAGTTATGTATTTGAATAAAAGTGCTGAAATTAATAATAAGCAACTAAAAAACTAGGTATACGAAGAGTTTTATTTCAAAAAGAAGTATTTTAGGGATATAATATTTTGGTCAAATTTAAAATGTTTATAAGCTGAAAGTTGATAAGTTTGGGGAGACCAACTTATGGCTTTTAGCTTATTTTTGTCTTATAAACACATAACTTATAAGCACTTTTAATTTTACCAAACGCGTTATTATATCTTTAGTTATCTTTCTTTATTCATTATTCTATGCCCTTATCGTCATAAGTCATAACCCACGCGCAGTGAGGAGTTTGTTTGCTCGCTTCTCCTATTATTATAGAATTTTTGTTTGTACAAATACAAGACCCTTGTTTGATTCATTCAAAAAAATGATGTAATGACTAATTAAGTGACTAAGAAAATAGTCGAGGAAGTACAACTTGTAAATTAAAGTGTTTTAGGTTCGAGAAAACAAGCAGGGGTAATAAGGAAATTATTTGAGTATTCTAATATAAAGAAATATAAAGAAAAACTCAAACATATTATTTTTGTTTACGATAGGCTTTCAATCTATTACAACTATGAAAATGTGTATATTTATTACTTTATTCTTTGTTTTAAACACTCGCAAATAGTATATTAAATGCTTTAAAATTTATTTGTGAAAATATCACTTAATTCTTTTCTCTAAAGACAAGTGTGTTTTCTGGTAATTAATTATGATTAAATGATAAAATATATGTGAAAGATACGTGTGAATGCATTTAAACACTGAAAAATCTGTCATTTACAGCGATAACATTGGCGCCAATTACCTTTGTGCCAACCCTGTGTTTCATTCGCGCATGAAACACATCTCCATTGATTATCACTTTGTTCGTCAATTGGTTCAGAATGGGTCTCTTCGTGTTGCTCACGTATCCTCTGCTGATCAGCTTGCTGATGCTCTCACCAAGCACTTATCTCGTCCTCGGCTTCTTCTGCTGATGTCCAAGATTGGCGTGTCCTCCGGCATTTTGACGTAATATATGCTATATATTTTCGTTTTTTTTTGTTCCTTACATCTTTAGTTTTGAAAATTATAACGTCTGTAGTAGGTGGTAACGATGAGTTTGCAATTCTCCACCGTGTTTTACTTCAACATATTGCCTATAATTAGAGAGTCAGTCTCTAATATAATCCCTGTTGAATGCACCATTCATTTCATGCTTGCCTGCATAAGCTTCAACAAAATCATTGTTGCTGCAAGTTTTAGGTACAACAAAAGCCATATACAAATCATCCCTGATGAGTGGAAAAAGCTCCCATTATAGTTGACTTTCACTTTCCCTACAGGAGGCAATTCCTAATACAACCAAGCTATTAGGAACATGTCTGAGTTTCTCAACTATTTCGCAGATTTTAGGCCAAGACTGATCCAACTTACAGCTCGGAATGTCTGAGTTTCTCAACTATTTCGCAGATTTTAGGCCAAGACTGATCCAACTTACAGCTCGGGATTGCCAATTTCAAAGTTGTTCTGAGGATCCAAAAAATATTCTGGTACATACTACTCTACACACCATCCTCTTCTTATCCTCATATTTACTTGAACTGATGTCTTTCCAGATTTCCCAACATATGGCCAAAGGGGTAATGTTAAGGATCATTTTATGAACTCCATTGACAGGATTAGTATCAATATAAATTTGTAAAACTTCTCCGATCGGTCTATTATGATGTCTAATACCGAAAAAACCACCAAAGCATCATCAAGAGGAAGTTTCTTTCGTAACATTCTTCATGCCAGAAATAAAATCTTAAAAGGAACTTTAGAATGTCATATATAAATCATACTATAATGCCGGACTTCATTATTATTCTTCTGATACACAGACTTAGTAGAGAATTTTCCATCATTAGAGGCTTCCCATATAGGGTAGTCTTCCAGATCCTGTTTCCAAATTGGAGAAGTCTTATGATAATGTATGCTATTTCACTCGTTGTCTAAGATTTTTATTAGTTAAATATTCAAATTTTTTCACATGATGTCGTAACCAAATTTTTATAAGCCTATCTTCATAACAATTTTCTTTTATCGCTTCTGAAATTTTTGTCTCAACTCATTCCTTCAAGTTGCCTGCTCTAGTCTATATTCTATCCCAATATAATTCCCAACTCTGATCCAAAGAATTGAGCAATTCCATCAATATTTTTATCCTAAGCCAACTCTTTATCCTGTTGAGTGCACGATTGGTCTCCTAAAAGCAAATAATAGACAGCGTAACCGAGAAAAGAATAAAAAGAAATAAAGAAATTCATATGTAAACCCTAGAATTCGATAACTCGTGCAAATCGACGTTGAAAATATTCATATTCCATATTATTGTGAAGACTTGCCAAATAAATTTATATTAGGGTTCAATTACTTCATTCATTATTAATTAGGCTTTTGGTTGAATGTTCATCAGCCCTAAGGTGCTAAATTTCACTGCTTGCACTATTCTGTCTCTAATTTAAAAAACAAAACATTTCTTGAAAATGGCTTTAAAATTTAAGGTAGTGTATGGACTAGAGTCTAACCACACGATAATACAGAATATCCCAGCAGTTTGAAATATTAAAGCGTAACAATTTCTTAAATCAATATCTAATTCTTTGGCTCTAGCTAGTTTATAAAATTGAATTCACCTTGAATGTGGCGGGATATTCACTATGTAAAATACGTGTAGATGAAGAAACGGAGCTTCCTTTCCTCAATATTCACATGGGGCTGGACCTCGCATATATATGTAGAGTGGGAAAATAAAAAAAAATTACTACTTCATAAATAGTTCACATTCATGTCTTTATGATGACTTTGTCATTAAACCAAGAATAATGTTACATAAGATTAACTCCCATTTGGCTTCTTGTGTTTTTCTGATGGAAGAAAATGTAGATGATTTGCCTATATAAACATCATCACTTGTGAGCTAAATAACCAGCAAAACATTTATTCTCTCTTTCTCTAAAAAGACTATTTTTCTTCCTATTTCGTGGGGCAATTCTTTTTTGCAAACTCCAAACTTACAGCCATGATTGCGCGTGTTTGGGAGTATTATAGAACCTTGGGGAACAGTCGATCTTGATGATTGCACCCAGTCGGACCAAATCTCTTTCAAGGAAGTGGCTTGGCCACGACATATAGTATTTATTCGATAAGTTATTTCTATTTTCTTGTTATTCTTGGTCAATATTATCAATCATTTTTCTAACAATTTGAATGCGATTCCACATATAATATTTATAATGGCTACCACTTTGAATAAAACTATTCTAGGCCTATTGGATGAAAATAATTATAACTGTTGGTCCTAGAAACATATGATTTTCTTTGAACAATTAAAGTTAAGTATGATTTGTTCAAGGAACCTTCTCCTTATATTGTTTCTAATACTACTGCTATTGCTGATGGTTCTAATACTACTTATGCTATTGTTGTGATGATAATGCTAAAAAGAAATTCAAAAAAGATCGTAAAACTGTTCGAGGACATCTGCTTAATCATATAACTAACCATCTGTTTGATTTATTTTTAAATTATACATATGCTAAAGTCATATGTGACAACTTGGAGAAGAAATATGGCACAGATGATACTGGAAAAAAGAAGTATGTGGTTGGACAGAAAAATTAAGAGACGTATGTCTCGTAAGGATTGTGAATATAGTACTAAGATTCTAGAAAGGTTTTGTGAGAAAAAGGGTATTATATATGAGGTTAATGCTCCTTATAACCCCCAACAAAATAGAGTAGCTAATTGAAAAGTTGGGCTCTTAAGAAATGATGATTTCTGTGGTTTTGAGTTCAAGTTTGTCTGATAAGATGTTGGGGATGGTGGGGGGGGGGGGGGGGGGTTTGTCTTATATGTATGCTATTTGCTTAATAGAGCCGTTCATAAGAAGTAGATAAAACTGTTTATGAGTTATGGAAATAATATGTCCCTAACTGGAAATTTTTCAAAGTCGTGTTTGGATAAGGTAGGTCTACCTCATTTTAAACAAGTAACTGTAGGATCCAAGATTTTTAATGTTGTTTTTATTGGTTATGCTCAAAAACTCTTGCATATAGTTTTCTATCTTTGAATGATTATTCTATTTGTGAGTTTAGAGGTGCAAGAATTATTTTTGCATTATTTTCTATCGGAACATGCTTAAAAATTCTTCTACATTTATGTCTGTTAATTCTCATATTGTGTCTTCTTCTATTACTGCTAATGATCATGAATTTGAGCCTAGAATGAGTACGAGATATGGAACTAAAGTTAACTTAGTCATGACTTTATAACTACTTTGTTGACTAGAAACATAGATCTTGATCTTTTGAGTTATGAATTAGTGTTACTTATTTAATAGAAGAAGACCCTAAGCTTATGATGAAGAAATAAGGTCAATAAATGTTAATTTTTGGAAAGAGACAATTAAATGTGAATTAGACTCTATAGTTTCTAATCACACATGGGACTTGTCTGATCTGCCTAAAGGTTATAAAACCTATAAGTAGCAAACGGATATTTTAGAAGAAATTGAAACCTGATGGTACAATTAAAAAAATATAAGTGTAGACTTGTAATTAAGGGCTTTAACCAAAAGAAATGCATCGACTACTTTGATACTTATTCTCACGTGACTAAAATAGCAACTATTAGAACTCTTGTTGCTTTAGCCGCTATCCGTAATTTAATGATATATCAAATGGATGTTAAATGACTTTTTAGAATTGTGATTTATAGGAAGATATCTATATGACTCAACCTGAGGATTTTGTGATCCAAGGACAGGAGAATAAAGTGTGGAAATTGAGAAAGTCTATGTATGGTCTTAAGCAAGCACTTAAGTAATGGTATGAAAAGTTTAATAACACACAAGTAAATAATAGTTTTGTTGTTAATGCATCCAATACTTGTGTTTATTCCAAGATGCTAGGATCAGATTGTGTGATAATATATCTGTACGTGGATGACATGTTAATCTTTTGCCCTAATGTGGATATAATAAATGAAACTAAGAACTTTTTTGTCTGCTAAATTTGAAATAAAAGATCTTGGAGAAATATATGTGATTTTAGGGATTAAAATCAAAAGAACTGCTTATGATTTTTTAATGTCCCAGTCTCATTATATTGAAAAAATATTGAAAATTTTTAATTATTTTGATGTAGCTCATGTGAGAACCCCTCATGATCTTAACATACACTTGAGAAAGAATAAAGAATCTAGTGTTTCTCAAACTGAATATGCTAAGATAATTGGTAGTGTAATATTTCTCATTAATTATTGACGGCTTGATATTACTTATGTTGTTAGTAGATTGAGTAAAATACTCAAAACCCAGTAGTGAACACTTGAATGCTCTTTATCGTTTGCTACAGTATTTGGGAAGTATCATAGATCGGTGTTTGCATTTTAATAAATTGTCTACAGTTTTTAGAAGGTTGTTGTGATACAAAATTGGTTACTGACAATGATGAATTTAGCTCTACTAATGCCTATGTGTTTACTTTTGGTGCAGGTGTTATCGCATGAAAATCTTCAAAAGAGACTTGTATAGCATGTTCGAGCATAGAATTTGAATTTATTTCTCTTGAGCTAGCATAGAAAGTAGCTAAATGCTAAGAAACTTATTGGCAGATGTGACTTTGTGGGGATGACAAACTTCAACAATTCCTTTACACTGTGTCTCACAAGCGGCAATTTGAATTGCCAAGAATAGTGTGTAATAGTAAAAGAAGACATATCCGCATTAGATATGGTGCAGTGGAATAATTTTGTGGTTCTATAAATTTGTGATTTATTTTAATGCTAGTTGATAAGAAGTAGATGCTAATTGTGAGACTAGAAAAAAATATAAGAGCTCAGAAACGGTTAGTTTAAGCTAATCGAGCGGCTGAGATCCGAGGCATCGAGCCTGGTTACACGAGGCCTCGAGGTCAAGCTCGATACTGAGTTGTGGTCGGCCAATAAAAGGCTAATAATTTTGAGAGATTTGATGAAGACTCTTTATGACCAATAATGAGCAATAAGTAAAGAATAATTACTAAAGCACAATAAATATAAGCAATAAATGAAAGTAGGTAATAGAACAAAATGATAATGTGTTTAAGTATGGAGAGCAGAGAATGTTCTTATATTAAATATTATGTGTTGTATATCCCTTACAAAATGACAAGGGTCCTCTTTATATATAAGGGAGAATCTCAACATAGTATAAATGCATTTACTAAAAAAATCTGGGGCGGGTACAACCATTTAATGTCACGGTATGGGCTCGTACTAGCCTAGAAGGCTTGTTCGTCTTTAATCAAATGCCTAGGGAACTTCCCAATTCTCCATCATAGCTATCGATTTGCATTTCCCCAGAGTCGAGCATTAGGAACCCCTTTGAGGATACACCTCGAGCCTTAGGAGGCATGTCTATGAAGTACCGTAATGACTATGAAATCGGCTCCTCTGATTTTACCGTATGCAGATAGTCCCCGCATTTCCTAGAATAAAGATGATAGGATGAGATTTCTAACTCTTTCTTCTTTGATACTACCGTAATGACGTTAGTCTATCAAAGCAATAAATTCTATGACTCAAAAGCCGCGCAAGGGTCACTGTCAATATGACTATCGAGAAGCCTACAAAACACCATTGATTCGGCCTTTTCGCTACCTGTATGGCTTCTATAACTACCCCAACCGTTTAGTGATTCACACATTTACTACATCTTCAAACTTTTAGGGGTAAGTTCACCCTCTTTCACATTCTTTTCTCTTCCGTTCTTGGTTCCTCACTTCCTTTCTCAGAAAACCTTTCTATTATCATGGACAGAACCTCGAAAAGAGAGTGCTGCCTCTTCATCTCGATCATACAAGGGTAACCCAAAGTGGCCCCAAGTGCTGAACAATGTATCCCTACTGAGTTCTACACTTTGTTTGATTTTTCTATCGAGAATTCCTTGTCTAAGTCGGGCCGATGCGAGCTCGTGTCTCGGTATATTAACATCCTGAGTAATGTGAGTGTGTAATTTTTTTCCTACATGAATTACACCTACATATTCAAACAAAATAATTTCTGTTATTTGTTTGCAATTTTGTGGATTTTGTGGCAATTTTCGTTAATTGTTTGTATTTTGTTCGTGCATATTAATTAGTGAAAAATACAAAAATATGTTGCATGTATAATTAGGAATTAATTTCATATTTTAATAATTATTCAGTAATTAAGTTGTTTTACAAAAGGAAAATCACAAAAATAGTCATTTTGCACCCTTTAACTTCATATTTTGAATTTAGGTGATTTTTGCTTTTAATTTCATTTTAATTATTTGCGATAATAACTATGTAGGATTGATTAACATTTTATAGGTAAATTTGAGGTTTGTAGATTAATTAAAGATTTTTAGTAATTTTTGAAAATGAAAAATGAAAGAAAAATGAAAAAAATTAATGAAAAGAAATCTGAAAATAAAACAAATGAGAAGAGAAAATTGGGACAATTAACCAGCCGAAACACACCCTTATCCCGGTCCAGCCCAACCCTTAACAAGGTACAGCCTCTACTAAACCAAAACGACGTCGTTTTAAGTAGGATCAATCCCAGCCATCGAGGTTTGATGATCGGACGGCTGGGAAGCTTAGGTTAATTGATATATAAATGTCCAAATAGGACCCCGCCCCTCAGAGCCCCCTACCCCCCTCCATTTCTCACCTGTTCATCGGAGAACGTAACGACACCGTCCTCCGCCGTGCGCCGCCAACCGAAAATTGATTCCACCGGCGGCGATCGTTCAAAGAACCCAAATTTAACACCACTTGACCGCCTTCCCCTCCTCTTTTCAAATCCATGCCCCGTTTCTCTCAAATCCCACTCAAACTGTTTGAATAGTTGAAACCCTAGTAGCCGCCTCCATCGTATGCGGCAGTGTCGCCATCCAAATGACTCAATATGTCATTTGTTTTTTAACTGAGTAAAAAGAAAAGTACCTTATTTACTATGAAACAGAGGGAGTAAGTTTTAATGATTAACAATTTATTTTAATTCCTCAAGCATTTCGACGTAATATATGCTATATATTTTTGTTTTTCTTTTGTTCCCTACTCCTTTAGTTTTGAATATTATAACGTCTGTAGTAGATGGTAACGATGTCGTTAACCTCAAGAACTTTGTTGATTACGTTTTGGCAGGATTATATACCACAATGTATTGAAAAAATAAATTGTAATGAAGGGGGGCGAAATTCATGTAGATCTCATGAATGGAGCCATTTAAATTGTTTGGTTTTCAAGTATATAAAATCTTTGAACTGTTTATAACACTATATAAAAGGTAAACTTTATTAAAAATCAACTATAAGATCCTATGAATTATGAACGTGATAAAGAGAGTAATATATAGCCTGCTATAACCTACTGTTAAGTTATATTGATAATATAAGAAAATTTGAAAATATAAATATATAAGATATATTAATTACCAAAAAAATAAAAAATAAATATAAGATGTAATTAGATAATTAAGTCACAATCCCTAATAGTAAATGACCCTGCACTCGTCATCCAGCGAGTGTCTCATCTCAATATAGCACCACGATGTGTAAATCCAGGGTTTCAAACCGTCAGGACATGATTTACATTCACTACTCACCTCAAGCTGGCCAAAACTCTGGCTCGCTATGCCCCTGCCTCTCAAATCGGACTCCTTGAGCGCCGAATCTGACCAAAACAACAACAAATACGTCACAATATGCTCAGGGAACAAAATCCGATTGAAAAAAATCAAAAATTATCAAAAACCCTGAAATTAGCAAAACCCGAACTCCGGACCCACTTCTCGAAACTCAAAAATTTTCACATCACCGGGTTCATTATCTCGCCACGAGTCTAACCATACGAAAATTATCCAAATCTGAATCTATTTGGCCCTTCAAATCATCATTTTATATTTTGAAAGATTCCACAATTTTATTTCAAATTCATCCTAAATCACGAGTTCAATGATGAATTCAATGATAGATTCATGTACTCTAGCCAAATCTGAGTTAGAATCACTCACTCCGATGAATTTCTTGAAAAACCTTCGAAAAATAGCCAAAATCCAAGTTCTCTAGGGTAAAATTGTTGGAAGAGGATTGCTATTAATATTTGGAGGGAGGCTTTTAGGCTAAGGGAATTTTGGAAGAGTAGAAAGATTTTGGAGAAGAGAAACTTTTATTACTCAAACTTGTTTTTGATTCTTTTGGCTTGATATGTTGCGTGTTGTGTGTTATACAAATGCCAAATGTCATCCCATATTTATAGGGGAGGCTTGCCAAGCTCTAGAGTATCTAGAGAGTTCTACCATTTCCTAGCTATGTACATGTGCTAGAATTCTAGAGAGTCTAGAGAGTTCTATTACTTTCTAGCTAGGTTCATGTGCTAGAATTCTATGGAGAATTCTAGAGTATTTCCAAGCTCAAATGGACTAGAGTTCTCTAGAACGTTCCGGAATCTAGAGTTGCCTAGAATGTTCCGGAATTGGGCTATTTATTTTTCATAATTTCTTAAGCCCAAATAATTATAACAAAATCAAGTTTATTTTATTTTCAACACCCCCCCTTAAACTTGATTTGTCATTCCAAGCAGACTTCTTAACTTGATGAAGTCCTCTTGCTTGAGTGGCTTGGTGAAGATATCCGCAACTTGGTCTTTGGACTTCACGTACTTTACTTGTACATCCTTTCTTGTGATGCACTCTCTTATGTAGTGATAGCGTGTGTCAATATGCTTGCTTCGATCATGGAACACCGGATTTTTCGCCAACGCCAACGTCGACTTATTATCCACGCATATTGTAGTTGGATCTTCTTGTGGACATCCCAGCTCCTTTAGCAAACTTCGCATCCAGATTGCATGACATACACAGGAGGTAGCGGTAACGTACTCAGCTTCACATGTGGATAGAGTGACAATTGGTTGTTTCTTGGACATCCAAGTGAAGGCGGTGTCTCCCATGAAGAACACGAAGCCCGTGGTACTTTTTCTATCATCAATGTCTCCGGCCCAATCGCTATCGCTATAACCAACCAGCTTATAATCATTAGAAGTTGAATAGAACAAGCCAAAGTTGATTGTACCTTTGAGGTACCGGAGAATTCTTCTTGCAGCCTTCAAGTGTGTAGTAGTTGGATTCTCCATGTAGCGACTTATGAGGCCGGTGGCGTAGAGAATGTCAGGTCTCGTGCAAGTCAAATATCGTAAGCTCCCAACTAAGCTCTTGAACATCGTCGTGTCCACTTTCTCAGCTTCATCATGCTTCGACAACTTGATCCCGCACTCCACCGGTGTGTTGACTGGGTTGCAATCATCCATCTTGAACTTCTTTAGGATCTCCTTCACGTATCCCTCCTGTGAGATGAAAATTCCATCCTCAAGTTGTTTGACTTCAATGCCAAGATAGTACGCCATAAGCCCAATGTCGGTCATCTCGAACTCTTTAGCCATCGCTTGTTTGAACTCATCGATCATCCTTTGGTTATTTCCTGCAAAGATTAAATCATCCACGTACAAGCAAATGATCAAGATATCTCCATCTTTCATCTTGGCATAGAGCGCATGCTCATGTGGGCATTTGGCGAAGTCATTTTCTTGCAAGTACTTGTCGATCCTACTGTTCCACGCCCTTTTTGTGCTTGCTTTAGTCCATATAATGCCTTCTTCAATCTTAAGACTTTGTCTTCCTACGTCTTCACCTCATAGCCTATAGGTTGTCGGATGTAAAATTCTTCCTCAAGGACTCCATTCAAGAACGCCGACTTTACATCCATTTGGTGTATCTTCCATTTATTTTGAGCTGCCATAGAAATGATTAGTCTTACAGTTTCTAAACGGGCTACAGGGGCAAATACCTCGTCATAGTCGATGCCGGCTCTTTGACTGTATCCTTTTGCAACAAGCCTTGCCTTGTATCTTTCGATTTCTCCCTTACAGTTTTTCTTTGCCTTGTACACCCACTTGACGTCGATCGCCTTTTGCCCTTTTGGAAGTGAAGTCAGCTCCCAGGTGTCGTTCTTTTCGATGGACTGTATCTCCTCATCCATTGCATCTCGCCATTTCTTACTTTGTACGGCTTCTTCAAAGGTAACTGGTTCACAATCAGCAAATAGACAAAGAAGAGTTAGGTCCTCTAACCTTTCAGTGTCTTCATAAATGTCTTCCAAACTCCTTACGCGTTCCTCGCTCCTTTCATTCAGAAACGATGGTGGCGAGTCATCTTGAACTGCTGTTGGCGAGGTAGGTGGAGTAGTTAGCTCTCGATGGGCATCCTCTGCTGTAGATCTTTGCTCTTCTTCTTCGGTTGGAATAATGGAACTAAAGTCCTCGAGAGAACCAAAATTCCATTCTCCTTCTTCATCAAACTCCACGTCCCGACTTATCACAAGCTTGTTAGTATCTGGATTATATAATTTGTAGCCTTTGGAGTTGGAATCATACCCGATAAAGATGAACGCCTTACTTTTGTCATCGAGCTTGCTCCGTGTCTCGTCTGGTACATGTGCGTATGCTTTGCTTCCAAAGACTCTTAGATGGGAGATTCCTGGCTTCCTTCCACTCCAAGCTTCTTGTGGTGTCTTTCCCCACACGCTCCTTGTTGGTGATCGGTTGAGTAGGTAGACTGCACACGCTACTGCTTCGGCCCAGAATTCCTTTGGTAGCTTCTTGCTCTTTAGCATACTCCGCGCCATGTCTAGAATTGTCCGGTTCTTCCTTTCCGCCACTCCATTTTGTTGGGGGGACCTTGGTACCATTAATGGACGCCTTATTCCATGCTCCTTGCAAAAATTCTGGAACTCTCTAGAAGTGAACTCGCCTCCACGATCGGATCTCATGGCCTTTATGTGTAGTCCACTTTCTTTTTCCACTGCCGCTTTGAATTTCTTGAATACTTCAAATGCCTCCGATTTTTGCTTCAAGAAATACACCCATGTCTTTCTAGAAAAATCATCAATAAATAGAAGGAAATAGTTGCTTTTACCGAGGGAGCTTGGCTTGATCGGACCACATATGTCGGTATGTATGAGCTCCAATGGCTTTTGGGCTCTCGAGCTTGACTCCTTTGGAAAACTCTTCCGAAATTGCTTTCCGAGTAGGCATCCTTCGCATAATTGATCGGGGTGTCTAATGGATGGTAGTCCTCGCACCATGTCCTTTTTGGATAGTAGCTCCAAGCCTCCAAAATTCAAGTGCCCAAATCGAAGATGCCAAAGCCAAGATACATCTTTGTAGCAAGCTTTAAGACACTTTGCAACATCATTTTGAATGTTCAACAAGAACATTCTATTTTTGGACATAGGCACCTTAGTGATTAAATTGTTTTTATTATCTCTTATGGAAAGACTATGATCTTTCATGTGAATGTCATAGCCCTTCTCTAAGAGTTGCCCCAAACTCAATATATTATTTTTCATGTTGGGCACATAGTAGACATTTGAGATAAATTGGTGATTTCCATTCTTCAAGCGGATTAGGATGTTACCTTTGCCTTTCACTGGTATTTTGGATTCATCACCAAAAGAAACATTACCACTCACCGATTCATCGAGCTCCACAAACATGCTCCTCTTTCCACACATATGGTTGCTCGCCCCGGTGTCAAGGTACCAAGTGTTGTCTTGTCTCCCTTCTTCTCCTTTGTATGCTAGAAGTAGGGTCACGTCTTTTTGGCCCTTATCCTCCACAAGGTTGGCGGTCTCTTCGACTTTGATTTGAGACCCTCTACATTGTGAAGCATAGTGTCCATATTTTTGACAAGAATAATATTTGATTTGAGATTTATCGTACCTTGCACCTTGGTTGCCTCTCCCACGACTTGGGTATTCTCTTCTTTCTTCATTGATGTTGAAACCTCCTCGTCCACGTCCATGGCCTCGACCTCGTCCACGACCACGACCTCTTCCATATTGACCTCGTCCATTTCCGATATTTTCTTCCTTATCTTTTATTTGCATCTTGAATAATTGCTCCACTATATCTTGTTTTTTCTTATGCTTTTCTTCATATGCTTGTAAGGATCCCATTAATTGATCAATTGACATCTCCTCCAAATTTTTAGTTTTTTCAATTGTTATGACAATATGCTCGAATTTGGAAGTTAATGACCGGAGTATCTTCTCAATAATTCTAACATCTTCCAATTTTTTACCATTTCTTTTCATTTGATTTGAAACCACCAAAACTCTTGAAAAATAGTCGGAAATGGACTCCCCTTCTTTCATATGTAAAGACTCAAATTCTCCTCTTAAAGTTTGGAGACGTACCTTCTTTACTTGCTCGGCACCTTTGCAAGACGTTTGGAGTTTCTCTCACGCTTCCTTAGCAGTGGCTGCACTTGAGATCTTCTCGAACCCATCATCATCCAATGCTTGGTAGATGAGGTAGAGAGCTTTCTTGTCTCTCTTTCTTGAATCCTTCACACCATCCTTTTGAGTTTGGGATAATGTAGATTCATCTAGGGGCTCATTGTAGCCTTTCTCTACAATATCCCAAACATCATGTGCACCTAGGAGAGCCTTCATCTTGATACTCCAGTAATCATAGTTGCTCTTGTTGAGCATAGGAACTTGGAAGGATGCAACACCATTTGCCATGATTTTAGAAATTTTTTGGTAAGAATCTTGTAGCTCTGATACCACTTTGTTGGAAGAGGATTGCTATTAATATTTGGAGGGAGTCTTTTAGGCTAAGGGAATTTTGGAAGAGTAGAAAGATTTTGGAGAAGAGAAACTTTTATTACTCAAACATGTTTTTGATTCTTTTGGCTTGATATGTTGTGTGTTGTGTGTTATACAAATGCCAAATGCCATCCCATATTTATAGGGGAGGCTTGCAAAGCTCTAGAGTGTCTAGAGAGTTCTACCATTTCCTAGCTATGTACATGTGCTAGAATTCTAGAGAGTCTAGAGAGTTCTATTACTTTCTAGCTAGGTACATGTGCTAGAATTCTATGGAGAATTCTAGAGTATTTCCAAGCTCAAATGGACTAGAGTTCTCTAGAACGTTGCGGAATCTAGAGTTGCCTAGAATGTTCCGGAATTGGGCTATTTATTTTTCATAATTTCTTAAGCCCAAATAATTATAACAAAATCAAGTTTATTTTATTTTCAACAAAAATATCAAATAAAAATCCAAACATTCGTATTTATATAGTAACCCCCAGATTTCCAATCCCCGCGGGCCGCACCAAATCGACCGCGCCCGCACAAAACCAGTGTGGTCCGCGCAAAAATGGCCGCGGCCGCACAGGTGTTCTCTTCAATGACAGGCTTTAGTATTTTGGCCATAACCTTTGCTACAAATGTTCAAATTGTGATATCTTTACATTTCTGGAAATTAGGTACGAAGGACTACAACTTTTGTGTTAAAATTATCTCAAAATTCCTTGTAGATCAAAAGAGATGAGCTTCCGAAGTCGGATCAGTGGCCCAGCTCCTTCACCGCTGACCGGCAAAGCACGACCGCGGCCGCGGAGCCTCCTACCGCGGTCTGCGAAAATATGACCATGGTCCGCGGTCGTGGGATCAGGGATTCGACCCTCAAGGACTCCAAGAGCTATATTTTAGCCTAAAGACACCGCAAGACCTATTTGGAACTCACCCGAGCCCTCGGAACTTCAAACCAAACGCACCAACGAGTCTGAAAAAATATAACACGGACTTAGTGGATGCCTCAAATCATATCACATAACATTAAAATCACCAATGATGCATATGAAACAGACTTAAGATTATTAATAATTCTAAAAATATGCACACAATCTATTCCATTAAACAAAGCTTCTATCTTGCATAATACATATGATTTGAAGCTTTGTATATGATACTTTTTTATTGGACAATTCCAAAAATAATTTAGATAGAAAGTTTGATTGTTAAGCTCTTAGATTGTCTTTAAGAGAAATCTATTGGATACCTTTTTGCTGAAAATTTGGACATGAACCTTCGCCAATTCAAGCGATATATTTGCACGAGAATGAAACATACAAAACAAGCTACAATTACAAAGTTCGTCCATCCATCTTAAAAGAATTTATTTTTCTAGGTAGCTTTAAAATTTCTTCCTTAGAGTTTAAATATATATAGGTTTAATTATAAATTTATTAATAATGTATTAGCTTTCTTTAATATTTAATTAGTGAAATATACATATCTTTTGAGATTTAAATATTTGAATAGTTTTCGTATTTTTTATATGTAACATTAAAAAGGAAAAAATAATTTATTTTTGAAAATTTTTGTCTATTAAAACCAAAAAATATTGAAACGTTAAATGCAATAGTATATATAAAAGTCATTCACTATAAAAAGCCAAAAAATATCAGAACAAATGAGGTTGTTATAGAGAGAATTGAATGTATATAACAAAATTATTGCTCCGAAATTTGACAAAAGGATTGCTTTGAAAAATTGGCTCTTACCAATTAATGTGATTATTGGTCAATAAAATAGATAATAAATTCGTGAGTTATTTAATCGACACTTTCACTCAGTTTATCATAATTAAAAAAGGATTTATTTATTTCATGGTCTCCAAAAGCTAATGTGTTCGTTAGGGCTTTGCACAATTAACAAAAATATTGTTCATAAAGATAAGATAATAACTAATTTAAAATCATCAATTCCTCCAAAAGAATACTACTGTAACAGACACCAGTAAATGAAGGAAAATTTTACATTTATAAATTTTTGATTGATCTCTATAATTTTTTATTTTCTTTAAAAATAAAATAAGTTATCAATATCGTTGTTTATAATAGTCAGAAACTTATTTCAACTAGAAACAAAAAAGCTTATTCCTATATTTATTCTAACTGAAAATTTTATCTAGACATGAATTAAATAAACTAAATCCTAAATAACTAAAGTTTCCTACTACAACTTTGAATTAGTTTTCAACATTCTCCCGTAATTCAAAGTTGTAGTGGTCTAACTTGTTCGTTGTGTTGTTATGTTGAAGCACTTCTCTCCAACTTTTACTTGTGATGAAGCACATGTCTCCGTCCCTCAATTTGTTGAAGCACCTGTCTCCAACTTACGTTGATGCACATTGTCACCAATACTCAATTTTATTAAAACATCTGTCTCAAACTCATGTTGATGTACTTTGTCATCAACCATTGATATACTTTGTCACCTACATTCAATTTTTGTTGAAACACATAATGAACTACCAATCTTTTTAAATGTTTGTGCCAAATTTTTTTGCACTTCTTTAAATTTATTTTTTTTCTTGAAACTTTTCATCAAATAATATAATTTTTTTTTTACAACTTTTTATGCTTATACCAAAATATTTTTGGCTAGAAAGGCAGCATACTTTGACTAGCGCCACCAGCCGATAGCGGTAGCTATTTGATTCTCTTCCAAGATCGTAAAAGCTCTGATACCAATATGAACGAAAATATTTTATTTATAAAAATTTCTGATTTATGTATGCAATTCTTATTTCCTCTAGAAATAAAATAAGTTATGAATAACCCTACATATAATAGTCGGAAACCTATTTCAACTAGAAACGGAAAAGCCTATTCTTATATTTATTCTAACAACAATTTCTATTTAGACATGAATTAAATAAACCAAATTTTAAATAGCTAAAAATATCTATTACAACTTTGAATTAGTATTTCAACCGTAAAGTAAAAAAATGGAGACATCGAGGAGGAGAAAACGAAGTTGAGCACCACAAAATAGTGAAGCATTTAAATTAGACATCATGAAGATAAGAGCGAGAGATAAATGAGAATCTGAATGCAAAAATTGCAAAGGCCAATAAATTTATTAGCACGTCCATTACTCAATAGATAAGAACCGATTCAATTTTCACTAATCCTCTCCTAAACATTTTTTGTTATGATTTTCTTTATTTTCTCAAAGTGCTTCAGACTTCTCTCGCAATGTGTATAAGCAATTTTTGGCAGTGCTTGTTTTCAACTTTAATTTTCGAGGATCACTTCTTTATTTGACCGTTTACAACTGCGTACAAATTCTGACTAATTTTGCAATAATTCCCTTAAAGAAACGAAAAGGTAAAAATTAGTACCCTGAGTTTACGGTAAAGTAGAAAAGTTCACCATATATAATTCATATGGACGACGGCTGAAGCATAACGAGACGAGTGTGACGTAAGAACAACACTCTACAATCTGAGAGGGGGCCTTACGTTTGTTACTTATGCCTCAAGACTAGGATTCCGTTTGGCTTAATTTATTTAGAGTAGCGGATAAGAATTAGGTGTTGAAAAGTACTTTTAAGTGCTGAAACTGATTTAAAAATAAGCAGTTATGTATTTGAATAAAAGTGCTGAAATTAATAATAAGCAACTAAAAAACTAGGTATACGAAGAGTTTTATTTTAAAAAGAAGTATTTTAGGGATATAATATTTTGGTCAAATTTAAAATGTTTATAAGCTGAAAGTTGATAAGTTTGGGGAGACCAACTTATGGCTTTTAGCTTATTTTTGGCTTATAAACACATAACTTATAAGCACTTTTAATTTTACCAAACGCGTTATCATATCTTTAGTTATCTTTCTTTATTCATTATTCTATGTTCTTATCGTCATAAGTCATAACCCACGCGCAGTGAGGAGTTTGTTTGCTCGCTTCTCCTATTATTATAGAATTTTTGTTTGTACAAATACAAGGCCCTTGTTTGATTCATTCAAAAAAAATGATGTAATGACTAATTAAGTGACTAAGAAAATAGTCGAGGAAGTATAACTTGTAAATTAAAGTGTTTTAGGTTCGAGAAAACAAGCAGGGGTAATAAGAAAATTATTTGAGTATTCTAACATAAAGAAATATAAAGAAAAACTCAAACATATTATTTTTGTTTACGATAGGCTTTCAATCTATTACAACTATGAAAATGTGTATATTTATTACTTTATACTTTGTTTTAAACACTCGCAAATAGTATATTAAATGCTTTAAAATTTATTTGTGAAAATTTTACTTAATACTTTTCTCTAAAGACAAGTGTGTTATCTGGTAATTAATTATGATTAAATGATAAAATGATAAAATATATGTGAAAGATACGTGTGAATGCATTTAAACGCTGAAAAATCTGTCATTTACAGCGATAACATTGGCGCCACTTACCTCTGTGCCAACCCTGTGTTTCATTCGCGCATGAAACACATCTCCATTGATTATCACTTTGTCCGTCAATTGGTTCAGAATGGGTCTCTTCGTGTTGCTCACGTATCCTCTGCTGATCAGCTTGCTGATGCTCTCACCAAGCACTTATCTCGTCCTCGGCTTCTTCTGCTGATGTCCAAGATTGGCGTGTCCTCCGGCCCTCCATCTTGAGGGGCATATTAGAATATATTGTGTGTATCTTTTTATTATTGGTAGAATATTCTTTCATTATTGTACAGTCCAATAGTTGGTAGAATTTGATTTCTTTCATTATTGTACAGTCCTATGGTTGGTAAGATTTGATACCTCTCTGTACTCTATATACTTTTGTGAGCAATACGAGAAAATCAATTCTCCCAAAACTCTCTACATCAACATCTTCAAAATCGTGCTTGCTGAAATTACATATGTTTTATGGCTGGAAAGGAAATCATGTAAGATATATGGACTTATATCTACATACATATGAACAATATATGGATAAATTATATGTTATGTGCTATCTTTTGGGTTGGCCTAAATAAGTGGTCTTATGGACATTAAGTTAAGGGGGCCAATGTATTGTCATATAAAGTGTAGGACTAAAGTGTAGATACCCAAAAGGGTAACCTTAGTTAATGATGGGCTAACTAAGGTTACATATATGTAACCATGGTTACATGCTTGTGACTCTTGAGTTTTGTAACTCATTTGTTATAAAGTGGGGGTTATGGTTCCCACAGTATAGCAAGACATTATCTTCTTCCTCCCATTGAATTAAGATAATCATTTTTCTTGTCTTGCATATTTTTGTGGAAAACTATACTCCAATTTGGTTATTGTTGTTTGGAAGAAATTCTTGTGAAACTCTTGGATAACTTCAAGACAATCTTGAAGTTAGGATTAAGGAACAAGGAGCCAAACACTTTCAAACCATCATCAACGGAGGCTTAAGGATTTCCACAAATGGATTCAGGTACGCTTCCGCTCATGTTGTTGTTGTTCCAAATTGTTCGATATGAAGGCTATTGTATTTTAGTTGGAATCATTATTCTATCAATTGGTATCAGAGCCACCTTCATATTTGGATAATTTGGATGTTTATTAGATTCATGTTAAATAAAGTTCATGTTCAAGTTAAGTTAGAATTTTGTTTATGAAATTCTAGTACCATGAAATAGCATGATTTTATGAATGTTATGTTTCTGATGAACTTTAATGTTTTAATATCATGTTATCATTACTTGAATTGAAACATTGAATTTTGCATGATTTTGGTTGATGAGAAACATGATTCCATGTTTAAGTTTCTTGTTGAAAAACTTGTTAAGTCGTTGGACAGAACATTAATATAATCGATTATACTGGAAAAATAATCGATTATGTTATAATCGATTATGTCAATTTTGTCGTAAAATATTTTGGACAGAACAGTAGCATAATCAATTTTCAGCAAAACTAAAAAATTACAGAATGCCAGAATAATCGATTATCTGTTTAAGATAATCGATTATCCTGGACCAGCAAGCCCAGATAATCGATTATCAAGGACCTGATAATCGATTATCAGGCAATTAATTGCTGAAAACGTTTTGTTTTGGCTGTTTAATGAAGACATAATGTAAGAAACGTTTTTCATAATTAATGAAACGTTTTAAGTCTTTTAAGTTTCAGATTTTAATTGAATATTTATAATATGTCAATTAATATTAAGTTTTTATTAAATTATTAATGTTTTATACATCAATATTCAGTTTTTATATTAATTGTTTTAGTCCATCAAACTTCAGATTTTGGAATTGTCCAACTAAGTCTAAAACAATTAATATTCAGATGTTGCATATCAAAACATGTAACATATTAAGTTTAGATTCATAATATGGCTTAAGGAACTAAAGTTTTTTTTTGCAACTAATATTTTAAATTAGTCAATTGAAGCATTATGTTGCCAAAGTAACCTCTATTGTGTAGATTGATTAATCTTGAAATATAAGATGATTGTGGATGTTAGTCTTCCATGCGTATAACACCGGCCCAAAGGAAGGTTGTTATTTGGCAGGAATTCGAACATGCTTGTGGTGATAAATATGTGACAATTATTTGGTTTTCCATGTGGATATTAAGTCGGCCCAAAGGAAGGCTTGATATTTTACAGGAGTTTATTGTCAATATTTGATCACTAAACCAAGAGTACCACTTACAAGTTGATTTTCTGTCCAAAGACTAAAATCAATGTTGTGCTAGTATCTTGTAATGGGATTTGCCTATTTTGAATCTATAAAGTAATGTTAAAGTTCAAGTAATTGTAAGCATGTATTAAGTAATCCTTTTGTTCTATTTTCAGTTAATTCTTCTGCTGCTTCGATATCTGCCAACATCAATAGCATCCATGTGCTTAACAGCACAAACTATAAGGAATGGAAAGAGAACATTATGATCGTTCTCGGTTGCATGGATCTTGACCTTGCACTTCGGAATGAGCAACCTGCTTCTCTTGAGGATACATCCTCTCCTGATGAAAGGAGGGAGATGGAGAAGTGGGAACGCTCGAATCGCATGAGTCTAATGATCATGAAACGTGCAATTCCGGAATCATTCAGGGGCACTATGAATGATGAAGCTAATGCCAAGGTTTTCCTTGAAAACCTTGAAAAGCGTTTTGAACAAAACGAAAAGGCGGAGACAAGTACTCTTTTGAGTACTTGTCTCATCTTGCTTCGAAACTTAAGTCACTCAAACTAGTATTACCTGAGGAACTGCTTGTGTACTTAGTTTTGATATCTCTTCCTGCACACTTTAATCAGTTTAAGGTCAGCTACAATTGCCTGAAGGAGAAATGGACTCTTAACGAGCTCATTTCACATTGTGTGCAAGAGGAGGAAAGGATAAAGCAAGATAAGACTGAAAGTGCTCATTTGGCATCCTCTTCTAAGGATGTGAAGAAGAGGAAAGGTAAGGAAGTTGCGGTTGCAAGGCCTAAGAATAAGCAACATATGGAACCTTAGGTTGAAATTACTGAATTAGGTTGCTTTTTCTGCAAGGGGACTAATCATGTGAAGAAAGATTGTACCAAGTACCATGCCTGGCGTGCGAAAAAAGGTACATTTCTTTCTCTTGTTTGTTCTGAAGTTAATTTAATTTCGGTACCTAAGGATACTTGGTGGATAGATTCTGCTGCTACTACTCACATAAGTATATCTATGCAGGGTTGCCTGAACTGCCGAAAACCAAATGATGGTGAAAGATACATCTATGTGGGTGACGGCAAGAAGGTGCCAGTTGAGGCTATTGGAAAGTTTAGGATGTTGTTTAAGACCGGTTTTTATTCAGATTTGGATGAGACTTTTGTTGTACCGTCTTTTAGACAGAATTTAATTTCTGTTCCCAAATTGGATATATCCGGTTATTCATGTTCTTTTGGTGACAATAAAGTTAGTCTCTTTCAGAATTCAAATCTTATCGGTACTGGTCTTTTATCAACATTTGATAGCCTATATTTGGTTGATACAATAACCTCAAATAATGAAACCTTGCATACAAGTTTAAATGGTACCAAAAGAAAATTAACTAATGAGAATTCTATATCACTCTGGCATAAACGTTTGGGTCACATATCCATTCAAAGAACTCAGAAACTCGTGTCAGATGGAATTCTTGATTCTCTTGATTCCTCAAATTCGGATATTTGTGTTGAGTGTATCAAGGGTAAACAAACAAACAAGACGAGATTAGGTGCTAAGACAGCTTCGGACGTCTTAGAATTGATACATACGGATATTTGTGGGCCATTTCCTATTCCTTGTAGGAATGGTCAACAATAATTTATCACATTCATAGACGATTACTCTCGTTATGGGTACCTATATCTTATTCATGAAAAGTCCCAATCCATAGACGTGTTCAAATCATTTAAGGCTGAAGTTGAAAATCAACTAAGCAAAAAGATTAAATCCGTTAGATGTGACCGTGGTGGTGAATACTATGGTCGATATGATGGTTCAGGTGAACAACGTCCAGGGCCATTTGCTAAATTCCTAGATGAGTGTGGGATCGTCCCTCAGTATACTATGCCAGGCAGTCCTACGATGAATGGTGTAGCTGAGAGACGAAATCGGACCCTTAAGGATATGGTAAGAAGTATGATTTGTCGTACTACTTTACCAGACTCACTCTGGGGTGAAGCATTAAAAACCACAGCTTATATTCTTAATAGAGTTCCAACTAAAGCTACAATCAAAACCCCATATGAACTTTGGACTGGGCATAAACCTAGTATTAAGCACTGACACATTTGGGGTTGTCCAGCTGAGGCAAGGCCTTATAGGCCGAATGAAAGGAAACTGGATTCTAAAACGGTTAGTAGCTATTTTGTTGGATACTCTGAAAGATCCAGGGGTTTTAAGTTTTATGATCCCACTTCTAGAACTATTTTTGAGACGGGTAATGCTAGGTTCTTTGAGGATATTGAGTTTGGGGGGTGGGGAGATAAAGTTGTTAGAGATTTTGTCTTTGAGGAAGAACATGTGTCTTTCCCTCAAGTTGTTGATCTTGGTCAGGGTGTTCTCATTCCTGACACGGATCATACAACTCCAGTTCAAGACAATCTCGAAAATCTCCCCAATCAGGATCCTGAAATTACTAATGAAAATCAAACTCAACAACCTCAAGAAACTGAAGTGCCATTAAGGAGATCCACTAGAGAGAGGAGAAATGCAATTCCGGATGATTATGTTGTATTTCTCCAAGAACAAGAAAGTGATATTGGACTTGAGGAAGATGATCCAATCAACTTCCGTCAAGTCATTAAGGGTTCTAACTCTCAAAAGTGGATTGATGCCATGAATGATGAGATGAAGTCTATGAGCGATAATGACGTTTGGGAGCTTGTTACATTGCCCGAATGTATTAAACCTATTGGTTGTAAATGGATTTTTAAAACCAAAAGGGATTCAGGGGGCAATTTTATTAAGTATAAAGCTCGTCTTGTCGCAAAAGGCTACACTCAAAAGGAAGGCATTGATTATAAAGAGACTTTCTCTCCAGTTTCATCGAAAGACTCTTTCATGACTATAATGGCATTAGTAGCACATTTTGATCTTGAGCTTCATCAGATGGATGTTAAGACAGCGTTTCTCAATGGTGACATTGAGGAAACAATTTATATGGTGCAACCTGAAAACTTTGTTTCGGATGAATCAGAGAAAAGGGTTTGCAAATTAAAGAAATCCATCTATGGGCTCAAGTAGGCTTCCCGTCAATGGTATTATAAGTTTCATGCAGTCATTACATCTTTTGGTTTTGAACCGAATATTGCTGATGACTGTATATACCATAAGTTCAGTGGGAGTAAGTATATTTTTCTGGTTTTATATGTCGATGACATACTGCTTGCCTGTAATGATATAGCATTATTGCATGAGACTAAGAAATTTCTTTCAAAGAAATTTGAAATGAAAGATCTTGGTGAAGCTTCTTTTGTATTAGGAATTCAGATACAACGAGATCGCTCCAAAGGTGTTCTCGGTCTTTCACAAAAGGGCTATATCGATAAGGTTCTGAAAAGATTTGGCATGCAGGATTGTAAACTAGGCAACACCACTGTTGCTAAGGGAGACAAGGTTAGTCTCAAACAGTGCCCAAATAATAATTATGAAATTTCGGAAATGCAGAAGACGCCTTATGCTTCGGCTGTAGGTAGTCTGATGTATGCTCAGGTATGTACACGACCTGATATAGCATACATTGTTGGGATGTTAGGCAGAAATCTAAGCAATCCGGGAATGGACCATTGGAAGGCAGCCAAACGGGTCATGAGGTACTTACAGAGAACAAAGGATTACATGCTTACATACCGGAAATTGGACCAGCTTGAGATCATTGGGTATACCGATTCCGATTTTGCTGGATGTCAGGATAGTTTGAAGTCTACTTCAGGCTATATTTACATGCTTGCTGGCGGTGCTATCTCTTGGAGAAGCATTAAGCAAACTCTTACGGCCACTTCCACCATGGAAGCGGAATTTATGGCATGTTATGAAGCATCCAATGAGGCATTATGGCTGCGGAATTTTGTTGGTGGACTACGCATTGTTGATAGCATTAAAAATCCAATTAGGCTATTATGCGATAACAGATCTGCAGTCCTTTTTGCTAATAACAACAGTAGTTTGACGAAAGCAAAACATATGGACGTCAAATTTCGGGTTGTTAAAGAAAGAGTACAAAATGGACAATTGTGCATTGAGTACATTAGTACAAACTCCATGCTTTCGGATCCGCTCACTAAGGGATTGACACCAAAAGTATTTTATGAGCATATTTCTTGTATGGGTGTCAAAATCAGATAAGGATTATGTATTTTAGTGGGAGTTTGTATTATACAATTATGTATTGTCCATTATATTCAGAAATTCAGTAATTCAGTTATATCTGCGCAGATATTCAGTTTTAAAGTTTTTGTACTCTTACAGTATATGATTGATCTCAATAAAGAGAACCAGTTGGAAATAGACATTTTATTGACCACACTTTATGTTATTTCCATGCTACATACCTACACTTGATCCATGTCGTTGGTTATATTGATATACGTGATCTATGTTTGTTCTAGTTACGAATGAGTAACGAAGAGCTCTTAGTTCCTATGTTGGTATGATTGATGGACCGGATTGTTCATGACAATTTTATTGTGATAGCAATTTTGAGCTCCTAAGGTTATATTGTAACATATAATGCTAAGGTTTGTACATATGTATGTGTATCTCGTCCAAGTGGGAGATTGTAAGATATATGGACTTATATCTACATACATATGAACAATATATGGATAAATTATATGTTATGTGCTATCTTTTGGTTTGGCCTAAATAAGTGGTCTTATGGACATTAAGTTAATGGGGGCCAATGTATTGTCATATAAAGTGTAGGACTAAAGTGTAGATACCCAAAAGGGTAACCTTAGTTAATGATGGGCTAACTAAGGTTACATATATGTAACCATGGTTACATGCTTGTGACTCTTGAGTTTTGTAACTCATTTGTTATAAAGTGGGGGTTATGGTTCTCACATTATAGCAAGACATTATCTTCTTCCTCCCAATGAATTAAGATAATCATTTTTCTTGTCTTGCATATTTTTGTGGAAAACTGTACTCCAATTTGGTTATTGTTGTTTGGAAGAAATTCTTGCGAAACACTCTTGTGAAACTCTTGGATAACTTCAAGACAATCTTGAAGTTAGGATTAAGGAACAAGGAGTCAAACACTTTCAAACTATCATCAACAGAGGCTTAAGGATTTCCACAAATGGATTCAGGTACGCTTCCGCTCATGTTGTTGTTGTTCCAAATTGTTCAATATGAAGGCTATTGTATTTTAGTCGGAATCATTATTCTAAAAAATCACGGATATTTGAAAACATTTTTCGTAACTCTGCAGTCTTAATGAGGGAAATAGCTTATGTAATGTTAGAGGTACCCCTAGAATTAGAAAGTTGATGCAGCAATTCAATCTATAGTATATCAGTAGATAGGTTTGGATATACGTAGTTAGTTTTTGATGAATTAGATTAGATAGTCAGTTGAGTATAGTATTGTAATGCAAATACGTTGGTGATTAATAAAACATTAATTACCAAAAAAAAAGTGACTAAGAAAATAGTCGAGGAAGCATAACTTGTAAATTAAAGTGTTTTAGGTTCGAGAAAATAAGCAGGGGTAATAAGGAAATTATTCCTCAAAAAGAATACTACTGTAACAGACACCAGTAAATGAAGGAAAATTTTACATTTATAAATTTTTGATTGATCTCTATAATTTTTTATTTTCCTTAAAAATAAAATAAGTTATCAATATCGTTGTTTATAATAGTCAGAAACTTATTTCAACTAGAAACAAAAAAGCTTATTCCTATATTTATTCTAACTGAAAATTCTATCTAGACATGAATTAAATAAACTAAATCCTAAATAACTAAAGTTTCCTACTACAACTTTGAATTAGTTTTCCAACATTCTCCCATAATTCAAAGTTGTATGGGTCTAACTTGTTCATTGTGTTGTTATGTTGAAGCACTTCTCTCCAACTTTTACTTTTGATGAAGCACATGTCTCCGTCCCTCAATTTGTTGAAGCACCTGTCTCCAACTCACGTTGATGCACATTGTCACCAACACTCAATTTTATTAAAACATCTGTCTCAAACTCATGTTGATGTACTTTGTCATCAACCATTGATATACTTTGTCACCTACATTCAATTTTTGTTGAAACACATTATGAACTACCAATCTTTTTAAATGTTTCTCCAACTTTTATAGAAGAGTTTCTTCATCTTGTGCCATATTTATTTGCACTTCTTTAAATTTATTTTTTTCTTGAAACTTTTCATCAAATAATATAATTTCTTTTACAACTTTTTATGCTTTTACCAAAATATTTTTGGCTAGACAGGCCGCATACTTTGGCTAGCGCCACCAGCCGATAGCGGTAGCTATTTTATTCTCTTCCAAGATCGTAAAAGCTCTGATACCAATATGAAGGAAAATATTTTATTTATAAAAATTTCTGATTTATCTCTGCAATTCTTATTTCCTATAGAAATAAAATAAGTTATGAATAACCTTATATATAATAGTCGGAAACCTATTTCAACTAGAAACGGAAAAGCCTATTCTTATATTTATTCTAACTGCAAATTCTATTTAGACATGAATTAAATAAATCAACTTTTAAATAGCTAAGAATATCTATTACAACTTTGAATTAGTATTTCAACCGTAAAGTAAAAAAATGGAGACATCGAAGAGGAAAAAACGAAGTTGAGCACCACAAAATAGTGAAGCATTTAAATTAGACATCATGAAGATAAGAGCGAGAGATAAATCAGAATCTGAATGCAAAAATTGCAAAGGCCATTAAATTTTTTAGGCCACGTCCATTACTCAATAGATAAGAACCGATTTAATTTTCACTAATCCTCTCCTAAACATTTTGTTTTATGATTTTCTTTATTTTCTCAAATTGCTTGAGACTTCTCTCGCAATGTGTATAAGCAATATTTGGCAGTGCTTGTTTTCAGTTTTAATTTTCGAGGATCACTTCTTTATTTGACCGTTTACAACTGCGTACAAATTCTGACTAATTTTGCAATAATTCCCTTAAAGAAACGAAAAGGTAAAAATTAGTACCCTGAGTTTACGATAAAGTAGAAAAGTTCACCATATATAATTCATATGGACGACGGCTGAAGCATAACGAGACGAGTGTGACGTAAGAACAACACTCTACAATCTGAGAGGGGGCCTAACGTTTGTTACTTATGCCTCAAGACTAGGATTCCGTTTGGCTTAATTTATTTGGAGTAGCGGATAAGTATTAGGTGTTGAAAAATACTTTTAAGTGCTGAAACTGATTTAAAAAATAAGCAGTTATGTATTTGAATAAAAGTGCTGAAATTAATAATAAGCAACTAAAAAACTAGGTATACGAAGAGTTTTATTTCAAAAAGAAGTATTTTAGGGATATAATATTTTGGTCAAATTTAAAATGTTTATAAGCTGAAAGTTGATAAGTTTGGGGAGACCAACTTATGGCTTTTAGCTTATTTTTGTCTTATAAACACATAACTTATAAGCACTTTTAATTTTACCAAACGCGTTATTATATCTTTAGTTATCTTTCTTTATTCATTATTCTATGCCCTTATCGTCATAAGTCATAACCCACGCGCAGTGAGGAGTTTGTTTGCTCGCTTCTCCTATTATTATAGAATTTTTGTTTGTACAAATACAAGACCCTTGTTTGATTCATTCAAAAAAATGATGTAATGACTAATTAAGTGACTAAGAAAATAGTCGAGGAAGTACAACTTGTAAATTAAAGTGTTTTAGGTTCGAGAAAACAAGCAGGGGTAATAAGGAAATTATTTGAGTATTCTAATATAAAGAAATATAAAGAAAAACTCAAACATATTATTTTTGTTTACGATAGGCTTTCAATCTATTACAACTATGAAAATGTGTATATTTATTACTTTATTCTTTGTTTTAAACACTCGCAAATAGTATATTAAATGCTTTAAAATTTATTTGTGAAAATATCACTTAATTCTTTTCTCTAAAGACAAGTGTGTTTTCTGGTAATTAATTATGATTAAATGATAAAATATATGTGAAAGATACGTGTGAATGCATTTAAACACTGAAAAATCTGTCATTTACAGCGATAACATTGGCGCCACTTACCTTTGTGCTAACCCTGTGTTTCATTCGCGCATGAAACACATCTCCATTGATTATCACTTTGTTCGTCAATTGGTTCAGAATGGGTCTCTTCGTGTTGCTCACGTATCCTCTGCTGATCAGCTTGCTGATGCTCTCACCAAGCACTTATCTCGTCCTCGGCTTCTTCTGCTGATGTCCAAGATTGGCGTGTCCTCCGGCATTTTGACGTAATATATGCTATATATTTTCGTTTTTTTTTGTTCCTTACATCTTTAGTTTTGAAAATTATAACGTCTGTAGTAGGTGGTAACGATGAGTTTGCAATTCTCCACCGTGTTTTACTTCAACATATTGCCTATAATTAGAGAGTCAGTCTCTAATATAATCCCTGTTGAATGCACCATTCATTTCATGCTTGCCTGCATAAGCTTCAACAAAATCATTGTTGCTGCAAGTTTTAGGTACAACAAAAGCCATATACAAATCATCCCTGATGAGTGGAAAAAGCTCCCATTATAGTTGACTTTCACTTTCCCTACAGGAGGCAATTCCTAATACAACCAAGCTATTAGGAACATGTCTGAGTTTCTCAACTATTTCGCAGATTTTAGGCCAAGACTGATCCAACTTACAGCTCGGAATGTCTGAGTTTCTCAACTATTTCGCAGATTTTAGGCCAAGACTGATCCAACTTACAGCTCGGGATTGCCAATTTCAAAGTTGTTCTGAGGATCCAAAAAATATTCTGGTACATACTACTCTACACACCATCCTCTTCTTATCCTCATATTTACTTGAACTGATGTCTTTCCAGATTTCCCAACATATGGCCAAAGGGGTAATGTTAAGGATCATTTTATGAACTCCATTGACAGGATTAGTATCAATATAAATTTGTAAAACTTCTCCGATCGGTCTATTATGATGTCTAATACCGAAAAAACCACCAAAGCATCATCAAGAGGAAGTTTCTTTCGTAACATTCTTCATGCCAGAAATAAAATCTTAAAAGGAACTTTAGAATGTCATATATAAATCATACTATAATGCCGGACTTCATTATTATTCTTCTGATACACAGACTTAGTAGAGAATTTTCCATCATTAGAGGCTTCCCATATAGGGTAGTCTTCCAGATCCTGTTTCCAAATTGGAGAAGTCTTATGATAATGTATGCTATTTCACTCGTTGTCTAAGATTTTTATTAGTTAAATATTCAAATTTTTTCACATGATGTCGTAACCAAATTTTTATAAGCCTATCTTCATAACAATTTTCTTTTATCGCTTCTGAAATTTTTGTCTCAACTCATTCCTTCAAGTTGCCTGCTCTAGTCTATATTCTATCCCAATATAATTCCCAACTCTGATCCAAAGAATTGAGCAATTCCATCAATATTTTTATCCTAAGCCAACTCTTTATCCTGTTGAGTGCACGATTGGTCTCCTAAAAGCAAATAATAGACAGCGTAACCGAGAAAAGAATAAAAAGAAATAAAGAAATTCATATGTAAACCCTAGAATTCGATAACTCGTGCAAATCGACGTTGAAAATATTCATATTCCATATTATTGTGAAGACTTGCCAAATAAATTTATATTAGGGTTCAATTACTTCATTCATTATTAATTAGGCTTTTGGTTGAATGTTCATCAGCCCTAAGGTGCTAAATTTCACTGCTTGCACTATTCTGTCTCTAATTTAAAAAACAAAACATTTCTTGAAAATGGCTTTAAAATTTAAGCTAGTGTATGGACTAGAGTCTAACCACACGATAATACAGAATATCCCAGCAGTTTGAAATATTAAAGCGTAACAATTTCTTAAATCAATATCTAATTCTTTGGCTCTAGCTAGTTTATAAAATTGAATTCACCTTGAATGTGGCGGGATATTCACTATGTAAAATACGTGTAGATGAAGAAACGGAGCTTCCTTTCCTCAATATTCACATGGGGCTGGACCTCGCATATATATATGTAGAGTGGGAAAATAAAAAAAAATTACTACTTCATAAATAGTTCACATTCATGTCTTTATGATGACTTTGTCATTAAACCAAGAATAATGTTACATAAAATTAACTCCCATTTGGCTTCTTGTGTTTTTCTGATGGAAGAAAATGTAGATGATTTGCCTATATAAACATCATCACTTGTGAGCTAAATAACCAGCAAAACATTTATTCTCTCTTTCTCTAAAAAGACTATTTTTCTTCCTATTTCGTGGGGCAATTCTTTTTTGCAAACTCCAAACTTACAGCCATGATTGCGCGTGTTTGGGAGTATTATAGAACCTTGGGGAACAGTCGATCTTGATGATTGCACCCAGTCGGACCAAATCTCTTTCAAGGAAGTGGCTTGGCCACGACATATAGTATTTATTCGATAAGTTATTTCTATTTTCTTGTTATTCTTGGTCAATATTATCAATCATTTTTCTAACAATTTGAATGCGATTCCACATATAATATTTATAATGGCTACCACTTTGAATAAAACTATTCTAGGCCTATTGGATGAAAATAATTATAACTGTTGGTCCTAGAAACATATGATTTTCTTTGAACAATTAAAGTTAAGTATGATTTGTTCAAGGAACCTTCTCCTTATATTGTTTCTAATACTACTGCTATTGCTGATGGTTCTAATACTACTTATGCTATTGTTGTGATGATAATGCTAAAAAGAAATTCAAAAAAGATCGTAAAACTGTTCGAGGACATCTGCTTAATCATATAACTAACCATCTGTTTGATTTATTTTTAAATTATACATATGCTAAAGTCATATGTGATAACTTGGAGAAGAAATATGGCACAGATGATACTGGAAAAAAGAAGTATGTGGTTGGACAGAAAAATTAAGAGACGTATGTCTCATAAGGATTGTGAATATAGTACTAAGATTCTAGAAAGGTTTTGTGAGAAAAAGGGTATTATATATGAGGTTAATGCTCCTTATAACCCCCAACAAAATAGAGTAGCTAATTGAAAAGTTGGGCTCTTAAGAAATGATGATTTCTGTGGTTTTGAGTTCAAGTTTGTCTGATAAGATGTTGGGGGTGGTGGTGGGGGGGGGGGGGGTTGTCTTATATGTATGCTATTTGCTTAATAGAGCCGTTCATAAGAAGTAGATAAAACTGTTTATGAGTTATGGAAATAATATGTCCCTAACTGGAAATTTTTCAAAGTCGTGTTTGGATAAGGTAGGTCTACCTCATTTTAAACAAGTAACTGTAGGATCCAAGATTTTTAATGTTGTTTTTATTGGTTATGCTCAAAAACTCTTGCATATAGTTTTCTATCTTTGAATGATTATTCTATTTGTGAGTTTAGAGGTGCAAGAATTATTTTTGCATTATTTTCTATCGGAACATGCTTAAAAATTCTTCTACATTTATGTCTGTTAATTCTCATATTGTGTCTTCTTCTATTACTGCTAATGATCATGAATTTGAGCCTAGAATGAGTACGAGATATGGAACTAAAGTTAACTTAGTCATGACTTTATAACTACTTTGTTGACTAGAAACATAGATCTTGATCTTTTTAGTTATGAATTAGTGTTACTTATTTAATAGAAGAAGACCCTAAGCTTATGATGAAGAAATAAGGTCAATAAATGTTAATTTTTGGAAAGAGACAATTAAATGTGAATTAGACTCTATAGTTTCTAATCACACATGGGACTTGTCTGATCTGCCTAAAGGTTATAAAACCTATAAGTAGCAAACGGATATTTTAGAAGAAATTGAAACCTGATGGTACAATTAAAAAAATATAAGTGTAGACTTGTAATTAAGGGCTTTAACCAAAAGAAATGCATCGACTACTTTGATACTTATTCTCACGTGACTAAAATAGCAACTATTAGAACTCTTGTTGCTTTAGCCGCTATCCGTAATTTAATGATATATCAAATGGATGTTAAATGACTTTTTAGAATTGTGATTTATAGGAAGATATCTATATGACTCAACCTGAGGATTTTGTGATCCAAGGACAGGAGAATAAAGTGTGGAAATTGAGAAAGTCTATGTATGGTCTTAAGCAAGCACTTAAGTAATGGTATGAAAAGTTTAATAACACACAAGTAAATAATAGTTTTGTTGTTAATGCATCCAATACTTGTGTTTATTCCAAGATGCTAGGATCAGATTGTGTGATAATATATCTGTACGTGGATGACATGTTAATCTTTTGCCCTAATGTGGATATAATAAATGAAACTAAGAACTTTTTTGTCTGCTAAATTTGAAATAAAAGATCTTGGAGAAATATATGTGATTTTAGGGATTAAAATCAAAAGAACTGCTTATGATTTTTTAATGTCCCAGTCTCATTATATTGAAAAAATATTGAAAATTTTTAATTATTTTGATGTAGCTCATGTGAGAACCCCTCATGATCTTAACATACACTTGAGAAAGAATAAAGAATCTAGTGTTTCTCAAACTGAATATGCTAAGATAATTGGTAGTGTAATATTTCTCATTAATTATTGACGGCTTGATATTACTTATGTTGTTAGTAGATTGAGTAAAATACTCAAAACCCAGTAGTGAACACTTGAATGCTCTTTATCGTTTGCTACAGTATTTGGGAAGTATCATAGATCGGTGTTTGCATTTTAATAAATTGTCTACAGTTTTTAGAAGGTTGTTGTGATACAAAATTGGTTACTGACAATGATGAATTTAGCTCTACTAATGCCTATGTGTTTACTTTTGGTGCAGGTGTTATCGCATGAAAATCTTCAAAAGAGACTTGTATAGCATGTTCGAGCATAGAATTTGAATTTATTTCTCTTGAGCTAGCATAGAAAGTAGCTAAATGCTAAGAAACTTATTGGCAGATGTGACTTTGTGGGGATGACAAACTTCAACAATTCCTTTACACTGTGTCTCACAAGCGGCAATTTGAATTGCCAAGAATAGTGTGTAATAGTAAAAGAAGACATATCCGCATTAGATATGGTGCAGTGGAATAATTTTGTGGTTCTATAAATTTGTGATTTATTTTAATGCTAGTTGATAAGAAGTAGATGCTAATTGTGAGACTAGAAAAAAATATAAGAGCTCAGAAACGGTTAGTTTAAGCTAATCGAGCGGCTGAGATCCGAGGCATCGAGCCTGGTTACACGAGGCCTCGAGGTCAAGCTCGATACTGAGTTGTGGTCGGCCAATAAAAGGCTAATAATTTTGAGAGATTTGATGAAGACTCTTTATGACCAATAATGAGCAATAAGTAAAGAATAATTACTAAAGCACAATAAATATAAGCAATAAATGAAAGTAGGTAATAGAACAAAATGATAATGTGTTTAAGTATGGAGAGCAGAGAATGTTCTTATATTAAATATTATGTGTTGTATATCCCTTACAAAATGACAAGGGTCCTCTTTATATATAAGGGAGAATCTCAACATAGTATAAATGCATTTACTAAAAAAATCTGGGGCGGGTACAACCATTTAATGTCACGGTATGGGCTCGTACTAGCCTAGAAGGCTTGTTCGTCTTTAATCAAATGCCTAGGGAACTTCCCAATTCTCCATCATAGCTATCGATTTGCATTTCCCCAGAGTCGAGCATTAGGAACCCCTTTGAGGATACACCTCGAGCCTTAGGAGGCATGTCTATGAAGTACCGTAATGACTATGAAATCGGCTCCTCTGATTTTACCGTATGCAGATAGTCCCCGCATTTCCTAGAATAAAGATGATAGGATGAGATTTCTAACTCTTTCTTCTTTGATACTACCGTAATGACGTTAGTCTATCAAAGCAATAAATTCTATGACTCAAAAGCCGCGCAAGGGTCACTGTCAATATGACTATCGAGAAGCCTACAAAACACCATTGATTCGGCCTTTTCGCTACCTGTATGGCTTCTATAACTACCCCAACCGTTTAGTGATTCACACATTTACTACATCTTCAAACTTTTAGGGGTAAGTTCACCCTCTTTCACATTCTTTTCTCTTCCGTTCTTGGTTCCTCACTTCCTTTCTCAGAAAACCTTTCTATTATCATGGACAGAACCTCGAAAAGAGAGTGCTGCCTCTTCATCTCGATCATACAAGGGTAACCCAAAGTGGCCCCAAGTGCTGAACAATGTATCCCTACTGAGTTCTACACTTTGTTTGATTTTTCTATCGAGAATTCCTTGTCTAAGTCGGGCCGATGCGAGCACGTGTCTCGGTATATTAACATCCTGAGTAATGTGAGTGTGTAATTTTTTTCCTACATGAATTACACCTACATATTCAAACAAAATAATTTCTGTTATTTGTTTGCAATTTTGTGGATTTTGTGGCAATTTTCGTTAATTGTTTGTATTTTGTTCGTGCATATTAATTAGTGAAAAATACAAAAATATGTTGCATGTATAATTAGGAATTAATTTCATATTTTAATAATTATTCAGTAATTAAGTTGTTTTACAAAAGGAAAATCACAAAAATAGTCATTTTGCACCCTTTAACTTCATATTTTGAATTTAGGTGATTTTTGCTTTTAATTTCATTTTAATTATTTGCGATAATAACTATGTAGGATTGATTAACATTTTATAGGTAAATTTGAGGTTTGTAGATTAATTAAAGATTTTTAGTAATTTTTGAAAATGAAAAATGAAAGAAAAATGAAAAAAATTAATGAAAAGAAATCTGAAAATAAAACAAATGAGAAGAGAAAATTGGGACAATTAACCAGCCGAAACACACCCTTATCCCGGTCCAGCCCAACCCTTAACAAGGTACAGCCTCTACTAAACCAAAACGACGTCGTTTTAAGTAGGATCAATCCCAGCCATCGAGGTTTGATGATCGGACGGCTGGGAAGCTTAGGTTAATTGATATATAAATGTCCAAATAGGACCCCGCCCCTCAGAGCCCCCTACCCCCCTCCATTTCTCACCTGTTCATCGGAGAACGTAACGACACCGTCCTCCGCCGTGCGCCGCCAACCGAAAATTGATTCCACCGGCGGCGATCGTTCAAAGAACCCAAATTTAACACCACTTGACCGCCTTCCCCTCCTCTTTTCAAATCCATGCCCCGTTTCTCTCAAATCCCACTCAAACTGTTTGAATAGTTGAAACCCTAGTAGCCGCCTCCATCGTATGCGGCAGTGTCGCCATCCAAATGACTCAATATGTCATTTGTTTTTTAACTGAGTAAAAAGAAAAGTACCTTATTTACTATGAAACAGAGGGAGTAAGTTTTAATGATTAACAATTTATTTTAATTCCTCAAGCATTTCGACGTAATATATGCTATATATTTTTGTTTTTCTTTTGTTCCCTACTCCTTTAGTTTTGAATATTATAACGTCTGTAGTAGATGGTAACGATGTCGTTAACCTCAAGAACTTTGTTGATTACGTTTTGGCAGGATTATATACCACAATGTATTGAAAAAATAAATTGTAATGAAGGGGGGCGAAATTCATGTAGATCTCATGAATGGAGCCATTTAAATTGTTTGGTTTTCAAGTATATAAAATCTTTGAACTGTTTATAACACTATATAAAAGGTAAACTTTATTAAAAATCAACTATAAGATCCTATGAATTATGAACGTGATAAAGAGAGTAATATATAGCCTGCTATAACCTACTGTTAAGTTATATTGATAATATAAGAAAATTTGAAAATATAAATATATAAGATATATTAATTACCAAAAAAATAAAAAATAAATATAAGATGTAATTAGATAATTAAGTCACAATCCCTAATAGTAAATGACCCTGCACTCGTCATCCAGCGAGTGTCTCATCTCAATATAGCACCACGATGTGTAAATCCAGGGTTTCAAACCGTCAGGACATGATTTACATTCACTACTCACCTCAAGCTGGCCAAAACTCTGGCTCGCTATGCCCCTGCCTCTCAAATCGGACTCCTTGAGCGCCGAATCTGACCAAAACAACAACAAATACGTCACAATATGCTCAGGGAACAAAATCCGATTGAAAAAAATCAAAAATTATCAAAAACCCTGAAATTAGCAAAACCCGAACTCCGGACCCACTTCTCGAAACTCAAAAATTTTCACATCACCGGGTTCATTATCTCGCCACGAGTCTAACCATACGAAAATTATCCAAATCTGAATCTATTTGGCCCTTCAAATCATCATTTTATATTTTGAAAGATTCCACAATTTTATTTCAAATTCATCCTAAATCACGAGTTCAATGATGAATTCAATGATAGATTCATGTACTCTAGCCAAATCTGAGTTAGAATCACTCACTCCGATGAATTTCTTGAAAAACCTTCGAAAAATAGCCAAAATCCAAGTTCTCTAGGGTAAAATTGTTGGAAGAGGATTGCTATTAATATTTGGAGGGAGGCTTTTAGGCTAAGGGAATTTTGGAAGAGTAGAAAGATTTTGGAGAAGAGAAACTTTTATTACTCAAACTTGTTTTTGATTCTTTTGGCTTGATATGTTGCGTGTTGTGTGTTATACAAATGCCAAATGCCATCCCATATTTATAGGGGAGGCTTGCCAAGCTCTAGAGTGTCTAGAGAGTTCTACCATTTCCTAGCTATGTACATGTGCTAGAATTCTAGAGAGTCTAGAGAGTTCTATTACTTTCTAGCTAGGTTCATGTGCTAGAATTCTATGGAGAATTCTAGAGTATTTCCAAGCTCAAATGGACTAGAGTTCTCTAGAACGTTCCGGAATCTAGAGTTGCCTAGAATGTTCCGGAATTGGGCTATTTATTTTTCATAATTTCTTAAGCCCAAATAATTATAACAAAATCAAGTTTATTTTATTTTCAACACCCCCCCTTAAACTTGATTTGTCATTCCAAGCAGACTTCTTAACTTGATGAAGTCCTCTTGCTTGAGTGGCTTGGTGAAGATATCCGCAACTTGGTCTTTGGACTTCACGTACTTTACTTGTACATCCTTTCTTGTGATGCACTCTCTTATGTAGTGATAGCGTGTGTCAATATGCTTGCTTCGATCATGGAACACCGGATTTTTCGCCAACGCCAACGTCGACTTATTATCCACGCATATTGTAGTTGGATCTTCTTGTGGACATCCCAGCTCCTTTAGCAAACTTCGCATCCAGATTGCATGACATACACAGGAGGTAGCGGTAACGTACTCAGCTTCACATGTGGATAGAGTGACAATTGGTTGTTTCTTGGACATCCAAGTGAAGGCGGTGTCTCCCATGAAGAACACGAAGCCCGTGGTACTTTTTCTATCATCAATGTCTCCGGCCCAATCGCTATCGCTATAACCAACCAGCTTATAATCATTAGAAGTTGAATAGAACAAGCCAAAGTTGATTGTACCTTTGAGGTACCGGAGAATTCTTCTTGCAGCCTTCAAGTGTGTAGTAGTTGGATTCTCCATGTAGCGACTTATGAGGCCGGTGGCGTAGAGAATGTCAGGTCTCGTGCAAGTCAAATATCGTAAGCTCCCAACTAAGCTCTTGAACATCGTCGTGTCCACTTTCTCAGCTTCATCATGCTTCGACAACTTGATCCCGCACTCCACCGGTGTGTTGACTGGGTTGCAATCATCCATCTTGAACTTCTTTAGGATCTCCTTCACGTATCCCTCCTGTGAGATGAAAATTCCATCCTCAAGTTGTTTGACTTCAATGCCAAGATAGTACGCCATAAGCCCAATGTCGGTCATCTCGAACTCTTTAGCCATCGCTTGTTTGAACTCATCGATCATCCTTTGGTTATTTCCTGCAAAGATTAAATCATCCACGTACAAGCAAATGATCAAGATATCTCCATCTTTCATCTTGGCATAGAGCGCATGCTCATGTGGGCATTTGGCGAAGTCATTTTCTTGCAAGTACTTGTCGATCCTACTGTTCCACGCCCTTTTTGTGCTTGCTTTAGTCCATATAATGCCTTCTTCAATCTTAAGACTTTGTCTTCCTACGTCTTCACCTCATAGCCTATAGGTTGTCGGATGTAAAATTCTTCCTCAAGGACTCCATTCAAGAACGCCGACTTTACATCCATTTGGTGTATCTTCCATTTATTTTGAGCTGCCATAGAAATGATTAGTCTTACAGTTTCTAAACGGGCTACAGGGGCAAATACCTCGTCATAGTCGATGCCGGCTCTTTGACTGTATCCTTTTGCAACAAGCCTTGCCTTGTATCTTTCGATTTCTCCCTTACAGTTTTTCTTTGCCTTGTACACCCACTTGACGTCGATCGCCTTTTGCCCTTTTGGAAGTGAAGTCAGCTCCCAGGTGTCGTTCTTTTCGATGGACTGTATCTCCTCATCCATTGCATCTCGCCATTTCTTACTTTGTACGGCTTCTTCAAAGGTAACTGGTTCACAATCAGCAAATAGACAAAGAAGAGTTAGGTCCTCTAACCTTTCAGTGTCTTCATAAATGTCTTCCAAACTCCTTGCGCGTTCCTCGCTCCTTTCATTCAGAAACGATGGTGGCGAGTCATCTTGAACTGCTGTTGGCGAGGTAGGTGGAGTAGTTAGCTCTCGATGGGCATCCTCTGCTGTAGATCTTTGCTCTTCTTCTTCGGTTGGAATAATGGAACTAAAGTCCTCGAGAGAACCAAAATTCCATTCTCCTTCTTCATCAAACTCCACGTCCCGACTTATCACAAGCTTGTTAGTATCTGGATTATATAATTTGTAGCCTTTGGAGTTGGAATCATACCCGATAAAGATGAACGCCTTACTTTTGTCATCGAGCTTGCTCCGTGTCTCGTCTGGTACATGTGCGTATGCTTTGCTTCCAAAGACTCTTAGATGGGAGATTCCTGGCTTCCTTCCACTCCAAGCTTCTTGTGGTGTCTTTCCCCACACGCTCCTTGTTGGTGATCGGTTGAGTAGGTAGACTGCACACGCTACTGCTTCGGCCCAGAATTCCTTTGGTAGCTTCTTGCTCTTTAGCATACTCCGCGCCATGTCTAGAATTGTCCGGTTCTTCCTTTCCGCCACTCCATTTTGTTGGGGGGACCTTGGTACCATTAATGGACGCCTTATTCCATGCTCCTTGCAAAAATTCTGGAACTCTCTAGAAGTGAACTCGCCTCCACGATCGGATCTCATGGCCTTTATGTGTAGTCCACTTTCTTTTTCCACTGCCTCTTTGAATTTCTTGAATACTTCAAATGCCTCCGATTTTTGCTTCAAGAAATACACCCATGTCTTTCTAGAAAAATCATCAATAAATAGAAGGAAATAGTTGCTTTTACCGAGGGAGCTTGGCTTGATCGGACCACATATGTCGGTATGTATGAGCTCCAATGGCTTTTGGGCTCTCGAGCTTGACTCCTTTGGAAAACTCTTCCGAAATTGCTTTCCGAGTAGGCATCCTTCGCATAATTGATCGGGGTGTCTAATGGATGGTAGTCCTCGCACCATGTCCTTTTTGGATAGTAGCTCCAAGCCTCCAAAATTCAAGTGCCCAAATCGAAGATGCCAAAGCCAAGATACATCTTTGTAGCAAGCTTTAAGACACTTTGCAACATCATTTTGAATGTTCAACAAGAACATTCTATTTTTGGACATAGGCACCTTAGTGATTAAATTGTTTTTATTATCTCTTATGGAAAGACTATGATCTTTCATGTGAATGTCATAGCCCTTCTCTAAGAGTTGCCCCAAACTCAATATATTATTTTTCATGTTGGGCACATAGTAGACATTTGAGATAAATTGGTGATTTCCATTCTTCAAGCGGATTAGGATGTTACCTTTGCCTTTCACTGGTATTTTGGATTCATCACCAAAAGAAACATTACCACTCACCGATTCATCGAGCTCCACAAACATGCTCCTCTTTCCACACATATGGTTGCTCGCCCCGGTGTCAAGGTACCAAGTGTTGTCTTGTCTCCCTTCTTCTCCTTTGTATGCTAGAAGTAGGGTCACGTCTTTTTGGCCCTTATCCTCCACAAGGTTGGCGGTCTCTTCGACTTTGATTTGAGACCCTCTACATTGTGAAGCATAGTGTCCATATTTTTGACAAGAATAATATTTGATTTGAGATTTATCGTACCTTGCACCTTGGTTGCCTCTCCCACGACTTGGGTATTCTCTTCTTTCTTCATTGATGTTGAAACCTCCTCGTCCACGTCCATGGCCTCGACCTCGTCCACGACCACGACCTCTTCCATATTGACCTCGTCCATTTCCGATATTTTCTTCCTTATCTTTTATTTGCATCTTGAATAATTGCTCCACTATATCTTGTTTTTTCTTATGCTTTTCTTCATATGCTTGTAAGGATCCCATTAATTGATCAATTGACATCTCCTCCAAATTTTTAGTTTTTTCAATTGTTATGACAATATGCTCGAATTTGGAAGTTAATGACCGGAATATCTTCTCAATAATTCTAACATCTTCCAATTTTTTACCATTTCTTTTCATTTGATTTGAAACCACCAAAACTCTTGAAAAATAGTCGGAAATGGACTCCCCTTCTTTCATATGTAAAGACTCAAATTCTCCTCTTAAAGTTTGGAGACGTACCTTCTTTAGTTGCTCGGCACCTTTGCAAGACGTTTGGAGTTTCTCTCACGCTTCCTTAGCAGTGGCTGCACTTGAGATCTTCTCGAACCCATCATCATCCAATGCTTGGTAGATGAGGTAGAGAGCTTTCTTGTCTCTCTTTCTTGAATCCTTCACACCATCCTTTTGAGTTTGGGATAATGTAGATTCATCTAGGGGCTCATTGTAGCCTTTCTCTACAATATCCCAAACATCATGTGCACCTAGGAGAGCCTTCATCTTGATACTCCAGTAATCATAGTTGCTCTTGTTGAGCATAGGAACTTGGAAGGATGCAACACCATTTGCCATGATTTTAGAAATTTTTTGGTAAGAATCTTGTAGCTCTGATACCACTTTGTTGGAAGAGGATTGCTATTAATATTTGGAGGGAGTCTTTTAGGCTAAGGGAATTTTGGAAGAGTAGAAAGATTTTGGAGAAGAGAAACTTTTATTACTCAAACATGTTTTTGATTCTTTTGGCTTGATATGTTGTGTGTTGTGTGTTATACAAATGCCAAATGCCATCCCATATTTATAGGGGAGGCTTGCAAAGCTCTAGAGTGTCTAGAGAGTTCTACCATTTCCTAGCTATGTACATGTGCTAGAATTCTAGAGAGTCTAGAGAGTTCTATTACTTTCTAGCTAGGTACATGTGCTAGAATTCTATGGAGAATTCTAGAGTATTTCCAAGCTCAAATGGACTAGAGTTCTCTAGAACGTTGCGGAATCTAGAGTTGCCTAGAATGTTCCGGAATTGGGCTATTTATTTTTCATAATTTCTTAAGCCCAAATAATTATAACAAAATCAAGTTTATTTTATTTTCAACAAAAATATCAAATAAAAATCCAAACATTCGTATTTATATAGTAACCCCCAGATTTCCAATCCCCGCGGGCCGCACCAAATCGACCGCGCCCGCACAAAACCAGTGTGGTCCGCGCAAAAATGGCCGCGGCCGCACAGGTGTTCTCTTCAATGACAGGCTTTAGTATTTTGGCCATAACCTTTGCTACAAATGTTCAAATTGTGATATCTTTACATTTCTGGAAATTAGGTACGAAGGACTACAACTTTTGTGTTAAAATTATCTCAAAATTCCTTGTAGATCAAAAGAGATGAGCTTCCGAAGTCGGATCAGTGGCCCAGCTCCTTCACCGCTGACCGGCAAAGCACGACCGCGGCCGCGGAGCCTCCTACCGCGGTCTGCGAAAATATGACCATGGTCCGCGGTCGTGGGATCAGGGATTCGACCCTCAAGGACTCCAAGAGCTATATTTTAGCCTAAAGACACCCCAAGACCTATTTGGAACTCACCCGAGCCCTCGGAACTTCAAACCAAACGCACCAACGAGTCTGAAAAAATATAACACGGACTTAGTGGATGCCTCAAATCATATCACATAACATTAAAATCACCAATGATGCATATGAAACAGACTTAAGATTATTAATAATTCTAAAAATATGCACACAATCTATTCCATTAAACAAAGCTTCTATCTTGCATAATACATATGATTTGAAGCTTTGTATATGATACTTTTTTATTGGACAATTCCAAAAATAATTTAGATAGAAAGTTTGATTGTTAAGCTCTTAGATTGTCTTTAAGAGAAATCTATTGGATACCTTTTTGCTGAAAATTTGGACATGAACCTTCGCCAATTCAAGCGATATATTTGCACGAGAATGAAACATACAAAACAAGCTACAATTACAAAGTTCGTCCATCCATCTTAAAAGAATTTATTTTTCTAGGTAGCTTTAAAATTTCTTCCTTAGAGTTTAAATATATATAGGTTTAATTATAAATTTATTAATAATGTATTAGCTTTCTTTAATATTTAATTAGTGAAATATACATATCTTTTGAGATTTAAATATTTGAATAGTTTTCGTATTTTTTATATGTAACATTAAAAAGGAAAAAATAATTTATTTTTGAAAATTTTTGTCTATTAAAACCAAAAAATATTGAAACGTTAAATGCAATAGTATATATAAAAGTCATTCACTATAAAAAGCCAAAAAATATCAGAACAAATGAGGTTGTTATAGAGAGAATTGAATGTATATAACAAAATTATTGCTCCGAAATTTGACAAAAGGATTGCTTTGAAAAATTGGCTCTTACCAATTAATGTGATTATTGGTCAATAAAATAGATAATAAATTCGTGAGTTATTTAATCGACACTTTCACTCAGTTTATCATAATTAAAAAAGGATTTATTTATTTCATGGTCTCAAAAAGCTAATGTGTTCGTTAGGGCTTTGCACAATTAACAAAAATATTGTTCATAAAGATAAGATAATAACTAATTTAAAATCATCAATTCCTCCAAAAGAATACTACTGTAACAGACACCAGTAAATGAAGGAAAATTTTACATTTATAAATTTTTGATTGATCTCTATAATTTTTTATTTTCTTTAAAAATAAAATAAGTTATCAATATCGTTGTTTATAATAGTCAGAAACTTATTTCAACTAGAAACAAAAAAGCTTATTCCTATATTTATTCTAACTGAAAATTTTATCTAGACATGAATTAAATAAACTAAATCCTAAATAACTAAAGTTTCCTACTACAACTTTGAATTAGTTTTCAACATTCTCCCGTAATTCAAAGTTGTAGTGGTCTAACTTGTTCGTTGTGTTGTTATGTTGAAGCACTTCTCTCCAACTTTTACTTGTGATGAAGCACATGTCTCCGTCCCTCAATTTGTTGAAGCACCTGTCTCCAACTTACGTTGATGCACATTGTCACCAATACTCAATTTTATTAAAACATCTGTCTCAAACTCATGTTGATGTACTTTGTCATCAACCATTGATATACTTTGTCACCTACATTCAATTTTTGTTGAAACACATAATGAACTACCAATCTTTTTAAATGTTTGTGCCAAATTTTTTTGCACTTCTTTAAATTTATTTTTTTTCTTGAAACTTTTCATCAAATAATATAATTTTTTTTTTACAACTTTTTATGCTTATACCAAAATATTTTTGGCTAGAAAGGCAGCATACTTTGACTAGCGCCACCAGCCGATAGCGGTAGCTATTTGATTCTCTTCCAAGATCGTAAAAGCTCTGATACCAATATGAACGAAAATATTTTATTTATAAAAATTTCTGATTTATGTATGCAATTCTTATTTCCTCTAGAAATAAAATAAGTTATGAATAACCCTACATATAATAGTCGGAAACCTATTTCAACTAGAAACGGAAAAGCCTATTCTTATATTTATTCTAACAACAATTTCTATTTAGACATGAATTAAATAAACCAAATTTTAAATAGCTAAAAATATCTATTACAACTTTGAATTAGTATTTCAACCGTAAAGTAAAAAAATGGAGACATCGAGGAGGAGAAAACGAAGTTGAGCACCACAAAATAGTGAAGCATTTAAATTAGACATCATGAAGATAAGAGCGAGAGATAAATGAGAATCTGAATGCAAAAATTGCAAAGGCCAATAAATTTATTAGCACGTCCATTACTCAATAGATAAGAACCGATTCAATTTTCACTAATCCTCTCCTAAACATTTTTTGTTATGATTTTCTTTATTTTCTCAAAGTGCTTCAGACTTCTCTCGCAATGTGTATAAGCAATTTTTGGCAGTGCTTGTTTTCAACTTTAATTTTCGAGGATCACTTCTTTATTTGACCGTTTACAACTGCGTACAAATTCTGACTAATTTTGCAATAATTCCCTTAAAGAAACGAAAAGGTAAAAATTAGTACCCTGAGTTTACGGTAAAGTAGAAAAGTTCACCATATATAATTCATATGGACGACGGCTGAAGCATAACGAGACGAGTGTGACGTAAGAACAACACTCTACAATCTGAGAGGGGGCCTTACGTTTGTTACTTATGCCTCAAGACTAGGATTCCGTTTGGCTTAATTTATTTAGAGTAGCGGATAAGAATTAGGTGTTGAAAAGTACTTTTAAGTGCTGAAACTGATTTAAAAATAAGCAGTTATGTATTTGAATAAAAGTGCTGAAATTAATAATAAGCAACTAAAAAACTAGGTATACGAAGAGTTTTATTTTAAAAAGAAGTATTTTAGGGATATAATATTTTGGTCAAATTTAAAATGTTTATAAGCTGAAAGTTGATAAGTTTGGGGAGACCAACTTATGGCTTTTAGCTTATTTTTGGCTTATAAACACATAACTTATAAGCACTTTTAATTTTACCAAACGCGTTATCATATCTTTAGTTATCTTTCTTTATTCATTATTCTATGTTCTTATCGTCATAAGTCATAACCCACGCGCAGTGAGGAGTTTGTTTGCTCGCTTCTCCTATTATTATAGAATTTTTGTTTGTACAAATACAAGGCCCTTGTTTGATTCATTCAAAAAAAATGATGTAATGACTAATTAAGTGACTAAGAAAATAGTCGAGGAAGTATAACTTGTAAATTAAAGTGTTTTAGGTTCGAGAAAACAAGCAGGGGTAATAAGAAAATTATTTGAGTATTCTAACATAAAGAAATATAAAGAAAAACTCAAACATATTATTTTTGTTTACGATAGGCTTTCAATCTATTACAACTATGAAAATGTGTATATTTATTACTTTATACTTTGTTTTAAACACTCGCAAATAGTATATTAAATGCTTTAAAATTTATTTGTGAAAATTTTACTTAATACTTTTCTCTAAAGACAAGTGTGTTATCTGGTAATTAATTATGATTAAATGATAAAATGATAAAATATATGTGAAAGATACGTAGATAGGTTTGGATATACGTAGTTAGTTTTTGATGCAGCAATTCAATCTATAGTATATCAGTAGATAGGTTTGGATATACGTAGTTAGTTTTTGATGAATTAGATTAGATAGTTAGTTGAGTATAGTATTGTCATGCAAATACGTTGGTGATTAATAAAACTTTAATTACCAAAAAAAAGTGACTAAGAAAATAGTCGAGGAAGCATAACTTGTAAATTAAAGTGTTTTAGGTTCGAGAAAATAAGCAGGGGTAATAAGGAAATTATTCCTCCAAAAAAAATACTACTGTAACAGACACCAGTAAATGAAGGAAAATTTTACATTTATAAATTTTGATTGATCTCTATAATTTTTTGTTTTCCTTAAAAATAAAATAAGTTATCAATATCGTTGTTTATAATAGTCAGAAACTTATTTCAACTAGAAACAAAAAAGCTTATTCCTATATTTATTCTAACTGAAAATTCTATCTAGACATGAATTAAATAAACTAAATCCTAAATAACTAATGTTTTCTACTACAACTTTGAATTAGTTTTCCAACATTCTCCCATAATTCAAAGTTGTATGGGTCTAACTTGTTCGTTGTGTTGTTATGTTGAAGCACTTCTCTCCAACTTTTACTTTTGATGAAGCACATGTCTCCGTCCCTCAATTTGTTGAAGCACCTGTCTCCAACTCACGTTGATGCACATTGTCGCCAACACTCAATTTTATTAAAACATCTGTCTCAAACTCATGTTGATGTACTTTGTCATCAACCATTTATATACTTTGTCACCTACATTCAATTTTTGTTGAAACACATAATGAACTACCAATCTTTTTAAATGTTTCTCCAACTTTTATAGAAGAGTTTCTTCATCTTGTGCCATATTTATTTGCACTTCTTTAAATTTATTTTTTTTCTTGAAACTTTTCATCAAATAATATAATTTTTTTTACAACTTTTTATGCTTTTACCAAAATATTTTTGGCTAGACAGGCAGCATACTTTGGCTAGCGCCACCAGCCGATAGCGATAGCTATTTTATTCAATTCCAAGATCGTAAAAGCTCTGATACCAATATGAAGGAAAATATTTTATTTATAAAAATTTCTGATTTATCTCTGCAATTCTTATTTCCTCTAGAAATAAAATAAGTTATGAGTAACCCTATATATAATAGTCGGAAACCTATTTCAACTAGAAACGGAAAAGCCTATTCTTATATTTATTCTAACTGCAAATTATATTTAGACATGAATTAAATAAATCAAATTTTAAATAGCTAAGAATATCTATTACAACTTTGAATTAGTATTTCAACCGTAAAGTAATAAAATGGAGACATCGAGGAGGAGAAAACGAAGTTGAGCACCACAAAATAGTGAAGCATTTAAATTAGACATCATGAAGATAAGAGCGAGAGATAAATCAGAATCTAAATGCAAAAATTGCAAAGGCCATTAAATTTTTTAGGCCACGTCCATTACTCAATAGATAAGAACCGATTTAATTTTCACTAATCCTCTCCTAAACATTTTTTTTTATGATTTTCTTTATTTTCTCAAATTGCTTGAGACTTCTCTCGCAATGTGTATAAGCAATTTTTGGCAGTGCTTGTTTTCAGTTTTAATTTTCGAGGATCACTTCTTTATTTGACCGTTTACAACTACGTACAAATTCTGACTAATTTTGCAATAATTCCCTTAAAGAAACGAAAAGGTAAAAATTAGTACCCTGAGTTTACGATAAAGTAGAAAAGTTCACCATATATAATTCATATGGACGACGGCTGAAGCATAACGAGACGAGTGTGACGTAAGAACAACACTCACAATCTGAGAGGGGGCCTTACATTTGTTACTTATGCCTCAAGACTAGGATTCCGTTTGGCTTAATTTATTTAGAGTAGCGGATAAGTATTAGGTGTTGAAAAGTACTTTTAAGTGCTGAAACTGATTTAAAAAATAAGCAGTTATGTATTTGAATAAAAGTGCTGAAATTAATAATAAGCAACTAAAAAACTAGGTATACGAAGTGTTTTATTTTAAAAAGAAGTATTTTAGGGATATAATATTTTGGTCAAATTTAAAATGTTTATAAGCTGAAAGTTGATAAGTTTGGGGAGACCAACTTATGGCTTTTAGCTTATTTTTGGCTTATAAACACATAACTTATAAGCACTTTTAATTTTACCAAACGCGTTATCATATCTTTAGTTATCATTCTTTATTCATTATTCTATGTTCTTATCGTCATAAGTCATAACCCACGCGCAGTGAGGAGTTTGTTTGCTCGCTTCTCCTATTATTATAGAATTTTTGTTTGTACAAATACAAGGCCCTTGTTTGAGTCATTCAAAAAAAATGATGTAATGACTAATTAAGTGACTAAGAAAATAGTCGAGGAAGGATAACTTGTAAATTAAAGTGTTTTAGGTTCGAGAAAACAAGCAGGGGTAATAAGGAAATTATTTGAGTATTCTAACATAAAGAAATATAAAGAAAAACTCAAACATATTATTTTTGTTTACGATAGGCTTTCAATTTATTACAACTATGAAAATGTGTATATTTATTACTTTATACTTTGTTTTAAACACTCGCAAATAGTATATTAAATGCTTTTAAATTTATTTGTGAAAATTTTACTTAATTCTTTTCTCTAAAGACAAGTGTGTTATATGGTAATTAATTATGATAAAATGATAAAATGATAAAATATATGTGAAAGATACGTGTGAATGCATTTAAACACTGAAAAATCTATCTTCTAGCTAAGACTTTTCTATTTTTATATTTTTGTTCCCACGCAATAAGTCTATCTAATACTTCCAATAAGCTTTCGAGTGTTGCATTAAAGTGGGTAAGCGCGTATAGTGTTTCCCCTTTTCAAACACTGAAAAATCTAAAATTTGAAAGCAGGCATATGCTGCTGCTACTAAATGAGAGTTCGTCACATTTTAATTCTATGTATGGTGCACCAAACATATTTGCTTACATTGTATGCTACAAAAAATGTTGATGTCTCTATTTTGGTCCCACTTGTGACATTCTTGCCACATCAATGAAAATTGATATACTGAAATTTAACAGTCTGTTTTCTTGGGAAGCTCTTTTTGAGATTATGGTTTTCTCTTTTAAGAGATGCAAATACTACTCCCCACCCACCCCCACTCCAATCACCCCAGAAGTAAAAAAGAGAAAAAAACAATTATTGTGCTTTAAATGCTAAGTAAAAGTGGACGTGTGGGTAGGTAACCCCCTTGAGTTCCCCTATATATAATAAACAAATCCAGGTCAATTTCTTCATCCATCCCTGTTTGGTCCTAATTCCTTGCCCACACACTCAAATGCCCTTTTTTACTTAGTTCTTTTCTCCATTTTTATATAAGCTTATGTTCTCCAAAAGTCAGCGCTGTCTTTTGGGCCCCTTCTTCCCCACTCTCTTCTGCAACTTACACACACACATGAAAACCATGATGGAGACATAGCTAAAATCTAGGTTTTTCGCATTTCTTTGTTTTTAACTATAAATTTCTTGCCCCTACCTATCATCCTCTCTTCCCCATTTTCTCTGTAGCTACCTAGATATTTTATATAGAGCTGAAAATGGGTGACAACAATTGGGATCTAGGTGCGGTTGTAAGAAGCTATAACATTAGACCTAGTCATGAAACCAACATGGTAGAAGTTCCCAGGTTAGGCTTAGAGTCTCTGACTCTTGAAAAGGACGATGATTGGAATTTTTTCCATAGTCTTTTAGATGATGACGACATCATGACTTTCAAAGGGTTGACTGATATATTCTCTAGGGATAACCAAAAACCTGATGCGCCTCAACCTTCTTTTATCAGTGTTGATGAGGTCAAGAATGACCTGAATGACCAACAGCTGCTCTTACAGCCCATTCAATTACCAGCTCAGCAAACCCAACAAATTCCTCCACCACCACCCGCGGCTACAGCAGCAGCGGCAGCACGTGTGCCAGTAGCCGCACCGCAGCAAGTGATTCCGCAGCAACTGAATCCACGTCCAGTTCTGAAGCGAGCTAAAGTTCGTCCTACTATCACTGTTCCCGTTAGAAATCCTATCATCCAAATTCGAAGAAGGTGTATTTATATATCATGGTTAACTTTCTCTTTTGTATGTGTCTTTTTTCCTTTCCATGAAAAAAAATGAAATTGTTATTGTCGTCACAGGAAAAATCAGCCGGAAAAGACAGTCCATGAAGTGAGTCAAGAGGAACTCATTGAATTTACATGGGCATGGCGTAAATATGGTCAGAAGCCAATCAAAGGGTCTCTATTTCCGAGGTTTTGTTTTTCAGCAGTTTCACTACAAGTCTCATTCATGAATTCAGAATTTCAGTGATAAAAAAAAGTTGCATTACTAAATAATGATATTCTTATTATTCTCTGTGTATATGACATGACAGGAACTACTATAGGTGTAGCACTTCAAAAGACTGTGACGCGAAGAAACACATTGAGAAAAGCCCAAGGGATCCAAACCTTTTTATCGTTGCCTATTCAGGTGAACACAACCATCCTCCCCCGGCTAACCGCTGCACTCTCTCCGACAGCACTAATTCCAAACCCAAATCCAAAAAGCTCCCTAAAGGCATAAACATTGTTCCTACGCGATCCTTAAGATTCAATTCATCTTCATCTAATGACTTTGGTTCCAGTCCAATTAGCCCAGATACGCCACCTGTGTTCGAAATCGAGAGCGTAAACCCAAACAAGAACGATATGGTTGTAGAGGAAAAGAAAGCAGACATTGAAGAGGAAGAGAAAGTTATTCTGACTCCTAACAATTTCGTGACTGAAGACATTATCAAGAGCTTTGAAGAACTCAAAGGAATTACTACCGCAGACGAATTCTCTATATCGTCCTTTTTTTAATGCTTTGTCCACCTAATGGCATGAAAGGGACTGCGGGAATTGAGCATATGCATATAATCTTTTCTCCCTCCGCCAACTCTATCTATCACCTTTTTTCTGTGATAATCATGTTGTTATAGGCTTCTGTTTTAGATTTAGTGCGCGCAGGAATTTCAGGTATGTATTTTGTAGTTTAACTATGTGCATCGTAGTCTCCGGTCTAAAGTCTAGCTAGATATGGACCATTTTCAGTTTCGTTATTCTGTTGTTCTCCAGTGATAAGTCTAATCTAGTCTCGTCCGGTCCCAGCTGTAAGAAGTTGTTCTATTATCTTGAAATTGTAGTTGTATCTTTAAGAAAAATCTTGCTCTCCATAAATATACATATCAAACTATATTAACTTTATGGTGGTTAAGTATTATATTGAGATAAACACAAATTTATTATCTGGTAATTAATAATGATTAAGTGATAAAATATATGTGGAAGATACGTGTGAATGCATTTATTAATTTGGTCTATACTTACGAATCCTTTCTTTTCCTTTAGTTTTTGTAATTCAAGAAGATTAGTACTCCTTCCGTTTCATATTATATGATGTAGTTTGATTCGTTACGGAGTATAAGAAAAAAGAAGAAGACTTTTGAAACTTGTTGTCTTAAAAGCTTAAGGGGTAAAAAGTTTATGAGGCAATGACATTTGTGTGGCTATAAATGTTTCTCATTAAAGTTAAATGAGTAAAATGAAAGAGTTTAAAGTTAAATTATTTCTAAATTTAGACATGTGTCATTTATTTTTTAACAGAGTAAAAAGAAAAGTACCTTATTTACTATGAAATAGAGGGAGTAAGTTCTAATGATTAACAATTTATTTTAATTCCTCAAGCATTTTGACGTAATATATGCTATATATTTTCGTTTTTTTTTTTGTTCCTTACATCTTTAGTTTTGAAAATTATAACGTCTGTAGTAGGTGGTAACGATGTCGTTAACCTCAAGAACTTTGTTGATTAAGTTTTGGCAGGATTATATAAATAAATAAAGGGGGGGGGGGGGGAAATTCATGTAGATCTCATGTGGGGGATGTTTGGTTAGGTTTGTGGGACTATACTGGGTAGTTGAAAAAATACATCTAAAATCTTTTACCGTCAAGAGTTCCTAATGGTGAGGAGTTCGATCGGTTATGTCATGTTAAAGCCAATATAGAAGGATGAAACATATAGTTAATGGGGGATAATTGGTTAGGTTTTCATTAGCTAGGTTATCAACTTTAACCAATCTAAGTTAAAGTTGGATAGTTCAGTTCTAAGGCTCCTTTGATATCTCTATTGACAGGATTAGTATCAATATAAATTTGTAAAACTTCTCCGATCGGTCTATTATGATGTCTAATACCGAAAAAACCACCAAAGCATCATCAAGAGGAAGTTTCTTTCGTAACATTCTTCATGCCAGAAATAAAATCTTAAAAGGAACTTTAGAATGTCATATATAAATCATACTATAATGCCGGACTTCATTATTATTCTTCTGATACACAGACTTAGTAGAGAATTTTCCATCATTAGAGGCTTCCCATATAGGGTAGTCTTCCAGATCCTGTTTCCAAATTGGAAAAGTCTTATGATAATGTATGCTATTTCACTCGTTGTCTAAGATTTTTATTAGTTAAATATTCAAATTTTTTCACATGATGTCGTAACCAAATTTTTATAAGCCTATCTTCATAACAATTTTCTTTTATCGCTTCTGAAATTTTTGTCTCAACTCATTCCTTCAAGTTGCCTGCTCTAGTCTATATTCTATCCCAATATAATTCCCAACTCTGATCCAAAGAATTGAGCAATTCCATCAATATTTTTATCCTAAGCCAACTCTTTATCCTGTTGAGTGCACGATTGGTCTCCTAAAAGCAAATAATAGACAGCGTAACCGAGAAAAGAATAAAAAGAAATAAAGAAATTCATATGTAAACCCTAGAATTCGATAACTCGTGCAAATCGACGTTGAAAATATTCATATTCCATATTATTGTGAAGACTTGCCAAATAAATTTATATTAGGGTTCAATTACTTCATTCATTATTAATTAGGCTTTTGGTTGAATGTTCATCAGCCCTAAGGTGCTAAATTTCACTGCTTGCACTATTCTGTCTCTAATTTAAAAAACAAAACATTTCTTGAAAATGGCTTTAAAATTTAAGCTAGTGTATGGACTAGAGTCTAACCACACGATAATACAGAATATCCCAGCAGTTTGAAATATTAAAGCGTAACAATTTCTTAAATCAATATCTAATTCTTTGGCTCTAGCTAGTTTATAAAATTGAATTCACCTTGAATGTGGCGGGATATTCACTATGTAAAATACGTGTAGATGAAGAAACGGAGCTTCCTTTCCTCAATATTCACATGGGCTAACTCATGTTGAAGTGTATCTTCATTTTTCCCAAAGAGAAAACTACGGCCAAGAGGAGCAACTAATATCACTGTACTGAGGAATTTTATAGTGTAGTAACGAGTAAAAAATACCCCTAAGACGTCTACACCCTCAAAAGAAGTAAACACTCTTTCGCTTTTTTTACCTCACTATAATATCTCTCGCACTCTATTTTTCTTCACAAACTATTTTCTTACAGTTTATGGAATATCTTGCTCTCTCTTTTCTCTCTTTATTGGTGTGTCTTCAATTGAAACTAAACATGCTATTTATAGCAGAGAAATTACTCACGTGATGTCATCAATGACCTCACTATAGTCTAAACACAAGAAGAAAAATTTGTCTTCCATTTCTATATTCAACAAAGACACAATTCTCAATTTAAACATTCACATGGGGCTGGACCTCGCATATATATATGTAGAGTGGGAAAACAAAAAAAAAATTACTACTTCATAAATAGTTCACATTCATGTCTTTATGATAACTTTGTCATTAAACCAAGAATAATGTTACATAAGATTAACTCCCATTTGGCTTCTTGTGTTTTTCTGATGGAAGAAAATGTAGATGATTTGCCTATATAAACATCATCACTTGTGAGCTAAATAACCAGCAAAACATTTATTCTCTCTTTCTCTAAAAAGACTATTCTTCTTCCTATTTCGTGGGGCAATTCTTTTTTGCAAACTCCAAACTTACAGCCATGATTGCGCGTGTTTGGGAGTATTATAGAACCTTGGGGAACAGTCGATCATGATGATTGCACCCAGTCGGACCAAATCTCTTTCAAGGAAGTGGCTTGGCCACGACATATAGTATTTATTCGATAAGTTATTTCTATTTTCTTGTTATTCTTGGTCAATATTAACAATCATTTTTCTAACAATTTGAATGCGATTTCACATATAATATTTATTAATGGCTACCACTTTGAATAAAACTATTCTTGACATATCACATGTTGAGTCTTTCGATGAAAATAATTATAACTCTTGGTCCAAGAAACTTATGATTTTCTTCGAACAATTAGAAGTTAAGTATATTTTGTTCAAGGAACCTTCTCCTTATATTGTTTCTAATACTACTGCTATTGCTGATGGTTCTAATACTACTTATGTTATTGTTGTGATGATAATGCTAAAAAGAAATTCAAAAAAGATTGTAAAACTGGTCGAGGGCATCTGCTTAACCATATAACTAACCCTCTGTTTGATTTATTTTTAAATTATACATATGCTAAAATCATATGGGACAGCTTGTAGAAGAAATATGGCACAGATGACACTGGAAAAAAGAAGTATGTCGTTGGACAGAAAAATTAAGAGGCTTAGGTCTGATAAGGGTTGTGAATATAGTACTAAGATTCTAGAAGCTTTTTGTGAGAAAAATGGCATTATACATGAGGTTAATGCTCCCTATAACCCCCAACAAAATGGAGTAGCTAAATTGGAAAGTTGGGCTCTTAAGAAATGATGATTTCTGTGGTTTTGAGTTCAAGTTTGTCTGATAAGATGTTGGGGTTGGTGGGGAGGGGGGAGGAGATGTCTTATATGTATGCTATGTACTTAATAGAGTCGTTCATAAGAAATAGAAAAAACTGTTTATGAGTTATGGAAATAATATGCCCCTAACTGGAAATTTTTCAAAGTCGTGTTTGGATAAGGTAGGTCTACCTCATTTTAAACAAGTAACTGTAGGATCCAAGATTTTTAATGTTGTTTTTATTGGTTATGCTCAAAACCTCTTGCATATAGATTTCTATCTTTGAATGATTATTCTATTTGTGAGACTAGAAGTGCAGAATTATTTTAGCATTATTTTCCATCGAAAGATAATGTTCCTGTTGTTGTGCCTAAAATGTTTCTACATTTATGTCTGTTAATTCTCATATTGTGTCTTCTTCTATTACCGCTAATGATCATGAAAATTAGCTTAGAATGAGTAAGAGATATAGAACTATAGTTAACTTAGGTCATGATTTTATCACTACTTTCTTGACGAGAAACATTGATCTTGATCTTTTGAATTATGAATTAGTGTTACTTATTTAATAGAAGAACACCCTAAGCTTATGATGAAGAAATAAGGTCTTAAAAGTGAATTAGACTCTATAATTTCTAATCACATCTGGGACTTGTCTAATTTGCCTAAAGGTTATAAAACCTATAAGTAGCAAATGGATATTTAAGAAGAAATTGAGACCTGATGGTACAATTAAAAAGATATAAGGGTAGACTTGTTATTAAGGGCTTTAACCAAAAAGAAATGCATCGACTACTTTGATACTTATTCTCACGTGACTAAAATAGCAACTATTAGAACTCTTGTTGCATTAGCCGCTATCCATAATTTAATGATATATCAAATGGATGTTAAATGACTTATTAGAATTGTGATTTATAGGAAGATATCTATATGACTCAACCTGAGGATTTTGTGATCCAAGGACGGGAGAATAAAGTGTGCAAATTGAGAAAGTATATGTATGGTCTTAAGCAAGCACTTAAGTAATGGTATGAAAAGTTTAATAACACACAAAGAATAGTTTTTTGTTAATGCATCCAATACTTGTGTTTACTCCAAGATGGTAGGATCAGATTGTGTGATAATATATCTGTACGTGGATGACATGTCAATCTTTGGCCCTAATGTGGATATTATAAATGAGACTAAGAATTTTTTGTCTGCTAAATTTAAAATAAAAGATCTTGGAGAAATATATGTGAATTTAGGGACTAAAATCAAAAGAACTGCTTATGATTTTTTAATGTCTCGGTCTCACTATATTGAGAAAATATTAAAAAAGGTTTGATTATTTTGATGTAGCTCATGTGAGAACCCCTCATGATCCTAACATACACTTGAGAAAGAATAAAGAATCTAGTGTTTCTCAAACTGAATATGCTAAGATAATTGGTAGTGTAATATTTCTCATTAATTATACACGGCCTGATATTACTTATGTTGTTAGTAGATTGTTAAAAAACTCACAACCCAGTAGTGAACACTTGAATGCTCTTTATCATTTGCTACAGTATTTGGGAAGTACCATAGATCGGTGTTTGCATTTTAATAAATTTTTTTCTATTTTATAAGGTTGTTGTGATACAAAATTGGTTACTGACAATGATGAATTTAACTCTACTAATGCCTATGTGTTTACTTTTGGTGCACGTGTTATCGCATGAAAGTTTTCAAAAGAGACTTGTATAGCATGTTCGAGCATAGAATTTGAATTTATTTATCTTGAGCTAGCATAGAAAGTAGCTAAATGCTGAGAAACTTATTGGTTGATGTTACTTTGTGGGGATGACAAACTTCAACAGTTTCGTTACACTGTGACTCACAAGCGGCAATTTGAATTGCCAAGAATATTGTGTAATAGTAAAAGAAGACATATCCGCATTAGATATGGTGCAGTGCAATAATTTTGTGGTTCTATAAATTTTTGATCTATTTTAATGCTAGTTGTTAAGCAGTAGATGCTAATTGTGTGATTAGAAAATAATATAAGAACTCACAAACGGTTAGTTAAGCTAATCGAGCGGCTGAGATCCGGGGCATCGAACCTGGTTACACGGGGCCTCGAGGTCTAGCTCGATACTGAGTTGTGGTCGGCCAATAAAAGGCAAACAATTTTGAGAGCTTTGATGAAGGCTCTTTATGTATAATAAATAAATAATAATTACTAGAGCACAATTAATATAAGCAATAAATGAAAGTAGGTGGTAGAACAAAATGATAATGTGTTTAAGTTTAGATAGCAGAGAATTCTCCTGTATTCAATATTATGTGTTGTATATCCCTTACAAAATGACAAGCGTCCTCTTTATATATAAGGTAGAATTCTAACATAGTATAAATGCATTCATTAAAAAGATCTGGGGCTGGTACAACCATTTAAAGTCATGGTACGTGCTCGTACTAGCCTAGTAGTCTTGTTCGTCTTTAATCAAATGCCTAGGGAACTTCCCAATTCTCCATCATAGCTATCGATTTGCATTGCCCCAGAGTCGAGCATTGGGAAACCCTTTGAGGTTACACCTCGAGCCTTAGCAGGCATGTGTATGAAGTACCGTAATGACTATGAAATCGGCTCCTCTGATTTTACCGTATACAGATAGTCCCCGCATTTCCTAGAATAAAGATGAGAGGAAGCGATTTCGAACTCTTGCTTCTTTGATACTACTGTAATGACATTAGTCTACCAAAGCATTAAATGCCATGACTCAAAATCCGCGCAAGGGTCACTGTCAATATGACTATCGAGAAGCCTACAAATCGCCGTTTATTCGGCCTTTTCGCTGCTTGTATGGATTCTATAACTACCGCAACCGTTTAGTGATTCACACATTTACAACATCTTCAAACTTTTTGGGCTAAGTTCACCCTCTTTCACATTCTTTTCTCTTCCGTTCTTGGTTCCTCACTTCCTTTCTCAGAAAACCTTTCTATTATTATGGACAGAACCTCTAAAACAGTGCCACGAAAAGAGAGTGCTGCCTCTTCATCTCGATCATCCAAGGGTAACCCAAATTGGCCCCAACTTTTGAACAATGTATCCCTACTGAGTTCAACACTTTGTGATTTTTCTATCAAGAATCCCTCGTCTAAGTCGGGCCGATGCGAGCACGTGTCTCGGTATATTAACGTCATGAGTAATGTGAGCATGTAATTTTTTTCCTATATGAATTACACCTACAAATTCAAACAAAATAATTTCCGTTATTTTTTGGCAATTTTGTGTATTTTGTGCAAACTCAGCGGCTACCATTTTGAAGATTGTTGCTCGACATGTTCGACCCTTGGCTTTGCTTACTAGCTACAACATTTTCTGGTTCCAATCATTGAGGTGAGGATAAGTCTCCTTCAGCCAGTTCATTGTTCTTTCCCATAAGTCAACAGTGACTGGGCAGAACAGTAGCAAATGGTCTCTAGTTTCTGGGTGATTTTAGCATAAGGTACATTGCTGATCAACACGCATTCCCCAATTGTGCAATCTGTGTTTTGTTGGGAGTCTATCCTGTAAGAATAGCCATAGATTGAAGGTTGCCTTTGGCCTTGCATAGTTTTGTATGATTAAATTCTTCCATGGTACTCTCGGCAGGTCCTGCATCTGTGAATGGTACAACTATCTAATTGAGCATCCCTGTTCCTTCCAGTGTTGGACCCTCTGTAAGATGTCTCTTGATTGGATGATCTTTCTTACCATCCAACTTGCCTGAGCAGGAATTGGAATAGATTCAATAGGTCTGTCTTTGATGTAGTACACAGTGATCCACCTAATCCACAGTTTGTCCTTTTTATGAGCTAGATCCCAGCATGTCTTTGCAATGGCAGCTTTATTCAAGAGCTTGAGATTAGTGAGATTCATCCCTCCTACTGATTGTGGGGTACACATTTTGCCCCAGGAGATATATGCTTTTCGAGTGATAGAGTTCATTACAGTTTATGGAATACCTTGCTCTCTCTTTTCTCTCTTTATTGGTGTGTCTTCAATTGAAACTAAACATGCTATTTATATCTGAGAAATTACTCACGTGATGTCATCAATGACCTCACTATAGTCTAAACACAAGAAGAAAAATTTGTCTTCCATTTCTATATTCAACAAAGACACAATTCTCAATTCAAACATTCACATGGGGCTGGACCTCGCATATATATGTAGAGTGGGAAAATAAAATTACTACTTCATAAATAGTTCACATTCATGTCTTTATGATAACTTTGTCATTAAACCAAGAATAATGTTACATAACATTAACTCTCATTTGGCTTCTTGTGTTTTTCTGATGGAAGAAAATGTAGATGATTTGCATATATAAGCATCATCACTTGTGAGCTAAATAACCAGCAAAACATTTATTCTCTCTTTCTCTAAAAAGACTATTCTTCTTCCTATTTCGTGGGGCAATTCTTTTTTGCAAACTCCAAACTTACAGCCATGATTGCGCGTGTTTGGGAGTATTATAGAAACTTGGGGAACAGTCGATATTGATGATTGCACCCAGTAGGACCAAATCTCTTTCAAGGAAGTTGCTTGGCCACGACATATAGTATTTATTCGATAAGTTATTTCTATTTTCTTGTTATTCTTGGTCAATATTATCAATCATTTTTCTAACAATTTGAATGCGATTCCACATATAATATTTATTAATGGCTACCACTTTGAATAAAACAATTCTAGACCTGTCACATGTTGAGTCTTTGGATGAAAATAATTATAACTGTTGGTCCTAGAACATATGATTTTCTTCGAACAATTAAAGTTAAGTATGTTTTGTTCAAGGAACCTTCTCCTTATATTGTTTCTAATACTACTGCTATTGCTGATGGTTCTAATACTACTTATGCTATTGTTGTGATGATAATGCTAAAAAGAAATTCAAAAAAGATCGTAAAACTGTTCGAGGACATCTGCTTAATCATATAACTAACCATCTGTTTGATTTATTTTTAAATTATACATATGCTAAAGTCATATGGGACAACTTGGAGAAGAAATATGGCACAAATGACACTGAAAAAAGAAGTATGTGGTTGGACAGAAAAATTAAGAGACTTATGTCTGATAAGGATTGTGAATATAGTACTAAGATTCTAGAAAGGTTTTGTGAGAAAAATGGTATTATACATGAGGTTAATGCTCCCTATGACCCCCAACAAAATAGAGTAGCTAATTGAAAAGTTGGTCTCTTAAGAAATGATGATTTCTGTGGTTTTGAGTTCAAGTTTGTCTAATAAGATGTTGGGGTTGGTGGGGTGGGGGGGGGGGGGAGTTGTCTTATATGTATGCTATTTACTTAATAGAGTCGTTCATAAGAAGTAGATAAAACTGTTTATGAGTTATGGAAATAATATGCCCCTAACTGGAAATCTTTAAAAGTCGTGTTTGGATAAGGTAGGTCTACCTCATTTTAAACAAGTAACTGTAGGATCCAAGATTTTTAATGTTGTTTTTATTGGTTATGCTAAAAAAACTCTTGCATATAGTTTTCTATCTTTGAATGATTATTCTATTTGTGAGTCTAGAGGTGCAGAATTATTTTAGCATTATTTTCCATCGAAAGATAATGTTCCTGCTGTTGTGCTTAAATATTCTTCTACATTTATGTCTGTTAATTCTCATATTGTGTCTTCTTCTATTACTGTTAATGATCATGAAAATGAGCCTAGAATGAGTAAGAGATATAGAACTAAAGTTAACTTAGGTCATGACTTTATAACTACTTTCTTGACTAGAAACATTGATATTGATCTTTTGAGTTATGAATTAGTGTTACTTATTTAATAGAAGAACACCCTAAGCTTATGATGAAGCAATAAGGTCAATAAATGTTAATTTTTGGAAAGAGACAATTAAATGTGAATTAGACTCTATAGTTTTTAATCACACATGTTGTCTGATCTGCTTAAAGGTTATAAAACCTATAAGTAGCAAACGGATATTTAAGAAGAAATTGAGACCTGATGGTACAATTAAAAAAATATAAGTGTAGACTTGTAATTAAGGGCTTTAACCAAAAGAAATGCATCGACTACTTTGATACTTATTCTCACGTGACTAAAATAGCAACTATTAGAACTCTTATTGCTTTAGCCGCTATCCGTAATTTAATGATATATCAAATGGATGTTAAATGACTTTTTAGAATTGTGATTTATAGGAAGATATCTATATGACTCAACCTGAGGATTTTGTGATCCAAGGACAGGAGAATAAAGTGTGGAAATTGAGAAAGTCTATGTATGGTCTTAAGCAAGCACTTAAGTGATGGTATGAAAGGTTTAATAACACACAAGTAAATAATAGTTTTGTTGTTAATGCATCCAATACTTGTGTATATTCCAAGATGCTAGGATCAGATTGTGTGATAATATATCTGTACGTGGATGACATGTTAATCTTTGGCCCTAATGTGGATATTATAAATGAAACTAAGAACTTTTTTGTCTCCTAAATTTGAAATAAAAGATCTTGGAGAAATATATGTGATTTTAGGGATTAAAATCAAAAGAACTGCTTATGATTTTTTAATGTCCCAGTCTCATTATATTGAGAAAATATTGAAAATCTTCAATTATTTTGATGTAGCTCATGTGAGAACCCCTCATGATCCTAACATACACTTGAGAAAGAATAAAGAATCTAGTGTTTCTCAAACAGAATATGTAAGATAATTGGTAGTGTAATATTTCTCATTAATTATAGACGGCCTGATATTACTTATGTTGTTAGTAGATTGAGAATACTCAAAACCCAGTAGTGAACACTTGAATGCTCTTTATCATTTGCTACAGTATTTGGGAAGTATCGTAGATCGATGTTTGCATTTTAATAAATTGTCTACAGATTTTAGAAGGTTGTTGTGATACAAAATTGGTTACTGAAAATGATGAATTTACCTCTACTAATGCCTATGTTTTACTTTTGGTGCGGGTGTTATCGCATGAAAGTCTTCAAAAGAGACTTGTATAGCATGTTCGAGCATAGAATTTGAATTTATTTCTCTTGAGCTAGCATAGAAAGTAGCCAAATGCTGAGAAACTTATTGGCAGATGTGACTTTGTGGGGATGACAAACTTCAACAATTCCTTTACACTGTGTCTCACAAGCGGCAATTTGAATTGCCAAGAATAGTGTGTAATAGTAAAAGAAGACATATCCTCATTAGATATGGTGCAGTGGAATAATTTTGTGGTTTTATAAATTTCTGATTTATTTTAATGCTAGTTGTTAAGAAGTAGATGCTAATTGTGAGACTAGAACAAAATATAAGAGCTCAGAAACGGTTAGTTTAAGCTAATCGAGCGGCTGAGATCCAGGGCATCGAGCCTGGTTACACGAGGCATCGAGGTCGAGTTGTGGTCGGCCAATAAAAGGCTATCAATTTTGAGAGCTTCGATGAAGACTCTTTACGACCAATAATGAGAAATAAATAAAGAATAATTACTAGAGCACAATAAATATACGCAATAAATGAAAGTAGGTAATAGAACAAAAGGATAATGTGTTTAAGTTTGGAGAGTAGAGAATGTTCTTATATTCAATATTATGTTTTGTATATCCCTTACAAAATGACAAGGGTCCTCTTTATATATAAGGGAGAATCTCAACATAGTATAAATGCATTTATTAAAAAGATCTGGGGCGGGTACAACCATTTAATGTCACGGTACGGGCTCGTACTAGCCTAGTAGGCTTGTTCGTCTTTAATCAAATGCCTAGGGAACTTCCCAATCCTCCATCATAGCTATCGATTTGCATTTCCCAGAGTCGAGCATTGGGAACCCCTTTGAGGATACACCTCGAGCCTTAGGAGGCATGTCAATGAATTACCGTAATGACTATGAAATCGGCTCCTCTGATTTTACCGTATGCAGATAGTCCCCGCATTTCCAGGAATAAAGATGATAGGATGAGATTTCGAACTCTTTCTTCTTTGATACTACCGTAATGACGTTAGTCTATCAAAGCAATAAATTCTATGACTCAAAAGCCGCGCAAGGGTCACTGTCAATATGACTATCGAGAAGCCTACAAAACGCCATTGATTCGGCCTTTTCGCTACCTGTATGGCTTCTATAACTACCCCAACCGTTTAGTGATTCACACATTTACAACATCTTCAAACTTTTAGGGGTAAGTTCACCCTCTTTCACATTCTTTTCTCTTCCGTTCTTGGTTCCTCACTTTCTTTCTCAGAAAACCTTTCTATTATCATGGACAGAACCTCGAAAAGAGAGTGCTGCCTCTTCATCTCGATCATACAAGGGTAACCCAAAGTGGCCCCAAGTGCTGAACAATGTATCCCTACTGAGTTCAACACTTTGTTTGATTTTTCTATCGAGAATTCCTTGTCTAAGTCGGGCCGATGCGAGCACGTGTCTCGGTATATTAACATCGTGAGTAATGTGAGTGTGTAATTTTTTTCCTACATGAATTACACCTACATATTCAAACAAAATAATTTCTATTATTTGTTTGCAATTTTGTGGATTTTGTGGCAATTTTCGTTAATTGTTTGTATTTTGTTCGTGCATTTTAATTAGTGAAAAATACAAAAATATGTTGCATGTGTAATTAGGAGTTAATTTCATATTTTAAGAATTATTCAGTAATTAAGTTGTTTTAAAAAAGGAAAATCACAAAAATAGTCATTTTGCACCCTTTAATTTCATATTTTGAATTTAGGTGATTTTTGCTTTTAATTTCATTTTAATTATTTGCGATAATAATTATGTAGAATTGATTAACATTTTATAGGTAAATTTGAGGTTTGTAAATTAATTTAAGATTTTTAGTAATTTTTGAAAATGAAAAATGAAAGAAAAATGAAAAAAATGAATGAAAAGAAATCTGAAAATAAAAAAAAATGAGGAGAGAAAATTGGGCCAATTAACCAGCCGAAACACACCCTTAACCCGGTCCAGCCCAACCCTTAACCTGGTCCAGCCTCTACTAAACCAAAACAACGTTGTTTTAAGTAGGATCAATCCCAGCCATCAAGGTTTGATGATCGGACGGCTGGGAAGCTTAGGTTAATTGATATATAAATGTCCAAACAGGACCCCGCCCCTCAGAGCCCCCTACCCCCCTCCATTTCTCACCTGTTCATCAGAGAACGTAACGACACCGTCCTCCGCCGTGCGCCGCCAACCGAAAATTGATTCCGCCGGCGGCGATCGTTGAAAGAACCCAAAATTAACACCACTTGACCGCCTTCCCCTCCTCTTTTCAAATCCATGCCCCGTTTCTCTCAAATCCCACTCAAACTGTTTGAATAGTTGAAACCCTAGCAGCCGCCTCCCTCGTATACGGCAGTGTCGCCATCCAAATGACTCAATATGTCATTTGTTTTTTAACAGAGTAAAAAGGAAAGTACCTTATTTACTATGAAACAGAGGGAGTAAGTTTTAATGATTAACAATTTATTTTAATTCCTCAAGCATTTTGACGTAATATATGCTATATATTTTTGTTTTTCTTTTGTTCCCTACTCCTTTAGTTTTGAATATAATAACGTCTGTAGTAGGTGGTAACGATGTCGTTAACCTCAAGGACTTTGTTGATTACGTTTTGGCAGGATTATATACCACAATGTATTGAGCAAATAAATTGTAATGAAGGGGGGCGAAATTCATGTAGATATCATGAATGGAGCCATTTAAATTGTTTGGTTTTCAAGTATATAAAATCTTTTAACTGTTTATAACACTGTATAAAAGGTAAACTTTATTAAAAATCAACTATAAGATCCTATGAATTATGAACGTGATAAAGAGAGTAATATATAGCCTGCTATAACCTACTGTTAAGTTATATTGAAAATATAAGAAAATTTTAAAATATAAATATATAAGATATATTAATTACCAAAAAAATAAAAAATAAACATAAGATGTAATTAGATACTTAAGTCACAATCCCTAATAGTAAATGACCCTGCACTCGTCATCCAGCGAGTGTCTCATCTCAATATAGCACCACGATGTGTAAATCCAGGGTTTCAAACCGTCAGGACATGATTTACATTCACTACTCACCTCAAGCTAGCCAAAACTCTGGCTCGCTATGCCCCTGCCTCTCAAATCGGCCTCCTTGAGCGCCGAATCTGACCAAAACAACAACGAATACGTCACAATATGCTAAGGGAACAAAACCCAATTGAAAACAATCAAAAAATATCAAAAACCCTGAAATTAGCAAAACCCGAACTCCGGACCCACTTCTCAAAACTCAAAAATTTTCACATCACCGGGTTCATTATCTCGCCACGAGTCTAACCATACGAAAATTATCCAAATCTGAATCCATTTGGCCCTTCAAATCATCATTTTATATTTTGAAAGATTCCACAATTTTATTTCAAATTCATCCTAAATCACGAGTTCAATGATGAATTCAATGATAGATTCATGTACTCTAGCCAAATCTGAGTTAGAATCACTCACTCCGATGAATTTCTTGAAAAACCTTCGAAAAATAGCCAAAATCCAAGTTCTCTAGGGTAAAATATCAAATAAAAATCCAAACATTCGTATTTATATAGCAACCCCCAGATTTCCAATCCCCGCGGGCCACACCAAATCGACCGCGCCCGCACAAAACCTGTGTGGTCCGCGCAAAAATGGTCGCGGCCGCACAGGTGTTCTCTGCAATGACATGCTTTAGTATTTTGGCCATAACCTTTGCTACAAATGTTCAAATTGTGATATCTTTACATTTCTAGAAATTAGGCTCGAAGGACTACAACTTTTGTGTTAAAATCATCTCAAAATTCCTTGTAGATCAAAAGAGATGAGCTTCCGAAGTCGGATCAGTGGCCCAGCTCCTTCACCGCGGACCGGCAAAGCACGACCACGGCCGCGGAGCCTCCCACCGCGGTCTGCGAAAATATGACCATGGACCGCGGTCGTGGGATTAGGGATTCGACCCTCAAGGACTCCAAGAGCTATATTTGCCTAAAGACACCCCAAGACCTATTCGGAACTCACCCGAGCCCTCGGAACTTCAAACCAAATGCACCAACGAGTCTAAAAAAATATAACACGGACTTAGTCGATGCCTCAAATCATATCACATAACATTAAAATCACCAATTATGCATATAAATCAGACTTAAGCTTATTAATAATTCTAAAAATATGCACACAATCTATTCCATTAAACAAAGTTTCTATCTTGATAATACATATGATTTGAAGCTTTGTATATGATACTTTTTTATTGGACAATTCCAAAAATAATTTAGATAGAAAGTTTGATTGTTAAGCTCTTAGATTGTCTTTAAGAGAAATCTATTGGATACCTTTTTGCTGAAAATTTGGACATGAACCTTCGCCAATTCAAGCGATATATCTGCACGAGAATGAAACATACAAAACAAGCTACAATTACAAAGTTCGTCCATCCATCTTAAAAGAATTTATTTTTCTAGGTAGCTTTAAAATTTCTTCCTTAGAGTATAAATATATATAGGTTTAATTATAAATTTATTAATAATGTATTAGCTTTCTTTAATATTTAATTAGTGAAATATACATATCTTTTGAGATTTAAATATTTGAATAGTTTTCGTATTTTTTATATGTAACATTAAAAAGGAAAAAATAATTTATTTTTGAAAAATTTTTGTCTATTAAAACCAAAAAATATTGAAACGTTAAATGCAATAGTATATATAAAAGTCATTCACTATACAAAGCCAAAAAATATCAGAACAAATGAGGTTGTAATAGAGAGAATTGAATGTATATAGCAAAAGCATTGCTTCGAAATTTGACAAAAGGACTGCTTTGAAAAATTGGCTCTTACCAATTAATGTGATTATTGGTCAATAAAATAGATAATAAATTCGTGAGTTATTTAATCGACACTTTCACTCAGTTTATCATAATTAAAAAAGGATTTATTTATTTCATGGTCTCCAAAAGCTAATGTGTTCGTTAGGGCTTTGCACAATTAACAAAAGTATTGTTCATAAAGATAAGATAATACTAATTTAAAATCATCAATTCCTCCAAAAGAATACTACTGTAACAGACACCAGTAAATGAAGGAAAATTTTACATTTATAAATTTTTGATTGATCTCTATAATTTTTTATTTTCTTTAAAAATAAAATAAGTTATCAATATCGTTGTTTATAATAGTCAGAAACTTATTTCAACTAGAAACAAAAAAGCTTATTCCTATATTTATTCTAACTGAAAATTCTATCTAGACATGAATTAAATAAACTACATCCTAAATAACTAAAGTTTCCTACTATAACTTTGAATTAGTTTTCCAACATTCTCCCATAATTCAAAGTTGTATGGGTCTAACTTGTTCGTTGTGTTGTTATGTTGAAGCACTTCTCTCCAACTTTTACTTTTGATGAAGCACATGTCTCCGTCCCTCAATTTGTTGAAGCACCTGTCTCCAACTCACGTTGACGCACATTGTCACCAACACTCAATTTTATTAAAACATCTGTCTCAAACTCATGTTGATGTACTTTGTCATCAACCATTGATATACTTTGTCACCTACATTCAATTTTTGTTGAAACACATAATGAACTACCAATCTTTTTAAATGTTTCTCCAATTTTTATTGAAGAGTTTCTTCATCTTGTGCCATATTTATTTGCACTTCTTTAAATTTATTTTTTTTCTTGAAACTTTTCATCAAATAATATAATTTTTTTTACAACTTTTTATGCATTTACCAAAATATTTTTGGCTAGACAGGCAGCATATTTTGGCTAGCGCCACCAGCCGATAGCGGTAGCTATTTTATTCTCTTCCAAGATCGTAAAAGCTCTGATACCAATATGAAGGAAAATATTTTATTTATAAAAATTTCTGATTTATCTCTGCAATTCTTATTTCCTCTAGAAATAAAATAAGTTATGAATAACCCTATATATAATAGTCGGAAACCTATTTCAACTAGAAACGGAAAAGCCTATTCTTATATTTATTCAAACTGCAAATTGTATTTAGACATGAATTAAATAAATCAAATTTTAAATAGCTAAGAATATCTATTACAACTTTGAATTAGTATTTCAACCGTAAAGTAAAAAAATGGAGACATCGAGGAGGAGAAAACGAAGTTGAGCACCACAAAATAGTGAAGCATTTAAATTAGACGTCATGAAGATAAGAGCGAGAGATAAATCAGAATCTGAATGCAAAAATTGTAAAGGCCATTAAATTTTTTAGGCCACGTCCATTACTCAATAGATAAGAACCGATTTAATTTTCACTAATCCTCTCCTAAACATTTTTTTTATGATTTTTTTTATTTTCTCAAATTGCTTGAGACTTCTCTCGCAATGTGTATAAGCAATTTTTGGCAATGCTTGTTTTCAGTTTTAATTTTCGAGGATCACTTCTTTATTTGACCGTTTACAACAGCGTACAAATTCTGACTACTTTTGCAATAATTCCCGTAAAGAAACGAAAAGGTAAAAATTAGTACCCTGAGTTTACGATAAAGTAGAAAAGTTCACCATATATAATTCATATGGACGACGGCTGAAGCATAACGAGACGAGTTTGACGTAAGAAATGTTTGTGTGGCTATAAATGTTTCTCATTAAAGTTAAATGAGTAAAATGAAAGAGTTTAAAGTTAAATTATTTCTAAATTTAGAAATGTGTCATTTATTTTTTAACTGAGTAAAAATAAAAGTACCTTATTTACTATGAAATAGAGGGAGTAAGTTTCAATGATTAACAATTTATTTTAATTCCTCAAGCATTTTGACGTAATATATGCTATATATTTTCGTTTTTTTTTTTTGGTTCCTTACATCTTTAGTTTTGAAAATTATAACATCTGTAGTAGGTGGTAACGATGTCATTAACCTCAAGAACTTTGTTGATTACGTTTTGGCAGGATTATATAATAAATAAATTTAGGTACAACAAAAGCCATATATAAATCATCCCTGATGAGTGGAAAAAGCTCCCATTATAGTTCGGGATTGCCAATTCAAAGTTGTTCTGAGGATCCAAAAAATATTCTGGTACATACTACTCTACACACCATCCTCTTCTTATCCTCATATTTACTTGAACTGATGTCTTTCCAGATTTCCCAACATATAAATATTATGTGTTGTATATCCCTTACAAAATGACAAGCGCCCTCTTTATATATAAGGTAGAATCCTAACATAGTATAAATGCATTCATTAAAAAGATCTGGGGCTGGTACAACCATTTAATGTCATGGTACGTGCTCGTACTAGCCTAGTAGTCTTGTTCGTCTTTAATCAAATGCCTAGGGAACTTCCCAATTCTCCATCATAGCTATCGATTTGGATTGCCCCAGAGTCGAGCATTGGGAAATCCTTTGAGGTTACACCTCGAGCCTTAGGAGGCATGTGTATGAAGTACCGTAATGACTATGAAATCGGCTCCTCTTATTTTATCGTATATAGATAGTCCCCGCATTTCCTAAAATAAAGATGAGAGGAAGCGATTTCGAACTCTTACTTCTTTGATACTACCATAATGACATTAGTCTACCAAAGCATTAAATGCCATGACTCAAAATTCGCGCAAGGTTCACTGTCAATATGAGTATCGAGAAGCCTACAAACCCACGTTGATTCGGCCTTTTCGCTGCTTGTATGGATTCTATAACTACCGCAACCGTTTAGTGATTCACACATTTACAACATCTTCAAACTTTTAGGGCTAAGTTCACCCTCTTTCACATTCTTTTCTCTTCCGTTCTTGGTTCCTCACTTCCTTTCTCAGAAAACCTTTCTATTATTATGGACAGAACCTCTAAAACAGTGCCTCGAAAAGAGAGTGCTGCCTCTTCATCTCGATCATCCAAGGGTAACCCAAATTGGCCCCAACTTTTGAACAATGTATCCTTACTGAGTTCAACACTTTGTTTGATTTTTCTATCAAGAATCCCTCGTCTAAGTCGGGCCAATGCGAGCACGTGTCTCGGTATATTAACATCATGAGTAATGTGAGCATGTAATTTTTTTCCTATATGAATTACACCTACATATTCAAACAAAATAATTTCCGTTATTTTTTTGCAATTTTGTGGATTTTGTGCAAACTCAGCGGCTACCATTTTGAAGATTGTTGCTCGACATGTTCGACCCTTGGCTTTGCTTACTAGCCACAACATTTTCTGGTTCCAATCATTGAGGTGAGGATAAGTCTCCTTCAGCCAGTTCATTGTTTTTTCCCATAAGTCAACAGTGACTGGGCAGAACAGTAGCAAATGGTCTCTAGTTTCTGGGTGATTTTAGCGTAAGGTACATTGTTGATCAACACTCATTCCCCAGTTGTGCAATCTGTGTTTTGTTGGGAGTCTATCCTGTAAGAATAGCCATAGATTGAAGGTTGCCTTTGGCCTTGCATAGTTTTGTATGATTAAATTCTTCCATGGTACTCTCGGCAGGTCTTGCATCTGTGAATGGTACAACTATCTAATTGAGCATCCCTGTTCCTTCCAGTGTTGGACCCTCTGTAAGATGTCTCTTGATTGGATGATCTTTCTTACCATCCAACTTGCCTGAGCAGGAATTGGAATAGATTCAATAGGTCTGTCTTTGATGTAGTACACAGTGATCCACCTAAACCACAGTTTGTCCTTTTTATGAGCTAGATCCCTGCATGTCTTTGCAATGGCAGCTTTATTCAAGAGCTTGAGATTAGTGAGATTCATCACTCCTACTGATTTTGGGGTACATTTTTGCCCCAGGAGATATATGCTTTCCGAGAGATAGTGTTCATCCCAGACCAAATGAAGCTCCTATAGATGCCTTCTATCATCTTCGGGACTTTAACAGGGAATATGAACAGTTGTGCCCAATAAGCTTGGACACCAAAAATGACAACTTGGACCAGTTGGATTCTCCCAGAGTAAGACAGTGTTTTGGCAGTCCAAGAGGTGATCTTGGCAGTGATCCTATCCACTAGAGGTTGCCATTGGAGCAATGTAATTTTCTTGGTGGACAAGGGGACTCCTAGGTACTTGAATGGCAATTGACCTTCTTCATAGCCAAGATGGTCGAGAATCTGTTTCTGGATATCCAGTGCAACCCCCCAAAGTAAAAAAAGCTCTTGTTCAGATTAGCCTGTAAGCCAGATGCTTCAGAGAATTGAGAGAAACATCTGGATACAGCCATGATAGAAATAATGCCACATTTGGCAAACAGTAGCAAATCATCAGCAAAGCACATGTGAGTAATGCCCATTTTCTTACATATGGGGTGGAACTGGTATGCTGGATTTCCTTTTAGTGAGTTGCATGATCTGCTTAAGTACTCCATGACCAGAGCAAATAGGAAGGGGGAAATTGGGTCCCCTTACCTAAGCCCCCTAGCAGCAGCAAATGGTTTAGTTGCCTCTCCATTAACTAGCACAGAGAAGCTCACTGTTGAGATACATTCCATTATCCATTTGGTGAAAGTGTTGAGGAAGCCAATCTGTTCCATAATCTGTTGTAGGAATACCCATTCAACTGAGTCATAAGCTTTCTGGAGATCAATTTTAATCATGCATCTGGGAGACACATGTTGTCTAGTGTAGCTTTTGACTAGTTCATGTGCCAGAATGATGTTGTCTTGGATCTTTCTGCCTGGGATGAAGCCTGCCTAGGCTTCACTGATAATACTTGCCATCACCTTCTGCGACCTGTTAGCCAGAATTTTTGAGATAATTTTATAGAGGATAGAACAGCAAGTAATAGGCCTATACTCTTTGACTGTAGATGGTTTGGACACTTTAGGAATGAGGGTAATAGTTGCACAGTTTATAGGTTTGAACATCCTGGTTGAGGTGAAAAACTGCTTGATGGCAGTGGTGACCTGCCTACCAATGATTCCCCAGCTCTTTTTGAAGAATACAGCATTATAGCCATCTATGCTTGGTGCTTTGTCATCTCCAATAGCCTTGAGACTCTCCATAATTTGTGTATCAGTTACATCAGCACATAGTTCCCTTCTTTGTTGTTGTGTCAGTTTTGGGCCATTTGTCATGTACAGTTTATTTATAGCTGGCAGGGTGGTTGTAGAGGTTCCCATCAGTGCCTTGTAGAATCCCATGATCTCCTCTTTGATATCTTCAGCTGTAGTAAGTTTGGTACCCATTGCAGTGGTAAGTTCAGTAATCTGGTTGTGTTGAGTTCTCTCCTTCATTACTGCAGAGAAGTACTTAGTGTTGGAGTCCCCAAGTTGTATCCATTTTGCTCTTGCCTTCTGTTGCAGAACACTTTCCTCAATCATTGACCATTTTTCCAGTTTCAGCACTAGCTCCTTCTCCTTCTGTTGTAGGACATTAGAGTATGCCTGTGTCATCTGGGCTTGTATTGTCCCCAGTTCCTGTCTGCTATGGTCTATTCTCTGTGACATAGTCTTGAATTCCTTAATATTCAGGACCTTCAGAGGGCTCTTCAAAGCTTTGAGTTTGGACCATATTGCTTTCATAGTATCTGAATTTCCAGCCTGCCAAACTCTTGCCACAATTTGCTGGAAATCTTCATGATCAGCCCATACATTAAAGAACTTGTGTAGAAAATCACTCTATCTATGATATGTGCGCTTTGGTTGCATGAGCATGATTTTCAGGTAGGTTTTGATGAATGACAAACAATGAAGTCAGTGTCAAACAACGATATTATATGACAAACAATCAAGATTGAATGCCAAGAAGCATATTGATGACGGAATTGCATAGACAAGCCAAGGACGAGTTCAAAAGTTCAAGACCAAAGACCCAAGGTGTAGGTCGTTAGGTAGAACAAATGTAAGAGCAACGTTTAAAGTTATCTCGTCTTTTGGCTCAACATAGGTCATCATAAATATGCATAAAATCATTTTACCAAATCATATTTATCATAAACATATTTTAAATACTTCAAACAAAATGATTTTAACGTTTTCATTTTAACCAAAATGGTTTTTGAAGTAAGTTTTCAATTCTGGTATATTCTGGTATATTACATAGGTCATCATTAATATGCATAAAATCATTTTATTAAATCATATATATCATAAACATTTTTAATATACTTCAAACAAAATGATTTTAACGTTTTCATTTTAACCAAAATGGTTTTTGAAGTAAGGTTTCAATTCTAGTATACTGTGGTATACACAGTGTATATCAATAGAATATAATCGATTATAATTTTTAAATAATCGATTATTTTGTATCCGTTGCCAAAGTTTTGATCACTGGAACAAAATAATCGATTATGCCATCCAAATAATCGATTATTCTTGAGCAGAATCTCTTCCGATTTTGCAACGGTAAAAGGATAATCGATTATGCAAATCAAATAATCGATTATCCTTGCATAAAATCAGCATAATTGATTGCCAATTAAGCAATGGACATCCACCCTTTAACCCCTATAAAAAGAGGTCTTTTGAGATGATTTTAAACACACAACACCTCCCAATATTGATATACATATTGACATTATTTGAGCATCATTTTAGAGCTTTTGTTGAGCCATTTGAGAGACAACTTTGAGTTGTTCATAGAGCTAAATTTGTATCTCTTTATCTACTCTTTTGAGAGAGTTCTTGTTGTAAAAGAGAAAGGTGTTTGAGAAGATCATATCTTCTCGTTGATTGTTGGGTTTGCTAAGTACCCTCAATCTTAGTGGTTGAAGTCTTGTGGTGCGGTATCCACGAGCAAGGTGAAGTCTTGAGGTGCGGTATCCTCGAGCAAGTTGAAGTCTTGTAGAGTGTACATCTACGAGCAAGTGTAACGGTTTGTTAGGCACCCGTAAGCTTAACGGAGTTAGTGGAATCTCGAGAGAGTCTCTCGGGACTGGACTAACTACACGTTGTGGTGAACCAGGATAAATTCGGTGTGTTCTTTCCTTGCTATTTTAATTACCGAATTTATTTTATTCCTGCAATTTTAATTCCGCAATATTTATCAATATTCTCGTGCCGCACTATTCACCCCCCCTCTAGTGACGGGCATAAATCCTAACAATTGGTATCAGAGCCTAACTCTCTGAAAGCCTTAACCGGTTGAGAGCACGATATATATTTTTGTTGTTGAGAATATTGAACGCAGGAATGATGAGCGAAGGACACTCCACCTACAGCCCTCCACTATTTGACGGAACAAACTATACATATTGGAAAGAGCGTATGAGAATATTCATCCAATCAAATAACTTTCGATTATGGCAAATCATCAAGAAAGGTGAACAAATGCCAACAAAGAAAGTTGGGGAAATCATGGTTCCAAAGGAGGAAAATGAATATGATGCCGAAGACATCAAGAAGGTTGAAAGAAACGCAAAGGTCGTCAACTTACTATTTTGTGCGGTGAATCCGGACGACTATCAGAAAATTTCTTGTTGCACAACCGCAAATGAAATGTGGGATAAACTCGAGATCACTTATGAAGGTACGTCTCAAGTCCGAGAATCTAAAATTGATTTTCTAACACATGAATATGAACTTTTTAGAATGAGGGAAGATGAAAACATCGATAGTATGTTCGAACGATTCTCAATGATCGTCAACGATCTTCATGCTCTCGGAAAAGTATACTCTAACAAAGATCTAGTTCGAAAAATCCTACGGAGTCTCACTCCCAAATGGCGTTCCAAAGCAAATGCTATCCAAGAGTCAATAAATCACGGACGTCACAATTGATGGACTACGAGGTAACCTTAAAGCTTATGAAAGCACAATTCTTAATCCTTATCTTAGAAGTAATTCGAATATTGCCTTCAAAGCCTCATCCTCTAAAATAGAAGAGGTAAGTGATTCGGAAAACGATGATGATATTACTTCCAATGATATAATTGAAAAGTTTTATAAGTTTATGAAGAAGGAAATAAAGAAGGAAGAACCAAGTCCTTCATGTCAAAATTGTGGAAAACTTGGCCACACCAAATCACATTGTCCAAAATCAAAGGACAAGAAAAAGAAGAAACACCATAGGCGCGTAACATAGGATTCGGACAGCTCGGGCGATGAAACTGCCGCATTATGCCTCATGGCAAACGAAGAAGAAAAGGTAAGTATTTCTAACTCTTACTCGTTTGAAGAAATACAAAATGCCTATGACGAATTATATGGTGAATTTGTTAAAGCTTCCAAAACCATAAAAGAATTGAAGAAAACACTTTCTTTGCAAGAAAAAGATTTTGAGAAAACACTTTCTTTGCAAGAAAAAGTTTTTGAAAACCAACCTTCTTTAAAAGAAAAAGATTTTGAAAAATTGACTTGTGACAATGAAAAACTAAAAGAAGAAAATGATCTTTTAGAAAATGACAATACTGTTCTTAAAAATAAAATCAAAATTTTAGAAGAAGAAAATAAATTTTTGGAAAATGACAATGTCGATCTCAAAAATAAAATCAAGGAGATGAATGAAGCCTCTTTAATTGTTCAAAGTTCAAATTGTTCTTCTTGTAGTTCTTTGAAAATAGAGAACGTAGAACTTAGAAATACACTAGAAAAATGTAGTGTAAATGATTCTAAAACAAGTAAAGTAATTAAAAAGGATGATAGAAATGAGGTTAAACCACCTAGAAACAACTCTAGGAATTTTGTTAATAAGTCTAAAACTAATCATTTTAGACCACCTAGACACAATTCTAGGAATTTTATTAATGAGTCTAACATAAATAATTTTAGATCACCTAGAAATGACTCTAGGAATTTCAACGCTTCTAGGAATAACAACTTTAGATCACCTAGAACGCATTTGGCTCAACCAAGACATATGCACAACCCGAACGTTGTATGTCATTATTGTAACCGGGTAGGACACATTGCACCTGTATGTTTTGCTAAACATAGAGATTCATATTTTGATTATGATTATTATTTGCCTAACCCCCAAGGACCCAAAAGAAGTTGGGTACTGAAAACCTATTTTTAGGTACTTTTGCAGGTGTGCTTGAGGACTACGATATTGTAGTAGATGCACCAAGCACGAAACCTTACTGCATCGAGGGGGAACGTCGGTTAGTTATCGTATTTTTGATAAAAACGTAATAGTTGATATGTGCTAACAATTGATATTAATTATTTTTATTGATTCATGTTTTGATAACTTTTATTTTGAACAACAAGTGGTATCAATTATTTTAAATGATTGATTCATGTTTTGATGAATATTTTTAGTTTAAATAACAGTTGGTATATTTGCGAAAAATGACTGTTATTTTGATTGGTATGTTTTTACTAACGTTTGGTATTATTTGATGTTGATATGATTTTTTTATCTAACAATTGGTATCGTCAATAGTTTAAATAACAATTGGTTTACTCTTTTTCCTAATGCCAAAAGGGGGAAGAATTTAGGCGATATGCATCGAATAAGGGGGAATGTCTTCACCTTCTAGTATGCTTTAATTGAGGAGAATATTCAATTAAGGAGGAATTATATTGTTATTAAATTGTTTACATGAATTGTATGTTGAAATATAACATGAATTTAGAGGGAATCCGATATGCATATCTCCTGTTGTTTGTCATTATCAAAAAGGGGAAAATTGTAGAAAATCACTCTATCTATGATATGTGCGCTTTGGTTGCATGAGCATGATTTTCAGGTATAGGTTTTGATGAATGACAAACAATGAAGTCAGTGTCAAACAACGATATTATATGACAAACAATCAATATTGAATGCCAAGAAGCACATTGATGACGGAATTGCATAGAAAAGCCAAGGACGAGTTCAAAAGTTCAAGACCAAAGACCCAAGGCGTAGGTCGTTAGGTAGAACAAATGTAAGAGCAACGTTTAAAGTTATCTCGACTTTTGGCTCAACATAGGTCATCATAAATATGAATAAAATCATTTTACCAAATCATATTTATCATAAACATATTTTAAATACTTCAAACAAAATGATTTTAACGTTTTCATTTTAACCAAAATGGTTTTTGAAGTAAGTTTTCAATTCTGGTATATTCTGGTATATTACATAGGTCATCATTAATATGCATAAAATCATTTTATTAAATCATATATATCATAAACATTTTTAATATACTTCAAACAAAATGATTTTAAAGTTTTCATTTTAACCAAAATGGTTTTTGAAGTAAGTTTTCAATTCTAGTATACTGTGGTATACACAGTGTATATCAATGGAATATAATCGATTATAATTTTTAAATAATCGATTATCTTGTATCCGTTGCCAAATTTTTGATCACTGGAACAAAATAATCGATTATGCCATCCAAATAATCGATTATTCTTGAGCAGAATCTCTTCCGATTTTGCAACGGTAAAAGGATAATCGATTATGCAAGTCAAATAATCGATTATCCTTGCATAAAATCAGCATAATTGATTGCCAATTAAGCAATGGACATCCACCCTTTAACCCCTATAAAAAGAGGTCTTTTGAGATGATTTTAAACACACAACACCTCCCAATATTGATATACATATTGACATTATTTGAGCATCATTTTAGAGCTTTTGTTGAGCCATTTGAGAGACAACTTTGAGTTGTTCATAGAGCTAAATTTGTATCTCTTTATCTACTCTTTTGAGAGAGTTCTTGTTGTAAAAGAGAAAGGTGTTTGAGAAGATCATATCTTCTCATTGATTATCGGGTTTGCTAAGTACCCTCAATCTTAGTGGTTGAAGTCTTGTGGTGCGGTATCCACGAGCAAGGTGAAGTCTTGAGGTGCGGTATCCTCGAGCAAGTTGAAGTCTTGTAGAGTGTACATCTACGAGCAAGTGTAACGGTTTGTTAGGCACCCGTAAGCTTAACAGAGTTAGTGGAATCTCGAGAGAGTCTCTCGGGGACTAGACTAACCATACGTTGTGGTGAACCAGGATAAATTCGGTGTGTTCTTTCCTTGCTATTTAAATTACCGAACTTATTTTATTCCTGCAATTTTAATTCCGCAATATTTATCAATATTCTTTTGCCGCACTATTGACCCCCCCCCCCTCTAGTGACGGGCATAAATCCTAACAACTTGAAAGTCTTTTTCCCATTCCAGGAAGCTGATGTTAATGTAATTATCTTGGGATTATGATCTGAAACTAAAGGAAGGTCATAATCAGTTACCACTTGGTTCCATTTGATCATCCATTCATAGTTTCCAAAGACCATGTCCAGTCTACTGCATACTCTGTCCACACCAGTCTGTTTATTTGTCCATGTGTAATATTCACCCCTCCAAGGCAATTCTGACAAACCAGCTAGCTGAATACATTTGATGAACTCTTGAGTTTCAGGGAGCCTGACTGGTTTGCAAGACTGCCTATCTTTGTCACATAAGACAGCATTGAGATCCCCAGCAACTACCCATGGATCTTGTATTCCTGATGACAGTGTTTGTAGCCTGCTCCATAGGGATCTTCTCTACATTGATGCCATACACCACAGTGAGGAAGCATGTGAAATCCCCTATCCTGCTGATAACCCTGCTGTGAATCAATTGGCTTCCTCCAGAACACTAGTGACTTCAAACACTTTTGGATTCCATAGAATCCACACTCTGCCCTTTTCACCCGAGACATAGTTTGTTAAGATACCCCAGCCTGGTGCTAGTAGATTAGCAATTCTACTAGCATGTATTTGTTTTACCTCAGTTTCTACTAATCCAACTAGGTTAATGTTGTTTTTCCTAATATACTTCCTAACTTCTTTATGATTGTACCCTTTATTAACACCCCTTATATTCCAAATCAACCACTTCATTGGTGAGATGTTGATCCCCCTAGCTCCCCTGGAGGGTCTTCTTTACTACCAGAAACTTCTTCAAATCTATTACTCACAGTGATGGGGGACAGAGGTGGGAAGTTGGTGATGTTGAGAGCCGGGCTCTGAGGTTGTTTCCCTTTATCACTTCCTTTATCAACCCTCTGGCTCGGGACTGTCCTGGCTTCAGTAGGCAACCCATTGGATTCATTATGCTGTATTGGAAGCTGCTTCTGTAGTGGAACATTTTGCACAGGGCCCTTAGTTCTCCATTCTTGGACTGCTTTTGGCTTCCACACTTGTGTAGGCTGTTTTGGGATTTTCTTTGGCTGCGCTGCACAGTTGTGTCCTATTGTTTGGCATTTCTCACAATATGAGGGCTTCCACTCATAAACCACATCTTGAAGAAACTTTCTCCCATTCGGATCCATAACCCAGATCTCTGTTGGTAGTTCTTTAGTGACAGTCACCTCTATGAGCATTCTGGGGTAAGAAATCCGTGTCTGTTTTGGTTTCCCTAATACAATAGCAATTCTGCTTAGAGATATCATACCCCAGCAAGACATTGGAAGTTTAGGAAACTTTACCCACAATGGTATACAGTCGGGAACTCTTCTGAAAAATCAAATTCAAGTGTCCATTGTTTGAGTATCATAGGCCTATTGGCTATTGAGTAAGGACCTGCACACGGTATCTCTTTGGCATCAGCAACTGTTTTGAATTTCACTATGTAATATCCTTCTTCATGATAGAACAAGTCTTGTTCAGGGACATGCGACCAGTGGTGATTGATGAATCTCCTCATTGCATTAAAGCCAGGTCAGTCTCCTAGGATGTATACCACTAAGGCACACTTCCATTTTGCTTCCTCCTCTTCCACCTCCGTTTTATCCAGTTGTACTATAGGTTGTCCGTCAATTATCACTGTGGGTATGTAGTCAAGAGCCATTCCATGGGTCGCAAATCGATTCTTCTGGAATAGTGTTTTCAAGCTCTTCTTAGGCTCCACTAATGTGTTTTTGCTAGTCTCTGGGTGTTCCTCTATTGACATTGCTAGTTGCATGTTCGTCTCTGCCGAAGGATCTGGTACCACAGTAATCGAAGGGGTTGTAGTCCCTGCGACCCCTGTTGGCTTCGGAGTTTCCATAGTCGTGTCAACCATATCTACAATGGGCTCTTGTTGTACTGTCACTATCTCTGAAGCTTGTTCATCAACTTCCATGGTGCCTAGGTTTTGTACAGATGGGTTCTGCACCTCCTTAGTACTGTTTTTCTCCAAAATCACTTGATTCAGCTTGTCAAAGGTGTCAATCGGGATTTTCCGCGGTCGTACTCTACCGCGACTGCCGCCTTTCGCCATAACCACGAGCTCGGTGTACATTATGCTAACGTGCGCCGAGAGGATGAGAGAGACGGGTTTTTTTATTAGAAAAAATGTTAAGAGACTCTCACGGAAGTTTAGCTTTATGTCACGGGATGAGTATAATTGCGCAGCTAACCCGTGCGGCACTTAGACAACTTTGCCAACGGTTGCTAAGAAGCCTTGAACTTCTCGAACTAGAGAAGAAAGCAATGAAGCCAAATGAGAACTTGTATTGCACTAAAGAGAGATTTACAATGCTTGAGTTGCTTGTATGTTTTCTGATGCTTGGAGGATGATTCCAAATGACAAATGCCATCCCTTATTTATAAGGGACGCTTACAAGCTCTAAAGATTCTTGAGAATTCTATAGCCTTCTAGTTATGTACATGTCCTAGAACTCTATGGAGAGTTCTACTACATTCTAGGTAGATACATGTGCTAGAATTCTATGGAGAATTCTAGAATGTTCTATAGAGTTCTAGAGAGCTCTAGAGAGTTCTAGAGAGTTCTAGAGAGCTCTAGAGAGTTCTAGAGAGTTCTAGAGAGCTCTAGAGAGTTCTAGAAAGCTCTAGAGAGTTCTCCAATGTGCTAGAGTTCCCTAGAACGTTCCGGAATCTAGAGTTGCTCAAATGTGCTAGAGTTGTCTAGAATGTTCCGGAATTGGGCCAAGCTAGGACTCTTGGCCTTACATTGGCTTCCTAGCCCAATATTATGGATGATTGGGCTATCAACTTGGGCGGTCCGTAACATCCTCCCCCACCTAAGCTCGCGGCGTCCTCGTCGCGCCCTCGTGCTTGTAATGCTGGAGGTGCTGCCATGCTCCTTTTTTGAAACCACGCGATCCACCCTTTTCTTCATTTTTCCTGCGACCTTGTCGAGGTTGGCTCGCGTAATAACCACTTCCTCATGTTCGGGTGGCACCATGCGGTAGGGCGCCAAGGTTGGTGGCTTCGTGCCTTGATCTAGCTCGACTGGACGAGCTACCTTTTGCCGAGGTGGGAGCTTTTTCGGAAGTTTTGGCGGTGTGGCATCCTTGTACTCTTTATGGATAGCTTGCGTTTGTGGAGGGACTTGGCTTGGCAATGTTCCCCTATTTCTTTCTTCGTCTCATTCCCGGTTGGAGACCAAGAAGCTTGGGTCCTTCCTGAAATCTTTCTTGATTTGCATGGCGGAGAGGGTCTTCTCCTCGGGTTTGCCTCTCTCCAAGGGTACCATGCACGCCTTGCTCCCGTCAAATATGCTTAGGGAGTTTGTAGCAGGCAGTGGGAAGGCATGGACTTGGTCAAATAATTCCATGCCAAGGACCATCTTGAAGTCGTCCATGGGTACAATGGAGAAATCGACCTTTCCACTCCACGTTCCGAGTGTCAACTGCACCCCTTTTGCAGTCCCCGCAATTGGCTCAGCGGGTGAGTTTACCGCTTTCATTATGCCTCCTTCCTTGGTGGTCTTGAGGCCTAATCGCTTGGCCTCATCTATGGTCACGAAATTATCAGTTGCTCCCGTGTCTATCATAGCACGAATGGGCTGGCCATTTATCTTGCCGCTTACGTACATGAGCCTCTTCTTAACTGGTGTGGTCTGTTGGCGATTAAGTGCGCCAAGGCGTTGGATAGAACCCATGCTGGGTTGGGGTTCCTCTAAGGACGATGTGGAGTTGTCCTTCAGCTGTGCGGCAAGAGCGTTGAGCGACTTCTTCTCCGGACAGTCGCGTACCCAATGAAGGCCATTGCATATGAAGCATGGGCTTGGTGGTTTCCGTGCCTCTTTCTTGCCCTCCGGTTTGCCTTGCCAAGTCCTGTTGCTTGGCGGCTTTTTCTGCCCCCAATCCTTGCGGTGGTTGTCCTTGTCCTTGTGACTCTCTCCCACACCTTTGTCATGGTTGGCCTTCTCGTCTTTGGATTGGGTAGTGTATTCGGGAAATGATTCCACAATGGTGATGGCGTCGTCAAGTGTTTGAACACCACGCCTATCAAGTTCGGTCTTGGCCCAATCCTTGAGACCATCTTGGAAATAGAAGAGAGAATCCTTATCGGACATGTCGCTTATCTCCAATATTAGGGTAGTAAACTCGTTGATGTAGTCCCGCATACTACCCGTCTGTTTGAGGCGACGTAAGCGCGCTCGTGCTTCCTTTTCCGTATTACTTGGGGCGAATTGCTTTTGGAGTTCTTGCTTGAAGTCGGCCCAAGTGTTGATGGTACAGATTCCCTTGGTCATCTCGCCATGCTTCCGACGCCACCATAGTTGTGCAGCGCCTCTAAGATAAGTGGGTGCAGCGCCCACTTTTGATGCCTCGTCTCGTACGCCAATGGTATCGAAGTATTGATCCAACCCGAAGAGGAAGTTTTCTATGACGGTTGCATTTCGGGTGCCATCGTAGGTGTCAGGCTTTGGCACTTCGATGTGACGCGCATCACTTGAGCTTGTGGAAGCTGGACTTGCAGAAAGTGTGGGCTTGTGCCATGCCCAATCCGAGCGGACTTCCTCCACTTCCGCGCGGACAGCCCGTAGTTCTTCCTGGACAAAACTACGAAGCTTTAGCAACTCATCATGAAAGGAACAAAATTCCCCTCGGAGAATGTTTGCTTGTTCGTGGATGAGTGCCTTTGTTGCCACTGTGAAATCGGCGTATTCTCCCTCGAGACCATCCACTCGTTCCTCCAATCCCTCGAGGCTTTCTTGAGTGGCGGAGAACACATTTTCGAGAGTGTTCACACGAGGCTCCAATGCATCCACAGAGAGGGCCTAGACTTGCTACGAGTCTTGACCTGGCCTCGTTCTACGTCACGGCCGCGGCTTGGCTCCGTTGGAACATCCACACCAACAACACCCTCTTGTGCCACGTTCGAAGTGTTGGCCATTGCTAGTGAGCTAACTTGCGTGGGTGCAAACCTTAGCTCTGATACCACCTGTCACGGGATCAGTATAATTGCGCAGCTAACCCGTGCGGCACTTAGACAACTTTGCCAACGGTTGCTAAGTAAGCCTTGAACTTCTCGAACTAGAGAAGAAAGCAATGAAGCCAAATGAGAACTTGTATTGCACTAAAGAGAGATTTACAATGCTTGAGTTGCTTGTATGTTTTTTGATGCTTGGAGGATGATTCCAAATGACAAATGTGATCCCTTATTTATAAGGGAGGCTTACAAGCTCTAAAGATTCTAGAGAATTCTATATCCTTCTAGTTATGTACATGTCCTAGAACTCTATGGAGAGTTCTAGAGAGTTCTACTACATTCTAGGTAGATACATGTGCTAGAATTCTATGGAGAATTCTAGAATGTTCTATAGAGTTCTAGAGAGCTCTAGAGAGTTCTAGAGAGTTCTAGAGAGCTCTAGAGAGTTCTAGAGAGCTATAGAGAGTTCTCCAATGTGCTAGAGTTCCCTACAACGTTCCGGAATCTAGAGTTGCTCAAATGTGCTGGAGTTGTCTAGAATGTTCCGGAATTGGCCAAGCTAGGACTCTTGGCCTTACATTGGCTTCCTAGCCCAATATTATGGATGATTGGGCTATCAACTTGGGCAGTCCGTAACATTTAGCCCCATAAATACTGAATTTAAAAAAAATTATGTAAGTGAATTTAGGTTATTTTTGCTTTTAATTTCATTTAAATTATTTGTGATAATAATTATGTAGGATTGATTAGCATTTTATAGGTAAATTTGAGGTTTGTAAATTAATTTAGGATAATTTTTGAAAATGAAAAATGAAAGAAAAAATGAAAAAAATGAATGAAAAGAATTCTGAAAATAAAACAAAGGAGAAGGGCAAATTGGGCCAATTAACCAGCCCAAACGCACCCTTAGCCCGGTCCAGCCCAACCCTTAATCTGGTCCAGCCTCTACTAAACCAAAATGACGTCGTTTTAAGTAGGAACAATCCCAGCCATCAAGGTTTGATGATCGGACGGCTGGGAATCTTAGGTTAATTGATTTATAAATGTCCAAGCAGGACCCCGCCCCTCAGAGGCCCCTACCTTCATCCATTTCTCACCTATTCATCAGAGAACGTAACGACACCGTCCTCCGCCGTGCGCCGCCAGCCGAAAATTGATTACGCCGGCGGCGATCGTCCAAAGAACCTTAAATTAACACCACTTCACTGCCATCCCCTCCTCTTTTCAAATCCATGCCCCGTTTCTCTCAAATCCCACTCAAATTGTTTGAATAATTGAAACCCTAGCAACCGTCTCCGTCGTGTACGGTAGTACCGCCATCCAAATCACCCCAAATTAATACCAAATGACCCCTGCCTCTCCCTCATGTAGAATCCATACTCAATCTCACTCAAACATCTCCAGAATTAATCAAAACCAAAATCTACGGTTTTCTAGTTTCTCCAATAATGCATGCAGACCATAGCTCGAGTTCAAAGTCTGATTCGACATTAAGCTAAGTCTTCTATGCTTCTTTTTTATTTTTCCCTACGCCTCATCTCTTTTCTATCAACTTGGCTATTTTATTCAAATTTTTGAGTTTAACTAATTAGGGTATCAGTCTTTTTTTGTTTCCTGAGTTTAATTAAGTTAATTAGGGTTGCGCTAGTTTTGTTTGTTTAATTTCCTAAGTTTTAATCAGTATTATGTTCCTGAGTTAGGTTTAATTCGATTTTAGTCAAGTGGTATCAGTCTTGTTTGGTTAATACTTGAGTTGAATAACTAATTTGGGGTTAATTGAATCTCATTTCTTTAGTCAGTTCTGATTCGAATTGTATTGATCTTTTCTGTTGAATGACTTCTATGTGTAATTCTTGGGTTTAAATTAAGTCCATTAGTTTATTGTTCAACTTAGTTTAGGATTGTTTACTTATCTATTAGGTAATCCTAGGATAGTGTGTGTCTAATTCATGTGACATTTTTGATTTTCTGCATTGTTTTAAGAATTGTCATATTTGATCCGTTGGGAATTTGATTTGGTTAAACTTGTTTGTTAAAAGTTTCAGAATTTAATCTGTTAGTCTAAAAGAGATTCAAGGGAAGGGGTGATTAGTAGGACACTTGAGGGTAGTTTGGGTATTTGGCTAAGGGCATCTTTTAACAACTGAAATAGGAAGCCTCTAGTAATGGCTTCCTGTTAATTTATTCTAAAACCTCGTCCACATGTTAAAAAAATACGGGACTCAAATGCAAATTTAAAACCTAAAGCCTGCCTTAATACTTGCCTATAAAGGTGGGATTTCTTGCCTTAGAAGGCAGTTTTTGAAGGATAAAATTCCGAGAGAGAAGAGAGAATTCTGAAACTCCAAAATTAGCTAAAAGAAACTTCTGAAAAACACTATTCTATTAGAGTTTTCCTGAGATCCTGGAATTTTTCATTGTTAAAATCATCTTTGAATATTCAGAAGCTAAAAAAAGAGTTGAATCGTTTGAGTACTGTTTTTGTTTTGGTCCAATTTAGGGTAGATCTGTGACAATTGGTCTCTATTGACATCATTTGGTTTCAAGTTTGGTTCAATTGGTTTCTCTTTGTCATTTCATGCCAATTTTGCTTGCTGAACACTATATCTGCTGCTATTGAATTTTGCTGTTTGATTTACTACTACTGTTGTTATCTAAGCTCATAAGCTTCCTTGTTTCCTGTTGTAACCAGGTATTTTTCTTAGCTTATGCTTGAAGAATGCTCTCTGAACATGTAAATGAGCTGAGAGAAGCTGAATTCATTTTTTTTACTGTTCTCCTATTCCTAGAGAGATTTAGAATTATAAATGTTGATTACGTTTCCTTGTTCCTGAACTATGTGTAAGAGACCCTTATGGAGTATCCCTGATTGTGTATTGATAAACTGGACTGCTGGATCTATGCATATCCTGTTCAGTAGTGTTATCCTTAGAGTAGTTTAATTTTGGTAATGTTATCAAGCCTCGGAATGATCCTAGGGATAATACTTAGGCTCATACCAGTATTCCAATACTTAGTGTCTGCAGTTTTAACCTAGAGATCATGTGATTAGAGTTCAAAAGTTGCATCTCCTTTAGTTTGAATGTATTAATTACTGTAATTTTTCCATTAACTGCATATTGAAAGTTAAGTCTGATGCATTAGTATAAATTTGTTTGCATCGTGGCCTGGACCCTTTAGATCATAACCATTGGGCCTAATTTCATAATAAACAAGCTCATAGGTCTTCAGCCCCTTGAATTGATTCCTGTGGCTGAATTTTGAGCCTGTTTTTGGGTCCAGCAGCCTTTCTTGTTAATATAAAATACCGCATATCATTTGGGCCAAAAACCGTCCTGGGTCCAAAATTCTGGAAAAATTTAAAACAAAACTGGCAGTCTAGTTCAGTCTCCTACTACGAATGTATTCAAGGTGTGCCAACGCCAAATTAAATTGAATAATTACATTGCGTAGTCAAATTCAAACCCTTAGAATCTGAGGTGCACCACATAGTGAATTTTCGTGGCACTCGCAAATTAAAACATACAAAATTGCTTCAGCCGCATTAGTGAAATAATTTACTTTCCTAAATTCGGGTGTGCATTTATGTGACCCAAATCCAAATCTCAATGTTAGTTAAAATGTGTTGCGGGCTACGAGTGCATTTATGTGACGTGGCTCAAAATGCGTTTTAACAACGTTGCAATCCTCTTAAAATAAAATAAAATAAAACCGATTAAAAGATTAAATTTGCACATAGGTACAAAATGTATTAAAATCAGATAATTAAGCCGAATATAATAGTTGAACATCCGTGCTAGAACCATGGAACTCGGGAGTGCCTAACACCTTCTCCCGTGTTAACAGAATTCTTTACCTGGATTTCTGGCTCCCAGACTGTATAACGGAGTCAAATGTTTCCTCGATTCAGGATTTAAACCAGTGACTTGGGAAGCCATTAATTATTTTAAGTGGCGACTCTAAAATCTCTAAATAAATAATCTCGTTTGATTGTCCTTTAATTGGAAAAACTCCCTTATATATGCCCTTCGCGGTGTGTAGTGTTAAAAAGGAGGTGTGACAGCTCTGACGACTCTGATGGGGTTCGAACCCAGAATCTTTGGTTCAGGGTTCAAGAATTCAAGCTTAGAATAATTGTGATATTTGGCTTTATTATTATCTGATTTTATTGCATGATTGTGCCCAATGTGCTAAATGTTGTTTTTATCGCTTTAATATTATTTGAATTGTATATAAACTGGCGCGAAACCCTTCTCTTCTCATCTTCGAGGATGTGCTCGCTGGTCGAGACTCTTTATTCTGTTAGTATCATACCTTCAAATAAGAAAGAGGCCCGGACAACTTACAAAGCCGGATAGCCTTTTTGTTCTCGGTACGTAGCCCCCTCCACGACTCGAGTTGTCCGTTCGGGTAAACAGTGTAGACCCTATACCAAAGTTTTGAACCTAGAATAACTTAATTTAATGCTGGATCCCTAGTAGAAACACTTATTTGCATCATGCATTTGACTTAGGGGACTCAATACATGGGTTGGGTCCATCTAGGACAGGTGCTCCCAAAATAATGGACCATCCTGATGTATTTTGCGTGCTACTTGTGCATTTATTCCGAATTTGTATGTCGACCAGCTTTTGAAACAAAATAAAAAAAACAGGAAAAAGAGAGAAAAAAAGAGAGAAAAATTTGAGAATGTGAGGCGTGAGGAAGGAATTTACCTATTTCAAGAACCGAGACTGAAATGCTGCCGAAATTTTGAGAAAAAAAATAGGTTTTTTATTCTGTGAAAATTGCCCGCACTACGCCAGTTTGATTCTCACAGGGCGTGAGATACATAGGCAACCTCCATTGGGCCCAAATTTATTTTTTCAAAAATAGCCAAAAAGAACCAAATTTTGTTTGTAATTAATAAATAAAGAATTTTTTTTTCAAAATTAGCCGAGTGTCCCTAAAAGGGCAACGGAAGACTGATTTTGCAAGAACAACCGCATTGGATTATTTTTCAAATTTTTGCTGGTAGCAGGCACAGCTTAAAAACCTTCCCCGGAAGTGCTGAAAGACCGTATTTCCAAAGCCAAGATTTTATTTTGAAATGAAAATTTGAAAAACATTAGTTTTGTTTTTGAGTCCAATAAATCATGTTTTTTGCTTAATCACCCTAATAAATGTGCAGAATGAGCACGAATCAAAATTTTCCATTATAAGTCATGAACAAGATCCCTTTGGAGGTACACATGTGGTGGAATGTTTTAGGAGGATCGCTACAAAACAAGGTCAATACGCACCTGGGAGGACACACCGGATTGTTGAAAATTAATCCTACAGGGGATATCATAAAGGCATTGATTATATTCTATGACCCAGCCCACACCGTATTTCATTTCCCGGACTTTGAACTCACTTAGACCCTGGAAGAAATAACCAGATATATCGGGGTTCCCAAAATCCCTCTAAGACAGCAGTATTTGATTGCGCCAAAGGCCGTCGCTGTACACAAATTCTTGGACTCATTAAAGATAAGTAGCGGGTTCACAATCCAAATCTTTCGGCGGGTTTTTGTACTCCACAGTTTATATACCAAAGATATGGGCATATAGGAGGGGTTTAACGACCCGGAAAATAAATTATGTAGCAAAGGGGACCGACTCAAGTGGGAGGAAATGTTTCGCATTTATGATATTCTTCTTGGGCCTCGTGGTGTTTCCGCGGAAAGACAGGAATATTGACATACAGGTAGCAGGGGTTGTCAGTACTTTGCTCACTCAAGCCAAGAGCATTCTCGCACCCATGGTATTATCTGAAATCTTCCGTGCCCTCACAGCCTGTAAAGTCGGAGGAGATTTCTTTGAAGGATGCAATTTGTTGTTACAGATGTGGATGGTTGAACACTTGTGCCGTCAACCTCAATTCATGAGTTATGGGTCATCAGAAAAGAGCTGCATAGAGGCATTTTATACCAGAGTTGATGGGTTCAGATTACTAGAAGGGGTTACAAAATGGGTATCATATCTCCGTGTCATAAGTGCAAGTAGAATAGAGTGGACGTTCTGGTGGCTTCCCATTGATGAAATTATATATGCCAGCTACCGGGCCTCAATTCCTTTTAATGGGTCTCCGAAATATCCAACCTTACGCTCTATATAAGGTACTGAGACTGTTAGGGAGGTGCCAAGTGATTCCTAGGGATGAACACATTAGTCGCCATGTGGTCGAGATCGGTCCCAATGGTCAATTTCACAAAGCAGCAGTTAGCAAGATTTGGAGCGAATGTCAGTACATGAAGGCGGACACTCGAGTACGAGACTTGTCTAAAGGCGAGGTTGCACCAGGGCACCTGTGTTGGTATAAAATAGAAATAGAGTTTGGAAGGCCAGCTAAGAGGCCACATCATCAGGAGTTTGCTGAGGCGTCACAAGAACAATGGAATTAGTTAGCTAAAGAAAACGAATACAGGGCCACAATAGGGAAATTGGAAAAACAAGTCAAAAGACCTTCAATTCGAGGATGATTTGCAAGATGCAACAGACGAGGAAGAAAAGAAAAGACTAGCCAAAGAAAACAAAGCTTTGCGAGCCCAAATTCAGAAAATGAAAATAGCCGCAGAGAATCCTGCCAGAAATGCAAAGGATGAAAATCTCATAGACAATTTGAGGCGGAAAGTAGGAGAATATGGTTTTGACTTGAACAAAGCAGAGGGTGAGCTGTCCAGAGCCCGGAAACAATTGGCCAAAAATGCAGAGGAGCAAGCAAGCATGATTGAATAATTAAAAGAAAGGTATGACAATGAAGTTTGGGGTTGAAGAAGAGGGTCATCATAATTGAAAACAAAATGGTCAAGTAAGAAAAATAATTCAAGGCTGAGAGAGATCATTTTTACACAGCAATAGCACGGTTGGAGAGAGATTTGCAACAATTCTAAGACATGAATCGTGTATCCGAACAAACATTGGAGGTAAGGGCCCAGAAAATTGGCAGATTGTTGCAAGAAAAGGGTGCTATAAGAGAGAGGGTATGGATAATCGCTGATTACATCAGCATTCGGTTGTGTTCTAGGACAACATGACGAAACAGGGAGAAAGGATCAAGCCATTTATTACCTCGGCAAGAAGTTCACTCCACACGAGGCTCAGTACTCTCTATTAGAATGCACCTGTTCCGCTGTAGCTCAAAAGTTGAGGTATTATTTCTGTGCATATACCACTTACCTCGTATCAAGAATGGATTCGTTAAAGTATATTTTTCAAAATCCATGCCCACTGGCAAGCTATCTCAGTGGCAAATCTTACTAAGCGAGTTCGGCATTATTTACGTATCTCAGAAGGCAATCAAAGGACAGGCCCTGGCAGATCACCTCGCTGAGAATCCTGTAAACAGAGATTACGAGCCTCTGGAGACGTATTTTCATGATGAAGAGATATATTTCATACGAGAGGATATTGCGGAATCCTATGATGGTTGGAGGATGTTATTCGGTGGAGCAGCAAACTTCAAAAGAGTTGGCACAGGAGCAGTCCTAGTGTTAGAAACCGGTCAGCATTACCCAGTGTCCGCAAAGCTTAGGTTCCCATGCACCAACAACATGGCCGAATATGAAGCCTGCATCTTAGGGCTCGAATTGTCCATTGACATGAACATTCAGGAGTTACTAGTAAGTGGGGATTCAGACTTGCTCATATGGCAGGTCCGAGAAGAATGGATGACCAAGATCTCCAAGATACTCTTGTATCTGCATCATGTACATGAGTTGAGGAAGAGGTTTACAAAGACAAAATTCCAACATGTACCCAGAGTCCAGAATGAGTTCGCCGACGCATTGGCCACCTTATCATCTATGATTCAGTACTCGGATAAGAACTTCATTGATCCCATCCTGGTGAAAATTCGTGATCAGCTAGCTTACTGTGCTCATGTCGATGAAGAAGCAAACAGAAAACCATGGTTCTATGATATAAAGAGGTATTTGACAACGGGTGGATATCCAGAACTTGAAAATGCTACTCAGAAACGCACACTTCGGAGGTTATCTAACAATTTTTTTACAGTGGAGAAATATTATATAGGAGGACTCCCGATTTTGGATTACTAAGGTGTGTCGAAGCAAAGGAAATTTCTAGGTTATTAGAAGAGGTTCATGCAGGGACCTGTGGACCACATATGAATGGTTTTGTCTTAGCCAAGAAAATACTCCGGGCAGGTTAGTTTTGGATGACTATGGAAACAGACTGCATCCAGTACGTCCGAAAATGCCATCTCTGTCAGATGCATGCAGATATGATACAAATGCCTCCAAATGAGCTTACTATAACAACCTCGCCGTGGCCGTTTTTCGCTTGGGGCATGGATGTTATTGGACCTATCGAGCTTGCAGCATCAAACGGACACAGGTTCATTCTGGTGGTAATTGATTATTTCACCGAGTTAGTGGAAGCAGCGTCATACAAAGCAGTGACTAAGAAAGTTGTGGCAGATTTTGTCCGCAGTCGTATTGTTTGTCAGTTCGAAATCCTCAAATTAATCATCACTAACAATGGTACCAATCTCAATAGTGACTTGATGAATGCCATGTGTGAGACATTCAAAATCAAACACAAGGATTCTACAGCCTACAAACCCCAGATAAATGGAGTCGTAGAAGAGGCCAACAAGAACATCAAAAAGATACTGAGGAAGATGATAGAAAAGCACAAGCAATGGCACGAGAAGTTATCATTTTCCCTATTGAGATACCGCACCACAGTTCACACATCAATAGGGGAAACTCCCTATATGTTGGTTTACGGTACCGAGGCAGTCATCCCGATCGAGATTGAGATTCCCTCCCTGAGAATTATACAGGAGGTGGAACCTGAAGATGCAGAATAGGTAAAAGCCACTATGAGTAGTCAGCCCTCATAGACGAGAAAAGAATGAATCGATTTGCCATGGACAATTGTATCAGAACAAGATGTCCTGAGCCTTCAACAAAAGAGTCAAGCCAAGACAGTTCACACCGGAGCAGCTGGTGGTAAAGGAAATTTTCCCATATCAGGATGAAGTTAAAGGAAAGTTCTCTCCTAACTGGCAAGGCCCGTACATGGTTCACAGGGTCCTAACAAGAGGAGCCCTCATACTCGTTGAAATGGATGGAGAAGTCTGGCCAAAGCTAATTAATTCAAATGCAGTCAAATGTTATTATGTGTAATCTTTATGATTCACTTTATGATGTAATTTGAACTACCTCTGACTTGATTCCCGTTTAAGAGGGAATACGTAGGGAGCCCTATAGGTTCGGTCATAATTCAATAAAATTTATTTTTTATTTCCCTGATAAACTGGGGCAGAATTTTGAAGAGGACCCTCAAAATTTCAGAGTCAGCTTCCAGCCATTCATCGCATGCAGCCGTCAGAAGCACCAGCCTAGTAAACTGGGGCAGAATTTTGAGGAGGACCCTCAAAATTCTGGAGCAAAAAAGGGCTGCAATGTCTCGAACCGTGTCGCAATCATCGGTTTAACTAAAGAAAATCATTTTTAAATTATGTATTTACATCTTTACAAAATCATTCATGGCTACTATCAAAACTACTTTGTCTAGCGATGCTACCCCCCATGAAAGCAAGAGTCAAGCAGAACAAGCGAAGTCCACAGGAAGACGAACTAACCTTCCCCCCTTTTTACAAGACTCGCGATTATCCTTTGGATGGAGACACCCAGGGAATAAAATCATCAGACGATTACACACTCACACTTTTCATGAATCCAACTTCTCAAAATCACCACCTATTTGCAAATACTACATGCACACGACACCCCCAGCAGCTAAGACCACACAATCAGTTATCGGTCGTCATCTATCAGCTAAGAGATATCATTACTAATCGCTTTCTATTTTCCATCATTGCATAAGGATACTTTTCTGCTTTCCAAGGTTAAGCTTTACCTCCATCTGCATTTCTGCATTGCATAAGGCTATCTTTCTGCCTTCCGAGACTAAGCTCTGTCTCTATCTGCATTTCTGTATTGCATAAGGCTACTTTTTTGCCTTCAGAGGTTAAGCTCTACCTCTATCTGCATTTTTGCATTGCATAAGGCTACATTTCTGCCTTCCGAGAAAGCACTGTCTCCATATGTATTTCTGTATTACATAGGGCAACTTTTCTGCCTTTCGAGGTTAAACTCTACCTCCATCTGCATTTCTGCATTGCATAAGGCTACTTTTCTGCCTTTAAAGGTTAAGCTCTACCTCCATCTGCATTTTGCATTGCATAAGGCTACCTTTCTGCCTTTCGACACTAAGCACTGTCTCCATCTGCATTTCTGCATTGCATAAGGCTATTTTTCTGTTTTCGGGACTATGCTCTGTCTCCATATGCATTCTCCTGCATTGCAATAGGCTACTTTTCTGCCTTCCAAGGTTTAGCTCAACCTCCATATGCATTTTTGCATTTCATAATGCTATTTTTCTGCCTTCCGGGACTAAGCATTTTTTCCATCAGCATTTCTGTATTACATAAGGCTGCCTTTCTGCCTTCCAAGACTAACCACTGTCTCCATCCGCATTTTTGCATTACGTAAGGCTATTTTTCTGTTTTCGAGACTAAGCTCTGTCTCCATCTGCATTCTCCTGCATTGTAGTAGGCTACTTTTCTGCCTTCCGAGGTTAAGCCCTACCTCCATCTCGCATTTCTGCATTGCATAAGGCTATTTTTCTGCCTTCCGAGACTAAACTCTGTCTCCATCCTGCATGGCTGAAATATCGCCACCTTTTATTTACGTCTTGCATCGGCTGAAAGATTTCCACCTTCTGCATTTCATGGGCTGAAAGATTGCCAAATTGTCCGAAGGCGTCATTGTTCGGAGGCACCATCTTCATAGCCCGAGAACGCCATGCCATGGCCGAAGGACCCCACTTTATCTTTTGCATATCATTATTCAAAGGCATCATGGTTCGGAGCCATCATCCTCATAGCCCGAGAACATCATTTCATAGCTTGCAAATCCTTATTTATACGCTTCATGGACCAGGACATCATAGTCTAAGGATATCATCCTTACCATCCAAAAAAGCATTCATGGTCCAACTGGAACTTGCATCACGTTTATATTTATGCACAATATATGCTCGTATTGTTTATTTGCAGGTACACCAACTAGCAACGGCCGTCTCAGCAGGAGCGATCTCGCTCCGGTTTCAACAACCTGTCGGACTTCAACTACCCTTCTTAATTCAAAATAACCACGTCTGTTCCTTCGGAATCTCCATTGGCGTGTTCCGCCGATGGATCCTGAACTACATGTGGCCTGATTCTTATAAGACCAGGGATATGTAGGCAGCTCAGGAACCAAAGCTCGGTCAAAATTCTTCAGATCGTTTTATTCGGTCAAAATTGGTCATCATATCTTTACGAGACAACTCTTTCATCCTTCTTGGGTAAAGTGGGAAAGTTGTTGATACCCAATTTTTCACTACATATTTTTATAGTCAAAATACTCTCAAAATGGAATGTACGTGTATATATAAGCATGCCTGGGAGTTTTGGTATTATTTCCTTTTAATTATTGAATAAAATAATAAAAGAGAAAATTGGCTATTTGACAAACAACCCCTTATCATTTCAATTTTGACCAATTAGCCACACCCCTATCAGATATTTAAATGGCCCATCCCAATCACCAAAATAACCCGGTCCAATCTTTCATTTAATCTGAGCCGTTGATCAAATGAGATCAATGGTCCAGATTTCATTCCCACAATTAAAAATCTAATCACCACCCCCCACCCCCAAATCCCTCATTTCTTTGAGACCATCTCTCTCTCTCTATATCGCCACTCCCTCTCCCTTCTCTCTACAACCTTCTGGTTCTGTCTTCTCCGATGAACTCCAGCGCCTCACCGACCACAACCCCACCAGAATTCATGGCTTCTCAGGCCGTAGATGACATATACTCACCTCTTATTACTCCTATGTGCATGATTCTTGATGGTTCAAGACTGGACCTTCTTCGACTCAAGGTTTCCGTCCATCTCCCGGCTTCGCTCCAGCATATCCTAGCCTCCTGAGCCTGATTCCAACCTTATCCGACTTAGATCGGACCTTTTCCAAAGCCTTTCTCACCCTAGGGTTCCTCTGAAACCCTAGCTATCATAGGTTTTTCTTCAGTTCTTTTTAGATTGGTTGTGTATCTATGCTATTCATGAGTTTTCAAGCGATTTCCCTAAACCTTTATTTGAAAATTACTTTCAAAAACCCTTATTTGCCGATTTAGGGTTTTCTGGAAATGTTCAGGAGTTTTATCATCTTTTCTTCTTTGTGTTGTCCTCTATTGTACTATGTTTTATATAATATGTTCTTGTAAACTTCTCTACTGTATTTTGTCATGTGCTTGTATGTTTATCATACTGTGTTTTACTATATGCCTTCCTGTTATACCTTTCCCTGCGATTCTTGTTTTTTTACTATACTTTTCTTGCTAAGTCCTTATGGTTCTTTGTCTACCTTCTATTGAGCCTTGTTTAGGGTTCTGCTAAGCATGTTTCTCTTGTTGTTCTTATTAGTATTCGCCGATGTGTACTTTGAATCTTTCTACTATGATTGCATGTTACTCCTGTTAATCTTTGCTATGTTCCCTCTACTCTTTTACAATGTGTGTTTACCGTTAAGTCATTTGATTCTTGTTTACTGGACTCTGTTCATGTTCTTACATGCTTCATCTACTTGTGCTCACGTTGTATTATATCCTTCTTCTGAACTTGTTTAGGTTCCGAGTTTTCTCAGAATATGTTCTTCATGATTCTTCTTCCTTTGTCATTCAACATGCTATCATATTTGTTTTGTTGAGACTCCGAAGCAAATGGCTCGCTTCTATGTTTGATTCAATTTTTGAGATCCTAAGATTTGGGGGTATCCTTTGATGATTTTGATTCTTTAGAGTTAAGGCTCCGCTTTGGGACCCTGGACTCTCAGCCTCACAGTGAGTCTGCAAATTGAACTTGTATCTCTTTGCCATTGATTTTTGAGTCTCTATAACTCTGAACTTCTCTCTCTTATATAACTTGACAGTCTCTTCTTGACTCACATGTTTGTGTACCTTATATATGAAAATTATATGTTAAAGTTGTAGAAAATTTTAGATAAGTTGTATTCATCTATGAAAATTATATGTTTGTGTTCTTTCCTTGCTATTTTAATTACCGAATTTATTTTATTCCTGCAATTTTAATTCCGTAATATTTATCAATATTCTCGTGCCGCACTATTCACCCCCCCCCCCTCTAGTGACGGGCATAAATCCTAACAATTGGTATCAGAGCCTAACTCTCTGAAAGCCTTAACCGGTTGAGAGCACGATATATATTTTTGTTGTTGAGAATATTGAACGCAGGAATGATGAGCGAAGGACACTCCACCTATAGCCCTCCACTATTTGACGGAACAAACTATACATATTGGAAAGAGCGGATGAGAATATTCATCCAATCAAATAACTTTCGATTATGGCAAATCATCAAGAAAGGTGAACAAATGCCAACAAAGAAAGTTGGGGAAATCATGGTTCCAAAGGAGGAAAATGAATATGATGCCGAAGACATCAAGAAGGTTGAAAGAAACGCAAAGGCCGTCAACTTACTATTTTGTGCGGTGAATCCGGACGACTATCAGAAAATTTCTTGTTGCACAACCGCAAATGAAATGTGGGATAAACTCGAGATCACTTATGAAGGTACGTCTCAAGTCCGAGAATCTAAAATTGATTTTCTAACACATGAATATGAACTTTTTAGAATGAGGGAAGATGAAAACATCGATAGTATGTTCGAACGATTCTCAATGATCGTCAACGATCTTCATGCTCTCGGAAAAGTATACTCTAACAAAGATCTAGTTCGAAAAATCCTACGGAGTCTCACTCCCAAATGGCGTTCCAAAGCAAATGCTATCCAAGAGTCGATAAATCACGGACGTCACAATTGATGGACTACGAGGTAACCTTAAAGCTTATGAAAGCACAACTCTTAATCCTTATCTTAGAAGTAATTCGAATATTGCCTTCAAAGCCTCATCCTCTAAAAGAGAAGAGGTAAGTGATTCGGAAAACGATGATGATATTACTTCCAATGATATAATTGAAAAGTTTTATAAGTTTATGAAGAAGGAAATAAAGAAGGAAGAACCAAGTCCTTCATGTCAAAATTGTGGAAAACTTGGCCACACCAAATCACATTGTCCAAAATCAAAGGACAAGAAAAAGAAGAAACACCATAGGCGCGTAACATGGGATTCAGACAGCTCGGGCGATGAAACTGCCGCATTATGCCTCATGGCAAACGAAGAAGAAAAGGTAAGTATTTCTAACTCTTACTCGTTTGAAGAAATACAAAATGCCTATGACGAATTATATGGTGAATTTGTTAAAGCTTCCAAAACCATAAAAGAATTGAAGAAAACACTTTCTTTGCAAGAAAAAGATTTTGAGAAAATACTTTCTTTGCAGGAAAAAGTTTTTGAAAACCAACCTTCTTTAAAAGAAAAAGATTTTGAAAAATTGACTTGTGATAATGAAAAACTAAAAGAAGAAAATGATCTTTTAGAAAATGACAATACTGTTCTTAAAAATAAAATCAAAATTTTAGAAGAAGAAAATAAATTTTTGGAAAATGACAATGTCGATCTCAAAAATAAAATCAAGGAGATGAATGAAGCCTCTTTAATTGTTCAAAGTTCAAATTGTTCTTCTTGTAGTTCTTTGAAAATAGAGAACGTAGAACTGAGAAATACACTAGAAAAATGTAGTGTAAATGATTCTAAAACAAGTAAAGTAATTAAAAAGGATGATAGAAATGAGGTTAAACCACCTAGAAACAACTCTAGGAATTTTGTTAATAAGTCTAAAACTAATCATTTTAGACCACCTAGACACAATTCTAGGAATTTTATTAATGAGTCTAACATAAATAATTTTAGATCACCTAGAAATGACTCTAGGAATTTCAACGCTTCTAGGAATAACAACTTTAGATCACCTAGAACGCATTTGGCTCAACCAAGACATATGCACAACCCGAACGTTGTATGTCATTATTGTAACCGGGTAGGACACATTGCACCTGTATGTTTTGCTAAACATAGAGATTCATATTTTGATTATGATTATTATTTGCCTAACCCCCAAGGACCCAAAAGAAGTTGGGTACTGAAAACCTATTTTTAGGTACTTTTGCAGGTGTGCTTGAGGACTACGATATTGTAGTAGATGCACCAAGCACGAAACCTTACTGCATCGAGGGGGAACGTCGGTTAGTTATCGTATTTTTGATAAAAACGTAATAGTTGATATGTGCTAACAATTGATATTAATTATTTTTATTGATTCATGTTTTGATAACTTTTATTTTGAACAACAAGTGGTATCAATTATTTTAAATGATTGATTCATGTTTTGATGAATATTTTTAGTTTAAATAACAGTTGGTATATTTGCGAAAAATGACTGTTATTTTGATTGGTATGTTTTTACTAACGTTTGGTATTATTTGATGTTGATATGATTTTTTTATCTAACAATTGGTATCGTCAATAGTTTAAATAACAATTGGTTTACTCTTTTTCCTAATGCCAAAAGGGGGAAGAATTTAGGCGATATACATCGAATAAGGGGGAATGTTTTCACCTTCTAGTATGCTTTAATTGAGGAGAATATTCAATTAAGGGGGAATAATATTGTTATTAAATTGTTTACATGAATTGTATGTTGAAATATAACATGAATTTAGGGGGAATCCGATATGCATATCTCCTGTTGTTTGTCATTATCAAAAAGGGGGAAATTGTAGAAAATCACTCTATCTATGATATGTGCGCTTTGGTTGCATGAGCATGATTTTCAGGTATAGGTTTTGATGAATGACAAACAATGAAGTCAGTGTCAAACAACGATATTATATGACAAACAATCAATATTGAATGCCAAGAAGCACATTGATGACGGAATTGCATAGAAAAGCCAAGGACGAGTTCAAAAGTTCAAGACCAAAGACCCAAGGCGTAGGTCGTTAGGTAGAACAAATGTAAGAGCAACGTTTAAAGTTATCTCGACTTTTGGCTCAACATAGGTCATCATAAATATGAATAAAATCATTTTACCAAATCATATTTATCATAAACATATTTTAAATACTTCAAACAAAATGATTTTAACGTTTTCATTTTAACCAAAATGGTTTTTGAAGTAAGTTTTCAACCAAAATGGTTTTCTATTACTCACAGTGATGGGGGACAGAGGTGGGAAGTTGGTGATGTTGAGAGCCGGGCTCTGAGGTTGTTTCCCTTTATCACTTCCTTTATCAACCCTCTGGCTCGGGACTGTCCTGGCTTCAGTAGGCAACCCATTGGATTCATTATGCTGTATTGGAAGCTGCTTCTGTAGTGGCACATTTTGCACAGGGCCCTTAGTTCTCCATTCTTGGACTGCTTTTGGCTTCCACACTTGTGTAGGCTGTTTTGGGATTTTCTTTGGCTGCGCTGCACAGTTGTGTCCTATTGTTTGGCATTTCTCACAATATGAGGGCTTCCACTCATAAACCACATCTTGAAGAAACTTTCTCCCATTCGGATCCATAACCCAGATCTCTGTTGGTAGTTCTTTAGTGACAGTCACCTCTATGAGCATTCTGGGGTAAGAAATCCGTGTCTGTTTTGGTTTCCCTAATACAATAGCAATTCTGCTTAGAGATATCATACCCCAGCAAGACATTGGAAGTTTAGGAAACTTTACCCACAATGGTATATCAGTCGGGAACTCTTCTGAAAAATCAAATTCAGGTGCCCATTGTTTGAGTATCATAGGCCTATTGGCTATTGAGTAAGGACCTGCACACAGTATCTCTTTGGCATCAGCAACTGTTTTGAATTTCACTATGTAATATCCTTCTTCATGATAGAACAAGTCTGGTTCAGGGACATGCGACCAGTGGTGATTGATGAATCTCCTCATTGCATTAAAGCCAGGTCAGTCTCCTAGGATGTATACCACTAAGGCACACTTCCATTTTGCTTCCTCCTCTTCCACCTCCGTTTTATCCAGTTGTACTATAGGTTGTCCGTCAATTATCACTGTGGGTATGTAGTCAAGAGCCATTCCATGGGTCGCAAATCGATTCTTCTGGAATAGTGTTTTCCAGCTCTTCTTAGGCTCCACTAATGTGTTTTTGCTAGTCTCTGGGTGTTCCTCTATTGACATTGCTAGTTGCATGTTCGTCTCTGCCGAAGGATCTGGTACCATAGTAATCGAAGGGGTTGTAGTCCCTGCGACCCCTGTTGGCTTCGGAGTTTCCATAGTCGTGTCAACCATATCTACAATGGGCTCTTGTTGTACTGTCACTATCTCTGAAGCTTGTTCATCAACTTCCATGGTGCCTAGGTTTTGTACAGATGGGTTCTGCACCTCCTTAGTACTGTTTTTCTCCAAAATCACTTGATTCAGCTTGTCAAAGGTGTCAATCGGGATTTTCCGCGGTCGTACTCTACCGCGACTGCCGCCTTTCGCCATAACCACGAGCTCGGTGTACATTATGCTAACGTGTGCCGAGAGGATGAGAGAGACGGGTTTTTTTATTAGAAAAAAAGTTAAGAGACTCTCACGGAAGTTTAGCTTTATGTCACGGGATGAGTATAATTGCGCAGCTAACCCGTGCGGCACTTAGACAACTTTGCCAATGGTTGCTAAGAAGCCTTGAACTTCTCGAACTAGAGAAGAAAGCAATGAAGCCAAATGAGAACTTGTATTGCACTAAAGAGAGATTTACAATGCTTGAGTTGCTTGTATGTTTTCTGATGCTTGGAGGATGATTCCAAATGACAAATGCCATCCCTTATTTATAAGGGAGGCTTACAAGCTCTAAAGATTCTTGAGAATTCTATAGCCTTCTAGTTATGTACATGTCCTAGAACTCTATGGAGAGTTCTACTACATTCTAGGTAGATACATGTGCTAGAATTCTATGGAGAATTCTAGAATGTTCTATAGAGTTCTAGAGAGTTCTAGAGAGCTCTAGAGAGTTCTAGAGAGCTCTAGAGAGTTCTAGAAAGCTCTAGAGAGTTCTCCAATGTGCTAGAGTTCCCTAGAACGTTCCGGAATCTAGAGTTGCTCAAATGTGCTGGAGTTGTCTAGAATGTTCCGGAATTGGGCCAAGCTAGGACTCTTGGCCTTACATTGGCTTCCTAGCCCAATATTATGGATGATTGGGCTATCAACTTGGGCGGTCCGTAACATCCTCCCCCACCTAAGCTCGCGGCGTCCTCGTCGCGCCCTCGTGCTTGTAATGCTGGAGGTGCTGCCATGCTCCTTTTTTGAAACCACGCGATCCACCCTTTTCTTCATTTTTCCTGCGACCTTGTCGAGGTTGGCTCGCATAATAACCGCTTCCTCATGTTCGGGTGGCACCATGCGGTAGGGCGCCAAGGTTGGTGGCTTCGTGCCTTGATCTAGCTCGACTGGACGAGCTACCTTTTGCCGAGGTGGGAGCTTTTTCGGAAGTTTTGGCGGTGTGGCATCCTTGTATTCGTTATGGATAGCTTGCGTTTGTGGAGGGACTTGGCTTGGCAATGTTCCCCTATTTCCTTCTTCGTCTCATTCCCGGTTGGAGACCAAGAAGCTTGGGTCCTTCCTGAAATCTTTCTTGATTTGCATGGCGGAGAGGGTCTTCTCCTCGGGTTTGCCTCTCTCCAAGGGTACCATGCACGCCTTGCTCCCGTCAAATATGCTTAGGGAGTTTGTAGCAGGCAGTGGGAAGGCATGGACTTGGTCAAATAATTCCATGCCAAGGACCATCTTGAAGTCGTCCATGGGTACAATGGAGAAATCGACCTTTCCACTCCACGTTCCGAGTGTCAACTGCACCCCTTTTGCAGTCCCCGCAATTGGCTCAGCGGGTGAGTTTACCGCTTTCATTATGCCTCCTTCCTTGGTGGTCTTGAGGCCTAATCGCTTGGCCTCATCTATGGTCACGAAATTATCAGTTGCTCCCGTGTCTATCATAGCACGAATGGGCTGGCCATTTATCTTGCCGCTTACGTACATGAGCCTCTTCTTAACTGGTGTGGTCTGTTGGCGATTAAGTGCGCCAAGGCGTTGTATAGAACCCATGCTGGGTTGGGGTTCCTCTAAGGACGATGTGGAGTTGTCCTTCAGCTGTGCGGCAAGAGCGTTGAGCGACTTCTTCTCCGGACAGTCGCGTACCCAATGAAGGCCATTGCATATGAAGCATGGGCTTGGTGGTTTCCGTGCCTCTTTCTTGCCCTCCGGTTTGCCTTGCCAAGTCCTGTTGCTTGGCGGCTTTTTCTGCCCCCAATCCTTGCGGTGGTTGTCCTTGTCCTTGTGACTCTCTCCCACACCTTTGTCATGGTTGGCCTTTTCGTCTTTGGATTGGGTAGTGTATTCGGGAAATGATTCCACAATGGTGATGGCGTCGTCAAGTGTTTGAACACCACGCCTATCAAGTTCGGTCTTGGCCCAATCCTTGAGACCATCTTGGAAATAGAAGAGAGAATCCTTATCGGACATGTCGCTTATCTCCAATATTAGGGTAGTAAACTCGTTGATGTAGTCCCGCATACTACCCGTCTGTTTGAGGCGACGTAAGCGCGCTCGTGCTTCCTTTTCCGTATTACTTGGGGCGAATTGCTTTTGGAGTTCTTGCTTGAAGTCGGCCCAAGTGTTGATGGTACAGATTCCCTTGGTCATCTCGCCATGCTTCCGACGCCACCATAGTTGTGCAGCGCCTCTAAGATAAGTGGGTGCAGCGCCCACTTTTGATGCCTCGTCTCGTACGCCAATGGCATCGAAGTATTGATCCAACCCGAAGAGGAAGTTTTCTATGACGGTTGCATTTCGGGTGCCATCGTAGGTGTCAGGCTTTGGCACTTCGATGCGACGCGCATCACTTGAGCTTGTGGAAGCTGGACTTGCAGAAAGTGTGCGCTTGTGCCATGCCCAATCCGAGCGGACTACCTCCACTTCCGCGCGGACAGCCCGTAGTTCTTCCTGGACAAAACTACGAAGCTTTAGCAACTCATCATGAAAGGAACAAAATTCCCCTCGGAGAATGTTTGCTTGTTCGTGGATGAGTGCCTTTGTTGCCACTGTGAAATCGGCGTATTCTCCCTCGAGACCATCCACTCGTTCCTCCAATCCCTCGAGGCTTTCTTGAGTGGCGGAGAACACATTTTCGAGAGTGTTCACACGAGGCTCCAATGCATCCACAGAGGGGGCCTTAGACTTGCTACGAGTCTTGACCTGGCCTCGTTCTACGTCACGGCCGCGGCTTGGCTCCGTTGGAATATCCACACCAACAACACCCTCTTGTGCCACGTTCGAAGTGTTGGCCATTGCTAGTGAGCTAACTTGCGTGGGTGCAAACCTTAGCTCTGATACCACCTGTCACGGGATCAGTATAATTGCGCAGCTAACCCGTGCGGCACTTAGACAACTTTGCCAACGGTTGCTAAGTAAGCCTTGAACTTCTCGAACTAGAGAAGAAAGCAATGAAGCCAAATGAGAACTTGTATTGCACTAAAGAGAGATTTACAATGCTTGAGTTGCTTGTATGTTTTTTGATGCTTGGAGGATGATTCCAAATGACAAATGCGATCCCTTATTTATAAGTGAGGCTTACAAGCTCTAAAGATTCTAGAGAATTCTATAGCCTTCTAGTTATGTACATGTCCTAGAACTCTATGGAGAGTTCTAGAGAGTTCTACTACATTCTAGGTAGATACATGTGCTAGAATTCTATGGAGAATTCTAGAATGTTCTATAGAGTTCTAGAGAGCTCTAGAGAGTTCTAGAGAGTTCTAGAGAGTTCTAGAGAGCTCTAGAGAGTTCTAGAGAGCTCTAGAGAGTTCTCCAATGTGCTAGAGTTTCCTACAACGTTCCGGAATCTAGAGTTGCTCAAATGTGCTGGAGTTGTCTAGAATGTTCCGGAATTAGCCAAGCTAGGACTCTTGGCCTTACATTGGCTTCCTAGCCCAATATTATGGATGATTGGGCTATCAACTTGGGCGGTCCGTAACATTTAGCCCCATAAATACTGAATTTAAAAAAAATTATGTAAGTGAATTTAGGTTATTTTTGCTTTTAATTTCATTTAAATTATTTGTGATAATAATTATGTAGGATTGATTAGCATTTTATAGGTAAATTTGAGGTTTGTAAATTAATTTAGGATAATTTTTGAAAATGAAAAATGAAAGAAAAAATGAAAAAAATGAATGAAAAGAATTCTGAAAATAAAACAAAGGAGAAGGGCAAATTGGGCCAATTAACCAGCCCAAACGCACCCTTAGCCCGGTCCAGCCCAACCCTTAATCTGGTCCAGCCTCTACTAAACCAAAATGACGTCGTTTTAAGTAGGAACAATCCCAGCCATCAAGGTTTGATGATCGGACGGCTGGGAATCTTAGGTTAATTGATTTATAAATGTCGAAACAGGACCCCGCCCCTCAGAGCCCCCTACCTTCATCCATTTCTCACCTATTCATCAGAGAACGTAACGACACCGTCCTCCGCCGTGCGCCACCAGCCGAAAATTGATTACGCCGGCGGCGATCGTCCAAAGAACCTTAAATTAACACCACTTCACTGCCATCCCCTCCTCTTTTCAAATCCATGCCCCGTTTCTCTCAAATCCCACTCAAATTGTTTGAATAATTGAAACCCTAGCAACCGTCTCCGTCGTGTACGGTAGTACCGCCATCCAAATCACCCCAAATTAATACCAAATGACCCCTGCCTCTCCCTCATGTAGAATCCATACTCAATCTCACTCAAACATCTCCAGAATTAATCAAAACCAAAATCTACGGTTTTCTAGTTTCTCCAATAATGCATGCAGACCATAGCTCGAGTTCAAAGTCTGATTCGACATTAAGCTAAGTCTTCTATGCTTCTTTTTTATTTTTCCCTACGCCTCATCTCTTTTCTATCAACTTGGCTATTTTATTCAAATTTTTGAGTTTAACTAATTAGGGTATCAGTCTTTTTTTGTTTCCTGAGTTTAGTTAAGTTAATTAGGGTTGCGCTAGTTTTGTTTGTTTAATTTCCTAAGTTTTAATCAGTATTATGTTCCTGAGTTAGGTTTAATTCGATTTTAGTCAAGTGGTATCAGTCTTGTTTGGTTAATACTTGAGTTGAATAACTAATTTGGGGTTAATTGAATCTCATTTCTTTAGTCAGTTCTGATTCGAATTGTATTGATCTTTTCTGTTGAATGACTTCTATGTGTAATTCTTGGGTTTAAATTAAGTCCATTAGTTTATTGTTCAACTTAGTTTAGGATTGTTTACTTATCTATTAGGTAATCCTAGGATAGTGTGTGTCTAATTCATGTGACATTTTTTATTTTCTGCATTGTTTTAAGAATTGTCATATTTGATCCGTTGGGAATTTGATTTGGTTAAACTTGTTTGTTAAAAGTTTCAGAATTTAATCTGTTAGTCTAAAAGAGATTCAAGGGAAGGGGTGATTAGTAGGACACTTGAGGGTAGTTTGGGCATTTGGCTAAGGGCATCTTTTAACAACTGAAATAGGAAGCCTCTAGTAATGGCTTCCTGTTAATTTATTCTAAAACCTCGTCCACATGTTAAAAAAATACGGGACTCAAATGCAAATTTAAAACCTAAAGCCTGCCTTAATACTTGCCTATAAAGGTGGGATTTCTTGCCTTAAAAGGCAGTTTTGAAGGATAAAATTCCGAGAGAGAAGAGAGAATTCTGAAACTCCAAAATTAGCTAAAAGAAACTTCTGAAAAACACTATTCTATTAGAGTTTTCCTGAGATCCTGGAATTTTTCATTGTTAAAATCATCTTTGAATATTCAGAAGCTAAAAAAAGAGTTGAATCGTTTGAGTACTGTTTTTGTTTTGGTCCAATTTGGGGTAGATCTGTGACAATTGGTCTCTATTGACATCATTTGGTTTCAAGTTTGGTTCAATTGGTTTCTCTTTGTCATTTCATGCCAATTTTGCTTGCTGAACACTATATCTGCTGCTATTGAATTTTGCTGTTTGATTTACTGCTACTGTTGTTATCTAAGCTTATAAGCTTCCTTGTTTCCTGTTGTAACCAGGTATTTTTCTTAGCTTATGCTTGAAGAATGCTCTCTGAACATGTAAATGAGCTGAGAGAAGCTGAATTCATTTTTTTTACTGTTCTCCTATTCCTAGAGAGATTTAGAATTATAAATGTTGATTACGTTTCCTTGTTCCTGAACTATGTGTAAGAGACCCTTATGGAGTATCCCTGATTGTGTATTGATAAACTGGACTGCTGGATCTATGCATATCCTGTTCAGTAGTGTTATCCTTAGAGTAGTTTAATTTTGGTAATGTTATCAAGCCTCGGAATGATCCTAGGGATAATACTTAGGCTCATACCAGTATTCCAATACTTAGTGTCTGCAGTTTTAACCTAGAGATCATGTGATTAGAGTTCAAAAGTTGCATCTCCTTTAGTTTGAATGTATTAATTACTGTAATTTTTCCATTAACTGCATATTGAAAGTTAAGTCTGATGCATTAGTATAAATTTGTTTGCATCGTGGCCTGGACCCTTTAGATCATAACCATTAGGCCTAATTTCATAATAAACAAGCTCATAGGTCTTCAGCCCCTTGAATTGATTCCTGTGGCTGAATTTTGGGCCTGTTTTTGGGTCCAGCAGCCTTTCTTGTTAATATAAAATACCGCATATCATTTGGGCCAAAAACCGTCCTGGGTCCAAAATTCTGGAAAAATTTAAAACAAAACTGGCAGTCTAGTTCAGTCTCCTACTACGAATGTATTCAAGGTGTGCCAACGCCAAATTAAATTGAATAATTACATTGCGTAGTCAAATTCAAACCCTTAGAATCTGAGGTGCACCACATAGTGAATTTTCGTGGCACTCGCAAATTAAAACATACAAAATTGCTTCAGCCGCGCTAGTGAAATAATTTACTTTCCTAAATTCGGGTGTGCATTTATGTGACCCAAATCCAAATCTCAATGTTAGTTAAAATGTGTTGCGGGCTACGAGTGCATTTAAGTGACGTGGCTCAAAACGCGTTTTAACAACGTTGCAATCCTCTTAAAATAAAATAAAATAAAACCGATTAAAAGATTAAATTTGCACATAGGTACAAAATGTATTAAAATCAGATAATTAAGCCGAATATAATAGTTGAACATCCGTGCTAGAACCATGGAACTCGGGAGTGCCTAACACCTTCTCCCGGGTTAACAGAATTCTTTACCTGGATTTCTGGCTCCCAGACTGTATAACGGAGTCAAATGTTTCCTCGATTCAAGATTTAAACCAATGACTTGGGAAGCCATTAATTATTTTAAGTGGCGACTCTAAAATCTCTAAATAAATAATCTCGTTTGATTGTCCTTTAATTGGAAAAACTCCCTTATATATGCCATTCGCGGTGTGTAGTGTTAAAAAGGAGGTGTGACAGCTCTGACGACTCTGATGGGGTTCGAACCCAGAATCTTTGGTTCAGGGTTCAAGAATTCAAGCTTAGAATAATTGTGATATTTGGCTTTATTATTATCTGATTTTATTGCATGATTGTGCCCAATGTGCTAAATGTTGTTTTTATCGCTTTAATATTATTTGAATTGTATATAAACTGGCGCGAAACCCTTCTCTTCTCATCTTCGAGGATGTGCTCGCTGGTCGAGACTCTTTATTCTGTTAGTATCATACCTTCAAATAAGAAAGAGGCCCGGACAACTTACAAAGCCGGATAGCCTTTTTGTTCTCGGTACGTAGCCCCCTCCACGACTCGAGTTGTCCGTTCGGGTAAACAGTGTAGACCCTATACCAAAGTTTTGAACCTAGAATAACTTAATTTAATGCTGGATCCCTAGTAGAAACACTTATTTGCATCATGCATTTGACTTAGGGGACTCAATACATGGGTTGGGTCCATCTAGGACAGGTGCTCCCAAAATAATGGACCATCCTGATGTATTTTGCGTGCTACTTGTGCATTTATTCCGAATTTGTATGTCGACCAGCTTTTGAAACAAAATAAAAAAAACAGGAAAAAGAGAGAAAAAAAGAGAGAAAAATTTGAGAATGTGAGGCGTGAGGAAGGAATTTACCTATTTCAAGAACCGAGACTGAAATGCTGCCGAAATTTTGAGAAAAAAAATAGGTTTTTTATTCTGTGAAAATTGCCCGCACTACGCCAGTTTGATTCTCACAGGGCGTGAGATACATAGGCAACCTCCATTGGGCCCAAATTTATTTTTTCAAAAATAGCCAAAAAGAACCAAATTTTGTTTGTAATTAATAAATAAAGAATTTTTTTTTCAAAATTAGCCGAGTGTCCCTAAAAGGGCAACGGAAGACTGATTTTGCAAGAACAACCGCATTGGATTATTTTTCAAATTTTTGCTGGTAGCAGGCACAGCTTAAAAACCTTCCCCGGAAGTGCTGAAAGACCGTATTTCCAAAGCCAAGATTTTATTTTGAAATGAAAATTTGAAAAACATTAGTTTTGTTTTTGAGTCCAATAAATCATGTTTTTTGCTTAATCACCCTAATAAATGTGCAGAATGAGCACGAATCAAAATTTTCCATTATAAGTCATGAACAAGATCCCTTTGGAGGTACACATGTGGTGGAATGTTTTAGGAGGATCGCTACAAAACAAGGTCAATACGCACCTGGGAGGACACACCGGATTGTTGAAAATTAATCCTACAGGGGATATCATAAAGGCATTGATTATATTCTATGACCCAGCCCACACCGTATTTCATTTCCCGGACTTTGAACTCACTTAGACCCTGGAAGAAATAACCAGATATATCGGGGTTCCCAAAATCCCTCTAAGACAGCAGTATTTGATTGCGCCAAAGGCCGTCGCTGTACACAAATTCTTGGACTCATTAAAGATAAGTAGCGGGTTCACAATCCAAATCTTTCGGCGGGTTTTTGTACTCCACAGTTTATATACCAAAGATATGGGCATATAGGAGGGGTTTAACGACCCGGAAAATAAATTATGTAGCAAAGGGGACCGACTCAAGTGGGAGGAAATGTTTCGCATTTATGATATTCTTCTTGGGCCTCGTGGTGTTTCCGCGGAAAGACAGGAATATTGACATACAGGTAGCAGGGGTTGTCAGTACTTTGCTCACTCAAGCCAAGAGCATTCTCGCACCCATGGTATTATCTGAAATCTTCCGTGCCCTCACAGCCTGTAAAGTCGGAGGAGATTTCTTTGAAGGATGCAATTTGTTGTTACAGATGTGGATGGTTGAACACTTGTGCCGTCAACCTCAATTCATGAGTTATGGGTCATCAGAAAAGAGCTGCATAGAGGCATTTTATACCAGAGTTGATGGGTTCAGATTACTAGAAGGGGTTACAAAATGGGTATCATATCTCCGTGTCATAAGTGCAAGTAGAATAGAGTGGACGTTCTGGTGGCTTCCCATTGATGAAATTATATATGCCAGCTACCGGGCCTCAATTCCTTTTAATGGGTCTCCGAAATATCCAACCTTACGCTCTATACAAGGTACTGAGACTGTTAGGGAGGTGCCAAGTGATTCCTAGGGATGAACACATTAGTCGCCATGTGGTCGAGATCGGTCCCAATGGTCAATTTCACAAAGCAGCAGTTAGCCAGATTTGGAGCGAATGTCAGTACATGAAGGCGGACACTCGAGTACGAGACTTGTCTAAAGGCGAGGTTGCACCAGGGCACCTGTGTTGGTATAAAATAGAAATAGAGTTTGGAAGGCCAGCTAAGAGGCCACATCATCAGGAGTTTGCTGAGGCGTCACAAGAACAATGGAATTAGTTAGCTAAAGAAAACGAATACAGGGCCACAATAGGGAAATTGGAAAAACAAGTCAAAAGACCTTCAATTCGAGGATGATTTGCAAGATGCAACAGACGAGGAAGAAAAGAAAAGACTAGCCAAAGAAAACAAAGCTTTGCGAGCCCAAATTCAGAAAATGAAAATAGCCGCAGAGAATCCTGCCAGAAATGCAAAGGATGAAAAGCTCATAGACAATTTGAGGCGGAAAGTAGGAGAATATGGTTTTGACTTGAACAAAGCAGAGGGTGAGCTGTCCAGAGCCCGGAAACAATTGGCCAAAAATGCAGAGGAGCAAGCAAGCATGATTGAATAATTAAAAGAAAGGTATGACAATGAAGTTTGGGGTTGAAGAAGAGGGTCATCATAATTGAAAACAAAATGGTCAAGTAAGAAAAATAATTCAAGGCTGAGAGAGATCATTTTTACACAGCAATAGCACGGTTGGAGAGAGATTTGCAACAATTCTAAGACATGAATCGTGTATCCGAACAAACATTGGAGGTAAGGGCCCAGAAAATTGGCAGATTGTTGCAAGAAAAGGGTGCTATAAGAGAGAGGGTATGGATAATCGCTGATTACATCAGCATTCGGTTGTGTTCTAGGACAACATGACGAAACAGGGAGAAAGGATCAAGCCATTTATTACCTCGGCAAGAAGTTCACTCCACACGAGGCTCAGTACTCTCTATTAGAATGCACCTGTTCCACTGTAGCTCAAAAGTTGAGGTATTATTTCTGTGCATATACCACTTACCTCGTATCAAGAATGGATTCGTTAAAGTATATTTTTCAAAATCCATGCCCACTGGCAAGCTATCCCAGTGGCAAATCTTACTAAGCGAGTTCGGCATTATTTACGTATCTCAGAAGGCAATCAAAGGACAGGCCCTGGCAGATCACCTCGCTGAGAATCCTGTAAACAGAGATTACGAGCCTCTGGAGACGTATTTTCATGATGAAGAGATATATTTCATACGAGAGGATATTGCGGAATCCTATGATGGTTGGAGGATGTTATTCGGTGGAGCAGCAAACTTCAAAAGAGTTGGCACAGGAGCAGTCCTAGTGTTAGAAACCGGTCAGCATTACCCAGTGTCCACAAAGCTTAGGTTCCCATGCACCAACAACATGGCCGAATATGAAGCCTGCATCTTAGGGCTCGAATTGTCCATTGACATGAACATTCAGGAGTTACTAGTAAGTGGGGATTCAGACTTGCTCATATGGCAGGTCCGAGAAGAATGGGTGACCAAGATCTCCAAGATACTCTTGTATCTGCATCATGTACATGAGTTGAGGAAGAGGTTTACAAAGACAAAATTCCAACATGTACCCAGAGTCCAGAATGAGTTCGCCGACGCATTGGCCACCTTATCATCTATGATTCAGTACTCGGATAAGAACTTCATTGATCCCATCCTGGTGAAAATTCGTGATCAGCTAGCTTACTGTGCTCATGTCGATGAAGAAGCAAACAGAAAACCATGGTTCTATGATATAAAGAGGTATTTGACAACGGGTGGATATCCAGAACTTGAAAATGCTACTCAGAAACGCACACTTCGGAGGTTATCTAACAATTTTTTTACAGTGGAGAAATATTATATAGGAGGACTCCCGATTTTGGATTACTAAGGTGTGTCGAAGCAAAGGAAATTTCTAGGTTATTAGAAGAGGTTCATGCAGGGACCTGTGGACCACATATGAATGGTTTTGTCTTAGCCAAGAAAATACTCCGGGCAGGTTAGTTTTGGATGACTATGGAAACAGACTGCATCCAGTACGTCCGAAAATGCCATCTCTGTCAGATGCATGCAGATATGATACAAATGCCTCCAAATGAGCTTACTATAACAACCTCGCCGTGGCCGTTTTTCGCTTGGGGCATGGATGTTATTGGACCTATCGAGCTTGCAGCATCAAACGGACACAGGTTCATTCTGGTGGTAATTGATTATTTCACCGAGTTAGTGGAAGCAGCGTCATACAAAGCAGTGACTAAGAAAGTTGTGGCAGATTTTGTCCGCAGTCGTATTGTTTGTCAGTTCGAAATCCTCAAATTAATCATCACTAACAATGGTACCAATCTCAATAGTGACTTGATGAATGCCATGTGTGAGACATTCAAAATCAAACACAAGGATTCTACAGCCTACAAACCCCAGATAAATGGAGTCGTAGAAGAGGCCAACAAGAACATCAAAAAGATACTGAGGAAGATGATAGAAAAGCACAAGCAATGGCACGAGAAGTTATCATTTTCCCTATTGGGATACCGCACCACAGTTCACACATCAATAGGGGAAACTCCCTATATGTTGGTTTACGGTACCGAGGCAGTCATCCCGATCGAGATTGAGATTCCCTCCCTGAGAATTATACAGGAGGTGGAACCTGAAGATGCAGAATAGGTAAAAGCCACTATGAGTAGTCAGCCCTCATAGACGAGAAAAGAATGAATCGATTTGCCATGGACAATTGTATCAGAACAAGATGTCCTGAGCCTTCAACAAAAGAGTCAAGCCAAGACAGTTCACACCGGAGCAGCTGGTGGTAAAGGAAATTTTCCCATATCAGGATGAAGTTAAAGGAAAGTTCTCTCCTAACTGGCAAGGCCCGTACATGGTTCACAGGGTCCTAACAAGAGGAGCCCTCATACTCGTTGAAATGGATGGAGAAGTCTGGCCAAAGCTAATTAATTCAAATGCAGTCAAACGTTATTATGTGTAATCTTTATGATTCACTTTATGATGTAATTTGAACTACCTCTGACTTGATTTCCGTTTAAGAGGGAATACGTAGGGAGCCCTATAGGTTCGGTCATAATTCAATAAAATTTATTTTTTATTTCCCTGATATTGGAAACTGGGGCAGAATTTTGAAGAGGACCCTCAAAATTTCAGAGTCAGCTTCCAGCCATTCATCGCATGCAGCCGTCAGAAGCACCAGCCTAGTAAACTGGGGCAGAATTTTGAGGAGGACCCTCAAAATTCTGGAGCAAAAAAGGGCTGCAATGTCTCGAACCGTGTCGCAGTCATCGGTTTAACTAAAGAAAATCATTTTTAAATTATGTATTTACATCTTTACAAAATCATTCATGGCTACTATCAAAACTACTTTGTCTAGCGATGCTACCCCCCATGAAAGCAAGAGTCAAGCAGAACAAGCGAAGTCCACAGGAAGACGAACTAACCTTCCCCCCTTTTTACAAGACTCGCGATTATTCTTTGGATGGAGACACCCAGGGAATAAAATCATCAGACGATTACACACTCACACTTTTCATGAATCCAACTTCTCAAAATCACCACCTATTTGCAAATACTACATGCACACGACACCCCCAGCAGCTAAGACCACACAATCAGTTATCGGTCGTCATCTATCAGCTAAGAGATATCATTACTAATCGCTTTCTATTTTCCATCATTGCATAAGGATACTTTTCTGCTTTCCAAGGTTAAGCTTTACCTCCATCTGCATTTCTGCATTGCATAAGGCTATCTTTCTGCCTTCCGAGACTAAGCTCTGTCTCTATCTGCATTTCTGTATTGCACTACTTTTTTGCCTTCAGAGGTTAAGCTCTACCTCTATCTGCATTTTTGCATTGCATAAGGCTACATTTCTGCCTTCCGAGAAAGCACTGTCTCCATATGTATTTCTGTATTACATAGGGCAACTTTTCTGCCTTTCGAGGTTAAACTCTACCTCCATCTGCATTTCTGCATTGCATAAGGCTACTTTTCTGCCTTTAAAGGTTAAGCTCTACCTCCATCTGCATTTTGCATTGCATAAGGCTACCTTTCTGCCTTTCGACACTAAGCACTGTCTCCATCTGCATTTCTGCATTGCATAAGGCTATTTTTCTGTTTTCGGGACTATGCTCTGTCTCCATATGCATTCTCCTGCATTGCAATAGGCTACTTTTCTGCCTTCCAAGGTTTAGCTCGACCTCCATATGCATTTTTGCATTTCATAATGCTATTTTTCTGCCTTCCGGGACTAAGCATTTTTTCCATCTGCATTTCTGTATTACATAAGGCTGCCTTTCTGCCTTCCAAGACTAACCACTGTCTCCATCCGCATTTTTGCATTACGTAAGGCTATTTTTCTGTTTTCGAGACTAAGCTCTGTCTCCATCTGCATTCTCCTGCATTGTAGTAGGCTACTTTTCTGCCTTCCGAGGTTAAGCCCTACCTCCATCTCGCATTTCTGCATTGCATAAGGCTATTTTTCTGCCTTCCGAGACTAAACTCTGTCTCCATCCTGTATGGCTGAAATATCGCCACCTTTTATTTACGTCTTGCATCGGCTGAAAGATTTCCACCTTCTGCATTTCATGGGCTGAAAGATTGCCAAATTGTCCGAAGGCGTCATTGTTCGGAGGCACCATCTTCATAGCCCGAGAACGCCATGCCATGGCCGAAGGACCCCACTTTATCTTTTGCATATCATTATTCAAAGGCATCATGGTTCGGAGCCATCATCCTCATAGCCCGAGAACATCATTTCATAGCTTGCAAATCCTTATTTATACGCTTCATGGCCCAGGACATCATAGTCTAAGGATATCATCCTAACCATCCAAAAAAGCATTCATGGTCCAACTGGAACTTGCATCACGTTTATATTTATGCACAATATATGCTCGTATTGTTTATTTGCAGGTACACCAACTAGCAACGGCCGTCTCAGCAGGAGCGATCTCGCTCCGGTTTCAACAACCTGTCGGACTTCAACTACCCTTCTTAATTCAAAATAACCACGTCTGTTCCTTCGGAATCTCCATTGGCGTGTTCCGCCGATGGATCCTGAACTACATGTGGCCTGATTCTTATAAGACCAGGGATATGTAGGCAGCTCAGGAACCAAAGCTCGGTCAAAATTCTTCAGATCGTTTTATTCGGTCAAAATTGGTCATCATATCTTTACGAGACAACTCTTTCATCCTTCTTGGGTAAAGTGGGAAAGTTGTTGATACCCAATTTTTCACTACATATTTTTATAGTCAAAATAGTCTCAAAATGGAATGTACGTGTATATATAAGCATGCCTGGGAGTTTTGGTATTATTTCCTTTTAATTATTGAATAAAATAATAAAAGAGAAAATTGGCTATTTGACAAACAACCCCTTATCATTTCAATTTTGACCAATTAGCCACACCCCTATCAGATATTTAAATGGCCCATCCCAATCACCAAAATAACCCGGTCCAATCTTTCATTTAATCTGAGCCGTTGATCAAATGAGATCAATGGTCCAGATTTCATTCCCACAATTAAAAATCTAATCACCACCCCCCACCCCCAAATCCCTCATTTCTTTGAGACCATCTCTCTCTCTCTCTATATCGCCACTCCCTCTCCCTTCTCTCTACAACCTTCTGGTTCTGTCTTCTCCGATGAACTCCAGCGCCTCACCGACCACAACCCCACCAGAATTCATGGCTTCTCAGGCCGTAGATGACATATACTCACCTCTTATTACTCCTATGTGCATGATTCTTGATGGTTCAAGACTGGACCTTCTTCGACTCAAGGTTTCCGTCCATCTCCCGGCTTCGCTCCAGCATATCCTAGCCTCCTGAGCCTGATTCCAACCTTATCCGACTTAGATCGGACCTTTTCCAAAGCCTTTCTCACCCTAGGGTTCCTCTGAAACCCTAGCTATCATAGGTTTTTCTTCAGTTCTTTTTAGATCGGTTGTGTATCTATGCTATTCATGAGTTTTCAAGCGATTTCCCTAAACCTTTATTTGAAAATTACTTTCAAAAACCCTTATTTGCCGATTTAGGGTTTTCTGGAAATGTTCAGGAGTTTTATCATCTTTTCTTCTTTGTGTTGTCCTCTATTGTACTATGTTTTATATAATATGTTCTTGTAAACTTCTCTACTGTATTTTGTCATGTGCTTGTATGTTTATCATACTGTGTTTTACTATATGCCTTCCTGTTATACCTTTCCCTGCGATTCTTGTTTTTTTACTATACTTTTCTTGCTAAGTCCTTATGGTTCTTTGTCTACCTTCTATTGAGCCTTGTTTAGGGTTCTGCTAAGCATGTTTCTCTTGTTGTTCTTATTAGTATTCGCCGATGTGTACTTTGAATCTTTCTACTATGATTGCATGTTACTCCGGTTAATCTTTGCTATGTTCCCTCTACTCTTTTACAATGTGTGTTTACCGTTAAGTCATTTAATTCTTGTTTACTGGACTCTGTTCATGTTCTTACATGCTTCATCTACTTGTGCTCACGTTGTATTATATCCTTCTTCTGAACTTGTTTAGGTTCCGAGTTTTCTCAGAATATGTTCTTCATGATTCTTCTTCCTTTGTCATTCAACATGCTATCATATTTGTTTTGTTGAGACTCCGAAGCAAATGGCTCGCTTCTATGTTTGATTCAATTTTTGAGATCCTAAGATTTGGGGGTATCCTTTGATGATTTTGATTCTTTAGAGTTAAGGCTCCGCTTTGGGACCCTGGACTCTCAGCCTCACAGTGAGTCTGCAAATTGAACTTGTATCTCTTTGCCATTGATTTTTGAGTCTCTATGACTCTGAACTTCTCTCTCTTATATAACTTGACAGTCTCTTCTTGACTCACATGTTTGTGTACCTTATATATGAAAATTATATGTTAAAGTTGTAGAAAATTGTAGATAAGTTGTATTCATCTATAACGGGAGATATTGGTATATCAAGTAACGTTAGTGTTCCAAGCGAACCTGAATGAAAATAAAGATAAATTCTATTATGAACAGTTTGTAGAAATTTTGTAGATAATTTGTAGAAACATTAAAATTTTGTATATCGTATTAAATTTTCAAATGATATGTAGTTTTATTGTAGAATAAATGTAGAAATTTTATAGATATTGTGAAATTCATACTTATATATATATATATATATATATATATATATATATATATATATATATATATATATATATATATAGTTTATTTTGTAAATAAAATATAGATAAAGTGTAGGACATTAATGTACAACAAGAATTTGATAGAATTAGTCTGTACATCAACGAATTTCAATGTTTACTTAACTCAAAACATTTCTTTTTGTCTCGAATGTCATAAAATAATTTATTGGTGATCTAGTGGTGAGATTTGATTGGAAGAGATGATGAGAGGAAAATGGTGATAAAAGGAATTCAAATTGATAATAAGGTTACACTTTGAGATTTAAAAAATTTTAATGAAGAAAGAAAAAACTGATTGGAAATTGAAAATATAGTTTAACGAGTGACATACAATATGTTCCTTAGCATTGATGTTGGCCTCTTGGTGTGGTATTAGTTTCAGTTCAAAATAATTATTGGTGTCATAGAATATCCACAAAATTTAGGTATGCAACTGAAAAATTTGGACTAGTATGCCACGCCCCGAACCTGGGCCTGGACGTAACACGGCACTTGGTTACTGACTACATGTGACCGAGCGAACCAACTGGCTTGGCTGAATCAATATGTGGTATCATAATATACTGAATGCGGAAGATAAACTAACACATGCTGATATACTGAAAGTCTGAATGATAAAAATTAAAGTGCAGAAATATTAATACTATTTTGAAACATATTTGTAGTCAACATAGCTTAATATGAAAAACCTGCAACTTTGTCAAGTTGTTATCTAGTCTATGAAGCATCCATTGAAGTACTAAAAACATTAACTATCTGCAAATATTGAAAGAATGTAAACTAATGATAATGCCCCGAAAGAACTGAGGATCACCAAATAACTGGTACGAGAATCCTAGAGCTCTGCATCATCGACTTGTAAATCATTACTTGCATTGTGAGATGCATACCCTGTGCAAAAAGGGACGTCAGTATATTTGAATTGTACTGGTATGTAAAGCAACTGAAAGAAAGAATTATAAATGTTGAACAGAAACTAAGCTGATAACTGAGAATTTATAATTGATAACTGAAATAATAACTATTAAAACTGAAGCTGAAATTATAGCTGATAACTAATATCAGAACTGATAACTTAAATGATAACTGGGAAATAACTGATAACTGATAACTGATAACTGGTAACTGATATGATAACTGAACGGTAACTAATAATTGAACTGAAAGGAAGTAAGGATATGAATACTCCCTCTTCCTAATGATGAACAACCTGTTTATCTGAATATTAAACTGCGTCATATATATATATATATATATATATATATATATATATATATATATATATATATATATATATATATATATATATATATATATATATATATATATATGTTGTGACCTCGGGCCCACGTATACGTAAACATAACTGCGACCTCAGCTCTAAAATGCATAAAGCATTAGTTGCGGCCTCAGACCCAAATATAGGTGTTCAACATTCAAGGATTTAAAATCAGGAACTGAAAATCATATCGCAATAAATAATAGTGAAATACTGAATCACACTGAGTTACATGATACTAGAATACCGGATCACACTGAGTTACATTATACTGGTATACTGAATCATACTGAGTTACATAATACTGAAATACTGAATAGGACTAGAATGAGACATGTATTCTTGAACTAGTTATGAATACTAAAACTTTGAATATGTATGACATGTTGAGTAAGCTATACTAAGACTTAGGTATATCAAGCCCAAGTCTATATTGAATACGAACTGAGCTCACAACATTTAGAATGAAAGTCATGAACGAGTTATGAAGCTAGAGAACAGAAGTTCTACAACTATTCAAGAAACTAGGCTTAACTACATTTCTGAGGCAATTGATACGTCATAAAAGAAACGTAATGTAGGGAGAATCATTAACATTCCCAAACATAGATTTAGCCTCACATACCTTAACTTCCTTCTCTTGAGCATAAAAAAATATTCGCCAACTCTTTCAACTTTAATCTATATCCATACAAGTCAAAGGGATTCCAAATTAGCAAAAATATCCATGTTTTGGTCACTTATGCATTTTATCAAACACTTGGTGAGTATAAAGCTTCATAATCCCTATCAATGGTATTTCTACACCCAATAACATATTGTCTTGCTCTTGGATAAATTCTAAAGTCTCAAATGATTATAATCAACATTATTCTTCATCACCCATAAGGTAAACAACACCCTTAACCAATAAAGTTCCATTAAATAAACATCTTTCAATCTTTATAGTAGTTGTGTAATTAAATTGAAAACTTATGGTTTCCAACCACCATACTAAGAGCTCCAATACTTATTCATACTCATATTCCCTTTCCATACATGTAAGTCTAAGGGTGTAGCATTACTTTTTTGGAAGAAATCTTGCAAAACCTTCGTTTGAGTTCTTGAAGGAATTTCTTGAAGATTTATGTGTTTTATGAGTAGATTTCATCAATACTAATGTAATAATGATGGAATTTCATACCAATTTAATGGATATTGCTTACCTTGAAGATGGGAGGGGTTGTAGGTCTTGAGCGGGTTGAAGAAGGCCCCAAAATTCGTCCAAAAGAAATAGAGAAAAATGAACCCTGAAATTGGCTTAAAAGAGCTGGGACTGGGGCGTGTCTACTCCAGCGAAGTATCCAGATGTCCATTACATTCAAGGGAAGACAAAAATCTGTGTCTACTTTGGAGAAGCGAGCTCACTTCGCTGTCCGCCAAAATAATTGGGGGGTATGACTTTAGTAATTTGGCCCTAACTTCTTCTAGGAATGTCCAAATTGCGAACGATTTGAAGTGTTAGAAACTAAACTCAAAGATATTTCATTTGATAGGTTGTGAATCACATAATACCTTATATAAATGTAGATATGCGCGTCCAAAGTATAGTCTTGTGCGTGTTTATTTAGAATTTTAGTCTATCATGTAATTTTCCAACTTGGCTTAGGCTTAGGTCTTTTCTTGGACCCTAATCACTTATGACATGCCTCATACACTTATTATCATAAAAAATTAATAACAATCACATCAATACTCATTTAGTGCATCCACAACTGATTCAAATTTACGGGGTGTTACATAGTATACGAAGAGAATATGTTCTATGTTGGAGAAAGTAAGAAATGGAAAGAGATGTTACGAGTGTCGTTAAACCACTTAAATACAATATAATACCGCTTAAATATAATTTTTATACTATGTTGTTCAACTTTCATACAATAGTTAAATGAATAAAAGAAAAATAAATAAACAACAGTCTATAATTTTTCTGCATTTTCTGCAACATAATGTATGTCATGTCTTCTTCTTCTTTTTTGAGTTTCTATCTGAAATTCAGCCAAAAATCAAGTCTAATCTTCACCAAAACCCCTCAAAATTGAGATATAAACTCCAAACCATATTCCCAATTATTTTTAGCAACATCTAATTGAAACAAATGATGATTTTTTAAAACCCAAAATCGAATTCAATGCTTCAAGCTTTTTAATGACTGTCGATGGTGGAATTGCTGCTCTTTTTTTCTTTGCTTTATATTACTGAAATTTGGGATTGAGAGATTGAGAGAGACGTAGAGAAAATTCTCAATTCTTTGCAACAACAACCAATCCAAACAAACAACGTATGAAAAATCTATTTCTCTGTAAAAATAAAGTTCAATCAAATAACGTATGAGAATTCCAATTCAAACAAACAACGTATGAAAATATACAGAAAAACAAAATTAATACGTAATTTGCGTTGTAAAATATCTGGAAGAATATTTAATTTTCTAATATTAACGCGCCTAAATAAAGAAACCTACAAGTATAATAATTTTTTATTTAATAAATTATCTATATTTTATGAAAATATTATTAGCATAGCGGATAATGTGCAAATTATAAACATATTTGATAATATAATTTCTTATATGTCATAGGAACAAAAATTTCCGCCAACAGAATGAGAAGGCCAATCATTATCCGAAAGTTGAGCCCAATCCAGCTACTTCGCATTATTGCCAGCTTTCAGAGCTCACAGTGGGTGCAAACCGAGTCAAAGAGTGAGCGACGAGCGAGTCAGGAAGCGAGAGTGAAGATGTTTCTCCGAAGAGTAGCGAGGCCGTTGATGATGATGGCGAAAGTGAAGGAGACAACAGGGATCGTAGGTCTCGATGTGGTCCCAAATGCGAGGGAAGTTCTGATTAATCTTTACAGGAAAACCCTAGAAGAGATCAAGGCTGTCCCGGAGGACGAGGGATACCGGAAAGCCGTCGAAAGCTTCACGCGCCACCGCCTCAGTGTCTGCCAGGAGGAAGAAGATTCGGAAATGATCGAGAAGCGACTTGGTTGTGGCCAGGTTGAAGAGTTAATTGAGGAAGCCCAAGATGAGCTTAAGCTCATCGGTCACATGAACGGTCCGTACAATTACAAACTTCTTTCTCCCATTTTTACTTCATATATATGTGCGTGTATTTTTTGTGTGTGCATTCATTTCTGTGCAATTGTTAAACTGGGGGAATGTTTTTTTTCTTTTTATCTTTTTTGTTTCTCTTTGATTTTAATACGGAATGGTTGATGAAAATATAGATCTGTATTTTGATTTAGCTGTTTGGTACTATAATTATGGGGATTATGAAATGTTGGATAGTGAGAAGAAACTACTGTTTACGGTAATCTGCCAATTTCTAATAAGTTTCAACCTGGATTTGACTGGCGTTGAGTGATTATGGATAGAAAGTGTGCAACTTTCTCTAAGATTAACAATGCTAGAATAAATCATATCCAATTGTGGACTAACAGGAGGTGAAATTTTCCTTAGCTTGATTAGAAATTTTACTTTGTCAAGAAAAAATGGTCTTTCTTTCCACCACCGAACACCAAAAAATTACGAATGATTTCATGAAGTTGGACTACAAAGATGGCTACTTTTATTATAATTCACTCTGTTAAGGAGAAACTTTATTTTCTTTAAGTCTAAGGTAGTGAAGGAAAACGAAGAGGGATCATTTCTCCTACTTATGTTATGTTTGTTCCCTGAGGATCACGTTTAGGAATATGAAGGGTCTCTCTCCTCATTCATGAGCTTCGTATTGCAATTTATTTTATGCACAGAATGCCGTAAAGTAATTTCATAGACTTGAATGCCTAAGAAGGTTATGAATGTCAGGATAAGACGATTAAAAGAGAAAGAATGTCTGGTTGTTCTTTTTTCTCCCATCTTTTTTATAGGTAAATTACATTAAAATCTTCCTGCGTGATTTCACAGCAATGTCTACAAAAGCCTGATATCAGGCTGATAGATATTCAAGTATTTGCATTAGAAGCACCCAAGGATGTGATCGGTAAAATGTCTTGCATCCTATTCATACAAAAGTCAGTTCTTTTTGGGCCACTGAGTATTTGAACATGCATTGTGCAGCTTTCAAGCTCCTATTTTCTCTATATGGTTGTTTTTAGCACCACATATTCATGGTCTTTAAGTAGTGAATCTTTACTAGTTTTGTTTGCCCACAGTGCGTACTTAGTGAATTTTCTTCCAAAATTTGTAGTTTTTCACCTTTGCTCAAGCAATTTACACTCAAGTTCCTTCTTACAGTAAGGTTTTAGGTATCGGTTGTGTGATAGATCTGAATAATATCATAGAAACCTTATAGCTATCATGTTTTCATGCCTCGGATGCCCGACTACTTCCTCTCCTAGTATTAATTGGCGGAACCCTCGTTCTTAAGGTTGATAGATCATAGAACTATTACATAGAAACACATATTGCTACAGAATATGTAAATCCTTCTGAAATCGCTGCACCTCATTATTTTATGTTCGATGATGCTAACTTCGAGATTTATTTTACATGTGATCATAATCATCCAAGTCTGTGCCCCTATTATCTCTATAACTAATGAAGCCTCAATCATCTAGGCTAGCTACCAATGGCGGAGGCAGGATTACCGCCAAGGGGTTCAAAAAAAGGAATAAGTTAAAAAGATTGTACCTAGAGGGAATAGAATCAATGACCTCACAAAGGTTTGGAGAACCCCCTTGACCGCTAAGCTATGCTTCTGGGCTGTGTCAAGGAGATTCGAAACATAATATATAGATGTGAAAACAGATTTTGCCTTACATATACAGTGTAATTTTTCGGCGAATGGGGTTCGGATAACACCCTTCCGCTCCCCTAAATCCGCCCCTGGTAGCTACACTGTCTCTCTCCAGGGTGGTAGCCTATATTTTTTTTTTTTTTCTATTGGTTTTTGAGAAGTAAATGTGAACAAATATTTTTCCACACCCCAATTATTAGCCTAAGCATCTTTGCTCTAAATAAGTAAACTATATCGTCTACTCACTCTACTTCATTCCATTCTTCGTCTTTGTAGCCATTCTCTCCTACTTATATCAATTTTATTGTCTGAAAAGACATTGTAAAGTATAACGCTCTATTTACTTTACCAATCCAAAAAAACATTGTCTGAAAAGCATCTTTAAAATATTATTCACTTTCAGCTTTCTAAAATATTAATATAATAAAATATTTTCCGGAAAAATAAACTGTTTGACAAGAGGGGTTGCTCTGATGGTAAGCAACTCTCACTTCCAACCTAGAGGTTGTGAGTTCGAGTCTCCCCAAGAGCAAGGTGGGAAGTTCTTGGAGGGAAGGATGCCGCCTCTCTACCCAAGGGTACGGGTAAGATCTGCGTACACACTACCCTCCCCAGGCCCACTAAGTGGGATTATACTGGGTTGTTGTTGTAAAAATAAACTGTTTCTAATTTTTGATAGCCTCACAACAGTTTGCAACAAATATAATTGAGCTATGCCATTACAACTGCTGAAGTCCTTGTTTAGTTGGTCAGTCTATGGGGCAGTCAAGAAAAAGCTTCTAGGCTGATCATCAGGGTCAGTTTCAAATCAAAGTTGTTTATACGTCGATTGGGGGGTGTAAACTTGTTAATCCAAGTGACTTCTCAAAAAAAAGTTGTTAACCCATGTGGTAAAAGATTTATTCTTTGCACTATGTAAATTTTGGTCAACTCTGTACGAGATCAGTACCACTTTGCTGCTGATATGAATACAGCAATTTGCATCAAAGGGACGAATATCTGGACTTGACTTATATTAAGCTTATGAGGCTGCTTCGTTGTTGTTGTGTACTCATTTCTGTGTGTTCATTTGTCTATCACCTGTGGGGAATATGAACTTCACTTTCTGCATTATGTATTTGCTGATTTTGTTTGACAAGCTAGTGGGAAAATCTTTTGTTGGAGGTCCTTATGTCTGGCTTCAAATATATAGCTACTTGCATCCTGGCAAATAAGTGACTTTCTTTATTATTTTATTCATCTTCTTTTAGACTGTTAAGAAAATGAACCTTGGGCTAACTCATCACAATACTTAGCTCATGAAGCGAGTATTTTTCAAGAATATCCCTCCTATGTTGTGGGACAACATATTCCCTCAACCGGTGTGGGACACTTAACATCCTTTCTCTGCATGCCCAGGACTGAACCTTATTGAAAATATACTCTATTCTGAAACATTGAAGTAATCCAGTAAGAATATCTACTTACTAATCATCTGTGTTGATAGAACTTGTAATAAGGCATCTACATTCCATCCTTATCGAATAAAGTGACAATTTGGATGTGGTTCGTTTTTTCACAAAATACAGGATTTAAAGCAACTTTTAGCTGCTTCCGCTGAGAAATGCTGATCAAAACAAATGGTGAATTGTAAACTGTCATGTCCATCATGTTGCAACCGATTTATTGAAAGTTTTGTCCTATTTTGTGTACTTATTGTACTATGTATATCTGATATTTTATTCTCTTTCACTTTTTCTTTTATAGGCATTCATGTGCATCAGAATGCTTAAAAAGGTCTACCAATTTATATGGTATTAGAATATTATTCATTACTTACGCCTTTCATTATTTTGTGTTGAAATGGTGTCTTGCATGCTAAGCTTGATCTTACCCTCTTCCCCATCCCTCCCCTGCTGCCTAATGGGTAATGAGCCTAATTTTGTGTGTAGAGTATTATTATATAAAAATCAAAAGTATGTTTGATCATAAAAACATCTTAATGGTCTTCATGATCCATTAAGGAAGATTTGAAAGGCTGATTTCTTTTAGAGAAGAGGTCGATTTAAAATTCTGAATGGGAAATTTAACCTATGAATCAACCCCTTTTGGGGTGAAGTTATGATATGTTGTTATATCATATATGTGCTTAAGAGCATTTCAGTTTTATTTCCCATTTAACCTAAAGCCACGATCAATTGTTTTTCTTTTACAGAGTGGAAACCTTGGGGTGTTCCCGATGATTATGAGTGTGAAGTTATTGAAAATGATGCTCCAGTGCCCAAGCACATTCCCCTTCACCGTCCTGGTCCCCTTCCTGAGGAGTTTTATAAGACACTGGAGGCCGTTACTTCTGGCACATTGGAGACTTCAAAGAAAGATGAGCCTGCAATTGCATCAGGTGAATCGCAACCAAAGTAGCATCTCAATGGTGACTCTTTGTACTGATCAACCCATTTCAAGATCAAAAACTGAATGTGCTCAGAGTCTTATCATTGTGTTCTTTTTTTGTTGTTGAGAATGCTCTCATCCTCGTGTTCTTTTCTTAGTGCTATTCTTATATAATCCTTTAATTAGATTAGCCGGAGTTTGTGGACACAAAAGCTTGAACGATTAGTTAATAAAAACAAACCGACTCTGGTTGCAACGGTGTATTTATTTCTGTTGTTGAAGTTAACATAACAACTTTCCAGTCATCGAAAAGCATCACATTGTTAAATAAGTAGCCTAATTTCATCTGTGATTGAGTTAAGGTGTTTAGTTTTTGTCCACATTGGAGCAACTCCCTGTACTTCTTAAATCAATCGTAAAGTCAGATGTCGTGTCTGAACCAAGAAGAATTATTTGTTGAAAAGTGATTCTTCCTTTGTGTAGACCCCGTGGTCAGTACCCTGTACATTTTCATTTTGAACTTTATTTTGTATCTCGTCACTAGTTATTCGAGTCATTTTTTTTGTCTTATAATTTTGTGGACTTATATTTTTGTGGACCTAGATTGGGGTCCACAAAATTATGAGACACTCTATAAAACTTCTCTCATTTGGATGTTTACTTGGTAGAGACTCAATCAGGACATCACTCTTCTGTGCTCAAAAAGACAAAATTCTGAGAACTCTTGAAATGGGTATTTTTTATTTTTTTTGGAAAATTAATGTTGAAAAAGATCCCTATGCGAAATATACTAGTCAATGATGTTGTCGGCGTAGGAACTTTCCAATAATATGTTTCCTATTTTCTGTTATCAGATAATTCTGTTTTACTTCGTTGTTCATTTTCTTTCTTATTTCACGATATGATAATGGAGTTGTGCATAAGCTTTTCTTCACAGTTTGATTCAATTCCCATATCTTTTCGACATATCCCAGTAATGCTTCCTCTCCGGGATGCTTTTTCTTGCAAATGAACTCAATTATAGAATCTTCATGTAGCTGTTGGTGACAAATAAGGTTGTATGTTTGACTTTATCTGGCATTAGTGTGAACTGTTAACAATTGAATTTAGTTTAATAGTGGTTGACGTTTTAAAATTTTGTGTCCACACAGACCACATCCGATGACATTATGTGGCGTTTGTGTGAACAAGCTGAGTTGAGCTTTAATCGCTGGATGTTCCGAAATTATGTCCACCAACTTTGATCAATCTCATATAGAATACTACATTGGAATTAGACACAGAAGAAAACAATGATGGATTAGTATAAACTAGGCTTGTTTTCTAACAGTATAAAAGGTAAAATATCTTAAACTTGGTTCAGATTATTAGTATCCTCCCCTAACTATATTCGGTCTTAATTACCCTCCCCCTCCCGCTTAATTTGATCTTTTGAGAGTCATTACCCCTTAGATACTGATGTGGTAAAAAATGTAGGCGCACTCACCTGCCATGTAAATTTTTCTGTTTATGTGGTATTTTTTTGAAAAATAATTCTATTTTTAGCTTTTTAAGAATATTATTTTTCAGATAATTTTTTTCAATTACAATTTATAGTAAAACTTGGATAGAACTACATTATTTAGACTAAATATTTTGATTTGGTCAAAAATAATAAAATTTTAGTTAAATTTTTTTGAATTTGACCTTAAAATAAAGATTTATATAATTGAAATAAATAATCAAGGCATCTAAAAAGTTATAAAAAAAATATAGTATGAAATTAATTATTTTGTTTATAATTTTTTATATTGCTCTAAATTATGGTGCTCTAATTTTTTATACAAATTGTACCTAAAAAAGTAAAATACACAGTTAAAATAAATAGTCATTGCATCAAAAGAAAAAATAAAAAGAGTGTACAATTGCAAGAAATTACAAGTGCAATTGTACACTTTTTTATTTCTTCTTTTGATGCAATCTATTTATTTCAACTATGCATTTTTTATAACTTTTAAGATTCCTTTAATATTTATTTCAATTGTATAAATCTTTATTTCATGTCAAATTCAAAAAAAGATTTAAGTAAACATTATTATTTTGCCAAATAAAAATATTTATCCTAAATAATGTAATTCTATCAAAGTTTTATTATAAATTATATTCGAAAAAAATTATCTGAAAAAGTAATATTCTTAAAAAGGTAAAAAGATATATTTTATTTTTTTTAAAAATGTCACATAGACAGTAATATCAACATGTGAGTGCACTCACACTTTTTTCTACATTAGTATTTAGGGGGTAATGGCTCTCAAAATACCAAGTTAAGGGAAGTAATTAAAATTGACCGTAATTCAAGAAAAATACTAATAATTTAAACCAAATTTAGAGATGATATAAAATATTTTACCAAGTATAAAACGAGGTTTTGTTCTTTGAATCTCGAGCCAAGTGCAACAACTTGGTTGGCGTTGCATCTATTATTAATTCCCATTTTCAATATATATAAATCTGAACCTCAGCTTTTCCTGAGCAGATGCCTAGTCACCACTCGGTCAATAAGATGATAAGATAGAATAATATAGACTCAACTCTCAAATCTTTTTTCTTCCTTTAATCGAATGCAAGTTGGGCTACTAAAATAAGGAACACAACCACAATTAAGGGTTGGTAAGCTTTATCCCATATGAAATTGAGCAATTTGCTAGACATACTTTGTGCAAGCTAATTATAAAAAATTATTCATATTTTATAGCCAATAAATCATATAAAATTTATATAATTTTTGTATACAATATAATATATATATATATATATATATATATATATATATATATACAAAAAGTATATATTTTTCAACTGTTATTTTAAAAGCAATAACATAATTTTTCCAACTAATTAATTGACCTGGTCAACTAAATAGCGGTCTTCTAATGAAAGTCTTTAGCATCACATAGGGTCATAATTAAATGTAGGGTGTATAAAGAAAATGAATAAATCGTATTAAACCGATACAATTGAGTCAGATCGAACAAAAGTCGGATACAATTGCACATAAAAATATTTAATATAGTTTAATTTGTAAATATTTATTTAGCTATGTCATAATTTGTGTCACTTAACCTTTTAATGGCAAGTTTGAATGTATAATTTAACTCACTGCTCATATATTTAATAAATCGATATAATTAATTTGATTTGATAAAAATAAAAATCCCAACTTATATAGAGCCGTAAATACTTCGAAGAAAAGAGGAAAATTTCCTCGGCACTTCAATATTTTATCCTAAATAGTTGACTAATATGACCTGATTTACATTCAATAGTTACTTTGGTACTTCAATATTAGTATATCCTAGAAAAGTACACCACTCATTCATCTTTCGCTGGCGTCTCAATCAATACCCTTTTCCTCTTTTGTTCCAAGGCTTCTTAGAAGAGACCCACTCCATCACCAATTCTTCGGATTGAGATTAGTTTATTCATTACCTCATGTGAATTGAATTAATAAATAGACTATAATATATCCAAATTAATTAGCATAGTCAACTGCACACCGACTAATTTCCTCTTGTTCTAGAGACTTCTTTTTCTGATTCACCAAAAACCCATACTTTCGATCGAGATTTTGGTGTTGTGATATTTCTCAAAAATGGACAAATGTCCAATTATATGATAACTTGCATGGAAAGTTTAAAACAAGTGTCATACACTTAGTATACTCTAAGCCTCTCACTCCATTATGTATCATCACATTTTAACTTTACTTCTTTTGTTCCTCTCAACTTCCTTTTCTTCCTCCTTAAAATACTTATGGTCTACTTTATTTTGTTTCCTCTTAAAATAGTTGGGTTTGAAATTTATTATTTTGTTAATTTATTGTATCCTCCCTAATAGAGGTAGGCTTGTTTAATTCTGAAGAGACATTTCACACTGCTGAAATAGTTTATTAGGAAAGTGCCCAACACGACTCAAACTAATTCGTGTATTTTCGCTCACAAATAATATTATTGCGGTATTATTATTATCATTACTTTTCGATGTCATTTCTCTACAATCTAAGAAACTATGACAAATAATACTGATGCTGAAAATACTACTGACACTGCCAATATTAGTGTTACATCTGCTGCTCTAACCACAGTTGCACTGCCATATGTCAGGCCATTTCCAGATGTGTCAAATATTAAAATTTTCGCCAAAATTTCAAATGTTGGCAAGAATGTACTTTCTCACTGCTTGATGTCCATGGTGTTGCACATATACTGCTGCATAGTGCAAATACTTATAATAAAATGGTGAAATCATGGCAATATGCCAACAAAGTATGCCGTCAAATCGCCCGGGAATTGAGAGAATTAAATTTTACTAAAATAGTTTCATTAGCTCCCGAGGTATTATAAAATGAAATTGTGATCTGTTTCTAGTGGGGTATTTGATATAATATTGCAAACTATTTCTAACGAACTTTTTGACGTGTATTACAATTATAAAGAAGCAAAAGTTATATGGGAAGCTTTAATTAAAAAATTTACTGTTAAAAATACTACAAAATAAAAATTCATAGTAGGAAAATGTTATCAATGGCAAATGAGAGATGATAAAAAGATGAACATACAAATCAACGAATTTCAAAAATTGTTAGAGGACTTGAAGGCCGAGGGGATGTCTTTACCAGAGAAGTTTGCTACTGGAGTGCTAATTGAGAAGTTGCCTCACGCATGGAGTGACTACAAAAACAACTTAAAGCACAAATAGAAAATTGTTACCATTGATGAAATTGTGACTCATATCCTAATTGAAGATTCCAACATAAAAGAATCTGCCAAAGCTAGGATGAAAGCTCTTAAAGCAAACTTAGTGCAAACCAGCAACAACGATCACAAAAGGTACGAGAATAAGTCTCAAGGTTGCAAGCCTAAAAATTTTAACCTTAAAAGGAAAAAGGGCTCTTATTTTATTTGTGGAAAACCAGGCCATCATGCCTCACAGTGCAAGTACAGAGCAAAAAATGACAAAGAAAAGACTAAACTCCTAAGGCTAACTTAGTTGAAGGAGGTGATGTTATTGCAGTTGTCATTTCTTAAGTAAACATTGTAGCACATGCAAAATAATGGGTGATAGACTATGGGGCTACTCGAAAAATTTGTGTAAATCGAGAAGCATTTTCCTCTTATACTCATGTAGAGGATGATATAGAAGAAGTCGACCTTGGAGACTCAAGTACTACCAAAGTTTGGGTAAGGGTAAAGTTCTCCTAAAACTCACTTCGGGAAAAACTTAAGCCCTTGTTTATGTACTGCATGTTCTTACTATGAGGGCAAACTTGATCTCCGTATCCTTGTTGGAAAGAGGCGGAGTGAAAGTATCATTTGAATTTGATAAAATCATAATGACCAAAAATAATGTGTTAGTGAGAAAGGGCTATTATAACCAAGGATTTTTTGTACTTAATATTTCTGATATTATCAATGGAAATATATGTACTTCTACTTATATGATTGGTCCATCTCTCTATGGCATACTAGACTAGAATATGTTAATGTCACATAATATAAAGAAAATGCAGTCACTAGAGTTAATATCTGGTTTAAACTCAAATAATATAATAAGTGTGAAATTTATGCTGAAACTAAAAGTAGTAGAAATACATATTTTTCCATAAATAGAGAAACTGAATTGTTATCTTTAATTCACACTGATTTAGGCGACTTGAAGTAGACTATGACTAGATGTGGTAAAAGTTATTCTGTAAATTTTATTGATGATTTTTCTAGATATACTAAGTTGTATTTGCTTAAAAATAAATATGCATTTAATGCTTTTATTTCTTGTAAAACTGAGGTTGAAAATCAACTAAGTAGAAAAATCAAGAGAATTAGATCAGATAGAGGTGGAGAATATTTATCTTTAAATGGGTTTTTATAAAAAGAATAGAATAATTCATGAAATAACTTCGCCTTATTCACCTTAGTCAAATGGAGTAGCTGAAAGAAAAAATAGAACATTGAAAGAGATGATGAACTCTATGTTAGTTAGTCTAATGCTCTTGATAACTAGTAAGACGAACATCTTTTATCTGCATGTCACTTACAAAATAGAATACTACATAAAAGAACTGACAAAACTCCGTATGAATTGCGGAGGGGCTATAAACCTAACTTGAAATATTTAAAAGTGTGGGGGTACATTGCTAAAGTTCTTTTGCCTGAACCTAAAAAGAGAAAAATAGGTTCTAAAACTGCTGATGCATGCTTATTGGATATGCAGAATATAGTGCTGCATATAGAGTTTTTGTTTTAAAAAGTAATGTGCTTGATTGCAATAGTATAATTGAGAAAAAGAATGCATAATTCTTTGAACATTTTTCCACTATCTGATAAAATTTTTCATACACCTAACAAATAGTGAAATTACCTCTAATGAGGAATTGAGAAGGAGTAAAAGGCCTAGAAAAGAATATTTTTCATATGTAAATGATTTCAAATATTTATTGTCGATAATGAACCATCAAATAATTTAAATATATATCTTCTTCAGATGATAAATATTGAAAAGAGACAACAAAAGTTGAAATTGGTTCTATTAAGAAAAATAGTATATGGATTTTAACCGATTTACCTCCTGGTGGAAAGCTAATTGGTTGTAAATGAATTTTCAAAAAGAAATTTAATTATGATGGATCTTTAGATAAATATAAAGCTTGGTTAGTAGTAAAAGGTTTTTCTCAAAAATAAAATATAGATTATTTTGATACATTTGCACTAGTGACTAGAATTTCTTCTATTCGAATTTTAATTGTCTTATCTTCAATCCGTAAGCTTTTTATCATGTGAAAACTGTTTTTCTAAATGGTTATTTAGAAGAAGAGATTTTTATGGTTCAACCTGAAGGTTGTATCATTCTCGAACAAGACAATAAAGTTTGTAAATTAATCAAGTCTCTTTATGGTCTTAAACAAGCTCCTAAACAGTGGTGTATGGAATTTTAACAAGTCTTACTAAGAGATGGGTTTTCTTCAGTTGAAGTGGATAAATGTGTTTATACTAAAGCGATTGACAATGATTATGTGATAATATGTCTATATACTGATGACTTGCTTATATTGGTACACGTTTAAATATTATGCAAAGTACTAAATTATTGTCACAAGAATATTGTGTTCAGATCGCATAATATTGTCACAAGAACATCATGTTGAGAGACTTCTTAAGAAGTTTGAATTTTTTAATATCACATATGTGAGCACACCTTTTGATGCTAACTCTCAATTGAAAAAGAATAATGGTGACCCAGTTGCATAGTCTAAATATGCTCAGATTATTAGGAGTCTGATGCATTTAATGAATTTTACAAGACCTGATATAGCCTATGAAGTATGTAGACTGAGTAGATATACTCATAATGCCAATAGAGAGCATCGGTCAGCATTAGATAGACTAATGAAATATTTGAGAGGAACCATGAATTATGGTATATGCTACTTACAAGCATAAATAACTGGCATTGAAAAGAATAAAGCTTTTCAGATGGAGGAACAAAAAGAATTACTAGCCTGCAATTTGAACTTTAAACTTGTTGCTATGGAGGAAAATGGAGTTCTCTTTATATTCGCAAAAAAGAAAAGAAATTGATTGTTTATTGCTTTTAGGGATTGTAACAGACTAACAGGCAAGATAAAGAATTAGGAAAGACCATAAATTATGGCATCCGGTAATAAAAAAGTCTTGACTTTAAAATTTAATGTTTCAATTCCTTTTAATAATTTTGAGTAATTACAAGTCGATATTTGAGAATCTGGGTATTAAATGACTTATTCAGCAAAATTTGTTTTAATTTGCAAAAGTCTCTTGGGCTTACGCCTTGCTATAAAATGCGCCTCAACGTCCGGGCTTACGGTTCCAATAGTTGGGTGTACGCCTTTTGAGACTTTTGTCCCCCATCATTAATTTAGGGAGTTTTTCGTGTGGCTCGCCTTAGGCTCGGTGCTCGTCTCGAAAATGCCTTTTAAAATACTGATAATAAGTAGGTCAATTCGGATAAGTTGCTAGGTGTGATATGCCTCGCCTCCTCAATTTAGTGATATATTTTTATGCTTCATGCACGAATTCCTTTAGTGCTTCGATGATAGATAACAGCATGGACAAAGCACTCTTCTGCGACGAGCTTCCGGTTCTTATTGTATTCACCAAGATAGTCTTGCTCGCTCCTAAACTCTACGGCGAGTTCAGCCACACCTTCGGTTCTGAGCTCTGCTCTAGTCCGCCAGCTTCGTGACTTTACTTATCTTCCAATGTTGCAAAAGGATAACCTTTTATTATATAGGCGCTCTTGAGGGAGGAGTCTCACGACCTTCTTCCATATAGGTCAAGCCGTAGTTTTTGTCCGTAGGAGAAGTGGAAGGAATTAGGAGAATGGAACAACCTTTTCCCTAAGAAATAGGCAGCCTCGCCTTCAAGCCGTCAATAAAATCGAACCAATATATGATCATGATAGTACACTGATGCATAAGTCTTCTTTACTTTACAACCTTTTAATCATGATGTACCATGAGCATACAAATATGTGATTGGGGTGAGCTGTGGTTAGATATAGGGCCGGCTTCACTGGCTTGGATTGGAAAGAAGTGCTTCGCTTTCCGGTCACAAATCGCGAAAAAAGTTTCATAGGCCAGAAAACTATTTCCGCTAAAGAGTTCTATTGCAATATTTTTGGCAGGTCCCTTTCTTTTAAAAAGAGAGATTTTGCCCTTTTTCCGGCTCTTCTCCTCGATGAACATATGGCACAATGACCTCCTAGCCACGTAAATTTGCATTTGTTTGTTAACCCGTTAAATCAACTTAGAATTTTTTCTTCTGAACACCTCAACTTAATAAAATGGATATCGACGATTGACTATACTTATGTGGCATTAACATTGTTTGTGTGGCAAAAGTGTGTGCTATTCACACTTAAAAGGCGCGTTGAAAGAAAAAATTGATTAAAAATTACTGAAAAAGAAAAATTATAAATAAAGTAACTAAAAAAATAAAAAGAAAAAGCAAATGTGACAAATGAAATTTGTCTCATACTCCCATCTCCCCCTTTCTTTGCCCCCTGCCAAATACCCTTTGTCCCCCTTTCCTCTATGCTGTGTCGTTCCTCTGCTCCTCCTCTTCTTTCCATCCCCATTCTCTTCATTTTTTCTTCTTCTTTCATTTTTTCTTGTTAAAAGGTGCTTTTCAGTTAAGAAAAAAGAAAATGAGTTGAAGGTGGAAGAGATAATTGTGTGTGAAGCATTGGTTTTACATGAAGAATATGGGATATTTGGTCCGACAGATAGTTGGTCTATTAATGGATAGTGAAATTGATAATAGGAGGAAATTGTATTGAGAAGATGGAGATGGGGTTGACTCCGATAAAATTCTTTATTGCTCCATTGCTAGACCAAATTACTTACCGGCTAAAAATAATAGAGTAGGCCGATGAAAATGGTGACTTTTTCCGAGAATCAAAATCGAAAATTAAAATTGGTGATGACTAAGAAGGCGCAGAAGGAGTAGGCTTTATGTTACATTTAGGTTTGGCGGTTTAGGCTTGATTTAACGGTGTGTGCTGGTGCTTGTGGTAGAGTTATGGTGGAGTAACAGTTGGGACATGACGGTGATAAAGAGAAAGAAAATAATAAATAAGAAATTTGGTAAATTGATAATTAAAAAATGTGGTACCCACAAATTACACGTGTCAAATAATAAAAAAGTTATAGAGTGTGATGTGTCATTCTTGTCAGGTTGAAGCTCACGCTCAAATGAATGTGTTTATTGATATCTATTTTATTGAGTTGAGGTATTCAAATTAAAAAAATTTAAGTTGATTTACCGAGTTGACAAATTGATACAAATTTAAATTGCGAGAAGTTCATTTTGCCATGAACATATTAACTTATATTTTACGGACAATTTAATTCTACAAAACTTTCTTGTCTTTGACTTTTTCTTTTCCCGTGTTTATAGCCGTAACGATATAAACAAGAATATTCATCTGAGCCGCAAGAACATTGCACGATCCAAAATCCACTAAGGTAGTGATGACGTCGGACACTGCTGTCAGACAAGCCAACGAAAATACTTAATTAGTTTCTAATTTTGTATTTGTTGAAATCATTTTCTTTATACATTAAATAATAAATAATGAAATTTATGAAAATAACCATGAAGTTATTAAAAAACTTAATATAGAATAGTCCAAAAGCTATCCCAGAAGCCGGTGTCACAAGTGCATGAGCTATCTAGGAAACAATATAATACAACATCCATCCAGAATATAAATTGGACAGAAAGTAAATACAGAAATTTGAAAGAGACTCTGCTGGCTGCGGGTCGTCTCGAGAAGTGCAGCTCACCTAAGTCTCCACGTCGATCATGCTGCAATGACCAGTAAGCCACTAGAGATGCATATGCATGTGCAACAAAAATGCACAGAAGTGTAGTATGAGTACGAAAACAACTTGTACCCAATGAGTATTCCGTCTAATCTCGAACAAGTAGAGATGAGAGGTCGACTTCGACACCTACTAGTGGTCCAATAATATTATATTCAGAATATATTAAATCGTAAATTTTTATAAACATGATTATAATTCAATGAGTTGAAGAAAATAAATAATTCTTTCTTTTATAGGAAATTCTCAAATTCATTTTCATCATTTATACATATACTCTTAGGCTAGGAGGAGGCAGCAACAACTTCAAATAGTTTCAAGGCAAGCAATACAAGCATGCGTAAATCATGCCGAGGTCGTACGACCCGATCCAACAGAAAATAAATTGTGCATTGCTGAGGGTAAAACGATTTAAAAAATTTATTAATTCAATGTAATTTAAGCAATTCAAGCTGTCAATAAGTTACAAATAATCCACGATATGCTTTTGGGTCCTAGACTACCCGGACAATAGCTCAATAGTAGCTACGCACGGACTCTCGTCACCTCGTGCGTACGTAGCCCCCATAAATAGGAGCACATTACCAATTAACTCACCTATGAGGACAATTCCCTCTTACAAGGTTAGAAAGGAGACTCGTCTTGCTCCGAAGATCTATAATCGACATTCCACGCCCTTCTGAAGACTAGAATCGATGCACAATGCTCCAAAAACTAAGCAATAATTATTCAAACCCATTAATATATGCTCGATTACTCACTACAATCTAATTTATAGCAATTCTTAACCCCGATTGAAAAGTTGACAAAATTGCCCCAGCCCACGTGCCTGGATTCAGAAATTTTTTGAAGATAAAGTTAACCCATGAACTTATGAACTCAAATATATAATTTTCTCTTAATACCATACCCAAAATAATGGTCAAAATCCAAGAATACTAATTTTTTAGGTCTTCATCAAACCTCTAAATTTTCTATAATTTCCATGCCCAAATTCGTATATAATCATGTATTTAACTCAAAACTAGCATAAATTACTTACCTCATGATGAATGACAGAACCCCCTCTTCAAAAGCTCCAAAAATCGCTCAAACAAAGAGAAGAATGGGTGAAATGAACTCAAACTTCGATTTTAACATTCTGCCCAGCCAAGTCCGCCCTTCTTCGCGTTCACAGCTTGTTGCTTGCATACACGAAGGCCAGTTACCCAGCCCCTTAGCCTTCACATACCAGTCCTCGAGTTCGCATATGCCAATGACCTCAGGCCCAGCTTTTTCTTCTACGCGTTCGCAATCTCTCACTCGCGTTCGTATAGCAGCTCAGCCCACCCCTTCGCGTTCGCGAAGGCCAAATCCAGCAGCCCACTTTCCTCTTCGCGAACGCGGGACTCCCTTTGCATTCACGAAGAAGGAAACCAGATACCAGCAATCAGCAACAGCTTTTTATCCAAATTCGATCCGAAATAATCCTGAAACTCACCCGAGGCCCCCGGGACCCCAACCAATCATACCAACCAGTCCCAAAATACATTACAAACTTGGTCGAGGTCTCAAATAATATCAAATAATTCCAAAATCATGAATCGACCTCCAATCCAAGCCTTATGAACTTTAGAATTTCAAACTTCTACTTTTGATGCTTAAAACTATCAAATCACGTCTGATTGACCTCAAATTTTGTACACAAGTCATATTTGACATTACGGACCTACTCCAACTTTCGAAATCGGATTCCGACCCGATATAAAAAATCCACTTCCGGTCAAACTTCTCAAAAATCTCCAATTTTCTATCTTTAGCCAAATGACTCCAAAATGACCTACGGACCTCCGAATTCACTTCCGATCACACTCCTAACTCCAAAATCACCATACAGAGCTACCCCCCGACTCGGAATCCCAAATGGACATCGATAACACAGAAGTGCACTTCAAGCCAAACATATAAATTTTTTCCCAAAATGTTAGCTTCCACTATAGGCGTCAAAACGCTCTCAGGTCATCCAATTCCCGATCCGGGCATAGGCCAAAGTATGAAATCATCATATGGGCCTGCTGAAACCTTCAGATCCCGATTCCGAGGTTGTTTACTCTGAAATCCAATCTTAGTTAATTCCTCCAACTTAAAGCTTCCGAAATGAGAATTCTCTTTCCAAATCAACTCTGAACTTTCCGAAATTCAATTCCGACCACACGTATAAGTCATAATACCTAAAGTGATACTTCTCATGGACTCAAACCGCTGAATAACATGCTAGAGCTCAAAATGACCGGTCGGGTTATTACATTATCTCCTACTAAGCATACATTCATCCTCGAACGTGCTAGGAACTGTGCTGGAGTTGTCCGAAATCACTGATTACAACCTTGAGCACCTAGCCATGCTACCACAACCCAGCTGGGCACCCTAGCTCGAAATCTGAAGGTATCCTTTTTCACTTAAGCGAATAAGACATAGAGCCCAATTCTAACATCCGGGATTTTCTGCCAGACCTGTTTCAACATACACTCACCGTATCAATAAGTACACACAACACCAAAACATGACTGCATATCTTAGCTGAATTCACAGCTTGTACCAGTTTTACTCATAGGACCACGATAATGTTCTTTGATCGAATAAATCGAAACTCCCTGAATTCGATGCTCCCATTGCACCTCACTACCTCCATAGGTCTTGCTCTGACTCTTACAATACCTGACACAACGGATGAGATGTGTAGAAATTCACAACCACTGCCGAACCAATAATTCATTGGGTCTAAAATCCTGGCAAGAACCATCACCTCATTTTGAACCAAATACCGTTCTTAGCTCCTTAATACACTTCATATAATCAGATTGCGCTTATCCTAAATCCAATGACCCCGTCTCACTTAGTACGAATCGTCCAGTAATAAGCCACCCCAGACATAATCAAAAACCTCATATGATGTCGTAATGTGCCGATAGGCTACCAATTCAAACGTGATACAAAGGAAAACGAACTCTAGAAGATACTACCTAAAGCACGCACTAGCTCGGACTTTCCATAGAAAATAGAAAGCAAGGCATATACAAAAATAACATATAGAAAACTATACTCTATATCACACTGTTGCGGCATGCAATCCGATCCAAATAACATACCCATGGCGACGTGCCATCCGATACACACAAAGAATTCACATATGGAGATATACATCGAGCTAAATTGCTCATTATAACAAAATACTGAATATCGGTCACAAGCACGCTAAGTGCATAATATCATCCCTGGGGAACATATAGTGCCATAAGCTACAAAACTCAAGCACAATTGAGGTGCGATAAATGATCCGAATCTCAAAAGCCATCCCGCTTATATAACATCATCTTTACTCGGAGCCTCAACTCATAAGAAATTCACCAAGCCGCCTCACAACTCACACGGTGTAATATATCATTATATGAAATAGCTAATGACAAAATAACACCCCGACTACTCTTCCGTATGGAGCGCATCATTGAAATGAACACATCCGGCCTAATATAGAGCCGATATTCATATCCATCCACAAACCTCAAGCCGATTCTGATCGTACAAAACTAAGCCAATAATCTTTTCTGGGCCCATAATAACCCGTTCTTCCTATATCACACAAGAGCACCATCATAATCGGAGCAATCCTCCACAGTCCACAAAACAATAAATTGAGTGCCCTCCAAGCATCAAATTCTCAATTTAATAACATCACTACAATCTTCATACTCGATTTAAATTCTTCTAGCAATCAAGTGACTACGTGCCACACTTACACAACCTTCATATGGGACACACTTCCATTGCCTTCCGTATCAGATAACATCTCTGTACATCCAAACCACTGGCCGTACTAACGCTGAAAAGCTATCAAGAATCCTTAACTAGGATGAAAAGTGATTTTCACAAAACACCGATCTCAGGTGGCGCTGAAGACAATACTAACTTACTTTAAACATCAAAACTCCTTTCCTGCGTATCCGAGCTCGTGACATCCTTGTCACCGCCGAACTGCAACCTTGATCCTCACTTTAAATTCCCTACCACTCACTGCATCTATCATGCCAATATATGATAGAACACGATTTTCGACATAACTCCGGAGCCACTAATAGATTGATACTTCATCATATAGAAAATTTTCATTTAACTCATTTCAAGAGAACCATAGTGTGAGAATGCACGGGAGAAAATATTATTATTGATTAACAATGATACAATGAATCATATATATATATATAACATGTCCTACTCCTAAGACATATGGTATTAGGGTTATTTACTCATATTCCTATTTACATAACTATTCTAACACCCCCTTCAAGCTGGTGCATATAAATCATATCTACCAAGCTTGTTACATATGTAGTTAATACGAGGACCAGTGAGGGACTTGGTGAAAATATCTGCAAGCTGATCATTCGACTTCACAAACTTTGTAGCAATATCTCCCGAGAGTATTTTTTCTATGACAAAGTGACCTTCAATCTCAATTTGTTTAGTTCTCTCATGGAACATTGATTTGACGCAATACAAAAGAGCAACTTGATTATCACACACAAGCCCCATATGACTAATCTCACCAAGTTTTAACTCCTTGAGCAAATGTTTGATATAGATTAGCTCACATGTCGCCATAGCCATTGCTCGATATTCTATTTCTACACTAGACCGAGCAACCATATTTTGTTTCTTTCTCTTCCAGGATACCATATTTCCTCCTACTAAGACACAATATCCAGACATAGAACGTCTATCATAAGGTGATCCTGCCCAATCAGCATCTGAGTATCCAACGATCTGCTCATGGCCTGGATCCTCAAACAATAAACCTTTGACTGGAGATGATTTTCTATATGAAGAATGCGAACAACTGGATCCCAATGACTATCACACGGAGAATCCATAAACTGACTCACAACACTCACAGAAAAGGAAATGTCAGGTCTTGTCACTATAAGGTAATTTGATTTATCAACCAATCGTCTATATCTTGCAGGATCGCTAAGAGGCTCCCTCTGTCCTTGCAGAAGTTTAGAATTCGGATCCATCGGAGTGTCAACAGGTCTACAACCTGTCATTCCTGTCTCCTCAAGAATATCTAAGGCATACTTTTGTTGTGAGATCACAATACCTGAGCTAGACTGAGCGACCTCAATACCCAGAAAATACTTTAGTTTGTCCAGATCCTTAGTCTGAAAGTGTTGAAAGAGATGCTGCTTCAATTTAATAATACCATCCTGGTCATTGCCGGTAATAACAATGTCATCAACATAGACCACCAGATAAATACAAAGACTCGAAGCAGAATGCCGATAGAATACAGAGTGATCAGCTTTACTCCAAATTATTCCAAGTTCCTAGATAACTGTGCCGAACTTACAAAACCAGGATCGAGGAGACTGATTTAGAACATAAAGTGACCGGCGTAAGTGACATACAAGGCCACGAGACTCCCCCTGAGCAACAAACTTAGGTGGTTGATCCATATAAACTTCATCCTCAAGATCACCATGCAAAAAAGCATTCTGAATATCCAGTTAATGGAGAGGCGAATGGCGAACATAAGCCATGGATAGAAAAAGGCGGATTGATTCTATCTTAGCCACGGGAAAAAAAGGTATCACTGTAATCGATCTCAAAGATCTGAGTACATCCCTTGGCAACAATACGAGCCTTAAGACGATCAACCTTACCATTCGGACCAACCTTGACTGCATATACCTAACGACAACCGACACTAGATTTACCTGAAGGAAGAGGGATGAGCTCCCAAGTGCCACTCGTATGTAAAACAGACATTTCGACAATCATAGCATGTCGCTACCCTATATGAGACAATGCTTCACCTGTAGACTTAGGGATGGAAATAGATGACAAAGAAGATAGAAAAGAATAATAGGGTGATGACAAACGATGATAACTTAAACCGACATAATGGGGATTAGGATTAAGGGTAGTCCGTATACCTTTCCGAAGTGCAATCGGTGTACTAGGAAGATACAAGTTTGCAGTAGGAGCTGGGTCAGGTGCAAGACGTGAATCAGCTGGGCCTGATGCTGGGTGCGGACGACGATCATATGTCAAAAGTGGTGTTCCTATGACATGGAGTCTAGGAGGAGCCACACTAGACTCCCCAACAGTTGGAATGGGTAAGACTTCTGTAGCGGAAGGTGAAGAAGGAGCTATAGTAGACTCGGGTAAGACTTCTGTGGCGGAAGGTGAAGGAGGAGCTATAGTAGACTCTTTAAAGATTAGTATAGGTAAGACCTCAGATATATCAAGGTGTTCAGAATGATCAAAAAGGTAAAGAAAGGTTTAGACTCAAAAAATGTGACGTCAAAGAACATAAAGTACCTACGAAGATCAGGTGAGTAACAATGATACCCCTTCTGAACACGAGAATAACCAAGGAAGACACACTTAAGAGAACGAGGAGCTAACTTATCTTTTTCAGGGGCTAAGTTATTAACGAAACAAGTGCTCCCCAAACACGAGGGGGAACAGAGTATAAGGGTGATTGGGGAGACAATACTGCATACGGCATCTGATTCTGGATGGGAGAGGAAGGCATCTGATTAACTAAATAACAAGCTGCGAGAACTGCATCGCCTCAAAAATTCAACGGAACATGAGATTCAATGAGAAGTAAGCGAGCAGTCTCAATGATGTGCCTATTCTTTCTGCAACCCCATTTTGCTGAGGGGTATAAGGACAAGAATTCTGATGAATAATTTCTTGAGATGTCATAAACTGCTGAAATTGAGAGGATAAATATTCTAAGGCATTATCACTGTGAAAAGTGAGAATAGAAATACCAAATTGATTTTTAATTTCGGCACAAAAATTCTGGAATATAGAAAACAACTCAAAACGATCTTTCATTAAGAAAATTCAAGTACACCTTGAATGATCATCAATGAAACTAACAAAATAATGAAATCCCAAGGTTGAACTAACTCTATTAGGACCCCATATATTAGAATGAACTAAAGAAAAAACAGACTCTGCATGACTCTCAATACTACAAGGAAAGGAGACTCGGGTATGTTTCCCCAGCTGACAGGACTCACACTCTAATGTAGATGGGCTAGATAAACTAGGCACCATCTTCTGAATCTTGGATAAGCTTGGATGCCCTAAACATTTGTGAATTAGGTCTGGAGGATCTGTAACTAGACATGCCTTGGAGGAATTGAGTGAGTTAAGGTAGTAAAGGCCTTCTAATTCAAGTCATGTTCCAATCGCCTGCCCCGTACTTGGTCCTGCATAATAAAGGAATCATCAATAAAATATATACCACAATAGAGGGCATGTGTCAAACGACTAACATATGCAACATTAAAAGGACATCCAGGGAAATAGAGAATGAAATTTAGGGTTATACAGGGTAGGGGATTCGCTTGTCTAACTCTTTTTGCTTTGGTTTGAGACCCATTCGCTAAAGTAACAATGGGAAGAGACTGTGAATAGGCAATATTGACAAAAGTGATTTATTACTAGAGATATGATCAGAAGCGGTTGAGTCCACAACCTATTGTCGAAGAGTACTAGACTGGGAACCACAAGTAAAAGAATTACCAGCTTCAAAAGTATCAGTCCGAGCAACATAGGCTACTTGTGGAGATGTCTGCTTATGTGCTCGTTACTGAAGGAACTCATTATACCCCCCTTCAAATAAAGAAAATCCCCGGTTGCCTATAGTTTCAGTCTGAGCAACATAAGCATTTTTGGGTGGGCGGCCATGTAAAGAATAGCACACGTCACGAGTGTGTCCAAGTTTTTGACAATAAGAGAACTTGGGTCTAGATCTTCCAAAAAGACCTCCTCTTCGTCTATTCTCCATAGTATGAGATGACCAATTGTCCACTGACTGGGATACGAGGACATATGAGTCATGTGTCTATGATGAGCTCACTGGGTGACTTGGTGCTACAGCAAGGCGAAGTAATCGAGAGAATAATTCATCAATTGTAGGGACAGTCGGACTAGCCAAAATCTGGTCAAGTACCGAATCAAGGTCATTACGGAGTCCAATGAGTGTAAGAGCTGGAAACATCTTCTATCGTTGATATTTTTGCTTTTTCAATACTAGCATAAACCAACGTCTCAAATTCTTCCATGACTGCTTGTACTTGTCCCAAGAAAGTAGACATATCCAATTCATGTTTCTTCAAACTTGTCATTCGCGATATTACAACATAGAAACGAGATATGTCATTAATGTATAAATTACGAGCCTTCTCCCAAACTAAATAACATGTCTGGAATGGACGGCATACGGGCATCAACTTGGAATCAATAGATCACCACATGATACTACATAATTGAGTGTCGACCGTCTCCCACAGTGGTTTAGCCTTTTTATCACCTTAGCTAACCTTTTTGTTAAATGATCTTAAACTCCTTGACCTTTACACCACAAATCAACAGACGAAGCCCAAGCTAAGTAGTTTGAACCTTTCATTAAAGGTTCTGAGGTAATCATAACACAGAAATTTCCAGAACCCGGGTTTTTAGACCCGAAAGCATCGACTCCCAAAGACATGGTTGGATTATCACCAAATAACAAAAAGAGAATCAACTGACAATTCGTTGAAACAGATGGAGGAAACACTGTGTTTGCCGGAAAAGTACTGTAGCTGCCGAAAAAAAATCAGTGTAGTTGAAAGAAAAAAAAACTCAAAGTGATCAGAATCAAACGAAAACAAGATGGGTAGGGTCGGAATTAGTAGGCGACCCAACTATTCTGAAAAAACTTTATCAATCTGACGGGAGCAGTGCTCAGGCGCCAACGCGTGGGGCGAACTGGTCAGATCTGCCGGGAAGTTTCTGGTGCGTGAAGAGAAATTTTCCGATGGGATTTACTGGGGTTTGATTGTTGGAGCCTTGGGAACCCTGTGGTGGTATTGGTTTTTGCACAACACCAACAGAAGTGATTTTGTTACGCATAACCTCTTAAGTCGCCGAAAAATTGCACGTGATGAGGTATTTCTTCCCGGGAGTTGCTGGAATGATGCACAACTATAATTTTCTCACTGTAGCTCTAGTACCATGTGAGAATGCACGGAAAAAAAATATTATTATTGATTAACAATGATACAATGAGTATATATCTAAATAACATGTCCTACTCCTAATACATATGTGATTAGAGTTATTTACTCCTATTCCTATTTACATAACTATTCCAACACATAGAAATACACAAGTAAATTTTCATAACCATAGAATATGCAAACCTCTAAGTAGTGGTCTAAGCCACTATAGCCCTTCTGGGATCTGCCTCCACATAACAGGCCATAACTATAAAATAGTTTTTGAATAACACCAATTATGGCAACCTACAGGACTCACCCGTACCGTCCAAATCACTTGCATAACTTGATCACACTAAGGGAACTAGTCACTTCCATCATCATGCCAATTCAATCATGACTAACCAATCTACTTATTCTAACTTAACCTCAATTGCCTTGGGAATAATAGTTCCATTCAGCACATAGTGAACTCAATCCGCACTCATCCCGAGTGACCTTGAATCACTAGATCATACTGCCTCCAATCCCACGAACCATTTCATACCTCCCTTGTGTGCACCTCTACACCCTCAACTAGTATTCCCATTCTGATAATCCCTCTAAGACTCTGAAGACTCTTCTCATTTTCCTCCCAAATGCTACACTGTAAGTCAAAATATCATAGAACATTTTGAGCCTCTTCTCATAAGCCGCTATAAAAGCTTGACTCTTAACCGTGATTGCAGGCTCAAAATCATTAGAGATCACACTTTGACCTTTGAATTTACTAGGACCATTGTTGAGAGCCACCTGCTCTGACTTAACCCCGAATATAATCAACTCCATGAATCTTCTAGCGTATGAATACCCTCTTGGCGGAACACCTGGCAGAATCACTTCCCTTGGAACCCACATCAATACAAAGCACAAATCCTGAATCATTTCCAAATCCGAACATGAGCCATTAAGGCCAACCATAGCACACCTTTAACAATTCCCTGCTCAAATTCCCACTTAGTCTTTTCCCGTAGCTGGAATAATCCATCAATATGCTAATAACCAGAAACCTCGCAAATAGCTAACCATGCAACCCGATCACAGGCGTTGGGACTCTCCCACTTAGCTCGAAGCCACTATTACACAACTTGGGAATACACCAGGAGTCTTTATCTCTTATTGACATAAACTTGCGCAATCAACCACCAAAATATTTTCGACAAAACCCTCTTTTTGTACTCTGAATCATCAACCAAACTCACAGGGAATAACCCACCTGCGAAAATCACTTCCCGACATCTTCCAACGCTGCCGCACGGGATACAATCACTACGACATCAATAACTTATCCTGAGTTCGAGCTCACTCTCTAGATGCACAAGTCCATTTACCCCTCGTGGACATCTATTAAATGTGCGTCAACATCCTTCCAGTTCAAAGTTATGTTGTATCCTTATTCATTTCAAGCAGCTCCTTCCCGGTATATCAAATCTCCTTACACATAATAGCCCATGCTCCAAATTAAATCCGTAGGCCCCAATCACTAATCTCTAGAATTACCAAATCATTCCAAACTCTTCTCAAGGTGCGTGGTCATCCTATTACCGAGCACATATGGAACTCTGCTACTCTCCCACTTTGGCGGAACTCACCCCTATAATCCAGTACTCGACCTTTGCTTCTTATACTTGGCCTTCTAGAAATTTTAACCACCGCCTGACACTTCCCATTTGTCCTTCCTTATCCTTTATTACTCAGTTGTTGCATTAAATAAATTCTATCTTTGTAGCACTTGAATCCGCAACCGCTACTAACTTTAAACCTTTCTGAAGATCATCTTTCTCGAGCCGTCAATATTAGAAACACCATTTTGATATGAACCACCGTACCCCGCGATCTCTGACAGCCGCTTCTCGAATAATATTTCACAATATCTTACCCCCAAGTGCGAATAGCATAAGACCATAAGACCATAACACCAGCGAGCTTAACACCTACAATTGGGGACGACGACATTACATCATAGAAGAAAACTCCACCACGCTCGCAATTACTAAGTCTAGTTACCCCATCAATCCAAACCTAAACATCTAAGCCAGATTGTCTTTCCCTTGCCGAGAATAAAATACTGAATCTCTCATGCACTGAGTAAACCTCCCTTCAAGTCATTCACAACCCCTGAAACGTAGGAAAATATCCTACCCTCATATCAATACTGCGGAACAATCGTTCATAGCGTCATGGCAACTTGTACCTAGCCTCAGATCTCGGAAGTACCGCTACTGAGCTGAAACGACATAATATCCTTTCATAAGGAGACGATAATAGCTCAAACAACTATACCGGGAGAACATCCGCACCACATTTGTATACTATTACGATTCTTCAATTCTTGATTTACAACAAGCACTTTGTGTCACATAAGATTGAGTAGGAAAGAAATGAAGCCATAAGCCTCAAAGGAATCAAATCGCACAATGAGGAACCTAACAGTCCTATCTCCTGAAGATAAGTACAGACGTCGTCGTATCGATCCGCGAGACTCTACTCCACTCGCTCATGACTTGTGAAACCTAAGGGAACCTAGTGCTCTGATACCATGTTGTTACGACCCGAAATCCACTAACGGTCGTGATGGCGCCGGACATCGCTGTCAGGAAAGCCAACCAAAATACTTAATTAATTTTCAATTTTTGTATTTGTTGAAATCATTTCCTTTATACATTAAATAATAAATAATGAAATTTATGGAAATAACCATGAATTATTTAACAAACTTCGTATTTAATAATCCAAAAGTCATCTCAGAACTCGGTGTCACAAGTACATGAGCTATTTCGAGGAAACAATATAATACAACAGCCGTCTGGAATACAAATTGGAGAGAAAGTAAATACAGAAATTTGAAAGAGACTCTGCAGGCTGCGGGCCATCTCGAGAAGTGTAGCTCACCTAAGTTTCCGCGTTGACCATGCTGCTACGACCAGTAGGCCACTAGAGTTGCATATGCCTATGCAACAAAAATGCACAGAAGTGTAGTATGATTATGAAAACAACGTGTACCCAATGAGTATCCCGTCTAATCTAGAAGAAGTAGAGATGAGAGGTCGACTTCGACACCTATTAGTGGTCCAATAATGTTATATTCATAATATATTAAATCGTGAATTTATATAAACATAATTATAATTCAATGGGTTGAAGCAAATAAATAATTCTTTCTTTTATAGGAAATTCTCAAATTCCTTTTCAACATTTATACATATATTCTTAGGCTAGGAAGAGGCAGCAACAACTTCAAATAGTTTCAAGGCAAGCAATACAAGCCTGAGCAAATCATGCCGACGTTGCATGGACCGATCCAATAGAAAATAAATTATGCACTACCGATGGTCGAACGACGTGAACCATAGATGATTCTATTTAATCTACCGAAGCATTCAGCCCGTTCCAAAATTAAACACACAGAGACAGTTAATCAAGAAGTCAATAGGGAATAATTATCCAAAGAAAAACCAATTCTCTTTTAAATATTTTTGATAATGAAGTTTAATCTCTTTAGAAAATTATTTACTAATTCGATGTGATTTAAGCAAGTCAAGCCGTTAATAAGTTACAAATAATCCACGTACAACATGTTTTTGGGTCCTAGACTACCCGGATAGTAGCTACGCACGGACTCTTATCACCTCGTGCGTATATAGCCCCCACAAATAATAGCACATAACCAATTAACTAACCTATGGGGACAATTCCCTCTTACACGGTTAGAAATGAGACTCACCTCGCTCCGAAGATCCATAACTGGTATCCCACGCCCTTCTGAGGACTCGAATCGATGCACAATGCTCCAAAACTAGCCAATAATTATGCAAACCCATTAATGTATGCTCGATCACTCACTACAATCCAATTTATAGCAATTCGTAACCCCAATCGAAAAGTTGACAAAATTGCCACTGGGCCCACGTGCCCAGATTCCAATTTTTTTCGAACATAAAGTTTACCCATGAACTCACAAACTCAAATATATAATTTTCTCTTAATACCGTACCCAGGAACTCACAAACTCAAATATATGATTTTTTCTTAATACTATACCCAAAAACGTGGTCAAAATTCAAGAATACTCATTTTCTATGTCTTTCTCAAACCCCCAAAATTTTTACAATTTCCATGCCCAAATCCGTAGATAATCATGTATTTAATTCAAAACTAGCATAAATTACTAACTCATGATGAATGACGGAACCCCCTCTTCAAAAGCTCTGAAAACCGCCCAAGCCAAGAGAAAAATGGGTGAAATGAACTCATACCCCTATTTTAAACATTCTGCTCAGCTCAGGTCCGCCTTCTTCGCGTTCGCGACTTGTTGCTCGCATTCGCGAAGGTAAGTTACCCAGCCCCTTCACGTTCACCTACCAGGCCTCGCGTTCGCGTAGGCCAACGACCTCAGGCCCAACTTTTCCTTATATGTGTTTGCGATCTCTCAGTCATGTTTGTGTAGCTCAGCCCATCCCTTCGCTTTTGTGATTTCCACATCGCATCCGCTACGGCCAAATCCAGTAGCCTCCTACTTTCCTCTTCGCGAACACGGGACTCCCTTTGCATTCGTGAAGAAGGAAACCGGATACCAGCAATCAACAACAACTTTTTATCCAAATTCGATCTGAAACCATCCCGAAACATACCTAAGACCCCCGGGACCCCAACCAATCATACCAACCAGTCCAAAAATATATTACGGAATATTTCAAGGCCTCCAATAATATCAAACATTGCCAAAATCATGAATCGACCTCTAATCCAAGCTTTATGAACTTTAGAATTTCAAACTTATACTTTCGATGTTTAAACCTATTAAATCACGTCCGATTGACTTAAAATTTTGCACCCAAGTCATATTAGACATTACGGACCTACTCCGACTTTCAGAATCGGTTTCTGACCCCGATATCAAAAAGTCCACTTCCGGTCAAACTTCTCAAAAACTTCTAATTTTTTATCTTTAGCCAATTGACCTACGGAACTCCAAACTCACTTTTGATCGTGCTCCCAACTCCAGAATCATCAAATGGATCTACCCCCGGATTCAGAATCCCAAATGGACATCGATATCACCGAAGTGAACTTTTAGCCAAATTTATGAAATTTCTTCCAAAATGCTAACTTCCAATAGGCGCCAAAGCGCTCCCAGGTCATCCAAAACTAAATCTATGCATACGCCCAAGTTCGAAATCATCACTCCAACATGCTGGAACCTTCAGATCCCGCTTCCGAGGTCATTTAATCAAAAATCCAATATTAGTTAATTCCTCCAACTTAAATCTTCCGAAATGAGAATTTTCTTTTCAAATCAAACCGACCACGCGTATAAGTCATAATACCTGAAGTGGTGTTGCTCATAGCCTCAAACCGCAGAACGATGCGCTAGAGATCAAAATGATCGGTCGGGTTGTTACAAACATGTACATACGGAATACGAGAATTTCCACCTTGTTGAAGATCTAGAGATGCTACCCAAAGACTTAAATGAATAGCCATCGCTATTAAGAACAACCGAGATCCAATGAGAATTTGCGCGTAGCTTATGGTCTTTGACATAAAAAAAGAAGGTTGTAATAACGAAAGGGACATGTGAGAATTTGTTCTTAGCTAGTGGAACAAGAAAGACATGGATTTATATCCAATATGTTCTCAATTCTAATACAAGAAACTTATTAGATCAAATGTACTTATTCGATCTAATAGAATGATTTTGCCGTATCCAGACTAACACCAATTCAAGCTATTTCATGAATAAAATGTGACCAATTAACCAACCAACAAAATCACTTGTTACAAATAAGATTTTGTTGTTGCATCGAAAGAGATAAATATTGACTAATCTGGCTAACACTGACCTTGGTAAAATGAAATGGTTGAATAATTGAAAAATCAGATTATTCAGGAATACACATTGAATGCTGAGATTATGCATTGAATTTATGGTAGTAGACCCATAATCAAAAAAGTGTTTGTGATTTTTCCAGAAGAAATGAAACAAAAGATATGGTAGAGCTAGGGCAGTTATTGTATGAGATCTACCCAATGCTAGATGCAAAGGCACATAATAGATCGATATAAACATCGTGAGCTGTCCCGTAATAAAATCAGTTATTGCTGATACCTTCTTCTCGGCTCCTTCTTCCATAACCAGAGCTCAGAGAAGGAAGAGCTAAGAGAGCCCTATGGAGAATGTGGTCAGAAATCCGTAATAGAGTCCAACCACAATGACCGAATTGATTATCTTCATGCATAAGGATATTAGATTACCTAGTAGAAAATATTGAAAAATCATCACAAACCTCCCTTATTTCTTTTCTATTGCAATTTCTGCATTATTATATGATGATTTTTGAACTTTCTATATATAAAAATAAATAGAAAGAGATAGACTAGAAATAACATTTGTTATGTCAATGATACTAAAGGGATGTTAAATGAATGGAATTGGGATATGGATGGAATATAATTAAATATAGCCACTTTGAGGTTCCTTTGAAATGAGACATGTAAGGGAACCACTACGAAGAAGTTCCGGGAGTTACGAAGGAAGCTTCGAGCTCTTACATTTTTGCGTATTCACGCTTCTTTTCCTATAATTTACTAGTCAGAAACGATCTCTCCATTCTCACAAATAGGGCTGTGTATAATTTGATAAATACCTAATTATCATATCGAAATCAAATACTTTGGTATTTGGTTTAAGTTTTAAGAAAATATTGGTATTAGGTATAATATTTGATATTTTAAGATAAAATACTGAAATATCGATATCGTGCAAAAATATATATTATATTACACAAAACACATATTATGAACTATAACATAAATATAAAAAAATTTAAAATTTAACTTCATTTATTCACTAAATTAATCAATTAACTCTAATCAAGTAACACGACATTTCGAATGATCAGATTCATTTTTTATGTGCAATTTTCTCTCTCTAGGTTGATATTTGTTAGTTTTGGATAAAATTATCGTCAGCAAACCTTTTTAGTTTTGTACGTTTGAGTGCTTTAATTAAGAATATTATATTTTATGACTTTGTGCATTAGTTAATTCAGACTGAATGAATCGAAATTATCAAATTGAATAAACTGAAACCGAAAGGAGAAAAATCAAACCATATCGAATTTAATTAAGTACGGTATTAGTATAACAGTTGAAGAAACCGAATACTGAAAATACTGAACCAAAATGTCTAAATACTATATCGACCGATCTGCATATACACTGTCATCCTCAGATCTCACGGTGTGAAATATTATTAAGCATGTTATTGTTGTTGTATAATTTACTATTCACATTCCCTATAAAATGGAACTAAGGGAGGTAAAGACGATTTAACTTTATACGTACTTGTTATTGAAATAAATACTTCCTTTTCTTTTTCTGAAAATAAAAAGAAATAAATACTTCCTTAAATAGTTGGCGAAGACTTGACCTGTTAAACCCTTTTCTTACTCTTTTCCTATTCTTATACAAATACAAACCCCAATTATTGTATCTTTATATACCTTGGGGAGCCTTAATACGCCAAAGAATCTCTATAGTCTCAATCCATCCATCCCCGTTTCTTTTCCCTCTTGTTCTAGAGACTTCTTCTGTGCTCCTTGCAATGGCGTCCGATCTGGAGATTAGGGCTAAAGAAGCTTTCATTGACGACCACTTTGAGCTCGCCGTTGACCTTTACACTCAAGCAATTGCCATGACTCCTAAGAACGCTGAGCTTTTCGCCGACCGTGCTCAGGCCAACATCAAACTCAACTACTTCACTGGTATCCTTTTTCCTCTCTAATTAATCCGTTATTCTTTTTTTTTTGGTGGCTAATTTACTGGTAAATTGACTGACAAAGGATACAAATTAGTTAGAAACGGCGTTGATGGAATTATTCTGTGCTTTTATTGCGGTCTACGATTTATTGAATTTGTAAAAGTTTTAGGTTATTTTCTACTCGAGTGTGTGGACACTGGTGGATTTTTCGTTTAGCCTGGTAGTTAGGATTCAGGTTTTGGTGTTGTTGTTGGTACACTTGTGTTAGATCCGGTATTTGTTTTAGCACAGATTTAGAGAATCTTGTGAATCCTAATTTGGCTTAAAAGTGAGTTATCTAGTATCAGAATCTCAGTCGTTGGAATTTAATCTGTGGAGTTTCTAGTTAGATTTATAATATTTTATAAGTTTGCATGAAGTTCATTGGTGTAACATCCTGGAAAGAATCTCTTTTGTGTCTGCATCAGTGCATAGAGCATCCTATTTCACTATATATTTTTTTAATTGTGACGCCTATCAATTATTAGTTATAACTTCTATGCGTGGTAGTAACTGTAATCATGTTTCCCTATGAGCAGAAGCTGTTGTTGATGCGAACAAGGCCATTGAGTTAGATCCTTCAATGTCAAAAGCATATTTGCGTAAGGGGTGAGTGTTAATAACCTTTCTATTTTAGTTTCTTATGGGGTGATGGTATAATTTTGTTGTAAGTTTGCTCGCTGATTGAATTTTGTGGTGTTCCATGCCTGTTCACCACATGTTTTTCTAGCTCATCTAACTTCTTAGGATGTTACAATAGCTGACGGTGAAATCAAGATTGTCATTTCATGATTTATTGATTTGTTCAATATGTCTGATTTTCATCATCCTTGAAGTCGACTGCTGCAGCATCAGAGTTTTTCCCACAACCGCACACCATTTCATCCCTCCCCCCAAAATTTGTTCCTAAATTACCATGTTATTGTTATTATACTTTCTTAGCTTTTACACTTTTGATAATAACGAAGTTGAAGTGTAACAATATTATTTTTTGAAGTAGCACTTGTTATCTGTCAGTGCTGTGTCATTAGATATGGTGTTGTTGAATTAATTTCCTTTTTTGGTGCTTTTCCAGGTTGGCCTGTATGAAGCTTGAAGAGTACCAAACTGCAAAAGCAGCTTTGGAAACTGGTGCTAGTTTAGCACCGGCAGAGTCAAGGTTCACAAAGTTAATCAAAGAATGTGATGAACGCATTGCAGGTAATTACTGCCTTTGAAGCTGGCTCTTCTCACATTTCACAAATCCTGTCAATTCTAATCAACAGATGGCATCTATGGTGACTTGGTTCTATATTTTGCTCTAACAAGCAGTTTTTTGACAATAAGAGAAATTTGGCTGTTATAGTTCAAAACTAATAGAACCTACAGTTTTCTTGAAATTATTACGGTTATTTTCCTGACAGATTTATGTGTATAATGATGTTGCTATGCTAATGGAACACTTAATGCTTCATTTATATCTTATAAGAATGGTTTCCATGATTTTGGAAGTTGCATGATCCTTAGTAAAACTAATTGATGATATTTGCTGGCTGAATTCAGAGGAAGCTGGAGAACTACCTAATCAGTCGGTGGATAAAACCTCGGGAAATGTCGTAGCTCCCCCTGCATCTGAGTCTTTGGGCAATGTTGCTGTTGCGCCTAAAGATGCTCAACCAACTGTCAACCTGTCCTATCAAGGATCTGCTGCCAGACCAAAATACAGGTTAGGTCAAAACCTTTGCGTGTTGGTGAATCGTTAAGTTCAGTAACTCTGGCATTGTACTTCCCTTTGATAGGCTAAATTATTTATCAAATGCGGGAATAAGTTTGAGATGGTACTTGCAAAAATATTATTTGCTTTTATGTTTTAAACATATATGATTACTCTTAATTAAAAAAACATATATGATTACTGCAACCTTGTTTAATGATTACTGCAATCTTGTGATTAGCCTTTGGACTGGTTTTCCCCCCTCTTTCGGGTATTCTTTTGTGGAAAACACAGGATAATCTAATGCATGTAACTGCAGGCATGAATTTTACCAGAAGCCAGAGGAGGTGGTGGTGACTATATTTGCCAAGGGAATACCAGCCAAGAATGTTATTGTTGACTTTGGTGAACAAATAGTATGTTTTTCCCTTTTTTGATCCTGTTGAGATATCTTATTTAAAATAATTGGATGACTAAGCAAGTTCTTCTTCTTTCTTTGGTGGTTTTACAGCTTAGTGTTAGCATTGATGTGCCGGGTGACGAAACTTATTCTTTCCAGCCTAGGTTGTTTGGGAAGGTAAGGCTAAGCTTAAATATAGCTGTGATATTTCTGGACAGAGCTCCATTTAAAATTTCTGACAAATTGTTGCCCAAGTAATAGAAGATGCTTACTGTGTGATCTTGTAATTTTGTCTCTTGATATGCAGATAACACCTGCAAAATGCAGATATGAAGTGATGTCCACCAAAATTGAGATCCGCCTTGCAAAAGCTGAACCCTTACACTGGACATCTCTCGAATATACGAGAGAGTCTGCTGTAGTGCAGAGGCCTAATGTGTCATCAGGTAACATGCTTGCTCGTGTAATATTTTGTTCTGGCTATCAGCCGTTCCTCTTTCCCCTTCATTGTATTTGTCAATTTTCAGTTGTTTTCTTAACCATTGGACTGCTTATAATGATCAGTGAACTTACCAAATTTGTTGGTTACACTTATTCAAAAGCAAAGCTTACTATAGTTTGCATTTTACAGATGCCCCCCGGCCCAGTTATCCTTCCTCGAAATTGAGACATACGGATTGGGATAAATTAGAGGCTGAAGTGAAAAAGGAGGTAGTAAAAAACATTAGTCTTCTGTTTGGTGTCTTTGATTAATAGACCACAATAGGGTGGCTGTTCTATGCAGTTAGTTTCTAAGTCCCTCAATCCTGGTTTGTATTCCAGGAAAAAGACGAAAAATTGGATGGAGATGCAGCATTGAACAAATTTTTCCGAGACATTTACAAAGATGCCGATGAGGACACCAGAAGAGCCATGATGAAATCCTTTGTAAGTCCGGTGCATGTCTATATACTTGATGTTAATATACACTTTTATGCAGGGACGCGTTGATGTTAATATGAGTGCAGTATTCTATTGATATGGAACCCAATAATTATGGGGATCTGACATGAGATACTTATGAGACTGGCGTCACCGGATAATGATATATCGCCTACCTATTAAACATTTTCTGTGATGAACATAATTGTCTCTAGTTTTATGGACATAGAGGGTGTTTGACTAAGCTTATAAAAGTTGGTCAAACTGGCTTATAAACACTTTCAACCGAGAGGTTGTGAATTTGAGTCTCCCCAAGAGCAAGGTGGGAAGTTCTTGGAGGGAAGGATGCCGGGGTCTATTTGGAAACAGCCTCTCTACCCAAGGGTAGGGGTAAGGTCTGCGTACACACTACCCTCCCCAGACCCCAATAAGCGGGATTATACTGGGTTGTTGTTGTTGTTGTTGTACTCGTTTGGTAAAATTAAGAGTGCTTATGAGTCAAAAATAAGACAAAATCCATAAGTTGGTCTCCCCCAACTTATTAAATTTCAGCTTATAAGCACTTTAAGTTTGACCAAAATATTTACTATTTTATCCCTAAAATACTTCTTTTTAAAATAAAACTCTTCGTACAAATTTTTTCAAAACGTAAACAACCGTTGCCTTCTCTAGCCGTCCCTATCCAATAGTAGAGGGGTTGATCTTATTGCTTCCTCTATCACGTGGAATTCCCTTCTTTCGTTCTTCTCTGCTCGTAGATTATCCATTGGTAACTCTGCTCGTTCTTCTCTGCTCGCGGCTCCACGTGTAATTAATTTATATGGGAACACACATACACAGGTGCTGTAACACACTGTTAGCTTTTACTCTTTACTTCAGACTATTCTTTTAATATGTTGAGTTATATTTTTTCAAAATATTATTGATTAGTTACATGCTATTGTATGTTCCAGTTACATTAGCTTGTACCTCTCATGAAAGTCCCCTGTGACTATATTAAGTGCACGTATCCTCCCTAACTGTGCATTATTTAAGGTTTTTATCTTAACTTATGTTAATTTATACTCCATCCATTCTAATTTAGAGTTGTATATTTATTATAACATAAATTATATTTATAAAAAAGGATATTATCTTATAATTAAAATAAGATGATAAATCGGTCATTTTCTATTTGAATCTATGTAGAATCGCCAGACCCCACTTTGTGGGACTATACTGGGTAGTTGTAGTTGTTGTAATCTATGTAGAATCTAAAATTTTGAAAAAAATAACGTTTGTAGTAGTGTAAATTGTTATAAGGTCATTTAAGTCATTTTAACATAAAATAGCTTATCAACACTTTTTAATTTCAGTACTTTTATTCAGACACGTAACTGCTTATTTATTAAATCAGTTTCAGCACTTAAAAATGATTTTTAGCACCTAATGCTTATCAGCTACTCTAAATCAGCTAAGCCAAACGGGATCATAATCTTCTTAGGGGAGTGCTTTGGAATACCGCATGTACTTGGCTCTCCCTGTTGCATTTTCTTTGAGGAGTTACCCACTGCTATTCTCTTTATCTTTTCTTTTTAAATACCTTCATTGCTAGAACATCTCGTAACACTTCTTATCCTTCTGCACCATTTCTTATGTTTCGGAAGTAATATCTATGTGAGCTGTCTGTAGCTTATTTCAATATTTCTCGTCCCTGTAAAGGGATGCATGTTAGATTTAGTTTGTTGTCCATTGACTGACTTGTAAACTTGGTAATACTGATTGTAAATCTTCTTTGCCACACACAAAAGTGGAAAGTAAAATATTTCGTATATGTGCTGCCTCTCAGGTGGAATCTAATGGGACTGTTCTGTCTACAAACTGGAAAGAAGTCGGTGCAAAGAAGGTAGAAGGAAGCCCTCCAGATGGCATGGAGCTGAAGAAATGGGAAATCTAGAAGTCAAGCTCCTGTTAACTTTCGTGACGTTTGTTTTGTTTGTCATTTTTGGTATTGATTGTAGAAGAACTGTCCATATTTTCTTTTTTAAGGTGGAAATTTTGATCTCTTCTGTGGATTGAGATTCGTGAACTCGCTTACAGAATTTACCTTTTATCAGGGCTTCGGAGTTATGGACTGCTTTTCTTTTCCATTTTTTGGGTGTTTTTCAACTCGGTATTTATTTTTATTGCATTTTCTTTTTCTTTTTGGAAGTACATCCAACCTCTTCCTCCCTCAGCACTTATACAGCGGAAGGAAAAAGGAGAGTCTACTGCACCCCCCTTCCCCTTTCTTTTCCCTTCTGTGGGTGGTTGTTTGGCATAAACATCATTAGATGTTGCTGTTGTGAAACGAGCAATGAGTTTGGGGATTTTGGGAGTGAAATTCAAAACTAGCTAGATTTACAAGTGGTAATTGAAATATAAGTTTCAAAGTAATTGAAATTTAGTCACTTTTCATGTATGTATAAATTTGAATGGAAATATTGCTCAAAATTCAAAAAATATTCTAGCACAGCTGGAATATTAGCATAATATACTGGTCATTATGTTGGAAATTTATATCCCGTATATTATGTTGTAACTTTGTGTGTGTTGGAGTTTCAACATAATATGTTGAAACTTCATATATGTGTACCAATCTTCAATATATTATGCTGAATTTTTTTGTATTGCGGCTAAATATATAATGTTTATTTTTTCATGATTTTACAAACACGAATTATTTTTCAATTATTAATTCAAAAATTGGCTAGTCCGTACTATTTTAACGGAATTTTGGGATTTCGTTTCAAGGACGAAAAAAATCATCAGCTGGACATCTCCAAATGAGGATCATAGAGATAGATGTGGATGAGGATGACCTTCTGCACCAACATTATTTGTGGCAAATTTGATCATACCTTTGACTGAGCAAGCTGCTTATAAATTTTCCCCTCTCTTTTTCATAAAAACAGAAAGAAAAGTAAATATCAAATTGCTCACAGCACATGGAAATTCTTGGGTTTCTGAAAATACAAATGTTGAAATCAAAACTCCAACTCATTACTTTAAGTTACCAATGTATCAGTCCATAGTCTCTTCCCAAACGGAAAAAACGCTTATAGAATACTTTGAACTCTATTGTGAAAAACTCTCTTCTTTCTCTCTCTAGATTTGGGCATCATTTTCTTGAGCTTGGCAGCTATGGCTGCTGTGATCTCTCCCAGCCTTTGGCTGTGGGAGAGACAATCAAAAACACAACTGAACATCCAACAAATTCAATTCCCAAACCATCGTACGCAGCCCAGCTTCAACCAAAACAATGCATGTAGCAGTCGTGCAAGGGGAGCCAACGATTGAGTTCACGATGGACCAAGTCAATGAATTTACTAGAGAAGAAGGACTTCATCAGGCAGTAGTGGTGAAGTTTTCATACGGAAAACCAGAATTACAAGAGATTAGAAAGAGTTTTCCAGTGCAATTCGATGTTCACGGTCGATGTAATATTGGTTTGTTGGAATATCGTCATCTGCTGGTTCGTTTGATTTATATGATGACTTTGTTAAGTTCTTATCAAGGACGACTGGATATATGAAATCAAAAGGAGACGAATTCTTTTTTAGAACGTTTTCATGGACACTAAACTTCAATCCAAAGGAAGAAATATCCATGGCTATCGTATGGATCTCGTTCCCATGCCTTCCTCCTAATTTTTTTGCCAAAAGATCGCTTTTATCTATTGCTTCTGCTGTGGGTAAACCTTTGGCTGTGGATAAGGCAACACAGGAGAGAACTCGACCTAGTGCGGCGAGGGTTAAAGTAATACTGGATTTTATGGACAAACATCCAAGAAAATCAAGATTGTTATGACGGACAGAATTACTAGAAAATCAGTCGTCCATGAACAAGCAGTTGTATATGATAATCTCCCTAGATTTTGCACATACTGCAAACATCAAGGACATGAAGAAAAATCGTGTCGAATTTTGAAGAGACAAGCCGACGAAGAAGGGGTTGAAAAAGATTCGGTAGATGTGAGTAATCTTCCTGTGATCGATACATCCATGACTAAGCAACTTCAAGGTAATGCAAGGGAATATCTTAATGCAAAAAGAAGTATGCAACTGGAAGAGATTGCAACACAAGAAAGTCTGGGTGAGCAGCAACATTTACAAATCGAAGGAGCTATTTTATCAATTGGTGTAGTCTCAAAAGGAGCAACAACAAGAACTGGGCAACTGGAAGCTGATGTAGAAAAGACCGAATAGCAACAGTCTACACAAAATGGTGAAGGAAATCAAATTGAGAATCAGAAAAATGACAATGTATCCAATCATGTTGCTATGGACAATACTGTAGCTAATGTTTCAACTTTGGATGCTGCAGCTATTGTACGTGATAAAAGTACAGTTGTTGACATGCCTCATTATAGGGTGGGCCCAACCGGAAGAAATGGGATACCAATGCCCATAATAAAAGCTGGCGACAATTATTGATGTGGGATCATTTGGTCAAAAAAGAAATGGCATGCTGCACATGGGACAGTGGGGTCGTGAATCTGCTTCAGCTTTTGTGAAGGAAAGCGTAAAAAATGCAGCGGATGACCGTGTGAATGAAGACCAAATGGACGCTACAGCTGGAAAGGATGTCCAAAATTATTCTGTGGCAAAAATGGACATAATAGGAATGGAAACATTATTAAAGTGCAGCAAATGGAAAAGGGAGTGGGCCATCTTGGCCATGTGATTGAGGAAAAGCAAAAGGAAATGGGCAAAAGTGGCATAAATATGCCTGTGGACCATGTGCCTTTTTTGTTAAGGAAAGAGTGCAACGAGCAGGTTTCTGTGCAAAATTCCGAAAATTTACAACAAATTGTAGTCCATGCGGGCCATGATTTGAATGTGATGAAAGATACTTTTGAGGTGGATCACATGGACAAAAAGATGGGAATAATGGTTTGCAACAATTAAATAACAAGTCAGTGGGCCATTTTTGTTTGGTGTTTGATGATTCTGCAGAGAATAAGAAGGCAAAAGTTGCCAAGGAACAAAGTGTTCCACATGTGACCGAAAATTTTGATAAAATGGAAAAGCTGGCTGAAAAAGTTGACAAAAATGAGGGCCATGATGCAGTCCAAGGTGATTTTGAAAAAAAGAAGCATGTTGCAGCTGTTTCAACGAGCCATTTGAATGAGGCACCCGCGGCTACATGATGTAACGCACAGTTTCAAAAGGGTCCACTCAAAGGAATTAATAATACAATTCCTACAGTTTCAAATAATGGTGTGCAAAATGCTTCTGCTATTGCTACTACACATGAAGTACAACAAAAAAAGCTACTACTATTGGAAAAATCTTCTGCCATTGCAAATGATCGTGCAACTGAAGGAAATGATGTGCAAATCCAATCAAAGCTCCAGCACAATTCTGGAACTGATGTGCAACATGCCAATCAAATGGCTTTTGCTCTTTCTCTGGGGTCAACCGAGTTCTCACGTGCAATAGTTGCTAAAAGCAAGTCACGGGCTGATCGAGTTGAAGTGCAGGAAGATGACCCTGCTGTTGTTCATTCCAACCGGCAACAAATTGTAGGAACCATTGATACAAACAATGAAGTGCATTTTCATACCAGTGCAATCATCTCAGCAGAAGAAAGAAAACTATTGGATTCTATGGAGGGAAAACTGTGGTGTCTCGAGATGATCGAGGTTACGAAAGTAATGAAGAATTGAGCACACCGGAGGAAGTAGGATCCAGTAGTAAACTTAATGTCACAAATAATATTTTCATCCCTAACTCTAGTGACATACAACTGTTGGACGCAATGCTAAATGCACATCCTTTTGACATTTTGGGTCGTGATCCCTATAGCGCTAACCGTGGGAATAGGAGCAGGAATGAGGTACATATATAACAACAAAGCAATCCAAGCTATCTTAAATCACAAGATGAACCAAACTTGGATGCACAAGGTGTTTTGGACATGCCAAACCAACGGACAGCAGACAACGATACAGTTGTACAAGGTGAAGTAATTGAAGGGCTGCCACAAAGTGTCGAAACAGTCCCAATTAATGCTACAGAGGAATAAAAGTCACATACAAAGGAAAAGAGCAGGGACGACAATGTTAGGCGACCTCCAATGAGAAATGCCAAGCTTAAGCAGGCCGCCACAACTACATCAACAAAGTCTAATCGATCTAAAAAGTATTCATGAATGTTGGATACTTCTTAAAGAATTGGGACGGTGTTGATAAAGAATTACAAATTGAAGAAATTACAAAGATCGACAAAAAGAGACATCATTTTAACTCTTTCATCATTTTAATCTGCCCCTTTATTAGTATCCTCATATGTAATCTCATCACAGAGTATGTTATAAACTCTGTGACAGTCATAGCTTATTTGGTCCTTTCAAGTTCTTATTTTTTACATGCTTGCTAGTAATGAGGTTTTGAAGCCTCAATTGGATTAGTACGGTAAGGTTAGCCCGGTTTTTGTTATATGGGTAAGAACTCCGACGCTATTGTCCCCCTTATTTGTATTTCTCCTAATTGTTGTAATTTTCTTTTCTGTTATTAATAAAAAACTAGCCCTAGGCTCTGCCTAGTGGATTGCCAAAAAAAACTTTACCAATGTATCAGGGAATTGCTCTTCACTGCTGCATAAATCACACAGAGCACACATTTAACTGTGCACTTTTCTTCTTGTTGAATCTATAATCTCTAAATGTATATAGAAAGCTGGTCATAGGTAAGGTGATTTGGCAAATTTATTATGCTTAACTACTAGTTACTAAATTAGTAACTAGTAGACATTATTAGCTCCACATAGATATTATAGCCAAACAACAAATCATACAAAGAAACCTAGAAATTACTAAATTTGTAGGAAGAAAGATGGAACTTGATGAATTCCGGCCTCCATGGCGACTCTGTGTTTGTGCTTTACTCTCAAAAAACGTTCTCTCCTAAAAAATATGGTTAGTCTTATTTTTATACATGTTGGGTAGGTCTAGGACCGAAATAACCTTGTCCTGGACGAAATAAGAGAAAATTCACGTCACCGGCGCTGGCTAGTGCTAGGCACCTTCCATGGCGCTCTATTATTTTTAGCTACTGTTTTGTGGCGCCAAAATTCGCAAGTTTCACAGTTTGGTTCGTTTTGGTTCAGATCTTGCGTTTCTCACCCCCAATTGCTCCCGAATTATTCCTACACATAATAATACTTTAAATTAATATAAATCATAGCACTTAACATCCCAAATTTATGAAACAAAAGTAAAATATGAGGCGATATACATAGAAGTATATACGCTTTAAGCTAAACATCAACACCACCCACTTAGACTCTTGCTCGTCCTCGAGCAATAGGACAATATATTCCCCACCAACACGTACAAAGTTTACTATAAAGGAGCATTTTTACTTTTAATCACACACTTTACCCTTGACTATAATCGATACTGGCAATTAAGCATGAATATATAAAAATTCACATTATTCCTTTCTTCAAACATGCCCAAGTATAACAATTTAATTCAATCAATCCAATAACCTACTTACAAGCACCCGACCTCAAGAGTCAACTTGTAACCAGTAAGCCCTTTCAACTCATGCACTTACCCAACAAGAAAGTTTACAACATTACCAATCATTTATGAGATCATGTGCCCTCACCAACAACCAACAGAGTGAATATAGACTAGTCCACACATTCAAATATGATTTTGAACATAATTTAAAGACATCACACAATTGAACAAAATTCGCTCACTCTCACAAGGAATTCATATGCATCCCCTGCTAAGGGACGGGTATGATACATTTAGAAATAATGACTAGCCCTGCTAAGCACTTTGATACACTACATTGACGATTCAAGAACATATTCTTCTCAACCAATTCACTTGCCCAAAACCATATGCTACATAGTCCTCTTTTTCATTAAGCACTTCTATATTTCCATTAGCACAAATCAATAAGAATTGGAGATGTGTGTTTTTCTACATTATTTGAACAATCATGTTTTTTTTTCTTTTCTTGCAATTTTTCTTTTCCTTTCTCTATTTTTTTTCTTTTCTTCACACACTATACATTAAACTTCATCGGCTAGTGACTTTAATTTAACCTTAGTGCACCAACATGTCCTTCCATGGTTCTACTCAAAAGCTACTCTCCAATCTCTAATCTTACTTCTTTTAGAGACTAAGCGCCTTAGGAGATAAAGGTTCAATCAATATCAAATTAAGAAAAAAATAGGGGTATGGCTTGTAATGTGGTTGTCAAAAGAAAGGTCTATAGGCTCAAAGGGTCTAGCAACGGAAAATTTTATTTTTATGTGACAAACACATCCATGACCAAGCAAGAAACACTTACATCATCTCCTAAATTAGCACAACTTATAATTTCGATCCGATTAACACACGAGGCAAGTTCTAGAATACACAAGATAGCACAGGAAACCACAAATCCTCACACACACGTTGCACATGACTCAATCAAGATGATTTTATTCAACTCTCAAGTCAAGCAAGCACAATTAAGTAAGAAATTTAAGCAACATTTATTATGTGGTATACGAGTCAAACAATTGAAAAAACACGTCACAAAATAGGCTATTTACTTTACTTAAGCTTCACAATTCAAACAAAATATACAGGAAAACAAAATGTTGGCATATCCTAATGTGCTAGAATCAACCATGTCAATGAGTATCTCAACGCCACTCATTTTCTTCCTACACTACTCCTACTAAAAATAAATAAAGTACCCAGTTCGAGCTACACCCTTGGAAAAGAACCGGCGTCCAAACAAAAATCAAAGGATACTACATAACTATCCAATTTTTTTTGGTATTTTTAATCGGACTTTATTCCTCAAGAAAATTATCCAAAAGATCCATCGTCGGGAAAAGTCGGAATTTTTTCTATAATTATTTCTCAATTATTTTTACCTACACTATGTCTACTGCGAGTTCTATAAGAAAAACTAAATTAAAAAATTGTTTTATACAATTACTCTTCCGAAAGTAGTTTTCCCACCCCACACTTATATTATGCATAGTCCTCAATGCATGATCGTAGAGAAAATTATTAACACAAGGGCGAGAAATACTCCCTGAGGCCCTCTGGGGCCTAATATTGGACGTGATCCTCAATATTAAGGGTCGGGGCGACCCCACACTTAAGCTCAAACATGCTCCTCGGCTTCAACTTCGGGTACTTAGACTTTCCCTGCGCTACAAAACAAAAACGATATGAAACTTGACACTATATAAAAAATAAAAAATTAAAATACAGGCTAGGTTGCCTCCCAACAAGCACCTTATTTATAGTCGTGACACGATCCCATCACTTTCACCACTTTTCCCTCCACTTTTAGGATATGAATTGCAACCCCGATTTTGCATCAATTTCTGTCACATTCCTGAGGCAGTGGTGTGAAAATAAAGGAACCAAGCAATATATATCGCATCTTGTACTTCCTGGCCCTTATGTGAGGAATGTCATTTTGCCTCCTTGGTATGGAAAATTTCAGAATGTAAACACTTTGTTCCTCATCCATTGACTCCTTTATATACTAGACTGAATCAATTCCATGTCACTACCAAACATAATGTTGAAAAGTATTTAGAATGAGGTCCGGTACGCTCCAACTCCAAAACTGTATTATTTTTGACATCCTTAATTTTGCACTCTTCGTCAACGTTGGCATCATTAATAATATTTTGGTTGAATTGTTGAAATTCCTCTTTCCGCTCTATAAGTTGGCTAGTATCTATGATAATTGGTTGTAGGGAATCAGGCGCCCCAACCTTTTTTCAATTGAGCCTGCATGTCATGGATATCCGAGCCAAATTGGTCTATCTCTTGCTTGAGCCCAGTTCTCCCTTCTATTAGTTGTTTTATCATATTTGAAAGATCATCACAGAGAAACTCTTGAGATTTTATCAGTTGAGCTTGTTCCTCTAGACAAGATTGGCTCACAACATCTGCTGCTTCAAAATTTTCCTCTTGCTGGTATTCACTCTCTTCATTCAATTCTTCCATATTGGCCTTCATCATATTGCTGCCTCATTCTTTTCATATCTTTTTTGAGTCCATCTTGTTGCTATGCTACTTGCCTCAAAATATCCCTAATATATGCATCAGGTTTCATATCATGCACTTCATTACCATTATCAAACTCACAAATATTATTAGAAACATCATAATAAGAGTTCTGAGAAGAATAGTACGAATTAGGACAACCATCCCAATGGCCACCTTGACCACCAACATATTATAAATATTCTTGCCATAAGATTGACATTCGTAATTTTGCCACAAGTGTGGTCTTCCACAATATGGACGTGGATCACCATAATAAGAGTAGCAATATTCGACTAATTATCCTTCCAAGATGCCATATCAACAAAGATAGTAAATATTAAACTAAGATAAAAATTAAAAAAAAATTGAATAGACAAAAAGTAAAAATCTAATCTAAAAGAATATTTAATTTCTATGTCCCCAGCAACGGCGACAAAAACTTATTGTGGCCAAACGCACACGTAAGTATACATGGTCGTCAAGTAATAGAGTGACTAAAAGTCGGATGTCGAACCCACGGGGACTTGTGATTAACTATTAGCTAAATTAGACTATCCTAATTACCTAAACAAGAATTAAACCTAGAAGTATTTGATTTTAAACTAATTAAACAAAGAAATATAATTAATGAACTTTGAATAGAAGAAGCAGCTTTTTATGTTATCAATTTGATGAAAACGATCTAAGGTTATGGGATATCTAACATTCCTATTGTATTTTTCAATTGAATTGACTAACTAATTTATCTAGTTTATTGGTTAACATGGTTAATATTGCTCATAAGAATCTGCCAAGTTCTTACTCGCCTATTCAAGTTAACTTAACGCCTATATGTCTATGGATTTAGTATCAACAAGAACGCGTTTATGATTCCTATAAATCAAACAAGCAAGACAATTAGATATATGTCTATCCTAATCGCGAATCCGTTCCCTGATGCCCAGGTTCAAGAACTTGCTCTACTCAATCGTATATGCAATCTAGAATTCGCACTTTCGAGTTCAACTCTAGATTCGTAGATAGTATTCAATTGGTGATCAAACAATCAAATAATTAGGCACAAAATTGAATACATAAACCAATACGATAAACTAAGAAATCAAAATCAATATTTGAATAACAATAGTCATGAAAGAACCACTACCCTAGAACGTGAGGTTTAGCTCCACATAGACATGGTAGCCAAACAACAAATCATACAAAGAAACATAAAAATTTCTAAGTTTGTAGGAAAAAGATGGAGCTTGATGAATTCTGGCCTACACGACAGCTATGCGCTTGTGTTTTACTCTCAAAAAACGTTTTTCCCTCAAAAATTATGTTTAATCTTGCTTTTATACATGTTAGGTAGGTCTAGGGACGAAATAACGTTGTTCCAGATGAAATTGGAGAAAATTCACGTTACCGGTGCCCTGGCTAGCGCCAGGCACCCTCCACGCCGCTCTAATATTTTTAGCTACTATTTTTGGCACCACAGGTAGGGCTGGACGCCATCTGTGGCGCTCAAATTCGCAAGTTTTCCGTTTTCGTTCATTCTAGTTCAAATTTTGTTTGTTTCATCCCAAATTGCTCCTGAATCATTCCTACACATAAAAACACTTTAAATTAATATAAGTCATATCATTTAACATCCTGAATTTATGAAACAAAGTAAAATATAAAGCGTTATATATAAAAATATATATGCTTTAATTTAAGCTAAACATTAACCATCCTCCAGGTGAAATACAATCTTCAAACACAAAGGAATGAAGGATGTTGAAGTATTGCATCAAATATTTTACATGAAAACATAAAAAACATTAAGAAATAATCATCACAAAGTACAATAAGATTGCTACTAAAAGTGTTTTATGTTTTGAATTATTTTAGGTTGTTTTAAAAAGCCCAAAGTACTGAAAGTAACAAATCTCTTACACACCAATTTGGACTTAGAAAATATAGGGACTTTATCACCTAAGATCCCAAGTGCGGTGGAGAATTATATTTTGTTTTGCCAAATTTTTAAAGTTAATTTATTTTAAGAAGTAATTTTCTTAAAAGTACTTTTCAAAAAAAGTATTTTTAGTAGAAAGAGATTGTGTTTGGCGCCTTGTCTTGAAAAGTACTTTTGAATGACAATTAATATTGACCAAACTTTTAAAAAGTATTTTTAAGTATATTTTTTTAAAAGTGCCTTTCAAAAAAGTATTTTCGGAGAGAAATTACTTTTTTTGCTTCTCAAAAACTATTTTTATTTTTCCTTTTTTTCCTTTCAAAAGCTTGACTAAACGCCTTAATTTTAGGAGAAAAGTACTTTTGACCGAAAAAAGCACTTTTGCTAAAAAAAAGACTTGATCAAACAATATTAGAAAATATCGGAACTTCAATAGGTCGACCCTTCCCCTTATGAATTTGTGAATTTTGGAAAATATATTATAATGTCGTATGTCCTATTCGATCAGTTATGGGAAATTATGTGCGGGAGCTCAATTGAACTATATAGAATAATTATGTTTTATTTTCTTATAAAGTGAATATAAATATAGATATATCTATAAAATTTAAAGGGAAAATGTTTAAATTTATCCTCGTACAGATACAGTCTAAGTCTAAATTGCTCAATTTTGTTTTCCCTTCCATGTTTGATCCATAATTCATTGTTGTTAACAAATTGTAACGTATTTGTCCTTGTCAGAAACGGAGCTCTAGCATTGAATGAGTAGGTGTCCAAATTCTTCGAGAATTTTTTTTAATGAAGATGAAGTTAAAGTTGCTCAACTTTAAATAATAGGAGTACAAGAACAAATCAAAGTTACTCAATTTTGAATGGTACATAGACAAATTTGATCATTTCCCCCTTTTAATTTTTAGATAAAGATTCCCTTCATTTGATTTAATAAGGGATGAGATTTAATAATGATATTGGGATAGATATCAATCTATAGTATAAATAATCTAATTTGGCCATTAGAAATAGAATATTGGCAGTATAATTTATGTATATTATCTGTATTGAAAAAATCGAGTTTACATATTAAAGATGACGTGTCATGATACGTAAGCTAGTCAAATAATCAAAGAATTAAAGTTAGTCACGAGACACGAGCAACAACATGTGCGAGTAAAGGTAGCCAAGAGGTACGGGTAATTACTCAAGCGATACAGGGCCCACACCTATTCAAGACCGTTACTATTCAAGACATTTAAAGCTCAAAGATCAAGAACAATTAAGGGGATGAATCTAATAGCCTATTTAATGCGTATTAAATATCAAAAATATTAGAGAATATTTATTTTAATGCAATGATTGTGAAACTTTTTATTTAATATCATTAAATACTCATAATAGCTTTATTATGAAAGAAGTAAGGCACGCATCTCCAATTACTATAAAAAGGATAATATTGAACATTTGTATGACACGAATGATTATTGATATACACTCTGGTTTACTTGTTCTTTAATCATATTACTCTCAAAAGTTTTTCTCTATATGTTTTTCAATTATCAGTAACCCGTGTTCTTCTAAATTTCAAGCTTTGACTAAAACCTTTTTGTTTGGTTAAACAAATTTGTCCGGTTACCGAAAATCTGATAATCAATTATATCTCTCCTTGATTTTCTGTGTTGAATCAACTATGTCGAACAACAACGACAACACTCAAGAAAACCAAATCAAAGATTCTCAAAATAATGATAATCAAGTTCCACTTCTGCAAAATTGGAACGGATTCGCGGTTAGGATAGACATATATCTAATTGTCTTGCTTGTTTGACTTATAGGAATCATAAACACGTTCTTGTTGATACTAACTCCATAGACATATAGGCGTTAAGTTAACTTGAATAGGCGAGTAAGAACTTGGCAGATTCTTATGAGCAATATTAACCATGTTAACCAATAAACTAGATAAATTAGTTAGTCAATTCAATTAAAGAATACAATAGGAATGTTAGATATCCCATAACCTTAGATCGTTTTCATCAAATTGATAACATAAAAAGCTGCTCTTCTTCTATTCAAAGTTCATTAATTATATTTCTTTATTTAATTAATTTGAATCAAATACTTCTAGGTTTAATTCTTGTTTAGGTAATTAGGGTAGTCTAATTTAGTTAATAGTTAATCACAAGTCCTCGTGGGTTCAACCTCTGACTTTTAGTCACTCTATTACTTGACGACCGTGTATACTTACGTGTGCGTTTGGCCACAATAAGTTTTTGTCGCCGTTGCCGGGGACATAGAAATTAACTATTCTTTTAGATTAGATTTTTACTTTTTGTCTATTCAAGTTTTTTTAATTTTTATCTTAGTTTAATATTTACTATCTTTGTTGATATGGCATCTTGGAAGGATAATTAGTCGAATATTAGCTACTCTTATTATGGTGATCCACGTCCATATTGTTAATTCAGGCAGTGGTGGAACCCCTAGTGAAATACGGGAGGGAGATCCAGGTAATCCAATTAATTCTGATTTACAAAATCTTGTACTAACCTTGCAGAAACAGCTTAAGGAGCAGAATGAGTGCATAGAACAAATAACCGGAGTACCACCTATGATCAAAGGATTAGATATAGATAAATATTCTCAACAACCATGGAAGCCAAGTGCTGCCCCCCTCCCAATTCTGAAGAAATTTAAGATACCTCATTCCAAAGTATGATGGTACATATGACCCACGAGACCACGTTACTGCATTCACAACGGGTGTTAAATGCAACGATTTGACTAAGCAAGAGATTGAATCAGTCCTGGTCAAAAAATTTGGTGAAATACTCACTAAAGGGGCACTAACATGGTATTCTCTTTTACCTGAAAATTCCATAAATTCTTTTGCTGAGTTTGTAGATTTATTTATCAAAACACATTCGGGAGCTCAAAAAATTGAAAAGAGAATGGAGGGCATCTTTAATATCAAGCAAGAAGATTCCAAGTTGCTTAGAGAATTCATGGATAGATTCCAATGAGAAAGGATGACGTTACCACCAGTACTAGACAATTATGCCGCCATAGCCTTCACCAAGAATTTGAATGAGAGAAGTTCAGAAGCCACGAGAAGACTTAAGGAATGCTTTCGAGAATTCCCCGTAATAACATGGAATGATTTCTACAATTGATACAGTACAAAAATGAGGATTTAAGAAGATATTTAACGACATAAATAGAAGAAAAAGTAAACTCACGGCGTCCAGAAAATGAAAAAAGATCCGCTAAAAATAGGTACGAGCCATATATAGGACCCGTGGGAAGAGACTCACAATCAAAACGAAACAATCAGAGGTATGATCACAGGTCAAGGAATAAAGAATCAGGCTCGACTTCAAGATTTGGAGACGATCAGAACACACGCAGGTCACAAAATGATGACATAATGGCAAGGTTTGGCGGTTATAATTTCAACATGAGCACCTCAGAACTCGTAGCTGTTTTAAGAAGCATGGGAGATAAGGTAAGATGACCCAAAGAGATGAGATCGAATCTAAACAGACGAAACCCAGATCATTGGTGCGAATTTCACAACAACCACGGGCATAAAACCGTAGATTGCAGATTTTTGCAAGGTGAGGTCGATCATTTGCTAAATCAAGGGTATCTCACTGAGCTATTTAGTGAGAAAGGCAAACAAGCGTATATGAAGAACAGACAAGAGCCTCTGAAACCACCATCGCCCAAAAGAACCGTTAATGTTATAAGTGGAGGTGATGATGTCAATGGCGTTTCATATACCGCGGCTAATAAAACTTCCAAGATATCAATCACTCATGGAAAACAGTTGTGACATATGCTGGAAGAAGAAAATATTACATTCAACGATACAGATGCTGAGGGTCTCCTCACTCCTCATAATGACGCATTGGTAATATCTTTACCTATATATGACACTAATGTAAAATGAGTTTTCATTGATCCAGGCAGTTCTGTGAATTTTTTTGGTTGCGAATATTGCATGGGATGCAAGCTGAAGATAAATTAATCCCAAAAGCACATACTTTGTCGAGGTTTGATAATTCTAGTGTTGTAACAAAAGGAGAAGCGGTCCTAACTACATTTGCAGAAGGTGTTGTGAAGGATACCAAATTTCAAGTCGTGGATATGAGAATGGCTTATAAATTGATTCTCGGGAGGCCATGGATTCATGACATGGATGCTGTTCCATCAACATTACATCAATTCATTAAATTTCCATCACCTTGGGGAATATGTCAAATCAAAGGCGAGCAACAAACTTCAAGAAACATCAATTCCATGGCAAATTCAACTGATAAAGTTGAAGACAAATAGCAACAAAAGAATTTATTTTGGGGAGGACACGATGTCAGCCTCAACTAAACAAGAGCAAATAGATGTAGATTCAAGACCTGATACCATTCAAAAAATGGAGGAGAATGAGAACATCAAAACAACCATTGAAGAGTTAGAAGAAGTGGTGTTATTTAAACACTGGCCCGAGAGGATAGTGTACATAGGAGCCAATCTCAGCCAGGAGGTAAAACGTAAGTTAATTAAATATTTGGAAGCTAACGCAGATTGCTTTGCTTGGTTCCATTTTGATATGACAGGAATACCACCGGAGGTTATGACTCACAAGCTAAACAAAAATCCATCATATCCTCCAGTCAAGAAAAAGAAAAGAAAGCAAGGAACTTTAAAAAATAAGGTGATTCAAGAAGAAGTTCAAAAGTTGCTCAAAATTTGTTCGAATCGTGAGGTAAAGTATCCTGACTGGTTAGCTAACATAGTCGTGGTATCTAAGAAGAACGACAAGTGGTGAGTCTGCGTAGATTACACAAATCTTAATAAGGCCTGTCCAAAAGATTCTTTCCCTTTACCGCATATAGATCAATTAATTGATGCTACTGCAGGGCATGAACTATTAAGTTTCTTAGATGCATACTCAGGTTATAATCAAATCAAAATAGATCCAGACGATGAGGAACAAACTTCTTTCATAACAGACATGTGGACTTATTGTTATAAGGTAATGCTCTTGGTCTTAAGAATGCAGGTGCGACTTATCAGAGGTTAGTTACTCAAATGTTTCAAAAACATTTAGGTAAGACCAAGGAGGTTTATATAGATGACATGTTAGTTAAGACTCAGCATTCAGAGGATCATATATCGCATCTATCCGAAACGTTTAAAATTTTGCAAAAATACAATATGAAGTTAAATCCCGAAAAATGTGCATTTGGTGTAGTATCAAGTAAGTTTTTGGGATTTCTTGTTCTAACCGGGGTATTGAAGTAAATCCTGCACAGATTAAAGCCATTGAATAAATTCATGATATACTTTCAAACAAGAAAGAAGTGCAAAGACTAACAGGAAGGATCACAGCTTTGGGGGGATTCATTTCTGAATCATCAGAAAAATGTTTAAGTTTTTTCTCAGCCCTTAAAAATCAAGATTATTTTGAGTGGGATGAGGAGTGTTAATAGGCACTTAGATTTTAAGACTTACTTATCAAATCCGCCTTTGCTAGCAAAAAGGTTGGGGAGAAACTTTTCATCTACCTTGCTGTCTCAGCAGTTGCGGTAAGCGCGGTTTTGGTTCGTGAAGAATAAGTTAAGCAATCTACTATCTATTATGTAAGTAAATCTTTATTAGATGCAGAGATATGGTATCCACAACTGGAAAAATTAGCACTTTCTTTAATCATGGCATCTAGAAAATTAAAGACCATATTTTCAATATCATCCCAGAGTTGTGGTAATTGCATACCCTTTATGTAGTATATTACACAACCATGAATTGTCAGGAAGGTTGGCCAAGTGGGCCATAGAACTGAGTGAGTATGAAATCACGTACCTACCTAGAACAATAATAAAGTCCCAAATATTAGCTGATTTCGTGGCTGATTTCAACCAAGAGATGAAGTTAGAAGCTGATAAAGAAGTTCAGGTACTTAACGAGGCTAATCCAGGTACGTGGATTTTATTTACTCATGGTTCATCTAACGAAAAAGGTGTAGGATTAGGCATTGTCTTAGTACCCCCTGACAAGAAGAAAGCTCATGCGCTGCAAAAGAAGGCTGCTCGATATTGTTTAAAAGAAGGAAACTTATATTGGAAAATGTTCGGTGGTCCCTTAGCACGATGCCTCGGCCCTTCGCAAATGGAGTATGTAATGAGAGAAATACATGATGGGCATTGTGGGAATCACGCAGGAGAAAGATCACTGGCGAGAACCTTGATTAGAGCAGGGTATTATTGGCCCAAAATGGAAGAAGAAGCAGAGAATTTCATAGCTAAATGTGATAAATGCCAGAGGTATGGTGACAATATGCACCGACCAGCAGAATTATTACATCCTGTTATCGCATCATGGCCGTTTATGAAATGGGGAATAGATATCGTAGGACCGTTGCCTCAAGTAAAAGGTCAGGTAATGTTTCTACTTGTACTTACTAATTATTTTACTAAATGGGTAGAGGCAGGAGTATTTAAGCAGGTGTGAATAAAAGAGGTCAAGGACTTCATTTGGCGTAACATCATCTGCCAATTCGGTGTACCAAAGGAAATTGTATGTGACAATGGTCCTCAATTATCAGAGCTCAAGTCACAAGATTTCTTGAAAGTTGGCAAATAAAAAGGATACGTCTACACCTTATCACCCAGTGGGTAATGGACAAGCAGAATCAACAAATAAACTTATCATTAATAATCTAAAGAAGCAATTAGAAGAGTCAAAGGGTAATTGGCCTGAAGTGTTACCCGGAGTTTTGTGGGCATATTGCATAACAACAAAAACGAGCACATGTGAAACACCCTTCTCTTTGGTTTATGGAGCTAAGGCACTAATCCCAGTTGAAAGGAGAACCAAGTACAAGATTTTGCAAGCAACACAAAGGTCTAAGGATGAAGATATGTGGTTCAATTTGGACTTATTAGAAGGCAAGAGAGAAGCTGCGCTAATAAGAATGGCAGCGCAAAAACAGATGATCAAATGTTACTACAATAGAAAGGCACGCCTCAGATTCTTCAAAATTAGGGACTTTGTGCTTAAAAAGGTTTTTCAATATGCAAAGGCTGTCAGTTCAGGAAAACTAAGTCCAACATGGGAAGGACCCTACAGAGTTCATGATATTACAGAAAATGAGCATATGAATTAGAGACAATGGATGGGACGATTTTGCCTTCACACTGGAATGCTGTTCATTTGAAGAGATATTACTTCTAAGGGAATACCCACGGTTAGGTATCACCATGTTAATTTTATTTTTGAATTGTTAAGATTTTACTAACGATTTTAGATGCTAGGCAAACGCTAACCCGTACTAGATGATGAGTCACGACATGTACGGCCAAATGGAATGCACTAAAATTCCTAGCCGAGGGTTACAATTATTCTGATAGAAGTACAAATGGGTTAAGTAGTCTTCATCAATAATTGCACCCCCGAGTCTCGTATGTTTCTCCTTTTCAGGAAAAGGACGAGGTAAAAGAAACTAACAAGTGCTCAAGGTTTTATACTTCAACACTCAAACGCTTGGGGGACTACATCAAATACACAGGAATGTATATAAAGAAGGCAAGAAGAATTGTGGAAATTTAAGCCTAGAAGAAACAAGTACGGATTAAAAGCTATGACGACATGACATTCATCATAGAATTCTTTCCTATCAAGCACTCATCATAGTGTTCTTTCCCATGAGAACAACGGAGTCATTTCTCAAACCCTTCCTAATGTTTCAAAGTTAAAAGGGATCCAATGTGCCCTCAAAATAGTTAGGGTAAAGAATATGTATTGAAAAGAGTTATAAGGAAAACCCCTATTTCTATTGTTCTTCTTTTGTAAAAATCTGTTGAAAGAAAAACAGTTACGAGAAAGCTGTAGATGTAATTCGAATACATGTAAATCAAAACCTGTCAAGGTTCAGAAATAAAACTTGCCCAAGTTATTTAAAAAAAAACATGTGTGTTCCTATTTCTTTCATCGTATAATACCACCATTATGAAGTTGAGATTTCTCTTTCATTAAGTGTCGAAATATAAAAGGGTCCTCTTTTATAAGACTCATGTTATTTAGTCATGGGATTAATAAAAAAATATTTTCAAAGGATAAAAATGCAAATTGTTCTTTCAATCTTTAAAAATAAAAGGCAAGAATAAAACAAATGGAAGTTTAATGATAGTAACAGAAACTTCTTAATATATCTAAAAACTATGTATAAACTTATTCATTAAAAGGGTTTTATACAAAATAACCCATAACTGGAACTAGGGACTTTTACTAACCCTTAAAAGAAACCAAGTGTCTGATTACCATATTCTAAAATAAATGAAAACTAGTTCATTATATGAAACTGGTCACTCAGAAGCAGGAATATCAGAGGTAACTGCTTCAATTCTAGCGATAGAAGCATTAACATGCAAAGTCTCAGCTCGACTAACAACAAAAGGAACAGATGAAGTTGAGGAAGGTATGTCTCGTGGCAATTTCAACATTCACGGGTACTTCAGCTCTGTGAGTCTCAGTTAAAGGAGTTTTAGTCACAGGAACTTCAGCTTCGGGAGATGAAAAATCTTGTGGCTGCTGAGTTCGTTCAATGGTCTCATTCACCTTGGCTAACTCCGATTCCAGGACAAAATTTTCTTGGCTCATTTATACCAAGGTATCACAACGAGACTTTAAAGGTCCAACTTATCTCAACATTAGTTGAGTCCTTAAGAAGATCATAATCGCTCTCCCAAGCATCGACTTCATTCTTAAGTTCTTTGTTTTTAGCTAAGATAGAACTGTAAGATGATTGAAGGGTGCTACGAGAATGCTCTAGGGCATGAACCTTGCCTACAGAAACTTGCAGTTCTTCTTGTACCCGTGAAAGATTTTGCAATAGCTCCTCAGCATGCATTTCCTTCGAGCCAGCAAAGTCTTTAGAGCCCTATTTTCCTGGTTGGCCTTGGACAGCTGTTCCGAAAAGGAAGATTCAAGGTGCTATTTTTCCTTTTCATTTTGGCTCGAGGTAGCCTTGATCATTGCCAGCTCGGAGGTTAATGTTTGAACTTGCCTCTCTAAGGTTTTTTTCCTCTTCTACAAATTCTCCGTGTCAATTTGCGCACTTTCATATTGGCCATTCCAGTTGTTTGCTTCTAATTGAGAGTCACGTGCAACCTCTTCTGTATCGTAAGCGGTCTTCTCCAAGTCACGAGTCAACTTGTCCAAAAGAGAGACTCAGTTCATTAGTTCAGTATCGATGAGGTTGGCCTATACAAGTAAAAACAAAAAAGGTTAGGACTTCTAAAATCAAAAGTCTTGATAAAATAAAAGACAAGGAAATACCTTCAAAGTTGCATGATTTATATCAATCATGAGGGTCATATTGCTATGACTTTCAAGTTTAGCCTTCTCAATAGGACCAATCAAAGGTTCAAGCCAAGTGTCAGCTTGCCCAGATTTTCTTAAAACACTGTTGTTAGCAGGAACCTCGATGGTCACACTCCTCATAGCAGGACCCTTACTTGAAGAGCCCACCTCTGCACGGTTGACCATGGGGGAAGGAATTGCTGAAGGTAAAATGGTAGAGAAAGTAACGACAATGAAGGAGGGGACGAAAGTAGTAATTGATGAAGGTAAAGGAGCGATCACAGGAACAGAGGTAAAAAAGGATAAAGGAGGTTCATTTAGAGCAGGTCCTAAACTCCCACTACTAAAACCTTTAATAAAGAGTTGATTTGTTGATTCATGAGTATCAAGAGAAGGTGAAATCTCATCATTAGGGATGATCACCAGAGTAATGACGGGTTCAAAAAGAGATAAGTGAGGTGAAATATCAGCCTCATCTTCTAAGACAACACATCTCCTGGTTCGCGGTCTTGACATCAAAGAACCCTCGTCTTCCTCCTCTGAATCATCCTCTTCAGCAGATTTTCTCTTTGCAAAGATCAACGATATATTTTGATCCGAAGAGGTACGAGCACTTAAGGAGTCACGCGATGCCAAGATGGCCTCCGGAGTAACTCTTCGGATAGAAAATCCTGATAAAAGGGTGAATGTTAGAATGACTAAAATAGTTAAATATAAGTAAGGTAGAAATAGAAATCCTTACCATGGGTTTTTACTTTTTACTCTCCACCCATAACGGATGGAAAGATTTTTCCGTGGTCTACCCTCCATTGGGCAGTTTTCAATAACTTTTCTACCCAACCACAAAAGTTGGGCACAGACTTCACAACGCCCATGGTTGCTAAAAAAAAGTAAGATTAAAGAAAATAAGCAAGCCTAGGAATAAAAGGCACAAGAAGAATTTAACACTTACGTGCGAAATTCCACTTTTCTGGAAAGCGTATGTTCTTTTCCCCCACTAAACCAACAGTGGGAGAAGCAATCGGGCATACCAACCATGATCTTTATCATCCTCAGGGCTAACTAAAACCCTCTTACTCCTAGCTGCTAAGCCAAACACGCCCTTTAGTAAAAGCCTGGGGGGAGTAAAGGTGAATCAGGTGAGCAAAAGTGAATTCAACATTCGCCATGTTGGCAAGATGCCTCAGGCAGGAAACAACTCTCCATACAATAGGACCGATTTGACCCAAACACACGTCGAAAAAATGAAAAGTCTAGAATGACCAGGTCAATGGTCGGTTTAAACCCTAGAGTAAAAGGATAAGTATAAATGAAAGAGAATCCTATTAAGTGAGATGTGATCCTTTGGTTTGAGTTAGGAATGATAATTGGGAAATAATCACTCCAATGACAGTCCTTGTGAACTATGGGAGCTAAAACATATGTGATCTGAGAGGATCAGTGCGATCTAAAGAATCAACTTGAGATTTTTGAGACTCTCTATCGTGGTGAAAAGAAATTTCGGAGGACATTATTTCCTCAACTAGAGGCTTACGAAGTGGTTCAGAATATTTTTTGTTCCGAGAAGAATTCTTCTGACAATGTGAACCTCTAGTCCCAGAAAAAGGACCAGAATTAGAAGAAAGAGTTGACGTGTTATCACGAGTAGATCCAAAGCTACGGAGTCTACCCCCTCTTCTATGCCTAATCGGAGCATTAGGGAAGCTATCCAGAATGGGGATTCTCTTAGGGTTAGGATTCAATGAAGCCATGACAGAGAGGGTTGAAAGAAAATATAGAATGATAAGGAGGTATCGAAAGATTAGAATACTCAATACGCTTTATGTGAAAAAGTCAAGAAAGAAAGTTATATTTATATTAGAAAACAACCGCCAAAAGAAAAAGTGTAATGATGGCAAGCCTATAATAAAGGGAACTGGCACTTCGTGAACAGTGGAACCGTAAAAGAAAAGAAAGCCTGGAAAAGGGTTGCAAAACTGCAGAGTCAATGAGGGAATGACATGTGCACGGAGCATTTAATGGAAGAGACAACTGAAGCGTCAACCCTGTCACAACATTAATAATGATGGAAATTCCCTTTTAATGAGAATCCACCTCCTAAATATTCAATTGATGAATAAATGGAAAGGGGGGGGGGGGAACTATCTGTATTGGGAAAAATTGAGTTTACATATTAAAGATGACGTGTCACGACACGTAAGCTAGTCAAACAGTCAAAGAATTAAAGTTAATCACGAGACACGAGCAACAACAGGTGCGAGTAAAAGTAGCCAAGAGGTACGGGTAATTCCTCAAGTGATACAGGGCTGGCACCTATTCAAGACCGTATCTATTCAAGGCATTTAAAGCTCAAAGATCAAGAAGAATTAATGGGATGAATCTGATAGCCAATGAAAGACCAAATACCGTATTTAATGCGTATTAAATACCAAAAATATTAGAGAATATTTATTTAATGCTATGATTGTGTAACGTTTCATTTAATGTCATTAATTACTCATAATGGCCTTATTATGATAGAAGTAAGACATGTATCTCCAAATTCACTATAAAAGGAGAATATTAAACACTTGTAGGACATGAATGATTATTAATATACACTCTAATTTAGTTGTTCTTTAATCATATTACTCTCAAAATTTTTTTAAAATATTTTTTTCGATTATCAGTAACCCAAATTTCAAGCTTTAAAAACTTAATTTGTGGTTCCTGCATGTGACAATTAATTACTGATGGATGATCTCCAACAAACCAAGTCTAGTCACTGTCTCCCCACGGAAGAAGCCAAAGATGGCTACACCCAGGGTGTGGATTTAGGGACGCAGGGGGTTTATTCGAATTTTTGCTGAAAAATTATATTATATATAAAATAAAATTTATTTTTTATCTTTATATATTAAATTTTGAACCCTTTTAATACAACTCAAATTTTTTTAACCCCTTTCCGGAGATCCTATTTCCGTCACCGGCTACACAAGAATCAGAATGAGCATTTGCTTTCTGTATTCAAACAAAGTGCTCTTTCCGGTAGCATTTATTTGCATGTAATTATAAACGTGGCGAAGCGTATGGTTGGTGCTGCCCACGTCTTCCTCTCATGCAAAATGTATCTATCTGCCATAGCAGTGACTTTCAACACGTACTTTCCATGCAAACCATCGACTGCGCTATAAATACTCCAATAACCGAGTGCTTCATCGTTACAATCACTAGCAATTCACCTTCTCGATCACGAAAAAAAAGTTAAACACATCGATCCATATCTCACTACTGCCATGGCGAAACTGTCCGTTGTTGCAGCTCTTCTCTTGTGCTTAGTAGCCATTGCAAGTGCTAACAGGTTCACCGTCACCACTACCGTGATGGAAGATGACGTAGACGAGAATCAGGGGTCTCAAAGGTGCCAAGAGCAGGTAATCTATACTAATATATATGTGAAGTGGGATTGCCAAAAAGGTAAAAGTTAATGCATGTGAAGACAATATATATTACTACTAAAAGACTTGATATTTTTACTTTTTATTTAGCTTGAAATTAATTAAAGAATTTGGTCGTTGATTTAACGAATGGGTTTTGCTTGAAACAAGAGATGTCTAATATGAATATCCTTCTGTCGAACTCTATTAACTCTTAGGCTTTCTATGAGAAGTGAATCTCATAAGTTAATCTGTCGGTGTACAATTAGTTTTGTTGTAATTAATTTGTAGGTATATATACACAGTAGCTTTGTTATATTCTAAAGGAATTTGTTTGTATTATCCTCAACAACATGCAAACAATACTCCATCTCTTTTACGATAAAATTATTTGTACGCTTTCAAAGCCTTTTGTTCTCACTTTTTTGTTCAATTTTTTAACAGATGCGGAGACAGAGGCTGAATCACTGTAGGATGTACCTTTCACAAGGCGTCCAATACGGCGAAGAGCTAAGCATGGTGACAGACGACGACGAGAGCAACCAACAGCAGGAGCATTTACAATAATGCTGCAGGCAATTGAGGAACTTTGACACCCAATGCCGCTGCGAAGCACTTAGGAGGATGATGATGCAGGAGCGCGGCAACCGAGGCCAAGAGTCGGAGCGTATGATGGAGAGAGCTCGTTACCTTCCCCGTATGTGCAACATGCGCCCTACCGAGTGCCGCTTCTAATTAAGCTGAACAAAAATAGCTAGCATTTGTCAATAATAAACACACACTATCGTGTGTGAGTTAGAGAATGCTTTATCTAGGTTGTATGTGAGTGAGATAATGCTTTATCTTGGTTTAATGTTTCGAATGCATCTTAAGGATGGTGCGCATATGTAGAGGCGGCCATGAATGTAGGAGACTCGTTAAAATATGAATTAATGTCTTGTTTCCACCCCCTCCTTATATAAATTACTAACTAGCTATTTGAAGTAACAATTAAATTTAATTAAACTTAGATTAGTGGTTTTAAAGATATATGATTTAATTCAATACCAATTAATAATGAATCATACTAATAATACTTGACAGTGACGGTAACCTCAAGGTGGCTTAGGCCAGTAAGAACAGTTAAGTAATTAAAATAAAGTAGGAATAATGGAACTAAAGGAGATTAAAATGATGCTAAAGGATAATGCTGATGAACAAATAAAGTAAGAACAATGGAGCTAAACAAGAGCTCGTAATTATAATGTTTGTTACAAATGATTGGGGTCTCTTTTATATAATAGGAAGGTGACCCATAAATAAGGAATATTTTCATTTACAATAAGGAATATTCTTGGTACAGCTATCTAACCGCCATGACTTGGGGACATGACATGAATCTAATTCGTTGTGGTAAAAATCCACAACAACACTATTTTGAAAATCGCCTAGTACGGAATAGTATCATCCTATTCTAGAATTTGTGCCATGACTTTAGGGACGTAGCAGGAATGTAATTCATTTTGGTATAAATTCACAATGGCACTATTCGAGGTCGAACACACTCGACCTCGGTATGCATCGTGCTTCTTCCTTCGAACTCGGGTCTGGTCCCTCGAACTTGGACTTGATCTTATTCGGACTCGGACTTAGTACGACCTCTCAAGTCTAAAAATCGGAGGTATTGGATCTCGATCGTATATAAATAGTCCCCATATTTTTTAGAGTAAGATGATAAGAACGATTTGAACCCCAATTTTTTCGAACCTCTTATGATGATGTCATTCCTGTGATGCAGGCGTTAGAAGTGACCGAAACGTCCCGGCGGTCCACTTCCCTAAAAACATTAAATGCACGCTAGTATTGGTAATTCACTAGTGCCGCCGAACTGTCATTGCCCTTCCATAAATATGAGGCGATTCCTATGAGTAAAGAGCTTTACTCTTTCTTCATATTTTTCCCATTTTCATCTCTTTCTCTACTCACCCGTTTCCACCACCTCTTTAAGCGCTGGAAAATGTAAAACTTTTACAAGAAACACCACATCCCTATGCAACCTGTATTTTTTAGCTTACAACCATGGTCAAAACTTTTAAAACGGACCTCAAAAAGGATTAAGTATCGTCTTCTATTGCCTCTTGGCCGGCCAAACCGGTGGTGCCGCCAACACTTGAGGAAATCACCTCCTGTCCTTGGACTTTAGCATTGAGAATCCTCCCAACGTTCCAGGCCGATGGGAGCATGCATCTCGATATATTGGCTTGATAACGAAGAAGCTTATGAAGGATGTAAAGATGGACTGTGGCGAGGGAGATGAGGTCGAGGTTCAGATCTCGAGGCCCGATAAAAGCATTACCACCCACGTGAAGGGGTTTTTAAATGTCTATACTTACCCTTTCACAATACGTTCCCTCATCCCTATGGTGATCGACTTCTGCAAAATATACGAAGTCACCCTAAGTCAAATTTACCCTATTTTAACGTATCATGATCATGCTGCAGTACTTCTCCAAAAAGGCTGAGGGGATGGAATTAACCCTTAGCCTCCTAATTTGATTGTGTTGGCCCTAATTATTTAGAGGGCTTATCAATCTGCGGCGCTAAACAACCAAGGGCCTTCTTTGCCAGCACTAACAAAACCAAAAATCGGGGTTGGATGAGCCGGTTTGTTAGAGTAAGAAATTCACATATCATCCCCGGGGATAAGATGTCGTTCCCGTAGAAGTAGAACTTTAATCTAAGTGGAGTTTGTATTCCCAGTATCTATTCATATTCTTTTTTCATATTTCGTAATGCCTTTATCCTTCTTTTGGTAGCCGATGCTTGGGTGTCCGACTTTGATGATTGGGTCTGAAAGTTAGCTGCCACCTCTTCCTATATGAGCATAAGTGGCACGAATTAGTGTAGGGATAGTAGGAGGACAAGAACCATGGTAAGTGCTTTTCCCATATATTAAACATCTTTTGTATATAATTGTAATCAACTTACTAATGTTCACTTACGCATGCCTTAGTGATGCATCCGAGATGAGGCCGGCTTCGCCCGGGGAAAAGACCAAGCCTTCATATCTCAAGTCCGAGAATGACAACAAAAGAAACAGGGTTTCGAAGCACGAAGACCCTCAAGACAAGAAAACTCTCGCTCGAAGGCTGTGGAAGATATTTGCTCAAACATGCGCAGATCCAGCTCGTGATTCCCCTGATAATGAAGAAAATGGTGATGAAGAGTCCACATAGGTGACTCGGACATACTTACTAATGTTCACTTACGCATGCCTTGTTGATGCATCTGAGATGAGGCCGACTTTGCCCCAGGAAAAGACTTTATATCTGAAGTCCGAGAAGGACAACAAAAGAAAAAATGTTTTGAAGCCCGAAGACCCTCAAGACAAGAAAACTCCCGCTCGAAGGCCATGAAAAATATTTTATAAAACGGGTCAGATCTGTCTCATGATTCCTTGGATGATGAAGAAAATGATGATGAAGAGTCAAAGCAGGTGACTCGGACCAGGAAGCCAATCGAGGCCGCCAAGCCTTTTGAACTGGAAACCTCATCTCGTGGTGAGGAGACCCCGAAGGAAGAAGTGGGCAAGGACCCTATGTCCGCAGAGGTTAAGATTGTCCCTCCGTCTTCAAAAACTATATCGGAGGGGGTAAATGCTGAGATCCCCAGTGATAATGAGAATGCCCTGAGTGAAGAGCTCAGGGCTGCGACAACATGCCACTCCCTTTCATTTCTAACTTGTTCTGAGGGGGCAATCAAAGAAGCCAACGCTCTGAGTAGGCTCGATCCAAACAAGGTCATCAAGGACGATCCCTTTCAGGGTTGCTACGCTAGGATTGAGGATGCCAACGACTTTAATGATGCATCCACCATTTTCGAAAAGGCTCACTATCTCCTTTCTCGGGTAAATACTTGACTTTATTATTGTAATTTTCCTTTCTATCTTTTCTTTTAATTGATATGTCTCCATTTCATATACAAGCCATCGTATTGTTTAGAGGTGAGCTGAGCCAATGTGAGGCTGAGCTCAAGAGAATTTCAGGCGAAGAGAAGGCCCTGAGGCTCCTCTGTAGCCAGAAGGCAAAGGAGCTTAAGGATCTCCGAACAACATTGGCCAAAGCTCAAAAAAGCGAGGCCGAGCTTTTTTGACATACTATGATTTTAACAGAGTACTACCTTCTTGGACATACTTTAAAGGCTAACACTTTAATATCCCAGCTGCATCAAAATCTAGATATGATTGGGTAACTCCAGGTCAAGGTAGATCAAGTTTGAGCTGATTGTCATTGATGGAAGAAGAATATGGATCAACTTGCCTAGCTGTTACGACCCAACTGGCCTCGGCTGAAGCTCAACTACGAGGCATTAGAGCGAAGGGTCTGGCTCAGGCCAGTAAAATCAAGAAGTTAGAGGCTGAGCTAGCCAGAGCCTGTGCTCAAGCTGTACAGGCTAAGGCTGAAGCGAAGAAGATGAACGTTGGCGCTGATAAATCCATTGCCATATATTTAAGGGAAGCTGTAACCGTCAAGTTGAGTTGTAAGAGGCCTCCGACTAGGGAAAATGGAGCAATGAATTTGCCAAGTGCCAGGCCAAGAGGGAGACTCTCGAGGAAATCCATGCCCGAGGGTTCAACCTTGCCTAGAAGATTAGTCGAAGCAAAGGTGCAGAAAATCGATGCTAGGTTTCTTGTCTCCTCCAATGTTGAGGATGTAGCGAGTGGCTCCAAGGATGAGGAAGGTGAAGAAGATGTTCCCAAAGATAGAGCCGCTATAGGTGCAGTTTGTGAAGACAAAACTCCCGGGGTGTCACCCTGAAAATCGATTAGGTTTTCTTTTTTGTTCAAAGGCCCCTAGTGAGAGTTGTAAATATTTTTTTGAAATTTCACTTATGAATATAAAATATCTTTTTGCTCTATCCTCAATTAGTATTGGATTTTATTTTGTCCCCATTTGTGGAAAATTTTGATGATTTAAATACTCAGCTCGAGTATTGGTTCAGACTCGTAATAAACCCTTAGGTTTTTACTGCTCAAGATAATACCCCTTAAGATTTTAGATGGTCCTTGAGCTAAGCTTAATGTTAATTTGATGCGAGCTCAAAACAATGGGGCTTTTGGGTCCGAGCTGAGTGAGAATGAAGTCTCGGACTCTTATAAGCTTTTTGCCCTTAAGCTCTATTAAGCTGGCCCTTAGCTCTTATGTATCGGCTGTTAGAATCTTTCAAATTGGCCCTTAGGCTCTTTAAATTGGGCAGTTTCGACCTCTAAAATGTCTATATAGTTATTCCCTCATTTCGGCTAATAGACTTAGTGAAATTTTAGTCATGCTAGCATGTGTTTTTGTACCCGTTGGGTTTTTCGAAGGTTCAACATATCAGAATCTTATTAGTCATTTGTTTTTATAGACTTAATCAAATACCATTTTCCTGAACGATGGTGTTATCGAAGCCATTGGATTATTCGAAGGATGAATTTATCGAAGCCATTAGATTTTTTTGGGGGATGAATTTATCGAAACCCTTTATATTTTTTTTGTCGGTGGTAGCCTGACTTAATCGGCTTTTCAATGTTTGAAGGCCTTTAACTTATAGAGGAAGTTGGACATTTCCGAATCCTATTATTTTGGCCGTAGCCTTTATAAGACTGTACTTTTTAGTATGGATGTAGCCTTCGAGTTTGTCACTTAGACTTGTTTCTCGATAACTTTCTGAACTTGTTCGAAAAAGTTAGTCCCCGAGTATATTGGCTTTGGCCTTTGTTCCGAGGGGGTGAATCTTTGAGGTCTTATAAGTTTTAGTTTTTGATGAGTCGAATGTACTAACTGTCGATGAAAGTCCCCAGTATTCGGGGGGCTTTTTTACGTTTTGGATCTTGAGTTGTTTCTCGTAGGATTATGAGTGTAGAGCTCGTATAATAGTAGACTTCTTTGAGACGCAAAATATTTTTGATATTAATAGAGTGCTTCTTCTAATAATTGATACATGTGTACTTGCTTTTCCATAGAGGCTTGATATTCTTCATGGACATGGTTCATCTGACGTTTGGCCTATTACAAAGTTTTTCTATCGAGACCCTCTTAGGAGTGAAGTATTTTCCTTGAAAGTATATCCCCCGAGGGTGATACCCCCAAGTATTCGAGGTTAATTGAAAAGAAGCCTCAGATACTGTTGATTTCTCCTTAGGTATCACATAACTATTGCCTCGTTAAAAACCTTGTCAGTAAAACCCATTTAGGACAAAATCCAGTCTAAGGGAAAAAGAGTACTGTGCATGCTTTAAAACCTAAGGCTTTTGTGTAAAAAAGAGTGTCTTTGAGATCTTGTGACTTCGATAGCTTCAATTGAAAATCTCTAATAGGTTAGTTCGAAACCTAAATGGACAAAAAGGATAAAGTCATACCTTAGCAGTAGTATTGTTTAATTAATGATATGATCCAATTATTTGGTAGTTCTTTACCTTTGTTGCGCTGAGTTTGTAAGATCCTTTACCGAAAACTCCGAGGACTCGATAGGTCCTTCCCAATTCGGGCCTCATTTCCTTTCATTGGGGTCTGGAGTATTGAGGGTGACCTTTCACAGAACAAGTCCCCGAATCCAAAGTGTCGAAGGCTGGTCCTTCTATTATAGTATCTTTCGATCCTTTGCTTCTGTGCGGCCATCCGAACGGGCGCTGCTTCTCACTTTTTATCTAATAACTCGAGGCTAGCATTCATGGCCTCGTTATTTAAATCCCCCAATCCATGTCGAAACCTGGCGTTGAGTTCTCCAATCTCAATGAGGATGAGAGCCTCAGAACCCTATTCTAGCAAAAACGGTGTGGCTCCTGTGCTAAACTTTGATGTCATATGAAATGCCCAAAGAACCTTGGGTAAAACTTCTCTCCATTGTCCCTTCGCGTCATCTAGCCTTTTCTTCAAGTTCTGAATGATAGTTTTATTTGTTGACTCGGCTTGTCCATTTTCAGTTGAGTGGTACGATGTTGATAAAATCCTCTTTATTTTATGCTTTTCGAGGAACTCATTACCTTGATATTGATGAATTGTTTTCCATTGTCACACATAATCTCGGCGGATATCCCAAATCGACACACATTGTGGTCCCTTATAAAGTCGATGACTTCTTTTTATTTGACCTTTTCGAAGGCTTGTGCTTCCACCCACTTAAAAAAATAATCAGACAGAAATTAATTTAGCTTTACCTGGGGCCATTGGTAGAGGACCGACGATATCCATTCCCCAATTCATGAAAGGCCACGAGGATAAGACTAAATGGAGTTTTTCTCCGGGCTAATGAATGATCAGTTCAAATTGTTGATACTTATCACATTTTTTGACAAATTCCTAAGTATCTTTTTCTGTGCTATCTAGTTGTATCCTACTCTGATAATTTTGCGGATTAAAGATTCGGCTTCGGAGTGGTTTCCACAAGTGCCTTCGTGGATTTCTCGTAGGACATAATCGATGTACCCTAGCCCCAAGAACACCGCCAATGGCCCATCAAATGTTATTCGGTATAATGTGCCATCTTTATCAAATGCGAACCTAACAGCCTTGACTCGTAGGGCCCTTGATTCTTTGTGATCCTATGGCAGTTTTTCATTCTTCAAATAGTCGATATACTTATTCTCCAGTCCATATTAAAATCGTTGCATATATCTCGGCATGACCCTCTTCAACCACAGACTTTGATTGTTGAACGACAGCCCCCAAGACGATGTCGTCTTCTTCGACCGAAGATCCCAAATTAGCAAGTTCATCAACCTCGATATTTTGTTCCCAAGGTACGTGATCCAGAGTCCACTCCTTAAAGTGGTGCAAAGTTACTTGAAATCCTATCTTCTCGAACCTTGAAACTCTTGTTTACCTGATTTACCACCAACATAGAATCACACTTGGCTTCAATGACTTCTGATCCCAAGCTTCTGGCTAGCTCGAGACCTGCAATCATGCCTCATACTCGTCCTCTTTGTTAGTTAATCTAGGAGTTTTGATAGATTGCGTAATGGTACTACCCGTGGGCGGCTTTAATACAATGCCGAACACGGACCTCTTCACATTTGAGGCATCATATGTGAAAAGGGTCCATACCCTACCATTGTACCCGAGCTTAGTAGGAGTTCTTTCTCCACTTCGGGCAGGAGGGTTGGCGTAAAATCGGCCACGAAGTTAGCTAGGATTTGAGACTTGATAGCCATTCGGGGTTGACATTCGATATTGTACCTACTAAGTTCGATGGACCATTTAGCCAATCGACGATAGCTCGGGATTATGAAAAATATTTCGAAGGGGGTATGTGGTTAGTGCACATATAAGGTGGCATTGAAATATAGTTTAACTTTCGAGATGCGCTTATCAATGCAAGTGCTAATTTTTCTAAGTAAGGATACCTAGTTTCAACATCTCCTAAAGTTCGACTTATGTAATAAACAGGGAATTGCATACCTTGCTCCTATCGAACTAGTACCCCACTTACCGCTATCTCGAACCCTGCCAAGTACAGATAAAGCTTTTTATCTACCTTGGGGGTGTGAAGCAAAGGTGGGATTGACAAATATCTCTTCAATTCTTCTAAGGCTTATTGACATTCCGGGGTCCATGCAAAATATTTTTTCTTTCTGAATAGGGAAAAGAGCTAGTGACACCTATCTGATGACCTCGAGATGAATCGACCCAGAATGACTATTCGACCTGTTAACCTTTGCACGACCTTCACACTATCAATGATTATGATGTCCTTAATGGCCTTGATCTTATCATGTTTAATTTCAATGCACCTATTTGACACCATAAAGCTGAGGAGCTTTCCCGGGCCCACTTCGAAGGCACATTTTTTTGGGTTGAGCTTCATGTTGTATTATCTCAAAATTTTGAATGTTTCCTGCAAATGATCCAAATGGTCCTCTACATGCAGGGACTTATCCAACATATCATCAATGTAAACTTTCATTGTTTTACCTATTTGTCCTTCAAACATTTTGTTAACTAGGCGTTGGTATGTAGCTCCTATATTTTTTTAGTCCTATGGGCATTACGTTATAACAATAAGTCCCAAATTTTGTAATAAACAAAGTTTTTTCCTGGTCCCCTGGTTTATCTGAATCTGATTATACCCGAATTAGGCATCGAGAAAAGTTAGGATCTCGTGGCTAGTCATGGCATCGACCATACGATCGATGTTTGGCAACGAGAAAGAATCTCTGGGACGTGCCTTATTCAAGTCCTATAACCTACGCACATTCTAAGTTTGTTTCCCTTTTTAGGGACTACAACTACGTTGGCTAGCCACTTGTGGCACTTTACCTCCAGAATAGATCCTATTTTAAGGAGTTTGGTTACCTCATCCTATATGAAAGCGTGCTTTACCTCGGACTGAGGTATCATTTTTTGCTTCACCGGTTTGAACCTGGGATCAGTGCTTATCTGATGCATGGTGATCTCCACTGAGCAAAGCAATCCATATTGTCAATAAGAATTTGGATGAGTTTTTTGCTGAGTTTAGAAGTCAACCCCGTCCCCGGGTACACCTTTTTCTCGAGCATGTATTTGATCAAGATGACCTGCTCCAACTCTTCGATAGTTGATTTGGTAGCATCAAGCTCTTCGGGAATGATGAAGGTTTGGGGAATAAGGAAATCCTCATACTCTTCTTCGATTACCCGTTGTTTCGATTCCATGGGGCTGGAGGCGATACTTGCTATTTGACCGCCTGTGTACCCTCGACGCTCAATTTCTTCGAGATCGAAGTTTCTAGTATTGGCACCACCTCCTCAATCATAAATGTCTCTTTTGCAGCATGTTGTTCTGCGTAGACTGTTTTCACTCCTTCCTATGTCTGGAACTTCATCATCTAGTGAAGAGTTGAAGGCACTGCCCTCATGTTGTGTATCCATGGTCTCCCGAGGAGCGCGTTATGCCTTGTATCACCTTCGATGACATGGAACATCATATCTTGTATGGTCTCGACTACGTTCACTACAGGATAATTTCTTCCTTTGTTGTTTCGCTTGCCATGTTGAAGCCATTCAAGACCTGGGGCGCATGTACAATTTGATTTAGTAGGCCGAATTATTCCACGACCACTGATCTGATTATGTCTGCCGAGCTACCTGGATCCACTAAAACACGTTTAACTTGAATTTTATTCAAAATAATAGAGATTACCAGGGCATCGTTGTAAGTTTCGAATATGCTTTCTGCTTCCTTATTACCGAATGATAAGACGTCCTCGGGCACATAACTTCAAGTTTGTTTTTGTCTAGTGATTGATACTTTGGTGCGCTTGAACACGGGTCATTGAGGGACATCGACTCCTCCAATGATCATGTGGATTACATGATGTGGTTTTTCTTATTCGTTTTTCCTTGCATTTCTTTTGATGAAGTGATTTTTAGCCTGATCACTTAGGAGTTCTCGAAGGTGGATCTCATTGAATAACCGAGCCACTTCTTCCCTTAGCTGCATGCAATCCTGTATTCTATGACCATATGTGCCATGATACTTGCACATCAATTTCGGGTTTCTTTGAGAAGGATCGGTCTGTATTGTCCTGGGCCACTTGGTATCTTTGATTCTCCCAATAGCTGAGACAATCCATGATGCATCTATGCTAAAGTTGTACTCTGATAATTGAGGGGCCTTGACAGGATTGGTGTGTTTATCAAACCCATTCTTACTCATGAGTCCCCTAGAATTTTGACCTCGATCGTTTCTCTGATCGCTTCGAGGAGTGTTATGGCTCGGGCCGCTATTCCTTCGATCGTTATATGGATGATACTGTTCTTTGTTGAATCTTGGTTCCTAGTGTGTTTCCCTCGATGGCTTGGTTGCGAATCTGATAGGATGAATTGAACCAAGAGGGCTCCCAACTGGTCATCCTCGACCCTTATCTTTGACTGATAATGACATCCGACTTGGTCACAATTGGATATTCAATTAAGTTCTGCTTCAACTGCCGAGATGGGATCGAGCTCCTTTCATTCATGCCCTGCATAAAGGCTTGGACTTCCCGGTCGTAGGAGACCAGTGTTAACTCAATTCTTTCCATATGAAACCGGGACAGGAACTCCCTTAGTATCTCGTCATTCCTCTGCTTTATCTTGAAGACGACCGATTTTCTCGTGGCCACCTTTATGGCCCTGGCGTGTGCTTTCACGAAGGCATATGCTAGCATAGCAAATGAACCAATAGTGTTATGAGCCAAGTTATGATACCAAATCATGGCTCTTTTTGATAGTGTTTCTCTAAACGTTTTCAACAAAACTGACTTTATTTCATCGTCATCAAATCATTTCCTTTGATTCCGCAAGTGTATGAAGTGATATACTCGTTAACGTCGGTTGTCCCGTTGTATTTGGGTATATCAGGCATGCAAAACTTTTTAGGAATGGGCATCTAAACCGCGCTTGGGGGGAATAGCTTTTGTATGAACTTTTTGGAATCTAAACCTTTCAAAACTGGGGGTGCCCTTGGTATCTGGTCTAGCTGGGAGTTATAAGTTTCCACTTTCTTATCATTTTCTTTTCTCTGGACTCAATCCTCTTGGTTAGTTCCTTGAGTATTTTCATAATCGCGGGGTCAGTCTTCGAGCCGCTTTCAACGGTCCTCTCTAATGCTGGTTCAGTACGCCGAATGTTTACTGGTTCGGCTATGTTTGGAGTTTTATTTTGGCTCTGAAGTTGAGAGATGACGACTTGCTGGGCTTGCAGCATCTCGAATATCACTTGGAGGCTGACTTCTCTTTCTTCCATTCCTCGTGTACCTTGGCCTCCGGCTCGGGATTCCCTGTGTACATCTCCTTCGGGGTTCGCTTCTAGATATTCTTTCAAAGCAGTGTGTGAACTAACATCAACAAGTTCCATATTTGGCACTTCCCCTGGGTTTATAGGTGGTACACCGACTCCTACGTTGCTGTTTTCCCAAGACCTTCGTTGTCATGAATGGGTGCATTTTGTGAAGTAGACATGTTTCAACCTGAAAATCAACAAATCTTGACAAAAAAGTATAAAAATAATGTGTGTAATGAGAATCAGTAAAGAAATAATCACTATTATTTTTAGTCCTACGGTGGGGCCCAAACTGTTTACCTCGAAAATTCGAGTAACAATTAATCTTGATTCGTAGTTATAAAGATATGTGATTAATTCAATACCAATTAATAATCAAGAAATGTGAAGTAGAAATGAAAGATAGAAGTGAATCAAACCAATAATACTTGACAGTGGTGACCTCGAGACGGTAATCTCGGGTGGCTTAGGGCAGTAAGAACAGTTAAGTAATAAAAATAAAGTAAGAACAATGGAGCTAAAGGACAATGCTGATGAACAGTAAAAAGGTAGAGAGTATATTCTTTGCTCAGTGATGATAATGTGGTTTAAAAATGATTGTGGCCCTCTTTATATAATAGGGGAGCCCTAAATAAGGAATATTCTTGGTACAACTGTCTAACCGCCTAATACGGAATAGTACCATCCTATTTTGAATTTGCGCCATGATTTTGGGATGTGGAAGGAATCTAGTTCGTTTTGGTACAAATCCACAAAGGCACTATTTCGAGGTCGAACACACTCAATCTCGGCATGCATCGTGCTTTGTACCTCGAACTCAGGTCTGGTCCCTCGAACTCGGAATTGATCTTACCCGGACTAAGGATGACCTCTCAAGTGTAGAAATTGAAGGCATTAGATCTCGGCCGTATACACTATTATATAACATTTTAACTAACTAGGAATTTTCCCGATATAAATTACTAACTGGAGACCTGGATAGCTAGAAATTCCTACTAGGGGATTATAAAAGATATACTAAAACGTCACATCTAGAATTTAAATATGTGACTTAAACCGAATTTTCAACCCCTTAATTTGCCATTAGAATATAATTTTAATTCTCTCATGTCAATGGAATTTAACAGTTTAAATATATATTTACAGAAAAATAGTTTTACTTTATTTACTAGTACTATAATTTTGCAGCGTAGGATTGCCACAACTAGTTTTGCTCGCCTTAGCTGAGGTTTCAATCGCTTTATTAGCTCTGAGGTTTAGAGATCGCTTTAGCGATGAGACTGATAATGATATCAATCGCTTTAGCTCTGAGATTTAGAGATCTCTTTAGTTTAGAGACTGATATTGATATCAAGCGAAAGTTCAATTTATATGTATTGATAAAGTAAAAGAATCCATATCGCTTGAAAAAAAAGAAGAAGAATTAATATTGTAATTTTAAATTCAACACTAATCTAATTTATATATATTGATAAAGTAAAAGAATCCGTATCGCTTGAAAACAGAAGAATTAATATTATATTGTTAAATTTAACACTAATCCAGTATATATATATATATATATATATATATATATATAAAGTAAAAGAATCTGTATCGCTTGAAAAAAAGAAGAAGAATTAATATTATATTGCTAAATTTAACACTAATCCGTGAAGTTTAGCGTTTATAGCATATTGTTCGCAATAAATTTTCGTAACAACGAAAAATAAATTGCAACAAAAATAATATGAAGAAAAAGTAATTTTTCAGGTAAATATTTGTGAGTACAATTCTATGTATCCTTGATTCTGCTCTCTAGAATTCTCCGTAATTCGAGGGCTCGAGAAGCATCCTTCTCGAATATAGGACGATGCAGACTTCCTTGTGATATATTTAATCGCCAAGAACATCGAGCAGCACTTTATTGTTACGGGTTGATCTCCGAGAAAAACTCCGTATATTACTCCTTTGTTGAAGAAATATGCATTTGATGATTGATATCTTTGTTTGTTGATGCCTTCAGCAATTGCGGAATGCTCTTCTCCAACTCGGAATGTCCTCTGAGAGTTATGTAACCCCTCTATTTATTGTTGTAGAGGATTGACAGTCCAGTTACATAAGACTCTTTTGCTTGATCCTGATTAGCCCATATCATTTTAGCCACTTGATGACCTGTGACTGTTTCTTGCTTTTTGACTTGGATTATCATATCATTTAACACGTGGTGTTACCTTATTGACCTGGAGTTTTACTGGATATGCCATGACACATGGTATAACCTGAGCTTTAAGATGAAATGGACCTTAGGCTTTAAAATATTAAAAAAGACTTATTTAATTTGTAAATTTCAGATTAATTGTTCGACTCAAAGTAGTTTAGAATTTAATCCAAATTTTCTATGGAGTAAATTGTTTTTTACATATTTATAGATGTGTTAGGGATATAGTTGATATGTCCTAGATCCAATATCATATTTTATGATTTGAACATATTTTTGTGAACCTTATTTGATATAAAATAAATATGGCATTTGATATTCTTTTATCATAGTTATTAATTGCTTGATTAATTTGATAAGATCCTTGATTAAATTTTGAGACTTGATATAGTGATGAAGATCATGATAATGAAAGTAAAGTTTCTTGTAATTCAATCTAAATTTGTTCTTGATCGTAGGATTATTAATTTGGACATTAGTAATCCGGTTAGATCAATATTTATGTGATCGTCTTATGGGATAAAGATTAGTTGATCTCATTAACTAAATTATATAGATAGATGATGCATATAGAGATATGATCATTGAAGCGACTCATTGGATAATTCCTAATGGTTATAATTATGATAAACTGTCAATAGGACATTCTCTTGAAGAATGTGATGTAACCGTTTCCTTTGACATGAGATCATCATAGTAATTGACAAGTTATTTATTGTGCTTTGATACGAGACACCTGTGGCCCTAAAGCGATAGTTGAAAGGATGTTGGGTTTGATTAAATGCTTGTCGATTTAGTGATTGATCAAGATGGAATCTATCAACTCTTGATAATGAGTTTAAGCTCCATATTGTCATGAATTATAAACGACCAAATTAAGACCTTGGCCAGGGCTATTGAATAAAAGAAGAAAAGAGTTTCTTAGATCATTCAATGGTCGATTATACAAGAATATCGACACATAGTTGGTCACCTATTAGGATTTGATAGTTGAACCATATCCTAGGGTGATCCAAAGCTATAAGGATAGAAGGAATTACTACACTATTCTCCTACTGGTTCTTGAGAGTAAATTGTATACTTCATTCAATCCGGTCGTTAAGGAGTGTTGCTAGACGCCACCCTTGATTAGTATATTGATATGATCAATTTACTACCGGCTTAGAATTGAACCTACGGGTCGCACATTAACGCGTGTTCTGGTCTTCGCTAAAAGATTAATTAACTTATTATTTGACAGTGAATTAAAGAGTTTAATTAGTCAATAAATAAAATTATTAGTTCAAATAAAATATTATTATATTCTTTACTAGCATATAGAATATAATTAATATTGTGAACAAATTAAACTTTTCTATTTGAAATAGAAAAATAAATTATATCTCTTGTTAAAATATATATATGTGATATATATAATTAATGTTTCGTATAAAAATGCATATGAAATATCAATAAAAGAATTGAAAGTTGAATCCAATTTGGAATTGGATCAATGTAAGTCCTTAAAGGACGTGTCGGCCAACACAAATCCCATTTAGAATGGGATTGAATTTTTCCAAATAAAAGGATTCCATAATTCTAATTTTGGAATAGACTTTGAGAAGGAAAAAAAAAACCAAACGCCTCTAACTTTTTCTTGTGCTATTGGGACAGTATTACAAGTTCATGTATACACAAGAGAATACGGAAAAGGGACGGAAGTGCATGAGCCGCACAAATGTTTAAGATGTTATATATTTTTGACAAGGAAACTGTTTTCCTTGTTCCATTTATTTTTAGGTTGAATCTTTGAAAAAGATTTCAGCACAAGTTTTTCGTTTAATTTGTTCATCTGTTTCATTGTTTAAAGAGTTGATAGTAAGGATCAGTCTCGGTGTGGATACGCATAGAGTTTTCGCACTATCTAAGAATTTTTGAAATGAGACTCTCTTCATCATGTACGCCTTAGATCCGATCTTTAGCATGTAATAAATTTTTAAACACCAAAAATTCTGCCTAGGATTGTTATTATCTTCAGTTGTGTATTACCAACAACTATATGCAATCCTTCAGTGGTATCAGAACCGTAGTTTATTGTGTCTAAAATTTATGTACGAAATATTTTAATATTATATTTGAAGAGTTCAAACCATAATTTATATGTCTTGTGCAATAGTCAAATCGTTAGAATGTTGATATTATTTTATTGTGGATAAAATATGCATTCATATAACTATTGAAATAGTTCATAACTTGAATTTAAAATTTTGTATTTGATACGATGGAAATCTATAATAGGTTACATAATTCTATTGTTATTTTTAATTGTCATTAGTTCATGAGATGTTAATTAATAATGATATTCTGGCATGATTACTTTTTTTGTGATATATGTGATATATAGATTAAACATGTTAGAAGCATGTTGAATTTTATTTTTACATCACGTGCTTGTTCATTACATAGTTTTGAATTATTTGTTACATGTGATGTAAATCAATTTAGGACTAAGCATGTAGACAACTTGAACTAATTTCATATGCTTAAAAGATTTGATCTTCATGTTAATAAAAATTGTTTTAATAACAATTCTCTCTTACTAAAATTTGAGTTCTTAAATAATAAAATATAAGATATTATATTATAGAGCTATCCATCAAGGTAAATAATTTTAATTTTTTTTTATAAGGAGTGGCCTGACTACCAGGAGACTTATAATTCGAGAATATGTTAAAGTTATTCATTACATTAGATGTATGGATTGAAAGAATTATTCAATTTTACACTAGATGCCTGGACCAACTGGGGGAGTATAAAATTTAATAAGTTCTTTGCTATCATGATGACTGAACTCAACTGTGCCAATAGGATCGACCTGACTATCAAGGAACTATTTGACATAAAGCTATTTAAGAAAATTGTATGGAGTTACAATTGGTAAGAGTACCTACCTTTAAAATATATGTGAGAATCGACTTGACTTACAAATGGCTCATACATATTGTTAAAAGATTCCTTTACTCCACTACCATAAATAAAGATTTCGTAAACTATAATGAGGGTAAATAGTTAAAATAATTAGTGGAAATATCATTTAGATAAAAGTCCATGTCTTTATGATATATGCAAATATGTTATTATATTATTGCCTTTTCTTTTCTATAGTTTAGATTTCTCAATATGTCTTCTATATCACTGCGTGGAATACTTGAGACCAACAAGTTGGTAGGACCAAACTTTGATGATTGGTACAGAAATTTGAGAATTATTCTCATGCATGAAAAGCTTATTGATGTGATCGATAAGTCTGCTAAGGAAGTCCTAGATAAGGATAAGGATGATGCTACCAGGATTTATCAGAGATACTTGGAAGAATGTCTTACTATCAAATGCATCATTCTCGCTTTTATGAATTTTTGAACTGCAGAGGAAACATCAGGATATGGATCCAACTGCAATCATTGAACATCTTAAGAAGATGTTTGGTACACAAAGCAGGATAGCTAGACGCCAGATATCTGTCTTTATTTAGGTCCAAATTGACTGGAAACTCTCCAGTTGGACCCTATGCCAATCATATGATTGATCTTATTGAAGAACTTGAGAAGGTTGGGCGTAAACTGGGTAAAGAACTTTCTCAAGATTTGATCATGTAGTCACTATCAGAATCCTTTTCACAATTTGTTATTAATTTCAATATGAATAAAACAGATTGTGATCATCATAAGATTCTTAGCATGCTGATTGATTATGAGAATCAACTTGCATCTGAGAAGAAAAAATGAACTATCATGTTGGTTGTAAACTCTTCTATGAAGAAGGGTAAGGGTAAAAGAAAACCTAAGAAAAACCCTGCTGCGCCCATTGGTGGTGTGACCAAACCCAAGGAAAAGAAGGCAAAACTGACCAATCTGATGTTGTATGTTTCCATTGTAAGAAAAGAAGATATTAGAAGAGAAACTGCCAGGAGTATCTTGCAACTTTAAAGGACAAGAAACAAGGTAAGACTTTAATGAAAAATATTTTCAAGGTTTCTTTAACTACTACTAATTCTTCACTGTGGGTATTAGATACTGACAATGGCTATGACATCTGCAATATGTTGTAAAGGTTCAAGATAAGTAGGAAACTAAAGAAAGGATAAGTTAATCTACAAGTTGGAAGTGATGCAAAAGTTACGACCGTAGTTGTAGGATCAATTTCTTTAATAATGCCTACGGGCAAAGCACTTACGTTGGATGATTGTTATTACGTTCCTAAATTTATTTTGAACATTATTTAGCTTCTATGTTAGACAAACATGTCTTTCCCATTAATATAGGCAATGGTATTTTCTCTATTTATTATAATGATAATTTATATGTGAATGGCTATCTCCAACATGATGTTTATGTCTTACCTAATGTGAATGCTAATTTGATTATGCAGGTTTCATGTCTTAGAAGGAAAAAAGATGATTATGTAAATCAAACATACCTTTGGAATTGTATGCTTGGTCATATCGTAGAGAAAAGAATTGATAAGTTGTACAAGGAAGGGTACCTTGACAAGTATGATTTTGAATCATATCCAACTTGTGAATCTTGTCTCAAAGGAAAAATGACCAAATCTTCATTTACTGGAAGTGGAGAGAAAGCTTCTGAATTATTGAGACTAATTCATACAGATGTTTGTGGCCCTTAAAAATTCAAGCTAGAGGTGGATATTCTTACTTCATCACCTTCACTGATGATATGTTAAGATATAGATTTGTGTATCTTATGAAACACAAGTCTGAATCTTTTGAAATGTTCAAAAGGTTACGTAGTGAAGTTGAGACGCAGACTGGTAAAAGTATCAAAGTACTAAGGTCTGATAGAGGTGTAGAATATCTTAGTGAAGATTTTACCAAGTACCTTAAAGAGAATGGGCTTATCTCATAGTGGACACCTTCAAGAACACCACAACACAATGGTGTGTCTGAAAGGAGAAATCAAACCTTATTAGATATGGTGAGATCTATGATGGGGTTCACAGATCTTCCAATAAATTTATGGGGACACGCTTTGGAAGCAGCAACATACTTACTTAATAAAGTTTCCACTAAGTCAGTCTCTACAACACCATATGAGATATAGAAAAGATATAAGCCTAACCTTAAACATATTAAATTTTGGGCTGTCCAACTTATGTTAAGATACTACAGTCTGATAAGCTTGACTCAAGATTTGGTAAGTGTTGGTTCATTGGGTATCCCAAGGAAATAATATGATATTATTTCTATCACCCTTCTGACCATAAAGTGTTTATGGCTAGAGGAGCAACCTTTTTAGAAAGAGAATTTCTTTTAGAAGGAAATTATAATAGAGAAATAGAACTTGATGAAGTTCAAGAAACTAATGAATCAACACAAATTAAATATCATGAGACCCAAGTTGAAGAACCTTTATTGGATGTTTTGAAGTTTCCAAGGAAGTTTCCATCTTCAATGGTTGAAGTTCAAGAATAGGTTAATGAACCAATTCCAAACTAAACTGAACAACGACCAAATCCAGCACAAGGTGAGCATGTTGTACAAGTACCTCTTAAAAGGTCCACACGAGAATGTCATGTACCAACTAGAACAAATTTATTGGTACAAAATGATGTATCAAATGAGGTTGATCATAATGATGATGACCCTAAGACATATGAAGAGGCTACACAAAGTTCCGATTATGAGAAGTGGAAAAAGGCCATGGAATCCGAAATGGAATCCATGAAGGAAAATAAAGTATGGACTTTAGTTTAACCTTCAAAGGATATAAAACCTAGAGGTTGTAAATGGATTTTTAAGAAAAAGATTGGAGCAGACAGAAAGGTGGAGACTTACAAAGCCCGTCTTGTTGCCAAGGGATATCATCAGAAAGAAGGATTCGACTATGATGAGACTTTCTCTCCCGTGGCAACGCTCAAAGCAATTCAGATTTTTATTGCTATAGCAACATACTATAATTATGAAATATGGCATGAAAACAACTTTCCTTAATGGTGAGCTAGAAGAGGATGTGTATATGACACAACCTGAAGGTTTCATATCTTCGTATAATCATACTAAAATTTGTGAGCTTCAAAGATCTATTTATGGACTAAAGCAAGCTTCTCGAAGTTGGAATATTCGCTTTAACAAGACAATTGAAAAGTTCAATTTTCTTAGATGGGAAGAAGAACGTTGTGTGTACAAAAACGTTAGTGGTAGCACAATTATATTCCTAGTATTGTATGTTGATGATATATTGCTTATAGGGAATGACATACTGACATTGCAAAGTACCAAGATTTGGCTATTTGAACAATTCTCCATGAAAGACATGGGAGAAGCAGCTTATATATTAGGAATAAAGATCTATAGAGATAGATCTAGGAAGCTGTTTGGACATTTCTAGTCTTTATACATTGATACCATCTTAAAGAGGTATAATATGGATAATTCCAAAAGAGGGTATCTATCGATAGATAGGGAGGATTGTCCTAAAACACCTGAAGAGAGAGAACACATGAGTAGGATCCCATACGCTAGTGCAGTGGGAGCTATCATGTATAACATGACATGTACACGTCCTGATGTGGCTTATGCACTTGGAGTTACTAGATGATATCAAAAAGATCCTGGTGAGGACCATTGGAAGGTGGTGAAGACAATTCTTAAGTATTTAAGAAGGACTAAAGATCAATTCTTCATCTAGGGAGATTCTGAGTTGAAACTTGAAGGTTATACTGATGCAAGTTTCTCTTCAGATAGAGATGATAGCAAATCTATTTCTGGTTATGTATTCACCTTAAATGGTGGTGCAGTGAGTTGGAAAAGTTCCAAACAAGCTATCGTAGCTGATTCAGTACTCGAAGCAGAATATATAGCAGCTAGTAAAGCTGCTAAGGAAGCTGTATGGATGAAAAAGTTCTTAACTAAACTTGGTGTGATTCCTTTAATAGAAGGTGCGGTTCCACTGTGGTGTGATAATACTGGAGCCATTTCTCAAACAAAAGAACCAAGATCACACAATAAATTCGAACACGTTCTGCGAAGGTATCACTTGATAAGAGAGATCATTGAACAAGGAGACATGGAGATTCAAAAGGTTGATGGAAAGGAAAATACTGTAGACCCGTTCACTAAAGCTCTTGGCATAAAGGAGTTTGACAAGCACACGTGAAAATTGGAAATGAAGTACAAGAGCGATTGGCTCTAGTGCAAGTGGGAGATTGTTAGGGATATAGTAGATATGCCCAAGATCCAATATCATATTTGATGATTTAAACATATTTTTGTGAACGTTATTTGATACAAAATATATATGGCATTTGATATTCTTTTGTCATAGTTATTAATTGCTTGATTAATTTGATAAGGTCCTTGATTAAATTTGAGACTTGACATTGTGATGGAGATCATGATAATGAGAGTAAAGTTTTTCGTAATTTAATCTAAATTTATTCTTGATCGTATGATTATCAATTTGGACATTAGTAATCCACTTAGATCAATATTTATGTGATTGTCTTTATGGGATAAAGATTAGTTGATCTCATTAACTAAATTATATAGATAGATGATGCATACAGGGATATGATCATTGAACTGACTCATTGGATAATTTTTAATGGTTATAATTACGATAAAGTGTTAATAGGATATTCTCTTGAAGAATGTGATGTAACCGTTTCCTTTGACCTGAGATCATCATAGTGATTGACAAGTTATTTATTGTGCTTTGATACCAGACACCTGTGGTCCTAGAGCGATAGTTGAAAGGATGTTGGGTAGGATTAAATGCTTGTAGAATTAGTGATTGATCAAGATGGAATCTATCAACTCTTGATAATGAGTTTAAGCTCCATATTGTCATGAATTATAAACGACCAAATTAAGACCTTGGCCAGGGCAATTGAATGAAAGAAGAAAAGAGTTTCTTAGACATTCAATGGTCGATTATACTTGGCATGGACACATAGTTTGTCACCTATTAGGATTTGATAGTTGAACCATATCCTAGGGTGATCCACAGCTATAAGGGCAGAAGAAATTACTACATTATTCTTCTACTGGTTCTTGAGAGTAAATTGTATACTTCATTCTATCCGGTCGTTAAGGAGTGTTGCTAGACGCCACCCTTGATTAGTATATTGATATGATCAGTTTAGTATCGGCTTAGAATTGAACCTATGGGGTCGCACATTAACGAGTGTTCTGATCTTTGCTAAATGATTAATTGACTTATTATTTGACAGTTGAATTAAAGAATTTAATTAATCAAATAAATAAAGTTATTAGTCCAAATAGAAAAATAAACTATATCTTTTAATTGAAATATATATATGATATATATTTAATTAATGTTTCATATTAGAATGCATATGAAATATCAATAAAAGGATTCAAAGTTGAATCTAATTTTGAATGTGATCAACGTAAGTCCTTAAAGGACGTGTCGGCCAATACAAATCCCATTTAGAATGGGATTGAAATTTTCCAAATAAAAGGATTCCATAATTCTAATTTTAGAATGGACTTTGACAAGAAAAAAAAACCAACGCCTCTAACTTTTCCTTGTTCTATTGGTACAGTGTAACAAGTTTATGTATATATACGTATCGTCAAACACAAGAGAATACGGAAAAGGGATGAAAGTGCATGAGCTGCACAAATATTTAAGAGGTTATATAGTTTTGACAAGAAAACTGTTTTCCTTGTTCCCTTTATTTCTAGGCTGAATCTTTGAGAAATATTTTAGCACAAGTTTTTTTTTTAATTTGTTCCCGTCGTTCATTGTTCAAAGAGTTGATAGCAAGGACCGGTATCGGTGTGGATACACATAGAGTCTTCACACTATCGAAGAATTTTTGAAACGAGACTCTCTTCATCACGTACGCCTTAGATTCGATCTTTGACATGTAAATAAATTTTAAACACGAAAAGATCTGCCTAGAATTGTTATTGTCTTCCTCTGCATGTTACGAACAATTATATGCAATCCTTAAAGATGCCCCCTACTTTAAGCCTCGTCACAATATAAACTTGTCGAGTCTTGATGATGAGATTTGAAGTACCGGTGAATAACACAATCCTTTGAATCAACCTCTAGTATTTTCTCGCGGCTTACTTCAAAGTGTGCTTTCAATGGATTGACTCTTAATTTCTTGTAATGCTAAACGAATAAATATCCAAAGTCAATATTATATTATTGTAATATGATTTGTCTTACTTGCTTCCAAGCCCAAAATTAATGCACGTTGATACACATTAAGAAACTTACGGCTCATGCAATTTTAATTTGACTGGGAACACCGCCCTTAAGCATCTATAAATAGACAAGAATTGGGGCCTCAAAACGCAGGAGAAGAACGAGATCACCGCAAGCTAGGGCAAGAAAATCGCTGTCTTCAAAATCTCTAGCCAAGAATCTGTTTTTTTTTTTTGCATGATATATGGTCTTCTTTGCTTATTTTTTATTTCCTGTTCTTGCCTTAAATTTTTTGCAACGTACTACTATGTTTTTTCTTCCTGTAGATTTGTACTACAAAACAATAGCAGGCTACTTATGGATGTGCCATCCTTCCTGTAAAGTTGTTCATCTTGTACTATTGGGGACTTCCGTTCAACATCCAAATTGGAGAGGACTAGATGTACTGCACTGCTATTCCTCATGATGAATTAAAGTATATTTCATAATGTTTCCCCATGTTGATTTGGAAGATAGCATTGTCAGCCTCGATGCCCATCATACCGAATCGAAGCATTGTGCTACGGGCATCGTAACTGTAGAACAAAAACGTCGTGCTATGTCAATGATATTCATTAATCGAGCTGATCATCGTGTTACTCACACCGTATCTGCAAAAATGTCATCTTGTTGACACCGGGGCTCCAAAATCTTTTCTTATTTTTGCAGGTTTTCAAGAGAGTATAACATCAACTTGGTACATCCCTTCTTACAGCTTGACAAGAGGCATTTAGAGTATTCCTAAGTGAGCTTGATCGACGAGCCATATCCCCACTTTGCAACATGCAAGCGAGACTATGGTACATCTCAGCCTTGCGACTTGGCAAGAAAGAGGCTTGGAGCTCGAGCGACTATATTTCATCCTTAGCGACAAGTGGTTGCAAACCTTTGTAAAATTATTAATTCCTTGATGTAGGAGCGATGAAATCTGAAGCTTCTTACTTTCAAAGAATCAAGACTTAAAAGTTACATCACTTAAAGAATTCATGGATAAATTCCTTGAGGATTAGCTGGAGTCGACTTTTGAAGTTGGTATACATATCTGACATTTTGACTTTATAGCACTATATATTGTTATCAAAACGTATATATCTCAAGCTAGAATGTCCAAATCACAAGCCATCTATGCCATTGGAAAGAATACTCAGAGATAATGAAATCTTCAATATGTCATAGAAGAATTCCTAGCAAATTGTCCGCATCAACTTTCTGAACTTGGCCCATCTATCTGCGAAATTGCTTTTCAGCTTTACGCGCTTTGGTGAAAAATTCATATCTCAAGCTACAAGTGTCGGAATCGTCAGCCGCCTGTACTGTTAAAAAGAAAACTATAATTTATGCAATACTTGAAGATATCATGGATGAACGCCTTTCGGGTTGCCAGCAACAGTAGTTTGAAATTGTTCCTAATATTTGCCGCACTTGCTTTTCAGACTGGCGCACTCTTGCCAAAAAGTTCTTGCCCTGAGCTACACTATAAGGGTATGCATCATAAATGAGTTATATAATTGGAAACTGAACATTCAGAGCTTCAACATAGCCAAATTTCAGGGTAAAACACTCTCTAGGTAGACCTGTACGATTTTTTAAAACTGCTTCACATGTCTGCCCAGCTAAGTTTTCAGCTCTGTGCACCTTTGTCAAAAAATTCATAACTTGAGCTAGGAGTGTCAGAACTGCAATCAGTCTGCTCCATTGGAAAGAAAATCATAGATATGCAACACATAAAACTTTTATCTCAAAAAAACCTCTCGGGCTAGAAACAGAAAAATATTGAATGTCGAACTGACCGCTGGGAACTTTTAGGTTTGCGTGCTTTCGGCTAGAAAAATTATATCTTGAACTAGGAGCATTGAAATCACAACAATTTTATCCTATGAAATTCGGACATCGAGAAATATAATCTTGTTAAAGATGAAGCTCCATCCATTCTTAGTTAGCCTAATAAATAATTTTGAATTTGATTCTATTGCCTTGTAATGGATTCAGCTATCATCACAAATCTTATCTCTTTGTTTATTTCTTTTGTAGACTTCGAAGGAGATCAAAAAGTCACAGTGTCAGACTAAGAAGGTACACAATATTTAGATATTTTGAGCAACCAAAACGTGCAAAACCTCCCTGCAAACGACGAACTTGTTGCGTAGAGGCTATCATGTGGAAGTACTCATTTCCCAAAAGTCGTATGTACTCGAAGTTTTGATATCCATGAAGCTTGCCCAATGTTATCGCTAATAATGGAACTTCTGGGAGCGAGGTTCATGCTCATGTATGGGAACTTCAAATAACAGAAGTAGGTCATTGTGCCCACGACTCAACAACAAGACACGTAGTTAAGGGATTATAGAAGCTGTTAAATGTCATGGGCACTCCATCAAGGACGATCCATCATATGGAGAAGTCACGAACAATTTGGAGACCATGCTGATCTTTCGATCGTTTACCTGACTTTAGGTTCCTTGTATTTCACGATGTCTCATTTTGCTTTTAACATTGATGTACATAACTCTTTCTACATTGAACCAGTGAAATATCTTTTATGCTTTGGCACCAAATTGTCTTCTTTTCCTCAATTACATATGCTCTTACATTCGAAAGAATTAATATGATGATCTCATGAAGCCAAAACCTTGTTTTTTTAAAACCCAATGGACTGAACTTAAAATGAAACTCTAAGCTGCTTGCATACCTCGGTGAAGAGGATCAAGTCATAATATAGTTCAACGGAATGAGTTCTTTTTTATTTTTTTGGCTTGAATTATATCAAAGACGCCTCTTTCGATGTTTTCAACCTAGCAGACATTTTGTTTTTTGGGCCTTACACAGTTTAGACTCATACGGGCCATGAGTGTTGCAACTTGGAGTTTAGGCTCATGCATCAAGGAGAGTCATGACTTGTAGTTTAGGATCCTATGTCGAGGAGAGTTGGTGACTTTCATGGAAAGTACTGCTTTAGAAGTTTTCCGTTGATCGGACAAATTCTAAGACTATCTTTATCAACCATTTTGTATGTGCCACTTGAATAGGCTTCCTTCATAACATATGGCCCATCCCATTTTGAGGTAAACTTGTCACCTATGCGTTTGTTGAGGATTATGGGTCGTCGAATAGCAAGGGCTAAGTCTCCCACTTGGAATGATCATGGCCGCACTTTCTTGTTGAAGGCTCTAGCTAGTCGAGCTTGATAGCACTCCAATTTTTGTCACGCTTCTAATATTTTCTCATCCAATGCCTCTAACTCTACAAGGTGAAGTTGAGCATTCTCTTTAGACGTAAGTCCTTCTTGGATTATGATCCACAATGATGGAATTTGTTGCTCCAACGGAAGGACTGTTTCCACGCCATATACCAAAGAGTAAGGAGTTGCTTGTGTAGTTGTTCTGAAGATAATCTGGTATGCCCACAAAGCTTCACCAATTTTCTCATGTATTTCTCTCTTATTCTTTGCAACAACTTTCTTCAAAATATTACTAAGTGTCTTGTTAAAAGCTTCAGCAAGGCCGTTGGCAGGTGCATTATACATTGAAGACTTATGTTGTTTGAAACCGAATTTCTTACACAGGCTCTTCACGAGCTTGTTGTCAAATGGACTTCCATTATCAGTGATTATGTATCTTGGTATGCTATACCTAAAAATTATATACGACTTGATAAAATCAAAAACAATTTCCTTTTTCACCTCCTTGAGTGGAACAACTTCAGTCTATTTAGAGAAGTGGTCCAACAACATCAATTCCCCATGCATCAAAAGGGCATGAAGCTACAGTTGGGTAATGTGGCTCTAGAGGTTGGTGGATGTAGTTGGGATGAAATTGGCATGCTTGAAATCTTTTGGCATGATACATGTAATCCTTCACCATTGTCGCCCAGTATCAGCCCATCCTCTTGATGTGAAGCTGAAGATTTGGACCAGATTGGTGTGCTCCACATGAGCCATATTGTGCTTCCTTTATCGCTTGGCGAGTTTCTTCCTTGTCAAAACATCACAGGAATAGTCCTTCAAAAGAGCGGTGAAACAGTGTCCCCTTATAGAAAATGAATCATGGTGCTCTTCGTTTGATGTCTGTTCTTTGTCGCAGATCTTCAGGTAACTTTCCATGTGCAAGCTACTCTATCAGTTGTTGCCTCTAATTTTCTTCTTCAATCACTCGAATAGACATAAGATGGATTTCGTTGATTTGAAGATCCAGAAGTCTAGGAATAACCCATTGATGACACACATATACCTTTGTTGACTTATTCTCTCCAAGTGCCATCGTCGTGGCTAAGTTAGCCAATGAATCAACCTTGCGATTTTCTTCTCTTGAGATGTGGTTTAAGAACACTTGGTCGAGTTTTTCAAGTAAACCATAGGCGTATTGATAGTATGGCAATAGATCTTCCTTCTTTACCTCGTAAATCACCAAAAGTTGGTTGATGATTAGCTTAGAGTCGATGTAGATCTCCAACTATAGAATCTTTATTTTAATTCCATTTTGAGACCGATGATTAAAACTTGGTACTATGCAGCATTATTGGAGCATGTTTCACCTAAAACAAAGGAGAATGGCAAGACTTGTCTTTCTGGAGAGATCAACACAACACTTGTCCCCGTATCGTTACAACGTGCAGATCCATTAAAGAACATTTTCTATGGTGGAAACTCTTCGATGAACAAAACATCTTCATCTGGAAACTCATCTGAAAGCTCCCATTCCTCCGGAAGTGGGTGATTAGCTAGAAAATTGACTAGTGGTTTTCCTTTCATAGATTTTTGAGGTGTGCATGAGATCTCATGTTGGTTAAAAAATATGGACCATCTTGCTAGACGTCCATAAAGAACAGGTCGAGTCATCACGAACTTCAAGGGATCTGTTCGAGAGATGAGTTGTATGGTTTATGCTTCAAAATAATGCCTTAGCTTCTTTATCGTATAAAGTAATGCTAAGAATATTTTCTTGATAGATGTATAGCTCATCTCAGCTCCTATCAAAGTTTGGCTAAGGTAGTACAATGCTTGTTCCTTTCCTTCCTTATTCTCTTAAGCAAGAAGTGCTCCAAGTGAACGTTCCTATGCTGCGATGTAGAGTATCAATGGCTTCCCAAGCATTGGCGCCCCTAACAGTGGTGGATTCAGCAAGTATCTTTTGATGCTTTCAAAAGCATTTTGATATGACCGATCCTAATGAAAAGTTATATCCTTCCTCAATAGATGATTGAAGGGTTGACACCATTTGGCTAGATTAGAGATGAACCTCCGGATGAATGCTAAGTTTCCTTGGAGACTTCGAAGCTCTCTCATGTTCTTTGGCTTGGGAATTTTTTGAATGGTGTCAATCTTTGCAGGATCAACTTCAGTTCCATGATGACGCACAATGAAGCCAAGAAAATTTCATGAGGTAACTCCAAATGCACACTTGAGTGGTTTCATCTTCAGGTCAAATTTTCTTAACCTTTCAATAAAAATTCGAAGGTCTTCAAGGTGGTAACACCTACTCTTCGTCTTCACCACCAAGTCATCGATGTGGCATTCAACCCTCTTATGAAGCATGTTGTCAAAGATGTTTTGCATCGCGCTGTTGGTAGGTGTGAGCACGTGATTTTTGCCACGTTTAAATTACTCCAATAGAATTCATTAGATTAGAATTTTTCTTTGAGTATTTTAATTTTTAGGAATTAATTGCATGATTTTGTGTTTTTGCTTGCATTAAAAAATGAAAATTATAAAAATAGCATACTTGGATTTAGGACCTAATTCTAGATTTTGGATTAATTGAAGATCATTGAAAATAAGAGAAAAATAACAAAAAATAGTCATTTTTACATTTGTTTAGTTTTCTTTTTAAACTAGGATTTAGGCTATTTTAGAAGTTAATTAATTTTAATTGTAGAATTTAAATGTGGTCTTGCCTATTCTAATTTTTGTACTTGATAAAATCTGAAAAGATTAAAAAAAAGAATTAAATAACACACAAAAAGAAAAGAAGAAAATAAATACAAAGAAGTTTAAATTAAGAAAAAAAATCAAGCCATCAAATTTTGGGCCATTATTTGATTACAATTCAAGCCCAAACCCTAAGCCCAATTCAAAACCAGCCCAATTGCACCCCAAAACCGGTCCAGACCCCTCCTCATCGAAACGACACCGTTTGGTACCTGGCTCATCTTGTCCATTCATTCCTCATCATCTAACAACCCTAGTTCGATCATGGAGTTTAAATAAAAATGTCCAAACACATTAGAAACCCTGGAGACCACTTCATCTTCCTCGTACCTACTCTCCACCACCCTCCGCCTCACCGACACCGGCCGGAAATCGTCGCCGGTAGCGGCGAAGCTCCAACCAACCCCAAATGAACACCATTAAATCCTCCCCCTCTCCTCTTTCAAACACCCCAAACATCACCCCTCGAATATTAGCTAGCTCGTCGAATATGCAAATTTGTGGACGCCGCCTCCGCCGTCCACGGTGGTGACACCATCCAAACGACCCCAGTTTTACACCATAATTCTCGTCTTCATCTCCCAAATCCATATCCAACCTTATTTTCCCTCAAATATTAGCCGGTTCCTTCAAATTTCAAATCGAAAATCCAGACCAAAACATCGACTCACCCAAATCCGACAAAATTTACACCCTATACTCTCCTCATGTCCCTCTTCCAAAATCCTTGGTCATCTTCGTTCGAATCATCATGCATGCTTTTGAATTTCAAAATCCCAGAAGGACAGAACCCTAGAGGCTCGAAGATGTTCGACTGTTCCCAATCTTTTAAGCCTAGAGTTGATTCAAGTCACCAAAATGATGCTTCCGTTTGTTTATGGCGAAGGACAAATGGCTAGCATCATTTTGGGACATGAATCGGATTCCAATCCCTTCAGCTTTGAATAGATAAGTCGTTTTTAGTATAAACATAGCTTTCGTTAATTCATTCATGCTTGCTTTCTTCTTTCTTTTTTCTTTTCTGGCAGTAGTCCATACTTCATGGTTTTTTATGTTTGTTTAGTTTTTAATTTTGTGATTTGTTGTTAGGATAAGTCCACGAATCAGTGCTGTTTATTAGTTTTACCTGATAAATTCATGTTTTATTGACAATTGCCTGTAGCTTGATTATTTGAGTTGATAGGGATTCATTTAGGGTTAAGAAAAATAGATCTAATTAAATGTAGATTGTTTGGGTATTACTGTTTTCTATAACATTTTACTCTGTTTCGAATTCCTTTTAATTGTAGTTTGCTGCTCTTTAGTGATCCATTTAATTAATTTTAAATTAGGTTCATTAGGTTATAGGATTACTAATTCAATTTTAAGAATTACTTAGACATAGCTGAATGATTTCCAGAAATGCCAGGTTAACCATGGTTAGTTTAGAAGGGTTAGGCTAGTTTTGACATAAGTTTGTAATTTAGATTGAACAAAAGGGTAGTATAGGCTTTTATATAAGAGAAATCTTGCATGTAACTGATTTGGAAACCCCTAGAACATTCTAGATGGGGTTCCAATCAGAATATTAAGATTCTAATGTAGTAACTTGAGAAACAAGTCAGAAAATGAAGGACTAATTAGTATAAAAAACAAAGAATGAAAAAGGGACTTAGAGGTAAAAAAATAGGAAGGTTTCCCTAAGCCTTGCCTATAAAAAGACATGCCATTGCCTTATTGAACAGGTTTTGAACCCTGAAAAATTCCCAAAAAGTTCCACCTCTGAAAATTTCCCCAAAACACTCCTAATTCAAATCTCTACAATTCAAAAACAAAATAAAAATGTTGTTAGTCTGAACATCTGAAAGTTTTCCCTTCAAATTAGATCATTTAGTTCCTAAAAAACAAACAGAAAAATCTAAACAAATATTGTTCTATTGAAGTTTCAAGTGAATTTCAAATTCTAGTGTTTGATTTGCATCATTTAGCCTAGGGACTGATTGCTGAAGTTTTCTGGAGTTTCGTGGGTTAATTTTGAGTGTGTTTGAGTTCAATCGAGGCTATTTTGGGTTATTTCGTTAGTTACTATTCATTTTTCCTTATTCCTGGGTTGCAATGATACAAATATTGGCTTCCAATTGACCTGATTATGGTGTTACTGCTGGTTTATCACGGGTGGTTGTTGATTTGCTACTGCTAACTCCTTTTTCCTTCATTTTGCTTTAACTCAGGTATATTTTCAAATCTCAGGTGTTGTGATATTGAATACATGTGTATGACTATTTTTGTCGAGAAGGAATATTGAAGAACTTCTTTGTTTTCCTTTATTTACATGAACATGTTCTGATTCGTATGCTTAGACGTTAATTCAACAGTGTTAGTTAGACTACTAGTTATTTGGTATTAATTGGACTGTATAATTGATTTTAATGTAGACTATGTTAGTTCATATGATAACATATGTATAGCTCCGGATGACTGTGAAATCTTGACCATTGTAGATCACAAAAATGATTATATTCCAATAAAATAGGATCTTTGAATTTGTTGTTTAGCAATTCTGTTTAGATCTGAAAAGAAAATTTAGAATTAAGTTGATTATTGTACCGATTTGGAATGCTTCTTCTGCTTGTTTGTCAAATCTATGAGTCTGAGTCATTTAGGGCTTTTTCAATAATTTCGTTTGGGTTTATCCATAAGCCCAAGGCTAATATCCCACATCACTTGTGTTGAGCCACAACATGCAGATGCCAGGCCTCATCCCAGGCCTACGTGTTCTCCCAATTGGGCTTACCTCGAGGCCCAAAGGCTGGTAACCATCACAAAAACGACTTTACCTTATGCTGCTGGTCCAAAGTCAAAGAAAAACTAACGTCAAGGACCTGAACTTGCTTTGGGTCTTGAGGTTTAAATTTATAACAAAGAGTTGGGGCCTTCCAAGCTAGGCAGCATATTTGAATTAAGAGGCTATCCTCTTGCTCAAGTGTGAGCCTGAGCTTGTTCGAATACTTTACAGTAAAAGCCAATTAACAACGCTAATTAATTAGCTCCTATTAGAGATAAATTTGATAGAAAATAATAGTTTGCTCTAGGTTGACCTTCTGAAAATACAATGAGGTGCGTCACGCCAAATGGAAGCCCATATACTGCGTGGCCCCTATTTATATGCTTATATTAAAATACCTAGAAGTTTGGGACATGCTGTTTAGCAAACTTCACAGCTTCCAGCAAAGATAATAACACGTTAGTCGCTTTTAGGCGCGTCCTTTAATAATTTTACCTTCTTAAATACGGGTGTGCATTTCATGTGACCCAAATTCAAATCCCAAAATGTTGGATAAAATGCGTCGAGGATCCGTGTGTATTTCATGTGACGTGATCCAAAAATATGTTTTTAAACGATGTTCACTTTCCCAAGTTATTAATTCACAGTGGTAAACAATCCTAAAAATGGCATTATAAGAGGGCATGTATTGAAATCAGATTTTAGCCAATTATAAGAGTTTAAGCGACCGTTCTAAAACCACGGGATCCAGGGGTGCCTAACACCTTCCCTCGGATCAATAAAATTCGTTAATTGGAATTTCTGGTTCGCAGACTCCATTTGGGAAGTCAAAAATTTCCTTGATTTGGGATTCAAAATAAACCGGTGACTTGGGACACCAAAAGCCAAGACTATCCCAAGTGTCGACTCCAAATAAATAAATAATCTCATTTCGAATAATGTCACTTAAATTGGAAAAACTCCCTTACACATTTACCCTTCAGGATAGCCGTGTAAAAAGGATGTGTGACAGCTCTGGCAACTCTACTGGGGTTCGAACCCAGCATCTATGGTTCATGGTTCAAGAATTCGAGCTTAGTATAACTGTTATATTTGGCTTTATCTAATTTTCCTACATGTTTCATGCCTAATGTGCTAAATGCTTACTGCTTTGATATTGGATGAATTGTATATATAAACTGTTACGAATCCCTTCCTCTCTCTGAGTCTTCTACGTCATGGAGAAGGGTGCACTTCATGTGAGTCTCTTGTGGTTAGAGTCTTTTCCCAATTAGAATGAGGTTCAGATAAGCTGCTAAGCCGACGGAGCTTCTGTATCTCCGGTATGCCCCCCCGGCTCGAGTTATCCGCTCGGGTAAGCTAGGTCTAGAACAATAAACCAAGGGTTTAAACCTAGTATAACAAAACCTCATGCCGGATCCCTAGTAGGAACTTTAGTTTGCATCACGTGCATTTGTCTTAGGGGACTCAACACAGTGATTGGGCCCGTCTAGGACAGGTGAACTGAAATGAAAAGACCATCCTGATGTATCTTACGTGCTACTTGTGCATTTATTTGCTTTGGATTTGCATGTTGATCGGCTTTCAAATAAGGAGAGAAAATAGAGAAAATAGTAGTGTTAGGGCTAGATGAGAGCAACCAGTTTCGGAAAATCAATGTTCAAATAGTACCGAAATGCTGCCGAATTTTTGAAAAAAAAAAGCAAAGGAAAAAAATGAGACTTTTTAACAAATTTGGTTTTGACAAAACATTTTTTCCCCGAACAGCCACCCCGAGTCATTTTAAATGGTTTGTGGGCACGTCCTTAAAATCTTCCTCTTAGAAGTGCTGAAAGGCCATATCGGCAAAACCAAGTCCTTGTTTTCCTAAATGAAGAAAGTTTTGCAAAAAATAGTCATTTTTCTCTTTTAGGTCAAAATAAATCAATAAATCCTCTTTAAATAAATGTGCAAGATGAATACCACTGATATCTAACCCTTCTCTGTCCTGAGTGAGATCCATTTGAAGCTTTACATGTGGTGGAATGACTTGGGAAAAGGTAGCGGAGAAATCGTGGTCAAGATTTTGGGTGGTCTCATTGGATTGTTAGACATCAAACCAAGAACAGATATTATGGAATCGTTGATACCATTCAGGGAACAAACTCGTAACGTATTCCGGTTCTTGGACTTTGAGATTACACCCACACTAGAGGAGATTGCGGGATATGCGGTTCTCAACAGGAACCTCAGGAGTAGATATCCATTAGCACCAAGACCGGTAACCATCCATAGATTCTTGGACTTGTGGAGCATTCGTCGAGACATTCAAGATAAGCATCTATTATAAGGGTGTTGCACATTTCATTTTTTATACCACCGATATGGCAACCCCAAAGGTTTTGAGGAGCCCAATACCGGTTTAACACATGCTGGAAACAAAGATAAATGGGAGAACCTGTGGGGATTGGCATTAATGGTAGCTTTTCTGGGAATCGTCGTCTGTCCAAGAAAAGGACAATCACATAGACATTGGCCTTGTAGGGATGTTGGATGTTTCCACGAAGAAGCCTACTAGCACAGTGGTTCCTTTGATTGTGGAGGAAATGTATCGAGCCTTTACCATGTGCCGAGAGGGTATGAAATTCTTCCAGGGTTGCAATCTATTGCTACAACTATAGATACAGGAGCACCATTGTCATCGCACAGGGTACATGAACTATGGGTTGACCGGGTTGAGTTGCATTGAAGAATATGGAACCCGAGTCACAGGTATTGAGTTCCCCGAGGGCAGTGAGGCTTGGTTGTCATGCTTGAGATCTTTGACTGCGGAAAAAATTGAATGGGCTTTCGGATGGCTTCCCGCTACTGAGGTTGTATACATATTAGCAGAAGTGCCTTATATTCTTTTGATAGGCGTTCGGGCATCCAACCCTATGCTCCTTACCGAGTCCTGCGACAGCTAGGAAGATTCCAAACCATCCATGGTGACGAAGATCTGAGTAAACAAGTCATCGAATTAGGTCCAAAAGCTGCATTCCCAGAAGGAAATATTCGCCAAATATGAAATGAATGCAAATGCCTGGAGCCTAAAACCATAGTGCGAGATCGGACTAGGGGCAAAGTAGACCCTAAATACTTGGTCTGGTTTGGCAAAAGATTTCAAATTCCTGAGAGGCTCGCCAAGAGGCCACATGTTCAACACTTCACTGATGGAGCTCAGGTTAAATAGGATTGGTTAGCTAAAGAGAAGGAATACAGGGCCTGAATAGGAGCATTGGAAAAACAGGTTCAGGATCTCCAGTTTGAAAACAGCTTGCAAGCCGCGGCAGATGAAAGTGAAAAAAACAAAGCTGACACAAGAGAATGAAGCCATCAAGGCCCAAATCCAACAAATGAAAATAGATGCTAAAAACCAAGAAAGAAGCCAGTCCGATGAGAGATTCATAAAAGATCTGAAGAAACAAGTCATAGAATGTCAGGACGAATTGGAAAAATCTGAAGGGAACATGGAAAAACTTTGGACACAATGGGCAAAGAAGACAGAGGAAAGAGCCCAGTTTGTACAACAAATGAAAAGGAATTATGAGGGAACCATTACTAATATGAAAATAAAAATGAATGCCTTTGAAGATAAGGCAGCCCAGTAGGACAAGGAATTTCAGGCTGAGAGAGAACACTACTTTGGGCTAATCGTTGAAATAGAGAAGGAAATAAAACTGTTGCAAGACCATCACTTCCATGACTCCCAGGTGTTAGAAGCTCCCAACAGATAAGCTGACTACTCCAATAAAAGGGCCAGATCAGGGAAAGAATCGAAGGCATTGCAGATTATATTCTCATAAAATGTTAGGCCGATGAATGAATGGGCTGTACCACTTTCTTTACTACAGTGATGATATTTGTTCATCAGGTTATGAATGATTTGGAGCAGTTACAAAGGGGTCTTGCACGTAGGCCCTTGGCAGGCCCCAGGATTTGAAGCTTTAATGTACTCTTGACCTAGTTTAATCATCGAGTTTGTATTTTGTCATTTCGAGTTTATTTTGTAACTTTCCTTTTTAGAAAACAAATAGTCTAGCACCTTTGTAATCAGAGTTTTATTAATAAAAATTTGAAAATCCCCAAAAATTGTTTCCTTATTTTTTGCATGAACTATGCTTGGTCTGATTCATGCGAGGTCATGATGCGTAGGCAATCTTCATAAGATTCGACCATAACCCTAAAAAGGAAAAAAACAAGAAAAGAAAAAGGGGAAGAGAGAAAAGAAATGAAAAGAAAAAACCTAAGAGAAAACCCAAAAGAGGGAAGAAAATAAATGAAAAACAAGAGAGGAAAAGAAAAAAAGAGAGAGAAAAGCAAGAAAAACAAAGAAAAAGAAAGAAAAATGGAATTGAAAAGCCGGGAAAACACATGCAACCATTGCAAACATGTAGACATCCGTTTAACTGTATAGGTGCATCACACTACAATGTGCGATTCCCTATCTGTTACTTGTCTCAAACTAACGGTTTGTTGTTGTCAATTCTAGCTTAGGTTTTTAGAAATAGTGGTTGGTTTTTGGTATGCTGGCATCATATTGGTATTTTACCAGATCAAAAGGAAGTACAGAAATATCGTCTGAAATGACCTTGCCGGCAATTCCCATCTCTGAAGATAGCCCAATTTCAGGCATTCCGGCCTCAGAATCAGTAGCAGCCAAGGAAAATAGGATCCTATGCCATAGAGTCATGGAGATGTGGGATGCATGGATTAATGGAAAAGAGCCTCCGAGCGCCATCCCTGGATTCCCCGAGCTCCTCCCTAGATTAGGGGGTACTTCCACTATTCCCATTAGTCATCCAAACATCCTATTGGGACATCCCACTATATCAACCAATTTTGTTGGAGCACCTTCTGAGGTCCGCCCTCAGGTGTTCACATCCGGCATAGTCCCCAATATCTTTATGGCTCCCCCATGTGCGGCCACTACACTGCTCGCATTGCCTAGATCCACGTTCGATCCATCAACCGTTACATTTCAAACACCTACTTACCAAACTCAGCCTCCTCAATACCCCACCTACACTTATCCTCAACCACCATTTGAGTTCACACCAGCGCAAGATAAAACTCTCAAATCTTCTGAACAGGACGAGATGGCGAAAAGAATGAGGAGCCTTGAGCAGAGTATAAAGAATATGCAAGGTTTGAGTGGGAAAAAGAGTGTTCTTACACAGACCTGTGCATGTTCCCGCACGTGAACTTACCCATGGGATTTAAAACGCCAAAGTTTGAAAAGTATGATGGGCATGGCGATCCCATTGCCCACCTAAAGAAGAATTGCAACAAATTGCACGGGGCTAGCGGAAAAGAAGAGTTTTTGATGGCGTACTTTGGAGAAAGCTTAGTAGGCATATCCTCAGAGTGGTATATGGAACAAGACGTCTCACGATGGCACATTTGGGATGATCTTGCCAGAGATTTTGTAAGGCTGTTTCAATACAACATCGACATCGCACCCGATAGGAACTCCTTGGCAAATTTGAAGAAGAAACCTTCAGAACGTTTCAGAGAATATGCTATTAAGTGGAACAAACCGGCATCGAGGGTGAAACCTCCAATGGACGAAATAGAAGTCGTCACTGTTTTCCTTTAGGCCCAGGAAGCAGATTACTTTCAAAACATGATGTCGGTCATGGGCAAGCCTTTTGCAAAAGAAATCAAGATTGGTGAAATGGTAGAAAACAGTTTGAAAATTGGAAGGATTTTGAGTTAGTCGGCCATTAGAGTAACCTCCCAGGCCAACCATGGCGGGTCTAGAGGAGTTACAAGGGGCAAAAAGAAAGAAGAAACCTCGATGGCAGCATCAGGTATGGGAAAATATCATGCCCCTAGGACGATGTTCTCGAGAAGAACCCCTCAACATTATTATCCTCACCAAGACATGCCTTATGCTCCTCATCCATATGCAGTTATGAACGCTCAACCATTTTCATGACTGTAGCAGTAGGCCATCAGGAACCAGGCTCCGAGAAACCAACCTTCCCATCAAAACCACTATAACCCTCTCCCTCCTCAAAATAGCTTCCATCCCCATGAGCCACCCAGAAGGCAAAATTTTACGCTAATCGGGGAGTCTTATTCCAGCCTGTTCCCAAAACTTGTCCAGTTGGGTCTACTGCAGCCTATGCCTCCGAACGGACAAAACCCTGAATTGCCTTCTTACCAACGGGGTGCCCGATGTACTTATCATTTGGAGGCTGAAGGGCACGACACAGAAAATTGCTGGACTTTGAAGCGAGCTGTAGAAGATTTGATAGAGCAAAGGAAAATAGTGTTGATAGATGAGGATGTCCCTAATGTGACCAAAAACCTATTGCTGGCCCAAAACAACGGACCGATTATCGGGATGATCTATGAGGACAAAGAATTCGACCCGGCTTTGAAGGCCATAATTGCCATTGCCGACGCGGATAGAAAACCATGATCTTCCCCAAAGAAAGATGAAGGGAAAAGAAGAAAGAAACCACGTGCCCTGAATTTGAAAAGAAAGTTGAGGTTAAGACTGACGCGACACCCTTCAAAGAAGCTGTCCTTTATGTCCCACGAGGTCGTCGGGAAAAGCAGTTGACTCTTAGTCCCCAAAAGAGATTTGAGTTGAACAGGATTACTCAGATGTACATGCCCAATGGAACCTATGTGGTGCAAGGACTAAATAATCCACCAAGGCTGAGTGAGCCCGTGGTGGTTCGTCGTGCACCTCAGAGGCCTATGACAGACCCCACTGCAGTCCCTTGGAGTTATCATGAAATGGTGGTGACATATAAAGGTAAAGAAATCTCTAGAGAATCTCAAGAATGTTACCCTGTAAAGAAATACTCTGACTTGGAAGAAGTGGAAAACGCCACCAAGAGGTGATTCCTTCCCAAGAAGCCAGTGAGCGCCGAAGAGGTGGATGTTTTCTTTCGAAAGATGAAAATGGCAGACTATGAGGTAGTGGACCAGCTTCGGAAGTCCCCTGAACAAGTCTTATTACTATCCTTGCTGATGGAATCTCCTGAGAACCAGAAGGTACTAGCCAAAACTCTCAATGAGGCGTATGTGCCAGCTCAAACCTCTATGGAACCCAAAACTCTCAATGAGGCATACGTGATAGCAGAAAGATTCTTCGCTGTTAATCAGATCACATTCAGTAAAAATGACCTGCCCGAGAAGGAGCCGCTCATAACAAAGCCCCGCATCTAACCGTCAAATCCGAAGGTTATTATCTCAAAAGGGTAATGGTAGATAGAGGCTCTGAGGTGGGAATATGCCGACTTTCAACATTACAGTGAAAGGAAATCGGGACGGAGAAGATTCGTACCAACAATGTATGTGTTCAAGCCTTTGATGAAATCAAAAGGGACACAATCAGAGAGATTGATATGGTCTTGACCATTGGCCCAGTTGATTTCGAGGTAACCTTTAAAGTGTTAGATATGGACACGTCTTAAAATTACCTCCTGGGAAGGCCGTGGATCCACGCCGCAGGGGCTGCGCCTTCTACTCTACATCAGATGATAAAATTTGAACATGAGGACCAAGAAATCATGGTCCATGGGGAAGACGAGCAGTCAATTTATCGAGATCCCTCCGTCCCCTATGTCGAAGCTAGAGAGGGTAGCGAGCATATAGTCTATGCCTCAATCAGCATGAAGAGGGCAAACCCTATCCCCAACCTTTCCTCTCCAATGCCTCAATCATGGTGGCTAGAGAAATGATACGACATGGATTCAAACCGGGAAAGAGACTTGGAAGGTCCTTGCAAGTGATAGCTGAGCCGATCGTGTTGCCCACTACAGAGAAGTTCTTCGGGTTAGACGTCCACCCAATACCAGAGGATATAACATGAGGAAACCGTAGAAGACATGATGGATGGGCTCTGCCTCAACCAGTGCCACACTTGTATGAAACATTCGTAAGGCCAAAGTACAGTGATGAGGAAGAAGATGAGGCCTTCACAACTGAAGAAATCGAAGAAATATGTGAGGCAATGAGAAAATTACTATAATGAAACCCACATGGTTCAGCTGGGAGAAGGCTCAAGCACAGTTGAGGTGCTTTACATGGGACCATATGCCAAGTTGCAAAATTGGAAGGCTACACCATTTCCAATCAGGTGGGAGTCTCGGTAGTCCTGTCTTGCCATCTTTTCTACATCACGAGTTATCTCAGGGTGTAACTCAGATGTTTTTCTTTAGTTTTTTGTCCTTTTAATTTTACAAATGCAAACCCTGTTATCTTACAATTCCAAACAAATGAAATCAATAGTTCATCGTGTATGTTGCTTTATCCTTTCTGATACTTGTTGTTTTCCTTCTATTCATTTCTTTTAGTTCTAATAATGCGACTTTAAATATCATGAAATGCTCGCTGACTTCGTGTCCTAACCCAAACATGCCGCCTAATTGTGAAATAATAAACCAATAACCGGAGTATGACGAAGAAGAGGCTTTTAGGGAAATAAATCGAGAACTGGAATATTTCAAAAATAAACCTAAGCAAAATCTAAATGATACCGAGCCAGTTAATTTGGCAGCGAAATCAGGAAACCAAAATAAGCATCCAAGCAAATGAGAAAACCCGGGACGCAATGATCCAACTCCTATTTGAATTCAAAGATGTGTTTGCTTAGTCATACGACGATATGCCAGGGCTGAGTGTTGATTTGGTAGTTCATAAGTTGCCTACTTACCCAAAGTGCCCTCTAGTCCAACAAAAATAGAGAAAGTTCAAACCTGATATCAGCGATAAGATCAAAGAACAGATCACAAAACAGTTGGGGGCGGGAGTAATCCAAGTGGTCCGGTACACCACGTGGATGGCCAATGTAGTTCCAGTACCAAAGAAAGATGGGAAAACCTGAGTGTGTGTGGATTACAGAGATCTGAACAAGGCAAGTTCCAAAGACAATTTCCCTTTACCCAGTATCCACATCCTTGTTGATAACTACGCCAAACACGAGATATGGTCTTTCGTGGATTGCTACGCTGGATATCACCTGGTGTTGATGGATGAGGAAGATGCTGAGAATACTTCCTTTACCACACCGTGGGGGACCTATTGCTACAGGTCTATGCCTTTCGGGTTAAAGAACGTTGGGGCAACGTATATGTGGGCCATGACCACTATCTTCAATGACATGATGCATCAGGAGATAGAAGTATATGTGCACGACGTGATTATCAAGTCCAAAACCCAGGATGGTCATGTGTGGGACCTAAGAAAGTTCTTTGAAAGGCAGCACAAGTACAATTTGAAATTGAACCCAGCCAAATATGCATTCGGGGTCACGTCGAGCAAACTTTCGGGGTTCATAGTTAGCCGGAGGGGTATTGAGTTAGATCCAACAATTCGAGATCTACCTCCTCCGAAAACCAAGAAGGATGTAATGAGCTTGTTGGGGAGACTGAATTATATTAATAGATTTATTGCTCAGTTGACTTCCGCATGCGAGCCCATATTCGAATTACTAAAGAAAGATGCAGCAACCAAATGGACGGATGCGTGTCAGGGGCTTTCGATAAGATTAAAGCTTATCTGTCCAATCCACCGGTCTTGGTCCCCCCGGAACTAGGGAGGCCATTGTTTCTATATATTACAGTCCTGGAGAACTCCTTTGGTTGCATTCTTGGGCAACATGATATCACGGGAAAGAAAGAATAGGCCATATATTATCTGAGTAAGATGTTTACCAGTTACGAGGCCAAACACACTCTGCTAGAAAGAACCTATTGTGCGTTAACTTGGGTTGCTCAGAAATTGAGGCATTGCCTACAAGCCCACACCACCTACCTCATAACCAAGCTGGATCCTCTGAAGTACATATTTCAAAAACCGATGCCCACAGGGAGTTTGGCGAAATGGCAAATCCTGCTCACTGAGTTCGACATAGTTTATGTCACTCGCACAATAAGGAAGGCCCAGGCATTAGCGGATCATTTGGTCGAGATCCAGGTTGATGATGAATACCAACCCCTAAATACTTATTTCCCGGACGAAGAGGTGAATTCGGTGGAGGTAACGTCTGAAAACACCACTGCTTGGAAAATGTTCTTCAATGGAGCGGTAAATGCAAAAGGTGTAGGAATTGGGGAAATATTAATTTCACCCACCGGTCAACACCACCCAGCCACCGCTCGGCTTCGATTTTTCTGCACAAACAACACAGCCGAAAATGAAGCCTGCATCATGGGCATGAATATGGCTACCGACCAAGACGTCAAGGAACTATTGATCATGAGGGATTCAAATCTAATCATTCGGCAAGCCTAAGGGGAGTGGGAAACGCGAGATGTCAAACTTATCCCTTATCGGTAGCATATGGAAAATCTCGGCAAACGGTTCAAGACGGTAGAGTTCAGGTACATCCCTCACTGTCACAATGAGTTAGCCGATGCACTCGCTACTTTGGTCTCGATGTTACCTTATATATGAAATTCTTACATTAATCCCTTGGAAATCCCAATCATGGCAAGACATGGGTACTATAATGCGGCTGAGGCAGAACCCATTACTCAGCCATTGCATTATGATATCATGAGATTTCTGAAAACACAAGAATATCTCGAGCAAGCCACTGGAGATCAAAAGAGAACCATTAGACGGCATGTGAGTGGTTTATTCTTGAGCGGTGATGTCTTGTATAGAAGGACCCCGAATCTCAATTTGCTAAGATGTGTTGATGCCGAGGAATCCGGAAAGATTATGTATGAAGTACACGTGGGAGTGTGTGGGCCCCATATGAATGGGTATGTGTTGGCAAAGAAAATACTTCGGGCGGGGTATTATTGGATAACCATGGAGAAGGACTGTTTCAGCTTTGTTCGGAAATGCCATCAATGTCAGGTGCACAGTGATTTGATTCTTGCACCACCAACTAAACTGCATCCTATATCAGAACCTTGGCCATTCGTTGCCGGGGGCATGGATGTCATTGGACCAATCGAGCCAAAAGCCTCAAATGGACATAGATTCATATTGGTTGCTATTGACTATTTTACAAAATGGGTTGAAGCCATCGCACTTAAGTCAGTCACCAAGAAAGTTGTGGTGGCTTTGTGCCTTCCAACCTTATTTGCCGCTTTGGTATCCCAGCCACTATCATCACAGACAACACTGCAAACTTGAATAGCCGATTCATAGGGGAGATATGAGAACAATTCAAAATAACACATAGAAAATCCACTCCCTACCGGCCCAAAGCCAATGGTGCCATTGAAGCAGCTAACAAGAACATCAATAACATTCTGAGAAAAATGATTCAAAGCTCCAGACAATGGCATGAAAAGCTGCCTTTTGCATTACTTGGATATCTTACCACGGTGCGCACATCGGTAGAAGCAACCCCATACTTATTGGTCTATGGAACTGAAACTATTATACCTGTAGAGGTAGAGATCCTTTCACTCCGGATAATCGTTGAAGCGTAAGTTGATGATAGTGAGTGTGTCAAGACTCGGTTGGAACAACTGTCATTAATTGACGAAAAACAAATGACCGCGGTTTGTCACAGGCAGTTGTACCAACAAAGAATGGTCCACGCTTATAACAAGAAAGTGCGCCCCCGGAACTTTGAGGTTGGACAGCTTGTATTAAGGCACATTCTCCCCCACCATCAGCAAGCAAAAGGAAAATTTGCGCCTAATTGGAAATGCCCATACATTATCAGAATGATATTACCAAAATGGGCATTGTACCTGGGAAACATCGAAGGGGACGATCCCGAGGCAACACTAAATGCAGACGTAGTAAAAAGGTACTATGTTTATACTCCCTACAACAATGATTCAGTCCGGTAGAGATGATGAAGGCTTTTCCTTCCCGCTACCCCAAACACTATCAATCTTTCGCAAACCCTTTTAAGACGGTTACGTTTCTTTGACCACCCTCTTTGGAACCTGGAAATTCTATTAAAAAAAATAGAAGAAAAAAAAATGAGAAAAAAAAGAAGAAAACCAAAGGAAAAAGGAGAGAAAACAAACAACAAAATAAAAAAGTGATGAAAATGAAAAACAAAACAAAAAATTAGTTTAGGAAAAACATCCTGAACTACGTTTGACTTGATTCTGAAAGGATACGTAGGCAGCCTCTCGCGGAGATTCAGTCACACCAAAACAAAAATAACAATTCCCCAAAAAATCAAAAACTGGAGCAGATGATGTAATAGTTCGGCCATGAACCCGCCAAAACGGTTCCAAAGTTGTAGTTCTGCCCGAAATCCTTTTATCAAAGACCTTTTCCAAGTCCTTCCGATCGATTGACAAAGGCAGGGAAGCGAAAAACGTCATTGTTGGGATCTAATACAATTCAAATTGAGAGAAATAAAATGAGAGAGTCTTATCGGTGAAAACATTTGGGCACCATGAGGTGATGGTAAGTAGGGAAATTGAAAATGAGAGAATCCGCTTAGTGAAAACTCGTAAAGAGCACTATCGGGCAACGGTGAGAAGAGAAATGAGAGAGCTCGATTGGCACTATCGGCCGAAAAGAAGATATCTCACCATTAAAAAGTGCTGGCAAGTTTCCCTGGATTCTAAATGTGGAAATGCGGTCCACGAGAAGCTGGAAATTTTGTGTGGGTTGGGCATCCAGTCCGAGAAGCATGTCATGTTCATTTGAAGCCAGTATGCACCCGCAGATAAGTCCTTCTCTTTTCCGCGAAAATGATGCTTCTATTTAAACCCATATGATTGCTTTTGTATACTTCTTCCTTGAATCCCTTTCAATTTAACTTTGATTCCGTGATTATTACAAAAGAAAAGGTGGCATGGCTAGTTTCACAGGGCTCACCTGGAAAGGGCCAAAGAAAATACCCAGTCTCAGACGGGCGCATCTAGCCGATCCTAACTGGCCATGACGGCCGATGTTTCAAAAGCAGAAAGTTTTTGAAAAGAAAGAAAATTGAATTCAAACTGCCCACGAAGGAAAATTAAGTTAGAAAGGTTGAGTCCCGATAGGCTAACTATCTCGACAATGTTTCAAAAGCCAAGGTACCGAAAGGTTCTGAAATGGAAGTTGGGGCAAAGAAATCACAACCGAAAGGCCTACGAAGGTGAAATAAATCTGAAAGATGAGTTCCCACAACCAACTAACAAGGCAAAGTCTAGAAAGTTAGAGGTCTTTTCAACAGAGGCGAGGCGCCGATCAAGCAATCAAGGCCACAAAACCAATCACCGTTTCACACTAACAATCATGCTTTATTTGAAAATCCGAAACAGGTGTGATCCAAAGCAATTGGGCAAATAGAAGATGCAACCAAGGAACTGTATAGGAGCTAGGAACAGCTTCACAACAAGGATCAACCCAAAAAGGGAAGTTCTCTTCAAATCCTTTCCCGCAGTTGTAATAAAAGAAAGACGAAAAAGGAGAATCACAAAAAATCATGGTAGCATAGGGCCCCTAATCCTTAACTCCATCCCTCCAAACCTAGGACCACATCCCTTTGTTGTCCCCAGCATAACCTGTGGACCTCACCGGCATAACCCGAGGATTCTTCCCTTTTTCCCCAGCATAACCTATGGACCTCCCTTGCATAACCCTAGGATCATTTTCCTTTTTCCCCAGCATAACCTGAGGACCCTTTTATTTCGGTCCCCGGCATAACCCGGGGATCATTTTCCTTTATCCCCAGCATAACCTGAGGACCCTTTTATTTCATTCCCCGGCATAACCCGAGGGTCATTTTACGTTTATCCGCAGCATAACCTGAGGGTCCTTTTCTTTTTTCCCTCGGGATAACTCGAGAATCAATTTCTTTCTATCCCTAGTAGACCACTTTTTCTTCCCATCCCGACATAACCCGCAGATCCCCTCCTACCCGCGGTTCCTTCCTATCTCGGCATAACCCATGGATTCCCCTGGCATAACCCATGAGTCTTTTCTTCCTATCCCGGCATAACCCGTGGATTCCTCTGGCATAACCCAAGAGTTTTTCCTTCCTACCCCGGCATAACCCGTGGATCCCCTGGCATAACCCAAGAGTCGTTTCTTCCTATCCTGGCAAAACCCATGGATCTCCCTGGCATAAACTAGGAGAATTTTTCTTCATATCCCGGCATAACCCGCGGATTCCCCCCGGCATAACCCAGGGGTCTTTTCTTCCAATCCCGGCTGTAACGACCCGACCGATCGTTTTGAGAAATTAAGCTCCGTTCAGCGACATAAGGTCTGGAGCAGCTTCAGGACATGAGTATCGGCTTGCGTGCATAGTGGAATTCAGTTTTTGGATAGCTTAGAGTAAGTTTTAGAGATTAAACCTTATTTTGGAAGTTAGAACGGTGAAAATTTAACCGGAATTGGACTCTTTGGTAAACGACCCCGAAATGGGTCATGGATGATCTCAACAGCTTTGTATGGTGATTTTGGACTTAGGCGCGCATTTGGATTCAGAGTTGGAGGTCCATAGAGTGAATTGAGGCATTTCGGCGAAAGTTGAAGTTGGAAAAATGAAGAAGTTTGACTCACAATTGACTTTTGGGAAATCGGGGTCGGAATGTGATTCTGAGAGCTGGAATAGCTTGGTTATGTCATTTTGGACTTGTCAGCAAAATTTGGCATCATTCCGAGTTTAAATGATAGGTTTCGTCATAAGATTCGTTATTTGAAGATTTAGAAGTTCATAAGCTTGATTTTTGGTTTGATTCGTCGTTTCGATGTTGTGCTATGTGATTTGGGACTTCAAGCGAGTCCGTGTTTGGTTGTATGACTTGTGTGTGTGATTAGATGGTGTCCGGGGGGCCTCGGGTGTGTTTCGGATGGGCTACGGATCCTTTTCCTCCATTATTGAACTGCTGCTTCTGATATCCTTCTAGCGATCGCGAATAGTCTCCCACGATCGCGATGTTCTTTGTGTTCTTTAATCGCGTTTGCATCAAACGTCCCGCAATCGCGAAGGTCTAACCATCTCCACTTCGCGGTCGCATCCCTGATTACGCGATCGCATAGACCAACCACTGGACCCCCTGTACTTCCTTCAACGCGTTCGCATAAATGCCTCCGCGATCGCGAAGCACCGCCTGATTCTTCACCGTGATCGCGTCCACACCATCACGTTCGCATAGAACATCTCTGGACCAATCAATATTTCTTCTACGCGATCGCGTCCCTTGTTCCGCGATCACGATGCACAAATCACTGACATAAAGATTTAAATCCCAATTTAGAGGGTTTCACCATTATTTCACTTTTTGACTTCTAGAGATCGGTTCTTGGCGATTTTTGAAAGGATTTTCACATGGGAAACTTGGGTAAGTGTTTCTCACTCGATTTAGACAAACTTCCATGAATCTCCTCTTAATTTCATCTTTTAATCTAAGTTTTTGAATAGAAAATGGGTAGAACTTCTTAGACCGAATTGTTGGATTTTGAGGAAGTTTTTGACCTCCGATTTGAGATATTTTTATATGGTTTGACTTGTTAGAGTAATAGGGTTTTGAAAATTCTAAATTCATATGGTTCCGAGACGTTGGCACGAGGGGCATTTTTGTCATTTACCTAATTTTGAGTTTTAGCCTTGAATTAAATTATAGAATCAGTTGCTTGAGATATTATTTACAATGTATGATTTAATTGGATAGATTTTGGTCTATTTGGAGTCGAGTACTCGTGGCAAGAATATGGTTGCTAATTGACTTTAGCCGGTTTTGAGGTAAGTATCTTGCCTAAACTTGTGTGGGGGACTTCCCTTTAGGATTGGAGTCTTATCTGTTGCTTGTATTCCTTGTACGCGAGGTGACGAGTGCATGCTCGGATTTATTTGTGTTAAATTTTCCCTTTTAGGCTATTAGACTCTTGAAATCACCGAGTATGAAGACGATATTGATACGATTGAGTTCCCTGTTATTAGTTTCACCTCTACATGTCCTACTTGATATTTGTTTGCCCTTCTTGAATAATTTTTGCTGTTTAATGAACTTTTACATGCTTAACTGGAGACAATTGCCTTTCTATAGACATGTTAGCTGTTAGTATTTATGCCCGTCACTAGAGGGGGGGTGAATAGTGCGGCACGAGAATATTGATAAATATTGCGGAATTAAAATTGTTGGAGTAAAGTAAAAGCGGAAATTAAAAGATTAAGGAAAGAACACACCGAATTTATCCTAGTTCACCACAACTTGTGGTTAGTCCAGTCCCCGAGAGACTCTCTCGATATTCCACTAACTCCGTTAAGCTTACAGGTGCCTAACAAACCGTTACACTTGCTCGTAGATGTACACTCTACAAGACTTCAACTTGCTCGAGGATACCTCACCTCAAGACTTCACCTTGCTCGTGGATACCGCACCACAAGACTTCACCTTGCTAGTGGATACCGCACCACAAGACTTCACACACTAAGATTGAGGGTAATTAGCAAACCCGACAATCAATGAGAAGATATGGTCTTCTCAAACACCTTTCTCTTTTACAACAAGAACTCTCTCAAAAGAGTAGATAAAGAGATACAATATTAGCTCTATGAACAACTCAAAGTTGTCTCTCAAATGGCTCAACAAAAGCTCTATAATGATGCACAAATGATATCAATATGTATATGAATAATGAGAGGTGTTGTGTGTTTCAATTCAGCTCAAAAGACCTCTATTTATAGGTGTTATAAGTTGTATGTCCGTTGCTTAATTGGCAATCAATTATGCTGATTTTATGCCAAGATAATCGATTATCAGATTTGGATAATCGATTATCAGCTTACCGTTACAAAATCGGAAGCTGATTTTATGTAGAATAATCGATTATTGGATATGCATAATCGATTATTTTGATATAGTGTTCAAACACTGGCAACGGATACAAGATAATGGATTACGCATTTCTGATAATCGACTATTTTGCTGTTTTGTAAATTCCAATTTACACTGTCTTAACATAATCGATTATCAAAGTAAACATAATCGATTATTTCTGTCCAGCTTTGAAAGACATGTTTAAATTCATTTTGGCTAAAATGAAAATGTTTGAAATCATTTTGTTTGAAGTATTTGAAATATGATTTGATAAAATAATTTTATGCATATTTATGATGACCTATGTTGAGATAAAAGACGAGATAACTTTATACGTTGCTCTTACATTTTTTCTACCTAACGACCTACGCCTTGGGTCTTCGGTCTTGAACTTTTGAGCTCGTCTTTGGCTTTTCCATGCTCGTTCATCAATATGCTTCTCGGCATTCAATCTTGATTGTTTGTCATATAATAACTTTGTTCGACACTTGACTTTATTGTGTGTCATTCATCGACTTCGTTGTTTGTCATTTATCAAAACCTATACCTGAAAATCATGCTAATACAACCAAAGCACACATATCATGGATAGAATGATTTTCTACAATTTCCCCCTTTTTTATAATGACAAACAACAGGAGATATGCATCTCGGATTCCCCCTAAATTCATGATATATCTCAACATACAATTTATGCAAACAATTCCCCTTAATGATAATTCCCCCTCAAATAAGGCATACTATAATGTAGATACATTCCCCCTTATTTGATGCATATCGCCTAAACTCTTCCCCCTTTTGGCATTAGCAAAAAGAGAGTATACAAAGGCTATTTTCCCCTTTCGACACTTCCCCCTTTTGGGATATCAATTGTTAGTGTCAAGACTAAAGTAGGAAATACAATGAGGAATATACATTGACGATATTTAAAAAATAATACCAACATAAAATAATACCAAATGTTAGTAAAAACATACCAACCATAATAATGGTTATTTTTAGCAAATCCTATATCAACTGTTAACACACCAATAGTTGTATTAAAAAAACATGAATCATTTATTTTTCAGAATATACCAACTGTTAATTAAACCAAAAATAATATTCATCAAAACATGAATCAATTATTAGTTTTAAGAAATAATTGATACCAGTTGTTATTGAAGATAAAAGTTATCAAAACATGAATCAAAAAAAAATAATTAATATCAATTGTTAACAAAGATATATTAATTGTTAACACATATCGACTATTATGTTTTTATCAAAAATGTGATAACTAACCGAAATTCCCCCTCGATGCAATAAGGTTTCGTGCTTGGTGCATCTACTACGATATTGTAGTCTTCAAGCACACCTGCAAACGTACCTAAAAATAGGTTTTAGGTACCCAAACACTTTTGGGTCCTTAGGGGTTAGGCAAATAATAATTATAGTCAAAAGATAAATCTCTATGTTTTGCAAAACATACGGGTGCTACGTGTCCTACCCGGTTGCAATAATGACATATAACATTCGGGTTGTGCATATGTCTTGGTTGAGCCAAAAACGTTCTAGGTGATCTAAAGTCTTTATTCCTAGACGTATTGCGATTCCTAGAGTTATTTCTAGGTGGTCTAAAATTATTCATTCTAGACTCATTAACAAACTTTCTAGAGTTGTTTCTAGGTGGTCTAAAATGATTAATTTTAGACTCATTAGTGAAGTTCCTAGAATTATTTCTAGGTGGACCAACCTCATTTCTATCATCCTTTCTAATATTCTTCTTAATATCGTCAATTGTGTTAGGATCATCAACACTACGTTTTTCTAGTGTGTTCCTAAGTTCTGTGTTCTCTATTTTCAAAGAATTACAAGATGAATAATTAGAACTTCGATCAATTGAAGAAGTTTCATTCATCGCCTTAATTTTATTTTTAAGATCAATATTATCATTTTTCAAAAAATTATTTTCTTCTTCTAAAACTTTAATTTTAGCCGTGGCCTCTTTGGCGATTTTTGAAGTCTTTTTCAATTCACCAAATAGTTCTTTAAAAGCTTCTTGTAATTCTTCAAAAGAGTAAGAATTAGAAGTGCTTACCTCTTCTTCTTCATCAGCAATGAAGCATAGGGCAGTCGTTTCATCACACGAGCTGTCCGAGTCCCATGTCACGCGCTTTTGGACTTGAGGCGTACCTTCATAGATGGCTTCAAGTTTATCCCACATTTCTTTGGCGGTTGTGCAATAGGAAATCTTCCGATAGTCATCCGGATTCACCGCACAATATAACATATTGATGGCCTTGGCGTTGTATTCATTCTCCTCCTTCGGAACCATGGCTTCCCCAACTTTCTTTGTCGGCATACCGTTTTTAATGAATTGCCACAAGCGAAAGTTATTTGATTGGATTAAGATTCTCATCCGCTCTTTCCAGTATGTATAATTTGTTCCATCAAATAGTGGATGCTCAATGGTAGAGTGCCCTTCGCTCATCATTCCTGCGTACAACATTCTCAACAAATATATAGATCGTTCTCTCAACAGGTTAAGGCTTTCAGAGAGTAAGGCTCTGATACCAATTGTTAGTATTTATGCCCGTCACTAGAGGGGGGGTGAATAGTGCGGCACGAGAATATTGATAAATATTGCGGAATTAAAATTGCAGGAGTAAAGTAAATGCAGAAATTAAAAGATTAAGGAAAGAACACACCGAATTTATCCTGGTTCACCACAACTTGTGGTTAGTCCAGTCCCCGAGAGACTCTCTCGAGATTCCACTAACTCCGTTAAGCATACGGGTGCCTAACAAACCATTACACTTGCTCGTAGATGTACACTCTACAAGACTTCAACTTGCTCGAGGATACCTCACCTCAAGACTTCACCTTGCTCGTGGATACCGCACCACAAGACTTCACCTTGCTAGTGGATACCTCACCACAAGACTTCACACACTAAGATTGAGGGTAATTAGCAAACCCGACAATCAATGAGAAGATATGGTCTTCTCAAACACCTTTCTCTTTTACAACAAGAACTCTCTCAAAAGAGTAGATAAAGAGATACAATATTAGCTCTATGAACAACTCAAAGTTGTCTCTCAAATGGCTCAACAAAAGCTCTATAATGATGCACAAATGATATCAATATGTATATGAATAATGAGAGGTGTTGTGTGTTTCAATTCAGCTCAAAAGACCTCTATTTAAGGTGTTAAAAGTTGTATGTCCGTTGCTTAATTGGCAATCAATTATGCTGATTTTATGCCAAGATAATCGATTATCAGATTTGGATAATCGATTATCAGCTTACCGTTACAAAATCGGAAGCTGATTTTATGCAGAATAATCGATTATTGGATATGCATAATCGATTATTTTGATACAGTGTTCAAATACTGACAACGGATACAAGATAATCGATTATGCATTTCTGATAATTGATTATTTTGCTGTTTTGTAAATTCCAGTTTACACTGTCTTAACATAATCGATTATCAAAGTAAACATAATCGATTATTTCTGTCCAGCTTTGAAAGACATGTTTAAATTCATTTTGGCTAAAATGAAAATGTTTGAAATCATTTTGTTGAAGTATTTGAAATATGATTTGATAAAATAATTTTATGCATATTTATGATGACCTATGTTGAGCCAAAAGACGAGATAACTTTAAACGCTGCTCTTACATTTGTTCTACCAAACGACCTACGCCTTGGGTCTTCGGTCTTGAACTTTTGAGCTCGTCTTTGGCTTTTCCATGCAATTCGTTCATCAATATGCTTCTCGGCATTCAATCTTGATTGTTTGTCATATAATAACTTTGTTCGACACTTGACTTCATTGTTTGTCATTCATCGACTTCGTTGTTTGTCATTCATCAAAACCTATACCTGAAAATCATGCTAATACAACCAAAGCACACATATCATGGATAGAATGATTTTCTACAATTTCCCCCTTTTTATAATGACAAACAACAGGAGATATGCATCTCGGATTCCCCCTAAATTCATGCTATATCTCAACATACAATTTATGCAAACAATTCCCCTTAATGATAATTCCCCCTCTAATAACGCATACTATAACGTAGATACATTCCCCCTTATTTGATGCATATCGCCTAAACTCTTCCCCCTTTCTGCATTAGCAAAAGGAGAGTATACAAAGGCTATTTTCCCCTTTCGACACTTCCCCCTTTTGGGTATATCAATTGTTAGTGTCAAGAATAAAGTAGGAAATACAATGAGGAATATACATTGACGATATTTAAGAAATAATACCAACATAAAATAATACCAAATGTTAGTAAAAACATACCAACCATAATAATGGTTATTTTTAGCAAATCATATATCAACTGTTAACACACCAATAGTTGTATTAAAAAACATGAATCATTTATTTTTCAGAATATACCAACTGTTAATTAAACCAAAATTAATATTCATCAAAACATGAATCAATTATTTTTTTTAAGAAATAATTGATACCAGTTGTTATTCAAGATAAAAGTTATCAAAACATGAATCAAAAAAAAATAATTAATATCAATTGTTAACAAAGATATATTAATTGTTAACACATATCAACTATTATGTTTTTATCAAAAATGTGATAACTAACCGAAATTCCCCCTCGATGCAATAAGGTTTCGTGCTTGGTGCATCTACTACGATATTGTAGTCTTCAAGCACACCTGCAAACGTACCTAAAAATAGGTTTTAGGTACCCAAACACTTTTGGGTCCTTGGGGGATAGGCAAATAATAGTTATAGTCAAAAGATAAATCTCTATGTTTTGCAAAACATACGGGTGCTATGTGTCCTACCCGGTTGCAATAATGACATATAACATTCGGGTTGTGCATATGTCTTGGTTGAGCCAAAAACGTTCTAGGTGATCTAAAGTCATTATTCCCAGGCGTATTGCGATTCCTAGAGTTATTTCTAGGTGGTCTAAGATTATTCATTCTAGACTCATTAACAAACTTCCTACAGTTGTTTCTAGGTGGTCTAAAATGATTAATTTTAGACTCATTAGTGAAGTTCCTAGAATTATTTCTAGGTGGACCAACCTCATTTCTATCATCCTTTCTAATATTCTTCTTAATATCTTCAATTGTGTTAGGATCATCAACACTACGTTTTTCTAGTGTGTTCCTAAGTTCTGTGTTCTCTATTTTCAAAGATTTACAAGATGAACAATTAGAACTTTGATCAATTGAAGAAGTTTCATTCATCGCCTTAATTTTATTTTTAAGATCAATATTATCATTTTTCAAAAAATTATTTTCTTCTTCTAAAACTTTAATTTTAGCCGTGGACTCTTTGGCGATTTTTGAAGTCTTTTTCAATTCACCAAATAGTTCTTTAAAAGCTTCTTGTAATTCTTCAAAAGAGTAAGAATTAGAAGTGCTTACCTCTTCTTCTTCATCGGCCATGAAGCATAGGGCTGTCGTTTCATCACACGAGCTGTCCGAGTCCCATGTCACGCGCTTTTGGGCTTGAGGCGTACCTTCATAGATGGCTTCAAGTTTATCCTACATTTCTTTGGCGGTTGTGCAATAGGAAATCTTCCGATAGTCATCCGGATTCACCGCACAATATAACATATTGATCAGCTTACCGTTACAAAATCGGAAGCTGATTTTATGTAGAATAATCGATTTTTGGATATGCATAATCGATTATTTTGATACAGTGTTCAAACACTGGCAACGGATACAAGATAATCGATTATGCATTTCTGATAATCGATTATTTTGCTGTTTTGTAAATTCCAGTTTACACTGTCTTAACATAATCGATTATCAAAGTAAACATAATCGATTATTTCTGTCCAGCTTTGAAAGACATGTTTAAAATTCGTTTTGGCTAAAATGAAAATGTTTGAAATCATTTTGTTTGAAGTATTTGAAATATGATTTGATAAAATGATTTTATGCATATTTATGATGACCTATGTTGAGCCAAAAGGCGAGATAACTGTAAATGTTGCTCTTACATTTGTTCTACCTAACGACCTACGCCTTGGGTCTTCGGTCTTGAACTTTTGAGCTCGTCTTTGGCTTTTCCATGCAATTTGTTCATCAATATGCTTCTCCGCATTCAATCTTGATTGTTTGTCATATAATAACTTTGTTCGACACTTGACTTCATTGTTTGTCATTCATCGACTTCGTTGTTTGTCATTCATCAAAACCTATACCTGAAAATCATGGTAATACAACCAAAGCACACATATCATGGATAGAATGATTTTCTACATTGCCCGTCTTAGCTACTCGCCTTTAATTGGAAATCATAAATACTGTACCTCATGTAATTAATTGGACTTAAATGAAAAGAAGATAGACATCTTATAATTAGTGTTATTTCCTTACATTGTAATTATTTGACTCATGTTGACTTCTTACGGTTGGTTACTCCCTGATTGTAGGCTTGTATGTAACTTCGTGCAATTATTTTACTTGTCCAACTGTTGTGGTATCGATGTAGTTATTATGCACTTATTATGTCTTGTTTATCGTTGAAGTTATTGTGCGTTTCCCTGGTGTTCAGCGGCCTTAGTAGGTACTGTTTATTCCCTTCCCGGGACGTTATTGATTCTTTGGTTGATTCCCTTGCCGGGACGTTGTTGTTTCCCTTGCCTTGTTCCTATATATATATATATATACTGGTTGTCATTTATTGAGCGGCTGTTGGTACTGTAATGCATGAGGTCTCTGCCGTGCAGTTGTTATTGGAGAGTTTCACGAGGTCTTTGCCATGTTTTTGTGGCTATTGATGTTTTCGCACATGCGATACATCCCGAGAGTTCCTTTGTTATTGGTATGATGGATTACGGGTTGAATTCCCGAGAGATACTTTGTAATTGGTATGATGACTACGAGTTCAATTCCCGGGAGATCCTTTGTTATGGGTATGATGGACTACGGGTTCGATTCCCGGGATATCCCCCCTTAAACTCATTATGTTCCGAACTGAATTCATTTATTCTATCCGAATGTGAATAAGTCGGGTGCTAGTCCATCCACTTCCTATACTTACTAGTTGGTAGGATTCCTGTTAGATACATTGCACTAGCATACACGTGGTTGGACCCTCCTATTAGAGATGAATTTCTTCTAACTTTGGCTAGGGGTAGGGATATGCCCTCTTACCCATTATATCTACGAGAGTGACCCTAGTTGGCTAGTTAGTTGTCAGCATGCCTGTTTTATGGATGGGGCACAAATGCCTAGTTTTAGACTTCAGATGTTAGGTTTCCATGAGTTGTGGCTGGTTTGAGAGTTTTAGGTAGAATTGTGGAAAGATTGGGAAGGACTTTATGTAAACATCATTTCAGAATAATGACTTAGAGACTGTCCTTGTTGTGTTGTGACTTAAGGTGTGGTTAGTGGTTTCTGCCGTCATTTTTAGATTATCATTTATTTTATTCTCATTGTTACTAATTGTCCATTAGCCTTATTACTAATTGTAGCATTTTACTCATCCGTGCAGTCTTTGCATATTTACATATCATCTCTATTATTTATGTTATGCTGTTTATTAACCGGTAGGTGTCATGACTGTCCCTTGTCACTACTCCATCGAGGTTAGTCTTGATACTTACTGGGCACCGCTGTGGTGTTCTCATGCTACTCTTCTGCACACTTTTGTTGTGCAGATACAGGTACCCTCACTCAATTTTGTCAGCCTCGAAAGTGATGTACAACCGGAGTCTTTAGGTATTCATCTGCCTCGTCCGCAGGACCGAGGAGTCTCCTTCTATTCTACCCCTTTTAGTTATTAGTTTCATTCATGTATTTTGTTGTTGTAGACACCTTCAGATATCAGAGCCGTATGTATATTTCTACTCTTAGCCTGTGTTGCCCGTGGGTTTCTGGGTCTTGGGGGTTGTTACTGTAATTCGAGTGGAAGTGTATGTGCCAAGCGGCACTCTATACATTTTATCATGATATTCAGTATTAGTTTATTATTTTCATAAGGGTTGTCAAACTTCTGCAATTCGACAGGCTTACCTAGTCGCGAAGACTGGGCGCCGTCATGACAGGTTCACGATTGGTGAACTAAGGTCATGAAAAGTTGGTATCAGAGCTCTACGTTTATAGGAGTCACGGGACACATGCCGGTTATTTAGAGTCTTGCTGATTGGTACGGAGACATTTGTACTTATCTACGAGAGGCTATGTAACTGACTAGGAAACATCTTCACTTTATTTGACTTCCCAGTCGTGCGAAAATTTTTAATACCACAATTCTAAACTTCTGCTTCCTACTCTTTCACAGATGGTGAGGACACGTACTACCCGAGGTGATCAGGCACCTGCACCCCCTGCTGCAGGCGTCGGAGGTTGGGGTCGAGGTAGAGTTCAAAGACGCGCACGTGGTGCAGCGAGAGCACCTGCGCGAGTGGCCGCCGAGATACTACCAGAAGATCTAGACGGAGTCCATGCATCTGACACACCTACAGCTACTGCTACTCCAGCTCTTCAGGAGACTTTGGCGCAGTTCATGAGTATGTACACAACTTTGGCTCAGGCCGAATTACTTCCCCTTTCTGCAGCCACACCCAAGGCCGGGGGAGGAGCGCAGACTCCAACCGCTCAAACTCCTGAGCAGCGAGTGCATGTTGAGCAGGTTCTTGAGATTATTCCTGCACCGCCGGCAGCATCAATTCAGCCCGAGGGCATGGCAGCGGCTTCCGAGCAGGAGCAGATGAGACTAGAGAGGTTCAAGAAGTATGGTCCTCCGGTGTTGAGTGGATTGGCGTCAGACGATGCCTTCGGGTTTCTTGATTATTGTTACCACATTCTCTGTACTATGGGTATCTCTGAGTCGAGAGGGGTTTCTTTCACTACTTTCCAGCTTCGAGGGGCCGCTTATGATTGGTGGCGCACCTATGAGTTAGACAGCCCAGAGGAGGCAGCTTTACTAACTTGTACCCAGTTTTCAGATATGTTCCTGAGAGAGTTTTTTCCTCAGAGCCTGAGGGATGCACGGCGCACGGAGTTTGAGTATTTGCGCCAGGGTGCTATGACCGTCTCAGAGTATGTTGTCGATTAGACCAGTTTGGCTAGACATGCCTCAGCCTTTGTTTCTGCTGTTCGCAAGAGGGTTCGCCGGTTCATTGAGGGGCTTATTCCCAGCATCAGGTTCAGTATGGCCCATGAGTTAGAGATGGATATTTCGTATCATCAATTGGTGAATATTGCTAGGAGGATAGAGGGTATGCATGCCAGAGAGAGAGAGAGAGGGCAGGCAGGGTCTTGAGAGAGAGAGCCTGAGGAGGCCTCGTAGGCTGGTGAGATATACCGGTCCTTATTTTGGAGGGAGGGTGTGTCATGGTATAGGTTTTGCGGGTCATCAAGTTCAATTCGCGCTTCAGGCTTTGCATAGTGACTCGGGTGTTCAAGGGTCTCGGAGGACCCGTACCGCATAGTTTCCATCACCTCGTCAACAGAGGGGGTGCTTTGAGTGTGGAGATATTAGCCACATGGTGAGAGATTGTCCCAAACTTTGGACGATGTGTCGCAGCCAGGTATTCAGACAGGGAGAGGGCACCCTAGAGGGGGAGGCCCAGCTCGTTGATGTGTTTCATATAGTAGGTTTGAGGCCGGTGCGCTAGCTAATGTCACTCAGGTACGGATTCAGTTTGATATGTAAAGGCACTATCTGTAGTTCATCACAATTCTACTTATCAGGTTGAGTTCTTTGTTTGTTGTTCTATTTGTGGGAGTGCTTCATGATTTGCACTCTGTCTGTGTGATTATCCTGTTGGGAGGTTTTATGAGCGATAGTTGTGTCTATCGTATGTTTAGCCATTGTCGAGAATTATGAGGCTAGTGGTATTTTCCTGTTGTCTGTTCTGGTAGGCTTGATGTGATTTCCGAGCATTCTTGGTTACGAGCTTGATTTTTATGCTCCACCAGTGTGGGAGCTAGTCTATGGTGTAAATTGTAGACGGAATTGATCTAGTGGGAGTATCTAGATGGGATGATGTCTACCCTATTTGTGACCCAGTGTTGAGGGCGAGACCCTCGTGATATCAGGTGAGTTGATATGTTGAGACTGGGCTGTGTACTGCGGTGAGAGTTATATCAGTATAAGATCTTTGTGAGTCCATTATATGCTTTCATTCTTTCTTGTTAGATGTCTTGTAGATTTGTGTTTTAGAAGATTTTTGTGCTAGTTTAAATTATTTGTTAGTTCTCTTATGTGTTTCCTTTCCCTTATTCGTTGATTTTTGTTTAATGCCTTGAGTTTAGTTTGTGGGGTGTGTACCCGTTGGTGTTGGCTGAGATTAGGTTAATCGGGTGTTTCATCATGTGGTTTTCTTGGTTGTTATATCATCGCCAGTGTTATGGGTGATTGAAAAGAGTTCTTATTGAATATGAGGCTTATGGCCGGTACAGATTTGATCTTAGGAATTTATAGCTATCAAAAATATTATTGTGGGACTATGTGTGGTGTGTCATGTTGTGTGGTTGTACCCTGTGTGTGATGACCTATGTTAAATTAACTGGTTGAGACTAATATCAGATATGGACCCGGGGTTGGACCTTTTGGAAACGGATGGAAGTTGAGGAATCTGGCTTGGAGGCTTAATGGTATTGCTAGAAAAGTTAAATTTCAGTCGAGATGGTGTCGTCGTGCCAAAATGGATTGGGGTGACCTGGGGTCACCCACGGGTGTATGTTCGAAGTGTGCATTCAGTGACTTGAGGACTTCGAGGTGAATCTTAGAACGTTCGAGGACGAACATTGGTTTTAAGAGGGTGAGGATGTAACGACCCGACCAGTCGTTTTGAGAATTTAAGCTCCCTTTAGCAACATAAGGTCTGGAGCAGCACCGAGACATGAGTATCGGCTTGCGGGCACAGTGGAATTCAATTTTCGGATGGTTTAGAGTCATTTTAGAGAAGAAAACTTTTTTTGGAAGTTAGAACGGTGAAAATTTGACCGGAACTGGACTTTTTGGTAAACAACCTTGGAATGGGTCGTGGATGATCTCAACAGTTTTCAATGGTTATTTTGGACTTAGACGTGCGTCTGGATTCAGAGTTGGACGCCCGTTGAGTGAATTGAGGCATTTCGGCGAAAGTTGAAGTTGGAAAAATGAAGAAGTTTGACTCATAGTTGAATTTTGGTCAATCGGGATCGGAATGTGATACTGAGAGTTAGAACATGTCCGTTATGTCATTTTGGACTTGTCTGCTAAATTTGACATCATTCCGAGTTGAATTGATAGGTTACGGCATGAGATTCGTTATTTGAAGATTTAGAAGTTCATAAGCTTGATTTTTTGTTTGATTTGTCGTTTAGATGTTGTGTTATGTGATTTGGGACTTCAAGCGAGTCCGTGTTTGGTTATATGAATGGTGTGTGTGAATAGACAGGGTCTCGGGGACCTCGGGTGTGTTTCGGATGGGATACAGATCCTTTTCCTCCATTTTTTAACTGCTGAACTGCTGGTTCTGATATCCTTCTACGCGATCGCAAATAGTCTCCCACGATCGCGATGTTCTGTGTGTTCTTCAATCGCGTTCGCATCAAACGTCCCGCGATCGCGAAGGTCTAACAGTCTCCACTTCGCGATCGCATCCCTGATTACGCGATCGCATAGACCAACCATTGGACCCCCTGTACTTCCTTCAACGCGTTCGCATAAATGTCCCCGGGATCGCGAAGCACCGCCTGATTCTTCATCGTGATCACTTCCACACCATCGCGTTCGCGTAGAACATTTCTGGACCAATCAATATTTCTTCTACGCGATCGCATCCCTTGTCCGCGATCGCGATGCAAAAATCACTGACAGACAAATTTAAATCCCAATTTTGAGGGTTTCACCATTATTTCACTTTTTGACTTCTAGAGATTGGTTCTTGGTGATTTTTGAAGGGATTTTCACCTGGGCAACTTGGGTTAGTGTTTCTAACTCGATTTAGACCAACTTCCATGAATCTCCTCTTAATTTCATCTTTTAATTTAAGTTTTTGAATGAAAAATGGGTAGAATTTCTTAGACCGAATTGTTGCATTTTGAGGGAGCGTTTGACCTCCGATTTGAGATATTTTTATATGGCTATACTCGTGAGAGTACGAGGGTTCTGAAAATGCTAAATTCATTTGGTTCCGAGACGTTGGTTCGAGGGGCATTTTGATCATTTTACCTAATTTTATGTTTTAGCCTTGAATTAAATTATAGAATTAGTTGCTTGAGACATTATTTACAATGTGTGATTTAATTGGATAGATTGGGCCATTTGGAGTCGAGTACTCGTGGCAAGAACACGGTTGCTAGTCGATTTTAGCCGGTTTTGAGGTAAGTATCTTGCCTAACCTTGTGTGGGGGACTTCCCCTTAGGATTGGAGTCTTATCTGTTGCTAGTATTCCTTGTACGCGAGGTGACGAGTGCGTGCTCGGATTTATTTGTGTTAAATTATCCCTTTTAGGCTATTAGACTCTTGAAATCACTGAGTATGAAGTTGATATTGATACGATTGAGTTCCCTGTTATTAGTTTCACCTCTACATGTCCTACTTGATATTTGTTTGCCCTTCATGAATTATTTTTGCTGTTTAATGGACTTTTACGTGTTTAAAGGGAGACAATTGCCTTTCTATAGACATGTTACCCGTTTAACTACTCGCCTTTAATTGGAAATCATAAATGTTGTACCTCATGTAATTAATTGGACTTAAATGAAAAGAAGATAGACATCTTATGATTAGTGTTATTTCCTTACATTGTAGTTATTTGATTCATGTTGACTTTTTGCGGTTGGTTACTCCCTGATTGTAAGCTCATCTGTAACTTCGTGCAATTATATTACATGTCCAACTGTTGTGGCATCGGTGTAGTTATTATGCACTTATTACGTCTTGTTTGTCGTTGAAGTTATTGTGCTTTTTGCCTGGTGTTCAGTGGCCTTAGTAGGTACTATTTATTCCCTTGCTGGGACATTATTGATTCTATTGTTTATTCCCTTGCAGGGATGTTATTGTTTCCATTATTTTTACCCTTGCCTTTCTCCTGTATATATATATTGGTTGTCATTTATTGAGCAGCTGTTGGCACTGTGATGCACGAGGTCTTTGCCGTGCGGTTGTTATTGGAGAGTTGCACGAGGTCTTTGTCGTGTTTTTGTGACTATTGATGTTTTTGCACTTGCGGCGTAATAAAGGCGGGGTATGTTATATGCTTATATGTGAATTGCGCATGTGGCGGAATAAGATTGGAATATTGTGATGCACGTGTGGCGAAATAAGGCGGGGTTTGCTACATTAATATTGATTGATTGCACACGTGGCGAAATAAGGTGGGCTATGTAAAGGGGCTGATTGTGATGAATTGTGAAGGCCCGTTGAGACATTTTTCCTATTTTTGTTTATGATTAGTATGAAGGACTACAGGTTCAATTCTCGGGAGACCCTTTGTTAATGGTATGATGGACTACAGGTTCAATTCCTGGGAGATCCTTTGTTATTGGTATGATGGACTACGGGTTCAATTATAGGGAGATCCTTTGTTATGGGAATGATGGACTACGGGTTCGATTTCCAGGAGATCCCCCCTTAAACTCATTGCGTTCCGAACTGATATTTTCATTTATTCTACCCGAATGTGAATAAGTCGGGTGCTAGTCGATCCACTTTCTATACTTACTAGTTGGTAGGATTCCTGTTAGATACACTTGCACAAGCATACAAGTAGTTAGACCCTCCTATTAGAGATGAATTTCTTCTGACTTTGGCTAGGGGTAGGGATATGCCCTCTTACCCATTATATCTATGAGAGTGACCCTAGTTGGCTAGTTAGTTGTCAGCATGACTGTGTTATGGATGGGGGACAAGATGCCAAGTATTAGACTTCAGATGCTAGATTTCCATGAGTTGTGGCTGGTTTGAGAGTTTGTGGTAGAATTGTGGAAAGAGTGGGCAGGACCTTATGTAAACATCATTTCAGAATAATGACTTAGCGACTTGGTTGTCCTTGTTGTGTTGTGACTTCAGGTGTGGTCAGTGGTTTCTGCTGTCATTTCTATATTATCATTTATTTTATTCTCGTTGTTACTAATTGTCCGTTAGCCTTATTGCGAGTTGTAGCATTTTACACATACGTGCAGTCTTTACATATTTACATATCATCTATATTATTTCTTTTATACTGTTTATTGACCGGTAGGTGTCATGACTGTCCCTCGTCACTACTCCATCGAGGTTAGTCTTGATACTTACTGGGCACTGCTGTGGTGTGCTTATGCTACTCTTCTGCACACTTTTGTTGTGCTGATACAGGTACCCTCACTCAGTTTAGTCAGCCTCGAAGAGTGACGTACAACCGGAGACTTGAGGTATGCATCTTCCGCGTCCGCAGGACCGAGGAGCCTCCTTCTATTCTACCCTTTTTAGTTAGTAGTTTCATTCCATTATTCTGTTGTTGTAGACACCTTCGAATATATGAACCATATGTATATTTCTACTCTTAGCCTGCGTTGCCCTTGGGTTTCCGGGTCTTGGGGGTTGTTACTATAATTCCAGTGGAAGTGTATGTGCCAGGCGGCACTCTATGCATTTTATCATGATATTCAGTATTAGTTTATTGTTTTCATAAGGGTTGTCAAACTTCCGCAATGTGACATGCTTACCTAGTCGCGAAGACTGGGCGCCGTCATGACAGGTTCACGATTGGTGAACTAGGGTCGTGACACCGGCATAACCCATGGATCCCCCTAGTATAACCCAGGAATATTTTCTTCCTATCCTGGCATAAACCGCGGATCCCCACGGCATAACCTAGGAGAATTTTTCTTCCTATCCCGGCATAACCTGCGGATTTCCCTGGCATAACCCATAAGCTTTCCTTCCTATCCCGGCATAACCCGCAGATCCCCTGGCATAACCCAGGAGCCTTTTTTCTTCCCTATCCTGGCATAACCCGTGAATCTCCCTAGCATAACCCAGGAGTCTTTTCTTCCTTTCCCGGCATAACCCGTGGATCCCCTGGCATAACCCAAGAGTCTCTTCTTTTTATCCCGGCATAACCTGTGGATCCCTTGGCATAACCCAGGAGTCTTTTCTTCCTATCTCGGCATGACCCGCGGATCCCGGCATAACCCATAAATCTTTTTCATTTCATCCCGGCATAACCCGTGGATTTTGCTTTTCATTCCCAGCAGGGGCTTTTTATTCCTATCCCGGCATAACCCGTGGATCCTCCTCTTATCCCCAGCAGGGACTCTTTTTCTTTCCCGGCATAACCCGGCCATCTGCCCAAATTTGTGTTGCAAATAACTCACGAAACTTTCCCTGTGAAAACTAGGGCCAAACATTTCGTTCGTTTATTTGTTTTGTGTCCGAACAGGTTTTACCTCAAGGAGCAGGATTCGAGACGACCGGAAGAGCGAACCTCAATCCGAAATAAAGGAAAAGAAGAAAAGAACAAAAAGAAACAAATCCAGAGTGGTTGAAGAAGAAAGATGTGGACCGCTCAAATTTGATTCAAAATCACAAGTTCAGCATGTCCGCTCCGCCAAAATGCTGAAGAAAGAACCGGCACCTACGACTTACGAGCATCAAGATTCAGGTCAGGGTCCACAGCCAAATCACCTAACGCTCAAGATCAAGCTTCAAGAAATTTATAGATAGGAATCTTGTAACTCATAGTTGATAGGCATAGCTAGCTTAGCTTTTGATTATTCTTTTGGTTTAATAAAAAGGTCAGCAAGAATTAGCAACAGCATCAGCAGTGAAATCACAGCTCCTGGTAGTCCCAGTAACCAAAATGTCTAGAACTACACTGGCCTGATTCCTTAATAGCCAAGGATATGTAGGCAATTTTTGAAGCAGGGTTCGGTCAAACGATTTTCAAAAACGCTTCTCCTGGAGCGCCAAGCGGGAAAAAATCCCTCATGTTGCTCATTTATCTTTGCCCGAAAATCCTTCGTGCCTTCGAGAAAAGAGGGGCATCTGTGAGCACGTGATTTTTTCCACGTTTAAATTACTCCTAGAATTCATTAGAATTAGAATTTTTCTTTGAGTATTTGAACTTTTAGGAATTAATTGCATGATTTTGTGTTTTTTCTCACATTTTGTGTGCATTTTTAGGTGTCAAAAATATAAATATTATAAAAATAGCATACTTGCATTTAGGACCGAATTTTAGATTTTGGATTAATTGAACATCATTGAAAATAAGAGAAAAATAACAAAAGATATTCATTTTTACATTTGTTTAGTTTCCTTTTTAAACTAGGATTTAGGCTATTTTAGAAATTAATTAGTTTTAGTTATAGAATTTAAATCTTGTCTTGTCTATTTTAATTTTTGTACTTGATAAAATCTGAAAAGATAAAATAAAAAAAAGAATTAAATAACACACAAAAAGAAAAGAAGAAAATAAAAACAAAGAAATTGAAATTAAGAAAAGAAATCAGGCCATTAAATTTTGGGCCAATATTTGAATGCAATTCAAGCTCAAACCCCAAACCCACTTCAAAACCAGCCCAATTGCACCCCAAAACCCGTCCAGACCCCTCCTCATCGAAACGACGTCGTTTGGTACCTGGATCATCTTATTCGTTCATTCCTCATCATCCAACGGCCTTGTTTCGATCATGAAGTTTAAATAAAACTGTCCAAACACTTTAGAAACCCTGGAGACCACTTCATCTTCCTCGTACCTTCTCTCCGCCACCTTCCGCCTCACCGCCGCTGGCCGAAAATCGTTGCTAGAGGCGGCAAAGCTCCAATCAACCCCAAATTAACACTGTTCAATCCTATCCCTCTCCTCTTTCCAATGCCCCAAACATCACCCCTCGAATATTAGCTCATCTCGTCGAATATGCAAATTTATGGACGCCGCCATCGCTGCCCACAGTGGCGCCACCACCCAAACGACCCTAATTTTACGCCATAGCCCTGGTTTCATCTCCCCAATCCATATACAACCTTATCTTTCCTCAAATCTTAGCCAGTTCCTTTGAATTTCAAATCGAAAATGCAGACCAAAACATCGACTCACCCAAATCCGACCAAATTTACACCTTATACTCTCCTCATGTCCCTCTTCCCAAATACCTGGTCATCTTTGTTCGCATCATCATGCATGCTTTTGAAATTCAAAATCCCAGAAGGACAGAACCCTAGAGGCTCGAAGATGTTCGACTGTTCCCAATCTTTTAAGCCAAGAGGTGATTCAAGTCACCAAAATGATGCTTCCGTTTGTTTTTGGCAAAGGACAAATGGCTAGCATCATTTTGGGACTTGAATCGGATTCCAGTCCCGTTCAACTTTGAATAGGTAAGTCGTTTTTAGTCTAAACATAGCTTTCGTTAATTCATTCATGCTTGCTTTCTTCTTTCTTTTTTCTTTTCTGGCAATAGTCCATACTTCATGTTTTTTTTAGTTTGCTTAGTTTTCAATTTTGGGATTTGTTATTAGGATAAGTCCACGAATCAGTGTTGTTTATTAGTTTTACCTATTAAATTCATGTCTTATTGAAAATTGCCTGTAGTTTGATGATTTGAGTTAATAGGGATTCATTTAGGGTTAAGCAAATAGATCTGACTAAATGTAGATTGTCTGGGTATTACTGTTTTCTACAACATTTTACTCTATTTTGAATTCCTTTAATTGGTAGTTTGCTGCACTTTACTGATACATTTAATTAATTTTAAATCAAGTTTATTAGGTTATAGTATTACTAATTCAATTTTAAGGATTACTTGGTTATACCTGAATGATTTCAGAAATGCTAGGTTAACCATGGTTAGTTTAGAAGGGTTAGGCTAGTTTTGACATAGGTTAGTAATTTGGATTGAATAAAAGGGTATTATAAGCTTTTAGATAAGAGGAATCTTGCATGTAACTGATTTGGAAACCCCTAGAACATTCTAGAGGGGTTCCGATCAGAATTGTAAGATTCTAATGCAGTAACTTGAGAAACAAGTCAGAAAAGGAAGGACTAATTAGTAAAACAACAAAGAACAAAAGAGGGACTAAGAGGTAAAATAAAATAGGAAGGCTGCCCTAAGCCTTGCATATAAAAAGGCATGCCATTGCCTTATTGAACATGTTTGGAACCCTGAAAAATTCCCGAAAAGACCCCGCATTGAAAAATTCCCCAAAACACTCCTAATTCAAATCTCTGCAATTCAAAAACAAAATAAAAAATGTTGTTACTCTGAACATCTGAAAGTTTTCCCTTCAAATTAGATCACTTAGATCCTCATAAACAAACAGAAAACTCTAAAAAAAAATACTGTTCTATTGAAGTTTCAAGTCAATTTCAAATTCTAGTGTTTGATTTGCATTATTTAGCCTAGGGACTGATTGCTGAAGTTTTCTAGAGTTTCGTGGGTTAATTTCGAGTGTGTTTGAGTTCAATCGAGGCTATTTTGGGTTATTTCGTTAGTTCTATTCATTCGCCCTTATTCCTGGGTTGCAACGACACAAATTTTGGCTCCAATTGACCTGATTGTGGTGTTACTGCTGGTTTATCACGGTTGGTTGTTGATTTGCTACTGCTGACTCCTTTTTCCTTTATTTTTCTTTAACTCAGGTATATCATCCAACCTCAGGTGCTGTGAGATTGAATACATGTATATGACTATTTTTGTCGAGAAGGAATATTGAAGAACTTCTTTATTTTCCTTTATTTACATGGAGTTGTTCTAATTCGTATGCTTAGACATTAATTTAACAGTGTAAGTTAGACTACTACTTATTTTGTATTAATTGGACTGCATAATTGATTTTAATTGTAGACTATGTTAGTTCATATGATTGCATATGTATAGCTTCTGATGACTGTAAAATCTGGACCATTGTAGATCGCAAAAATGATTATATTCCAATAAAATAGGATCCTTGAAATTGTTGTTAAGCAATTCAGTTTAGATTTGAAGAGAAAATTTAGAATTAAGTTGATAATTGTACCGAACTGGAATGCTTCTTTCTGCTTATTAGTCCAATCTATGAGTCTGAGTCATTTGGCGCTTTTTCAATAATTTCGTTCGGGCTTACCCATAAGCCCAAGACTGGTAACCCACATCACTTTTGTTGAGCCACAGCATGTAGATGCCGGGCCTCATCCCACACCTACATGTTCTTCCAATTGGGCTTACCTCGAGGACCAAAGACTGGTAGCCGTCACAAAAATGACTTTACCTTATGCTGCTGGGCCAAAATAAAAGAAAAACCAACGTCAAGGACTTGAACTTGCTTTGGGTCCTGAGGTTTAAATTCATAACAAAGGGTTTAAGCCTTCCAAGCTAGGCAGCATATTTGAATTAAGAGGTTATCCTCTTGTTCAAGTGTTAGCCTAAGCTTGTTCGAATACTTTCTAGTAAACAGCCAATTAACAACGCTATTTAATTGGGTCCTATTAGAGACAAGTTCGATAGAAAATAATAATTTGCTCTAGGTTGGCCTTCTGAAAATAAAATGAGGTGTGTCGCGCCAAATGAAAACTCATAAACTGCGTGGCCCTCTTTAAATGCTTATATTAAAATATCTAGAAGTTCGGGACATGCCGTTTAGCGAACATCACGGCTTCCTGCAAAGATAATAACACGTTAGTCGCTTTAGGCGTGTCCTTTAATAATTTCACCTTCTTAAACACGGGTGTGCATTTCATGTGACCCAAATCTAAATCCCAAAATGTTGGATAAAATGTGTCGAGGATCCAGGTGCATTTCATGTGATGTGATCCAAAAACATATTTTAAACGACGTTTACTTTCCAAAAAATTATTAATTCAAAGTGGTAAGCAATCCTAATAATGGCATTATAGGAAGACATGTATTGAAATCAGATTTTTGCCAATTATAGGAGTTTAAGAGACCGTGCTAGAACTACGGGATCCGGGGGTGCCTAACACCTCCCCTCAGATCAATAGAATTCCTTACTTAGAATTTCTGGTTCGCAGACTCCATTTGGGAAGTCAAAAATTTCCTCGATTTGTGATTCAAAATAAACCAGTGACTTGGTACACCAAAAGCCAAGCCTATCCCAAGTGGCGATTCTAAATAAATAAATAATCTCATTTCGAATAATATCACTTAAATTGGAAAAATTCCCTTATACATTTATCCTTCGAGGTAGCCGTGTAAAAATAAGGTGTGACAGTAGGTGGAACCAACATTCTTCAAACCGAAGGGCATCACTTTGTAGCAATATATCCCTTTGGAGTTTTGAAAGCAGTAAAATCTTCATCTTTTGGAGACATTCTGATTCGATTGTATCCGGAGGACCCATCCATGAATGACATAGCTTCATTCCTTGTTGCAACATCAACTATGAGTTCAATAGTTGGTAACGGGAAGTCATCTTTTGGACATGCCTTGTTTAGGTCTCGAAAGTCAAAACATACACGTATTTGACCATTCTTCTTCTTGACAGGTACAATATTTGATATCTATGATGGATTCTTCACCTCTCGAATAAATCCCGCCTCGATGAGCTTGTTGACTTCGACTTTAATTTGTGATACGAGCTCGGGTCGAAACGTGCATTGTGATCGCTTCACAGGGCGTGCTCCACTTTTGATCCCTTAATGATGAATGATTATCTTAGGAATAAGACCAGGCATTGCTTTATATGACCAAGCGAAGACATATTTGTACTCGGTCAACAACTTGGAGTATTGCTCCTCCTCTTGAGGTATAAGAAGTGCACTAATGGAGGTGAGGCATGATCTTTAGAATTACCTAAATTGAGTTCCATAAGCTCATACACAGTTGATTGCCCCCCATCTTCTAGTTGAGGGGGAGACTCACGTACTTCATCATCAACGTTAAGGCATGGTCTATCTTCCACAGATATGTGATAGGATGTTTTCACAAAGTATGACTTTTCTCTTTGACTTCCTTGAATGGTCGGCATGGATTCTTTCTCTTTCTTTGCTTCTTTACGAGGCTTGAAAGTGTAAAAGAATGGTTCTCCTCACCTTCAGTGGACCATCTGTGGATATTGACAAAATAGACTTCCTCTTCATACGTGTTGGGAAAGCACTACAAATTTCTTTGTCAACAACAACTTCAAAATGATCCCGCTCTTCATGGACTTTCCCCTAATGTTTTGACAATATCTTTCCAGATGGAGACTTCCTTGTGGTCCCTAGGCGACAAAAGATAGAGGTCTTTGAGGTTGTGTAAATTTTTTTAGATGTTTGGAAGATACACGTTCACCTTTGTGACTTAGCCTTTCAAACACTGATACCGGAGGGGTTGAGCCTCCAATACGATCAAATACTGAAACCCGTTATTTTATTTTCTTGCCCTTAACTTCCTTCATCTCCTCTACCAAGGTGTATTGTGATTAAGTTATCTCTTTGGTTCTCTTTGATGAAATTCAAAGAGGCTCTGCTGGACTGAACCCCAACATAAACTTTGGAGTGGCGATGTAGTGCCCTTGCTTTCTCAACTTCATTTGGGACTCATTGAGCCCATGTATCTTTTCACAATTGACTTCGTCTTTGACTTTTCCTAGTTGTGATGGATTGGAGAAGTCATACCAGAATTTTCAAGCAGTATGAAAGCCCTTTTATTTATTATCTTGGAGATTGACTTTATTAGACTCACAAGTCAGGGATGGGATTTGTGCAATTGAGACAGTCATATGTTCCTTCAAATATTGGATATCTTTGTCACTCATTTGGTTCTTTTGAGTGAATTACTGTAGAAAAGGTGGCCCTTTCTTCGACGTTCACGTGGAGAATAATGAAAAACTAGATGCTCCTTAGTCTTCGTCTATATGTCACATTCAAATGATGATAACTTAATGGAGACTTCTTCCGTTCCCTTCTTAGGAAGCTTGGTGGTAGTCCATTGAGCCTCATTTTCCTCTTCTGACTTGAAATCAGCTTCATCATCTTATGATGGTTTCTCCACTTTGGTTCATAAAAATCTAGATAGAGTTTTGCATCTACAAAGTATATGACTCCGTCTTAGTGAAAGGCTTGATGTTTGGATCAATTTTGACTATCTCACCATCTCTTCTATATTTCATACATTGATGCAAAGTAGATGATACCATCCCATTCTCATGAATCCAAAGACGTCTAAGAAACATGTTGTATGATGTTTTAGTATCTATGACGTGAATTCGGGTGTTTGAATTCATCTCACTAATGGATAATCCTACGTGGATCATACCTATGGGTTGTTGTCCTCCTTGGTTGAAACCCTGGATTGTTAGTTTACCTTTGGATAGCTCATCAACAGAGATCCCAAGCTCTTTTAGCACCATCTTTGGCATGATGTTGACAGCCAAACCATCATAAATAAGTATGCGTTTGAGATGTTGTTCCCGAACGGACCCTATTACAAACAAAGGTCTGTTATGTGGCGTAGACCTTTATTTGTGCACAACATGTGACAACTTTTCTGTTATCATGATGTTCTTGTGTTTTCATTGGGGAAGGCTCATCGTTGCTTTCCATTGTTTCATCAGTACTAGTAACTACATGAGTTGCACCAACGTGATCTCCACGAAGGAATTTTCTAGGAAATAATTCATGCAATATGATGGGCTTTCGAACTTCGGCGATAAGGCACTATTAATCTTCTTTCTAATAAAAGATTTGATATTTCTTAGTGATTGTAGCCTATCTGCATTGCTTATCATCGCTCTTGAATTAGGAATTCGTAACCTCAAAACTGCCTGATGATTTTTCTTCTTGTGAGTGACTGGAATCCAACTCTCATCGTCTTTGTCTTTGGAGTGATTGTCTAGATCTAGTGAACCTTCAAGAGTTTTCCTTGGAAGATCGACTTCAACGGGCTCGAAACTTCCAAATTGGAATAAGGCAGTGCTTGACACATTATGCAACTTTGAACACTTCTTTTCCTTGAACGCGATACTTTCATGATTTGCTTCTGCTATTTCATCCATGTCTATGATGATTTTTCCTTTACTTACAAGAGCCATAATTTTATCATTCAAGACGAAGCATTTCTCTGTAGGGTGGCTAATGACGCGATGAAACTTGTAGTTTTTCAGATCGCCAACTTTGCCAATTTCCTCTGCCTTTTTGATTCACTAAGATCGATGAATTTCTTGTCCGGTAGTTCATAAAGGATTGTAGGTACATCTGAATATGGAAATGGATAAACCTTCGCCTCTAATTCCTTCAAGGGGGGACGACGCTTTTCCTCTTTGGGATATTGACGTCGGGTCTTATCCTCCTTCACTGTTTGCTTAGTAGTGACCTTCACATAAGTTGCTTTCACCACCATTGATTCTTTGGTTTGGTTCTTTGATACAATATTTTTCTTGAACTCCTTTTGATCAGTAAATGGAGATGCCTTTCCATGACTTGCGATGCTTAACTCCATGTCATGCGCTTGTGTTGCAAGTTCTTCAAAAGTTCGTTGCTTGATCCCTTGTAGGATTTACAAAAGGCCCCAGTGCATTCCTTGAATGCATATCTCTATATCAGATATCTCTGAAAGGCAATCGTTGCAGTTCAAAATTAACGCCCTCCAACAATTAATGTAATCCATCACGGGCTCGTCCTTCCTTTGATTGGTGCCTGTCAACTCTATCATGCTTACATTTCTTCGGGTACTATAAAATGATTGAGGAATTCCTTTTCAAGTTGCTCCCAGCTATCAATGGACTCGGGCTCCAAGTCAATATACTAGTCAAATGCGTTCCCTTTCAGAGAATGAACAAATTGTTTTACCAAAAGGTCATCATGCATTCCAGCATTGCTACAAGTCTTGTCAAAGTGGGAAATATGTTGCCTTGGGTTCCCTTTGCCATCAATTTGATGCAACTTGGTGGTTTATAATTGGTTGGCATTGTTAAACAATCAATCCTCTTAATATAAGGCTTAGAGTTGTTCAACGAACTTTGCGATGGTTCTCTATATTAAGCTCTGACGTTGTTTTGTTATCACGTCTTCCAATTGTTGGACAGATAACGCTGCAACTAAAATAGATTGCTTTTTGAATGTTTAACTTTTCAAATGTTTTCTCAATAATTGTTTTCTGGGAGGTGAAGACAGGTGAACGGGGAAGGACATGGCTCGACTCTCTAGGTGCATAGGCCTCCAATTTGTTTATGAGTTGAGCGATTTGAAGGTCTTTGTCTTCAACAGATTTTTTCAAGACCTCTATAGTGTGTTCCATCATGGCAAACTTTTTGTCCATGTTAGTTGCTTCAGCCATCAAGGTATTAACTTTCGTTGAAATTGAAAAATCCACCAAGTCCTAGAATCCGCTAAGGTTTGAGGCTGTTTGAGAAAGTTCGTCAAACAACGAGAATGGGGTATTTCCCCTAGAGATTGCTCATATGAGATCTGCTCTTCTTTTCCATCTCCAAAGAGATGAAGTACTCGAATCCATCCAAGCCACTAGTCTTGAAATTGCTTCAAGTGATTGGGCTAACATGATTGAGCTCAGCGGATGCGACAACAACAACATCTTTACATGAAACATCACACTTGCGGAAGGCCATTGTAGCAGTAGATCTGAAGTTTGTAGTTTTTAACTTACAAGAAAGAGAGATGAAGGCAAAATTGGTCCCACTGGGCGTGCAAAAATTTATTCGCAATAAATTTTCATAATACGAAAAATAAACTACAACAAAAATAATATGAAGGAAAAGTGATTTTATTGATAAATATTTGTGAGTACAATTCTATGTATCCCTTGATTCTCCTTTCTAAAATTCTCCATGATTCAAGGGCTTGAAAACGTCTTTCTCGAATGTAGGACGATGCATACTTCCTTGTGATATATTTAATCGCCAATAACATCGAGCAACACTTTGTTGTTACCGGTTAGTCTCAGGGAAGAACTCCGTTGATCACTCCTTTGTTGAAGAACTATGCACTTGATGATTGATCTCTCTGTTTGTGGATGCCTTCACCAATTGCGGAATGCTCTTCTCCAATTCTGAATGTCCCCTGAGAGTTAGATAACCCCTCTATTTATAGTTGTAGAGGATGGACAATCCAGTTACATAAGAACTCTGTTGCTTGTTTCTGATTGGCCGATGTCATTTTAGCCACTTGGCGACTTATGGCTGGTTCTTACTTTTTGACTTGGATTGCTGCATCATTTAACAAGTGGATCACCTTATTGGATTGGAGTTTGACTGGATATGTCATGACACATGGCATAATCTGGGCCTTAAGATGAAGTGAACCTTGGGCTTAAAAATATTAAACTGGACTTATTTAATTTGTAAAGTCCTATTAATTATTCGACCTAAAGTAATTTAGAATCTAATTCAAATTTTGTGTGAATTAAATAATTTTTACATGTCTACACATATTCCTTAACAACCGTATCGATCATATTTACAATATGTTGTTATGAAATATTATTTTCTAGTGGATGTCTATAAATAATAAAGAAGTTACTCCCACTACTTTTCTTCATTACGTAGATAACTCCCACTACTTTTCACCATTATAGTTGTAACTCCCGCACCTCCATAGCCTCCCCATGATCTTTTCACATGATCTCAATAGTTAATACCATGTTTATGATATGCCTTTGTATACCTCAATGTCATCCTATAAATAGATGGTTTGGACATCATATTGTATATACTTGAATATGTAGAAGAAATAAGATTCTCTCCTCTCTTTCTCTCTACATTATTATATATCTTCTTGTTTTATATTATTATTTTGAGCTAAGTTTTGTAACACGTTATCAACACGACTGTCTCCTATTTTCGTACACCACTATACAGGCATAGACTATGCATTTTGCTATCCTTATACCACAATTCTATGGATATCAAACAAAAATGAAGATAGAAACCAATGGGTTGGATACTAATAGAAGATACGTTTTCATATTTGTAGTTTATCCATATTATTATTTTTATCTTTACTAATCTCAAAATTATCTATTTTTCCATGATAATTTTCTGCCAAGTGGGATCTAACACTTTTTTCTTTATATATTTGACGACTGTCATGTGAAAAGTTGACTAAGTTTTTGTGTTATTGCAGCCAATCTTTTGATTTGCTTGTGTTATATACGTGTTCTTGGGCAGTCACCTTTTGGCAATTGATGGAAAGTATGCAATGACACAAGTATTTTCAAAGCACCCAATGATTAAAGCTCAAGGGTGAGTCATAATACATTCTGTCATATTATGACATTGGTGAAGCGTAATATGGTGTGTTTAAGTCCCAGCGTACCATAAGAAGATGATATCGGGTTCGAGCCTTGTTACACCATGATGATAAGGGTTGAATTTAAGTTCCAACTTATTATGGCCTAATGTATCTTTATATGTATAAGGCATTGGGTTTTTATCCCAATGCACCATATTGACGATATAAAGATGACTAAAGAAAAATAATATATTTTTCATAAAAAAGCATGAAGTTTGTCCCACTTAATTTGCAACATTCTTGAAGTGAATGTTGTAGCAGTGCATAATAAATCTAATGGAGACAAGTGGTTGACCAATGAACATTAGCGTGTCATTGATAAAATAATAATAGTCATCATTATGGTTATTCTAAAAATGAAAACAATAGGGGTTCTCAAATATTCCTTCAAAATGTGAAGGTGATGTTTGCCATCAATGTGGTATCAAAATAATAAGCATGTCCATATGATTAAAGTCCACTTGAAGAGAATGTGACTTGTGATATGCATTGTAAATGCAAACTCATTCTTGAAAGTGAATGTGAATATATATATATATATGTGTGTGTGTGTGTGTGTGTGTGCGCGTGTGTGTGTGTGTGATTCAAATTATGCATAAGAATATGCTTATACAAGATTGGATAAATACCACAATCCACCTTTAAGGGAGGTTTGAGAGAGATAAAGATATTGAATATTACAATGTGATTATATGAATACGTCATTGGTCGCGTACATGTGGTATGCCAAAAATAAGAAATGATTTTGCCATGTCTTATAAAAGAATAGTAAATGCAAAATTAAAATAAGAAATGATTTTGCTTATGATGATTTTGACTATGACAATTATTATGATATGATTTTCTCCGTGAAGGAGACATTCACCATATGGATAGTGTGATGAAAGATCTTGCAGTACAAAATTATTTAGAGCTCCGGAAGAGCGAATTTGTTACTACCCGAATAAATAAAATTATTCATGACATTAGTTGTAGTAAGTCTCAATCATTTTTCAAAAGGAGTACTTGATGTAGATTTGTTTATTCTAACAAATATTGCCAAGATTTTGTTGGTTATACAAATGCAGGCATTTTTCTGAAATTCGTTCTTCAAACATTCTATTTGCGTGTGAGAGTACTGGCATATTATCATTTTACAAGGCAATTAGTTGTTGATACTTATTCAAGTCATGCCAAGATAAGCAACTGATAAAGCAAGGCGCTCAACACATAACATACGTGTGACTTGACTTTGAAGAGAAGATTCCAACAATACTGAAGATAATATTGTTAGCTTATATCAATTGAAATAAGGACTATTGAAGGAGACAAAATAAAGCACATTTACCAAAGTTCTTCAACAAATTTTTTTAAGTGATAATTTGACAAACTTCTTTACAAGACATTATGGATCTCAATATTATAGAAGTTGTTATACAAGCTTGTAATTCGTCGTCTCTGAAGAATAAAGTGATGTTTTCATGGGGGGGGGGGGGGGGTAACATACGCGCTGTACTCTTTTTCCCTTAGCCAAGGTTTTGTCCTACTGGGTTTTACTAGTAATGTTTTTAACGAGGCAGCAAATAAAGCGTATTATATATATGTGAACTCGTTAACCTTCACTAAGATTTTTTCCCACAGGGTTTTTTCTTAGTAGGGTTTTAACGAGGCACATTATCTACAGACATCGAAGGAGGAGTGTTATGAAATATTATTTTGTAGTGGATGTCTATAACTCCTAAATAAGTTACTCCCTCTACTCTTCTCCATTATGTAGATAACCCCCACTACTTTTTACCATTATAGTTGTAACTTCCACGCCTCCATAACCTCCCCATGATCTTTTTCCATGATCTCAATAGTTAATACCATGTTTATGATATCCCTTTGTATACCTCAATGTCATCCTATAAATAGAGGGTTTGGACATCACATTGTATATACTTGAATACATAGAAGAAATAAGATTCTATCATCTCTTTCTCTCTACATTGTTATCTATCTTCTTGTTTTATATTATTACTTTGAGCTAAGTTTTGTAACTGTGTTTACCATATTTAAGGATCGGACAGAACTATAGTAAACAAGAAATAAGACTGAGGACAAGTGTTGAAAGCTTGGAATACTCGAATTGTTGGACTTAATAGTTCTCACACTCCTATATTTTGAAGGGAAGTGAACGGTTAGCCACTAATAACACATGTATTTACTTTTAAGCACTGTTTAAAATGTGTTTAGTCTTTCGCCACTGTTTTAATAAACTTTAACTTCCCCGACAAAAATATCCTTCTACTCATGTCCTTAACTTTTGAACTTAACTTCAGGACTACATGTCCTTAACTTTTGAACTTAATTTCAGTATTTCAGGACTACATGTGCTAACTTTTAAACTTAACTTCAAGACTACATGTCCTTAACTTTTGAACTTATAACTGTAAGTTCAGGACTAAATGTCCTTAACTTTTAGGCTTTTTAGTCTAAGTTAAGGACTTTAGAACCTATTGTCCTTAACTTTCGAACTTGTAATTGTAAGTTCAGGACCTATTGTCCTTAACTTTCGAACTTGTAATTGTAAGTTCAGGACCTATTGTCCTTAATTTTTGGGCTTCTTAGCCTAATGTCCTTGATCTTGTTAGTCTAAGTTAAGGACTTCATGACCTATTGTCCTTAACTTTTGATCTTGTTGGTCTAAGTTTAGGACCAAGTACCTACCACGACCATGACTCTTTATATCTTTTGCTATGCATTTTGTGTAATCCGATAACACCTCGAATTGCACTGACTGTATTTGCCTCGCCAAAAACATCAAGATTACCATTATCCAAATTATTATTAACAGCAAATTGGGAATAATAATTAATAGATACTTTATATTTGTACGATTTCTTATCGTTCAAATTAAAATAACAAAACAAAAGCTCTTCCATACATTCCCAATGGATTTTGCCTTGATCTTCAGTCTCGCCTCCATCATCTCTCGCATCAATTGTCTAAAATTATCGTATGAATTTGAAGAATACGTTACAGCTGTTATAAAATCATCTGGATTCAGTGTTTTCTTTGGGCAATGGAGATCTAGTAGAGTGGAAACACAAATACTACTTTGATTTTCATAGAGCATCAAGTAGAGTGGTTATTTTGAACTTGGGCAATAGATATCTAGCTAGTGAAGGTTTGAGTGTTGAATAAGATAATGGAGTTGCCATCAAAACAGTGAACCTGTTCTTCAGTCTTTAATTTTCTTTAATAAGATATTCGAGTGTCGAAAATCTTCAATTTGATGCTCTATTCAGTGCTTCTTTAACTTTTGCTCTATCAATCATTTGAACTAGTATTTGTCGTAGCTGAAGTGGATAAAGGAACCTCAACAAGACATGGTGTACAGTTATATACGGTGCATAGACGGTCGTAATACTCGCCCTCAACAAAATATCAGGGCGAAAATTTCGCTCGATATCGGTTATCGATCAACAATTATACTAGTAAAGGAATATTTTTATCTTTTTTAGACTTATATTAAGATTGAAACTCTCCTACCACACAAAAGGAGAAATTTTTTTGGTCTAACAAATTGGAATATGTAATTCAAGACAATAAAAGTTTACTTTATTTTCTAGCTACTGTTAAAGGCGTTATTTTTCTTGTTCTGTTCTTTATTCGCGATTGGACTCGAACTGAGGGTCCAATCGAGGACGAGTTTATTGTTCAATCTAAGATCAGGCTTGTTCTTAATATTGCAAGTGGTTTGATCGTTTATTTTATTTTAATTATTTATATTGAATTAAACCATATATTCTTTAAATCGCGTAAAAATTTAAGTGGTACCCAATTTTTAGATAAAAAATAGTAATGAGTTTAATCTTGTATGCAAGTTGGCACAATGCTTTGCTATTGAATAGTTTTCTCTCGGTCAAGTCTTGAATCTTCACCTGATTACGCTTGAGCTTTTTGTATGTTTGTTTTGTTGGCAAACTACAAAATTGGCTAGTTGGCAAAATTAATTATATTTATTAACCAAGAAATATATAAAATATGTACATAATATATATTTATGCTAACACACACGCATATACATACATATATATTTGTTCTCGACACGTGCGTTGCACGTGTGGCGTTGTCAAGTAGGCTACAATTTTTGAAACCTGCAACATGTTTGCACAATATTAACAATTACTATGTACATTGGATCGCTTAGCATAAAAATTAAAGAAGAATTAAGAAAACATTCCGCATTAAAAGAATTTATTGTGCATTTTTATGGAGTGAAATAAAGAATGTACAAAAATACTACTACTATTGTGGAAGATGAATGAAAGAATATTGTACCTAATAAACAGTTTGTTTTCTACTCAAGGATAAAATAGTTATTCATATTCTAAAGGATAATTATTGTAAACTAAGTTCGAAGGTAGGATCTTCCTACGTAATATTTCTTTCAATAATTTTTAATTTCTGTTATTTTAGAATTCATGAGATGACATCCTTATATGATTTAGTTGTTTCATCTTATTTTTCTTGATCTCTAGGAGAACGCTGTTACATATGCATATATAGGAGGGGTGTGCATGGTTTGAATTGATTTTTTCTTTAAAGAAACTTAATTAAGTAAGTTGGTTTTCTAAATATTACAATCAAATCAAATTAATTAAGTTGATTTTTTTTCGATACGATTTATGTTGGGTTTTGTTGGTTTTTCTTAAATATAAGATATACACTACCAAACACATATTCCGGCGATTAGATTTTCACGTAACACTATCAAATCAGTTGCCCCGTGAGAATCTATTATTTACCAAGATATACTGATGATAATTGAATTAAATAGTGATGAATAATTTAAGGACTCAATTAAAAATATATTATTTTTAACACGAAATGGATTCTTAGACTTAACAAAAGAAAACTACCAATAAAATTAGAATGTAAAGGTAAAGAAATATACTAAAAGTGCAAACTATTAACATTTACCATAAATTTTGAAACTTTGTATAAAAATATACACATATAGGTGTAATAATAAATTTAAAATAGTTACTCCTATAGTTGGTTTCGATTTTTTTTTCGGTTTTTTTCTGATTAAAACATAACCAAACCAATTTTAATCGGTTTTTAAAATTCAAAACCAAAATCAAACCAAACAAAAAATTATCGATTTTTTTATCGGTTTAGTTTGATTTTTGGTTTTGTTCGGTTTTTCAGAATTTTATGAAGGAGCTGACCATACTTACTTCTTCATACACAAAAATATATGTTGGTCCTCTGGTTTTCTTCATGCTATATATATTTCTAGGTCAATCCTACAACGTTGGAATCACTTGTAAGAGGAACGATCACCAAAGGCAGAATGGAGAAGGAGAAGAGACTATGAGCTGCTGTCAACCTTTTCTGTCCTCAATATATATAGAGCTTAAATGACGTTTCATATGACTTATCTTCAATAATCACAATAAATAAATAAATAATAGTGTTACAAAACTTAGCTCAAAGTAATAAATAAAAGATAGACAAAAAAGTAGAGAGAAATAGAGAAGAGAATATATTTCTTCTATGTATCCAAGTGTATTACAAAATGATTTCTCATCCTCTATTTATAGTACTACATAGAGGTATACTAAAAGAATTCCATAAATATGTCATTAAGCTTTTGAGATCATGGAGGAAGATCATGGGGGAGATCATGGAGGTGTGGGAGTTACAACCATAAGTATTGGAGTAGTGGGAGTTATGGAGATAATGGATAAAAGTAGTGGGTGTTATAGGAGTTATGGACATCCACCATAATCTAATATTTCATAACACTCCCCCTTGGATGTCCAAAGATAATGTGCCTCGTTAAAACCTTAACTAAAATAAAACCCAATGGGAAAAAAAATTCTAGAAAAGGAAAAAGAGTACACATATCTAACAAAATGCATTTTTGTTGCCTCGTTAAAAACCTTGCAAGGAAAACCCAGTGGGACAAAACCTTGTAAGGGAAAAAGAGTGCAACGCGCATTAACTCCCCCTGAAAAGAGCATCAAGTCACATCCTTGAGCCTTCGCATTCCAATCTTGTGTACTAGCTTCTTGAAGGTTGACGTTGGTAGAGATTTTGTGAACAAATCAGCCATATTATCACTTGAACGAATCTGTTGCACATTGATATCACCATTCTTTTGAAGATCATGTGTGAAAAATAACTTTGGTGAAATATGCTTTGTTCTATCTCCTTTTATAAATCCTCCCTTCAATTGGGCTATGCATGCTGCATTGTCTTCATACAAAATCGTGGGTAGTTTGTCACATTTCAAACCACATTTGTCTCGAATATGATGTATTATAGACCTCAACCACACACACTCTCGACTTGTTTCATGAATAGCGATTATCTCAGCATGATTAGATGAAGTAGCCACAATTGATTGCTTAGTCGATCGCCAAGATATGGCAGTGCCTCCACAGATAAACACATAACCTGTTTGAGATCGAGCCTTATGTGGGTCAGATAAATATCCAGCATCAGCATAACCAACAAGATCAGGACTGCAATTATTGCTATAAAATAAGCCCATATCGGTAGTCCCTTTTAGATACCGCAATATATGTTTGATTCCATTCCAATGTCTCCTTGTGGGAGTAGAGCTATATCTTGCTAAGACATTAACTGAAAAAGTTATGTCAGGCCTTGTAGTATTTGCAAGATACATTAGTGCGCCAATTGCACTAAGATATGGTACTTCAGGACCAAGTAGCTCTTCATTCTTTTCTTGCGGTCGGAATGAATCCTTATTCACATCAAGTGATCGAACAACCATCGGAGTACTTAAAGGATATGCTCCATCCATGTAAAACCGTTTCAATACCTTTTCTATATAGGCAGATTGAGGAACAAAAATTCCGTTTGCCAAATATTCAATTTTCAAACCAAGACATAATTTTGTCTTTCCGAGGTCTTTCATCTCGAATTCCTTCTTTAAATAATCAATTGCCTTTTGGAGTTCTATGGGAGTTCCAATAAGGTTTATGTCATCGACATATACGGCAAGTACAACAAATTTCGATGTTGTTTTATTTATAAAAACACATGGGCAAATGGCATCATTTATATAGCCTTCCTTTAATAAATACTCACTAAGACGATTAAACCACATTCGTCCTGATTGCTTTAGACCATACAAAGATCTTTGCAATTTGATTGAAAACATTTCCCGGAACTTTGAATTATGAGTGTTTGGCATTTTGAATCCATCGAGAATTTTCATGTATATCTCATTATCAAGTGAGCCATAAAGATAGGCAGTAACCACATCCATTAAATGCATGTCAAGCTTTTCAAAGACAGCAAAACTAATGAGATAACGGAAAGTTATAGCATCCATTACGGGTGAATATGTCTCTTCATCATCGACACCAGGCCTTTGAGAAAATCCTTGTGCACCAAGGCGTGCGTTATATCTTTGTACCTTGTTTTTCTCATTTCTCTTGCGTACAAAGACTCATCTATAGCCAACAGGCTTAACACCATTAGGTGTTTCAACTATAGGCCCAAAAACTTCACGTTTTGCAAGTGAATCAATTTTGATTGGATTGCTTCTTGCCATTTTGGCCAATCAAGTCTTTGTCGACATTCTCCAACAGATTGAGGTTCAAGATCCTCACTTTCTTGCATAATGCTAGATGCAACATTATATGCAAAGACATAATCCACCACTATATCCACTCGATTAAAATTTGTCTCAATATCGATTGGATTTATTGATAGTTCCTTATTTTCCTGAGTCTCGGGCTTAATGGATTCTTCATGAATCTCAGAATTTATTAAATCGTGAATTTCCTCATGAGATTCTTTCGTAGTGTCATTTTGATCATTTGCTTTCCTTTTTCTAGGATTCCGATCTTTGGAACCTAATGGCCTGCCACGTTTTAGGCATGCTTTCGACTCATTAGATATGAGACTAGAAGATTGTCCAATAGGGACATCAATACGGATTGGAACATTCTCTGAGGGGATGTGAGATTTTGTTATCCTTTTCAAGTCCGTGAATGCGTCAGGCATTTGATTTGCTATTCTTTGCAAATGGATAATATTTTGCACCTCTTTTTCACAAATAGAGGTATGTGGATCAAGATGAGATAATGATGGATTTTTCCAGAAAATTTCCCGTTTGGTTTCACCAACTTCTCCCCCTAATTTTGGGAAAAGTGTCTCATCGAATCGACAGTCTGCAAATCGTGCAGTGAACAAATCCCCTGTCAATGTTTCGAGGTAGCGAATAATGGAGGGCGATTCAAACCCAACATATATTCCTAACCTTCTTTGCGGACCCATTTTGGTGCGGTATGGCGGTGCTACAGGCACATATACTGCACATCCAAAAATTCTTAAATGGGATATATTAGGTTCATGACCCAAGACTAATTGCAACGGGGAATATTTGTGATAATTAGTCGGTCTGAGACGAACTAGCATTGCTGCATGCAAAATGGCGTGACCCCAAACCGAAGTGGGCAGCCTCGTATTCATGAGTAATGGTCTTGCAATCAACTGCAGACGTTTAATTAAAGATTCTGTAAGACCATTTTGAGTGTGAACATGAGCTACAGGATGTTCCACTTTTATCCCAATTGATAAGCAATAATCATTAAATGCTTGGGATGAAAAACTCAGCAGCATTATCTAGTCTAAAAGACTTAATTGGATTATTAGGAAATTGTGCTCGTAATCGAATTATTTGTGCTATTAATTTTGCAAATGCAAGGTTGCATGATGACAATAGGCACACATGAGACCATCTAGAGGATGCGTCTATTAAGACCATAAAATATCTAAAGGACCCACTAGGTGAGTGAATAGGTCCACAAATATCCCCTTGTATACGTTCCAAACACGTAGGTGACTCAGTTCCAACCTTTGTTGGTGATGGTCTAATAATTAACTTGCCTTGATAACAAGAAGTGCAAGAAAATTCATTATTTAAAAGAATCTTTAAATTCTTTAATGGATGCCCATATGAGTTTTCTATAATCCGTCTCATCATAATTGATCCAGGATGTCCCAATCGATCATGCCAAAGTACAAAAGTATTGGAATCAGTAACCTTTTGGTTTACTGTGGAATGTGCCTCAATTGCACTACTTTTTGTCCAATACAGGTCACAAGATAAAGATGGGAACTTCTCAATAACCCTCTTTTGGCCAGAGACATTCTTTGTAATGATGAGGTATTCAAGATTATTCTCATCTATTGTCTCAATATGATATCCATTTTGACGGATATCTTTAAAACTCAACAAGTTCCTCTTGGATTTGGAAGAGAACATTGCATTCTCTATGATAAATATTGTTCCTTTAGGCAGAGTTATAATTGCTCTTCCGGAGCCTTCAATCAATTTACTACTACCAGAAATTGTAGTAACATCTGCCTTACACATACTTAAATGAGAGAAATACTTTTTCTCTTTGAATATCGTATGTGTGGTACATGAATCAATTAAACAAATATTTTTACAATTGGACGTTGATCCAAGTTTGCTTTGTGAGATATCCATATTTGCTTCCCATGGTTTGACATACAAAAGAAATATACGAAAAATATTAGTATTTTTTTATAGATATGAGAATAAACAAATTTACGTCTATGATTCAACATAATAGTTTCAGTGCGGTCATTATGAAAAAAAAAATCTTTTATCATAGTTATTCTCCTTTTTAATACTCTTGTATCTGTTGCTTAATAATTAAACAATATTTTCAAAATCTGCTGAGGTTAGTCGATTAACTAAATCGGATAGTCGACTATCATGCCTTGCGGAAAAAGTCCAGTTTAATAGAATATATTGGTTAATCGATTATCTGTTATGTTAATCGATTAACTTACTGAAAAATCATTACAAATAAAGCATAAGATGAATGTGTAATCTAAAGTTATATATTTTAAAATCATAATACAGATTATTTGTCAAGTTGATAAAACTCTTAAGGTACATATCGATATTTGATCATTGATTGAATTGATAAAACTCTTAAGGTACATATGGATATTTCAAGCATATTATAATTTTAACGAATACTTGCTTGATACTTAGCTTTACTAGCTTAAAGCAGAAAATATAAAATTTGAACCATATCACAATAATAGATAACTTATGTAAACTATGATAATTGTTTATTCATTAACTACTACGAATAAGTAAAAATAAAAATATCAAACTGCTCAATCTTCTTTAACCATGGATCCATCACCGATCAAGTGATCTATTTTCCCCTCAGGGTGCTCAAAGAAGTCTGCCACATCCAAGTGTGTGATGTCAAAGTTATTGTCAGAGACAAAATTTGTTTCAGGGCCTTTACTATTTAGAGATGCTTGATAAAGCTCAACCAAATGTCTTGGTACACGGCAAATTTTTGCCCAGTGCCCTTTTCCACCGCAACGATAACATATAGTTTCTAAACTATTTGCTTTTGGATTCTCATAATTCCATTTCCGCTTTTGGTGGTTATATCTCTTTTGGGGGTGACTAACACCAGGAAAATTTCTTCCTTTAAGCCATTCCACAAGATAAGTGGATCTTTGACTGTGAGATATTCAATTTTCAAACCTTCATCAAGGTGATGGCGCAAGAAAATCAAGGCCTTAGCACAGTCTTGGGTGGATGCATTATTTCTGTCTTTAATGGCGTCTCCAAGACCCATTGCATCCAAATGGATTTCAGCATCCAACACCCATGTCATGTAGTTCTTGCCCGAAATTTCAAGGGCAACAAACTTTCTTTTCATAATGTCAGACATAATTAAAACAAAATTAGGAGGAGAAAAAATACCTTAATTTTCTCAAAGAGATTCTTGAGATAGTAGAGTTTCGTGCTGATAACGTGTTACAAAACTTAGCTCAAAGTAATAAACAAAAGATAGACAACAAAGTAGAGAGAAATAGAGAAGAGAGTATATTTCTTCTATGTATCCAAGTGTATTACAAAATAATTTCTCATCCTCTATTTATAGTACTACATAGAGGTATACTCAAAGAATTCCATAAATATGTCATTAAGCTTTTGAGATCATGGAGGAAGATCATGGGGGAGATCATGGAGGTGTGGGAGTTACAACCATAAGTATTGAAGTAGTGAAAGTTATGGAGATAATGGATAAAAGTAATGGGTGTTATAGGAGTTATGGACATCCACCATAATCTAATATTTCATAACAAATAGCTAATTATCATTCAAGATTGGAAGAATGAATGTTCCCACGTAATTAAGAAAAAAATGTTCTACAAAAGTGGTATACAAATAGTATTTGTTTGAAGGGCAAAATTGTTATTTAACTTTATATGATCATTTTAATCTTTTAATTTTGACATAGGATCTTCGTACATAGTAGATATATATTATCGACTATTATTATCTTGAAAGCAACTAAAGATATACAATTTCTTCTCTTTTTTCAGCCTTAGGTTAGTTCACTATAATGTAGAGAGGCCTCTCCTATTTCTTTATCGGATGAATAATGTTTTGTGACTTTGTGGAATCTCTCTCTTTTACTATTGTTTACTGTATATTTCTTTAAAACAAATAAATAAGTGCAGCGTTTTCCTTTTTAATTTGTCTAGGAAGAATTATGGAATTTTTTAATTTTATATCTTCATTTTATTTTTGATAATCAATTCTTGTAGAATTGATATGACATGTTAAAATTTAAGAAATTCTAAAAGTACTTCTGATATGACCTATATAATATGTTATACATTTATCTTATGTATCAACAATTTTATTATTTCATAAATTTCATGTTAGTCAAATACGGTCATGTTAAATGAAATTGAAGGTGCAGTCCTTTACAACAATAACAACAACTCAGTATAGTCCCACAAAGTGAGGTCTGGGGAGGGTAATATGTAGACGAGCCTTACCCCTACCCGAAAGGGCAAAGAGGCTGTTTCCAATCGACCCCGGCTCAGTGAAGGAAAGGAAAGACAAAAACAAAAGAGCAAAAGAGCATTAGTAATTCCAACAGAAATAACGTAAATAATTATCTAAATAAGAAACATGAATTAAATAGCATGCAATAATATAATACAGTAACTACCATAAGGGAGACACAAGCCAAAATACAAAATCCTCTATAGATAGCCCTGTCAAGCCTCACCCAATCCCGGATGAGGAGTACAAAAAACTCTAGCAGCCCTATCCTACAACCCTGATACTAGACCTCCAGACTTTCTTATCAAGGGTCATATCCTCGGAAACCCGCATTCTAGGCACGTCATGCCTAATCACCTCTCCCCAATACTTCTTAGGCCTCCCTCTGCCTCGCCGAATACCGACAATCGCCAGCCGCTCACAACTCCTCACCGGGGCATCAGGACTTCTCCTCCGCACATGCCCGAATCACCTCAGTGTCGCTTCTCGCATCTTCTCATCCACCAGGGCCACCCCATGTTCTCTCCAATAACTTCATTCTTAATCTTATCTAACCCGGTGAGCCAGCACATCCACCTGAGCATCCTTATCTCCCCAACCTTCATTCTCTAAACACGAGAGTTCTTCACGGACCAGCACTCCGCCCTATAGAACATTACATATCTAACCACACCTCTGTATGAAAGTTTATGTGCAACTTTCTTATCACACATAACTCGTGATGCAAGAATGCACTTTAATCCGCCCGCTCCTGTACGCTGAGTGAAGGTGCAAATTGTTCCTTCACCGCTGTTGGAATAGTACTGTTTACTCGACAAGAAGGAAATTTTGAAGGCGCAGTTTCTTTTTAAATCAAAATTCTCTCTTCAGAAGCCATCAGCAATCCGTCAACCAGTGAAGGTATCTTCTTCCTTGTTCCATTTTATGAAAAAATGTGCTTAGATTTAGGTTATTTTTGAAATCAGTGGGTCTTCTCAATTGATCATTTGATTTTGAAAAGATAGCTGTGAAATTACGAAATTTCAATGTGGGTTTTGTGGTAGGGTATTAGCAGAAGATGCAATTCTTCGGAGGATCAGAGATCAGCCCGTCGCCGCCACCGCCGACGGTATCAGGGAATAATGCCCATATGCTGTATGTATTCAATAGGAATGGGGTGTGTCTTCTTTACAGGGAATGGAATCGCCCTCTTAAGACCTTAAACCCTCAGCAGGACCATAAGCTTATGTTTGGTTTGCTCTTCTCCCTCAAATCTTTAACTGCCAAGATGGATCCGACAAGGTTTCATTTTCTACTTTTCCTTAAAACTTATCGCTCAATTGGATTAATTTGATCTAATAATTGTATTTTATATTCGAATGAAATGGGTCATAGTTAAGCAAAAAGGATATAGAGGATTTATATAGCTGATCCAACTAGTTTGAGACTTGATTGGGTTGTTTTGATCAAAACATTTTTCTTCCCCATCCCAACCCCAAGCTCATAGGACACTCTTGTCATGTAACACAATCTATTTTAAAGGCATTATGATACTGTCAAATCATGGAAACAGCCTCTCTGCCCTTTTGGGTAGGGGTAAGACTGCCTACAGATTACCCTCCCCAGACCCCACCTGGTGGGAGTATACTGGGTAGTTGTTGTTGTTGTTGTATGATACTGTCAAAATATAGTCTTTTCTCATTTCAAATATTTTCTTGGGCAGTGCTGAAAAAGGTAATCTTGGGGTGCCACAATTACCTGGACAAGGATGTTCATTTCACAGCTTTCGTACTAATACCTATAAACTCAGTTTCATGGAAAGTCCATCGGGAATAAAGGTGAGTTAGTGATCCATTGAGCTCTACTTTTTAATAAGTTCAGTTGATATTGTTCTAGGTCTTATCATACAATGATCATCAGCTTTCTGTCAGGAGTACTGTGATACAATTGATCATATGATATTAACTAATGGAAACTCTTAATCTACGCTTTTATATTAGTCTCTATAGTTATTTTTGTTGGAAATAACGCTTTACGCTAGGGGGGGGGGTGAATAGCGTTTTAAAAATATTAAGCGTTTTAGTGCGGAATTTAAAAACTTTGCAGAAATTAAAACAAGTGCAGTAAAATAAACTTACACAATGATGTATCCTGGTTGGCCACAAACGTGGTTAGTCCAGTCCCCGAGAGACTCTCTCGAGATTTCCACTAAACTTGTCAAGCTTACGGGTGCTTAACAAACCGTTACAGCTGAGGACACAAGCCTCACCTAGGTGCTCGGGGATCACAATCCCAAAGACTTCAATTGCTCGGGGATACCAATCCCAAAGACTTCAATTGCTCGGGGATAACAATCCCAAAGACTTCAATTGCTCGGGGATAACAATCCCAAAGACTTCAACTGCTCAGGGATAACAATCCCAAAGACTTCAACTGCTCGGGGATAACAATCCCAAAGACTTCAACTGAGGAATCACAAGTTCCTCAACAAACGAGAATCGCAATTCTCTTACAAACACAAAACAAACTCACTTTACAAAGTACTCCTCAATGAGTAGATATGAGTAGAAATAGTACGCTCAAGATCACAACAACTTAGCTCAATAGAATGGCTCTTCAAAAAGCTTTATGGATGAATGAAAATGATGATCAATGTAAGAAAGCTTTTAGCAATGAAAATACTTAAATTGTATATGTTGTTGTTGTGAAAACACTGAGTTAAGCCTGTATTTATAGGTGAAAAACTCAGTCTTACCGTTGTCTAATTGCCAATTAAGGATTGCTGAAATTACTCAGTGACAATCGATTGTCAAGACTAAACAATCGATTGTTTGCCTATCAGATCAAAAATTCAATCCCAGATTTTACGTCAACAATCGATTACTTCAAATCAATAATCGATTATTTATAACGTTAAAAAATCCTTTCCAATTTTTGGCATAAAACATCGATTATCAGGAAATCAACAATCGATTATTTTAACAACGTTCAGAAAATCTTTTCCAGATTTTACGCAAAACATCGATTGTTAAATATCAACAATCGATTACCTGAAGGTAATTTGAAAATGTATGACAACGGTTAGTTCCAACAATCGATTATCAAATAGAACAATCGATTATAAATTAATTTCAAAACTTACTGTCTCATATATAATCGATTATCAAAAGCCATAATCGATTATTAATTAATTTCAAAACTTTCTGTCTCATATATAATCGATTATCAAAAGCCATAATCGATTATTAATTAATTTCAAAACTTTCTGTCTCATATATAATCGATTATCAAAAGCCACAATCGATTATTAATTTATTTAAAAACACTGGGAGACATTTTTCTCATTCTAATCGATTACCATTAGTTCATAATCGATTTTTCTGAGTTTTGAAAACTTTGCCTCAGTTAACAATCGATTATCAAAAGTACACAATCGATTGTTATGCAGTTTGCAAAAACCTGATGTTAACTGACTTACTCACAATCGATTATCATTAATTCACAATCGATTGTCATGCAGTCTTGGCTTAGAGATACTCGATTATCATAAGTACATAATCGATTATCTTAGCCCAGATTTTTGAGGCATGTTTGAAAAACATTTTAACAAATATAAATATGCATAGTTTAAAATCATTTGACACTTAAGTTAGATATGCATGATTTTGGAAAAATAATTTTAGTAGAGAAGCCATCTTATGAGCCAAGATTGAGGAATCAAGATCACAATTAATATTGACTCAATTATAACATTTCTAAACTTTGTCTTGAGCTTCTTGTAATGCATCCATTTTGTGCTTGTCCTTGAGCACTGCTATATATCGCTTATTGCTTTGTTTGACATTCATCAAAACCTACAAAAGAACACACGTTTAGTATATTGCATTTGAAACGTGTTTCCAACAATTTCCCCCTTTTTGATAATGGCAAACATAAGCGGGATATATGCAATAATTATTTTGATAATCCAAGACAAGAGTAAAGTATGCAATTTGATGTTGCCCCTCAATTCATGTTCCCCCTCACTTTAAGCATGAATGAAGTTGAGAGTGATATAGCATACTTCTTGATATCCCGTTTCTTCCCCCTTTTGCCATTAGCAAAAATTTACACAAGGGAAGAATATGAAAAAAATGTGAAATAAACACAAGTTTATTTATTGGAAAATTAAGATAACATTACAAGGGTGAAACCAAACATAACTAACCAATCAAGAACAAACAGACCAAAAACAACAATTTCATCATTCATCACCCCCATCCCCTTCATCATCATTGGTAGGCGCTTGATATGGCACCATATGAGCATAGGCATAATGCACGTGATCAAAGTAACCATGGACCTCACGGGTTAGTTGAGTAATTTGGTCAGAAATGGTCCGGAGGGTAGGCTCCTGAGGAGGATGAGCACGACGGGCTTGTCGATTTTGAGGAGGAGCGGGAGCATGATCACCATCATGATGAAAGGAAGACTCCGAAATTTCCCAGATTTTGGTGCTCTTTTTGAGAGGACCATTAGCAATATTGACTCCGGAAGCTTCAAGAAATTTCATTATTAAGAGGGCATAGGGGAGAGGTATGTCATCTCTGGTGGCATTGAACATATGAGATAGAATAAGCTTGCACCAATTTATTTTAACACCGGTGACAATAGCATGAAGAAATTTGGCATCCTCTTGGGAAATGGTGGTGTGATTGAGTTTACGGGGTTTGAGAACACGAGTGATGAAATAGAGAATGAAACGATAATTCGGGTCCATACCCTTTATGGTGGGACGACGGGAAGAGGACTCATCATAGGCTACTCCGGCTTGGCGGAAGAGATTAGCTTCATCAATCATGACCCCGGCATCATTTATGTACTGGTAGATGTCTTCACCATCATGCGGAATGCCGGCAATGAGGTGGAGGTTATCTTCAGAAATTAGAATGGGAATGCCGTTAACATTGGTAACAAGTTCACCCTCATCATCTTTGTGAAGGTTGGAGTAAAAAGCTTCAACCAAAGAAATGTTGTAGTAGGGGTGAGTAAGGAGTAGGAAATTGAAAAGGTTGCACTCTCTTAGCATATTTGCGGCTGGAATGAATGGTGCAACAAGAGCGTTTGTTGAAAAGCGAGGAGGGAGAATAAGGCGTTTCTCAAATTTGGTTAAGAAACGGGTGAGCTCTTCATTGGATTCAAAGAATAGAACCGATCCATCTTGATATGGATGGCGAGAAGAAGAAGCACCTTGTTTGGAACGAGCACGTTTTGAGTTGCGGCTTGACATTTTTTTTTTGAAAGGATGTGCTAGGATTTTTCAAAGAAAACAAGAGAATTTGATGCTTGGGAGGCTTGAGTGAGTATACAAGAGCATATGTGCAGCCTATATATAGAGAAGGAATGAATCTTACATTTATTGGAAATGATTTGAAGAGATTTGAAGTCTGAAACGGTAAAAATAAATTCACTGACCTTTCAACAATCGATTGTTTGAATGGAATAATCGATGAAAATGATCTGACACATCGATTACACGCCAGAACGGTAAGAAAATTTGAAAAAGATAGTCGATTGTCAAACTTGGTAATCGATTGTTTTTCATATTTATGACCTGTCAGGAATCGATTATGGAGCCAAAACGGTAACATAAGTTTAAAACAGATAATCGATTGTCAATATATAGTAATCGATTGTTTTACTCACAGAGAGTTTGAATTTTGGCAAATAATCGATTGGCAGAACAAATAATCGATTGTTTGGAAGGGGGATGCTGAAATGATGAGACTTAATTCTATCAGGCAATGTAAACATTTAACAAGATTTCATGGCAAAAAAATTGAATCAACAAATAATCGACTATTGATACTGATAATCGATTGTAAGCATAAATAATCGATTATGATCGATTTTTTTTTTTTTTTTTTTTTGTATCAAGATAATTCATACTTTCCTCTTACCTTTTGGGGGATGCCTGCAAAATAGAATTAAACATCTCCGACGCTCAAGTCAGTAATCTATAAATGAAATAATAACTTTGAAACTCGTGTAGTCGGGTGAAAAAAAAAATGAACTCTTAGGAATTTTGTCCTAGGATGTTCTTAAGAGGGTTTAGGGTACTTACCTTCCCTTCGACTTTGCCAATTACCTGATTTTGAACATCCTCCGTTCATTTTGGTCTTTTGGCTCATTCTCCAATTTACGAAGCTTTTTCCACAATTTTGCCTTTTGAATTTTTCGAAAATACTTCCGATTTAAAAAAAACATAAGTCGACTTTTCCGTCTCTTCCTCCTTCTTTGTGCTTTAATTGAAGGAATTTTGAATTCGTCTCTCGTCAAGTGTTTGGAGCATCCACTACACTTGATTCCTTCAAGCACACCTGCAAAACAAATCAATGCTCTTTTGGTACCCATGCCATTTTGGGTCCTTGAGGGTTATGCATACTATAATGATATGTTTGAGTAGCATGTCTATGTCTAGTAAAGCATGCGGGAGCAATATGACCAATTTGTCTACAATAATGACATGTCACATTTGGATTATGCATGCGTCTAGGCTCATAGTAGCTAGAATAATGCACATTGTTTACTCTATTTTCATTTCTCCTAATTAGAACACCATAGTCATTTCTAGGTTGAACATTTCGGGATCTTCTAGCATGATCATTGTTGTGCCTAAAATATGCATCATGTCTTTGGTGACGATTGCTAGGCGGAAGGTCATGTCTAGGTCTCCTAATATTTTGTCTAGCATGCATGTTTGTTTTAGGAAAGGCATTTTTGTTATTAATCCTAGGTTGAGCTCTAGGTGGTTGGGTTTTTGCATCAACCTCTTCTTCATTTATGAAGCCTATTCCATGCTTGGTTGATTTCAAGTTATCAAGCACCACATTCAAGTTTTTATGAGAGGAGTTGAATTTATCTAGTGTGCCTTTTAATCTACCTACTTCATTCTTAAGGTCTACACAAGAAGCACAATTTTTTGTAGAACTCTCGGGCTTGTCAGAACTTCTTTTCCCATAAAACTTGTTTTGTTCTAGTAGCTTCTCATTTTCCAAAACCAATTTTTCTAATTCTTTTTCTTTTAATGAAAACTGTTTTTGAAAATCCTGTTCTTTTAGAGAAGCATTTTCTCTTAAACTAGTGACGGTTTTTGTAACTTTGAGAAATTCAGCATACAATTCATCAAAGGCATTTCTCATGTCATCAAGAGTATAAAAATTTTGAGAAGAGATTTGACTTACCTCACTTTGATTTTCTTCCTGTGCCATGAGGCAGAGATTTGCCGCTTCTTCATTTTCTTCTTCACTGGATTCGTCTCCGGAATCTCCTCCCCAAGATATGTATGCTCGTTGCTTCTTGAAGGGTTTCTTCTCCTTTTTAAGATTTGGGCAGTTTGTTTTGATATGCCCTGTTTCACCACATTCATAACATTTAACTTGCTCACCTTGCTTTTTCCCTTTGCGGTCATATTCTTTTCGCATGAATTTTTGGAACTTTTTGATGATGAGTCCAAATTCGCTATCTCCATCCTCTTCAATTGGTGATTGACTTGTGCTCGCCTTTAGAGCAATCTTTTGCCTTCTTTGTTCGTCAACAACAGGGTTAAGAATAGTGGATTCATAAGTCTTAAGATTACCTCTAAGAGCGTCTATGGTGACGTTCGTGATTCCAATTGACTCTTGAATCGCATCGGCCTTTGATCGCCATGCCGGTGTTAGGCTCCTAAGGATTTTTCGAACTAGTTCTTTGTCTGTGAACGTCTTCTTGAGTGCGTGGAGATCATTCACTATTGATGAGAACCGCTCAAACATCTCGTCTACCTTTTCGCCTTCCTTCATATGGAACAATTCGTAAGCATGAGTTAAAAAATCAATTTTAGCTTCTCTTACCTGGTCAGTCCCTTCGTAAGTGACCTCAAGCTTGTCCCACATTTCTTTCGCTGTTTTGCAGCAGGAGATTTTCCTGTAATCATTAGCATTAACAGCACAGAGTAATAAATTAATAGCTTTAAAATTATTTTGGACCATTCGATTATCCTCGGCGTTGAATTCCTCTTCTGTTTTTGGCACCCATATTCCTTCCACCTGTTTGACAGGAACCTCATTTCCTTTGGTGTACACCTTCCACAAGTAAGGGCTGTTTGATCTGACGAATATCTGCATCCTTTCTTTCCAATATGAATAATTAGTCCCGTTGAACAAAGGAGGTCTTGTGGGGCACTGTCCTTCATCAATACCTGCAAAAGAGTCTAGAGTAGAAGCCATGGAAAGATTCTCTCAAACGGTTAAGTCTTTCAGAGAGTATGGCTCTGATACCAATTGTTGGAAATAACGCTTTACGCTAGAGGGGGGGGGGGTGAATAGCGTTTTAAAAATATTAAGCATTTTAGTGCGGAATTTAAAAACTTTGCAGAAATTAAAACAAGTGCAGTAAAATAAACTTACACAATGATGTATCCTGGTTGGCCACAAACGTGGTTAGTCCAGTCCCCGAGAGACTCTCTCGAGATTTCCACTAAACTTGTCAAGCTTACGGGTGCTTAACAAACCGTTACAGCTGAGGACACAAGCCTCACCTAGGTGCTCGGGGATCACAATCCCAAAGACTTCAATTGCTCGGGGATACCAATCCCAAAGACTTCAATTGCTCGGGGATAACAATCCCAAAGACTTCAATTGCTCGGGGATAACAATCCCAAAGACTTCAACTGCTCAGGGATAACAATCCCAAAGACTTCAACTGCTCGGGGATAACAATCCCAAAGACTTCAACTGAGGAATCACAAGTTCCTCAACAAACGAGAATCGCAATTCTCTTACAAACACAAAACAAACTCACTTTACAAAGTACTCCTCAATGAGTAGATATGAGTAGAAATAGTACGCTCAAGATCACAACAACTTAGCTCAATAGAATGGCTCTTCAAAAAGCTTTATGGATGAATGAAAATGATGATCAATGTAAGAAAGCTTTTAGCAATGAAAATACTTAAATTGTATATGTTGTTGTTGTGAAAACACTGAGTTAAGCCTGTATTTATAGGTGAAAAACTCAGTCTTACCGTTGTCTAATTGCCAATTAAGGATTGCTGAAATTACTCAGTGACAATCGATTGTCAAGACTAAACAATCGATTGTTTGCCTATCAGATCAAAAATTCAATCCCAGATTTTACGTCAACAATCGATTACTTCAAATCAATAATCGATTATTTATAACGTTAAAAAATCCTTTCCAATTTTTGGCATAAAACATCGATTATCAGGAAATCAACAATCGATTATTTTAACAACGTTCAGAAAATCTTTTCCAGATTTTACGCAAAACATCGATTGTTAAATATCAACAATCGATTACCTGAAGGTAATTTGAAAATGTATGACAACGGTTAGTTCCAACAATCGATTATCAAATAGAACAATCGATTATAAATTAATTTCAAAACTTACTGTCTCATATATAATCGATTATCAAAAGCCATAATCGATTATTAATTAATTTCAAAACTTTCTGTCTCATATATAATCGATTATCAAAAGCCATAATCGATTATTAATTAATTTCAAAACTTTCTGTCTCATATATAATCGATTATCAAAAGCCACAATCGATTATTAATTTATTTAAAAACACTGGGAGACATTTTTCTCATTCTAATCGATTACCATTAGTTCATAATTGATTTTTCTGAGTTTTGAAAACTTTGCCTCAGTTAACAATCGATTATCAAAAGTACACAATCGATTGTTATGCAGTTTGCAAAAACCTGATGTTAACTGACTTACTCACAATCGATTATCATTAATTCACAATCGATTGTCATGCAGTCTTGGCTTAGAGATACTCGATTATCATAAGTACATAATCGATTATCTTAGCCCAGATTTTTGAGGCATGTTTGAAAAACATTTTAACAAATATAAATATGCATAGTTTAAAATCATTTGACACTTAAGTTAGATATGCATGATTTTGGAAAAATAATTTTAGTAGAGAAGCCATGTTATGAGCCAAGATTGAGGAATCAAGATCACAATTAATATTGACTCAATTATAACATTTCTAAACTTTGTCTTGAGCTTCTTGTAATGCATCCATTTTGTGCTTGTCCTTGAGCACTGCTATATATCGCTTATTGCTTTGTTTGACATTCATCAAAACCTACAAAAGAACACACGTTTAGTATATTGCATTTGAAACGTGTTTCCAACAATTTTCTGATGATGTCTAACTATATTAGACATTGCTCTGTCCTGGTGCCGTATTCTATTTTAGCCAACTTACTTATTTTTGCTGTAAATGCTGTAACTCAAGGGCTAGTGGGCAGTTCATAGTGTGCTGTTGTAGAGAAGTTACTAAATTTTGGTTCTGCTATGAGGTTACATTCTGATCGTGTTATATATGTAAGCCTTATCTTACTAGGTTGGGGGAAAATATGGGTAGTGGATAATTTCAGTTAAAATAACTGAAGGAAAAGAACACGTAATGTCACTATATGTTTAATGTCTACTCCAGGTGATTCATGGATGGTAATAGGAAAGAAAATGTGCAGTTCTGTAAAGGAAATATCAAATTGAGAAAAGGAGAAAAGCTTTACCTGTTAAAAGACTTTAGGTTGACATCCAAAAAACAACATGAGGCTATTTGTGTTGCTCGCATGACTTAGCATGACCGAATTGAAAAGAGGTCTTTGATGAGAAAAAGTATATATTTTACAGCTGCTTTCTTATTGAATGAAAGAGGTTGCATGATTTTGAGCTCTGTTTCTTTGATGAGAACATTTGTTTGGCTACTCACTCATGTAAGCAGCCATCACTAGCCACCATACGGCCTAATCTTTGCAGTTATACTTTCTTCATGTGGAACTACGTTTTATCCACCTTATTCTCTAGAAGACAAGTCGGAAGCTCCTTCTGTAATGTTCAAATAAACTTGTTCTGTTAAGGTTGACGTGCTTCTGTCATTGTATTTCATCTCTCAATCAGTATTTAGATATACTGAAGCTGCATCAGGGATTTTTGGTGTGGGTGCTTGAAGAAACTGGAGATTTACCATGTAGGTAAAATATTGAATCAGCTGACTTGAGTCTGTTAATACATATGTTGACTATGATCTTACTTCCTCAAAAAGAAGGAAAAGAACGACCCTATTCAGATGTCAAGTTACTTGTTGTGGAATGTAAATTTGACATAATTACTTTGTCGTTTGCACCATGTAGTATCATTGGTAAGACCGTAAGTGGTACTTGCTTTTGGTCATAGTTTTAACTTCTTCCCATATAGATCTCTTCTCAATTGTATGAGGTATGAATGTAGCTTTAATTACTCCGCCTGAAAGTGTAAGTAGGGCTCTTTGAATTCTTCCAGCTCCACTTGCCATGATGCAAACATTTCTATTCATAGTATTTGAGGTCTCAGATAGTGTACTCTTGGAAGAAATGGCTGCTTCCTTTTCCTTTTTTTTCAATAACAAAGACCTGCTTCATTCCATTTGGAGATTGAAGAAATTAGAGAGTAATTTGCTGAAAAGCTTGATCATTCTCTCAAGCTTGATCAGGAATTTACCATGATAAGAAAAAAGACTAGCTTATGAGTGAGGATTGCCCAAGGCCATATAACGAGACCAAGTCCCCCATCCACTACCGATGTAGGAATCCAACACCCCGCACGCCCATGCCTACCAATTGGAGCGTGGACAATATAATATGGGGGCCCATCATTAAGCCAAGAATTGGGAAAGTTTTGGCTCTGATACCATGAAGAAATTAGAGAGTACTTTGCTGAAAAGCTTCATTTGGGGAATTTATACCAATTTCAATATATACGTTTTTGTAAGTGTATAATTACAGAATATACTCCAAATTGAATTCATGAGTAATGCAAACCCCAGGACATCTCAGCAGAAATAACACGAGGATCAACGATCCTGATGTGAGGCACTGTTATCTATGTAGGCATGTCAGAGTACTTGGAGGGTGGGAGCTTTATCTACTAAAGAATGTCATATTACAAACATTGTTCTATGTGTGAAGAGTGAAGCCATGTCTTGCTAATTATTTTACATTAATTGTTACAAAAGAACATACCTTATAACCGTATATGACTATATACTCTTTGGTTCCTTTCTTCTCTTCTTCGATATGCGACAAACACATAATGTTTTATTCAACTTCACAGCATTCAGTACGTGTCTGAATTTCTTTTGATCGGTGAAAGCGAAAAAGTAGGAAAAACTAGAGGTAAATATTCAGTACGTTTCTGAATTATGTTGCATTTCTGCAGATCATCCTTGTCACGCATCCTAGGACTGGTGATCTAAGGGAATCTTTGAAGTACATTTACAACTTGTATGTTGAATATGTGGTGAAGAATCCGCTCTATTCCCCAGGATCTCCTATTAAGTGAGTCATTAAGTCCTACAATATGAGCTTACTGATGATGTGCAGGATTATTTGTCTTACATACTGCTAAAATATGTTCTTATTGCTATAATTTGTGCTGCTAAGGATTGTCAACATTTAATTAAAGTTGGTTTGTTTCCGTAGTATTATAACGTGGTTCCATAGTTCCACCTAGCCATGTTATTTGAAAAAAGAAGTCCGTGAAGAATAACGTGATGTTGGAGGATCATGGTTCTTTTCTTGTGAAATAGAAAAGTCATACTGGGCTGATTTGGAATGAGGCATTCTGCTTCTTGATCAATCTGAGCATAGCTGCTAAAATGATGAACAAGTATCTAATAGAGGGATGTCATGATTAATACATCTTTGGTTATTTCGAATTCAAAAGAAATAAAGAAACTTGAGAACTTGCCTGGATATCTTTCTTGTTGGGTTCTTGAAAAGTTGTTTTTGAGGCATTTCATTTTAAAAGTTTATGAAGTTTCTTCAAGACAATAAAAATTGTGATATTGGGATGTTCTATGGTGTTGAAGGGCTCGAACTTTTTTGGATCTTTTCCTTTTCTCCCTCAGAAGTTTTCCTCAGAGTTTTGAACTTAATGCATTACCTGCTTTATATTTTAGGCACCTTCTGTGAAAATAATTAATATTCTTTGATCTTGATTAGGATTCACTTGGATGTGCATAATTCACTTGTATGCTTGAAGAAGTATTTGCGTTAAATGCCTTCTTACATTTTAGGATTATATGGGTTCTTCTTGAAAGAAAGAATGCAGTCTCTTTTTCCTGGTGAAATTTTCATTGTCGCTGTTTATGTAGGTGTGAGCTATTTAATTCTACGCTCGATCAGTATGTTAGAGGTCTTGGATAATATCTCAAGGTACAATTCCCATTGTTCATTATCCATAACTTGTTCAACTTAATTACTTTATCAACTAAAATAAAGTATATAGAAGTTAGTGCTACATTTTTGCTTCTTTTAAGCATTCGATAATCTGATATTTCCAATGTGGATTACAATACTTTCAGAATCAATTGTATGCAAGCATCTCATTCCGCAGTTGGCTTAGTGATTCCTTACTATGATGGAAGATTGGTTCAACAGTATCTCGAAAATTGCAGCACCAACTTTGGATAAGCATTGCGCTAATTGTGTTTGCCTGATCACTGTATGATCTCATTTTGTTACTTTTTCTTTCATTTTGCTAAATGTGGTGAAGCAATAATACTTGGATTAGGTCCAGATTACATTCTTTACTTGCAGCTTATCCTTTGAACTTTACGTGTTATGTATACACCAGCACAATGAAGACTGGTAAAATACTCCTTTTACAAGTTTAAGGTACTTCAGGATGAATGTGAATTGTGCTTGCTTTTAACTATTGGACCTGTACAGGTACAACTTCCAGATTTGACTATCAAGTAACAGAGCATACTAGGGCAGTGAAAGCTAAACGTATTTTTCCAGAAAAATCCATATTGTGAATTCATAACCCTAGTGTTAATCTACTATACTTTCAATTTGTTTGGTCCTGCTTTCCCTGGACAGGTGGTAACAAGTAAAGATCTATTTCCTTTTTTATCAGTGAGCTATTAGAATTGTTGGAATGTGCATAATGTATACTCAACATTTCCACTCACCAAACACAATTCCCCATTGGAAATCCTACTGCCACTGTCATCCTTGTTAGTAACTCGCTGATTACGCATATGTGTTTAGTCATTGAAAATCCTTTTGCCGCTGTCCATTGATTTCACTGACCCCTTATTCGATAAGTCTTCTTTTCCATGTAATAACTTGTGTGTTGCCTTTAAGCTCCATTGGTTCTTCCATCCCCATTTATGTTTATTTTGGGTCCATTTCTATCAACACTACTAATATACACCATTCCAAATGATAACTGTTCTTAAACACAATGTCTATTACTAACATGTGTCCTAGATTTTACTTCTCCTTTCAAGAAATGAGTATTGAATTAACTGTGAACACGATGATGCTTTCCTGGTCACTCTAGTCCCTTTTTTTGGATAGTCCAGGGTTCAAGTGTAGATGGATTTTTTTTATAAGGTAAATTTAGAGGGATTAGTATAAAAGAAACGGCAATGGGGTTCTTTTGGTGCATATATTAATGGATGGATTAATGGCATATTGGGAGTTGAAGTTGTTGAATGCGGTACAAGGTGGTTCTCATGGTTTTGGGTGCGCAGAGAAGGTGACATTAGCAGGGTTCTACAATATTTGGCAAGTTAGGTTGCTATTTTTCTGTTGCTTGCCATTCGACGACCCCTTACGGAAATTGGTAGTTAATGGATGCTCACTTCTGGGAGTGGCAAACGGGCCGGTCGGATCGGATATGGTTCGGGTTAAAAACGGGTAATGAAAAAGCGGATCAATTATCTGACCCAACTTATATTTAATACGTATAAAAAAGAGTTAACCGACGGATAATATGAGTTACCCATATTATTCATGTCTTCTTGTATATGATCACTTTTGGGGGAATTCTTAGTCTCTCTAACTGGAGGAACCCAATTTGAGGCTTTATAAATATAAAAAGTAGACCCATTGGTTATCTATTTTCTAAATGAATAATATGGTTCATATTTGACCCGTTTTTAAAAAGTCATTATCCGACCAATATTTAGTGGATAATATGGGTGGTTAAGAGTTTTCTTTGAACCATTTTGCTATCCTGCTCACTTCTAAAGTCTAAGAAATTATAAGATGCCATAAAAGGTGGATCCGTGATACCTCCATTTCTCAGTGTGTTGGTCTTCCCACAGATTGAAGCCACTGAATTATTTTCTTGTCGGTAGCAAAATGAAGATAGATATTTTTATGGGATTTTTACATATACATACCATATAGCAAACCTTATTACCATCCATGTTTAAGGTTTGTGTTTATTATATTTAAGTATACCACCTTTCAATTTATGTACCAAAATTCTATTTAAGATTTAATTATCAACTTATTAATTATAGGCTTGATTTGTGGAACTGAAAATCTTTTCAGATTTTATTGTACACATTTCTTCTCTCTCTTACAAACAAAACCCACGATTTTCTTCCCTTTTTTAATTACCCTCCCCCCACGTTTTTTACCAAAACCGATTTCCCTCTCTCTCTGCTTGAATTTCATCCACCATTGTCGAAGCTTGAACAGTTTCAGATCGAGAAGTTCTTCTCAATCCACCATACTTTCAGTTCATAAAATTGTATCAAAGCCAGAGCGGCTCTACAAAACCGATTTCTCTCTCTCTGTTTTGAAGTCAGATAACATGTCAGTTTGTATGTCCTTTGGCGTGTAAACAGTCTTAGGATCACAATACTTTGGAACGACAATGCTACCAACTACTGTTGCAGTACATTTGCGCTGTATGAATGTTTCGTCCATTCGGCATCATGTGTGTTGTCGGCTAAACTCTTATCTTGAACAATCAAGAATCATGAATTGACATTGCCTTGAAATGCCATTTGCAGTTCTCAGCTACACATACAAGCCAATAGCTACAAAAAAATTCAATTTTCAGACATATTTATTAAAAACTACAATTAACTACAAATTGACTACAATTAACTACAAACTGACTACAATTAACTACAAACTGACTACAATTAACTACAAACTGACTACAAGTAACTACAAACTGACTACAATTAAATACAAACTGACTACAAGTAACTACAAACGGACTACAATTTACTACAAACAATTAACTACAAACTGACTAAAGTAACTACCAACTGACTATAATTAAATACAAACGGACTACAATTAACTACAAACTGACTACAACTTAACTACAATTTGTATAAACAAACCTAGCTTCAATAATCTGGAATCTGGAAGAACTACAATTTGATTGACTATCACGCTGTAAATTCTGATTTTTCGGTAGTTGATGTAGAAGAATGAGAGATTTTCGAAACTGAAATATGGAAGAATTATCACGCAGAGAGATTTGCGCTGGGATTAGATCTTTTAAGGTTTTAAAAAGATCATTTAATTAAGACAAAATCAAATATTAATTGAGAAGCCTAAAATCTGGCGCTATTTTAGGCTATAAAATCAGTCAGATATGGTTTGGTAATTAAGACAGAATCAAATATTAATTGGGAAGCTTAAAATCTGGCACTATTTTAGGCTATAAAATCAGCCAGATATGGTTTGGTATATTTTTTGTAACGAAAACATGGAATATGCGGGTAATAACCAAACAAGACACAATAATAATAATAATAATAAAGTTTGCTATATGTCATATTTAGATAAAAATCCCTATTTTTATCGATCAGAATTATCTTCTACAGTAAAAGGCTTTCCAGTTACTTAAACTGGTTTTGTTTCTTGGTCAATCATTTCTTAGTTTTTTTGTTGTTGTTGTGGTGGTGACTTTTAAGCTTATTTTGATATCACATCGATTATTTTGGTCTCTTGACACTACAGATAAGCTTGGCTTGCATTCAACATAAAATCCACCCATCATGAACAAGTTGTATATAGAAGTCAGAAAATTCAGGATTAATTAGTTTTTTGGCTCTTTACAAACTTTGTTTTTAGTTATATGACCATATCTCTTTTTTTTATACATGGGGGATTTACTTTTTACACGTAAGAGATTTGTCTTACACATAAGAGATCTAAAAAGATTATTTTCTTCAATTCAAAATTGTAAAAGGGCCTGATGTACAAATAACATGAAAATTCAGAAGTAGGAAAAGGTATGCCACATGAGTTACTAAGCGAACTGTCTTGAAATTCTTTAAGATAGGCCTCCATGATTTAAATGTACGCAAATAGACGAAGATACAATGCATAGGAAGTGTTCTGAAACGTAGAGGAGGAAATTATTAACACTTGAAAAACAAAAACGAACAAGAAGAATAGAAAGGATTAAACAAAAGACGAAGAAAGTGGTAATAATAATAATTAACAAGGCGATCTCCACGAAGATATGTTAGGCTTATCTTTGTTACATGAACTATTTAAGAAGCATGAAAAAAATAAGATCGAAAAAAAAGCAAGGTGAACTGACTATTCATGAAAGTGATGGATCTCACTTCTTCAATCTTGAAACTCTTCTGATCAATACCATCAACCAAAGTAATCGATAAAATACGAAGAACCCTATCAATATATAGATATTTGTCCGTCTCTGTCTTTCATGTAGTCCTCTTTGTTCCAACACATCACGTCCACTTACCATACATATGAAAACATACAGAGAATCGGAGAAAATTTAGAGAGAGAAAGTAGAGAGAAGGAGGAGAGAATAGAAGAGTCTCGAAGAAGACTCGGTTATCAGAAACTGAACAAATGACCCTTCTGAAGGGTCAAGAGTTATGTGAGTGTATATATTAAATATACTTATTACAAAAGTAGCCTATTTACAAATACAGCCTATTTGCACATATAGCCTATTTTACAAAAGAATACAAAAGAATAAAGGAATTACAGAATTAGCCACAATTAAGGAAATGACCAATTATTAGGCTCAGAATTAGTGTATCATCATAGCCTATATCTCAACACCCCCCCTCAAGTTGAAGGGGGGGGGAAACCACCTTTAACTTGGACAAAATAGGAGAAAGAGCAGTCCCGGATAACACTTTCGTCAACGGATCAGCCAACTGTTGAGAAGTGGAAACATGGGAAAGTGTTAGAAAACCATTGCGTATCAAAGTACGAACGTAATGACAATCCACCTCAATATGCTTAGTACGCTCATGGAAAACTGGATTATTAGCAATGTGTACAGCAGCTTGACTATCACAAAACATAGAAATAGGAGATGAAACAGATACCCCAAGATCAGGAAGCAAACGAGATAACCAAGTGAGTTCAGCAGTAACCTTGCTTAAAGCCCTATACTCAGCTTCAGCTGAAGAAAGAGAGACAACAGGTTGTTTCTTCGACTTCCAACTTACCAGGCTGCCACCCAACAATACACAAAAACCAGTAACAGAGCGGCGAGTGTCGGGACAAGCTGCCCAATCACTATCAGAGTACCCAGACAAAGAGAAGTCAGCAGCATCAGAGTAAAATAGACCCAAAGAGGAAGTGCCCTTAAGATACCTCAAAACATGCAAAGCAGCAGACATATGGGGAACCCTTGGGGATTTGAGATACTGACTCAGATGTTGCACGGCAAAGCATATATCAGGTCTAGTATGGGTTAAAAACAATAATTTGCCAACAAGACTCCTGAACTGATCAGGAGCGGGTAAAAGATCACTAGAATCAGCATGTAATTTTAAAGAAATGTCCAGAGGGGATACAACAGGGGAAACAGATACACAGTCGAAATGATGCAACAAATCATGAACATATTAATGCTGATTCAGATGAATCCCACCAGGGATTTGTTTAACCTCAAGACCCAAGAAATAATGCAATGACCCTAAATCCTTTATCTTGAAAGTATCATCCAAGAAGGCTTTTAAGCCTGCAATCTCATCACAGTCAACCCCAGTAACAATTATATCATCCACATACACAGCCACCACAACAAGGGAATCAGGATTACCTTTCAAGAACAGTGAATAATCATTCAAAGAATGCCTGTAACCTCTAGAATGAAGGGCAGAGGACAGCTTAGCATACTACTGCCTGGAGGCCTGCCTGAGCCCATACAAAGACTTCTTTAGTTTACAGACCAGAGGAAGAGAAGAAGAAGAAGAAGAAGCAGTAGAAGAAGAAGGATCAGACACCACCAAACCTAGAGGAAGTTTCATATACACTTCCTCATCCAAATCACCATGAAGAAAGGCATTGTTAACATCCAGTTGGAACAATGGCCAGTGATTTTTAACAGCCACTGCAATGAGACACTTGACTGAAGTCATCTTTACAACAGGAGAAAAAGTGTCTGTAAAATCCACACCTTCAACCTGTGTGTCACCCCTAATAACCAACCTTGCTTTGTATCTTTCAATAGAGCCATCAGATTTATATTTGATCTTGTAAACCCACTTACAGCCAATAGGTTTCTTACCTGGAGGAAGATGCACAATGTCCCAAGTGTGGTTAGCATCCAATACATCAAATTCCTTCCTCATAGCATCCTGCCAAGCTGGTACAGAGGCAGCTTGAGAGTAAAACATAGGTTCAGATTCCAAGTGAGAGGAAGAGGAGCCAGAGAAGGCTGGAAGTTGGCAAACATAGTCTTTGAGGTAAGAAGGAGGGAGATGTGATCTAGTGGACTTTCTGGGCAAAGAAACAGGCTGGGAGACAGGCAATGTAGGAGGGGAGATGTCATGATTGAAAATAGGAGAAGGAATAGACACTGGAGAATCAGGAGAAGGGTGAAGAGGAGAAGAAGGAGAAGATTCATTGGAAGATGGTAGGGTGAAAGATTGAGGGAGAATGTCATCAGAAAAGGGAACAGGTGGAGGAGAAGGAGAAGAGGGAGGAGGAGACTTGAATGGAAAGTGAGTTTCATGAAAAACAACATCCCTAGAAACGAAGTATTTCTTGGAATTCAAGTCATAAAGTTTATAACCTTTCTTACCAAAGGGATCAAGGAAAACACAGGAATGAGCTCTGGATTTCAGCTTATCTCTATGAGGGATAGGCACAGCAGCATAAGCCAAACAGCCAAAAACTCTCAGATGAGAATAGGAAGGGGGAGAACCATGTAATAATTCATGAGGAGATTTGTAATGAAGCACCCTGGATGGCAGTCTATTAATGATGTATGTTGCAGTTAACAAACAATCACCGCAAAAAGAAATAGGCAAACCAGACTGAAAGAGAAGTGCTCTACAAGTTTCAAGTAAAGACCTGTGCTTTCTCTCAACAACCCCATTCTGCTGAGGAGAATGAGGGCAAGTTGTTTGATGCACAATCCCAAGTTTACGAAAATAGGAAATCCCTTCAGCACTGGAACCCAGTTCCAGGGCATTGTCACTCCTGACAACCTTGACCAGGGAATTAAATTGAGTTTGAACATAGGAAATGAAGGATTGTAGTAGAGGGAATGCATTACTTTTAGAACCCATTAGATGTGTCCAGGTAGCTCTAGAAAAGTCATCAACTATGGTGAGGAAATACTTGCTACCAAGGGATGTAGGGGTATGGTAAGGACCCCAAGTATCCACATGAATAAGTTGGAATGGTTTGGTAGTGCTAATGCTACTGTCAGGGAAGGGCAATCTGGTCTGTTTAGCCATAGGGCAAATTGAGCAAGGGAAAGGTTGTTTAGCAGCAATAGAAAAAGGCAAATTAGAAACATGTTTCATATTAGCAAAAGATGTATGTGCTAATCTCAAATTCCAAATATAGTTCATATCAGCAGGAACAGCATTATTACAACTGGAAGATTGAATAACTGAGCTAAAATGTTTGTTATCAGAAACAATATCATCATTACAAACATCTGAGTCACTATGCTCAAGAGAAGAAGGCTTGGAAGAGGCAGAAGAGGAAGAGGGTGACCAAGAATACTTGTACAAGCCAGCCTCCTCTTTACCAAGATCCAGAAGCCTCTTCAGAGAAAGGTCCTGTAACAGGTAAAGAAGGCATGAGGTTGGTGTAAACAGGACTAAACAATTCAATTGTTTCATCAACTTATGAACAGAGATCAAATTATGTTTGAAAGAAGGAACTAGAAGCACATTATGAAGAGTGAGGGAAGGAGTCAATGCAAATGATCCTGTACAAGTAACTTTGACCTTATAGCCATTAGGAAGTGAAACAAGGTAAGGTACAGTTAGGGGTATAATGTCAAACAATAGATTTTTATCATAAGTCATGTGATTGGAAGCTCCTGAATCAATGATCCAGGTAGCAGAATTTATGTGTGTAAGCATGCATAACTTGGAATCAGAAACAAGGCTCTCAGACATGAAAGTACCAGCAAAATTAGCAGAACTCATGGAAGAAGAAGCTTGATCACTGGTTGAAAGTGTCTGTTGAATCAAGCTCACAATCTGATCACATTGTTGTCTGCTCAACCCTGCTATCACAGGTTGACTGGCAATAGGATCCCCTAGAGGAGCAGACACACTTGAATTTCTTGGATCAACAGACACACAATCAGTACTAGTGGAAAGATGAGCAGCAGATTTCCTTCCCTTGATGTAAGAATTGCTTTGAGGAAAACCATGGAGTTTGAAACACTTATCAATTAAGTGTCCAGACTTCTTGCAATATCTGCAAAATAAGTTTCCTCTGTTTTGCTCAAAATTAACTTTAGGTCTGAAGTTAAAACCAGACAATTTCCCTTGGTTGGACCCAGCAGGGGGCCTATCAGTGTGAGCATTAAAAGACATTGAGTCTGGGCTCATATGGGAAATGGACTTGACCTGTCTTTGCTTTTCATCATTCAACACAATATTATAAACACTGTCAAGGGAAGGAAAGTGTTGCATCATTAACAAATTGCTTCTTACACCCAAATATGTCTCATTTAGTCCCATAAGGAACTGATAAATCTTGTTCTCATCATCTTCCTCAATGATACCATTCTTAGCAGCACAAGTGCACTTCTGCCCATGGTTTGGGACCATTGTCCCCAACTCATCCCACAAACTCTTGAGTTTATTAAAGTATGAGGCTACATCAAGGGAACCCTGGGAAGTTTGGGAGAGTTCTCGCTTTAGTTCAAAAATTTTGGTTTTGTTAGGGGTACCATATCTCTTCTCAAGTTGAGACCACATGCTTCGTGCAGTGTCAGAGTATTGAACACTGTCAGCTATTTGAGATGACACAGAAGAAGTTAACCATGACATAACAAGCATGTTACATCTATCCCACAACCTTTGCAAACTCACATTATTACTAGGTCTAGAAAAGGAACCATCAATGAAACAGATTTTATTTTTAGCAGATAAAGCCATAGTCATTTTACGCTTCCATCCTCCATAACCACTCCCTGAGAAAGGAGTGGGGACTAAACATGCACCAGGAACATCAGAAGAATGCACAAATAATGGATTGGAAGGGTCAATAGGACCGGAGTTAGCACCAGAACTACCAGCATTCATGTTAGCAGCCATGCTCAACAAATGAATTAAATCTTTTTGAAAAAAATATCACCAAACAATATTCACAGTCTACACAGTCAATATTCTCAAGTCAAATGATCTATTCACAAATAGAATCAAACAGTCACATATACAGACAAGGGATCACAACCAGAGAATAGGAACGAGGTTACCGTCCTTCTTCGCAACCGGAAGATCGGCCTTTAACAATAGGCAAAACCCTAGGTAGTGTAACCGTCAAAACTTTACCACAAACGTTGACAAAGATGTCACAGCACCACCGATGATGACCAGAACCTCAGCAAAGTAAGTATCAAACCACCGGATGGTAATCAAACACTCGATTTGACCACCAGAAAACCCTAGAGGTTGAAACTCACCGCAAAATCTCCGAAAAACTCACAATAAACGATTGAACTGTTCAATACAGAAGGAACAAACGTAGATCGTGAAGGTAAAGGGACCGAAGAACCCTAACATGGTTGAAACCATCATCGATCTTTTCGATCTCAGAAAAATCCCAAATTTTGTTCAAAAAAAATAGTTCAGATGAACTATTGATTCACACGATAACATCACCGGATCATTGTACCGGCTCTGATACCATGATAAGAATGGATCTTGGGCCTAACTCAACCCCAAAAGCTAGCTTATGAGGTGAGGATTGCCCAAGCCATATAAGGAGACCAAGGACCTCAAATCCCTCCGATGTGGGACAACTCAACACCCCCCATCACGCCCAGATCTCTGGAGCGTGGACAACATAAATGGGGGCCCAACATCGGTAACAATAAATTGGGATGGGCCTGGCTCTGATACCATGAAAACATACAGAGAATCGGAGAAAATTTAGAGAGAGAAAGTAGAGAGAAGGAGGAGAGAATAGAAGAGTCTCGAAGAAGACTCGGTTATCAGAAACTGAACAAATGACCCTTCTGAAGGGTCAAGAGTTATGTGAGTGTATATATTAAATATACTTATTACAAAAGTAGCCTATTTACAAATACAGCCTATTTGCACATATAGCCTATTTTACAAAAGAATACAAAAGAATAAAGGAATTACAGAATTAGCCACAATTAAGGAAATGACCAATTATTAGGCTCAGAATTAGTGTATCATCATAGCCTATATCTCAACAACATACTTTGCTCTTCTCATCGTACCATACGAAACACTTTGACACAAGGCAAGAATACTCATTGATTAACATAGCATCTAGGCCATACTTGTACATAGATAAATAATGCAACATTGTCCAGAACTTAGGCATGGTTTCTTTCAATATAAAGTAGCCGGAAAATAAGAAAGATCCGGCGAGTAGTAACGTTACGAGTGAAGTTCCGGTGATGTAACTGGGAGCAACAGAGCTCAAGAAGAGAACAAAAGAGTTGGCCATTAAAAGAATGACCCAAATTGTTAGAACAAAGTAAGTGATAGCTTGCCACGTAGCACAAAGACTAACCAAGAAATAAAGTGAAACTGAATACAAGATTGCTATAACAAGCAAGTATGGAAGGAAAACTAGTGTGTTCGCTAAGAGATATGAAGATACTCGATAAACCCCACTTGAAGTTTCTCTTAATAAAATAGGCCTTTCGTGTATGAAGATTGGTAGAGTTTCAGTTGTGGAAGAAAGAAGGAAAGTAAGAGTGAAAGCAAAAAGTCCAAATCTTTTTGCAATTCCTTCTTTACCAAATCCAATATTGATTTATATTGTTCCTAGAACAAGACCTACTCCAAGAGCTTGTAACGTGTTTGTTAATAATAGCTGTTTTGTTCTGTAAATAATCTTCCAAAATCTGCTGTACAGAACAGCTATTTCATGAATCCTTGAACTCCTATATCTGATTTTTCCTATTTTAGTCTCAGACACAATGGGGGTGGAATTTTTAGGAGATGAAGGGGGTAAACTTATTGGTGTGAAGGGTTTTTTCTGATTGAGTTGATTGAGCATTTCCATGGCATATTCAAGAGAATTGAGTTGTGGAGGGACAGTGAAGTCATTTTCAAGTAAAAAAGCTTCAAGAGAGGACAGATTTCCATGATGTACAACAGTTCCTTTTGATAACAAGAGGATTTTATGAATGGTGGCAAGAATCTTGAAACTTGGTTGATGAATGGACAAAATCACAGTACGTTGACGTGAGTCGGTGATTGATCTGAGTGTCTGCATTACATTCAAAGCTGAATTACTATCAAGACCAGAAGTTGGTTCGTCAAGAAGTAGGATTGCAGGATCATGGAGTAGGCTCAAACCAATAGAAACTCGCCTTCTTTCTCCACCCGAGAGGCCATGAGAAAGTTTTGTGTGCGCTAAATGTGTGAGCCTGAGTTCAGCTAGAAGAGAATCCACAATGCATGAAACATCAGTGAGTTTCGGGTTGAGAAGACGGGCAGAGAAGGCGAAGGTTTCGGAGACAGTGAGCTGAGGAAGGCAAGAATCATGTTGAGGGACATAAGCTGAAAGCTTACGGAAAGAAGAAAGATTATGAAGGGGGGCAGAGTTTAAGAAAAGAGTGCCACTAGTAGGTGAAGTTCCAGCAGCTAAAATATCAAGTAATGTGGATTTTCCAGCACCACTTGGACCAACAATGGCAAGAATCTGAGAAGGATAAGCAGTGAATGAAATGTCTCATATTAATTGGTGGTTTTGTGTTGCAATTACAAGGCCTGAAGAAGAAGGAAGGAGAAATATTGGTGGTTGATTTTGAATAGCATATTGAAGAAGCTGTTAGTTTATAGGTTTTAAGAGGCTGAGATGGGGATGGAGATTTAAAAGAGGGTGATGATGGTGGTGGAGATGATTCTTCCATGGAAAAGTTGATTAGGTAGAAGGAAGGGTACTGGAAAAAAGAAGAGAATTGGAAAGTTAAGGGGTTAGTGTGAGACTCCATCACACTATAGTATTAGTAGTTTTAGTAGTAGAATAATGTTACAGCAGACTCTTACTCCAATATTTTCCTGGCTATTATATCACACTTGTTATGATTAGTTACCCATTATTATTTTAACATTACGCCATAGAATAACTACATTGTCCATTGCACTGTAGTTAGTTTTAAAAAAAAAGTTAAAAACGTGAAACTGTATTTTGGGTTCAAAACTTAAAATGTTTGGTCAACATTGCCTTCTATATGAAGGAAGGAAACTATATTTTCCTGTGTTATGACTTATTTTATATAATAGTTTTCTCTTCTCATAGACTTATCCTCTTAGTTGTTGATCTCTTTTGTTTTTTGTCAGGGGTAATAGAGTTGATCCAGTGAACACTATATATACATATATATATATATATATATATACATACATACGTGGTAGCAAAAGAAAAACAACCCGTGAACAAACACTGATTCAATGGCTGAAGTAAGCAAACAACAGCAAACCAAAGCCAGCCATTTTTACTTTGAAGTAGTACTACACCACCAGACAAAAGGCACCTACTGATTCTTTTCTTGGCAATAATTATTAATAAAGCTATTATATATATGTTATATAACGACAAAATCCTCGAATTATTCACACCCTTTTCTTTCATTTTCATCGTTCAGATTGGTACCCGTGATGTCGCTGTTTGTTAAATTTTCGTGGTTGAGCTTTTCTACTACTCCTTATTCCATTGTCTTTGTCCAGATAGCTTCGCCAACATGTGTGCAATTTGGAATAAAATAACGACCTTTTCATTTGAATTCAAGCATCCGTGAAACTATCCATGTTCAATGATTCAACGACCAAATATGTTACTCGCTCTTTCCCAATTTATGTGGGGCACTTTTTCATGAAGATATGAGAAGAGTTACAACTTATAGCGTTTTTTTGTATAGTATATAATTATTTTAAAATTTTAATATATTAAATCGATTTAATCTAATTTAGTATTAAAAATTAATCAGATTAATTCTCAAGAAGCGGGAAGTGACATATGATATTGGGAGGGAGGGAGAATAATTATGACTAATGTACTTGTCAAAATCGTCCGAACAAAGCTTAGTGCAAGGCACATTAACAATGAAAAGTGTCACACTTTCTTTTTACATGGCTAGGATAAACGTATAAGGGAGATTTTTCAATTAAAGTGATATTATTCGAAATGGGATTACTTATTTATTTAGAGTCGTCACTTGGGATATGTTTGGCTTTTGGTGTCCCAAGTTACCAGTTAGTTTTGAATCACAAATCGAGGAAATTTTCGACTGCCCAAATGGAGTCTGCGAACCAGAAATTCTAAGTAAGGAATTATGTTGACCCGAGGGAAGGTGTTAGGCACCCTCGGATCCCGTGGTTCTAGCACGGTCGCTAAAACTATTATAATTGGCTAAAATTCTGATTTTTACATGTTCAACCTATAGTGCAATATTAATTATTTACCGCTTTTAATTGAATTATTAGGAATGTGAACTTCGTTTAAAACGTGCCTTTGGATCGCGTCACATGAAATGCACTTGGATCCGAAACATATTTTATTCGATGTTTTAGGACTTGGATTTGGGTCACATGAAATGCACACCCGTATTTAGGAATGTAAAACTATTAAAAAAAGCGCCTAAAGAGACTAACGTGTTATTATCTTTGCGGGAAGCCGTGAGGTTAGCTAAACGGTGTATCCCGAATTTTTAAGTATTTTAATATAAGCATATAAAGAGGGCCACGCAATTTATAGGTTTCATTTGGCGCGACGCACCTCATTTTATTATTTAAAGGCCCGTCTTACAGCAAACTAGGATTTTCTACATAGGTGTGTCTCTAATAAGACCTAATTAATCAATGTTGGAAAATTTTGGGCGTCAAGTTCAAGTCCGGGTTCAAACATGGGGGAAAGACCCCTTAATTTGAATTCGCTACTTAACGTAATGCCCACATTTAAGAAAATATTTTTAAATTTTTAATTTGGCAGCTTGACCGGCGAGGTTCACGTTTTCAGCAGCTTGGGCTCCAAAATTCAATATCAGCCCAGCGGTGTACGTATCAATCCTGGAATTAACGAACCTAAAATTGTCTAACATGCAATCAGAACAAAAATATTGGTCTAACTTCACGACCCAAATGTCATAGTCCCAATTGAAACTGATACCAGCAAACCACTAGTTTAATAATGCCCGATTTGCCAGACTTAATCGCATTTTTACTTCGAATTAAGATGAGCTTTATTTGCAAGGTGATTTAAACACAAACGAGGGACTAATACTTGATCAAAATCCCTGATAGTCATTTAGATTTCATTCATGCACATCATCAACATTATAAATTCAAAATGGAATTCTAATACTGAAGTTTATAACAAGGAGTCCTCCTAATATTTAAAATACTACTATTTCAATAATATAAACTGAATTTAACTACAACTAGCATATCAGTCACAGTGTTCGTATAAGTCTGAGAATAATCGTCCATACAGTCCAACAAGTTATAATTCGAACAAACTAATTCATAGTATAATAATTACATGTTTCAATTCTATATCAATTACTAGATGAAGAAGAATAACAAAACTGCAGCAAACTAACTAAAACAAAGTTGAATAGGGAAATCATGGACAATCTTCATTCTATTCTTAAATCATGTTATACAGTAGAGCATGAGCAGGAGAGGTACCTGAGTTAAGGAAAAATGAAGGCACCTATGAGTAGATAATTAGGAAACAATAACAGCAACAAATCCACAAACAAATCCAGCAATAAACCAAGCTCGAAACTCAGAATCGAATACGAGAATTTATCAAATAAACCAGGACATAATCTAAAGCAAGAAACCCAGTAAAACAACCAAAATAGCCTCAAATATACTCCAAATACACTCAAAAATGAAAATTCTTTGGGAGGAATTAAATACACTAAATGCACATGCACAATATAATTGTTAGTGTACTTTTGGTGCAAAGGCAATATGCACAAGGTTGAACATGATCGAAGGTTAATTCAGTTCCTGATATGATTAAATGAGGCTTACACAGTGGTGAGAGGCAGCATACTCATGATGAATCCAATGCCCAGCATAACACAAGCTTTCTATATTCTTGTTCGGGAAGAAAAGCAGAGAGAAGTCAGGTCAAGAAACATACTGGTTATGGAGTCCACATCACTGAATATAAATGGCTTGGGAATAATAAGTGCAGTACAAATTACAATCCAAGAGAAAATGGTACCACTTATAACTTGTAAGATTCAAACAAGTTAGGCTATCCACCTACCAAGTCTCAATTGTTCTGTGACTACTGCAAAAAGCCAGGTCACACTAAGTATAATTGTTATAGGATACATGGATTTTTACAAGACTTCAAGATTATAAAAGGCAGAAACACAGGATCTGCTGCAAATGTCCATGGTTAGTGTGAAGAGATTCAAGCTTGCAATGGTGAAGACGCTGAAAATAGGGATCACAACCAACGATTTCATAACCTGTCAAGGGAATAATACAGTCAGCTGTTGAATTTGCTGGAAAACTTCAAGGTCAACACTACAAGTGAAAATACAAACATCATCACTAGTGGAGCTGTGAACTTTGCAGGTATTCTAATTTGCTTCAATAATGAAGAGATAGCTGAAACAACTTTGGTGTAGCTGCCAAAACAGGCAGTTTCTGCCAAAATTATACCAAGAAAAACAACCAACTTTGGTCTCTAGTTGATCTCTTATCTTTTTAGATTGGAGACCAACTTTAGTCGCTAAATTTATATTATTTAAATAATAAAGCGACCGAAGTTGGTCGGTATATTATTTATTCGGAATGTTTGGTCCTTTTACCTTAGAGACCAAAATTGGTCACTGATTAGCGGACAACTTTGGTCTCTAAGATAAAACAGACCAGCATAATATCAACCATGCCCTTTTGGTCGCTTTTTGGTCCCTTTTTGATCGTTTTTAACAAAAAGGTGTGGTAGAAAGAAAACATAATACCTATTTGAGACAACAAGAGCTACTTTACTAGTCCAAACTAACTATAAAGTACTGGCTAATAAATGGGCTTTCATCAACTATTCTTAACAGTAAAAGCCTTTTTGAACTCCTGTATAACAAAAAAGCCCAAATACTCACAACTGAAAAAGTTTTGGATGCCTGTGTTATCCTTGTGTTCTAAAACCTCACAAAGACAAGTTTGAACCAAGAGTCATATCCTATGCTTTTGGTACAAAGAGTTACAAGGTCCTTGATTTGGCCACAAAATGAATACACATATTTAGAGAAGTAGTGTTCTATGAAAATATTTTTCCTTTTGCAGAAGTTTCACTTGAAGGTTCTAGCTTTTCTTCTATGTTACATCTGGTAAACTCTAATCCATATTTTATTCATTCTACTTATGAAATTCAAAATAATTATAACTTGTATGATAAGGATGCATCAATTTCTATCACTAATGGCTATGTATCAGATAATGCTGCACCTCTTTATTCATCGAATCCAACAATACCTAATAAAGATATATCAAATTCACACTCCGGAAAATAGCCCCAGTTTTCAATCATCCACATAGATGTAGTATGTAGAGTCTCAAGACAATGAGACCAACAATTCTTATCAACCAAATACATCACAAACAAGAAGATCAAGCAGAACACATACAACTCTTGCACACCTCAAAGACTATGTGTATTCGTTACCAACCCTTCAACATCGTAACACAGAACCTGAACATCATACTAATGCCAGTTCATTCAATTCATTTTGTAATAGTAAATAACATAATCTCCCGCAATGTCTTGCATTCTGAAAGCCAAAAATTGCTTAGAAACATTACATATGATTGTGAGTCATCTTCTTATGATGAGGCATCCATAAATCCTGCATGGAAAATGTCAATGACACAGGAATTTGAAGCTTTATATGCTAACCATACTTGGGAGTTAGTTGAACTGGCTGCAGAGAAAAAAGCTATAGGTTGTAAATGGATATACATGATCAAACACAAGGTTGATGGAAATGTGGAGAGATTCAAAGTAAGGCTGGCGGTGAAGGGATATACAAAAGAAGCAAGAATTGACTATACATAGACCTTTTGACCAGTGGTAAAGATGACCATAGTCATAACATTGATCAGCATTGCAGTAAAGAAAGTTTGGGACCTCTATCACCTAGATATAAACAATACATTTCATCATGGAGATCTACATGAAGAAGTGTATATGAAAATTCCAAAAGGACTGATGGTACCTAATGGAATCTAGATTGTAGACTTAGGAAATCATTGTATGGTCTAAAACAGGCTAGTGGACAATAGTATGATAAATTGATAGAGTCACTGCATTCCCAATTTCAGGCATTCAGCTAGTGATTACTCTTTATTTTACAAGAAACAAGGGTCTTCAACAGCCTTTGTAGCTATTTGTGTGGATGATGTGATTATTACTGGAACCAATTTGGAGGAAATTAGAGAGTTGAAGGCTTTCCTGCATTCACAAATTCAAGATAAAGGATCTTAGGAAGTTTCATTACTTCTTGGGGCTAGAGATGTTGTACAAGGCAAATGGAATATTGGTTTTCCAGAGAAAATTTACAACTAAAGGAATATGACTGTTTGACGTACTCATATGTTAGCTCTCCACTTGATCCTGCCATCAAATTAAGAAATGAAGATAAAGCCTTGTTACCAGACCCATGGTATTACAGGAAACTAGTTGGGAAACTAAACTTTCTGACAAATACTAGATAGGACACAACCTATAATGTTCAATATTTAAGCCAGTTCATGAAAGCACCACGAGAACCTCATCTAAAGACTGTTATAAATGTACTTAAATACTTGAAGAAGGATCCTACTTTAAGGAGTTTCTATCCAATGATCCTAACTACACTGTCAGTGCATAGTGTGATTCGGACCGAGCTGCTTGTTCTGACTCAAGAAAGTATGTCAGTGGGTATATTGTGCTACTTGGAGGCAGCCCTATCAATTAGAAGTCAAAGAATCAAACTACAGTAGCAGAATATAGGTTAGTCAGGAAGGTTGTTGGTGAATTAACATGGGTGAAAAGGTTGCTAGAAGAATTGACAGTCATGTGTGCCAATCCCATAACTATATTCTGTGATTGTCAAGCAGCTATGCGCATTGCAAGAAATCTTGTATTCCATGAGAGGACAAAGCAAATCGAAGTGGATTGTCACTTTGTCCGGAACAAGATACAGGAGGGACTAGTTGAATTGCATCACATCTTCACCTCTGATCAACTGGCTGACATCCTGACAAAGACACTCACAAGGATCAAAACTTAGATCTCAGCAAGTTGGCCGTAAAATCATCACCTCCAACTTGGTGGGGTGGGGGGGGGGGGGGGGTAATTGAGAATGACTATATTTATGTATGCAGTTGTATATAGCTATATACAGTTAGTGGTGTAGTAGTTAGTTGTGTTAGTTTAGTAATTGATAGTTAGTGATAGTTAGTGGCAATTTTGTAATTGCACTTTCTTTATCTCTTTACACACGTGTAATACATACTATGTAAAAATGAAAATAAAGTAAATGTATTTTCCCAATTATTCTCTCATCTAGAACCTTCTTTTGAAGCTCAGAAAGCTTTAATGGTGGAACCTAAGTTACTTTAATTCTCATTCTTACAGATTCATTAGTGCAAAAACATGATCACCATTATAGGTTGTGCTTGGTTAAAAGTTTGAATCCCTTGTTACATGTGTACTCTTGTTTTTGGTGTGCTCCTGTTTTAGAATTTTAACTTTTCGTCTCATTCAACCTTGTTATCCGAAAGGGAAAATTAAATAAAAATAGGCTACTAATAAGTAGAGGAGCAATGTCGGATACTAAGTAGGGAAATCCATTCACTGAATGATAGAATCGGCTTTAATTTCTGTCATGTATTGCATACTACTAATATCCCTTTTTATTTTGGCTTTTGTGTAGCATGCATATGGCGATTGGTCAGGTCGCTCATCTCGTCAATTTCATGTTAGTACTAGTCATAGCTTATAAAGTTGGCTATTGATATTGACAGGGAACAGTAACATCTATTTTGGTGCATAACACGAACGTTATACGTCAAGAATTCAACTTAAAATGGGCAGTAATAATCTGAGGCTAACGTTGACCTGATTATTTTTATGGGATTTAAGATATATATATAGGGATAGCATAAGGAATGTCCACAAAATTAGTGTATATTAAGTTGCTGTGAGAGATATTCTACATCTTATTAGTTTTTAGGTTACTAATTTCATTTTTATGAGTGCCAAGTGCCAACTAATGCCGCAGTATTTAGGTGATTGATAGTATTATTAATAAGAAAAAGATTATTAGACTCTCTCGTGTATAGGTTTTAAACTCTTAGCAAAGCAAGAAGGAATAGTCATGTGATTTTGGAGGAGTAAGATAAAATAATACTCCATCAAGTATCAAGTTGTTAAAATGCTGACAAGGAAGATGAGCTATGAATCAGCGATTTGGCGCATCTTCTGTACTTCATAGTGCAGAAATAATATAATTAAAATGAAAAAAGGTAAAGATATTATTTAACTTATAGTAGTTTAATAAGATGGAAGTTCAGCTAGAGAGTTCACGAGTTTCCACTGTTCTCTCTTTAAGGACCAAATGCCTGCGGGAGGAGATTCCTCTTATATATCAACAGTATAATATAAAGAGTTTTAAGTTCTGTACGATTTTTTTACTCAGCTCACTTGCAACAATAGGTAAATCTTAATATATAGCGCATGATATGGTAATTAACCTAAAAATTAAAAAAGTAATCTACTATATAACCGATTAAATTGACTACATGATGGTGTAATTATAATTCTTTATGCCATCAGTGTATATAACAACAACAACAACAACAACAACAACCCAGTATAACCCCATATAGTGGGGTCTGGGGAGGGTAATATGTATGCAGACCTTACCTCTACCCTGATGTAGAGAGGCTGTTTCCAAATAGACCCCGGCATCCTTCCCTCCAAGAACTTCCCACCTTGCTCTTGGGAAGACTCGAACTCACAACCTCTCAGTTGGAAGTGGCAGTTGCTTACCATCAAAGCAACCCCTCTTATCTTATATGCCATTAATGTATATATATAATTTAAATCCTCTAATATATAAATATATAATGTCATTATATATGGAGCTGATTTGCATGTTTCAGATTCAAGCAACTTCACTTGACGACGAAATACGCATTAAATTGGTAGCCCATCCGTGATTCTTTTATTTCGTCCTATTGTCATATGAGTACATGCTTATGCTTGTTGTTTATTTTACTCCCGGGCCTTATTGGTTACTGTTATTATATGTTATTTATTTTTTAGTTGTTATACTTTTGTTATTATAACGATTTTTACTGGAGTTAATAATGATTTTTTTTTTATGTTTTTCTGAGCCAAGGGTTATCAAAAACAGTCTCTCTGCCCCATCGAAGTAGGAGTAAGATCTGCATATACATTATCCTTCCCAGAACCCATTTTAGAAATTCTACTGAGTAGTTATTGTCATATGATTACATAGCTGCTACTTTGCAAAACTATGCACCAGAAGCCAGTATCGACTATGTTTTTTTAATTTTTAGCTTGTATAGTACTAAATTCAACCCCATTAATGGACTCTGTCAATCAACATTATATAAGAAATAAGCTGTTGAGTCACGGGGCCAATGCTGGCTAAATGGATCCATTGTTCGAAAAGATCATCTCGACATCTGGAAGCATTTTACTTTCTTTTTTTGTAATTTAAAATTTTATTTTTTTTGTTTTACTGCCCCCTCCCCCCAGCCCCTCCCCCAAAAAAAATTTATATATATTTTTTAGTTTTAATTTTATTATTTATCAATTTAAAGGCTCAAAATGAGTTCGAAGGTTTACGAGTTTAAAAATCACAAGTTTCAAAAATCTTCTTTTTTTTCTTAAATTTCATGCTAAGTCAAACTATGTCAAACAATATGAAGCAGAATAAGTATATTTTTTAGTAGTACTTTCTTTCACGGCGGTACTGGATGATTGCTTATTTTAAAAGATTTACTATTATATACGTTTACAGTTTAAACAATTTCTAAAGTATTGTGTAGTTTAAATAATTGTGAAATTAGTCCTAGTATTCCAATCTAAACTTACAAAGCTACTATAAATATTTACCAGTAGTGACTTTAAGTATTGTGATAATATGAAAATCGATATGTAGTATTGTCAGCGTTACGCTCAATTATAATTAGTTAATCATAACAATAATAATAATTATACCAGAAACTAAAAACCTTACTAAGAACTCATGGGCTTGAAAGTACAAGAGAGGGAGGGGAGGAAATTGTAGCCGTTTAAAATTCTTGTTGACTGCGTGTGAGTTTAGTCAACTAGGATTTGCACAGTGAACAATTTCAGCAGGAATGTTATAAACGAACGGAAAGGTAAAGAAGGCACAAAAGTTTTATACTGGTTCAGTATCGATGTGGTGCCTACTTCCAGTTCCCTTGGGTCAGAAAAGTTCTCTTAGACCTTTTATAAAGAATTATAATAGTGATGGTTTTAGCACGTTCACCATCAACGATATTCTGCAACACTGATTTTTGTAATGTTGACATAACTCTTTTTTGTGTTCTAACTCTTCTATCTTTTGTGACACTTGTACTCTTATGAATACGGTGTTCGTACTAAGAACTAGAAAGGCTTGGAAAACAGTTTGTGTGATTGCATAACTTTCAAAGTTCCTTTGCTTCTTCGTTTATAGCTTTTTGAGTGTTCTGATTTCTTGTCTTCTGGGATTATATTGCAACAATTCTAGGAGTCCTGTCCTAGTGAAGCATATACTTCTAAGATAAATACCCAACCTCATAAATCTATCTTGAAACAGTAGCTAGATACATCTTTATTCCTTACGAATTGCTTTTATCATTATTCCTTGATTTTAGACTCTTAGCTAATTGTTTTCTTCATTCCAATCTTGGCGGATTGCTTCCTTCTTGACTTGAGCTTCTGCAGAATCCTCTAGATTTGATTGTTCATCTTGATCAATACTAATTGAGCCGTTCATGATTTGCTCCATTCTTGCGTGCTTGAGGATCTTGGTCAATACTGGCTGATTTTCTTCATCTTAGGCTAAATTTATTTATTTTACATGCAAAGCAAGGTTCAAGATATTTAGTCGTTGAGTAGATCATCTTTCCTTTTAGCAATAATGTTGCCTACCAGAATCTGCATACAAGAGTATATCATTAGTCAAAGCTTCTTTAGGGTTATTGATCATTATTAAAATTCTAAACTTAATAGGACTAGAATCAGCAGACTCGGCATACACTTGGGCTCATATCTTAACGCTAAGAGCAATTGGCCCTCTCTATAGACATTACTGTACTAGAAAAAATTAAGTTTGTATATGAAATTCAATATAAGATGACACGTCATGACACGTGTACTAGTTAAATAAGAATAAGTGGTGAAGAATAATCAAATAGGCATGAGCTTTAACAGGTACGGGTAGACATTCAGATAAAAGGCAAGGAAGACAGATGCTCGAACCTCTTTATGATGGAAGAGAATGAATCTAATAGTAAATAAGGAATGGATACGTACTATTGGGAATTAAATACGGAAACCTTAAAGAATCTGTATTGAATCAAATTTTTGATTGTAACATTACATTTAAATGTCATTAAATACCATTAATTGATAATAATGGCTCAATTATGGGATAAACCAAACGTATTACTTAGAAATAACTATAAAATGAGGAGATTGATTATTTGTAAGGACACGAAATATCATCGGAATATACTGATTTACTTTTCTTCTTCTGTTCATCTTATTATTAGCAAAATTAATTTTCTTTATTATTTTTTTGATTATCAGTGACCCGAGTTCTTCTAAAATAAAGCTTTAACTGAAATAACTATTTTTGGTTAAACAAATTGGTTCAGTTATCGGGAATATGATAATCGTTTACTTTCTTAATCATTTTTTTCATCCAAAAAACTTACCATGTCGAATAATAACGACAACAACCAACAAGATCCGCAACATCTGGACAATGATGCGGGTGAGAGGACCCCGCTTCCCTCACACGCGATTCGCAATGTTAGTCACGAGAAAGAACTCCTGAAGGCTTTGAAACAAATAATGGGGTTGAAAATCAAAACGCAATCGAGGCAAATCAAAATACTGGAGTTGTGAATGAACAAGCATTCGATGATGCCTTAAAAAACCTCATTGCTCAACAAATGAGCAGTGCTCTCCGTGCTTTTACCAGCCAATTGCCAGTTGTTCCACTAACACCAACTTCGAATCAAAACACTTTGGAAACCCCACGTTCTGGGCTCGTTAACTCATGCATTGGTGGAACTCCAAGCGAGTCTCGCAACGGCGAACTAGGTACATAGTTAACTCTAATTTACAAAATTTAGTTCTAACCTTGCAGAAGTAGCTCAAGGAACAAAGCGATCACATAGAGCAAATACCTGGAGTGCCACCTGTAATCAAAGGAATAGACATGGATAAGTACTCACAACAACCATAGAAGCTTAGTGCAGCTCCGGTGCCGTTCCCGAAAAAGTTCAAAATGCCCGATATTCTAAAATATAATGGTACAACTGATTCACGAGACCACGTGACTGCATTCACAACTGGTGTAAATGACAACGATATAACCAAACAAGAGATTGAATCAGTGTTGGTTAAAAAATTTGGTGAAACACTCACCAAGGGGGCATTAACATGGTATTCCCTTTTACCCGAAAATTTTATAAATTCTTTTGCTAAGCTTGCAGATTCTTTGATCAAAGCACATTCGGGAGCTCAAAAAGTTGAAAAGAGAATTGAGGATATTTTCAAAATCAAGCAAGGAGATTCTTGCTTAGAGAGTTCGTGGATAGGTTTCAGCATGAAAGAATGACGTTACCACGTGTACCAGACAATTGGGCAGCTATAGCCTTCACTAGTAATTTAAATGAAAAAAGCTTAGAAGCCACGAGGCAACTCAAGGAAAGTCTTCGTGAGTTCCCAGCAACAACATGGATTGAAGTTTACAACAAGTATAGCACGAAGCTAAGGATAGAAGAAGATATCATCTCACGGTCTCAAAAAGAGGAAAAGGTGAGTTCGAGACGGGCAAAAATCAAAAAAAGGTTCAGTAAAAATATATACGAACCATATATGGGCCCAGTAGGAAAATATTCACGACCAAAATAGGACAATTCAAGGTACGATCATAGATCGAGTAAGAGTCACGTTCATCTTCAAGGTTAGGGAATGATTGAAACACGCGAGAGTCGCGGGATGATGATAGAAACTTGAAGGCAAGATTTGGCGATTATAATTTTAATGTAAGCACTTTCGAGCTCATAGCTATTTTAAGAATCATGGGTGATAAGCTGCGGTGGCCAAAAGAAATGAGATCAAATCCAAACAGACACAATCCTGACCACTGTTGCGAATTTCACAACGATCATGGTCATAAAACGGCAGATTTTAGGTTGCTACAAGGTGAAGTTGATCATCTGTTGAAGCAAGGGTATCTCACCGAATTATTCAGTGAGAAAGGTAAACAAGCATAAATGAAGAATTGGTAGGAGCCCCCTAAACCGCCTTCTCCCAAAAGGACCATCAATGTCATAAGCGGAGGTGAACAAATTAATGGTGTGACATATATAGCAGCCAGCTACCCCTCTTTGCTCGGAGACACGAAGGGTTTCGGGAAAAGATAAAATGAGCAATTATGAGGGATTCTTTCGCATTTGAAACTCCATGAGAAGCATTTTTGAAAAGTGTCTGACCAAACCTTTCTTCAGAGGTTTCCTACATATTCTTGGCTATAAAGGAATCAGGTCAGTGTAGTTTTGGATGTTTTGGTAGATGGGACTACCGGAAGCTGTGGTTTCACTGCTGATGCTGCTGCTACCTCTTGCTGACCTAATTATTACATCCAAAAGGAAAATCAAAAGCTAATCTAGTTATGCCTATCGACTACGAATTACAAGATTCCTATCTATAAATGTCTTGAAACTTGATCTTGAGTCTTAGCTGATTTTGATGTGGAACCCTGACATGAATCTTGATACTCGTAAGCTATAGGTGTTGGTTCTTTATTTACCATTGGATCAGAGCGGGACATATGAAGCTTGTGACTTCGATCAAGTTTGGGCAGTCTGCATCCTTCTCTACTCCAAACACTTTGAGTTCACTTCTTTATCTCTTGTTCTTTTCTTCTTTTCTTTTATTCTGAATTTGAGACTCACCCTTCCGGTCATTTTGAATCCTCTGCCTTGAGGTAAAAACCTGTTCGGATACCACAACAAACAAACAAATGATATATTTCTGCCCCAGTTTCTCTAGGAAAATTTCGTGAGTTATTTGTAACGCAAAATTCTAAACTACGTTTCCTTGAGAACAATAAAAATCAGGATTGTGTATCCTTGAGAGTGACACCTTAAATCCACCGGTTATGCCAGGATGGGAAAACAGATCCTTAGGTTATGCCAAGGAGATCCACAAGTTATCCCGGGATCGAAAAGGATTCCTGTTGGGGGGATAAAAAAGAAGTCCACGGGTTTTGTCAGGATAGGTAAAAAGGTCCTTGGGTTTTGCCAGAGAGGATCCACGGGTCATGCCTGGATAGAAGGCTCTAGGGCAATGCCAGGGAGGATCCACGAGTTATGCCGGGATAGAGGAAAAAGGTCCTTGGGTTATGCCAGAGAGGATCCACGGGTTATGTCGGGATAAAAGAAAAAGGTCCTTGGGTTATGCCAGGGAGATCCACGAGTCATGCCGGGATGAGAAAAGGGTCCTGGGTTATGCCAGGGAGGATCCACGGGTCCTGCCTGGACAGTAGGCTCCTGGTTATGCCAGGGAGGATACACGGGTTATGCTGGGATAGAAGAAAAAGGTCCCTGGATTATGCCAGAGAGGATCCACGGGTTGTGCTGGGATAGAGGAAAAAGGTCCTTAGGTTATGCCAGGGAGAATCCACGGGTTATGCCGGGAAAAAGGCTCCTGGGTTATGCTAGGGAGGATCCACGGGTTATGCCAGGATAAAAGCAAAAGGTCCTTGGGTTATGGTAGGGAGATCTACGGTTTATGCCAGGATAAAAGAAAAAGGGTCTTGGGTTATTCCAAGGAGGATCCACAGGTTATGCCGGGATAAAAGAAAAAGGGTCCTGGGTTATACCAGAGAGGATTCAAGGGTTATGTCGGGATAAAATAAAAAGGGGTCCTCTGTTATGCTAGGAGATCCACGAGTTATGTCGGGATAAAGGAAAAAGGTCCTTGGGTTATGCCAGGGAGGATCCACGGGTTAAATCGGGATAGAGGAAAAAGGTCCTTGGGTTATGCCAAGGAGGATCCACGGGTTATGCCAGGATAAAGGGGAAAAGGTCCTTGGGTTATGCCAGAGAGATCTATGGGTTATGCTGGGATAAAATAGAAAAGGGTCCTGGGTTGTGCCAGGGAGTATCCATGGGTTATGCTTGGATAAAAGGAAAATGTCCCTGGGTTATGCCAGGACTATCCACGGGTTATGCCGGGATGCAAGAAAAAAAGGGGGTCTGTTGGAAATAAAAGGAAAATGACCCTCGGGTTATGCCGGGGAGGAAAAGAAAAGATCATCAGGTTATGCTGGGGATAATGGAAAAATGACCCTCGGGTTATGCCAGGGAAGAAAAGAAAAAGTTCCTCAGGTTATGCTGGGGATTAAGGGAAAATGACCCTCGGGTTATGCCGGGGAAGAAAAGAAAAAGACCCTCAGGTTATGCTGGGGATAAAGGGAAAATGACCCTCGGGTAATGCCAGGGAGGTCCACAGGTTATGCTGGGGACAACTAGGGAATGTGGTCCTAGGTTTGAGGAGGATGCAGCTAGAGATTGGCGACCCTATGTTACCTTGATCTTATTGTATCCCTTTTATTCTTTCCTCTTTTATTAAAACTGCGGGAAAGGATTTGAAGGAAACTTCCTGGGAGATTCATCTTATATTATTCCTAGATTATTCCACAAATAGCATAATTGTGGCTAGGGAACTTTTGGGGCTGATTGTTGCTGTGAAGCCGTTCCTAACTCTTGCGTACTTCCTTTGGGTTGCACCTGCTTTTTACATGGTTGCTTGAATTTCACCTGCTTCAAATTTTCAACAAAGCACGATTGTTAGTTTGAAACTGTGGTTCGTTTTGTGGCCTTGATTGCTTGGTCTCGGCCTTGCTTTTGTTCAGAAAACCTGCTGCTTTTCTAGACTTTGCCTTTATGGTCGGTCGATGGAACTCAACTTTTAGCATTATTTTTCCTTCGTAGGCCTTTCCTTTATGATTTTCTTTTCCTTTTTCTTTTCATTCATTCTCTTTCTTTTCTTCAGAAAATTGGGAAACTTTTGTCTCCTCAAACTTGCTGCAACGGCTAGTTGCGTGGGGCTTAACCTTTTCCATATTTATTTCACCTTAACAGGACTTTCATTTTGACTTCTTTATTCCAATTCTACTTTAGAGCATTTGGGTACATTGGCTTTTCAAAGCTTTTCCGAGACAATTAGCCCCGTGGGACTCAACCTTTTTAACTTCATTTTGCCTTTGTGGGAATTTAGCTTTGATTTCCTTTCTTTTCAACCATTTTGCTTTCGAAGCATCAACCATCATAGCTAGTCGGGATCCGCTAGATACACCCCCTAAGGCTGGGCATCCTTTTTCGATTTCTGTTAGGCAGAGCCCTGTAAAGACACTCTTGCCACCTTTTCTTTATAGTAGTTTTCGGAGACAGAGTTAAACCGAAGGGATTCACGAAAAGCAAGTGCAAGAAAGAAACTGAATTTAAAGAGAAGCATCCATTTCGGGGAGAAAAGAAGGACTTATCTGGGGTGCACGCAGACTTCAAATAGACATGACATGCCTCTTGGGCTGGATGCCCGACCCTTCAAATGTTTCCCCACTTCTCATAAACTCATCAACCCATATTTTGAAAACCAGGGAATCTTGCTAGGACTTTCGATGGTGAACGATGTCTTCTTTTCGGCCGATGACGCTCTTTTAGGGTTTTTTCCAATCGACCTCTCTCATTTCTCTTCTCACCGTCGCCCCGATAGTGCTCTTTACGAGTTTTCACTAAGCGGACTCTCTCATTTTCAATTTCTCTACTCACTGTCGCCTTATGGTGCCCGTTGGTTTTCACCAGTAAGACTCTCTCATTTTGTTTCTCTCAGTTTGGTTACACCAGGCTCCAACAACCATTCCGACGCCTTTGCCAATTGATCGGAAGGACTTGGACGGGTTTTGGGTGAAAGGAATTTGGATGAAATTACAACTTTGGAACTATTCTGGTGGGCTTTTCGCCGAACCATTATATCGTCTACCCCAGTTTCGTTATTCAGGAGGGAATTGGGATTTTTGTATTGGTGTGACTGAACCCCAGAGAGAGGCTGCCTATGTATCCTTTCGGAATCAAGTCAGACGTAGTTCAGGAAGTTTTGTTTTTGGTTTTCATTTTTTTTGTTCTATTTTGTTTTGTTTTGCTCTTTTTTTCAATTTCTTTCTCTTCTCTTTTTTTCGTTTCATTTTTCGACAACACTTTTAGGTTCCAAAGAGAGTAACCAAAGAAGAGTAACCGGCTCAAATGGGTTTGCCAAAGGGTTGATACTTTGGATACAAGGAATGAAAGCCTTCGTCATCCCAACTGGCAAAAGTCATTGTTGTAGAGAGCTTAGACATAGTACCTTTTTAGTGCGTATGCGTTTATGGCTGCTTCGATATCATCTTCTTCGATGTCGCCCAGATAAAATGCTCCTTTCAGCTATATCTTTTTGATGATGTACAGGAATTTCCAATTAGGAGCAAATTTTCCCTTTGCTTCCTCGTGGTGAGGAAGAATGCGCCTTAACACAAGTTGTCCCACTTCAAAATTTCTGGGCCGCACTTTCTTGTTATAAGCTCAGGCCGTTCTTTGTTAATACAACTACCTGTGGCAGACCGCAACCATTCATTTTTCATCAATTAAGGTTAGGTGTTCCAAACGAGCCTTGACCCTTTCCGTGTCATCAATCTCAGCTTCAACGATGAGCCGGAGAGAAGGGATTTCCACCTCCGTGGGTATCACAGCCTAAGTTCCATAGACTAGGAGGTGTGGGGTCGCTCCTACTGATGTACGCACTGTGGTGCGGTATCCCATTATGCGAAAGGAAACTTTTCATGCCATTGCCTGGAACTCTGAATCATCTTTCTTATGATCTTTTTAATGTTTTTATGTGTTGCTTCGACGGAACCATTAGCCTTGGGCCGATAAGGAGTAAAGTTCCTATGCGTTATCTTGAATTGTTTGCATATCTCTCTTATCAATCGACAGTTCAACTTTGTAGCATTATCTGTGATGATAGCTGCGGGAATGCCAAAACGGCAAATACGATTGGAATGCACAAAATCCACCACAGCTTTCTTAGTAACCAATTTAAGAAAGATGGTTTCGACCCACTTTGTGAAGCAATCAATGGTAACCAGTATGAATCTGTGCCCATTTGAGTCTTTCAGCTCGATTGGCCCAACGATGTCCATGCCCCAAGCTGCGAATGGCCAAGGTGCCGACGTGGGATGCAGTTCTGTGGGAGATGCATGAATCAAATCATTGCGCACCTGACACTGATGGCATTTCCGGACAAAGATAAAACAATTCTTTTCCATGTATCCAATAATAGCCCGCTCGGATGATTTTTTTTGCTAGCATATACCCATTCATGTGTGGTCCGCATACTCCTGCTTGTACTTCATGCATGATCCTTCCAGTCTCTTCAGCATCAACACATCTAACAAATTAAGGTCCGGGGTCCTTTTGTAAAAGACCTTACCGCTTAAAAAGAAACCACTTGCCTGCCGTCTAATGGTTCTCTTTTGGTCCCCAGTGGCTTGCTCGGGATATTCTTGGTATTTTAGAAACATCTTGATATCATGGTACTATGGCTGAGTGTTTGGTTCTGCCTCAGCCATATTACAGTACCCATGACTTTCCCTGATTTGGATTTCTAAGGGATTAATGTGGGCATTGCCTAGGTAGGGCAACATCGAGGCCAGAGTGGCGAGTGCGTCAGCTAGTTCATTGTGAGAGCGAGGGATGTACCTGAACTCTATAGTCTTGAATCGCTTGTTATGATCTTACACTTGTTGCCGATAGGGAATAAGTTTGACATCTTGAGTTTCCCATTCTCCTTGGGCTTGCCGGATTATTAGGTCTAAGTCCCCCATAATCAACAACTTTTCGACATCTTGGTCGACCGCAAAATAGAACGAGGGGGAGATGCTTCATCATTAGAAATAATTCGTCTTCGAGCTCGTGGCCTTTTTATCAAGGAACCCCCATGTTTCTCGTCTTAAGAGTCTTAGTCAACAGTAGCTTTTCTTTTCGATGAAGGGGCCCAAAATATCTCTTGGACCCTTTCCAAAGAAATTTGAAAAGCTACGATAGCCTCAGCACTAATACATCGAATGGCAAATCCTGATAAGAAGAAAGATTTAAATAAGTTCTGGAAGAAACAATAAGAAAAGTTATTAAAAAAGCTCTTATCGTGAGTTTCACTTTCCAACCAAATCGTTGAGAGAGATTTTTCCAAGATCTACCCTCTATTCGGGATATATTTAACAACTTCCTACCCAACCATGAAAATTGAGAATTTCATCAACAACTCTCATGGTTGCTGGAAAAGAAAAGGAAAATCAAAATAATGATCATCAAAATTTTGAGGAAAAAAAGGTCCGAGAATGTTATTAAAAAGAAAACTCACGTGCAAAATTTCACTTCTTAGAGAAGGAACATTTCCATCACCCACTAAACCAACAATTGGGGTACCAACAAACCTGGCATACCACCCACGGTCCTTATCATCTTCTAGATTGACCAGGACTTTTTTTTCTCCTTGCTACTAAAGTAAAATTCCTTGGCGAAAGAGCCTGGGAGAGTAAAGGTGAATTAAATGAGAGAAAATAAAAGGCACGTCAGCCATGCTGGTCAAATGCCTCAAACAGGCAACAACCCTCCACACAATAGGGCCAACTTGACCTAAACAGACGTCAAAAAAATGACATAATTCGAGGATAACAGGGTCTATAGCAAGTTTGAATCTTAATGTGAAAGGGTATGTACAAACAAAATAAAACCCAATTAAATAAAAGGTGATTCTTTGATTCGTATTGCAAAATTATAATAGGGAAGTCATGGCTCCAATGATAGTCTTTACGAACTAATAAAAATCAGACATTCGGTAATCTGAGTTGGGTAGATATCAACACGATTTAAAGAGAACAATTGATTTCTTAGGGGTTCTCTATCATTGTAGAACGATAGTTCCGCAGGAACTATTTCCTCCACTAAAGGTTCATGAAGAGGTTCAAAGGATTCTTTACCTCTAGAAGAAGACCTTTGAGAAAGAGAACCTCTAGTTCTAGAAGGAGGAGTAGAACTCGATGAAGGAATAGAGGGGATTCATGATGAAGAAGACCCTAAACTACGCATCCTCCCTCCTCTCTTACTTCTAATAGGAGCAAGAGAAAGGATGTCAACAATGGGGACTCTCCGAGTGTTAGGGTTTGAAGAAGACATAGTAGTACGAGGAAGAAGAAGATTAGAATTGAATATTCTGGAATTTTGTGAAAAGGACAAAGGTAAAAATTTGTATTTATAGTCAGAAGCAACCTTCAAAGGAAAAAGTGCAATGATGGAAACGTCATAATGAAAACTCACGCTTCATAATTGGTGAAGCCGTAAGAAAGCCTCAAAAGGGGCTGAAAGGTTGCAAAGTCAACCATGAGAAGCCACGTGTCATGGACATTAAATGGAAGAGACAGTTGAAGCATCAATTCCAGGGAAAAATTAAATGGCGGCAAATATTTCCGCTTTAATGGGGTCCATTTCCCAAATATTCTATTGATGAATAAATGGCAAGTGAGGGGGACTATCTGTATTGAAAAGAATAAGTTTATATATAGAATTCAATATAAGATGACACGTCATGACGCGTGGACCAGATAAAGAAGAATAAGTGATGAAGAATAATCAAAGAGGTACGAGCTTCAACAGACACGAGCATATATTCAGATAAAAGGCGAGGAAGACAGGTGCTCGAACCTCTTTATGATGGAAGAGAATGAATCTGATAGTAAATAAGGAATAGATGCGTACTATTGGGCATTAAATACGGAAACATTATGGAATATGTATTGAATCAAGTGTGCTTGCTAATTTTAACGTTACAATAAATATCATTAATTGACATAACAACTCAATTATAGAAGAAACGAAACATATTACTTAGAAATAGTTATAAAAGGAAAATATTGATCATATATAAGGATACGAAATATCACCAGAATATACTGATTTACTTTGCTTCTTTGTTCATCTTATTATTAGCAAAATCAATTTATTTATTTATTTTTTAATTATTAGTATCCCAAATTCTTCTAAAATAAAGCTTGGATCGAAATTACTATTTTTGGTTAATAAAGTATAATTTAAAGTAATAGGTCCGATGGGCTTACTTTTCCTGAAAGTAAGCAATGGGGAACTTTGTAACAATGAGGAATCTTAACACATATTTATGAATATATTTACCCTCCATAATAACGTATAGTCAAGTCAATTTTGGAGGAGTGGTGCATCTGTAGTTTTGAGTGGAGGCTTTACTGAAAACAACTTTTTATCCTTACAAGGTAAGAATAAAGTTTACATATATATTATTTTTTTCAGACAGTACGATGTGAATTACAATTAAATATGTTATTGTTGTTGCATCTGTAGTCAATTTTGATTGTGAGGAAGTCTAGTTAGTAATAATTATACAAAATTTGAGCGGATACACCACTAATTGATGGTTACATCTGCAAGTAGTTCTAGTTCTTAAAATTTACTTCTTGGGTAGAAGGTAACAGCCCTAAATGATTTCTTAGTGGCAAAGTCCAATACTATCCTAATGAACCAAGATTATTGGTTTTACTCAAGGCTAGCATTTGTTTGGTAATTGAAGGAAACCAAACATAAAAAACGGCGTTTTGGCTGCAGCTACAAGGTTTAATGGACTAGAATCAACTGATTCGGCCTACACAAAATTTAAATTTGATCAATTTTTTTTAACTTAAAGCTTTCTAATTGAGCATTTTTTCAAATCAATCTTGAATCACTTGAAAATTAAAACCAACGGTTCAAACAAATTATAATACACCATATGAAGCTACGTACTCAAGATTTCAAACAGCTAAACGAAATGCAAATACTCAAAATAACTGGTTGGGTCTTTACAGATTCAGTCGTAGCTTTTGTCCATACCATGTGTTTGTCTTAAGAAATTTGTCGAATATTTATAATTTAGATTCTCGAACTCATAAACTTTAAATCCCGACTCCGCCTCTGATTTCGTTGGTCTTATTAAACTTTAGACATAGCTAATCATGATATATAAGTTATACAAAAAATTATGTATTACTTTATGTAAGATTAATAAAAAAATCTATATATTACTAGTAATATATGAATTAGTATAATTAAGACAAATTTTAACTCATAATGATTCCTGTATTATTTTTCAATTCATAATATTCACTGCATTATTATTCACTATATATAAATAATATTGTAGGTTATAATTCTTGTATAACTATTCCATGAACCAACATCCTTTAGTCTTTTAGCCGGAGGAGAATGATAACAGTATATGTTAAGGGGGAGTTCTTGTAGCTCGAAAATCCACGGGAATCTTGTCTATGTAGTCAAATACTTCAATCTTGGAGGACTCAAATCCTGCTATTAATTAGTCTTGTAGTATTACAGATACCCCGTGAAACAATACCAAAATTATGGTCTAACTTTTCTCTAATATTTAATTGTATTGATCCTCTTCTATTCTATGTGGACTCCCTTCCACAAGTTACAAAAGTGCGTCCAGTGTAATCTGCCTACTTATCTTTTGGAACCATGATTTCACCTCAACCTGCGTCACTTCAATATAGTGTGCTGTATTCTATGATAGGAGTCACGTAAATTATTTATTGAGTTATAATGCGGATGTTTGATCCAACATATAGATTTAGGTTTAACAAATAAGTTTTCTACTAAAATAGAGTTGGTCTTAATTAATATAATATTCTAAAAATTGATTAACCGATTTTGTAGCAAGATGTTACGAGAACTATTTGAGTAGCAATAAATTGTGACAATAAAGCAATATTAAAAGACCCAAGAACTAAGATGATAATATTAACTTTTACTGCTTCATCTTCTTCTCTGCTTCTCTGCGTATGTAGGTTAACCTGCGCTGAGGGTGCCATGGCGAGAGGGAGAGGCCGACCTAAGAAAGTTCTGGTGCCAATCTATGCAAACAACACTGTTTTCCCAAAATCTGTTAACACTGTGCCACAGTCGGTTAACACTGTTCCATTGAAGCCCATTGAAGATATTGTTTCATTGCCTCATGCAACTGTAGATTCGCAGCCATCTGGAGTTCCCGTACTTCCAACAGTAGCTGATATGGTTGATAGCAACTCAGAGCCTCAATCTGGACCAGTGATTCCTCCTGCAGATCCTTCTCAAAGTTTACCTAGAAGTCAAGGACCTCCAGATGTACCATTGATTCCGATAGTACAAGCTAATAGTGGAAGCGAGCACATGCAGCACCATCCACAAACAAGTTGTGCAGATCTAGAGAAGGAGACCAAAGAGGAACCAACTGCATGGGCAAATCTGTTCCAGAAAAATAGACTTGCTGCTAATGGCATGTCCCTAGAGTATATCCCACCGACGATTATCAACGGTAAACCAGTGGGTCAGTTGCTCAAAGAAGAAGGGGTGGAAGAGGAACAAAAATGGAAATGTGCTCTAGTTGTTTTTGTATTAGGAAATATTCCAGGATATAATCCTATAAAGAGGTTTATAAATCTCCATTGGTCTCATGTGTCAGATCCAGACCTTTATTATCATGAAGAAGGTTATTACATTGCAAAATTCCGATCTCTGGATGATGCTAAGGAAGTACTATGCTCAAGACCATATACTATTGCAAATAGGCCAATAATCTTAAAACAATGGTCGGCTGATTTTGATTTTAAGGCTGCATTTCCATCAGATATTCCCTTGTGGGTTAAATTTCCCAGTCTGCCTATGTCTTGCTGGGGTAGTAGGACTCTTAGTCGAATTGCTAGTGTGCTGGGTAAGCCCATCTTTGCTGATGAGTGTACCACTAAATAAACCAGAATCTCATATGCTCGGATCCTTATTGAGGTGAATGTTTCAAAAGAGTTACCTAGTGAAATTGCGATAATGGATCTAGATGGGAAGACTTTCCTACAGGATGTAACCTATGATTGGAAACCCTCTTTTTGTGGGAAATTCCTTACAGTTGGGCACAATTGTCTGGCTAAGCCTACCCAGTCTAACAACATACAGAAGCCTAAGGTAATTCAGGAATGGAGAGCAAAGGCCCCAACTTTCATCCTGTTCAAGATACGCAGGAAGCTCATATCCAGCAACCAGCTCAGAAGGAACAATGTACCACTGAGGTTACATTTGAGGAAGTGAGAAAATAGAAAGGTATTGCTACTCACTCAGCTCCAATTTTTAACACCAAAAACTTTCCACCCTTATCTCCTGTTGTGATGGCAAATAGATTCGAAATAGGGTCAGTGAGTTGGGCAGATCACCCCTTAGATGAAGGGGGAATAAGTTATACCCAATGAAGTGGATAGTTTGGAACATTAGGGGTGTAAATAAAAGATTCAAGCAGAAGGAAGCTAAAGAATATTTTAGAGTCAATAAAATTGACCTTGTTGGTCTAGTAGAAACAAAAGTTAAACACAAAAATGCAACAAAAATAGCTGGTTTCTTACTGCCTAACTGGGGTATGCTTGCTAACTATAGCAGTGCCATAAATGGTCGAATTTGGATCTTATGGGATACAACCAAGTTGTTGGTCACTGGTATTCAGGAAGAGGCACATTACATCCAATGCATTGTTAGGAAGGTCACTGATGAACTAATCTGTTGCCTTACAGTAGTATATGGCCACAATGAGATTATACAAAGGAAATCACTGTGGACAGCTCTTCAGAATCTTGCTGCTACTATCACTATCCCCTGGCTGATAGTAAGGGATTTTAATGCCATTCTGTCTAGCTCTGATAGATAATCTTGTCATCAAGTAAGACTAGCTGAAGTTACTGACTTTCTACAATGTCTGCAGCATGCTGGCCTAACAGAATTGCCATGGAAGGGAGACTTTTTTACCTGGACTAATAAGCAAGGTGGAAATGATAGAGTATGCAGTCAGTTGGATAGAACTTTTGGTAATTGTGAGTGGATGCTAAAATGGAGCCATGTGCAGACTGTATATGGAGCCCCATTAATCTCTTATCATAACCCCATGGTTCTAACCTTGACATATGATGTTTCAATCAAGAAAACACCCTTTAGATTTTTTAATGCATGGATACAGCATAAGGATTTCCAACAACTAGTTAAAACTTCCTGGAATGCAAATGCTCAGCCTACCCTGCAAGGAGTGTGGAACAACCTCAAGTCCCTTAAACCAGTCTTGAAATCTCTAAATACCAGAGAATTTAAGACAATTTCACAGAAAATTGAGGTCAACCGTAAGGAACTGGAAGCTTTACAACACCAGATGTCTAGTGCCTATTCTGTTTCATTACAACTAAGAGAAAAAGATCTAATACTCCAACTGGAAAAATGGTCTATGCTGGAAGAATAAATATTACAACAGAAAGCTTGAGCCAAATGGATTCAACTAGGGGATGGTAACAACAAATACTTTTCTTCTGTAATGAAAGAGAGAAACCAACACAAGAAGATTACTGAATTGATCACAGAGGAAGGCCTGGGGATTACACAGCCAGATGATCTGAAGAAGGAAATCACTGCTTTCTACAAATCACATATGGGGACTTCAGCTCATTCTCTTCCAGCTGTTAATAGACTTTACATGACAAATGGACCTTCCTTATCTCACCAACAGAAACTGGATTTGGCTGCTGATATCAGTGACACTGAGATCTTGGAAAGCTTAAAGGCAATTGGTAGTGATAAAGCCCCAGGTATTGATGGTTTTAATGCCCTATTCTTTAAACAAACTTGGCACACTACTGGGTCACAGGTAATGCAAGCAGTCAGGAATTTCTTTGCATCCACCAAAATGCATAGACCAACAAACTGTGCCTCCCTTACTTTGATTCCTAAAGTCCCCAACCCACAAACAGTCAAGGAGTTTCGACCAATAGCCTGTTGTTCAGTTGTATATAAAATTATCTCCAAATTACTGGCCAACAGAATGCAAAGAGTTATAGCCAGCATCATATGCAATGCACAAGCAGGTTTCATCCCAGGGAGAAGAATTGTTGATAATGTCATTTTGGCTCATGAGCTCATCAAGCACTATACAAGATCTCATATATCACCTAGATGTATGGTCAAGATTGATCTCCAGAAGGCCTATGATTCAGTTGAATGGTGTTTCCTACAACAAGTATTGGAGGCTCTGGATTTCCCAACCAGGTTTACAAATTGGATAATACCCTAGACAAATAAGAAAACACTACAAGAAAAGAAATAAGAAATACATTAGAAGAAATTACAATTTAAGGAATTTTACAAATAATAATAAAAAACGAAGATATATAAATAAAAGAAAATATAGAAATTATTTCAAAAGGAATCCTAAAAAATGTAAATGTTATAATTGTGGAAAAATAGGACACATATCCACAGAATGCAAAGAACCTAGACAAAAACAAATAAAAGAAATTCAGTTAGATAATGATGAATTTATAGATATAGATATAGTTAAGCAAGAAATAGATACGGATAACTTTTCTAGTGAAGATGAAATAATTGAATCAAATATAACAAGTGAAGAAGAAAAGGAATTTGTATTAGACATAAAACATTTAAATGGAAAAACAATGATACCTTTAGTATCTAAACATCTAATTGAAGAAGAAACTAAAAGTATTAAAAATAAACATAATTTAAGATATTGCTATTTTGGAGGAATACAGATTATGTTATATGCACATTTCAAAGAATGTATAGATACACCAATAGAAATATATTTAGCAGATGATAGAATAACTCATCCTATAGAACAATCTATATTAACACAACTAACCGGAAATCTAATATACCAAAAAGCTAAATTTTTATTTAAACCTGATTTTAATATAAGCATGACGGAACAAAATATAGACAAAGCATTAACGATTTATTGGAAAATTAATGGAATAGAAATGCTACCAGGAAGTAAAGTACTAACTATCAAAGCAAAACAATTATACGTACTAAGTAATAAACCAGGAATAAATAAAAATAAAAGAAAAGGATTAACACATATAAGTAAAATCTTTGAACCTATCCTAAAAGAAATACCTAGGAAAGAACAATTATATATACTACCTAACCAAAACCAAGACTTAAAATTAGTAACTTATAATTTAGAGCAACGAAGAAATCTTCTTAATAGAAGTATGAGTAGAAGGAATCTAAACATAATACCTAGAATTAGGAAAAATATACCGGACCAATATTACGAAAACCAATATTATATAAAAGGAAGAATAATAAGAAATGGAATAAGAATACTAGTACCAATCTTAATTGCTACTAATGCAGGAGAAAATTATATAGCTAAACAACTAATAAGTGAGATTGACAAAATAGAAGAAAGTAATCATACATATACTAATTTCATTACACAACAAGAAGTAACAAGTATGGGAAAAATAAATAGCCCAATTGAAATAGAAGGATTATTATTCAACATAAATCTATAAATAATGGATAATGAACCAGAAATTATACTAGGAATTAAATGGTTAAATATGGTAGAACCATGGAATCTAACAGAATCAGAATTAGAAATAACAGTTAATACAATAACAATTAATATAAAAAGAGAAACAATTAATGCTATAAATATAATAAAAGAAAGTATATGAGTCATGAAGAAATACATATCTTAATTAAAGTAAAATGTGAAGGATATAACAGTAGATATTATACAGCATATATAGATACAGGAGCTGGAACTAATATATGTAGAAGAAAAGTATTACCAGAACTAATATATGGAGAAACTACAGAACCCTTCCAGGCAGCCAAAGGTCTGAGACAAGGCGATCCTATATCGCCATTCTTATTTGCTATAGTGATGGAATACTTAAGTCGATCTCTGGCAGAACTGAACAAAACTAAGGGTTTCACTTTTCATCCTAGATGCAAAAGGCTGGGAATTACACACCTCAGTTTTGCTGATGACCTCTTATTATTTTCTAAAGGTGATACCCAAGCTGTGCAGGTCATGTTTACATATTTTGACCACTTCACTGCAGCATCTGGAATGAAAGCTAATATGCAGAAGAGTGCTGTATACTTTGGAGGAGTAAAACCTGAACAGCAACAACAAATCCTCACTCATCTTGGTTATATACGTGGGGAGCTTCCTTTTAAATATTTAGGGGTTCCACTGTCAACTAAGAAACTATCTGTTCTCCAGTGACAACCACTAAACGACAAGATCACAGCTAGGATTACATCCTGGACTACAAGACAGTTGTCCTATGCTGGTCGATTGCAGCTGGTACAAGCAGTTATTTTTGGTATCCAGTCATATTGGGCTCAGCTGTTTCTCTTCCCATCCAAGGTCATTAAACTAATAGAGGCAATGTGTAGATCATTCATATGGTCTGCCTCAGCTAACATTACTAGGAAAGCATATGTGGCATGGGACAAGATCTGTCAGCCAAAGTCTGCTGGAGGCTTGAACCTAATCAACCTTCTACCGTGGAACAAGTCTGCTGTTGCAAAACTATCCTGGGATTTGGCTCACAAGAAAGACCTATTATGGGTAAAGTGGATCCATACAGTGTATATTAAGCATCAACAAGTGGAAAACATGAATATTCCTGCACAAGCAAGTTGGATAGTCCGGAAGATCATTGAAAGTGCTAGGCTACTGCAACAACACCAGCTGCTACATACCAATACATGTTCTATCAGATTAATCTATCTTCAACAAATTGGTCAATTGCCTAGAGTTCCATGGAAAAACCTAACCATGCAGAATGCTGCCCGACCTAAAGCACTCTTCAACCTCTGGCTGCTGCTCCAAGACAGGCTTCCTACCAAAGAGAGGTTGATCAAATGGCATTTGAGTGTTGATGGTAGCTGTGTTATGTGTCAGCACACAATGGAGACTAGAGATCATTTGTTCATGTACTGCCCCTTTGCTGAACAACTGCGACACCTCACTTTGCAATGGCTTGGCATATCTCAACCTCCTGGACAGTCTTGGCCACAATACGTTAACTGGATCACTGAGAAGTCTAAAGGCAAATCTCCCCAAGCTCATGTGTTCAAAATGGTATTTGCAGAGATGTCATATGCCATTTGGTTGGAAAGAATATTCAGAAACACTTACTGTCCCAGTGAAGTTTTAGTTAGGAGCATTGCTTACATTTGTAATATTAGAGCAACCCCTTGAGTTAGGACATACCTCCAACAATATTTTTTGTAAGTCTGGAACTCTAGTTATAGTCAAGATAGTTAGCTTTTACCTGAATTTTTGATAGGCAGTTTGAGTATGTAACTGACCTATGGGATTGTACGTCGAACTCTTTGGTGATTAATATAATCTTTAATTACCAAAAAGATGATAATATTAATTAGCAATAAATAGTAATGAATGTGTATCACGAGAAATTGGATTTATATATAAAGATGATGTATCAAGACACGTCGGATGGTCAAAGAGTTATAACTGGCAAAGAGGCACGAATAACAACAGACACGAGCAAGAGCAAAGAAAGAGGCACGGGCCGCTATTCAAAAGACTCATCACCCGTACCTATTCAAATCATCTAGATCCGTAAATCAAGGGGAATGAATCTGACAATATATGAGAGTGTATATACAATATTTAGTGAGCATTAAATATTGAATACATTAAAGAATTTGTATTAAATATAATAATTGTGTAACGTAGTATTTAATGATCTTGATTACTCATAATAGCCTTATTATGACAAAGGCAAAATGCATGTCTCTCAAATAGCTATAAAATAAGACAGCTGATCAATTGTAAGGACACAAAACACTATCTGAATATACTTTGGTTTATTTGTTTTCTCATGATTATATTCTTTCTACCCAAATTATTTTCTTTTACACATTCTTTTGATTATTAGTAACCCGCGTTTTTCTAAATTATAGCTTTGACCAAAATTCTATGTTTTGGTTAAACAAATTAGTTTCGTTACCGAAAATCTGATAATCTATTTTCTTTTAGCCTATTCTCTTGTTGCATTAACCATGTCGACTAACAATGACAATATTCGAGGAAACCAAGAGAACCAACAGCACCAGACAGATCCGCAAAATATTAATACTCTGGTTCCTTCACCACGCGGCTCTTCACGACGATCTCCTAGGGATTCTCCTGATGGATATCATACAAATGAACATGCTCAATTTGAAAATGTAGATGCTATCGATGAAGCCTTGCAAAAATTTATTGCTACAAAAAGTCAATAAGGCTCTTGAAGCATTTGCTAACTGGTTACCAGCTGCAACACCCATACCCACTCCAAATAATAATACTTTGGAGAACCCTCGTTCCGGACTTGTTAACTCAGGTAGTGGTGGAACTCCCAGTGAATCACATGAGGGAAAACTAGGTAATGTAATTAATTCTGATTAAAAAATTTTAGTACTAACGTTGCAGAAATAGCTCAAGAAGCAAAGTAAATGCATAGAACAAATACCCGGAGTGTAGCTCATAATCAAAGGGGTAGACATAGATAAATATTCACAACAACCTTGGAAGCCAAGTGCTGCTCCTTGCCAATTCCAAAGAAATTCAAAATGCTTGACATTCTAAAATACGATGGAACAACAGACTCACACGACCATGTAACTGCATTCACAACCGGCGTAAAAGGCAACGATTTGACTAAGCAGGAGATTGAATCAGTATTAGTCAAAAAAATTTGGTGAAACACTCACCAAAGGAGAGGTAACATGGTATTCTCTTTTACCGAAAAATTTTATAAATTCTTTTGCCGAGCTTGCAGATTCTTTCATCAAAGCACACCCGGGAGCTCAAAAACTAGAAAAAAGAATGGAAGATATTTTCAAGATCAAGCAAGGGGACTCAGAATTGCTTAGGGAATTCGTGGACAGATTCCAACGTGAAAGAATGATATTACTGCGTATACCTGACAATTGGGCAGTTATAGCTTTCACGAGCAATTTGAATGAAAAGAGCTCAGAAGCTATGAAGCGACTTAAGGAAAGCCTTCGAGAATTCCCAGCCACAACGTGGAATGAAGTTTACAATAGGTGCAAAACAAAGTTGAGGACAGAAGAAGATATTGTTCCACGATTTCAAAAAGAATAGAAGGTAAGTTTAAGACGTGCAGAGAGCGAAACGAGATCCTGTAAAAACAGGTACAAGCCATATATAGGAACTTTCATGAAAAGACTTACAACCAAAGCAAGGCAATCTATATCGTAAAATGTTTGGTGGTTCCTTAGCACGATGCCTCTGACCTTCTCAAACGGAGTACGTAATGAGAGAATTCATGAGGGGCATTGTGGGAATCATGCAGGAGGAAGATTATTGGTAAAAATCCTAATTAGGGCAGGCTATCATTGGTCTAAAAAGGAAGAAGAAGCAGAAAGTTTCGTGGCTAAAAGCGATAAATACCAAAGGTACGGTAATAATATGCACAGACCTGCGGAGTTACTATATCTGATAATTGCACCATGGCAATTTATTAAATGAGGAATGGATATCGTGGGTCCATTACCACAAGCAAAAGTACAGGTAAAATTTTTGCTCGTACTTACTGATTATTTTACTAAATGGGTAGAGGCAGGAACATTTAAACAGGTACGAGAAAAGGAAGTTAAATATTTCATTTGGCGGAATATCATATGCCAATTCGGTGTACCAAAGGAGAACGTATGTGATAATGGCCCTCGATTTATAGGAGCTCAAATCACGGAATTCTTTCGAAGTTGGCAGATTAAACGGATTACGTCTACACCTTATCATCTGATGGGTAATTGGAAGGCAGAATCAACAAATAAAGTCATTATCAACAATTTAAAAAAGCGATTAGAAGATTCAAAAGGAAACTGGATAGAAGTGCTACCTAGTATTTTTGGGCATATCATACAACAGCAAAAACAAGTACATGAGAAACACCATTTTTATTGGTTTATGGTGCAAAAGCTCTAATTCCCATTGAGATAGGAGAGCCAAGTACAAGGTTTACTCAGGCAACAGAAGAGTCTAATGATGAGGAAATGCGTATAAATCTTGATTTACTTGAAGGAATGAGAGAAGCTGCACTAATAAGAATGGCAGTACAGAAGCAAGTCATAGAATGGCATTACTACTGGAAAACACGCCTTAGATTCTTTAAAATTGGGGACTTCGTGCTTTAAAAAAATTCAATCAACGAAGGTAGCTAACGGAGGTAAATTAAGTCTAACATGGGAAGGACCCTATAAGATTCACGTTATTGCAGGAAAATGAGCATATGAACTAGAAACAATGAATGGCAAAATACTACCTTCACATTGAATGTTGTTCATTTGAAGAGATATTACTTCTAAGGAATACCCACGATCAAGTATCTTTATTTTAAAATTCTATTGTTGAATTGTTAAAATTTTATTAACGATTTTAGATGATAGGCAAAAAGCTAGCCTGTACTAAATGATGAGTCACGAGTTGCAAGGCACGTGGAATATATTAAAATTCCAGGCCTAGGGTTACAAAAATATTGATAGAAATTCAAATGGGTTAAGCAGTCTATCTATAATCGCACCTCCGAGTCCCATATGTATTTTTTAGGGAAAGGATCATATGAGAGGAATAACCAAGTGCTCGAGGTTTCATACTTCGACACTCAAACACTTGGGGGACTACATAATATACACATGCAATTGTATAAAAAAGGTAAAGAAAGAAGATTGAGAAAAATCAAAGATCAAGCACGAAAATGTCAAGTGCAGAGTAAAAGGTTACGAGCTAAGGCCAAAAAAACCTTATAGTTAGGGTAAATGTTATGTAATGAATGGGGTTATAAATAAAAACCTCATGTTTACTTTATTTTTTATTTTTTAAATCTGTTAGAAGAAAAACAGCTACGAGAAAGTTATAGATGTAATTCAAATACATATAAAGTACCATTCACAGCTAGACAAGGTTCAAATAAAAAATTGTTAGAGTTATTTCAAAGAAACATGTGTGTTCCTATTTCTTTTATCGTATGTTAAACACCATTATGAAGTTGAGACGTTTTCTTCATTAAATGTTGAATATAAAAGGGCCCTCTTTTATCAAATTCATGTTTAATTTAGTTATTCATGAAGTTAAGTGAAGCATTTTCTAAGAATAAAAATGCATATTATTCTATAAACCCTTAGAAATAAAGGCAACAATAAATTAAATAGAAGTTCAAGATAATAACGAGAAAACATCTAAAATATTAAATAGCTTAAGACTAAGTCAGAACTTAGTAATAAAACTGCAAATTGTTTGTACAAATTGTCCCATCAAATCTCTGGGGACTTGCATTACCAAATAAACATTCAAATGAAACCAAGGGTTCACCATAATTTTTCAAATAAAGCCAAAAACAAAAAGTGAAGACATTCAAACGACTAAGATCCGTCACTGAGAGGTTGGAGGTATTAAAATATGTGCATCGGAGCAGCGGATTCAACTTCGATAGGTACATCAATAAATGCGGGTTGAACTTTACTTGCAGCAACATGCTCGCTAGGCTTGAAAGAGTTGGGATACCCATATCAACTTCAACATTCACAGAAGCTTTGGCCACGAAAGAAGGAAAATCATGAGTTTGTTGAGCTTTCTCAATAGTTTCATTGAACTTAGCCAAGTCAGACTCTAAGTTGAAATTTTCTTGGCCAGCTTCAATTAGGGTATCACGGCGTGAATTCAAAAAAGTGCAACTCACCTCAAAAGCAGATTTTTCCACAAGGATCCCGTGATCCCTTTCCCAATCAGTAATCTCATTCCTTAACTTCCCATATTCAGCTAAGGCAATGGTGTAAGAAGTTTGAAGAGAGGCATGGGAGTTTTCTAAAGCACGCACCATATCAGAAGAAGCTCGAAGGTCTTCTTGTGCTTGAGCCAAATTTTGCACGAGCTCCCCAGAGTAAGTCTCTTTTTCACTCAAGAGAATCTTCAACTCTCTAATTTCTTCACTAGCCTTGAATAGTTGTTTTGAGAAAGAGGTTTCAAGGTGAGTTTTTTCTTTATCTGCTTGGATCGAGGAAGCCTTCTCAACCGCCAGTTCTGAAGTCAAAACCTGTACCTTCTGCTCCAAGGTACTTTTGCTTTCTTCCAAAAATCTATATCAATCTGCAAACTTTCATACAGTTCCTTCCAATTGAATGCCTCTAGTTGAGAATCACGTGCAATTTGCTCTGAGGAGGTAACTCTTTTCATCATCTCTGTGCCGATAAGATTAACCTAAAAAAGAGGGAAATAAGAATCCCAAAGATAAAAAACCATAAAGTAGAGGGAAAAATAGAGAGAAGATAAATACGTTCAAAGTGGCATGCACAATATCAATCATCAACGTCAATGAACTGTGGCTTTGAAGCTTTTCCTTTTCGATTGGCCAATTAAAGGCTCCAACCATGCATTGGATTGACCTGATTTTCTCCAAAGACTACTCTCCGCAGGAACTCCAATGACTACCCTCCTCATAGCAGCACTCCTACTTGAAGAGCCCACTTCAGTATGATGAATGATTAGAGGAGGAATTGTCAAATGAGGAGCACTAGAAGAGGTAAAAACAGTTGAGGAAGGAACAGAAACAAGGAAGGCATAGAAGGAGTTACAGATATGGGTGTTAAAAAAGAGGCTAAGGGAGTTTCATCTAAAACGGGCCCTAATCCTTCACTACCAAATTCGCTGGTAAAAAGGCTCTCAATGGACTGATGAATATCGATGGGATCAACGTCGTCATCAGGAAGTACAACCGAGGCTGCAGTAGACTCGGCAAGAGGAGCAGAGAGATAGGGAGATTCCTTTACTTCGTCATCAGAAATGATGCGCCTTCGGGTTCGTGGCCTTGTCACCAAAGAGCCCCCGTCTTCCTCTTCGTCAGAGTCTTCTTCAACAACTTTCTTTTTGACGAGGAACCCAAAACTATTTCTTGAGCCCTTTCTAAAGAGATGCGGGTTCTTTAAGAGACACAGGAAGCAGCAACTGCCTCGACAATAAATCCTCGAATAGCGAATGCTGATAAAAAGAGGGACTGAAATTAGTAAAAAAAACCTATATAAAAAATGGAATAAAGCAAAAATTCTTACCATGAGATTTTACTTTCCAACAAAAAGGGTTAGAAAGTGTCTTCCAAGACCTGCCATCTATTGGTGATGTCTTCAACAACTGGTCTACCCAATTACAGAAATGGAAACACTTTTCACAACTCCCATGGTTGCTAAAATAAGAAGCAATATTAGAAAAGTTGGCCAACTTTAAGAAAAAAGGCACGCGAAAGTTAAAAAAGACTACATGCAAAATTTCATTTCTCAAGGAAGGAAACGTTATCTTTACCCACTAAACTAATAGTGGGGGCAGCAACAAACCTGACATACCATCAACAGTCTTTGTCATCCTCGGAACTCATCAAGACTTTCTTGCTCCTGCTACTAGTGTGAAAACACCACTGTGAAAGGGTGTGGGGGAGTAAAGGTGAATCAAATGTGGGAAAGTGAAAGAAACACCAGCTGTGTTGGTCAAATGCCTCAAACAGGCAACAACCCTCCATATGAATGTGCCAATTTACCCAAACAAACATCAAAGAAACGACAGAAATTAAGAATGACCAAGTCAATAGTTGGTTTGAACCCTAAGGTGAAAAGGTATGTGTAAACAAAAGAAAACCCGGTTAAGTAGGAGGTGATTCTTTAATCCGGACTGGGGATAATAATAGGAAAATCACTACCCCAATTGCAGTCTCTACGAACTACAAGAGCCAAAACTTCTGTAATTTGAGTAGGATAGATGTCAGCATGATCTAAACTAGAGATTTAATTCCAAACGGATTCTCTGTCAAGATAAAAAGATAGTTCCATAGGAACTATCTCTTCTCTGTGGGTTCACGAAGAGGCTCAGAAGGTTCTTTACCTTTTGAAGAAGACCTTTGTGAAAGCGAACCCCTAGTTTTAGAAGAAGGGCAAGAACTAGATGAAGGCATAGCAGAACTACCACGAGCAAACCCTAAATTACGAAGTCTACCTCCCCTTCTGCTCCTGATGGGGGCATTAGGGAAGGTATCAACTATGGTAACTCTCATAGGGTTAATGTTTGATGAAGACATGGTGAAGAAGGGAGATACGACGAAGGAGTAAACGAGTATTTGAGAAATTGAGTATTAGGTAAACTTTATGTGGTAAAGATAAAGAAAGAAGTTATATTTATACTGATAACCAACTGCCGAAGGAAAAAGTGTAATGATGGAAGTACCACAATAATGATAATTGACGCTTCCTGAACGGTGGAGCTGTAAAAAAGCCTTGAAAAAGGCTGCAAAACTACAGAGTTAATGAAAAGGCGACACGTATGAAGAACATTAAATGGAGGTGACAATTGAAGTGTCAATTTTGTCATAGAATTAATAGTGACAAAAATTTTCATTTTTAAAAAATCCACATCCCAAATATTCAACTGATGAATAAATGGCAAGTGGGGGAACTATTTGTATTGGGAAAATTGGGTTTATACACAAAGATAATGTGTCAAGACATGTACAATGGTCAAAGAGTTACTACTAGCAAAGAGGCACGAATAGCAACTGACACGAGCAGGGGCAAAGAAAGAGGCAAGAGCAGCTATTCAAAAGACTCATCATCTATACCTATTCAAATCATCTAGATCCACGAATCAAAGGGAATGAATATGATAATGTATGAGAGTGTATATACAATATTTAATGAGCATTAAATGTTGAATACGTTAGAGAATCTGTATTAAATATAATAATTATGTAACGTAGCATTTAATGACATTAATTACTCATAATAGCGTTATTATGACAAAGGAAAAACACATGTCTCTCAAATAGCTATAAAAGGGAGACAACTGATCAATTGTAGGGACACGAAACACTATCAGAATATACTTTGGTTTACTTATTTTCTCTTGATTATATTCTTTCTACCCACATTATTTTTTGTTACACATTCTTTTGATTATCAGTAACCCGTGATCTTCTAAATTATAGCTTTGACCGAAATTCTACTTTCTGGTTAAACAGAATGACCTTTATTTAAATAAATGCATAGGAGTCACCCGAAAATTGTGAGATTCTTTGATATTCCCTCCGACAAAGATGGATGATTATAAGCCTTAGAATATTCGGTTCTTCTATGGATCGTGAGAGAAAAATAGATAAAGATCCCAAGAAAGGTATATTTTGAATGTCAAAGATAAAGCAAGAATCTATAGAGAATGTTAATATGTTAATTTTTAGAATGAGTGTGCAATTCCTTCTACAATCCTCTCTCTTTCTATTTATATAGGCATATGGGCCACAAAACTCCTAATAGTACATATGGGAGGAATATTCCTTAGAATATGCTCTATAAGGTCTTATCTCTAAATTAGCAGTTATTGCTCCGCTGAAGGGAGTGCTCGACCTCGTCCTTATCCTTCATCGACTCTACTTGACCTCGCCTTCGTCCTCTGTTGAAACCAAATTGATGAAGCGTGACAGTCTTGGAAAGCTTTCTTAATGTTGACTTAGCCTACATATAATTATGATAACTTTTAGCCTATATAGCGGCGAGATAATGTGTGTGTATATATATATATAAGGCTGTATCCAGTTCCGGTTCTGGGTCTATTTTGGTCTGTGGTTCCGGTTCTGGCGGTTCCGGTTCTGGCGGTTCTGGCGGTTCCGGACCCGGAACCGCTATCATCCGGTTCCGGTTCTGGCGGTTCCGGTTCTGGCGATTCTGAATTTTTTTTTTTTAAATCAATATCTTGTATAGTAGTCATTAGTATATTGTAGAATATATTTTATATGGTGTACTATGTTATTAGTATAGTATATATTATGTTTGGTAATTAGTAAATATTGTGTATAAGTAGTGTATATTTTATATATAAGTAGTATATATTGTATTTAAGTAGTATATATTGTATTTAAGTAGTATATATTGTATATAAGTAGTGTATATTGTGTTGTAGTTAGTAATTAGTATAAATTGTATATAAGTAGTATATATTGATAAAAGAATGTTGTCATTAGTATATTGTGTTGTATGTTATATATTGTATGTTATATAAATATTCAAGGATTAATATAGAAGTAAAGATAAAGAAATATTGAGACAAAAGATATTCATGGATATGATAAAGAGCATATTTATTGACCAAAATGGCATATCTTTCTTAGCACGTAAGAGTTGAAACGAGTTTACCGGATTGACGAACAACTTCTTGAAAATTGAAAATCGTTGAAATTGAACACTTGAAAACTTCAATTCAACAACTTCACAATGTTTCACGAATTTGCAACAATAAATTAAGCACTTGCACTAGAAAGATTGAAAGAGAGCTTGAGAGAGATTGAGAGATATTAATGAATTGGTGAATAAAAATGAAAGAATGAGGGGATATTTATAGTTGAGAAATGGGAAATAGTGTAATTATATAAAGTTTGGGGTTAAATTAAAGTTTGGGGGCCAAATGGCTATTTTTTAAACTTCCAAACGGCTACTTTTGAAAAAGAGCCGTTTGGAAATTATTTAAAAAAAAAAAATTGAAAAATTACCGTTACAGAACCGTTTGGAACCGTTTGGAACCGCCAGAATCGGTCCAGATCCGGTTCTGGCGGTTCCGGTTCTGGCGGTTCCAACGGGTAGAACCGCCCCGCCACGGTTCCCGGGAACCGTCAGAACCGGAACCGCCGGAACCGGCAGAACCGCCTGGGCCGCGGTTCCGGTCCGGTTCCAGTTCGGAACCGCCAGATTTACAGCCTTATATATATATATATATATATATAAAGAATCTTTAAAAATATTGCCACTATCTACACATATAACATGAATATTTCTTACGAAGCAGTGTCATGCCAAATTTTACTAAAGGATGTCTCCACGACTGCTCACTCATAAAACAAAGAAAAAATTAAAAATGAAGGTCGTAGATAGGACACATATTCTGCGATTGACATGATTAGATTCCACTAGAAGACAGATATAGTATAGGTAAAACCTTTGCACCACAGAAGAAGTTGACAAATTAAGTGGCTGTTTACTTTCCACTGCTAACTTATGAGAAGCTTCTACATATGATAAAGAAGCACTTCATTTGACTTTATGAACCCCTTGTAGTTAGGTAACAATAAGCATCAAGACTTGTCTTACCATTTGCACTACTTTTACTACTTCTTTTTATACTATATAAATACAAGAGTCTTCCTCATTTTTTATATCTCACTCTTCAGCTGCCACTTACTTTTTGTTTATTTATTGAAATCAGGTTTAAATGGCAGTAGAAGGGGAACATGCAAAGCAAGCTGAAGAGTCACCCAACTCCATACAATCCAAAGAGCTACGCAAAAGGAAACGCAAGAAATTCTTAATTTTTGTTGCACTCTCTACTCTGTTTCAAATTGCACTCACTCTCTTCTCTTCATTGTACATAATGAAAGTCAGAACTCCCAAGTTTCGCATCCGGTCAGCTACCTTTGATGTGTTGTCCAAAAATACAGAAAATTCTTCATTCAATATCACAATGAATGCTGAATTTGGTGTCAAGAACTCCAATTTTGGACCTTACAAGTACAGAGACAGCACTGTTTATTTTTTCTATAATGGTATGAATATTGGAGAGGCCTTTGTTTCCCATGGCAAAGCTGGTTTTAAGTCAACCAAGAAATTTAATGTTGTTGTGAATCTGTCATCGAAGGATGTATTAAGTAAGGACTCGCACCTAAGGAATGATCTGAATTCTGAAACTTTAACTTTGACCAGCAAGTCAAAATTAGAGGGGAAAGTGGCGCTAATTTTGTATTGAAGAAAAAGAAATCTACGGAGATGGATTGCACCATTACTGTAGGACTGGATGATAAAGTAATTAGGGATATAAACTGCGATTAGGGAGTTAATTCAATTCCTTACTAAATTATTTGTAATTTTTATTTTATTTAGTAGTGTCTTTTAATTGGATGAGTTCGATTTGGTATATCTATAAACCAGAGAACTATACACTACAAGTATCGCAGTGTACAGTAGTACTACAAGCTGGTCTTTGTGCAGACGAGGGTTGATATCTGTTAGGATTTATGCCCGTCACTAGAGGGACGGTGAATAGTGCGGCACGAGAATATTGATAAATATTGCGGAATTAAAATTACAGGAGTAAAGTAAATGCAGTAATTAAAAAATTAAGGAAATGACACAACGAGTTTATACTGATTCACCACAACGTGTGGTTAGTCCAGTCCCCGAGAGACTCTCTCGAGTTTCCACTAACTCCGTTAAGCTTACGGGTGCCTAACAAACCGTTACACTTGCTCGTAGATGTACACTCTACAAGACTTCAACTTGCTCGAGGATACCTCACCTCAAGAATTCACCTTGCTCGTGGATACCGCACCACAAGACTTCACACACTAAGATTGAGGGTACTTAGCAAACCCGACAATCAATGAGAAGATATGGTCTTCTCAAGCACCTTTCTCTTTTACAACAAGACTCTCTAAAAAGAGTAGATAAAGAGATACAATATTAGCTCTATGAACAACTCAAAGTTGTCTCTCAATTGGCTCAACAAAAGCTCTAAAATGATGCACAAATAATATCAATATGTATATGAATAATGAGAGGTGTTGTGTGTATCAAATCAGCTCAAAAGACCTCTATTTATAGGTGGTAGAAGTAGTATGTCCGTTGCTTAATTGGCAATCAATTATGCTGATTTTATGCCAAGATAATCGATTATCAGATTTGCATAATCGATTATTAGCTTACCGTTACAAAATCGGAAGCTGATTTTGTGGTAGAAAATCGATTATTGGATTTGCATAATCGATTATCTGCCTGACGTTCAATAACTTTGGCAACGGATACAAGATAATCGATTATGCCCAAGTGTATAATCGATTATCCTACTCTGCGGAAATTTCCAATAAATGGAATTTCCCAGAATAATCGATTATCACTTTTGCATAATTGATTATTCACCTATGCTGTCCAGAATTGAAAACTTACTTCAAAAACCATTTTGGTTAAAATGAAAACGTTAAAACCATTTTGTTTGAAGTATTTGAAATATGTTTTATGATAAATATGATTTGATAAAAAGATTTTATGCATATTTATGATGACCTATGTTGAGCCAAAAGACGAGATAACTTAAACGTTGCTCTTACATTGGTTCTACCTAACGACCTACGCCTTGGGTCTTCGGTCTTGAACTTTTGAGCTCGTCTTTGGATTTTCCATGCAATCCATTCATCAATATGCTTCTCGGCATTCAATCTTGATTGTTTGTCATATAATAACGTTGTTTGACACTTGACTTCATTGTTTGTCATTCATCAAAACTTATTCCTGAAAATCATGCTAATACAACCAAAGCACACATATCATGGATAGAATGATTTTCTACAATATCTAATACTAATCTGTGGGTTAAAAATAATAATTAACCCTCGTATTTACAAGTAAGCTCCTCCATAAGTAACATTTGATGTAAAAGAAAAAGAAATATTTCGAAAGAGAACCAAGAAGTTCAGAAAAAATAATTGCTTACCCTTAAAATAGGATAACAATTGAATTTGTAAGTGATTTTAAGGATATATAGATTAACTTGATACAAAGTGATAAATTAAGTTACAATTAGGATACACAATGATAAAACAAATTCCAATCACACGAATCGGATAATTTCTGTCTTGGGAGGTCAAGCACCCTCGAACCATATACCCTTCGATCAGTATCAAGATACAAAGAAATAACAGTATAAAGAGAAAAAATAATAGTGTATTGTTTTTGAATGCTTGCTACCATGTGTTAAACGAATTGGCATACCTTTTCTTATAGTGGGGGAGTCTTACTTCAAATACAATTCGACAAAATGTAAAAATATCTTGATTTGCTGATTGTTCGTTCCTTATTAATACGTGCCGAGATTCCCGCTGTAACATCCGACTGGTCACTGATATTTCGATCTTCTGTAGGTTATGCAAGCAATGTTACTTCGAGCTCGTTCGGGATTAGGGTCGATTCCGGATCACAAACTCGATATTCTTGAAGACAGGTATTTTGGTCACGAGTTCTAGTCCGATGGGACTCGGGGTCGATCTTTAGTCCCTTATCTTCCAAGTCTGATCTACCATGTCATAAACAAATCGGATTTCGACCGTATCCGTTCGAACAATCAAGAAATGAGAGTTTTTAGAGCATCTGGTTCATTTCCAGACTTGTGGAAAGGAAGAATCTTTTTTGTTATTAAAATATCTCTTAGATCATATATGTGTGTGGGGGAACTTGTGAAGATTATCGATTTCCATGGATGAACAGATTTACCTTCAGATGATAGAGAGAGAAGAAGCAAGAATTATCATTATTGTATTGAATGAGTCTCTACATCTGTATAAAAAGGAAGCTTCCCGAATATGTAAATGTAAAAATATCTACTACATTATTTGTGTGCAATGTATTGGGCCATTGGGCCAGAATTAAATAATATCTACAACTTGGGCATGGGCTGCGACTGAGGCTGCACTGCTGCTGCCCAGTTTCATTGATTTGGGTTGTGGCCCAATAACTCCAGCACCCCCTGCAAGTTGGAGGGTGACTGAACCCCTAACTTGAGCATGATAGAATGATGCAATAGACCAGTAAGGGGTTTGGTAAAGATATCTGCAAGTAGTAGGGACATGGTGCAAGGCAATAAGGTCCTCATGAAGCTTTCATCTGATGAAATGACAATCCACCTCAATATGTTTGGTCCGCTCATGAAACACAGGATTCTTGGCAATGTGAAGTGCTGCCTGATTATTACAAAAAACTGGTACAGGTGTGGTAACAGGAACTCCAAAATCATATATCAATCGAATGAGCCAGGTGAGCTCACCAACAACCTTGCTGATGACTCTATACTCAGCCTCAGCAGAAGACAGAGATACCATAGGCTGTTTCTTAGCCTTCCAACCAATAAGAGATCCACCTAACAGAACACAAAAACCAGAGACAGATCTTCTGGTGTCTGGGCAGGAAGCCCAGTCACTATCACAATAAGCAGATAAGGAGAGGTCATGTGTGTTGCTGAGAAAAATGCCAAGCTCAAAAGTGCCTCTAAGATATCTCAGGGTATGCAAAGCTGCATGCATATGAGAGGAGGTAGGCTTCTGAAGATATTGACATAAATGATGTACAGCAAAGGCCAAGTCAGGTCTAGTGTGGGTGAGAAAATTAAGTTTCCCCACTAAGCACCTATAGGATTCAGTGGAGGGAAGACGATCCCCCATATCCAGTTTGAGTTTAACAGAGAGGTCAAGAGGGCAAGTAATAGGAGAAACATCCTCACAGTGATAGGCTTTGAGCAGGTCAGTGATAAACTTTTTTCTGGTAGAGAAGAAGCCCATCACAGTGATAACTGACCTCAATTCCAAGAAAATAGTTGAGCACCCCCAAGTCATTGATTTTAAACTCATGATCCAGAAAGCCTTTCAAAGCAGTGATCTCCTCCAAATCATTACCAGTGAGAATAATATCATCAACATAAACAGCCAACAAGACAATAGAAGAGCCAGATTTCTTAAGGAAAATAGAATAGTCATTGAGAGAAGAAGAAAATCCCTTAGAACATAAGGCCTGGGACAGCTTGGCATACCACTGCCTAGAAGCTTGCCTTAAACCATACAAAGATTTCTGAAGTAGACAGACCAAAGGAGAAGAAGAGGTAGCATAGGTAACTTCCAGTCCAGGAGGCAATTTCATATAAACTTCCTGAGCTAAGTCACCATGTAAGAAGGCATTATTCATATCAAGTTGAAAAAGGGACCAATGATGTTTAACGGCCACAACAATGAGGGATTTAATAGTTGAAAACTTGACAACAGGAGAGAATGTCTCAGTAAAGTCTACATCCTCAACTTGGGTGTCACCCCTGACAACCTACCTAGCCTTATATCTTTCCACAGACCCATCAGCCCTATATTTTATCTTATAAACCCATTTGCAATCAATAGGTCTCTTGCCAGGGGGAAGGGGAACTATTGACCAGGTATGATTGGCCTCCAAAGCTGCAAATTCCTTGGTCATTGCCTCCTGCCATGCAGGAATAGAGGCAGCTTGCTTATAAGAGGTAGGCTCTGCCTCTGTAATGCTAACTAAACTGTGAAGACAAGTGGAAGAAGAACTGGGGCCAGATATATATGGAGGGAGATTGCAGACATACTGCTGCAGATGAGCAGGAAGGACATGTGCCCTAGTGGATCTTCTGGGAGCAGATGAGGCAGGCACTGATAGATTCTGTGATGGAGAAGAAGGTGAATAAGAAGGAGAGTCAAGAGGTTGCTGGGTGGAAGAAGAAGAAGGATTGTGTAGAAAGTCATCAACAGGAGGAACCCAGGCAGAAGAAGGATTGAGAGTAGGAAAAGAACCATGGGAAGAATTTCCTGAAGAAGCAAAAGGAAAGACATCCTCATGAAAAATTACATCCCCGGAGATCAGAGTAAGTTTAGACTTCAAGTTATACAGCTTGTAACCCTTTTTACCCAATGGATATCCCAGAAAAACATAGGGATCAGCTCTGGGTTGAAATTTATCTCTATTCTGTTTAGGGACTGAGGCAAAACAGAGGCAACCAAATGTTTTAAGATGGTTATAGGATGGAATCTGTCCAAACAGCAACTCAAAGGGGGATTTATTGATAAGAAGTTTGGAAGGAGACCTGTTAATGAGGTAGGTTGCAGTAAGCACACAATCGCCCCAAAATCTAATGGGTAGATGGGAATGAAAAAGTAGAGCTCTTGAGGTTTCTAGGAGGTATCTATGCTTTCTCTCAACTACATCATTTTGTTGTGGTGTATGAGAGCAGGAAGTTTGATGCATTATGCCATTTTCATCAAAGAAGTTGCTGCCACAACTACTAGTGCCAAGTTCAAATGCACTATCACTCCTAATGGTTTGTACCACAGACTGGAATTGAGTTTTAATCATGGTAATGAAGGCTTTGATAAGGGAAAAGGCATTGCTCTTGGACCCCATAAGGTGGGTCCAGGTAGCTCTGGTAAAATCATCAACTATTGTTAGAAAATATCTACAACCATTATGAGTAGGAGTGGCATAGGGACCCCATGTATCAACACGGATGAGTTGAAAATCATGTGTTGTTTTAATGGAACTGTCAGGAAAGGGTAGTCTAGATTGCCTGGCCAAAGGACATATAGTACAAAGGAAAGGCTTCTTTGTTGAAAATGTACATGGTATATAAGATGTGTCTTTCATTCTAACAAAAGGTATCTATTATGCCATAAAATCTCCATTTTATTCGATTCAAAATGGTATGTACAATGAGAGGAAGAAACAGAATCAACAGTTAATGGAGAATGGTATTTACAAGGATCAAGAGATTGAAGAGAAGAAGATTGCACAAGCCTGTAGAGACCATCATCCAATTTACCAATCTCCAGTGGCCTCTTCAGAGAAGGGGCATGTATTAAACAAGAGAATTTAGTAAATAGGACAATAGAATTTAACTGGTACACAAGTTTTGACACAGAGATGAGATTGTAGTGAAAGCTGGGAATATAAAGGACATGATGTAGAGTGAAACAAAGGAATTGTATGGATCCAGTGCATGTTACATTAACCTTATAATTGTTGGTCAAGGTAACTAGATATGGTATTACTAAAGGCTTAATATCAAACAGAAGGTCTTTATTAGAGGTCATGTGATCAGTGGCACTAGAGTCTATAATCCAAATGCAGTCACTTATTTTAGTTAGCATGCAAGCCCCATAGGATACATTCTTTAAATGATTGGTTGGAGAAAAATTACCAGCAAAGTTGGTTGATGCCATAAGACTGGACTGCTGCTGAGTCTCTAAAATTTGTGTCTGTTGGAGCAGCAACATAAGCTGTGAGTATTGATCTTTGGTTAAACCAGGTATTAGAGACTATGATTCAGAGGCCCCTTGAGCATTGGCAGCACTATTCTAAGTTCCAGCAGGGCTTAGACACCCCTGCACTTCAACATGTGCTGCACTCCTCCTTCCTTTTGTGAATTTGAAGTCTGATGGAAATCCATGAAGTTAGTAGCACTTGTCAATCAGGTGTCCAGGTTTCTTACAATACCTATACACTAAGTTTGCCTTGTTGAGATCAAAGTTGAGTCTTTGACTAAATTGCTTAGGATATCCAGCTGTGGGAGGAAATTTTGTGATAGGGTTGCTGCTAAAGTGAGTATTGAAAGCACTCGAATCATGACGAAATTGGGATGGTGAGGAAACTTGTCTTTGTCTCTCATCTTGGAGTAAAATGTTGTATGCACAATCCAGAGTTGGTGGAGGTTGTAACATAAGAATGTTGCTCCTGACTCCCACATAGATGTCATTGAGCCCTATGAGAAACTGATGCAACTTGTTTTCATCATCCTCCCTTTGAAGCTCCGATCTGGCATTGCATGTGCAAGTGTTACCACGAGATGTACGCATGAAACCCAACCCATCCCACAGTCTCTTCAACTTGTTGAAATAAGATGCTATATCCAAATACCCCTGATTAGTTGATGCTAACTCTTGCTTAATCTCAAATATCCTGGTACCATTGACAATCCCATATCTACTATTAAGATGATTCCAGATGCTTTGAGCAGTGTCAGAATACTGAACACTCTCGGCTATCTCTGGCGCAAGGGAATTAGTGAGCCAAGAGATAACCATATTGTTACACATATCCCATTGCCTAGACTGAGGAGAATTTTCTGGAGGTTTGGGAGTTGTTCCGTCAATAAAACCTATTTTATTCCTAGCGGATAGTGAGACGATTATATTACGTCTCCATCCCCCAAAACCAGCCCCTGAAAAGTGATAACTTACCAAAAATATTCCCGGAACATCAGAGGACAAGAGAAACAAAGGGTTCGAGGAGTCAATTACGAGATTATCAGTCCTAGACTCAGAGGTATCACCAACATTAACCATTTTTTTCTGAGAAACGTTATCGGGCTTGAAACTTGTAAGATACAAACCCTAACTGCTCCTAGATAGACAAAAACTTCAGGAATCGACTTACTCCTATGTTTGAACTGACGAGAGGAAGTATGAAACTCAGAGAAATCAACAATTACCGAAGAATATCCAGAGAAAACAGAGAAAAAGAGAAAAACCTAGATTTGCCAGAGAACACAGAAACTCCGACGAATAACAGTGAGGGTAATATCGCGACGAAGCCAGTGACGAGCGGAATCAGAATCCCTGCTCTGATACCATGTGAAGATTGTCGATTTCCATAGATGAACAAAGTTACCTTTAGATGATAGAGAGAGAAGAAGCAAGAATTTTCATTATTGTATTGAATGAGTCTCTACATCTGTACAAAAAGGAAGCTTCCCGAATATGTAAATGTAAAAATATCTACTACATTATTTATGTACAATTTATTGGGCCATTGGGCCAGAATTAAATATTATCTACAACTTGGGCTTGGGCTGCGACTGAGGCTGCACTGCTGCTGCTCTGTTTCATTGATTTGGGCTGTGGCCCAATAACTCCAACAGAACTTCCCTACACTCGTTATTACAGCAAATCACATTACTACTTTACTATGGTTATCTAATAAATTAAGATGTATATAAACATTAATAAATCATGGTTAAGTACTAGTAAATTGTGTACGAATAAGAGACATGCCACCCTTTTCAAGTTGGAGGGTAAGAAGATATTCCTTCGCCAGAAATAAATTATGTAGCGAGGTACTCCCTCAGGTCCAAGATAAGGTTTTTTTTTGGATGTTTTCACACAAATTAAACAATTCATTTTTAGCATTAGTTAGCAATAGAATTGATCATATTAGCCTTTACTATCTCACATAATTACTCCTAACCAATATTCCAATACTATTTACTCCAATGACAATGTAAGAAAAAAATAATTAATTCATTCTTAAGATCTGAAAAAATCACTTATTTTGAATCAAAAGAAAAAAATTAAAAAATCATTTATTTTGAACCGAAACAAATAATTTATAAATATATATTATATATTAGTTTTCTTTGGTATTTTTGTGTGTTTTCTCCTTTATATTTTATTCCCTTATTGGAGAATGCTTTGTCACTAGTGGGAACCCATTTAACTAAGTAGGCAAATTAAACAACTGTACTGGGGTTCAGAAAGAAACTTATATTTGGTGGGAATATGAGATTGAGAAATTGGACTTTGAATAAGCTGCTTAAGTACAAAATGACAATGGAGACCTTCATCTGTTTATTGTTTTCGAAATCAATGAGAAGACCATGAAATGTATAAAGCATTTGTCAACACATATGGTCTGCTTTCGTGTAAAAATAACACGGTATAGTCAGTTTTCGAATTGATCATTTAAAAATAGTCGGTATTTACTAAGTTAATGAAAAATAATCATTATTTTGCTGTAATAAAGACCGGTTAAGCATAATATAGTGGAGTTCGATGCACCTGTATATGAACTCCAACATATTATGCTGGACCGATTTACTATGATGGCTCTAGTATAATATACTGGAGATTGGATCAAAACTCCAGTATATTATACTGGACCACTATACTGGCTGGAACTCTAGTATATTATGCTGGAGTTCTAGTGTACTTATGCTGGAACTCCAACATATATACTTATCTTGGAACTCCAGTATAATATGCTGAAGTTCAAGTATACTTATTCTGGAACTCCAGCATAATATACTGGAGTATTTTCCTGATTTTGAACAGTATTTTCATTCAAATTTATCTTTACATAAAAAGCGGCTAAATTTTGATTACTTTTGAAATTGAGTTATTTTTGAACAACCGACAATAAATTTAGTTATTTTTTAATTTCTCCCTGCTTTCTTGCATTAACTGCACATAATATTGAATTTCTTTCCCTCAAACTGGTGTAAAAACATTTAAACTTAGACAAGAAATGAGCATTACCTTGCACTTTCTTTGCTTTTAGACACTACATATGTAATGATAATTAAGATGTGACCTGTTATATTAACTCTCAAACTCTTTGGCGGTGACTTACATTTTAAAATACCGAGCAGACCAATTATTTTTCTTGACCCAAATTACTTTCATAAGATAAAATGTCATGTGATAAAAGTCAGTGACTCTTACCATGAAAACTACATATCACTCACTTGAGCTATGTTGATGATCGATTACTATTTACAAGAGGAGACATAGAGTCAGTAAGGAGACTTCAGAATTGCATCCTGACATTCTCAACTGCTTCTGGACTACAAGCTAATTTACCTAAAAGTGGTATATATTGTGGAGGTATGAAAGCCAAAGTTACAGAAGAAATTTGTCAATTGTTGGGCTATTCTCAAGGACAACTCCCATTTAAGTATTTGGGGGTACCATTGGATACCAAGAAGTTGACTTTGATACAATGGCAACCTCTCAGCAATAAGGTAGTGACAAAAATAACTTCTTGGACAACAAAAAAACTATGCTATGCTGGAAGGGTTCAACTGATACAAACAGTGCTACTTGAAATCCAATCCTACTGGGCTCAACTCTTTTCCTTGCCATCTAAAGTGATTGAGACTTACTGTAAAAGTTATATTTGGTCGGGAGGGAGGATGAAATCACAAAGAAAGCTCTTGTTGCTTGGGACAAAGTCTGTCTCCCTAAGTCTGTAGGAGGTCTGAACCTAAGTAATATACAAGTGTGGAATGTAGCTGCTATTTCCAAAACATACTGGACTTGTCACACAAACAAGATAAGCTTTGGATCAAATACATACATGCCTTCTACATCAAAGAACAGAACCACAAAACCATGTCTATACCAAAGATTGCAAGTTGGATGGTGTGGAAAACATTGGAAGTGAGAGATGTCCGACTGATATAAAACAGGACATATTTATAAAACATATTTATCTCCGACTGATACCAACATATCCTAAAACTAGCTGGAGGACCTTAATGTATTAGAATGCTGCTAGACTAAAAGCTATAATCACTATGTGGCTACAATGCCAATGAAGATTACTGACACTGGACAGAAAGAGAAAATGGGGCCTTAATGTGAATGAAATATGTGTCTTATGCTAATCCAGTAATGAGACAAGAAGTCATATGTTTGGTGAATGCAAGTATGCTAGATAGCTATAGGGAAGACTGACTCAATGGGCACTACGTCAAAATGTAGTGTGCAGTACATGGAGTGAACACATCCAGTTTGTTTCTCAATATTCCAATGGGAAAACTGCACCAGCAAAGCTCCTCAAGATGATCTATGCTGAATATATTCATATTCCGTGGAGGGAAAGAAATCAAAGGGTCTTTAAAGACATATACAAAGATCAAAATAGTCTGGCACGAGAGATAGCATGCATGTGTAATTTTAGAGCAATTGAAAATATAAAGTGTCTGCTGCAGCAACTCTTCTTCTGGATACAAGGAGTTGATAGTATGATTTAGGTGCTTTGGAGTCGTGCCATCTGTGCATTCTGTTCTTCTCATCTAGCTAGCTGGGAGTGGCTTGCTATGCTTTGTAATGTTTATTGATAATAATTTTTAATTACCAAAAAAAAGGAGCGTTTTCTAGTTCACTACATGGAAATGGAAAGTGTTATTTGAATGATTGGTCTTTCCAAATTGGACTGTGGGATGCGGTCTTTGGGTCTTTTCGTTCTTTGTTTCCCCGTACTGGGCTGCAGCCTTGGAGCTCAAATGTTTTACTATTTGAGCCTCTTTTACTTGAGAGATCCACAGAAATAAAATATACATACCCTTTGTTATATTACATTTTATAATAAATACCATAGAGTGTGCTTAGCCATAGATTCTATTTACAGTGTTTGGCCCAAAATTATCGATGATATACAACATACACAAGACCTACCACATATGATTTTTCCGGCATGTATGGTTGGAATTCGTCAGAAACACCTTGATAAGGCAATATACAAATTCTAAAAAAGATTTAAAGTGATATGGACTAGTTTAGAGTTAAATTCGTGGTTGAAATCGAGTTTTAAAATATCATTGTATTATGTATATCACATCTGTATCATTGTGTATCCATGTATATTACGTGCCCACACCTAAAGTTCTAAACGCACCAAATGTAAAGATATGAGCGCGCAGAAAGTGCTATTCTCATATTGGTAGATGCATTGGTTGTTGTTCTGGACAATTCTCATCTTATAATTTAACTCTTGTGATTGAGTTACACCAAGGACGTAATAGCTATCTTTGTGGAGGGGAAATCACATTTGATGGAAAATTACACTACAGCAGACAAAAAAAAAATTTGTTTATGAATAGATTTTTAAATGTCCTAGACATAAATTGAAATCTTCGGTGATAATTATATATTTTCTTGATTCCCTTATATCAAAATTTTGACTTTGCAATTGAGTTTCGCCCAAAGTTAATTTTCTATAACATTCTCTCTTTTTTTGTGTTTATGGTTTGATTTGGATCGGTTTTTTCCTAAAAAGAAATCAAACCAAGTAAGTTATTTTTTAAATATTAGAACCATACCAAACCAAGATATATTGATGATAATTGAATTAAATAGTGATGAATAATTTAAGGACTCAATTAAAATATTTATTTTTAATATGAAATGAATTCTTACACTTAACAAAAAAACTACCAATCAGATTAGAATGTAAAGGTAAAGAACTATATTAAAAGTGCAAACTATTAACATTATCATAAAATTTGAAACTTTATATAAAAATATACATATATGTGTAATAATGAATTTGAAATAGCTACTCCAATAGTCGGTTTGGTTCGATTTTTTTCGATTTTTTCTGATTAAAATTATAACCAAACCAAATTTAATCGATTTTTAAAATTCAAAATCAAAATCAAACCAAACCAAAAAGTATCCGTTTTTTTGATCGATTTGGTTTAATTTTTGGTTTGGTTCGTTTCTTTGGGTTTTTAGAAATACCCCTAGTTTCAAGGCAATAGATACATCAGCTTTAAACTGCCTAACTCAATATATTATTATTTTTGTTGATTTTGTGACCTACTAAACGTTCTAGTAGTACTATTAAAAAGATAATGTTTGCTAGCATAATCAGCATTCAGCAACCTTCCTAGCTTTTAGTTTTAATTTTCGTTTTTTGACTTACCTTATTGATTTGGTAGCTAATTAGTTGAAAAGGGTTAAACAACACGAGTCTCACAAAGCGTAAGAGTTTGCTCTTAATTACATCCATTGAATGGTTGCGTTTATAGTAGCCATCATAATGTCACTTACGAGAGAACTGTTTTTAACATAATCAAGACATAAAAGTAGTTCTATTAACTCTGCTTAATGATGATAATTAGAAAGAGGAGACACAAGCTAAACAAGAAGACAACTCTATAATCTAATGTCCTTAAACCTAGGAAAGGTGTCGAGGCTGTGTTTCGTGGTATGTCCTCATACATGGTATCTCCCTGCTATTTTATCTACACAAACTAGTCTAATAATTGTTTGTGTTGCCTAGAATCTTGATTGCACATTAATTTGTACCTAAATAACTCTCACCTTGATTTTTGTCTCTTCCACTATTTCATAGCCAATTAATGAGTCCTAAGTTGAAGTGTAATAAAGTCAACTTTACAAATTGTCTCAGTAACCGTCCAATTTCTTATAATTGCTATGTTCCATTATTATTTTAACGAAAGTTGACAAGAGCAATGTGGAACTTAAACTACATAACATCATTTCCACTTATTTATAAACTAAAAACTTCCTTCATAAGATCAAAGACATCTCCCAATTGCATTCTCCAAAAGTTTTTTCTTCCACGATTGATGACAGGTGTACTTAGAAAAAATATATTGCTTTACTAATGTATAGAAAATTAAGTTCTTGACTGTGTACGTGTTACGTTGTTGGCATATTTCCTGAAGCCGATGGTGGCAAATAGTTAGAAAAAAATAGTTGTCCATCCATATTATTCATTAGAAAATTGGTTCGATAATGAACTTTTTAAAAACGGGTTAAATACGAATAAAAACAATATTATTCACTTTGAAAATGAATAATCAATAAATAATTAATGAGTTTAACTTTTACATTTACATAGACTCAAATTGGGATTCCTGGAGCTTGGAAGATTATGAATTCTCTTAAAAGTAATCATATTCAAAAAGTCACAGATAATATGGATAACTATATTATCCATTGATTAACCCGTTTTTTATATGTATTAAATATGGATCGGGTTGTATAGTTTATATGTTCTTTATATTACCCGTTTTTGACTCTCCCATATTCGACCCGGCTCGCCGTTTTTCACCCCTACCAAAAGCGATTAACATATTAGCGAAATCACACAAGTAGAGTTACAAGTAGAATCTAGGAAAAGTAGTGCATGTGCACACTTTACCATTATCGTATAAAAGCAGAGAGACTATTCCAATAGATTCTTGGATCAAGGAAAATATAATCACAACAGTCATACAAATGAAATATGGTGATGGAGAAGAAGCCGAGAAAAAGAAACAGTAACAAAAAAAAATAGTCAAAACAAAAAATAACATGTATAATAGAAAACTTAGGAAAAGCCTAGACAAAAAAAACTTATGGAAAATAATAAATTTAGGTATGTGCTAAAGTAATATGGATACCCAAAGCATGGCACAAAAATCATGTCATTCCAACAGGACTTGCGTGGAGACTATTTACCAACCCATTAACAAAGTGGGGTAATATCCTAATTCGAAAAAATGGCAATAAGCCTAATATTAAGATCACCTCCTTTATTTAGCAAAATGTCCTGAATGGATGGGAAACCATCAACAAAGGATTGTTTTGAGATATTAGCAATTGTAAATCCATAAACTTCTACCATGGTTGCTGGACCCCAAATAAAAATAAACTTCCGGTCAATCATTCAGCGTCCTCTTAATAAAAATGATAGCAACTTGACCATTGACCAGGTCTGGCTAAATAATCAGTGGAACTGATCCAAAATATCATTCGAACTATCCAAAAACATTAGTACTGACATCATCCTCATCTCCTTCTCACAAAACTCCTTTGCAGTAGACACACCCATTTGGATGCCCAACCTAAATGAAACCTTCGCAACACACTTAGTTTATAAATTATTTCACCAACACATCCAAAAGACCACTGACTGAGATTGGGTCTGGAAACTGCATATCTTAAATTAAATTTTCCTGTGACAATGCTTTAAAAATAGGCTGCCCACTAACTCCTACCTTCACAAAATTGATGTTTCAATTGACAATACTTGCATGATTTGTAGGATAGCAGAAGAAACAATGACTCATATCTTCAGGGAATGTAGTATAGCATGCTCATTTTGGGACAACACATGCATTGACATCAACATCATCCGCCACAATAAATATTAGCTTTTAGCTATTAAAGATCTCTAAGTACCGGTTAACCAAACTTCAGAACTTGGGAAGATATTTTTTCTTTTGCAATTTGGAACCTTTGGCTAAATAGAAATAACAACTACTTTCATAATTACTCAAACAACTTAAATTATCATATGGTTAACACACGCGCCATTGAATTTAAATTACTAGCCTCCAATTACAAATGAACGCATAAAATTCTGGTGCACATTAAATGGTACCCGCCACCACCTTACAACTACAAATTAAATATAGATGCTTCTATGGGTAACCAAAATATAGGGACATTCGGGGTATAATAAGAAATAGTCACGGAAACATGATTGTAGAATTTACTAACAAAATCAAAGCCTACAACTCTACTCATGCAGAATTTCAAGCACTTCATGCAGGTTTAAAGTTGGCACATGACAAAGGACTAGCACCACTGGAGACTGACACTGACTCAACAGGCATAATCCAGCTACTTCAACGCAATATCTCTCCTACTTATACTAACACTATCTTGGAATGCAGGTACTTGTTGAAGTAATTGGGGAATCCAGTGGTCCGGTATAGCTTCCGTGAAGGAAACAAAATGGTGCACGTTTTGTGTAAATTGGGTTCCAAGCAATAATACCTAAGCTCTACGACAACTATTTTGCACTCACCTCCAGATACAGTAAAGAGGGTGATCCATGATGACAAAAATGAAGTATCTATTACTAGATTAGTAACTAGCTCTATATGTAAAATACTAGTAGTGCTTGAAAACCTTAGTATTATCCCTACTATTACTAATAGTGATATAATGTCTCCGTAACTTTTATTAATGAAATTACCCCTTTTTCCCAAAAAAAAAGAGGGAAAACCATCAACAAAGGATTGGCTTGGGATATTGGCAATGGTAAATCTATAAACTTCTACTATGGTTGCTGGATCCCTAACAAAATAAATATCTGCTCAATCATTTAGAGTCCTCTTAATAAAAATGATAGCAACTTGACCCTTGATCAGGTCCGGCTAAACAATCAGTGAAACTGGTCCAAAATATCATTCGAACTACCCAGAAACATTACTACTGACATCACCCTCATCTCCTTCTCACAAAACTCCCTTGCGGTAGACACACCCATTTGGATGCTCAACATAAATGGAACCTTCAAACACACTCAGTTTATAAATTACTTCACCAACACATACAAAAGACCATTAACTAAGATAGGATCTGAAAACTGCATACCTTAAACAAACTTAAATTTTTCCTGTGATAATGCTTTAAAAATAGGCTGCCCACTAACTCCTATCTTCACCAAATTGGAGTTTTAATTGACAATACTTACATGATTTGTAGGATGGTAGAAGAAACAATGACTCATATCTTCCTGGAATGTAGTATAGCATGCTCATTTTGGGACAACACATGCATTGACATCAACACCGTCCGCCACAATAAACATTCGCTTTTAGCTATTAAGGATCTCCATGTACCGGTTAACCATAACTTCATAACTTGGGAGGATCTTTTTTATTTTGCAATTTGGTACCTTTGGCTAAATAGAAATAACAACTGCTTCCATAATTACTCAAACAACTTAAATTATCATATGGTTAACATACGTGCCATTGAGTTTAAATTACTAGCCTCCAATTACAAATGACAACGTATAAAATTCTGGTACACACTAAATGGTAGCCACCACCACCTCACAACTATAAATTAAACATAGATGCTTCTGTGGGTAACCAAAATATGAGGGGCATTCGGGGTATAATAAGAAATAGTCACGGAGACATGATTGTAGGATTTACTAACAAAATCAGAGCCTACAACTCTACTCATGCAGAATTACAAGCACTTCATGCAGGTTTAAAGTTGGCACATGACAAAGGAATAGTACCACTGGAGATTGACACTGACTCAACAGGCATAATCTAGTCGCTTCAACACAATATCTCTCTTACTTATACTAACACTATCTTGGAATGTAGGTACTTGTTGAAGAAATTGGGGAATTCAGTGGTCCGGTATATCTTCCGTGAAGGCAACAAAGTGGCGCACTTTTTGTGTAAATTTGGGTTCCAAGCAATAACACTTAAGCTCTACTACAACTATTTTGAACTCACCTCCGGATATAGTAAAAAGGGTGATCCATGATGAAAAAATGAAGCATCTACTACTAGATTGGTATCTAGCTCTATATGTAAAATACTAGCATTGCTTGAAAATCTTAGTATTATCCCTACTATTACTAATAGTGATGTAATGCCTCCGAAACTTTTATTAATGGAATTACCGCTTTTTCCCAAAAAAACGGGAAAACCATCAACAAAGGATTGGCTTGGGATATTGACAGTGGTAAATCTATAAACTTTTCATATGGTTTCTGGACCCCAAACAAAACAAACATACGCTCAATCATTCAGGGTCCTCTTAATAAAAATGATAGCAACTTGACCCTTGACCAGGTCCAGCTAAACAATCAGTGGAATTGGTTCAAAAATCATTCGAACTACCTGGAAACATTTATACTGACACCACCCCTGTCTCATTCTCACAAAACCCTCTTGCAGTAGACACATCTATTTGTATGCTCAACACAAATTGCACATTCACAACTCACTCAGTTTATTTACTTCACCAACATATCCAAAAGGCCACTGACTATGATTGGATCTGGAAACTGCATACCCTAAACAAAATTAAATTTTTTTTATGGAAATATTTTAAAAATAGGCTGCCCACTGACTCCTACCTTCGCCAAATTGGTGTCTCAATTGACAATACTTGCCTGATTTGCAGGATGGCAAAAGAAACAATAACTCATATGTTCTTGAAATGCATAGCACGCTCATTTTGGGACAACATAGGCATTGACATTAATACTATCCCCCAAAACAAACACTGACTTTTACCTATTAAAGATCTCTAAGTACCGATTAACCACAACTACATAACTTGGGAGGATATTTTTTCTTTTGCAATTTGGCACCTTTGACTAAATAGAAACAACAACTGCTTCTATAATTACTCAAACAACTTAAATTATCACATGGTTAACACACGTGCCATTGAGTTTAAATTACTAGCCTCCAATTACAAATGCATATCGCACAAAATTTTGATACGCATTAAATGGTACTCACCACCACCTCACAATTACAAATTAAACGTAAATGCTTCTGTGGGAAACCAAAACACGGGGGGCATTGGGGATGTAAAAAGAAGTGGTCACGGAGACATGATTGTAGGATTTAATAACAAAATCAAAGCCTACAACTCTCCTCATGCAGAATTACAAGCACTTTATGCAGGTTTAAAATTGGCATATGATAAAGGACTAGCATCACTAGATATTGACACTGACTCAACGGACATAATCCAGCTACTTCAATACAATATCTCTCCTGTTTATACTAATATTATCTTGGAATGCATGTACTTGTTGAAGAAATAGGGGAATTCAGTAATCCAACATAGCTTTCGTGAAGGCAACAAAGTGATGCACTTTTGTGTAAATTAGGTTCCAAGCAACAACAACCTAAGCTCTACTATAATTATTTTGCTCTCACCTCCGGATACAGTAAAAGGATGATCCAGGATAATAAAAAGGCCAAATACATATAGAGACCCTTAAACATGGCATGATTTTTCATTTAAACACATAAACTAGAGCTCGTTTCTATTAGACCCTCTAACATGATATAAAGTATGTCAATTAAACACAAAATTTTCAATCCAAGAAAAAACTCGGCGCGTGTTCATAAATGCCTCCCACCTGTAAAATCAAGAAAATAAAAAGGCCTGCCACGTGTTTTTTTTAAATCCACGTATATCTAACTGGGTTAAAACTAAAAGAACTCCACTTCCTTTATCTTTTTGTTTATCTCAAACTTGTGAAGAATGACTGAGAGCCCAACAATGGAGGCGAAAAAGTTTCTTAGGCAACTTATCTTTCATTATAGGAGTTATCATTTTGCTGGGTAAAGACTTTATTTATCTGTTTTCAATGGAACCAAATACAATGGAACCAAATACAACAGGTCAAAAGAAAATTCTTTTCTACAAGAAAGAGGTGATGAAGAAGCAAAGTTACTTTGAGCTTCCATTTTAAAAAAAAATTATGCTCTCAGCTTTGGTGATAGAAATGACTATGTGGAAGATGGAGAAGATGAGGACATAGCTTCCTTGTGAATTTTAATTTTCGATCTTGATTTACTTTTGAAATTGTTTGATTTTGAGGTGAAGAGTCTATATTGATTTTGGGTATGTGGAATTATGTTTTCTTTTACTGGATTTCTCTAAATTTTCTTGAGTTTTGTTTACCTCTATTTTCTGAATCCTTGACCCAACTAGATTGATGTATATTTGCTTTTGAAAATTGCTTGATTGATATGTTAAACTTAATTGGAATTTGAAGATCTTTATTGCTAAAATATATAATTTGTAAAATTTTGGGTTTATATTTTTTTTTTATAGTGAATCGATGATTTAATCATTGATGGGAATGAAAAATCTTAAGAAATTCTGGAGGAGAAATTAGGAGGAAGAAAATATAGTGGGATATGATATTAGTGGCAAAGAAGACGAAAGAGAAAGAATAAAAAGTGTCTAAAAAGAAAGGGAAAAGGTATGGAGGATTAGTTCACGCGCCTAAAGAAAGTTTGGAACACTTCTTTTGCCATGTCAGCATTTTGTATTTAATTGACATGCTTTATATCATGTTGGAGTGTCTAATAGGAACAAGCTCTAGTTCAAGTGTATAAATAAAAAATTATGCCAAGTTTAAGAGTCTCTATATGTACTTGGCCTAATAAAAATAAAGCATCTACTACTAGATTAGTATTTTGCACTATACATAATAAACTAACGGTGCTTGAAAACTTAGTATTATCCCTACTATTACTAATAGTAATATAATGCATCTGTAAGTTTTATTAATGAAATTACCCCTTTTCCCGAAAAAATGAAAAAATATGGGGAGTATTTGCTTTGTTCCTGTATATGGAGACGTAATCTATAGCGGGATCAGAGCAAATCTATGGTTTTCTTGGATAAGAAAATAGATGTTCCCAAGCTTCGCTAAGACTAGTCTCTTTCTTTGTACTGATGCAATGTATGCTTCCACTGATCATACGAATATAACACTTTGCTACCGTCATGCGTTATGTCTTTATGCATGTCATTGCTTCTTCAATTCTAAATTATTTATTTTTATTTTGTCCATTAACTATATGTTATTTCCTTAGGAAAAGCCAAAGGAATTCAATGAATGAGTAAGATATTCAGAACAGAAGTTACTAAAACGACACTTTCTGGAGAGTGGATGTGTAGTTTTGACGTTTCTCTATTGTGGATATGGCCAAAGGATTTTGAATAAGTGGACTTATGATTTTTCTTTTGTTAATATTTTGTGGAATATGGTACGCGTTGGCTTTAAAATATTATGTTCAATTTAAGAATCAAATCTCATGGTCTCACTAGTCAAATTTTATAAAGAGATGTTTGATGTGATAGTGGGGAGCCAATGATTCTTATGATATTCTATTTCCGTAGACTCATTTAATAATAGCCTACAAGCTTAGAATACTCTAATAAGAGTGGCATAGCTTGTATTCACTATTCACAAACATATATTGATAGCAACAGATTATAGTTTTAGACATTAGATTTTAGATAAATGATTTTTTCAGATATTAAGGATAAATTAATTATTTTTTTTATATTGTATTTGAAGTAAATAGTATTGGAATATATATTAAAAATATTTATGTGAGATAATAAAAGATAATATGGTTAATTCTATTACTAATTAATACTAAAATATGAATTTTTTAATCTATATAAAAATATTCAAAACAATTCTCTTATTTTGGACCTGAGAAGTAATCTGCGTAGACACATTAATTTGGTCCAAAGAAAGTAACATTTGCAAACTCACCCTTTCCTTCTTTATATGTGGCTCGCTTTATTTCTCTTTCTACTTTTCCTACTCTCACGTTCTTTTATCACTTTATAATTATATTTATGTGGAACCATTTTTTTCTTTTTAGCTTTATTAGACAGTGTTCGCAAAAGAAATTTGAGGATGACTTTTACAAAGATGAAGGAAAAAGAAGCAAGTCAAACCTTATAACCCCTTCAAAAGGAAAAAAGAAAGAGTAAAGCTTTAAGGCCCCGTTCTCCATAATTTTTTCTTCTTCTTTCCATAGTTTTTTAAAAATATATTGTCCATGAAATTTTACATGTTTTTGAAAGAAAAAGAAATGGAAAATGAGTTTTCTAAAGATCACTGTTTCAATATTTTCAGACTTTTTTTTTCTTCACTCACAAAACTATAACATTTTTTCAAGTGAAATACATATGAATATATTTTCAAATTCCAACAACAAATTTTCAACTTAACTCCAAATAATATATTTTTCTCAAAAAATTACAAATTTTATTTCCAAACACCTACTAGTGAGTGATTGAGTAAAAATTTTGAAAAGCAGTTTTTCTAGAGTTTTGAGATACTAGAATTTTAAGCAAGTTAATTAATATTTCTTTTTTCGGTTAAGGGTCAGATTTGCCCTTGTACTATTCAAAATAAGCTACATTTATCCTCCGTTTGAATTCTTTAACAAATATACCCCCACTGTTACACATTCGGGCCACATATACCCTTCCACCGTTAAAACTTGTTTCCTCAATTATTTTAAACATGTGGCAGTCTTACATTGGTCCAGATTAACCCACCCAGTCAATTGTTTAAACCCGCCCGACCCAAATTTATAACCCGCCCCGGCCCCAGTTATTTATATATTCCAACATTAATTTCCAGAGCCTTCTCCAAACTCTTCCCCTGCATCTTCCTCTGATTTTCACCTAGGGTTCATCACATTCCATTGAAGAACAAGGAATTTCCACATGCTTTCTCCAACAACAAGAAGCAAAGGTAAGTACTTTCTTCAATTAAATGTTTGTTGAAGTTGTTTGATGTATTTTCCTCTGATTTTCACCTAGGGTTCATCACATTCCATTGAAGAACCTACCCCATGTGTTATATTCAAAGAAGCTTGTTCACTCTTGGAAAGGTTATGACTCTGATCTTATTTCCTTTATTGATCTAGTAAGTGAGTACACTGGGAAATTGATGTATATAGGTGTTCAATAACTAATTGTAAATGGACCTTCTGGTAACTATTTTGAAGTAGTTGATGACTCTGGGATAAGACAATTATTGTCTTTAATATCTGATGAGTTTAAGTGTCTTAACTTGTATGCAGTAGATGAATGTGAATTATCTGTGAATGTTCCTGATATTGTCCATTATTTTGATTCACATTCATCTCCAAATGAAGTTGGTACAGATTGTAGTGAGGTTGAGTGTGAGAGTGCCAATGATGTTGAGGTAGGGTATAATCAGAGGTTCTTCAATGGAATGTGATGAACCCTAGGTGAAAATCAGAGGAAAATACATAAAACAGCTTCAACAAACATTTAATTGAAGAAAGTACTTACCTCTGCTTCTTGTTGTTGGAGAAAGCATGTGGAAATTCCTTGTTCTTCAATGGAAGGTGATGAACCCTAGGTGAAAATCAGAGGAAGATGAAGGGGAAGAGTTTGGAGAAGGCTCTGGAAATAAACGCTGGAGTATATAAATAACTGGGTCGGGGCGGGTTATAAATTTGGGTCGGGCGGGTTTAAACAATTGACTGGGTGGGCTAATCTGAACCAATGTAAGACTGCCACGTGTTTAAAAATATTGAGGAAACAAGTTTTAACGGTGGAAGGGTATATGTGGCCCGTGTGTAACGGTGGGGGTATATTTGTTAAAGAATTCAAACAGAGGATAAATGTAGCTTATTTTGAATAGTATAAAGGCAAATCTGACCCTTAACCGTTCTTTTTTTCTGGGAACCATCTCGGGATTCTATTACGGAACGGAATAAAAACTGTAGAGCATCAACCTTACTCCTACATGCAAGTTAATTCAAAGTAACACAAAGCCTATTAGTTTTTTAATAACAATTAGTGTAAACTTTGTAGAAATATACATATTTGTGAAATTTTCTGTAATTGAAAAACGAGTATCGTAAGGGTCGTTTGTTCACAGTGAAAACATAAGAAATACAACATAAAATTGTTATACAACTAATAATAACATACGGTGTGAAGAATAATAATATACGGATTTTAAAGCGTTAACAGCTGCACGATGGTGTTAAATAATTTATATTACATCGTTCTATTAAATATTTAATTCTATATAAAATACTCCATTCGATTCAAAATAAGTGATTTTTTGACATTTTTCTTGTGGTCCAAAATAATTGATTTTTTCAGATTTACTAATTATTTTTTCCCTACATTGTCCTTTGAGTAATAGTGTTGGAATATGTGTTAAGAGTGTTTATGTGAGATAGTAAAGGTTAATATGATCAATTCCATTACTAATTAATGCTAAAAAATAATTTTTTTAATCTGTATGAAAATATCCAAAAAATTACTTATTTTGAATCGAAAAAATAATGCTTAAATTATCACAGAAAAAAATGTACGTATTTGAAATTAAAGTTAAAAAGAATATTTAGAATTTCAATGGAAAGTTTTATGTGAGAATACGAAACTAAAAAGCAACTTTTTTTTGGTAATTAAACTTTGTATTAATCACCAAAGTGTTAACCTTACAGATTCATAGCCCAGCTTGTTACTCAGCTAGCTATCAAAACAAAAACAAAGGACTATCCTATACTGTCTAACACCCTAGCATTATAGTAGATAATGCTGCAGAAGTACTCTTAGCCTAGGAGGAGCTCTAACATTACAATTATAAGCAATATTTCTAAGCAATTTGTCACTGTTACAATAGGTGTTTCCAAATATTTTCGCGTTCCTTTCCAGCCATAAGACATAAAACATCTCTGTCAATGTCATTTTGACTATATGAGCTCGAGGGGATTTGCCTTTAGATTGCTCAATGAACCACTGGACAAATTGGAGCCAGTTTTGTCTAGTATGCTATTTAATTCCAATCCATTGCAATGTGTGGTCTCTCAGTTGGGATGTATAAGTGCAATCCAGGAATAAGTGTTCTCTTGATTCCACAGCTTGTTGACACATGACACAAGTGTCTGTCACATCCAAGTTCTATTTGATCAGCCTATCCTTGGTGGGTAGTCTATCTTGCAAGAGCAGCCATAGGTTGAAGATTGCTTTAGGTCGAGCAGCATTCTGCATTGTTAAGTTCTTCCACCTGACTCTTGGTGCTTCTCCTTTCTGTTGTAAGTAGAGTCTTCTTATAGTGCAATCAGATTTATCCAACAGTTGATGTTGCTGCAATAGTTCAATGCCTTCAATGATCTTCCGAACAATCCAACTAGCCTGTTTAGGGACAGTGATGGTCTCCAATTGCTTCTGCTTGATATAAACTGTGGGAATCCATTTCACCCATAGAGCATCCTTCTTGTGTGCCAGATCCCAGTTGAGTTTTGCAATAGCAGCCTCGTTCCATAGTGATAGATTAGTCAAGTTCAATCCACCAGCAGATTTTGGCATACAGATTTTCTCCCAAGCCACATATGCTTTTCTTGACACATTAACTGATCCAGACCAGATGTAGGATCTGCACATTGCCTCAAGCAGTTTTATAATCTTGGAAGGTATTACGAATAGTTGTGCCCAGTAAGCCTGAATCCCAAAGATAACTGATTGTACCAACTGGATTCTGCCAGCATATGATAGATGTCTAGCAGTCCAGGATGTAATCCTGGCAGAAACTTTGTCAATCAGTGGTTGCCATTGCAAAACAGTCAGCTTCTTGGTAGTCAAAGGTACTCCCAAATATTTAAAGGGAAGTTCTCCACGTACATATCCCAGGAGATCAATAATATGCTGTTGATCCTGAGGTTTCACCCCTCCAAAATAGACAGCACTCTTATGCAAGTTGGCTGTCATACCAGAAGCTGCAGTGAACTGAGAGAAATAAGTAAACATATTACTTACAGAGTGAGGTTCTCCTTTGACAAACAGCAACAAGTCATCAGCAAAACTTAAGTGAGTTATTCCCAGTTTTTTACAACCAGGATGAAAAGCAAAGTCTCTGGTTTGTCTCAATTCAACCAGAGACCTACTAAGGTACTCCATCACAATAGCAAATAGAAAAGGGGATATGGGATCCCCTTGTCTCAGTCCTTTGGCTGCTTGAAAAGGCTCTGTTGTCTCCCCATTAACCACCACTGTATATCTGACAGTTTGGACATACTCCATGATCCATCTTGTAAATCTGGTAGGGAAATCCAGTGCTTCCATAACCTGCTGTAAGTAGCACCACTCTACTGAATCATAAGCCTTCTGCAAATCAATTTTGATCATACACCAGGGAGATATATGTGACCTAGAGTAGTGCTTTATTAGTTCATGTGCTAAGATGACATTGTCTGCTATTCTCCTTCCTGGGATAAAGCATGCCTGTGCATTACAGATAATATTGGTCATGACCTTCTGGAGTCTGTTGGCCAGCAACTTGGAGATGATTTTGTAAAGGACTGAACAGCAAGCTATTGGTCGAAACTCTTTGACTGTTTGAGGATTAGATACCTTAGGAATTAGGGTGAGTGTAGCACAGTTTATAGGTTTGTGCATTTTGCTGGTTGCAAGAAAATTCTTGACTGCTTGGAGTACCTGCTGCCCTATAATAGGCCAAGTGTGTTTAAAGAACATAGCATTATATCCATCTATCCCTGGAGCTTTATCATTACCAATTGCCTTCAAACTGTTTAGGATATATGTATCACTGATATCAGCTGATAGTTCCAACCTCTGCTGATGTGAGAGTCTAAGTCCATTGTTCATATACAATTTGTTAACTGCTGGTAGTGAAGTGGCTGCTGTACCCATGAGTGATTTATAGAAGTCTGTAATCTCCTTGTGTAGGTCAGCTGGATCAGTTATCTTCAGTCCTCCTTCTGTGGTCAGTTCAGTAATCCTTTTAAACTGGTTTCTCTCCTTCATTACTGCTGAGAAGTATTTATTGTTTAAATCACCGAGCTGGATCCATCTGGCTCTAGATTTTTGTTGCAGTGCTGATTCTTCAAGCAAAGACCATTTTTCCAATTGCTGCATCATGTCCTTTTCTCTCAGCTGTAGGGTATCTGTATATGACATGACCATCTGGTGTTGAACAGCTTCCAGTTCCTTCCTGCTGTTCTCAATCTTCTGTGTAATGCCCTTAAACTCTTTAGAGTTTAGAGACTTTGAGGCAGGCTTGAGAGCTTTGAGGTTATTCCACACCCCTTGCAATGTACATTGAGCAGTGCTTTTCCTGTTAGTTTTGACCAAAGATTGGAAATCCTTACTTTGAGTCCATGCATTGTAGAATCTAAATGGTACCTTCCTGCTACGAGTATCTTCAGTCAGGGTTAATAGCATGGGATTATGATCCGAGATAAAGGGAGCTCCATATACAGTATGTACATAGCTCCATTTCATCATCCATTCATAATTACCAAACACCCTATCTAATCTGCTACACACTCTGTCATTTCCACTTTGTTTATTGGTCCAGGTAAAGAAATCCCCTTTCCATGGCAGTTCAGCCAGGCCAGCTTGCTGTATGCAATTATTAAACTGCACAGTCTCTCCTTGCTTGATTGGTTAGCATGATTGTCTATCATTACTTGACAATATGGCATTGAAATCTCCTACAATTATCCAAGGATCAGTTATACCTGCAGCCAGATTCTGAATAGTCTTCCACATTGCCCCTCTCTGATCACTGTCATTGAAGCCATATATCACTGTGAGGCAGTAGAGAAGTCCACCACTAAGGTTCCTGACAATGCAATGGATGAGTTGAGCCTCCTCCTGTACTCCAGAGATCAATATTTTTGTAGGATCCCATAGGATCCATATTCTACCATTCACTGCTCCATTGTAGTTCGTTATATACTCCAGTTAGGCAACAAAAAACTAGCTATTCTTTCTGTATTTTTTTGTTTAACCATTTTCTCTTCAAGACCAAAAAGGTCAAATTTATTGGTTCTAAAGTATTCTTTAGCTTCCTTCTGTTTGTACCTTTTATTTACACCCCTTATATTCCAAAATAACCACTTCATTGGTCATAGCTGGTTCCCCCTTCATCTAGGGGGTGATCTGCCCAACTCATTGTTCCAACTTCAAATCTATTAGACATCACAATAGGGGATAGTGGTGGAAAGTTTGTGATGTTAAAGACTGGGGAAATCTGTGTAGAAACACACTTCTGCTTGTTCAAATGTTCATCTACACCATCCTGAGGACTTGATTGTTTTGCATTGTCTGGTTGTTGGATTTGGTTTTCCTGGCTACTCTGTACCACAGGAGCTGGAGCCTTAACTCTCCATTCCTGTGCCATTTTAGTCTTCAGTGAGGGGTTTGGGGGGGGGGGGCAGTTTTAGTCAAACAATTGTGTCCTACCATAAGACACTTCTCACAATATGATGGTTTCCAATCATATGACACATCTTGCATAAAACTCTTTTTGGGATCCATTAGTTCAATCTCACTTGGTAATGGTTTTGATACATTCACATTAATTAACATACGAGCATATGAGATTCTACTTTGCTTTGTCGTGCATTCATCAGCAAAGATGGGTTTCCCCAATACACTTGCAATTCTACTCAGTGACCTACTGCCCCAACAGGACATAGGTAAATTGGGGGATTTAATCCACAGGGGGATTTCTGTTGGGAAAGCATCTTTAAAATCGAAACCAGCCGACCATTGTTTCAAAATCATAGGCCTGTTTGCAATCGAATATGGTCCTCCACACAGAATTTCTTTGGCATCATCAAGGGCCTGAAATTTAACTATATAGTAACCCTCATCATGGTAAAATAAACCAGGCTCAGGCACATGAGACCAGTGTATGCTAATAAATCTTTTCATAGCATTGTACCCTGGTCCATTGCCTAGAACAAAAACAACTAGGGCACATTTCTATTTTTCTTCTTCCTCTTCCACTTCATCCTTCACCAGCTGACCAACTGGCTTACCATTAATGAATGTAGGGAGAATATACTCCAGAGACATACCATTTGCAGCAAGGTGATTCCTCTGAAATAGGCTAGCCCACCCTTTGGGTGCTTCAATTTTTGATCCTTTCTCACTATTGGCTTTTGGTACATCAGGTTGTGGAGGTTGCTGCATGTGGTCGATATCCCTAATCTCTTGAACCATCGGGACTATCACTGGTACAGATTGAGGCTCTGAGTTGTTATCAACCTTATCAGCTAATGTTGGAAGCACAGGAACTCCAGATGGCTGCAAATCTACAGTTGCATGAGGCAATGAAACAATATCTCCAGTGTGCTGCAATAGAACAGTGTTAACAGATTTTGGCACAGTGTTAACAGTTTTTGGGACTGGAACAGTGTTGTTTGCATAGATTGGCACTAGAACTTTCTTAGGTCGGCCTCTTCCTCTCGCCATGGCACCCTCGGCGCACGTTAACTTACATACGCAGAGGTAGGAAAGAAGATGAAGCGGTGAAAGTTAGAGAGAAGGAAGAACTTCTCTCTCTATCTATTTGGGGGTCGCTTGTTCTCACACCGACTAAAAAGCAACTTACCCTATAGAAATGTTACGGTCATTGATATCTACAAGTAGGCTTTAAATTAGTCTATAACACTTCCGAAAACTCATATTCAATGCTACATGTCTGCCTCCGTTTATTACTGTAAAATTTAGTTATAATACTCATTTCGTATTAAATGAGTTATTTTTTTTAAAATTTATTTTAAAATAAATAATATATTTTTAAATTTAAAAATAATTTAACTTTAAATTCTTCATTTTAACCTTTTGCTCTTAATGAAAATTTTTATAGTCTTACAAATAACATGATCCTACAAATATTTTATCCCTTAATTTTTTAATACCACAAATTTTAAATGTCTTCTTTTTTTCATAAATTTTGTGTCGAGTCAAACTGCTCAAACAATAGGAAAATACTACTCCCTCCGATCCGAAATAGGTAATTTTTTGGCCTCTTTTTTTATGGTCCAAAATAAGTGGTTTTTCTAAATTTCAAGAATAAATTAATTATTTTTTTCTATATTGTTTTTGAAGTAAATACTGTTGGAATATAAGTTAGGAATATTCATATAAGATAGTAAATGTTAATATTATCAATTTTATTATTAATTAAAGCTAAAAATTAAATTTCTTAATCCGTGTAAAAATATTTAAAAAATTATTTATTTTGGAGTAGAGTGAGTAATTAGGAGAGGTGGAGACCTTGAGGTTATAGTAGAACGTTGGGGAATCTTTTACATCAGGAAAAGGCTGTCAAATATGAAGTGCGAAGTTTATTGGATGCAACCAAATATGAGACTGTTACTCTGTTAAATTAACATCTAGTCCGTAGTCTGTATGTAAGTAGAAGCATACGAATTATTACTTTTCTATTTTTTAATATTTAAATCAACTGAAACTGTGCCTCTCACATGACGATGACTCTAATTCTTCTCTATATAAAACGATGAAACCAACAAAGGTCTATGCACTATTCCTCACTCCTCAGTCTTTCCTCTCTCCCAAAAAGTAGTGAAGTTTACATCAACTCTTAGCTTTCACAGCCTAAAATCCAATTCTAAAGCTGCCTTTATTTATTGCCCCACGTTTTACTCTCTTTGCCCATTCTCATCTCACATTTTTATCTTTGCTAAAATACTTGTTGAAATCTATGGAAGCTTTTAACCTACTCAAATTCTGGCGAAATTCCAACGCCGATACTGCTGCTGCTGATCGGGACATTGTCTCTGAACTCGATGATTTGGACTACGTACGCAACCCGGCGATTGAAACTGATGAAGAAACCGATGACGATGAGGACTCTTTCTTTGATTTAGTGTTTACTGGCCCAGATAAACGGCCAAAAGTAGACAACAACTCGAAGTCCTTTTCTGTTGACAGTCCCCTCGATCCTGAATCCCCCAGAGATGTCTTCTTTAAGCCAAAACCCTTTGCAATCGACTCTAACTCAAAGCCTCAATCTCCGATTTCGATTCTCAAATCAGCCCCCAAGTTTCGGGTCTTCTTATTGGGCTTCAGGAAGTCTAAGCCGGAGAAAGCGGGTATTGACGATTCACCTACGGCAAGCCCAAAGATTCAGAGCAAACGCTTTACCGAGAAATGCAAGGCGGATGAGGTTTCGGTTCCAATGAGCCCTGTTTTTACAAGAGACAACAGCTTAAGGAGCAAACTGCAGAAAGAGAAAGAAGAAGATTTGTCAATTGACGAACAGTTGAAGAAGTTTGTAAGAGCTGATGTGCCCAAGTATTTGAAACTAATGAAGCCTTTGTACACCAGAGCTTCAAAAAGGTACACCGACAAAATTGGAGTATCGCCATTGTCTTCTCCATCGACGCAATCAATGTGTTCCTCACCCAGAAAAGCATCAGAGGAGGGAAAACAGGGGAACCGAGTTGCTGCATTTGGAGCTGTTCGTAAGCACCTAGGTAAAAGCCGGTCTGCGGCATCTACCTTTGCCGGAGCATCACCGTCGCCGATGAACCGAAGAGACGATTCGCTGCTTCAAGAGCAAAATGATGGAATCCAAGGTGCTATTCTTCATTGCAAGAGAAGTTACAGCTCAGTTGCAAAAGGTACATATTATGTCCACAAAGTTTTCTGTAGTGCACTTAAGTCTTCAGGTTTTTCAATTTGTGTTTGGTTACTTTAGATTTGACTAATAGTGATTCTTAACTTTACAGACTGTTCGATGTTATTACCAAGATCTGGAAGTGAAGATCTGCCAAGAGCCTCTTCTGAGGAACTGAACAGATGGAGTATTTGAATAGCGGGAATAGTAAACTACTATTCCCTTTGCTCTGCTATCATTAACTATTTTTGTTTATATCTCTACATGTAGTGTTGAAAAGAGAGGAAATAGAGCAGTGGCTCTGAGACGTCACATGAGATATGATTCTGTCAAGTGTAAATTTTCAAGTTTGGTTATTGTGTTTTTACGGAATCAAAGTTCTCATCAATGCCACTGACGTTCCAATGTTACAGCTGCTGCGAGCTAGACTGCGCATGACTTGCCTTGTGTTCTTGTTTTCTCCAATTTAATGATTCACTTGTAGGCTGTAGCTAGAAATGGAGTGCTCAATCTCCTTTATCTGTGACTAATGACAACTTCATCAGACAAACAATTTAGACTCATATAACTACACTCAATTTAATTCTTTTTTACTTTTCGAATACCTCCTTAATTGATTTTTTTTCCCGGCCAAAGGTAACTTGTTTACCCTGTCCCGATTACTACGCAATTTATTTTATACATGTCTTCGATTTCACATGTAACACTATTGATCATTTAATACTAATTAATTTTACCATGTACAAATAGTTCCCTTAGTGGCACATCTTTGTATTAAGGAAGTTAGTGAAGATTTCTTTCTTAGAGGAAAATCTTCTGAAATCCTTGTGAACAGTCTCTAACATTTGAAGTGACATAGCAATTCTCATATTTAATTCCCTAAACACGTGTTATCTCACGATTTCATACTTCCTTTTTTTAGTCTGTTTCAAATAAATGACACATTTTTAAATTTAAAAATAATTCAACTTTAAAATCTTTATTTTATTTTTTTGCTTTTAATGAGAAACTTTTATAGTCACACAAATGGTATGGCCTCACAAACTTTTTACCTCTTAAATTTTTAAGATCACAAGTTTCAAAAGTCTTCTTTTTTCTTAAACTTTGTGCCGAGTCAAACTAGCTCAAATAATATAAAACGGAGAGAGTAATATTTTCCCAATTCTCAAGGTAATCATAACCATGATTTTTGCCATTTATATCTTTACTTATACTCATTAGTTTACTATTTTCACTTCCAAAACATCCACAAGTTCATTATCTTATTTACGTCTATCCTTCTTCTCTGCTACTCTCATCTCATTCCGGTTTTCATCAAAACTTCCATCATAATTTTGCTAACATGGCTTCTTTTACTACGTCTTTCAAAACCTATGGTTTGGGGGCCCGAAGAGAAGCAAAGATAAAAAGATGGATGTCGATGTTGATCCTCCTACAGTAAGCACCATCATCCCTAAATATATGTCACCATCAACGACTTCCAAGAGAAGTTTCCCTCCGCGTCTTCGCAGGCATGGCAGTAAACAGGTATACTTTCTCTATCTGCCCTTCCAGTATTCCTACTTCATATGATTTGATGTGTTTGAATCGTGCTGTGCATCGCCGTGGAAGTTATATTGGGATGAGATCCTTGCGATTTGTTCATAGGTTTTGGATTCTCCCTTGTGTTATAGATTCGTAGAATGGTACTGATAGGGAGTTGTACCTGTCGGTCTTGCTAGGTAGTTCTCTTATGTGTTTCTCCTTGCATACTCACTCAAATTTGTGTTGCGCCTGTTGAGTTCTAGCTTGCGAGGTATGTGCACTAGTGTCGTTAGATGTGACTTGTTGATTCGGGTAAATAGTTATGAGATCTTCATGTTTCTTGCACTGTAGTAGTGTTGTGAAGGTTTGAAACAAGGTTATGACGGATGTGAGGCTAATTGTTGATACTGGATTTGATTATGGGAAAGTACTGTAATTAGAATTGTGGTTGTGGGAATGTGCGTGATGCTTTATGTCATGTGGTTGAACCATCGTGGGTGTAGGTAGTTGTTGCAACTAGTTGATTTTGGTACAATATGTTGCTGTGGGAATCGGGTTTTTTTGGAAATGATTGGATGGTGTGAAATTTGGTGCTAAGGTTATCAATGTGGGTGAAAGGAATAATTTTCAGTTAGGATGGTGTCGTCGGGCTTATGTGGATTGAGGTTATGTGGGATCACCCGCGAGTGTATGTATGGTAGTTCACTCAGTGACTTAATGACTTCGGAATGATTCTTGACATGTTCGAGGACGAATGTTTGTTTAAGAGGGGAAGAATGCAACAACCAGACTGGTCGTTTTGCTAATTAATGTCTCGTTCGGCTGCATAAGGTCTCGAGAAGCTTCGTATTGAGTATTATGACTTGTATATATGGTCGATTTCATCTTTTGGATGATTTGGGATTAATTTGGAAGAAGAAATCTTGTTGAAACTTAAGCGGTAAGAGTTGAACGTAGCTTTAACTTTTGTATAGACGACTCCAAAATGATATTTTGATGATTCCAATAGCTTCCTATGGTAGCTTTGCACTTAGGCGTGCGTCCGTATTTGGATTTGGAGGTCCGTAGGGTAATTTGAAGCATTTCGGTAAAATTGAAAAAGTTAAAGTTTATGAAGATTGAGAGGTTTGACCGAAAATTAACTTTGGTGATATTGGGGTCGGAATGTGATTCTAAGAGTTGGATTAGCTTTATTATGTCATTTGGAACTTGCATGAAAAATGAGACATCATTTCGGATTGATTTGATATGTTTCGGCATGAGTTTTGAATGTTAGAAGATTTGAAAGTTCATAAGTTCGATTCGTGATGCGATGTGTAATTTTGACGTTGTTTGATGTGATTTGAGGCCTTGACTAAATTTATTACGCATTTTAGGAAGTGTTCGTATATTTGGTTGAGGTCTCAGGGGCCCCAGGTATGTTTTAAATGGGATACAAGCTATTTCTCTATGTTATTCGACTGCTGTTGCGGGTGTCTGAACTTCTTCTTCACGTAGCATGTTTTGTGACTAATCAATTTAATTCTTCGCGTTCGTAGTGAGAGCTCCGCAATCGCGAACATTTGGGTTTTACTTCTTCGCGATTGCACTCTTTTTCCCCCGTTTGCGTAGTACCTTTTTGTGAGGCAGTGTTCTTTTTTTCTTCGCGATTGCATATGCATTTGAGGAACAATCATTGTTTCTTTTTCCGAATCGCACGTATATTTCCACGATCGTGATGTGAAAATACTTGGGAAGCAGAATATATTTTCCAAATCGAGTGTTTGACCAATTTTACCATAACTTGAGTTGTAGACCTCGATTTTGAGCGATTGTTTGTGGGGTTTTTAAGAAAATCAGTAGGGTAAGTGTACTTTACCTAGAATATATTATATTTCATAATCCCATCATTACTTTTATCTTATAATAAGTATTTTGAGTCAAGGAAAATGTGAATTTTTGAAAAAATCTTTCAAAATGAAAAATGATGATTTGAATGATGAATTGATGTCGGAAATTGATAATTTTGGTATGATTGAACTCAGATCAGAATGTGTTATTGGATTTTGTGAATTTTATCTGGGTCTGAGATGCAGCCCCAGTGTTCTACTTTTGATTTGACTTTTTCGTTTTTATTAAGATTGAAGCTTTATTATCCGGAATAGTTTTTTATGAGTTTTACTTATGATTTAAAGTTATTTTTGCTAGATTTGAGTCGTTTAGAGGATGTTTCATTCGAGAAGTTCATTTTAGAGTAACGGTCTAGCTTTTGTGATGTAAGTATCTTGCCTAACTTTGTGTGAGGGAACCACCCTTAGAATTTGAGTCTTTGGTGCTACTTGTGTTACGTGAATTCCATGTACGTGAGGTGATGAGTACGTATGTCACGAACTAGAATTTTCATCTTCAGGATCGTGGTAGCGCCTAACATTTCACTTACTAGGAAAGTCAACGTTAGAGAATTTTCAAATCAACTTTAGTAAATTTTTAATAATAGAACTAATTAGCTAAACTGAAGCTATAACTGAGTTTGTGGAATATTATAAAAAACTTCAATATTTACTACTACCTGGATCTAGAATCACAATTTACGAACTTCTACGATTTACTACAAATAAAAGTCTAAAAGGAGTACAACTGTTTGAGAGAAAGAAATAGTAATAACAGAAAAAATAGAGATATATTTCAAGGTCTGCCAGCGGCGATAGATCTACCTTGAGTCTCCGATGAATCAGCCAGAACTGCTACGCCTTTCGATTAGGTAGTACCAATACCAAAATCTGCATAGAAGTACACTATAGTATTAGTACAACCGACCCTATTTACTGATAAGTGCCTAGCCTAACCTCGACGAAGTAGTGACGAGGCTATAACAGTACACCCACATAATCAACATGTGCAATTTAACAGTATATGTACAAAATAACATCAAGTATAAGATAGACAAATAATACCGGGAGGGGAACATATTGAGGGGATTACAAGATAGAGAATCACAACAGTAATGAGAATTTGATCAACCAATATACCTCGAACCAATAATAAAAAGTAAAAATAGTAAAGGAAAATACATGGCATCACCCTTCGTTCTTTTACTCTCAACCTCGCCATATATAATCAATAGAAATGACACAACATCACCCTTCGTGCATTAAATCTCATAACATGGCAAAACATCACCCTTCGTGCATTAAAACTCATAATATGGCACATCACCCTTGGTGCTTTTATTCTCTCATAACTTGGCACAGATCACCTTTCGTGTATTAACACTCTCCCTTACCATAAAACAATAAACAATAAGCAACAGGGAGATAGAAATAATAAGAGCAAGTATTACTTCACCATTTGGTTACACAATACCAACCTCAACCTTGAAATCAATACTCAATTATCACCAAAAGATCAGTAAACATGATAAGCACGATCAACTTTTATACTAGTCTAAACACGGATAACATGATCAAAGAAAGCAATAATTACAAGAAACCAAGTCCCACTCGCATGCTTTACACGACAACAATGCATATGTACTTGTCACTTCACCTATATGTTGCACCTAATATCTAAACATGCAGAAAAATAGAAAATGAAGTCCTAATCCTTCAAATCAATGTGAACCACGACACTTAATGAAGTCCTAATCCTTCAAATCAATGTGAACCACGACACTTACCTTGCTCTAAAGGCCAAACTCAAAGCTCAACCATTGTTTTGCCTTTCAAACAAGCCTCCGAACTAATATAATCTAGCAATTTACCAACCAAACTATTCAAATTAAGCTTTAGGAACTACCCACAATTATAAGGAATTAAATTTAGGTCATTATTGAAAAAGTCAACACCTGGGCCCGTTTGGTCCAACTAAAAAATTCGAACTAAAATCCGGTTACCATTTACCCCCGAGTCCAGCTATGTGATATGTTTTGGAATCCAGTCTTAATTTGAGGTCTAAATCTCCAATTTACCAAATTCATAATTTTACCCAAACCACCACCCCCTCCCCACACAATCTACCATGAAAACTATAGATTCTAGGTTAAATTTAAGGGAAAGTGGTGAAAGATAGAAAGAAAGTAGTTTAGAATCACTTACCAATGATTTGGGGAAGAAACGCTCTTTGAAATATCTCATCTAGGGTACTTGGGTTTGAAAATTTAAAACTTTGAAAAATGAATCAAAATCCCGTCTAGGTCATATTTAGCCAACTGCAGAAGTCGCATTTGTGAAGCCTGCAAATGCAGAAATCCATCGTATTTGCGAAGACTCTCACACTTCTGCTATCTTCGCAAATGCGAAGAAATGTTCGCAAATGCGAATTGGGTTGATCGCAAATGCAACCAAGTGATCACAAATGTGAAGGATGCCTTCCCCAAACCCACTTTGCAAATGCAAAGAATGTTTGGCAAATACGAAAGCTGTGTGGCCTAGCTACTCTTTGCATTTGCGATGAGTAGCTCGCAGAAATAAACCCCTTAAGTTCTAAAACATAAGATGACCTTTCGGATCATCACAATGTGCTCGATCTTATTTGTAAAAATTTGATCGTTTAGGGTTCTTAGGTACTTATATCCATTAAATACGAAGTTGTGTTGTCATATTAAATTTCCCATTTACTAAATCCAACCTTACGTATCTTAATTGGAATAAATTTCTCCATGTTCTACCCTTATTGCCGATTAAAATTTTATGTATCTTAACTGAAGTTGTTGACTTTTTTTATTGCTATGTTATCCTTTCCGAAATTGTTTATCCATGATTGGAGTTACTATTATCTTTTTCATAATTTGCTTATCCTTAATTAAATTTGTTGAATCTCTTCTATAATTGCTCTACCCTAATTGAAGTTTTGTTATTGCTTATCATTGTTGACTTACCCTTAATTAGAGTCATTGATTCATGTTATTCCTCTTATTGTTGAATAGTACTTATGTGGAATCATTGCTACACAATATCTCTTCCTTGTTGAGTTATTGCTATGTTCTATCATTATTTTCTGTTGTGTCTTTCATTGTGAGTTTGTTCTTCCGTCTCTTTGTGTTCTGGAGTTCATAAGTTGATTTTATTGTCGTATTCTTGTGTTATTGTCGTTGTTGCTATTGTATTCAGTGTTGTTTTGCTCAAGGTTTCTATCGTACGATTGTTATTGTGTTTGCACGAGGTTTCTGTCGTGCAGTAGTTATTATGATTACACAATATTTCTATATGCAGTTGTTATTGCGTTGCACGAGGTCTATGCAGTGTAGTTTATTTTTATGTTGCATGAGATTTCTGTCGTGCTGTTGTTATTGATGCATGCGGTGGTATAAGGTTTGGGTATTGAAGCACATATGGTGAGATAAGGTGGTCTTGAAACAGCGTGGCTAGTAGAGAAATTACTAGTAGTCATGCGGTGTATATGGCAGGCAAAAACATGGGATGCTATTTTGAGAAAATGATTTTCAAAACTAAATAAAAAGCTCCCGCGATGATTAAGGAAAGTTGTGGTTTATTTTATTATTTGAGACTACAAGGTAATACCTTGGGAGGGCTCTGCTATCATTTCCCCTTTCTGTTTACTTGTCTTTGATTGTTGTTTTTCTTAGCATACTACTAATTGTTTTCCTCTGTGTTGCTCTATTTTCTCAGTTCTATCCAGCTAATCTTGTTGTGCTCGTCGTAATGTCTACTTTATTGCTGTCTTATTTACATTATATATTTCATGGCGATCGTTGCTATTCATTGTCTTCACTCTTATGTGTTGACTTGGATTGTGGTAGAACACTTGCACAAGCATACACGTAGATTACTTACTCATATCAGTTTAAGAAGATTAATCCTGGTGTTATTGACCATTATATGCATTCTTGTCTACTTGCTTTTCGTGTGAGAGTTATAGTCTTGGCACACGAGCCATCCACGCGGTTATGAATTGTAATGTAGAAACAAAATGCCAAGTGATTTAAGGTTCAAGAATTGTGACCCGTGAGCTATGATTATGAGGCTCGGTTCCTCATGAAAATTCTTGATCACATTTGATATGAATGAGGTTTCTATTGTTGAGTTATTACTAGTTTTTCCTCTATTTTGGTTTCACCGGACTTAAACCTGTGTCCAGCTTCCTCTATAGCATTATTACCTTATTTCTTCCTGTTAATTTTTTTGTTATTGGTGTATCGTTGTAAATTGTTTCTATTCATTTCCTTGCTTAGTGGTATATTATTATTGTTTCTCTGATAGCTCACCTTCACACTTGTTAGGTTGTTTAGTCTGATAGATTTTATTACTATTATTCATCACTACTCTATTGAAGTTAGTCTTGATATGGTATGCTCATGCTATACTTATACATATTTTTGTATAGATTCAGGTGCCACAGTTGTTGTTGATTATTAGCTGGTTGGTTGAGTTGTTACATATCACGTTTTCATACGTTAAAGTTTCGTCTTCAACTAATCGATGTAGACTTGAGAATGAGATTATCTCGAGGTTAACGTATTTATGCTATTTATAATAAGTGATAAGTAAGTGCCATGAAGGATAAAAGGTACACGAATTAAAGAAAATAAGTTACGTTGAAGGTTGTCGATTTGGGATAAAATACAGTCCGAGTTGTATATCCGATATTTATGGACTAGTACTATACAAAGTATTATATGACCGTGATATTATAATGTATAAAGTATATTAAAAATGAGCAAAATTTTAAGTAATTTGAGTCAATTCTTAATTATGCGATTAATTAATTAATTATCAGATAATAGAATATTATTTAATTACTCAATAAATAAATAAAGGTTTAAAACTCCCACTCCCACTCCACCCCTTCCCCCACGTGGCAGTAAGCTACTATTAATATATATGACTAAATGGTCATTTGAGCTTAAGTGGCTATCTTAGGTAAAAAGGGACATTAACGTGTAAAGACATTCAGCTTTTTTTTGTAAGCCCCACTAGGCAAGAGCCTAGGGTTAGATTTTTATTAATAGCAAATAAGAAAATATAACAGATAGGAAAAGTACAAATAAGTGGGCATTAGCACCAGTAATGTTACCCATATAACATACCAGGCTAAACTTACCTTACTAAGTCCTATTGAGGTTTGACAACCTCATTTATTAACAGGAAAGCAAAACTACGAACTTGACAGGACTAGATTTTGTATGATCATCACAGAGTTTGAAATACTCTGTGATGAGATTACAAAAAAGTATACTAATGTAATTCTTTATCAACATCGTCTCATTCTTCATGAAGTATTCAGAAATCAAGATTTCTTTTTAGATTGATTGAATTTTGTTAAAGTAGTTGAGGGCGACCTGTTTAAGCTTGACATTTCTCATCGGATATCGTCTAACATTGTCAATCTTGCTCTTTTCCTTTGTTTGAGACATTCAGGTTAAGTTTCATTTTATACAATTTGTTCATTTGGACAAAGAATAATAAAGTGAGTTATATGTCTTTTGTCCTAATTCAAAGTGTTTCAAGAACATACGCTAAACGCAATCCAAAAAAAGCTTCCAACGAAATTCTTGCAACTAAACAATTTCAATTAGAATTATTAGAATGGTAACAACGTAAACTTTTGCAGTTTTATAGGAGTACGATATAATATATTTTAATAATATTATACGGATTTTTCCTACTTCAAGTATGTTAAGATTATTCTTTCCTTTTCTTTTAGCATGATCTATACAATACAAACGAAACAAGCAAACGCACAACTTCTATAAATAAGTCTATTCATCGAAGTATGAGATGCATATGTTCTTGATTCCTCATGTGAATTATTGTTATATATTTTGTTTATAGGTCTTAGAAAAATACGTATTTGATAAAGCTTATCCGAAAAGTATATTGTTTTTTATGGTACTCTGAGAAAATCTTCTTAACATATTTCTTATGCATTTCATGCATTGCATTTAGTTACACGAAGCTATGACCAAATGGCATTATATACACGTATATATGTAAATATAAGTCTATGAGATATGGAAAAAGCTTACAGCGTTATATACACACCACCACCTGATTAGTTGGTATATGTTGATGCTTATTCCCATTGGCCGAAATGATATGATGGAATGCCCTTAGAGGCTTGATGATGTTATATACACTTATGCCTATGCATGATCCCATATTTACACGCACGTGCATAGTGTTATAATTGTTTCAGAATTTGCAAAGTAATTTAGACTTACTGGCGGAATTCCTTATTACGTGTTTTATCTATGTCTCTTATGTGCCGATTTTCATAACTTACATACTTAGTATATTATTTGTACTGACGCCCTATTTCTTGGGACCTGCGTTTTTGTCTGCAGATATAGGTAGACAAGCAGACGGTGCTCCTTTCTTAGGATCCGTGATCATCGAAAGTTGGTGTACTCCACTTGATCCGCAGCTGCTTTGGATTTTAGTTAAGTTGGTTTGTTTACATATATTAGTATGATGGAACCCAGTACCGTCCTTGTTCATTTGAATTTTCTTTTAGAGGTCCGTAGATAGATCAAGTTGGATAGTATGTGGCCTTACCCGCTTCCAGGTTTGAGTATATAGTTTTCTATTGCAGCCTTATCAGCTCGCCCTACGTATGCTGCACGTATATGTACATATGCCTTTTAACATGTTTCTTTTATGTATGTTATTCTCGTAATTCAGTAAATGTTATTCAGGCTTATATGGTAGACGCATGCTTTCGACATGTAGGATTCGGGCACCTATCGTGGCCAATCAGTTTAGGTCGTGATAAAAGTGGTATTAGAGTAGCTCAGTCCTAGGGTTGTCTATGGACCGTGTCTAGTAGAGTCTTTTCTATGGGTGTGTTGTGCACCACACTTATAGGCGTGAGACTACAGGACATATAGGATGTTATCCTCTTCTTTTGTCTTAGATCATGTGATATAAGAATTCATGTTCCTAATAATATGTTTTGTTTTTTAGCTCTGAAGATTACAGTCGCCCAGAAGGGAAAGTCCGTGGTTGGCGAGACTACTAGTCAAGCGCCATGAGTTACTAGGGATCGAGGAGAGTCTCATAGCGAAATTGCATCTCAAACTTCACATACGCCGCCTTTTCCAGAAGAGCTCCAAGGAGCATCGGCTCCAGCTCCCGCCCCTGTACATTCTGCCCCTCATCCAAATACACTGTGTTAGGAGATGAGACATGCTATTCAGCTTTTAACTCGATTAAAAGCCGCATAGGCTCGGCGTCAGGAAATAGTTATTGGTCATGCAGATAGGTCTGTCAGTGCGATATTTCGTGAATTCATTAACTTAGACCCTCTGGAATTCACCAGGGTAGATCTAAACGAGGATCCTCAAGTATTTATTGATAGAATGCATAGGATGTTAAGGGTAATGAAGTCCACTGCAACCGAGTTATTTGACCTAGCTTCCTATGGACTCCGAGATGTTGCAGTAAATTAGTACGGGTCTTGGGAATCGTCTAAAGGTGAGTATGCCCCTCTAGCAAAATGGCAAGAGTTTACATAAGCTTTTTTCGCTATTATCTACCACTAGAGCTTAGACTGGCCAGAGTTGATAGGTTCTTGACCCTTCAGTAGGGTGACATGAGTGTTTAGGAGTATAGTCTTTAGTTTGATTTATTGGCTAGGTATGCTCCAACTATTGTATCTAAGATAGAGGATCGGTTCCACCAGCTCGTGATAAGAATAGAGCTACACTTACTTAACAATTGTATGTCGGTCTCACTTAATCCAGACATAGATATTTCTCGTACTCAGGCATACGCTCAGGGTGTAGAGGAGCGTTAGCAAAAATAGAGGCCCGATCGTGAGCATGATAGGGCCCAAAATAAGAGAGTAAGGTCTTCGGGTCCTATTGGTAAGTTCCAAGGTGGTCAGAGACAACAGTACCCAAGGCATCCAGCCTAGCTATCGGCTAGCGCACCCCTTAATTTGGCGGTAAGGGATATGAGCGTTCCACATATTCAGGGCCTGGTCAGAATTCAGGGCCTTAAGTTCTCAGTATAGGGGTGATTCGAATCGGATGAGGCTGCCTTTTCCACGATTCACTCAGTATGGTAAGAAACATGGCAGGCAGTTTCATATGTGATTGGGTGTTTGTTATACTTGTGGTTATCCGAGCCATGTAATAAGGGATTGTCTGACGAGAGTTGGTGCAAGCATAGGTCAACGAGCGGGATCTGTAACTGGTTCGTCATCATCAATACGCCCCCTAGGCAAGGTTCACAAGTACCAATGAGTCATGGTAGAGGCGGAGGCAAAACATCTAGCTCGAACGATCCTCAGAAACGCATTTATGCATTAGTAGGACGACATGATCAGGAGTCATCGCCTGATATGGTTACAGGTATATTATCAGTCTCCTCATATGATGTATATACACTGATTGACTCAGGTTCCACCTTATCATTTGTTATGCCGTTGGTTGCTGTTAAGTTTGGAATACAACCTGAACTGGTTAAACTTTTTGAGGTATCTACACCTGTTGTGGACTCAGGGATAGCTAAGCAAGTATATAAAGGTTGTATAATAGTAGTTCATAGTCGATCTACTGTAGCAAACCTAATCGAGTTAGATATTGTAGAATTTGATGTTATAATAGCTATGGATTGGTTAGCTTCTTGTCATGCCAACATTGATTATAGATCAAAGATAGTCCGATTTTAATTTCTAAGGGAGCCTGTTTTGGAGTGGAAAGGTAATACGGCGTCACTGAGAGGTAGATTTATTTCTTATCTCATGGCAAGGAAAATGATCAGAAAGGGATGTAGTTATCATTTAGTTCGGGTTCAGGATGTGGCACCAACTATCTAGTCCATCCCTGTGGTTAATGAGTTCCCTAATGTTTTCTCGATAAGCTTCTGGGTCTTCCGCCAGAGCGATAAATTGAGTTTCCTATTGACCTACTACTAGATACTCATCCAATATCTATTCCTCCCTATAGAATGGCTCTGCATAGTTGAAAGAGCTAAAGGAACAACTAAAGAAATTTCTTGAAAAAGGCTTTATCAAACCTAGTACATCAGTATAGGGAGCACCTGTGCTATTTGTGAGGACGAAAAAATTGTTCCTTACAAATGTGTATCGATTATAAATAGTTGAATAAGGTGACGATTAAGAATAAGTACCTCTCCCGAGGATTGATGATTTATTTGATCGGTTTCAAGGTGCCAAGTATTTTTCAAATATAGACTTAAGGTTCGGGTACCAATCAGGTAAGGGGTAAGGAGGAATATATTTTGAAGACACCATTCGTGACCAGATACGCGCACTTTGAATTTTGTGTTATGTCGTTTGGTTTGACCAATTTCCCAATAGTATTTATGGATTTAGTGAACTGCGTGTTCAAGTCCTCTTTAGATATTTTCATGATTGTATTATCGACGATATACTAGTGTATTCTCGTTCAGAGGTTGAGCATGAAGATCATTTGTGTACTGTGCTCAGAGTTCTACGAAAAGAGAAGTTGTATGCAAAAATTCTCTAAATGTGAATTGTGGTTGAACTCTATTGTTTTTCTTGGGCATATCGTTTTGGGTGAAGGCATCTGGGTGGATACACAAAAGATTGAGGCAGTAAAGACTTGATTTAGACCCACATATCTTTCTCATCTTGGCAGGCTATTACTGGAGATTTGCAGAGGGATTTCTTCCCTTTCAGCACCTTTGACAAAGTTGAATCAGAAGGGAGCAAAATTTCAATGGATGGATGTTTGCGGACGGAGTTTCCAGGCATTAAAGGACATATTAACTTTATAACTGGTTCTAAATCTCATAGAAGGAAAAGATGGTTACATTATCTGTTGTGACGCTTCAGGCTTTGGATTGGGTGTTATGCTGATGCAGCATGGTAAGATTGTAGCTTATGCTTCTAGACAACTAACAAAGCACAAGAAGAACTACCCGACCCATGAGCTAGAGTTAGCCGCAGTAATTCATGCACTAAAGATGTGGAGGCACTAATTGTATGGTATTCATGTTGATATCTATACGGATCATAAGAGCCTCTAGTATATCTTCAAGAAAAAGGAATTGAATTTACGTCAAAGGAGATGGTTGGAGCTGCTTAAAGACTATGACATTGATATTTTATACCATCAGGGGAAGGCGAACATAGTACCCAACACCCTCAACCGCAGATCTGTGGGTAGCATGTCATATTTATAGCCAGAAAAGAGGGAAATAACCTATGAGGTTCATCAACTAGCTAGTCATGAAGTTCGGTTACTATACTCAAGTGATATTGGAATTACTATTCAGGATACAACAACATCCTCTTTAGTAACTGAAGTAAAGGAAAGCCAGTACGAGGATCATGTGTTAGTTTATTATAGGTGTACCACTTCTCAGAAGGAGAAGACACCGTTTGAAATAACAGAAGATAGGGTCCTCAGATATTGAGGACAATTATGTGTCCCTAATATTGCAGGGTTGTGATGACAGGTTATGGGAGAAAAGGGATATAACAGAGTTTGTTGCTTAGTGTCCTAACTATCAACAGGTTAAGATTGAGCATAAAAAATCCGGTGGATTATTGCAGGCTATGGAGATTCCGACTTGGAAATAGGAAGTAGTCAATATGGATTTCATCGTTGGCTTACCTCGTACCCAGCGTAAATTCGATTCAATATGGGTGATTATTGATAGGCTTACAAATGCAGCCCTTTTTCTGCCCGTTAGGAGTACATATTCGACAGAGGATTATGCAAGGCTTTATATTAAAGATATAGTACGACTGCATGGTGTCCCTGTATCTATTATCTCGAATAGAGGAGCTCAATTTACATCTAACTTCCGGAGGTCCTTCCAAAAAGGATTGGGGACTCACATAAGTCTTAGTACATTATTTCAGCCCCACACAGATAGACTGGATGAGCATACTATTCAAACGCTTGAGGATATATTACGAGCTTGTGTGATAGACTTCAAAGGAAGCTGGGATGATCTTCTATCGCTTATTAAGTTCCCATAGAATAATAGTTATCACTCCAGTATTTAGATGGCTCCATACGAAGCTCTTTACGGATGAAAATATAGGCCGCCTATACGGTGGTTCGATGTGGGGAAAACTACATTAGTAGAACCAGTATGGGTACAACAGGCAATCGAGAAAATTAAGGTCATAGCGGCAATGCTATTAGCAGCTCAAAGCCGTCAGAAGTCATATGCAGATAATTGACGACGAGACTTAGAGTTTCAGGTTGATGAGTGGATATTCCTAAAGGTATCATCGATGAAAGGTGCTATGAGGTTCTGTAAGAAAGGAAAACTTAGCCCTTAGTATATTGGACCATATAAGATCATGCGCAAGGTAGGCCAAGTGGCATATGAATTAGACTTGCCTTCGAAATTGGAGTCTGTACATCTAGTCTTTCATGTGTCTATGCTCCGTAAATGTATCGGAGATCCTTCTAGAATCATGTAAGTTGACGACGTTCAGGTCACGGAGCAGTTATCATATGAAGAAGCTTCTATTGCTATATTAGACAGATAGGTTCGGAGATTGAGAACTAAAGACGCAACTTCAGCGAAAGTACTTTAGAGAAACAACAATGTGGAAGAAATGACTTGGGAGCCCGAGAAAGACATGAAGTCTAGATATCCCTACTTATTTCCTCCTCCAAAGAAGAGTTCGACTGGGACGTCATAACCTTAAGGTACGTGTATGAATTCTTAGGTTAGTTATTGTCATTGGTCCTATGAGGCCATTGCCGTTATTCATGATTGTGGTCCAATGTGGCGTTGAATTATTAAGTTTCTACAAGAAGATTTGGTAGTATTGTTTTTACAAAGGCGACTCTTCCAAAGTTATATAGATCCCTGGGAGTTAAACATTCAACGACGAATGTTTCTAAGGGGGGAAGGATATTACACCTCGCATTGTCATACGTTAAAGTTTTGTCTTCAGCTAATCGATGTAGACTCAGGGATGAGATTATCTTGAGGTTAACGTATTTATGCTACTTATAACAAGCAATAAGTAAGTGCCATAAAGGATAAAGAGTATACAAACTAAAGAAAATTAGGTTCGTTGACGGTTGTCGATTTGAGATAAAATACGGTCGGAGCTATAATACCCAATATTTATGGAATAGTACCATACAAGCTACCATATAACTGTGATATTATGATCTATACAGTATATTAAAAATGAGAATTTTTAAAGTAATCTGAGACAATTCTTAATTATGCAGGTAGTTGGTTAATTACCGGATAACGTGACATTACCTAATTATCTAACGAGATTTTTATGGCATTCTGAAAAACTCTTATTAACGTATCATTACATTCATTTACACTGATCCATTGCCAGATGGCATTATATACGCGTATATATATATATATATATATATATATATATATATATATATATATATATATATATATATATATATATATATATATATATATATATATATATATATATATATATATACATAGAATATGAGAAAAGGTTACGATATTATATATGCACCACCACCTGATCAGTTGGTATATGTTTATGATTTTACCCACAGTGGCCGAGATGATATAATGGAACGCCTTCAGAGTTTTGATAATGTTATGTACACTTATACATATGCATGACACGACATTTACATGCACGTGCATGATGTTATAATTGTTTCAGGATTTGAAAAGTTATTTAGACTTACAAGCATAATTTCTTAGTCCATGTTTCATCTATGTCTCTTATGTACTGATTTTCATATCTTACATACTCAACACATTATTAGTACCGATTTTCTATTTTTCAAGACCTTCGTTTCATGCCCGCATGTACAGGTAGACAAACAGACGGTCCCCCTTCTTAGGATCCTTGATCAGCGAGAGTTGGTGTGCTCCATTTGATCCGGAGCTGCTTTGGATTTTTGCTCGGTAGGTTTACATATACGAGTATGACGGAACCCACTCCCATCCTTGTACAACTGCATTTTTTATTAGAGGTCTGTAGACAGTATGTCTAGTTGGATAATATGTGGTCTTGCATGCTTTCAGTTTTGAGGTATATAATTATCTATAACAGCTTTGTCGGCTCACCCTACGTATGTTGCACGTATATGTACATATGCCTTTTGAGCAGGTTTCCTTCATTTATGTTATACTCGTAATTTAGTAGTTGTTATTCAGGTTTATATCGTAGACACATGCTTAAGGATGTTCAACATGTACGATACGGGCACCCATCGTGGCCCATCGGTTTGGATCGTGACACGAATATTGTTGTGAAAACTCAAGGTAAATATGTTATCGCGTTGACAGGCCTCAAAGTCACCTTATAATATTGCACTTGTACTGTTTAATTTTCATTCCCAACAGTTGTAGTTAGTGATTATTCTAGTAGACTATGTAGAACTTATAATTTGTATTACAATTCTAAATTTCAAATATTATTTTCACTTAATTTTTTTTTTTTAGAATTTTACAATTCTTATGTCCAAACGCCTACTAAGTCAATTATGGAGAGATCTGTTGGATAGGAGGAGCACTCCTCACTACAACCAATTAGTAATTGCAACTACCTCTAAGCACAAAGGGTGAATACAGATTCGCTTTTACTCTGAGAGAAGTGAAGTAAAAGAGAAAGGGGTAAGTAGTCGGTCAAGTCCAAAATGTTAGCTTTTCAGAGGTTTGAGACCAGAACGGACCACACCTACAAATCTACATTTGCTTACGCCCTTTGCTACTACTTTTTTCACTCAATCCTCACAACTCTTTTTAGCTGCACTAGCTTTTTCAGTCACAAAAAGTATAATGCCTATTGCAATTTGGCAGCTAGCTAGTGCATTATAGAAAATAATATATGCATTAGTTTTGGTATTACTATTTCCTTATTTGGTATATTTTATCAACTTATATATTATTAATGCAAGTATTAGTAATACAACTTATTTGTTATTATCCTATGTATAATTTATACATAGCAAATTATGATATTACCAATAGCAAGACTATTAATGCATGCATTAGCATAATTAAAGATAAAATTATCCTTAAAATCCCTTAAAGCTAAAGAATATAGAGGGCATTTTCGTAAACAGATAATTTTCTTAAAAATTATGTGATGCATTTTAATTTTTAGTACACCACACAAAAAAATAAATAAAAAATAATCATTGAACAACTAATACTTGCATTACTAATTCACACATTATTAATCCATGCATTATTAATATACCTTATTTAGCATTATTCCTATATACCCTACCAAACCACCAGTTAAAATTCTAGAATTTCCACTAACTCTTTGATTGAATGCTTACAACTGTGTATTAAGCTACTTATTTTTTCAATCATCTTGTTATGAAATAATATAAAAGACAAGAACAATAACTCAAGAACAAGAGCAAATAGAGAGAAGAGTAGAGAGAGTTCTTCTTATTGATACTTAGAGAATGTTAGGAGTGATTTACAATGGTAGAGGGCACCTCTATTTATAGGGAGGAGGATGATTTAGCTACCAAGAATAGAACTCTAGAATCTCTCTAATTAAAGACATTCACCTTAAATAGAAGTGTATTTATAACACTCCCCCTTGAATGTCTATTCAATGATGTGCCTCGTTAAAACCTTAAAACAAAAATCAATGGGAAAAATTAAAGTAAGGAAAAAGAGTACACATGTTTGAATATGCGCCTATTGGTTGCCTCGTTAAAAACCTCGCAAGGAAAACCCGGTGGGACAAAACCTTGTAAGGGAAAAAGAGTGCAACGCGCCTTAACTCCCCCTGATAAGAACATCAATTTATGTCCTTAAGTCTTCGCATCCCGATCTTGTGAACTAGCTTCTTGAAGGTTGACTTTGGTAGAGATTTTGTAAACAAATCAGCCATATTTTCGCTTGAACGAATCTGTTGAACATTGATATCACCATTCTTTTGAAGATCATGTGTGAAGAATAACTTTGGTGAAATATGCTTCGTTCTATCTCCTTTTATGAATCCTCCCTTCAATTGAGCTATACATGCTGCATTATCTTCATACAAAGTTGTGGGTAGTTTATCACACTTCAAACCACATTTGTCTTGGATATGATGTATTATCGACCTTAACCACACACACTCCCGACTTGCTTCATGAATAGCAATTATCTCGGCATGATTAGATGTAGTAGCCACAATTGATTGCTTAGTCGATCGCCAAGATATGGCGGTTTCTCCACAGGTAAACACATAACCCGTTTGAGATCGAGCCTTGTGTGGGTCGGACAAATATCCAGCATCAGCATAACCAACAAGATCCGGGCTGCAATTCTTGCCATAAAACAAGCCCATATCGGTAGTTCCCTTTAGGTACCGCAATATGTGTTTGATCCCATTCCAATGTCTCCTCGTAGGAGCCGAGCTAAATCTTGCTAAGACATTAACTGAAAAGGATATGTCAGGTCTTGTAGTATTTGCAAGATACATTAGTGCGCCAATTGCGCTAAGATATGGTACTTCAGGACCAAGTAGCTCTTCATTCCTTTCTTGTGGTCGGAATGGATCTTTGTTCACATCAAGTGATCGAACAACCATCGGTGTACTTAAAGGATGTGCTTCATCCATGTAAAACCGTTTCAGTACCTTTTCTGTATAGGTAGATTGATGAACAAAAATTCCGTTTGCCAAATATTCAATTTGCAAACCAAGACATAATTTAGTCTTTCCGAGATCTTTCATCTCGAATTCATCCTTTAGATAATCAATTGCCTTTTGGAGTTCTTTAGGGGTTCCAATAAGGTTTATGTCATCAACATATACGGCAAGTACAACAAATTCCGATGTTGTTTTCTTTATAAAAACACACGGGCAAATGGCGTCATTTATATAGCCTTCTTTTAACAAGTACTCACTAAGACGATTATACCACATTCGTCCAGATTGCTTTAGACCATACAAGGATCTTTGCAATTTAATTGAGAACATTTCCCGAGATTTTGAGTTGTGCGCGTTTGGCACCTTGAGTCCATCGGGAATTTTCATGTATATCTCATTATCAAGTGAGCCATAAAGATAGGCAGTAACTACATCCATTAAGTGCATGTCAAGCTTTTCATGGACAGCAAAACTTATGAGATAACGAAAGGTTATCGCATCCATTACAGGCGAATATGTCTCTTCATAATCGACACCAGGCCTTTGAGAAAAACCTTGTGCAACAAGGCGTGCTTTATATCTTTGTACCTCGTTTTTCTCATTTCTCTTGCGTACAAAGACCCATTTATAGCCGACAGGCTTAACACCATTAGGTGTTTCAACTATAGGGCCAAAAACTTCACGTTTTGCCAGCGAATTCAATTCTGATTGAATTGCTTCTTGCCACTTTGGCCAATCCTGCCTTTTTCGACATTCTTCAACAGATTGAGGTTCGAGATCCTCACATTCTTGCATAATGCTAGATGCTACATTATAAGCAAAGGCATTATCCACCACAATATCCACTCGATTAATATTTGCCTCAATATTAATTGGATTTAGGGATAGTTCCGTATTTTCCAGAGTCTCGGGCTCAATGGATTCTTCATGAACCTCAGAATTTGTTAAATCATGAGATTCTTTTGTGGTGTCATTTTGATCGTTCTTTTTCCTCTTTCTAGGATTTCGATCTTTGGAGCCTAATGGTCTGCCACGCTTCAGGCGTGCATTTGACTCATTGGATATGACACTAGATGATTGTCCAACAGGGACATCAATACGGATTGGAACATTTTCCGCGGGAATGTGGGATTTCGTTATCCTTTTCAAGTCCGTAAATGCGTCAGGCATTTGATTTGCTATTCTTTGCAAATGGATAATCTTTTGTACCTCTCTTTCACAAATAGAGGTATGTGGATCAAGATGAGATAATGATGCATTTTTCCACAAAATTTCCCGTTTGGTTTCACCAACTTCTCCCCCTAATTTTGGGAAAAGTGACTCATCAAATCGACAGTCTGCAAATCGTGCAGTAAACAAGTCGCCTGTCAATGTTTCGAGGTAGCGAATGATGGAGGGCGATTCAAACCCAACATATATTCCTAACCTTCTTTGCGGACCCATTTTGGTGCGGGATGGCGGTGCAATAGGCACATATACTGCGCATCCAAAAATCCTTAAATGGGATATATTGGGTTCATGACCCAAAACCAATTGCAACGGGGAATACTTGTGGTAATTCGTCGGTCTGAGACGAATTAGCATTGCTGCATGTAAGATGGCGTGACCCCATACCGAAGTGGGCAGCCTCGTTCTCATAAGTAATGGCCTTGCAATCAATTGCAGGCGTTTAATTAACGATTCTGCAAGACCGTTTTGAGTGTGAACATGAGCTACAGAATGTTCAACTTTTATCCCGATTGATAAGCAATAATCATTAAATGCTTGGGATGTAAACTCAGCAGCATTATCCAGTCTAATGGACTTGATTGGATTATCTGGAAATTGTGCTCGTAGTCGAATTATTTGTGCCATTAATTTCGCAAACGCAAGGTTGCGTGATGACAACAGGCACACATGAGATCATCTACAGGATGCGTCTATCAAGACCATGAAATACCTAAACGACCCACTAGGTGGGTGAATAGGTCCACAAATGTCCCCTTGTATACGTTCCAGAAACGTGGGTGACTCAGTCCCAACCTTTGTTGGTGATGGCCTGATAATCAACTTGCCTTGATAACACGAAGTGCAAGGATATTCATTATTCGAAAGAATTTTGAAATTTTTTAACGGATGCCCATATGAGCTTTCTATAATCTGTCTCATCATGACCGATCCTGGGTGTCCCAATCGATCATGCCAAAGTACAAAGGTATTGGAATCAGTAACCCTTTGGTTTACTGTTGAATGTGCCTCAATTGCACTAATTCTTGTCCAATACAGGCCACAAGATAAAGACGGGAATTTCTCAATAACCCTCTTTTGGCCGGAGACATTCTTTGTGATGACGAGATATTCAAGATTATCTTCATCCATTGTCTCAATATGATAGCCATTCCGGCGTACATCTTTAAAACTCAACAAATTTCTCTTAGACTTGGAGGAGAACATTGCATTCTCTATGATTAATGTCGTGCCCTTGGGCAGAGTTACAATTGCTCTTCCGGAGCCTTCAATCAATTTACTACTTCCAGAGATTGTAGTAACGTTTGCCTTACACATATTTAGTTGAGAGAAATACTTCCTTTCTTTGAGTATTGTATGTGTAGTACATGAATCAATTAGGCAAATACTTTTACAGTTGGATGTTGATCCAAGTTCGCTTTGTGAGATATCCATATTTGCTATCCCATAGTTTGACATACAAAAGAGATACAAGAACATAAGAATAAACAAGTTCAATTCTTTTGTGTCACATAATATTTTCAAAATCTGCTGCTAACAGTTGACTAACAAAATCAGATATGTTATCCATTACTTTGCAGTTTGAAAATTTCAGTTTAAACGTTTTCTTCAGACAATCGATTGTTACTTACAAACAATCGATTGTTTGGCTATTTTGAAAAATTCCAGACCTTACTGTTTCAAGACAATCGATTGTTATGCAACGACAATCGATTGTGGATGATTTTTGAAAAATTCCAGATTACACTGCCTAACGACAATCGATTGTTAGTCATAGACAATCGATTGTGGATGATTTTTGAAAAATTCCAGATTACACTGTTTCAAGACAATCAATTGTTAGCCAAAGACAATCGATTGTTGATCAATTGTTTTTTCAACTTTAATGCGGAAATAGTTGATAATCGACTAGTTTTTCAGGCTAGTCGATTACCCCCACTGGAAAATAAAAGTTTTATTGATATTTGAGCATATTGAAGATATTCTAAAGAACTACTGCTAACATTGCATCATGAACTAACTAATACGAGCTAATACTAATGACTATTAGTTTATTCACTAACTAATACAAATAAGTAGAACAAAATCAAATAACTCCATCTTCTTTCATCACGGATCCATCGTCGATTAGGTGGTCTATTTTCCCATCGGGTTGCTCAAAGAAGTCTGCCACATCCAGGTGGGTGATGTCCTCATTGTCGTCATAGACAAAATTTGTTTCAGGGCCTTTTCTCTTTCGAGATGCTTGATAAAGGTCAACCAAGTGTCTTGGTATACGGCAAGTCTTTGACCAGTGCCCTTTCCCACCGCAACGATAACATATCGTTTCTGAACCATTTGCCTTAGGATCTTCATGACCCCGTTTCTGCTTTCGGCGGTTATCTCTCTTCGGGGGGTGACGGACTTCATTGGAATTTCTTCCTTGTCTACGTCCCTGGCTATGACCCTGTTTACGACCATGACCATGGTCCTTTTCATGTTTGGCATAATGAGAGTGCACCTTATCTGCTTCAGGCAGTGGTGTAGACCCAGTGGGTCGATTTTCGTGATTTCTCATGAGCAGGTCATTATTTCGCTCAGCCACTAGTAGAAGAGAAATCAGTTCAGAGTACTTTGTAAAGCCTTTCTCTCTGTACTGTTGTTGCAGTACTATATTGGAGGCATGAAACGTTGTAAACGTTTTCTCAAGCATATCATAATCGGAGATATTATCCCTGCATAGCTTCAATTTAGAAGTAATTCTGAACATTGCAGAATTATATTCAGAAACGGACTTAAAGTCCTGGAGCCTCAGGTGAGCCCAATCATATCGTGCTTGTGGCAGAGTGACCAACTTCAGGTTGTCATATCTCTCCTTTAAGCCGTTCCACAAGACGAGTGGATCCTTGACGGTGAGATATTCAATCTTCAAACCTTCATCAAGGTGATGGCGCAAGAAAATCAAGGCCTTCGCACATTCTTGGGTGGATGCTTTTTCTCTATCTTTGATGGTGTCTCCGAGACCCATAGCATCTAAGTGGATTTCAGCATCCAACACCCATGTCATATAGTTCTTGCCCGAAATTTCAAGGGCAACGAACTTTCTTTTCGTAATGTCAGACATAATCGAAAATTAAATTAGGAAGAGGGAAATACCTTAGATTTCTCGAGAATGGTTCTTGAGACGGTAGAGTCTCGTGCTGATAACGTGTTATGAAATAATATAAAAGACAAGAACAATAACTCAAGAACAAGAGCAAATAGAGAGAAGAGTAGAGAGAGTTCTTCTTATTGATACTTAGAGAATGTTAGGAGTGATTTACAATGGTAGAGGGCACCTCTATTTATAGGGAGGAGGATGATTTAGCTACCAAGAATAGAACTCTAGAATCTCTCTAATTAAAGACATTCACCTTAAATAGAAGTGTATTTATAACACATCTAAACTTATTAATCCGGCCGTCTAATCGAATTCGTGCTGAGTAGACCTATTAAAGAATAAAACCTCCCTCACAAGGAATTCCCCATTCCTCTGATTCCATCCAAGCTAAAAAGATATTTCCATTTGATATCTAAGATGAATTGTGTATGATAAAGGTATTTCAATGTATATTCGTCATATACATTGATTTTTCACAAATTCTTTCTTCAATTGTATTTTAGTTCATCATTAGTCGACGTATTTTTTGTTGGAATGAATCCAAATAAAACACTTTAGCTTTCATATCGAATTACTTGGAATAACAACATAAGCAGAAGCGTACCTGAATCCATAAGTGGAAATCTTTAGTCCTTCTTGAGAAGCTCCTTGATCCTTCCTTTAAGATTGTCTTGAAGTTTTTGCTTTCACAAGAGTATATCCAAGACCAAAAATTGAGGATTGGTTTTCCACTTGATATGCAAGACCAAAATGCTCTCTAGTTTCAATTGGAGGAAGAAGAGAATGTCTTGCATTCTTATGGGAACCATAACCCCCCTCTTATAACATATGAGTTATGAAACTCAAAAGTCATAAGCATGTAACCATGGTTACATGTATGTAACCTTAGTTAGCCCATCATTAACTAAGGTTACCCTTTTGGGTATCTACACATTAGTCCTACACTTTATATGACAATATATTGGCCCCCTTAACAATGTCCATAAGACCACCAATTGGGGCCAAACCAAAAGATAGCACATAACATATAATTAATCCATATATTGTTCATATGTATGTAGATATAAGTCCATATATCTAACAATCTCCCACTTGGACGAGATACTCATACATATGTACAAACCTTAGCATTATATGTTACATTATAACCTTATGAGCTCAGAATTGCTATCATATAAAATTGTCATGAACAATCCGGTCCATCAATCATACCAACATAGGATCTAAGAGCTCTTAGTTACTCTTGCGTAACTAGAACCAACATAGATCACGTATATCAATATAACCACACATGGATCAAGTATAGGTGTGTAGCATGGAAATAACATAAAGTGTGGTCTGAAATAGAATGTCTATTTCCAACTGGTTCTCTTTATTGAGATCAATCATAAACATTAAGAGTACATAAAACTTTAAAACTGAATATCTGCAGATATAACCTTAAAACTGAATTACTGAATGTAATGGACAATACATAATTGTATAATACAAGCTCCCACTAAAATTCATAATCCTTAACTGATTTGACACCCATGCAAGCAGTATGCTCATGAAATACTTTTGGTGTCAATCCCTTAGTGAGCGGATCCGCAATCATGGAGTTTGTACTTATGTGCTCTATGCACAATTGTCCATTCTGTACTCTTTCTTTAACAACCCAAAATTTGACGTCCATATGTTTTGCTTTCGTCAAACTACTGTTGTTGTTAGCATAAAGGACTGGTGATCTGTTGTCGCATAATAGCCTAAGTGGCTTTTTAATGCTGTCAACTATGCGCAGTCCACTAACAAAATTTCGCAGCCATAATGCCTCATTGGATGCTTCATAACATGCCATGAATTCTGCTTCCATAGTGGAAGTGGCCGTAAGAGTTTGCTTGATGCTTCTCATAGCACCGCCAGCAAGTATGTAAATATATCCTGTTGTAGACTTCAGACTATCCTGAAATCCAGCAAAATCGGAATCGGTGTACCGATGATCTCAAGCTGGTCCGATTTCCGATATGTAAGCATGTAATCCTTTGTTCTCTGTAAGTACCTCATGACCCTTTTGGCTGCCTTCCAATGGTCCATTCCCGGATTGCTTAGATATCTGCCTAGCATTTTAACAATGTATGCTATATCAGGTCGTGTACATACCTGAGCATACATCAGACTACCTACAGCCGAAGCATTAGGTGTTTTCTCCATTTCCGAAGTTTCAAAATTATTATTTGGGCACTGTTTTAAGACTAAACTTGTCTCCCTTAGCAACAGGGGCGTTGCCTGGTTTACAATCCTGCATGCCAAATCTTTTAAGAACCTTATCGATATAGCCCTTTTGTGACAGACCGAGAACACCTTTGGAGCGATCTCGTTGTATCTGAATTCCTAATACAAAAGAGGCATCACCAAGATCTTTCATTTCAAATTTCTTTGAAAGAAATTTCATAGTTTCATGCAATAATGCTATATCGTTACAGGCAAGCAGTACGTCATCGACATATAAAACCAGAAAAATATATTTACTCCCACTAAACTTATGGTATATACAGTCATCAGCAATATTTGGTTCAAATCAAAAGATGTAATGACTTCATGAAACTTATAATACCATTGACGGGAAGCCTGCTTGAGCCCATAGATGGATTTCTTTAATTTGCAAACCCTTTTCTTTGATTCTTCCGAAACAAAGTTTTCAGGTTGCACCATATAAATTGTTTCCTCAATGTCACCATTGAGAAACGTTGTCTTAACATTCATCTGATGAAGTTCAAGATCAAAATGTGCTACTAGTGCCATTATAGTCCTGAAAGAGTCTTTCGATGAAACTGGAGAGGAAGTCTCTTTATAATCAATACCTTCCTTTTGAGTGTAGCCTTTTGCGACAAGACGAGCTTTATACTTAATGACATTGCCCCCTGAATCCCTCTTGGTTTTAAATATCCATTTACAACCAATCGGTTTAATACCTTCGGGCAATGTAACAAGCTCCCAAACGCCGTTATCGCTCATAGACTTCATCTCATCATTCATGGCATCAATCCGCTTTTAAGAGTTAGAACCCTTAATGACTTGATGGAAGTTGATTGGATCATCTTCCTCAAGTCCAATATCACTTTCTTGTTCTTGGAGAAATACAACATAATCATCCGGAATTGCATTTCTCCTCTCTCTAGTGGATCTCCTTAATGGCACTTCAGTTTCTTGAGGTTGTTGAGTTTGATTTTCATTAGTAATATCAGGAACTTGATTGGGGAGATTTTCGAGATTGTCTTGAACTGGAGTTGTGTGATCCGTGTCAGGAATGAGAACACCCTGACCAAGATCAACAACTTGAGGGAAAGACACATGTTCTTCCTCAAAGACAAAATCTCTAATAACTTTATCTCCCCACCCCCAAACTCCATATCCTCAAAAAACCGAGCATTACCCGTCTCAAAAATAGTTCTAGAAGTGGGATCATAAAACTTATACCCCCTGGATCTTTCAGAGTATCCAACAAAATAGCTACTAACCGTTTTAGCATCCAGTTTCTTTTCTTTCGGCCTATAAGGCCTGGCCTCAGCTGGACAACCCCAAATGTGTAAGTGCTTAATACTGGGTTTATTCCCAGTCCAAAGTTCATATGGGGTTTTGATTGTAGCTTTAGTTGGAACTCGATTAAGAATATAAGCTGCGGTTTTTAATGCTTCTCCCCAGAGTGAGTCTGGCAAAGTAGTACGACAAATCATACTTCTTACCATATCCTTAAGGGTCCGATTTTGTCTCTCAGCTACACCATTCATAGTAGGACTGCCTGACATAGTATACTGAGGGACGATCGCACACTCATCTAGGAATTTAGCAAATGGCCCTGGACGGTGTTTACCTGAACCATCATATCTACCATAGTTTTCACCACCACGGTCAGATCTAACGGATTTAATCCTTTTGCTTAGTTGATTTTCAACTTCAGCCTTATATGATTTGAACACGTCTATAGATTGGGACTTTTCATGAATAAGATATAGCTACACATAACAAGAGTAATCGTCTATGAATGTGATAAAGTATTGTTGACCATTCCTACAAGGAGTAGGGAATGGCCCACAAATATCCGTATGTATCAATTCTAAGACATCTGAAGCTCTCTTAGCACCTAATCTCGTCTTGTTTGTTTGTTTTTCCTTGATACACTCAACACAAATATTCGAATTTGAGGAATCAAGAGAATCAAGAATTCCATCTGACACGAGTTTCTGAATTCTTTGAATGGATATGTGACCCAAACGTTTGTGCCAGAGTGATAACGAATTCTCATTAGTTAATTTTCTTTTGGTACCACTTGAACTTGCATGCAAAGTTTCATTATGTGAGGTTATTATATCAACCAAATATAGGCTATCATATGTTGATAAAAGACCAGTACCGATAAGATTTGAATTTTGAAAGAGACTAACTTTATTGTCACCAAATGAACATGAATAACCGGATATGTCCAATTTGGGAATAGAAATTAAATTCCGTCTAAAAGACGGTACAACAAAAGTCTCATTCAAATCTAAATAAAAACCAGTCTTAAACAACAGCCTAAATTTGCCAATAGCCTCAACTTGCACCTTTTTGCCGTCACCCACATAGATGTATCTTTCACCATCATTTGGTTTTCTGCAGTTCAGGAAACCCTGCATAGATATACTTATGTGAGTAGTAGCAGCCGAATCTACCCACCAAGTATCCTTAGGTACCGAAATTAAATTAACTTCAGAACAAACAAGAGAAAGAGATGTACCCTTTTTCGCACGCCAAGCGTGGTACTTGGTACAATCTTTCTTCATGTGATTAGTCCCCTTACAGAAGAAGCAACCTGATTCTGTAGTTTCAACCTTAGGTTCCTTATTTTGCTTCTTCTGGGGCCTTGCAACCGCAATTTCCTTACCTTTCCTCTTCTTATTATCTTTAGAAGAGGATGCCAAATGAGCACTTTCAGTCTTATCTTGCTTTATCCTTTCCTCCTCTTGCACACAATATGAAATGAGCTCATTAAGAGTCCATTTCTCCTTCAGGCAGTTGTAACTGACCTTAAACTAATTAAAGTGTGCAGGAAGAGAGATAAAAACTAAGTACACAAGCAGTTCCTCAGGTAATTCCATCTTGAGTGACTTAAGTTTCGAAGCAAGATGAGACATTTCCAGAATGTACTCCCTTATGTTTCCCTTGCCTATATACCTCATGGAAACAAGTTTACTCAAAAGAGTACTTGTTTCCGTCTTTTCGTTTTGTGCAAAACGCATTTCAAGGTTTTCGAGGAAAACTTTGGCATTATGTTCATCATTCATAGTGCCCCTGAATGATTCTGGAATTGCACGTTTCATGATCATTAGACTCATGCGATTTGAGCGTTCCCACTTCCCCATCTCATTCTTTTCATCAGAAGAAGATGTATCCTCAAGAGAAGCAGGTTGCTCAATCCGAAGTGCAAGGTCTAGATCCATGCAACCGAGAATGATCATAATGTTCTCTTTCCATTCCTTAAAGTTTGTGCCGTTAAGCACATGGATGTTGTTTATGTTTGCAGATACCGAAGCAGCTGAAGAATTCACTGTAAATAGAACAAGGATAACTTAATACATGCTTACAATTACTTGAGCTTTAACTTTAGTTTACAGATTCAAAATAGGCAAATCCCATTACAAGATACCTAGCACAACATTGATTTTAGTCTTTGGACAGAAAATCAACTTGTAAGTGGTACTCTTGGTGTAGTAATCAAATATTGACAATAAACTCCTGTCAAATATCAAGCCTTCCTTTGGGCCGACTTAATATTCACATGGAAAACCGAATAATTGTCACATATTTATCACCACAAGCATGTTCGAATTCCTGCCAAATAACAACCTTCCCTTGGGCCGGTGTTAAACGCATGGAATACTAACATGCACAGTCATCTTATATTTCAAGATCAATCAATCTACACAAAAGAGGTTACTTTGGCAACATAATGCTTCAATTGACTAATTTAAAATATTAGATGCTAAATCATATAGTTCTTTAAGCCATATTTTGAATCTTAACTGAAAATTTACATGTTTTTGACATGTAAAATCTGAATATGTTACATGTTTTGACATGTAACATCTGAATATTTATTGTTTTTAAACTTAATTGGACAATACCAAAATCTGAAGCATGATGGACTAAAAAATAATTAATATTAAAACTGAATATTAATGTACAAAACATTAATAATTAAAAAACTGAATATTAATTGACATATTATTAATGTACACTTAAAATTTTTGAAAACTTAATACTTAAAACGTTTCATTAATTATGAAAAACGTTTCTTACATTATGTCCTCATTAAACTGCCATAAAATAAAACGTTTCTGCAATTTATGGCCAGATAATCGATTATCTGAGCCTGAGGCCTTCTGGAATCTCAAATTTTGCTGAAAATTTATGATAATCGATTATCCTAATAGGATAATCGATTATCTTGGCTCTCTGGAATTTCTAATTTTGCTGAAAAACTCCAGATAATCAATTATTCTAAGGGAATAATCGATTATCCTCTGCCTCTGTTTTGCAAAATTTTTTATGAACAAAATGCAATAATCGATTTTTGAAAAATAATCGATTATTCTATGCTACTGTTTTGTAAAATTTTGGTAAACTTTTCAAGATAGTCGATTATCTGGTTAAGATAATCGATTATCTCACTATTCTGTCCAACAACGTAATGTTGTTTTCAACAAGAAACTTAAACAAGAAATCATGTTGATCATCAACCAAAATTATGCAAATTTCAATATTTCAAATCATCTAGAGATAACAAGATATTGAATAACACCAAAGTTCATCAACAACATATCATTCATGAAATCATGCTATATCACGGTACTAGAATTTCATAATCAAAATTCCATTTTAACTTAATCATAAACTTTATATAATATGGATTTCATGAACTTCCAAATAATCCAAATATGAAGGAGGCTTTGATACCAATTGTTGGAATGAATCCAAACAAAACACTTTAGCCTTCATATCGAATTACTTGGAATAACAACATAAGCGGAAGCGTACCTGAATCCATAAGTGAAAATCTTTAGTCCTTCTTGAAGATTGTCCAAGGTGTGCCTTTGAGAAGCTCCTTGATCCTTCCTTTAAGATTGTCTTGAAGTTTTTGCTTTCACAAGAATATATCCAAGACCAAAAATTGAGGATTGGTTTTCCACTTGATATGCAAGACCAAAATGCTCTCTAGTTTCAATGGGAGGAAGAAGAGAATGTCTTGCATTCTTATGGGAACCATAACCCCCCTCTTATAACATATGAGTTATGAAACTCAAAAGTCATAAGCATGTAACCATGGTTACATGTATGTAACCTTAGTTAGCCCATCATTAACTAAGGTTATCCTTTTGGGTATCTACACATTGGTCCTACACTTTATATGACAATATATTGGCCCCCTTAACAATGTCCATAAGACCACCAATTTAGGTCAAACCAAAAGATAGCACATAACATATAATTAATCCATATATTGTTCATATGTATGTAGATATAAGTCCATATATCTAACATTTTTAACTTTTAATTATTATGTCATCGACATTCTTGCAAATGGAAGCAAACAAACTATCATCAATTTTATGAAAAATATACACAAAAATTCCTGAGTAACCGCTCTTAACTTTAAATGAATCAAACCTTTTGTTTCGCCGTCCTGAAAGCTATTTTAAACCAAACGACGATTTCGTCAAAATGAATACATGATTTTCTTTTCAATTATCAACAAAACATCATGTTACAGCAAATCCAATTTATCATGTAAAAATATAGTGAAGCTACATAACTCTGAAATTTTCGTGACAACTAATGGAAGTAAGATACGAATGGAACTACGATTTAATGATGGTGTAGCAAGAGACAAACTAAAAGAAGGAAAAAAGGGAGTAGCATTTCGAGTAAAAAGGATTAAACGGATATTGGGGCAGAGAAGCTCTGAGCAGAGGAGGGTAACAAGAAACTTCCAAAAAGAAAAGACACCATAAAAGGAGAAGACGTAAGCCGTGTCTTTATTTTCCTGAGAGGGACTCTTCACCTTTTCTTTTCTTCCTTTACAGTTGCATAGTCATTTACCCTTAAAATAGATAATAATTAAATTTTTATATGGTTTTAAGAATATGTAAATAAATTCTTTTAATATAAATAATTAAAAATATTAGATAAATAAATTAAAAATATAATAGATAATCAAATCAATCGTAATATTATGACCCAGCTTGAACTTGGATTATGCAATACTTTTTGCCCTCGGTAGGGTCCTTGGTTCGAAGCAAATCAAAAACAAAGAACAAAAGTAAAATAAAGACATTTCAATAGCTAGAAAGTAGAGAAATAAGTTTGTATTGCCTTGGTATGCGTGTTACCATGTGTCCGGTTAAATAAAAAGCTTCTCCCTTATATAGTAAGGGAATTTCATCTCTAGTACAATTCTAAAAAAGATAAAATCCTCCTTTCTTGTTAATTACTGATTTGCTACCGATATCGGACAAGATCTGTGCCGTGATATCTGGTTTGATGCGAATATCACGGTCATCTGCTAGTAGTGTGTAGTCGTTTGTCATGTTTTCCAAGATCTTGGAGCTTGTTCTGGATTCGGCGAGTGTTGTCTCATCAGGTCAAATGGTAGGCACCCATGTTCGGGCTTTGATACAAAGAGTTCCCAGCTTCGATTTCAATCTCGTATATTCATACTTTTACTTAATTTATGATCCGCTTGGAAGGGTGTGCATTCACCCCTGTTTCACCCATATACAGATAGTCCCCTTGTTTCCAGAGAATAGGTTTGCGAAATGATAGTGAATAACTGAAGAACCCTGGTTACTTCATTCGTTTATTTCAACCGAAGTGACAGACAAGCTGAAATATCCCGTCAGTCGCGTCGTTCTGACTTCGAACACATGCCGATCATCGGTTGGTTGTCTTCGAATACAAAATGTCGTGTAATGATTGCATTTTCCCCTATAAAAGCTTCAACCCTCTTCACCTATTTTCGTTGTCCGTTCTTAGCTCTTACCTTCGAACTTTACAAAGGCTTTCAACATTCTCTAATCTTCATACCGTGCTTCTTGAACTTTCACATCGTCATCTCTAACCTTCAAACCTAGCGTTTTTTCTTGGATTTTCTACTCAGAACTTCATATCTTCACTTCTAACCTCTAAATCTTCATACACCTTTTTCGGATCTTTATATATTTCCCAGATTCAAGATGGCCAAAACTTCCAAGTCTGTACCATAGCAAATGGCCCCTTCATCTTCCCACCCGGCAGCATGTGTCGAGATGGATTCTCCCCAATTGCTTCCAAAGCCTCCTATGAAAATCTTCATACCCCTGTATTCTTCTATCAGGGATGAATTCAAAGTCAAGAAGCCTCCGTCAAACAAGGCCGAAACAAAAGAGCATGGAGATACATATGCTCTGTTATTGAATATACCATTCCCATAGTCTGAGAGGACTATAAATGGGAAGGCAAGGACGTAGCTGTCTTGGGGCCTGAGGACGATATGACTACCCAGGTGAAGGGGTATTTAAGTGTTTACACTTACCCCTTCATGCCTAGACCCAATAATCCTGGACTTTTGCAAGAGGTATAAAGTGTGCCTTGGGCAAAACCACCTGTCCCTCTAGGGGATAGTGATCCTCATATGCAATTTTGTGAACAACAGTGAATCTCCTCGATTCACTCTCAACCACATACTATGTCTGTACAGTCCCTGAATTTTTTGAGGGGGACTAAACAAGCTTGTTGGCCGAGCCAACAAGACCCATTTTTTGAGCATCTAAGGATCGAGACCGAGGTTGACAGGGGAATTTAGTTCGGGTAAAAACTAAAGATTTGATCCCTCCCGAGTCCCTTCTATTCCCCAAGAACTGGAATGCATCTCGTAAGTGTAGTCTTTCATTATGTGTCAGTTTCCCTTTATTTCTTCTATCATCACCAGTATTTATGGTCGTGCAGTTGTTGCTTGGCTTCCTAATGCGATCCCTTGACTCAAGGAGTGGATTGAAAGAATTTGCAAGCAGATATTGTATTACGAGTACACTTGGCGCAAAATTTCGAAAGGCAAATGGGAGACCCGTTCTCATGGTTAGGCTCTCCCCCGAATAGTTATTACTACGCCTAAAGTTACATATGTTGACTTTTTCCTTTCCTTCGTAGGTTTGCATAAGACCACTAAACTTAGTTCGCTGGACAGGGATGAGGATACGTCCTTAAGCATCGAATCCTCCATTTTAGGACAGGTCGGGGCTTTCGTGGAGGAGAAAAAGAAGAAAAGAAGATCCTCAGGTTCCCTGGATCCCGAGGTGAAGAAAACAAAGAGGGCGGTCACCTGGGCTAGTAAGCCCCAGAAGAATACTAGGATCTAGGGTACCAGACACTGACTTGCTTCACTGGCTCAATTATGAGCTAGAAGAGGACGACATTTTTGTCTCCCATGGATTGACCCATGTCGGGGAGCAGGCGACGACCAAGGAAGGGGGACATGTGGTTGATCCCCTTCCGATTCGAGAGGACGAAGTGGAGATAGCGGTTGTGACCTCCCAAGAAGCCATATCAGATCTAATGGTGACAACTAGTGTGATAGACATCATCGAGATGCCCTACTATACCGAGTCCGTGCTTGAAGAGGCCCAAACGGGTAAGGAAAACTCAAGTGAAGGAGTTCAAGGTAAAGATGACCCTCTCCACTCCGTTTTCGATGGCATGGACATGTCCACATTGGAAAGGGGCTAACGGGTCGAGTAGGATCCTGAGATTGGTGATGCAATTTTGAGTGTCGAGTGTGGACCGCGAGCACAAAAGGATGGTTGTTTTTATAATGTCAGAGGATGCCTGGATCCTGTTTGCTCCGGTAGGTGTAACTAGCTATCTCCGATGCCTGGTAACCGAGTCGAACCTGGCAAAGATGAACAAGGTGGCACTATTTAACCAAAAATAGAATTCGGTATCAAATTCAATATCTAAAGGAAACCGGGTTACTGATGACCAAAATTCACTTCCCCTTCCTAATGATTTTAGAATCAATGGATCAAAGAATGAAAATAAATTGAATACAAAATGAACAATCACTCCCAAAAATTGAGGATTAAAAATTTGGAGAATAAAGCAATGAATTAAAGTATGGATTTCACTAATACTCTTTGCCTCCCTTTACAAATGAAATGTCAGCCCTTATATAGGAGCATACAATTGTAATAGTTCCCTTACTTATTTAGTCTCATTAATGAGATTAATTGTAATAGCTTCCCGTTATCACATGTAATCGTAATGGAAACTTTTATAACTATGGATTGCTTGTAACTATATCGATTTCCCTTTCTTATTTACTTCAGGTTTGTATATCTTTCCATCTTTGCATCCTTTATTCATTTTGATCACGTTTCATTTTTTACAAATGTCATGTTCAGGTCTCTCCTTAATATAACCATGTGGATGTTTCTCCCATGCCCTTTTCTGCCCTCTTTTATTCATTTAATTAAAAATTCCATTTGTCTCTACATCAACATTCCACGTATTTTTCCCCGTCAGCTTTCCAACAGTGAACGTGTTATATTTTTTTCCACCAATACGGATAGTACCCCCTCCCCCACATTCTAAATATTCGGGAAGTGATAAATTCTTATGGCGGTAATTCTTTGCCACTATTTCTCAAGTATCATTTTTTCTTCTTCATAATCGATGCAATATATATCATATTCATTTAATATTTATGCCATGTGGCTTCGTATGATATGATCTATAGTTTCTCAGCACTTTTTAGGGTTTTCTGCAGCTGCATCATTCATGAAATGACGGTTTTATTATGACTCTTCATAATAACTAATTTATTACGACGATTGAATCTCCTTATAAATACTTCATACTTTTTGATTTCTTGAAACCCTCTTCCTTTCGTATCCATTATCTTAATACTTCTTGAAATCCTTTCTTTGTTTTTCATTTATAAAACATGTCTTCATCAACACCACACTTCTGGAAAACTTGTGATCATTGACTAACTTGATCCCTCTATTGCCCCTACTAGAAGTAGGAGAGATGGTAGACTTCGTAGCCTTGGTTCATTATCTACTCATGGTTCCTTCTATCAAGGTGGTTCTGTTAGACCATTTTCTTCTAAGCTTAGGGCTCCTTTGACCTCTATATCCTTTTCTTGAAATTGGGACCTAAATGTAGACGTGCGGCAGCCTACGATTGCTGAGATTGTTCCTTAAGAATTTTCTTTTGTGTCAGATCTTGATATCATGAGAAATCAAGTCTCTTCTATAGCTTCCCTAAACCCTGCTGAACTTTATCCAAGTTTAATCACTCCTAGCCTTGTTTCTTTAGTTCGACGAGAATGCCATTGGAAACCAGATTTTCCAGTCTTAATCCCTGGTGCTAATCAAAGAATCACCTCTTACCATGCTAGTTTTTCTTTTGTTCATACCTACGATTTCACTTTAGGTTTTAAGTGTCCTATTGTTCTAGTGATCATCAAATTTTGACGCTACTTTAATGTGTATCTTAGCCAGATTGTTCCTATCGTGTGGAGGCGGCAGCAAGCCTACATTATTTATCAGATTTGGTCTCCGTTTCGTTTACCTTTTTTCACTTACTACATATTTACTCCCCAAGTTGTTTCCTGAAGGAGTATTTTCCCTCGTGGCTAGAAGTAAAAGAGTGTTAGTTAGCCCTTAAGATGATCGGGATCATGTCTGGTATGCACATTTAGTTGACGCCCTCACAAATGGGTTAGTAGGTGAAGACAACATGCCTTTTCCAGAAAAATAGAACTTTACACGTAAGTTTTTTTTATACCACGAATTCCTTAATGTAATCATATACCCATTTTTTCAATAATTATGGAAGTGTTTGAAGAAATTCCCAACTTCCGTACTTGGGTATAAAAGACATTGATTGTTGATTTTATAGACAAGAGATTATGGAAATTTCTTTCTCAAAAATTTGATTGGAAGATACACGATACCCTTCACCCTCGTAGTTTTTCTTCTTCTTTCACTTGTTCATATGTAAATATTTCATCATCCCCCCCCCCATTTTAGGGTTTTCTATTCGTGGTATCAGTCTCATATCGGTTCTATCAATAAGGCTTTCTATAAGCCTTTCATATGAACAAATTTTAAGCGCTCTTCCTCCAAGAGGAGAACTGGTGAAGCTCGTGGGTTTGATAATGAAGAGGAAGTTGAAGGTTCTTTGGTGAGAAGACCCCGTGTCAGGAGAAGCGTGATCTCGGACGATGAAAACCCTACTTCTTATGATCCTCCCTCGAGTTCAATTCTATTCAAACTTTATTGATGAGCTAGAAAATACCCCTCTGGCAATTTCTGACGAAGATGCAGTTAATCCCTTATCAAGTCTTGTTGAAAGGTTCTTTTCCCATGGCTTTGAGAGTGAAAAAGGCTTCGGGCCTGTTTCTGAAGAGTTTCCTCTTACTTCCCTTCCAGTGTCATCTACTATTAACCCCCATGTCTTTACCATATTCTACTCCAGTTGTTGCCTATGTTTCTGTTTCTCATGTAGAAGCTGAGCCTTCTAGCAGCAAGAGAGAAATGAGAAAAATTGTAATTGAGGTTCCTAAAGGAGGAAATTTATTGAGGAAGTTTTTTCAAGCTGATGTGTGGCAGAAGCCATTGCTAGAACCAGTGGAGAAGCAGAAATTGGAAAGGCATAGTTTATTGAATTTAATGAATGAAATTGTTCATCATTCTCTGAAGGTATAAGTTTACTTACATTTCCTTCCTTTATTTTCCACATCCATAACTCTTTTTCTCCCGCCTCTTTTTTTTGTAGATTAATCTTATTGGTACAGAGCATATGAAAAGAGTCTCTCAAACTGATCATGAGATAATTGAATTGTGTTCCTAGGCTGACTACTAGGAAGAACAATTGGAATGCCTTCAATTGGAAAAGGACGTTCATGTAGAAGAGAAAAGTGATTCGGAATGATAAATGAGAATGACTTCCATTGAGTTAGCGGTTGAAAAATCTTCTTCCGATCAAGTCGATAAGGATAAAGATATACTGAAATCCTCTTTTATTGAACGACTTTCGAAGTCTACTAAAGAGATAAAGAGTTTGAATGAACTCCTTAATCAAAAAGAGGGTTACGCAGGTGAATTGGTTCAAACACTTATCCAAGCTTAGGAATATTACCGTACCTCCACAGATAAAATTCAGTTCTTGGAGAGTTCTCTTGCTCCTTTAAAGATTGCTTATGAAGCCTCGGAGGAAGAAAAGAAAAGTTGAGAGCCGAAATTGATTGGTGGGAGAGAGACTATGAGACCCTCAAGGATAATTTATCACTGGATTTTAGCTGGGCTTTTCTGAACACTCCCCTTGAGTCTTTAACTGAAGCCAGCCAGGAAGGTTTTCACCATGATTCTAAAATTTCTAGGGCTAAATAAGCAATTGATCAAACTCAGCAACGTTAATAATTTTCTACACCTGAAGATGAAGGTTGTAGAGGTGATGGGGATGGGCTTGTTCCTGGCAGGGTGTTGGAAACACGTTCTCAATGCAATATACTAAAACGTGTGTTCTTTTGTATAGGTTTTGATGAATGACAAACGAAGCGAAAATTGATATATGACGAAGTTCAAGAAACAAGCGCACAATTGATATACAACGAGATTCAAGCTCAAGACAAAGTTTTATAAGTTTAATTGAGTCATTCTTAATTGTGATCTTGATCCTACAACTTGACTCGTAACATAGCTTCTCTCATAAAACTATTTTCCAAAATCATGCATATTTAATTTAATGTCAAATGATTTTAAATCATGCATATTTACAGTAGTCAAAATAATTTTTAGGCATGCCTTAAAAATCTGGACTAAGATAATCGATTATGTACTTATGATAATCGATTGTTTTAAGCCAAGACTGCATGACAATCGATTGTGAACTAATGACAATCGATTGTGAGTAAGACAGTGAGCATCAGGTTTTTCAAACCTGCATGACAATCGATTGTGAATTAATGACAATCGATTGTGACTGAGGCAGTGTCCATCAAAGTTTTTCAAAACTCAGAATAATCGATTATGAACTAATGGTAATCGATTATGTTGAGACAGTGTCTTCCAGTGACTTTCAAATTTATTAAATAATCGATTGTTGCATTGGACAATCGATTGTCAAAGAGACAGTGTCTAAAATGTTTTTCAAAGACTGATAAGTAATCGATTGTTGACTTTGTGCAATCGATTGTGAAGCTGACCGTTGTCGTAAAGTTTTCAAATACCGTCAGGTAATCGATTATTGATTCTGTATAATCAACTGTTTTGATTAAAATCCGTAAAAGATTTTTTGAACGTTATTGGGTAATCGATTATTGATTTGGTATAATCGATTGTTTTGATTAAAATCCGGAAAAGATTTTTTGAACGTTGCTGAGTAATCGATTGTTGATTCTGGACAATCGATTGTTTGTGGTAAAATCTGAAAAGGATTTTTTGAACGTTGCCAGTAATCGATTATGGATTGTAAGTAATCGATTATCAAGCGTAAAATCTGGGGTTGAATTTTGATCTGACTGGCAGACAATCGATTGTTGGGGTTTGACAATCGATTGTCAGTGAGTAAAATCAGCAACTCTTAATTGGCAATTAGGCAACGGTAGTGCCAATTTTTTCAACTATAAATACAGCTTCATTTCAGTGTTTTAAACACAACAACATACTACAACTGATCATTACATTGCTATAAGCTTGCATACTTTTGTTTATCATTTTATATTCAATTTCATAAAGCTTTTGAGAGCCATATTCTTGTCCAAAGTTGTTGTGATCTAGAGCTTACTTCTTTTACTCATATCTACTCATTAAGGAGTATTTTGTTTGAGTGTTTAGTGTTTTATACACTTGCAAGAGAATTGTAATTCTCTTGTTGTAAGGAACTTGTGTTTCCTTGGTTGAAGTCTTGGAGTGTTGTATCTCCGAGCAAAGGTGTTAAGTCTTGTGTCCTTAAGTTGTAAAGGTTTGTTGAGCACCCGTAAGCTTAACAAGTTAGTGGAAATTCTCGAGAGAGTCTCTCGGGGACTTGACTAGCCACGTGTTGTGGTGAACCAGAATATATCGGTGCGTTCTTTCCTTTTTGTTTATTTAACGCACTTATTTTTTTCCTGCAAATTTTAATTTCCGCAAGTTTACGCTAAATTTTATTATAACGCTATTCACTCCCCCTCTAGCGTTAAGCGTATTTTCTAACAATTGGTATCAGCGCCCAACTCTCTGAAAACTTAACAGTTTGAGAGAACCATCCATGGCTTCTACTCGTGATTCTTTTGCAGGAATTGATGAAGGACGGTGCTCCACACGACCACCTCTATTCAACGGTACAAATTACACGTACTGGAAAGAGAGGATGAAGATCTTCGTTCAGTCCAACAACTTTCACCTTTGGAAGGTGATAATGAAGGGAAACCAAATTCCAACAAAGAAGGTGGAAAACAAATGGGTTCCCAAGTCCGAGGATGAGTATGACGCGGATGACATCCGAAAGGTTCAAAATAATTCTAAAGCAATTAATTTATTATATTGTGCTGTTAATGCTGACGATTACAGGAAAATATCGTGTTGCACAACGGCAAAGGAGATGTGGGACAAACTAGAAGTTACGTACGAAGGTACGGACCAGGTAAGGGAAGCAAAAATTGATTTCCTAACCCATTCTTATGAATTATTTCACATGAAGGAAGGTGAAAAGGTGGACGAAATGTTTGAGCGATTTTCAATAATCGTAAATGACCTACATGCTCTCAAGAAAACATTCACGGATAGAGAGCTCGTGCGAAAAATTCTTAGAAGTCTCACACCGGCATGGAGATCAAAGGCCGATGCAATTCAAGAATCCGCTGGCGTTTCAAACGTCACCATCGACGCACCAAGAGGTAACCTTAAGACCTATGAATCTACTATTCTTAACCCTTTTGTTGATGATCAAAGGAGGCAAAGAATAGCTCTAAAGGCGAGCACAAGCCAACCGCAAATTGATGAGGAAGGAGACAACGAGTTTGGACTCGTTATCAAAAGATTTCAAAAGTTCATGCGCAAGGAGTATGAACGCAAGGGCAAAAAGCAAGGCGAACAAATCAAGTGCTATGAATGTGGTGAAACCAGGCACATCAAATCAAATTGCCCAAACATCAAAAAGGAGAATAAACCTTTTAAAAAGCAACGTGCATACATTTCTTGGGGAGGCGACTCCGGAGATGAGTCAAGCGAAGGAGAAGAAGACGAAGCAGCAAATCTTTGCCTTATGGCACAAGAAGACAACAAAGATGAGGTATGTCAAATCTCGTCTAAAAACTTCTTTACTCTTGAAGAAATGCGAACTGCTTTTGATGAATTATATACTGAATTTATTAAGGCTTCAAAAACGGTTAAGGGCATAAAAGAAAATGCTTCATTAAAAGAAAAGGATTTTCAAAAACAGCTTTCTTTGAAAGAAAAGGATTTAGAAAAACTGATTTTAGAAAATGAAAAGCTGAAAGAGGAAAACAAGTTTTTTGGAAAAAGAAGCGCCGATAAGCCCGAAAGTTCTACTAAAAATTGTTCTTCTTGCTTGCATCTCAAAAATGAGGTAGATAGACTCAAAGGTACCTTAGATAAGTTTAATTCTTCCCACAAGAATTTGAATGAGGTCCTTGTAAATTTGAAATCAACCAAGCATGGCATAGGATTTAAGAATGAGGTTAAAGAAAAGGTTGAAGCCAAACCCCAACCACCTAAGGCTCAACCTAGGATTAATAAAACAAATGCTTATCCTAGAAATAGCAATCCTAGAACCAATATGCATGCTAGACAAAATGTTGAACATTTTAGGAGACCTAGAAATGACTTACCACCTAGAAATAGTTACCCTAGAAATGATGCATATTTTAGGCCAAATGTTGAACCTTTGAGAAGACCTAGAAATGGCTTTCAACCGAGAAACAATCACTCTAGAAATTCTGCCCATCCTAGAGCTCATAGTAGGAGAAATAATTCTCATGAAATGCAAAATAGTCATAGTGTTCAAAATAGAGTAAGAAATTTTCATCCGTCTAGTTACTATGAACCTAGAAGAATGCATAACCCAAATGTGACTTGTCATTATTGTAGACGTATTGGTCATATTGCTCCTGCATGCTTTACACGTCATAGACATATTACTCAATTGCATCATTATAATATGCCTAACCCCCAAGGGCCCAAGATGGCATGGGTACCTAAAGAACATTAATTTGTTTTGTAGGTGTGCTTGAAGGGATCAAGTGTACTGTGGTACCTTGATAGTGGATGCTCCAAGCATATGACGGGAGATGAATCCAAATTCCTTCAATTAGAGCACAAAGAAGGAGGAAGTGTTATCTTCGGTGATAACAATAAAGGAAAGATCATCGGCATCGGCTCGGTCGGTAAGGATGAAAAATCCTCTATTAAGCATATATTACTTGTTAAAGGATTAAAGCATAATCTCTTGAGCATAAGCCAATTGTGTGACAAGGGAAATCTTGCTTTATTTGATTCGGATGAATGCTTTGTGTTCATACGTAGTGATTTCAAAATTATCCTCCGTAATAAAGGAAAGATCATCGGCATCGGCTCGGTCGGTAAGGATGAAAAATCCTCTATTAAGCATATATTACTTGTTAAAGGATTAAAGCATAATCTCTTGAGCATAAGCCAATTGTGTGACAAGGGAAATCTTGCTTTATTTGATTCGGATGAATGCTTTGTGTTCAGACGTAGTGATTTCAAAATTATCCTCCGTGGTTTTAGAGTGGATAATATTTATATGGTTGATCTTGCTAATTCCTCACCCGGTTATGTTGATTGTCTAATGAGTAAAGAGGATGATACTTGGCTATGGCATCGTAGAGTAGCACATATCAATATGCATCTTTTGAACAAATTGATTTCTCAAAACTTAGTTGTTGGTCTTCCCAATTTAAAATTTGAAGACGACTCTATTTGTGACTCGTGTCAAAAGGGGAAGCAAACAAAAGCATCTTTCAGATCTAAAAACATTGTTTCAACTTCTAGACCATTGCATTTGCTTCATATGGATTTATTTGGTCCCTCTCGCATTGAAAGTCTAGGAAGAAATAGATATGCTTTTGTGATTGTTGATGATTACTCGAGATTTACTTGGACTTTATTTCTTGCCAATAAAAGTGATGCTTTTCAAAATTTTAAATATTTTCTTAAGCGTGTTCAAAATGAGAAAGAAACAACCGTCACTTCAATTAGAAGTGATCATGGGGGAGAGTTTGATCACAATCTCTTTGCGGACTTTTGTGACGAACTCGGAATCGAGCATACCTTTTCCGCTCCACGTACACCACAACAAAATGGGGTGGTGGAAAGGAAAAATAGGTGTCTCGAAGAAATGGCTAGAACCATGCTCGACGAAGCTAAGATACCCAAACATTTTTGGGCGGACGCCGTGAGTACCGCTTGCTATGTTCTAGATAGAGTAGTAATTCGGCCGATACTCATGAAAACCCCCTATGAACTTTATAAGGGTAGAAAACCAAATATTTCCCATTTTAGAGTTTTTGGTTGCAAATGTTTTGTTCATAACAATGGCAAAGACCAATTGGGTAAATTTGATGCTAAGTCGGATGAAGGTATTTTCATTGGATATTCCTCACGTAGTAAAGCATACAGGGTCTTTAATAAAAGAACCCAAATTGTGGAGGAATCCCCTCATGTTGTATTTTCCGAAAATAATGCTCGCTTGGCGAGAAAGGATTCCGGTTTTGATCTTGCAGGTATCTTAGATAGCTTGAAAGACAAAATACAAGAGGAACCACCCAAGGAAAATAAAGATGAAACTGAGGAACAACCAACGGAAGAAGCGCCACAATTGGAAAAAGAAACAAAAGTGCCAAATGAGTGGAGGACGATCAAAGATCACCCTCTTGAACAGGTAATTGGCAACGTTGGAGACAAGGTAAGTACCCGAAACTCTCTCAAAAATACCTTAGAACATACTGCTTTTGTTTCTCAAATTGAACCCAAAACCACCTCAGAAGCAATTGGGGATGAATTTTGGACCTTGGCAATGCAAGAGGAGCTTAACCAATTCGAACGCAATGACGTTTGGGATTTGGTGCCAAGACCCGAAGGTCATACCATAATTGGTACGAAATGGGTTTTTCGCAATAAACTAGATGAAAATGGTATAATCACTAGAAACAAAGCTAGGCTTTTAGCAAAAGGCTATAATCAAGAAGAGGGTATTGACTATGAGGAAACATATGCTCCCGTAGCTAGATTAGAAGCTATTCGCTTATTGCTTGCATTTGCCTCTTCTATGAATTTCAATTTATATCAAATGGATGTGAAAAGTGCTTTTCTAAACGGTTTTATTCAAGAAGAAGTTTATGTTGAACAACCCCCCGGTTTTGAAGATTTTAAATCTCCCGATCATGTTCTCAAACTCAAAAAGGCTCTTTATGGTTTAAAACAAGCTCCCCGAGCTTGGTATGAAAGATTGAGTAAGTTTCTTTTGGAAAATGATTTCATTAGGGGTAAAGTTGACACAACTCTCTTTGTTAAGCATAAAAACAATGATATTTTGTTAGTTCAAATATATGTAGATGGTATTATATTTGGTGCTACTAACAATGTTTTATGCAAGGAATTTTCCGTTTTAATGACAAGCGAATTTGAGATGTCTATGATGGGTGAGTTAACATTCTTTTTGGGATTACAAGTAAAGCAAATGAAAGAAGGTAAAAAATTGCTGAAACGATTTGAGATGAACAATGCAAAAGAAATGGCAACTCCCATGAGCACATCCGATCATCTAGACAAAGATGAGAAAGGTAAGGAAGTCGACACCAAAAAGTATCGAGGTATGATTGGATCTCTTCTTTATCTTACTGCTAGTCGTCCGGACATCATGTTTAGCGTGTGCTTATGCGCTCGTTATCAATCGTGTCCGAAGGAGTCTCACCTTACTGCGGTAAAACGGATTTTAAGGTATCTTGTTGGTACTACAAATGTGGGTCTATGGTACCCCAAAGGCTCTTCATGCCAACTTGTTGGCTACTCCGATTCTGATTTTGCTGGATGCAAATTGGACCGCAAGATCACTAGTGGCACTTGCCATGTGCTCGGTAGCTCTCTCGTTTCTTGGTTTAGCAAGAAACAAGTAAGTGTTGCGTTGTCCACAACCGAGGGTGAATATGTAGCCGCGGGGAGTTGTTGCGCTCAAATCCTATGGATGAAACAACAACTCTTGGACTATGGCCTAAGTCTTGATCATATCCCTCTTAGATGTGATAATACTAGTGCCATATGCTTGACGAAGAACCCCGTTCTTCATTCGCGAACGAAACACATTGAAATTAGACATCATTTTATTTGAGATCACGTTCTCAAAGGCGATGTCGAAATTGAATTTGTTGAAACCAAAAACCAATTGGCAGACATCTTTACAAAGCCTTTAGAGAAAGAGTCCTTCTTCCGAATTCGCAGTGAACTCGGGATTCTTGACTCCACGTTGATCTAAGTCATGCATTGCATTTTTTTTGTTACATGATTTCTAACTTGAGCGTCGGAGACGTCTAATCCTTTTTTGCAGGTATCGCCCTAAAAGTAGGGGGAATTATAAAGCATGATGCGCAAGAATCGAGTCTTCTTCAGAAAAATATGTTTCTGTCATCTAATAATCGATTATCTCGTATCAATAATCGATTGTAATGCTATCATTTGAGCTATTATACTCTCTTTAAATAATCACGCCTTCTTTCCAATAAATAAACAAGGTTTATTTCATCTTTGGCATCTTATTATTATTTTTGCTAATGGCAAAAGGGGGAAGATAACGGGTATGCACTCTCAGTATATATAAGCTTAAATTGAGGGGGAATTCTCAAATTGAGGGGGAACAAATTGCATACTTGTTACATGTATATACTTGTCTTGAATCGTCAATATAAATTGCTTGTCTTGCATATCCCGCTTAATGTTTGCCATTATCAAAAAGGGGGAAATTGTTGGAAACACGTTCTCAATGCAATATACTAAAACGTGTGTTCTTTTGTATAGGTTTTGATGAATGACAAACGAAGCGAAAATTGATATATGACGAAGTTCAAGAAACAAGCGCACAATTGATATACAACGAGATTCAAGCTCAAGACAAAGTTTTATAAGTTTAATTGAGTCATTCTTAATTGTGATCTTGATCCCACAACTTGACTCGTAACATGGCTTCTCTCATAAAACTATTTTCCAAAATCATGCATATTTAATTTAATGTCAAATGATTTTAAATCATGCATATTTACAGTAGTCAAAATAATTTTTAGGCATGCCTTAAAAATCTGGACTAAGATAATCGATTATGTACTTATGATAATCGATTGTTTTAAGCCAAGACTGCATGACAATCGATTGTGAACTAATGACAATCGATTGTGACTGAGGCAGTGTCCATCAAAGTTTTTTAAACTCAGAATAATCGATTATGAACGAATGGTAATCGATTATGTTGAGACAGTGTCTTCCAGTGACTTTCAAATTTATTAAATAATCGATTGTTGCATTGGACAATCGATTGTAAAAGAGACAATGTCTAAAATATTTTTCAAAAACTGATAAGTAATCAATTGTTGACTTTGTGCAATCGATTGTGAAGTTGACCGTTGTCGTAAAGTTTTCAAATACCGTCAGGTAATCGATTATTGATTCTGTATAATCGATTGTTTTGATTAAAATCCGGAAAAGATTTTTTGAACATTATTGGGTAATCGATTATTGATTTGGTATAATCGATTGTTTTGATTAAAATCTGGAAAAATTTTTTTTGAACGTTGCTGAGTAATCGATTGTTGATTCTGGACAATCGATTGTTTGTGGTAAAATCTGGAAAGGATTTTTTGAACGTTGCCAGTAATCGATTATGGATTGTAAGTAATCGATTATCAAGCGTAAAATCTGGGATTGAATTTTGATCTGACTGGCAGACAATCGATTGTTGGGGTTTGACAATCGATTGTCAGTGAGTAAAATCAGCAACTCTTAATTGGTAATTAGGCAACGGTAATGCCAAGATTCAACTATAAATACAGCTTCAGTGTTTTGAACACAACAACATACTACAATTGATCATTACATTGCTATAAGCTTGCATACTTTTGTTTATCATTTTATATTCAATTTCATAAAGCTTTTGAGAGCCATATTCTTGTCCAAAGTTGTTGTGATCTAGAGCTTACTTCTTTTACTCATATCTACTCATTAAGGAGTATTTTGTTTGAGTGTTTAGTGTTTTATACACTTGTAAGAGAATTGTAATTCTCTTGTTGTAAGGAACTTGTGTTTCCTTGGTTGAAGTCTTGGAGTGTTGTATCTCCGAGCAAAGGTGTTAAGGCTTGTGTCCTTAAGTTGTAAAGGTTTGTTGAGCACCCGTAAGCTTAACAAGTTAGTGGAAATTCTCGAGAGAGTCTCTCGGGGACTGGACTAGCCACGTGTTGTGGTGAACCAGAATATATCGGTGCGTTCTTTCCTTTTTGTTTATTTAACGCACTTATTTATTTCCTGCAAATTTTAATTTCCGCAAGTTTACGCTAAATTTTATTATAACGCTATTCACCCCCCTCTAGCGTTAAGCGTATTTTCAAACACAGGGTTGATGTTCAGTTCTGTTCTCCCCAAGTTGATCCCTCTTCTCCCGTTGATGATACTCCTTAGCTTTTATTTTTTGTTGGCTTTTACTTGAAACTCCCCTATGTTGCTTTTTTTTAATTTTAATTTTTTTAACAACTTATTGGAAGGCTTGTTTTGCCTGCCCTTGTCTTTTTGGGGTTCGATGACACAATTATCACCCTTGTCTTTTAGTATTAATATATATAAATAACTTTATTGCTTTTGCCACATTTTATAATTTTTGTACCTTAAATATTTGATCTTTCACTTGCACTTAAAAATACTTTAATAAACCGTGACATCGATATAGATGAGTTTTTATAAAAGAGAGTCCTTTTATACTAACGACACTGATGAAGTTGACGTCATTTTCATATTAGTGCACATATATGAAACATGAAGTAGACATGAAAAGAGAAATAAATTGAGGAAGTTTTATGCTTTAAACTTTCAAATAAATTATGTACATCATTTTCATAACTGTTCATAAACCATAATAGCTTTTATTGTAGAAGGTTTACAAATTCGGGTCTATTTTCCCGCGACTAAATTTATGGCCTTAACCTAGAGCTCGTGGGAATAGCTTGCATCCTTTTTACGAGTTTGAAATCCTTTGAAAACCTTCAAGGATCTCCTAATGTTTTGATCTAGGTTGAAATATGCCATTGGTATACATTTTTCTTCCTTGTGTATCCTTCTATATGTATAGTCCCCCACTAGTGTTGGAGCATTAAAGTATGAAATCTCGAACACTAGATCAAACGGGATCAAACCTTCTATATGTATAGTCCTTTTTGGTCATTTTCTTGTAATAGGTAAATACAAACGGGTCTTGGAGATAATTTTTTAGATGATGACTGTATAACCTTTTTCCATCAGAAAAATTATAACCTAGACCGAAAATAATTCTGTTCTCCGTGTGTTTTTCGGGTTTAATATCATCATTTTGTATGGGCCATCTTTTTGCCTATCATCTAAAATGGTTAGTAAAACTCAAAAGAACAAAAAAAAAAATCGAACTTGTGTGATACCTAATCGTGGGTATTTTCCCAGTCTAGAAGTAATACTTCTTCAAATGGACCAGATTCCAGTTCATTGGTAGTGTGTTTCTATCCATGGTTTGCAACTAGTGTACTCCTTTTCCAGTGACATCTCCAACCCTATAGGGCCTTCCCAAATTGGACTAAACTTTCATGCATTTTCCTATTTCTTTGATCGGACACCTTCTCGAGGACGAAGTCCCCAATCTTAAAATACCTCAAATTGGCTTTCATGTTATAATATCGTTCAATCATCTGTTTTTGAGATGACATTCGAATTAATGCTGCTTCCCTCCTTTCTTCTAATAAATCCAAATTCGTTCGCATCTCTTCCTTATCTGCCGCTTCACTGGCATACGTGTACCTGATACTCGGTTCACCTATCTCTACTGGAATCAAAGCTTCTGCTCCATATACAAGTTAAAATGGAGTCATGCACGTACTAGTTTTTGCTATTTTTTGATAAACCCATAGTACTTCTGGTCATTTGCCTTTTGATTCTTCTAATCTCTTCTTTAAGTTATTGATTATAACTTTATTCGCCGATTCAGCTTGCCAATTGGCCGCAGGGTGATAAGGTGCGGAAGTAATTCGTTTAATCTGCCGACTTTGGAAGAGTTCTATGACTTCCGCGCCTATGAATTGTGGGTCATTATCACATACAATCTCCTTTGAAACTCCAAATCGGCGTACAATATTTCTCCAAATGAATTCATAACTTCTTTCTCTGCCTATTTAAAAGCACCTGCTTCTATCCATTTTGAGAAATAATATGTCAAAACTAACAGAAAATGTACCTTTTCTTTAGCTTAGAATAGGCCATGCCCTATTTCATGAAGGGATAAGGAGAAATAACTTAGTGCAGCAGCTCCTTTAATAGTGACCTCTGACATCTTTTTTTGCGGTTGTATATGTCACTCCTTTAACCTCATCTCCTCCAGTTATGACATTGACTGTTCTTATCGGTGATGGAGGTTTTAGGGGTTTCTATCTATTCTTCATGTATGACTATCTTCCTTTATCACTGAATGGATAAGTAAGATAAATTTCTTTAATAAATGTTTGACCTCTCCTTGCAAAATCCTGCAATATTATGTTCCATGGACATGATCATTATGAAAATCGCACTAGAAATATGGGTTTCTTTTGTTTGTATCCGACCTCATCTCTTTTGGCCATCGCATTTTATCTCTCATACCTCTTAAAACAACCATTAACTCATAGGTACTAACGTTGAAGCTGCAATCGCCCATCCTTGCTTGTGTATCAAAATCATTATTTTGGCATCCCGCTCCTTTTAGAATCTAGATGAAGATCCCGCATCTTTTTGCCTTGACCTTGGCTAAAATAGTGGTCTCCCTTTTAGACAGAGAATCTCATCTGGCATGTCCCATGTATGGCTTGTACCTATTTTTACCGGACTTTTTCTAATTTTGAGCGTCATGAGCCTGGTCTTTCTTCAGCCCTTAGAGGTGCGACCGTATCCTCTTCTATCCACAACTTCGTACTGTATCTATTGTACACATCGTTTCAAGTTTTTGTAGGAAATTCTCGTAAGCTTTCCTTTAATCTCCTCGTGGTTTCTGAACTTTTCTCGTTCAAGTTTCTCGTGAATACCATAGCGTCTTAATTATTAGGTACTCGAGGCAACATCATCTTTTCCCGCTGGAATCTATCTACAAACTCCCTGAGAAATTCTATACTCCCTTATTTAACCTTAAAGATGTCTTCCAACCTCTTTGCAACTTTCTGAGCTCTCGAATTTACTTTTGTAAGTGAATCTGCAAGCTCAATAAGAGAATCAACAGAACTTTCAGGTGAAAGACAATACCACATTAACGCTCACTTTGTGAGTGCTTTACCAAATTTTTTAACCAAAACAAATACGGTTTCCTGTTTGGTTAAATTGTTGCCTTTCACGCTAGTAGCAATCGCAGTCACCTGATCTCGAGGGTCAATTGTTAAATCATATTTGGTAATATTGGGCATTTTAAACTTTTTAGGATTATTAGTGATGCACTTGGCTTCCGGGGTTGTTGTAAATACTTGTCAATATCCATACCTTTGATTACGAGTGGTACGCTAGGTATCTGCTCTATATGATCATTTTGCTCCTCCAACTGTTTCTGCAAAGTTAGCATTAAACTTTGTAAATTAGAATTATTTTGGTATATCTGACCCTCCACCACGAGATTTATTAGGAATTTCTCCACTTCCAGAGTTATCAAGCCTTGAACGCAGGTTCTCAAAAGTTGTTGTGTTATTGTCGGTGGAGTTTGCTCCACATTGGGTAATCCTCTAACAAAATCCTGTACTGAACTATTTATGTGTTCTGCAATCAACTACTTTAGATCATCCTTCCCCATGGTGTGGTCTCCTCTATAGTGAGCATTAGCGTGTGAAGCAGACCTTTCAGGTGAATTCTCACGAGATTGCCGAGGGGATCCTATAGGTGTCCTGCTGTGGTGGAGTTCCAGCTTGTTGGTTCAGCAGATCATTCTCGTTAATGGTTGACATACATGGTTGTTAGATGAAGTTTGGAAAGTGAATAGATTATTAAATTTTCGGTAATAAAACTAATTTTTTTAACCAAATATAGAATTCTCGGTCAAAGTCAATATCTATAAGAAATCGCATTACTGATAACCAAGATTTACTTCACTTTTTCATTATTTTTAGAAGAAATGGATCAAAGAATGAAAATAATTGAATAAGAAATGAACTAATAATCACTCCCAAAAATTAAGGATTAAAGTTTGGAGAATAAAGTAAAAATAATAGTATGAATTTTAGTAATAACTGTTGCCCCATTTTACAAATGAAAAGTCAGCCCTTATAAATAAGCGTACAATTATAATAGTTTTCTTACTTAATAAGATTAATTGTATTGATTTCCTGTTACCACATGTAATCGTAACGGAAACATTTATGACTAGAGATTTCTTGTAACTGTATTGATTAACATTCCTTATTTACTTCGGGTTTATATATCTTTCCGTCTTTGCAGACTTTATTCATTCTGCTCATGTTTCCCTTTTACAACTATCAAGTCTGGTTCTCTTCTCAATATAACCCCGGGGGTGTTTCTCCCATGCCTTTTTCTGCACTCTTTAATTCATCTAATTAAGAATGTCACATGTCCTTAAATCAATGCTCCACGAATATTACCCTGTCAGCTTTCTAACAATCCGTGTCATGTCTTTTTTCCACCTATACAGTCATGTCAAGTCTCTTTAACAAGGCATAGCAGGCGCTGAACCGGGCGAGGTTCTAACACTTTCATACTCCTTCACAAATCCTGCTTATGTTTTCCCTTGATGTCTCTTACTAGTTCCACTATTTTATAGGCTTCCATGATTCATCATGAAATCTTCCTCCAGTACTTCTTGGAAATCAGCCAGCTCAGGTTCGAGCTCAAAGAGCAGGTTCGGATGAAGGACATGTATATGCTTCTTAATGAGCAACAGGGCGAGGCCCTTTAAGACCTCTAATCCGAGCTGGACAAAGTGCAGAATGAGGCCTCGATCCTGAAGCGGGAGCATGCTGGCCTAGTTGAAAAAGTAAATGTCTTTGAAGCTTCACAGGCCCAACAGAAGATTGACCTGATCGACCAGCTCCGAGCCAAGATAAACAAGGATAAGGCCATGGGTATGGAAAGGCAGGATGGACCTGCTTCCCTTGAGGAAGGAAATTGTGAAATTGAAGCTGGCATCGGTTGAGAATCAACTTCTGGTGGCGAAAGACATAGTTGATAAATGGTCTTAGCTGAATGATGATCTTCGAGCATAGTTGAGCTTGGTCATCGCAGAATGGGATGCCAATCGAAAAATAATATGAGACGTTAAAGTTCAAATTGGACACAAACCCCACTAATTCCAAGTAATAAAGGCCCAATATAAGGCCGATGTGGAGGCAGCTAAGACCCTCGTAAAGACAAAGTCCGAATATACGAAGCGGTCGTCCCAAAGAGAGACCCTCAAAGAGATCCACGCTGACGCTTTGACTTACTGGCCGAGATCGAGGAAGCTTAGAAGCTTGAGGCCGAGGCAAAGAAGCTTTACGAGCCTGAGGGTGCCAAAGTCTCCAAGGGACCTCCGACAGTTCTCGCGACGAGTCGAGACCTGGTGAAGACCATGCATAAATTCCTCAGTACCTTTTTTGCTTTCCCTTATTTTTTTTGTTCCTGTTGTGGTCATTTTACTGGGTCTTTGTATAAATATTTTGGAATATATATGAAAATTTTCCCTTTCTAGCAATATCGTGTCTTTACTTAGCATCTTTTATCCGTGTATTGTTTTGGTGCCTTAGCATAGAATCAGATGTAGTTTTAAGGTATACAGTTTTTGAAAGTTTGATCGAAGCCCGACTTTATTGCAACTTTGTTTGCTCGTGGCTTCAAAACCACGGTGTGATCGGAGGTTCCCAAGATGCTTACATATTTTTAGACGATGATTTTTTCGAGGGTAACCTTTTGGTAATTTCTGAGTTATTGTAATGGTCTTACTTTCTGATTACAAACTTCTGACGTCTCCGAGCCATTTGTAAGGCGGTCGTAGCCTTTTATTTTTGGGCACCGTCTTGTAGGTTTGGTTCCTCTGGGATTTATTATCTCGGGCCATCTGAATTTTTGTTGAGCGGCAATTCACGAAAATGGTAGCCTTTTGGCTTGATAGTCCCCAAGCAAGGTAGCCTCTAGACTCAATAGTCCCTTAGTAGAGGTAGCCTGTGGGCTCTAGCATCCGGAATCAAAGAAGAAGAAGAAAAATGCATAATAGCAAGGTGACTTTCTTTCATTTCTTAGTATGTAAAGTATATGATCTAAAGCTCATAAAACTTATATAATGGCTAGAGTGGACTATGTAAGCACAATTCTATGATCTTTTCGTCCTAAGAATAAATCTTAACCACTAAGCCTTAGCTTCTAGCATACAAAGTTTTCTTTTTTCCTTGCTAAAAAACCTTTATCCGAGGGTAATGGCCCCCAGAATTCGACATCGAGCTTGAGAGGGCTCATATAATGTTGGCATTAAGTGAAAGATCATTGACTTCGGCTTGAAATCGATTTTGGAATCTAAGTCGGCACGTTTTACTGTTGTATCATTAAAAACCTTGCCGAAAAATCTGTTTTGGGAAAAAACTAGTTTAAGGGAAAAAGAGTGCAACGCGTGCTTTTAGACCAAATAGCGACATCCATCCTTAGTTGTTTACCTGCAAATGTTAGTCCTATTCATAACTTGATTAAAGAATAATTGAGTTCGTACCATAGAAAGAGTACCGCTTAAGTGTGTCACGATCCAGTTGTTCGGTAGTTGCACACTATTTCCCGTTTCGAGTTTGTACGAGCCTTTGCCAGTAATTCCAATGACTAGATATGGTCCTTCCCAATTTGGACCCAGCTTCCCCTCATTCTAGTTCTAATTGTGTAATGTTACTTTCCTCAACACCAAGTCCTTGATCTTAAAGTGTCGTAGGTTGGCTCTTTGGTTATAGTATCTTTCTATTCGCTGCTTCTGGGCGGCCAACCGGACTGGGACGGCTTCCCGTCTTTCATCCAATGGTTCCAGGCTTGTGATCAAGGCCTCGCCATTCAACTCTTCTGTCGCATATTGGAACCTGAGGCATGGTTCTCTCACTTTGCTGGTATCAAGGTTTTGGCCCCGAAGACCAACAAAAACTGGGTGGCCCCAGTGCTAGACTTCGAGCGAGGTCGTACATTATTCCCACATGTATTTGGGCAGGATTTCTTTCCATTTCCATTTGGCATCGGTCAATCTCTTCTTCAGGTTTAGAAGTATGGTCTTATTTGTTGATTCCTCCTGGCCATTTCCACTAGGGTTATAAGGCGTTGATAGTATCTTTTTGATCTTGTGATCTTCAAAGGACACGATCCTAGGACCTTATTCCGTATACATAGCTATAAATAGTGAGTTATGTTATCATTGTAAGAGGACATGCATTCTCTGAAAAATCGATTCTATAATCTATTCAAAGCTTTGTACAACTTTATCTTCTTACTTTGTGTTCTTATAATTGTTGCGCCCGGAATAATTATTTATACTATTTCATCTTCACATCAAGGCTAAGTGTTACATATTTTTTTAATTTTTTTTTCATTATTTCAAGATTGAATTAATTCACTTGTCTAAAGACCACGTATATTCATATGTACCGTTTAACAGGTAAACAATTAGATAAATGAATTAAAAATATAATAAATAATCAAACCAGACTTAACATTATGGCCAACCTGAACTTCGATTGGGTACTTGTTTCTGTCCTCAGTATGGTCTTTGGTAAGAAGCCGATCAAGAACAAAGAACAAAAGTAAAATAAGGACTTTGCAATAGCTGGAAAGTAGAGAAATGAGTTTGTATTGTAGAGTTTCATCCCTAGTACAATTCTATAAAAAAAAAAAGTAAAAATCCTCCTTTCTTGTTAATTATTGCTCTGTTACCGACAACGGGTGATATCTGTGCCATGATATCCGATTGTCTGCGGCTATAACGGTCCTCTATCAGTCGTGTGCAGCCGTTTGCTATGTTTCTCGAGGTCTTGGAGCTTGTTTTGGATTTGGGGAGTGTTGTCTCATCCGTCCGGGCCTTGATAGAAAGAGTTCTCGGCTTCGATTTCGATTTCGATCTCGTATATTCATACTCTTACTTCGTTTGATCCACCGAAAAATTGAAGTGTGCATTAAACCCGATTTCACCCGTATACAGTAGTATTTTCACAAGACAATGGCTTAATTCTTTGATTGAGGATGACACTAACTCGATTCAAAATTTCTTATGATTAGTTTTAAAGTGTCATTACAACAGTGGATTCAGGATTTTAATATTATGGGTGTTCTATCGTCTTTAACTAAATATTTACACTCTGTGATGGGTGGTTAGTCAATATTTTTGTAATTGGTACTAATTTCCAACATAAATATATACAGTTTCAGAAAATACAATGGGTGCTTCAGCTTCAATGTAGTTCCGCAACTGATTACAACTAGTATTACTTTTTATATTAAGAGTAAAATTAATATAAATTATATTCTAAAACATTGAAGGTGGTGTCGACGTCCAACTCGACGTCTAAAAGTTATACATTTGTGCTTATAAACCTAAGAGAGGGTACCCGCAAACTTATGTATTTTGTATCAACTATATATGGTTTATTAAGTACCTATTTTAGTTCTATACTTTATCATCAAACTATGATAAATTAAAATAAAATAGATGAAAAAATCAACGGTGAATAATAAATTTTCGAGCAATATCCTCTTTTTTTCTCATTCCTTCTAACTAAATGATTAGTCTGATAGGCTGGGGGCCTTAAAGATTTGACTTAGTTCTTGAACGTAGCTGATCTCATCCTCTTTGTACAAATCTCATATTCTCTTTGAATTAGAAGATTGTCAAAAGCTAAAAAAGAAATGCTAATAATTAATCTTTTACAGTTGTTTAATCAAAATTAATAACAAAAAATTACATTGCTTCTATTTAACCTAAATCCTTATGTAAAACTAGAATGCAAAGTTGTAAACTAAGGGAGTGTTTGGTATAACGGAAAATATCTTCCGTGAAAAATATTTTCTTGAAAAACAAGTACTAATCTCATTCACTTTTCGCTATTTGGTATGCAAATTAAGGAAATTAACTTGTCAAGAGTATTCATAAATAAATTAGATATAATAAACATGAAGACATAAACTATCACACCAACAACCTTCCGAACCCATAAATTTCATAAACTTTCAAACCGCTAAACTTTTGAAACCACGAAATTTTGAACCCGTAAACTTCCAAATACACGAACCTCTGAACTCATAATTTTGAAACTTATAAACTTTTGTACCTTTAAACCGATAAATAAAAATATGAAAACTAAAAATATACTTAGTTAATAATTTTTTCGAAGTAGGGGAAGAAAAAAAAAATAGAAATTTGAAATTATACAAAAAAAGGAAAAAATAAAATAAAACTTTTGTGTTTGGGGGGGGGGGGGTTGGTTGGTGGGGGAGGGAAGATGACGGGGTGGGGGATTGGTGAGGTAGAAGAATAAAGAAATAAAAATTTAAAATTGTTAAAAAAAAAAAAAAGAAGAAGTAAGGTTAAAAAAAAAATTTGCGGGAGGGAGGGGAGGGGTAGTAGAGTGGGTGATGACGAAAAAATTGAAATTTGGAGAAAGAATAGCATTTTTTTGAGAGAGGGGTGGGGTGGGTTGCTGAGGGCAAGGAAAGTTGAGAAGGAGTTTTGGAAAATATTTTTCCTTATTTTGATAAGAAAATTTTCTCCGGTTGAAGAAAAATGAGTTTATAAGAAAAATATTTTTTAAAATATTTGAGCCAATCAAACATAAAAAACTTAAAACATTTTATTTTTGAAAAATATTTTATTTTATACCAAACACACCCTAAATCTGGCTACAAATTTTTGTTTGTGAATAGTAATTTTGTAAGCAATGGTTAGATCTATCTAGAAAAAACAGAATAATGGCAAATAAAATGATAGCTCCGATCCCCACTATCACATCAAACAACATGGAAGTTCATATGATTAGAGGTCCTTGTCTTGTACGTTGGTTGCCGCCAAATTATTAAAAGATCATTAGCCACATGTAGGATATATATTTTATTTACCCTTGCTTTTCCATGTCGGATTAATCAACATATTGAAATTTAGAGAAAAGGTAAGGTATTTCAAAACCAAATAGATTAATTGCAGTTCAAGTGCATGTTTTCTTCGTTTTAATTTATGTGAGCTCAATTAGACAAGTATCAGTTTAATATCAAATATATATATTTTGTGTGGTTATAAATCATTACATAAAAGTAAATGGTCTTCAAATAAGAAAAAAAAATTATTTTTTTTGGTACGGACAAAAAAAAAATTCACATTAATTGAAACATATGGAGAAGTAGTTTAGCTATTACCTTATTATCACGTTTTAGGATTCTTTTTTAAATAAAACTGTCTAACAGTTAATGTTATGTATATACCCGACCTAGAGTTACAAATAGTAAAGAACAAATTAATTTGTGACTATAATTCTACGGGTAATTGTATTTATACCTGCTTTTTGGGTCACGTTTTAACTTGTACCTACTTTGCAAAAGAAATTGCTGAAGTAGTAAAGGCAATCACGCAAAATTTCAGCATGCTAGAAATTGCTGAAGTTTTATTCTCAATTTGCTGAAATTTTTATTTGTAATTATTGAACTTAAGCATAGTAGCTGAAGTTTTGTTCTCTATTTGTTATTTTTATTTGTAATTGCACTAAATAAGCTGAAGATTTATTGTCCTGAATTCATTAGTTTTTTCATCAAGTTTTTTTTTAAAAATTTCAGCAGAAGATACTGGAGGTATTTAGTTTATTTATAAATCTTCAGCACTTGAGATAATTTGATAGAAAGTGAGTGGGATGAAACCCAGTTAGAGACAGAAGATAGAATATTAGAGAGAAGAAAGAAGAAGAGAGTAAGAGAGGAGCATGGTTGTTATTTCATTACTTCGTGCATATAATTCTTTACAAGAATACATATAAAGTATTTAACACTAATTAATTTAGCTTAGTGTATAAGTAAATGACTAATATTCCCTTAGGAGTAGATAACTAATATACCCTTAGAAGAGTATCATTTAATTGTCTCAGCACTCCCCCTCAAGCTAGGTAGTGAGAAAATATTAAGAACTCCTAGCTTGGAGCAAAGATACTCATGTTGAACTTTACTAAGGCTTTTGATTAAGATGTCAGCTAGCTGATCCCTTGAAGAAATGTACTTTGTTGTAACCACTCCTTGGACTATTTTTTCTCTTATAAAGTGACAATCGATTTCATTGTGTTTAGTCCTTTCATGATAAACAAGATTTGATGCTATTTTCATAGCAGTTTTACTGTCACTGAAAATTTCAACTGGTGTCTTTACTTCAATACCAATTTCCTTAAGTAGACCCAATAGCCAAGTCAGTTCTGCAACTTTAGCAACAATACTTCTGTACTCGTTTTTGCCGAGCTTCTTGAGACGGTTGTCTGTTTATTTAACTTCTAACAAATTAGCTAAGTTGACATTTTTGTCCATAGGTGTTATAGCTGGCCTTGCAGCAGTTAGACCAGTTTTAGAAATGAGTTCCAATGTGTACTTCCTTTGATGTATTAAGATCCCTTGTTTGGATCTTGCAAATTCAATACCTAGGAAGTATTTTAGTTCACCTAAATCCTTCATCTTAAAGGTTAGTTGTAGAGTCGTTTTTGTGTCTTAAATTAGCTTTACACTATCACATGTAATCAACATGTCATCAACATATGCAAGAACTATTATTGTGCCTTCACTTGTCTTCTTAATAAAGAGAGAATGATCATATTGGCTTTGTTGAAATTGAAAACTTAGTAAGGCTTCTGTTAGTTTGGCATTCCATTGCCTTGGGGCTTGTTTTAGCCCATAAAGGATTTTATGAGTCTACACAGTGGATTTTTGTCCCCCTAACTCTTAAATCCTTGTGGTAATTGCATATATATTTCATTATGTAAATCCCCCTGAAGAAAAGTATTGTATACATCCATTTGATGTATATGCCATTGTTTATCAGCTGCAATAGACAAGACAGTTCTGATAGTCTTCATTTTCACAACTGGTGAGAATGTTTCTTGATGGTCAATGCCTTCTTTTTTATTATACCCTTTTTCCACTAGTCTCGCCTTGAATCTTTCAATTTCTCCTGAGGCCTTGTATTTGATTATATAAATCTACTTACATCATGTAGGACTTTTTCACTCACGTAATGATATTATGTCCCATGTATGATTGGTTTCTAAGGCTTCAATTTCTTCCTTCATTGCATCTACCCACGTGGGGTCTTTAAAAGTTTCAAAATAGTTTGAAGGTTCAGTTGTAGATGAGAAAGCTACTATATATGCTTGGTAAGATAGAGAGACATTATTGAAGTGATGTATTTAGACATAGCATAAGGACCTCATGATGAATGTTTAGAGACAAAAAGTCATTCATCCAAATAGATGGCCTTCTTTCTCTACCATACCTCCTAGTTCCACCTGCTACCACTTGGTTTTGATTCACTAAAGATTCATTTATTTCAGCAACTTCATCTTGATGTTGATTTTCTAGAGATTTAGGAAAGTGTTGAGCATTGATAAGAGGTTGAGACTCATTAGGTTCTATTTGAACCTCATTTATTTGATCCATATCAGTACTATGTACTTCTAGATGTTCAACTACTTCAGATCGAGTGTCCAATGTGGGAGTAGTAGAGGTTCTAATTCCAGGTAGTTGACCTTCAGGAGTACTATATGAATCATATAACGTTGAATCAAGGAACAAAATTTTGAAATATAAGTGGGGTGACTTTTTTTTTAACTTTGAACGGAAATATATCTTCTCTAAAAATCACATCTCTATTGACAAAGAAGCTCATGTCAATGGGATCATAAAATAGATAACCTTTTTTGTGTTTCTGCATATCCCATGTGAATTGCTCGTCTAGTTCTTGTCATTTATCTGTCACATTGTTGAACTATTTTTGTATAACATAGACATCCTAGTACTTTTATGTGATTATATGATGGTCTTCTTCTGTACAACCTCTCATAGGGAGATTGATTGTTGATCACTGTGCTAGACATTCTATTTAAAAGATATACTGCAGTTAACACACAGTGACCCCAAAATTTGATTGGAATCTCTGCCTGAAACCTAATAGCTCTAGTGACTTCTAGTATGTGTCTATGCTTTCTTTCAGCAACTCCATTTTGCCGAGGAGTATCGACACATATCTTTTGATGAAATATGCCTAGCTGTTGAAACAAACTGCCGCAAACAGAGTTGACAAATTCTGTACCATTATCTGTCCTGATCACTCTAATGACCTTATCAAATTGAGTCTTAAGAAAAGTGATGAACTGCTTAACTATAACACACACATTAAACTTTAGTTTAAGTAAGAACACCCAGCACATTCTGGAATAGTCATCAACCACAATCAAAAAATGTTTGTTGCCATCATATGTTGCTATTTTGTAAGGACCCCAAAAGTCCATATGTACTAAGTCAAAGCAAGCAACAATTTTAATACTACTAGCAGAAAAAGGCAATCTTGTTTGTTTTGCACATGGACATACTGCACACTTATTCACTCTGTCAGCTATAAGCTCTATATTTATAGGTAGCAAATGTTTAAGAACTGTAGTAGTTACATGACCAAACCTTTAATGCAACAGTTCAATATCTTCTGACTGAACTATTTCACCTTGAACATTCTTCTTTTTAACTACCAAAGAGACATCTGAGCAACTTCCAGGTGTTTGACTATCAAGTATGTAAACACCATTATCTTCCTTACCAATCTCCTTCACCTTCCCATTAAAGAGTTCCTGAAAAATGAAGAAGTCAAGAAAGAAGGTAGCTGAACACCTTAGCTCCTTGGTCAATTTAGAAACTGATAACAAATTAAACTTGAATTGAGGCAGATGAAACACATTAGTAATGATATTTTTGTTAGGTAATTTGCCGGCTCATATATGTGTCACACATAAAATGTCACCATTAGGCATATAGACTTTCTTTGGAATTTCAGGTTGAACCACAAAAGAATTTTCTAAAAGTTTTTGGTCAGCTACCATATAATTTGTAGCTCTCTTATCAACTATCCATTCTTTCTTACTATCCTCTGAAGCTAATAAAGTTGTATTTGTACCTGCTATATTTTCTGCAGATGAAGATGTATTATTGCTAACAGGTGAGGATTTTTATTGAGTAAATGCAGAATCTGATCATATTATTCTTTTGTAAATGGAGACACTCCAAGTTGAGATAGCTAAGTCATTATATTCTTCTGCCCTTGTCTTGCAGTTTGGTTTCCTCCAATTATATTAGGATTGCCAGCAGTCATATTATTTGTCACTATACCATTCGGTGGAACACCTTCCCCAAATACATTGTTGGCTGCACCATTTCCTGCCCCCCTCCCCCCCCCCCCCCTTTCTCTTTTTTGACTTAAAATTAGGTGGATATCCCACTATCTTATAACAATTCTCTTTACTGTGCCCCTTCATCTTAGAAAAGTAACATGAGATGTTGTAATTTTTCTATATATTTGGTTAACCACAGCAATTATAGTATATAATGCAGCATCATAATTCCCTATAATCGTATTAGAATTAGCTCCTAACACCCCTGATGTAGCAACTATAGCCTTTTGACTTTCATCACTAACTATTATAGCATATACATGATTCATATTTGGTACATGTTTTCTCATAAGCATCTGGCTTCCAGCTTGTGCATAAGAATGGATTAGACCCATTAGAAATTGGTATAACCTCAATTGTTGCAGATAGATCACAAATTCCCTTGACTTTGCACAATCACAACCTGGGGCAGGAACCAACGACTCAAATTCTTCCCACAAATCATTTCAGTCGTGAATAATAGACCGATACAGATGATGTTCCTTGGGTCAAGGTTGCAATTTCTTTATGCAGTTTGAAAGTTCTTGACTCATCAACCTTGTTAAATCTTTCAGCCATGTCTTCCCAGACTGCTTGTGCGCTTGACGCATACATTATCCCCCTAAGTAGACCTTTACCGACAGAATTCATAATCCAAGAAAGGACTATTGCATTCACCCTTTCAGAGTGATTCCTCATGAATTTAGGAAGTGATTCTTTCTTGCATGTACCATCTACCATCCCCAATTTGTTTCTACCTAATAAAGTTACACACATATACCTGAACCAGATGGAGTAATTTTCAATATCTGTCAACTGGAACAAAATGATTTGTGTGCCACTAACATCATCTGGAGAAAGAAACAGAGGATGGTTGTAATCGATTCCTGCAATTCCAACATTTTCTGTGTTTGAAACTCCATTCGGATTGAACCCATTTCAGTTCAAGAAAGTAAAACCCAAGAATTTTAGAATTTCAAGTTTAGCAGTATGCAATTTTAACAAACAATATATGCCAATTCTTCTACTAGAATATCTAGCGAGATTGGCTCTGATACCATGAGATAATTTGATAGAAAATGAGTGGGATGAAACCCAGCTAGAGACAGAAGATAGAATATTAGAGAGAAGAAAGAAGTAGAGAGTAAGAGAGGAGCATTTATGTTATTTCATTACTTCGTGCACATCACCTCTTTACAAAAATATATATAAAGTATTTAACACTAACTGATTTAGCTTAGTGTATAAGTAAATGACTAATATGCCATTAGGAGTAAATAACTAATATACCCTTGGGAGAGTATCATTTAATTGTCTCAACGGCACTAAATAAGCTGAAATTATTTTTTGTCCTGGATAAGCTTTTTCAAAAACTTTAGCAAAAGATGCTGAAGTTATTTACTCCCTCTGTTTTATAAAAAGTGAGGTACTTTACATTTTAGTCTGTTCCGAAATAAATGACACATTTCTAAATTTGAAAATAATTCAACTTTAGACTTTTCATTTTACCTTTTATTCCCTTAATGAGAAGCTTTTCTAGCCACACAAATGACATGGCCCCACAAAGTTTTTACCCCTTAATAAGTATTCTTTTTTTCTTAAATTCCGTGCCGAGTCAAACTACCTCACTTATTATGAAACGGAGGGAGTAGTTCATTAGTAAAAACTGTATCACTAAATAAGCTGAAGTTTTTTTGTCCTGTATTCATTAGTTTTGTCATAAAGCTTGTTCAAAAACTTCAGCAGAAGATGCTGAAATTATTTAGTTCATTTTAAAAAACTTCAGCACTAAATAAGTTGAAGTTTTTTTTTATCCTGGATTCATTAATTTTGTTATAATCTGACTATTATAGAATAATCAGATTGCCAACAGTATTTAAATCATAAAATTTTGAAAATAAATAAACGTGAAAAGAACATAATTATCATGAAAAGAATCACTAAGTGTGACCTTTAACTTCCCCGTACGTGGAAATATTCACAAATTATTGTCTACTAATTTACGTAATTATTTATAATTTATTTTTAAATAATCTGATAAACATGCTTATGGCAATCATCTCATAAACTAAAGTTTCATAGCAGCACCAACATCACCAGAAGAAGAAGAAGAAGAAGAAGAAGAAGAAGAAGAAGAAGAAGAAGAAGAAGACGGAGAAAGAGGTTGAAATTGTTTAAAAAATGGGTACAAGTTAAAATTTTAAAAAAAAATGAGCATAATTTATACAGGAGCGACCAAATAGGACGTCCCGTACAATTTTTACATAATTTTATGTGACTTTACAATACCCAAAAGACCTATATATATTATTTGCCATGAGAGGTAGATAGGATTTGAATTCAATAGGTTGGAGCATATAAGGTTCGTAGACAGAACTCATTTCGCTTTTGGGAATATGATTACAGAATTTAATACTTTACAATTTTAGTAATTTTTTCACACGTACAAGGGCAGAGCTTGGGGGACGCTCAGCAAAGGGAATATAATCTATTGATCGAATTCGAGAATAGGAATTTTCAAATTTGTGAGATAAAGAATGAACATGGTTATGCTCTTTTTCAATAAATACTTACTTCACATCTTGTCTTTATTGAAAATAGGGTTCATCTGGATCTGCCTTACACTGCTTATAAGGTAAAAAAATTATGTGTATATATTAAACTTTGAACTCTCTTGGCTTCTTCGCATTTCTACTCTATTTATATTTTGAACAGTCGACACTGTATATTTCTTCTTTGTGGTTTAAGGCACAATCAACCTAACCAATCGTGATCAGGAATACGAAGGAGAAATATCTATGTAAAAAGCATACCCCTTTAAGCAGCAAGCCCATTTCTTGTAGTATATTTTTGTTTTATTAATCTTGTGATCAAAATTTCAATAATTGCAACCGAAATTGACTGAACTACATGTTCTTGGTCTTTTTTCCTTATAGGTCTATAGCTAGATTATATATTACTTTAGAGTAATCAACAAACGTCACCCACAAATGTAGGAATATGCGTGCTTTACTTCCATTAAATCAAGTGCGACAATGGTTTACTTTTAATTTCATCATAATGCCACGTTCAATAAAACTCTTTTTAGCATAATAAATATTTTTATCTGGTTGTATTAACGCTGCAAAAATAATGAGATTGATCGAAATAGGAGACACGAGACCAACAAGGAGACAAGTTAAAAATCTATTGCCCTTGGACATAGGAACGGTGTCTGAGACTTTATTTCTTTGTATGTCCTCATGCATGGTATCTCCCTTTTCTACTCCAAACTTAATCTAAGAATTGGTTAGGTTTCCTAGATTCGTAATTGCAAATTATTGTGTCCCTTAGGTCGCACCTTGGTTGGTCTCTATTTTGTCATTTAATTTAGTTTCTTTGCTCATAGAGTCCTACAATTTGTCGCGTAATAAAGTTAACCCTACAAAATTTTCTCATCACCAGCCAAAATTTTCTCTATATTCCTTTGCTTAACACCCCCCACCCCCACCCCCTCCCCCCATGCAGAAGGTGAGCGGAGCAACTTGGAACTTAAGTTACATAACATTGACCAATTCCACTTTTCGACAAGATAAAAGCCTATTCTAATTATACAAAAGTAAAAGGACTGAACGAGTTGGATTACATACACAATAAACAATTAAGTCCTTAACTATGTTATGAGGATGTGAGTTAGGCATTTGCTCAAGTGGCAGTGTAGTTTTTATATATATATATATATATATATATATATATATATATATATATATATATATATATATATATATATATATATATATATATATATATATATATATATATATATATATATATATATATATATATATATATAAAGAGGATAATGTTAATTAAGTCATGTGTTGGAGTAGTTTGCATCTTTGTCTTGTTCTTGTTCACAGAGGCACGTAATCTATAGCGGGATCAGAGCAAATCTATGGTTCTTGGGTGAAAATATACGATCCAGACTTTAATCACTTTCTTTCTTTGTACTGGTTCACTGTATGTTCTGTTCTCATTCAATTAATGAATAATCACTCCATCAATTACTACCTACATTATGTCTTCTCGTATTTATTTGTGCATACTTTCATTTTGTGAATTGCAGTTTTGCTTTCCCGGGATCTCCTATAGGGAAAATAGGAAACTCAAAAGAAAAGCAAGCAGCTCGATTAGTGAGTGAAATGTTCAGAATAATTTGTTAGACTTAAGTGTTTCACATCTCTAATAGTTTTGATCGTAAATGTTTATTAAAAATTTAATTAAGTTAAAGAATAGTAACCCTCGAAATCACCGAATGGACTTATATATGTAGTCATCCCATATAAATAAATATCCACTTATCTAGATTGTTTTGAGAGATGGGGGACTGAAAAGTTCCCATACAGGTATAAAATAAATATGTAATTAAGAAATTAGTCAGCGGAAAAATGTACAAAAAGAAAGTTCCATAAAAATTCAAGCACCGAAAATCAAACATAGGAGAAGACTTTAAGACAAAAAGAAAGACAACACACGTAACACAACATATAAGTGAGGGGTGCTTATCGGGTTATTGATCCGGTCGTTATTTATGTCTAACGGTTTGGTTTATTGGTTATTCCCTCCATTTCGTACTAAATTAGTTACTTTTTTTTAGTCTGTCCCAAAATAAATGACATATTTTTAAATTTGGAAATAATTCAACTTTAAACTTTTTATTTTATAATTTTTGTCCTTAATGAGAAGTTTTTATAGTCACACAAATGATATGGCCCCACAAATTTTTTGTCCCTTACACTTTTAAGACCACAAGTTTCAAAAGTCTTTTTTTTTAAACTTCGTGTCGAGTCAAACTACCCCAAGTAATATGAAATGAAGACAATAATATCATTTTATAAATATAAAAATCTGCTAGCTATCCAATAAGATATCGAACGGATTAGTATTGAATTAATAATTAGCGAACGGTTATCAAATGATTTATAGACTAACCAAATAGACAATGTAAAAGAAATAGAGAACTAAAAAATTTATCATTTTCCCACCGTAATCATGTGCTAGATTATAAAGGCGGGCGACAACTTCTTTTTTGCCTCACTCTTTGATTTATTTTGGCAATTACAACTAGCTTAACCATAAGAAACTAAGCATTATTTCAACGAATCTTGTAATTGTGTCTGCTCCTTATTAGCTAGTAAGTCCAGCTATCCAAAAACAAATCGAGGAGGAAGTCCTTGATATGTTTCTGCTATCTCTCTTTCCACTTAAACCAACTCTGGGTGAATATAGTTGAATTGAATTTGAAGTGAATTCAGAATCCATTACATTTTCTAGGTCAAAAATACCGCACAGTTGCTATTGAGATTTGATAAATTAGGGGTTTAGATTTTTGGATTTCAAAAATTACTTTAGATACATGGGGTAAAAATATAAATGTATAAAATTATAATAGGTATGATGTATCTGATAAGAAAATTGGGTAATGCGCTCTCGAATCATTAAGCTGTAAAATTTTAATTTGTTCATTAACGGTTACCCTAATAATCCGATACTAATTTTTCGATTTAATTAATGATTACGGTTCGATCTTGAACCGCTCTAAGTGACATACCCTCATACGAGACAGAACAAGAGTTTTTATTAATCCAAAATGAGTAAATATAGGAAAAAGTCAAGAGGATCAACTCTATAATTTACCAGTTTACGCGTGGTAACTTTCTGATGATATAAGGATGTCTCCGCCATTGCCTCCAATTAAACAATATACTATAAAAACAGATATTAAAATTGAAGTTTGTTGCAAGTAAGCTTATAATTGAAGAGATTCTTAAATTAATTAAACTTTGTACATAAAGGCAAACAACAATAACTCAGTATAATCTTATTTAGTGGGGTCTGGAAAGGTTAATGTGTATGCAGACTTTATCCCTACCCTTAGGTAGAAAGGCTGTTTCCAAATAGACCCCCGATATTCTTTATTCGAAAACTTCTCACCTTGCTCTTGGAGATGCTCGAACTCACAACCTTTCGATTGAAAGTGGGGTTACTTACCATCAGAGCAACTCCTCTTATTTACCGTTAAGTCAAACAAAACTAAAGAAATTGTATGAAGCAGCTAGGTGGCATTAGACATGAGGAAGTAGGCTGCCGTTCTGATGCTTAGGACTGAAAAGGCTGCTGCAGCTAAAAAGAGATTTAAGTAGGCAATGACGTAAACAAATCTATGGTGTTCTGTAAAGCGAATGGAAATCAACATTGGAGCTATTCAGCGCCGCTATAATATTCAATTTGCTGTTCATATCACGAGCACCAATAAAATGACGTTCAACGTACTCTACTTCAAAAATGCCGTCCTCTTTCACTCGCAAATATAAAATTGACTGCCAAAAGCATAGAAAATATTCTTTTTGTTATGAAATAATGAACTTAACAGTAAAAATAAGTATGGAGAGAAATTAATATATTTTTTGTATTTAAATTAATGTACATACTAAATTGAAAATTTTTTTATTTATGAAAAAAAAAGTTATTGTGTAAATTATGGTATAAGTTGCTAGTATATCAAATATAAATAATTTTATACTGAGAGTAATGTTTATCCATAATGGAGTTGAAAGGATAAACTTATTGTACCTGGTATAAATAATCTTTTTACCAGGGATAATGTTTATTCATAATCGGATACAGAAGTGATAAGCTTCTTCAGGAACTTATTTTCAATAGCGTAAAATGCAACAACATATTTACGGCGGAATCACATATGGATAAGCTTCTTTAGAAAGCTTCTTTACAATCGAATACCAAATGAATATCCATAATATAATATATTTATAACACTCTCCCTTGGTTGTTCATTAAAAGATAATGTGTCTCATTAAAACCTTACAGGAAAAAATCATGTGGAAAAAATCCTTATGAAGGAAAAAAGAATACACATATTTAGTAATACTCATTGTTATGTACCTCATTAAAAACCTTATAAGGAAACCTCATGGGAAAAATCTTAGTAAGGAAAAAACGTGCAATGCGTATTTTACTTCCCCTGATGAAGACCTTGTTTCAAATATTTGATTCTCTACATTCCAATCTTGTATACCATCTTCTCAAAAGTTGACGTTGGGATATATTTAGTGAATAAATCTGCTGGATTATCACTTGAACAGATTTGTTGCACATCCATGTCACCATTTTTCGGAAGGTCGTGTGTGTAGACTAATTTTGATGGAGTGTACTTCGTTCTGTCTCTTTTTGTAAATCCTCCTTCAATTGGCTTTGCACGCAGTATTATCTTCATATAAAATTCTGGGTCTTTTATCATATCTCAAACCATATTTTTCTTGAATAAAATAAATTATTGATCTCAACCATACAAATTTTCTACTTGCATCATGAATAGCTATTATCTCAGCATGATTTGAAAAAGTAGTAACAATAGATTGCTTTGTGGAGTGCCATGATATGACAGTATCTCCATATGTAAACACGTACCCAATTTTAAATCGAGCTTTATGGGAATAGATAAATAACCTGCATCTGCATAACGATCAAGATCTGCATTATCTTTGTTAGCTTAAAACAAAATCATATCAAGAGTTCCCTTTAAATATGCAATATATGCTTAATCTCATTCTAATATTTTCATGTAGGAAAAGAACTACATCTTGCTAGTAAATTAACATAAAACGCTATGCCAGACCTTGTAGCATTAGCAAGATACATTAGTGCACTAATTGTACATAGGGTACTTCGGGAACAAGGAGTTCCTCATCCTCTTCTGGAGATTTGAACAACATATCCTTATTCACTTCAAGTGATCGAACAACCATTAGTTTACTCAATGGATGCGCTTTATCCATGTAAAAGCATTTTAAGATCCTTTCTGTATATGCAAATTGATGGATAAAGATCACGTCTACAAAATGTTCAATTTGCATACCAAGACAAAGTTTTGTCTTTCCAAGATCTTTCATCTCAAATTCTTTCATAAGATATTCAATTGCCTTTTGGAGCTCTTCTGGAATTCCAACAAGATTTATGTCATCAATATAAACAGCAAGTATAATAAATTCTGACATTATTTTCTTTATAAAAATGCACGGACAAATAACATTATTTATATAACCTTCTTTCAGCAAATATTCACTAAGTCGATTATACCACATGCGCCCAGACGGTTTTAAACCGTACAAATATCTTTGTAATCTAATTAAATTCATTTCCTGAGATTTTGAATTCGCTTCAGACATTTTAAATCCTTCAGGGATTTTCATATAAATTTCATTATCTAGTGAACCGTACAGATAAGTTGTAACTATATCCATTAGATGTATTTCAAGCTTTTCATGTAGTGGTGAACTGTTGTATCTTTCAAATTCATTTTTATCATTCCTTTTTCGCATAAAAATTCATTCATGGCCAACTGGTTTTATACCAGCAGGCGTTTGGACTACTGGTCCAAAGACCTCGCTGTTAGAAACTGACTTTAATTCCGATTGAATTGCCTCTTGATTTGTCGACATTCTTCGACAGATCGAGGTTCAAGATCCTCACTATTTCGCATAATATCAAATGCAACATTATATGCAAAATATTATCCACTACTCACATGAGCTTTGGGTTCATTGATTTCTTCAGAAATCTCAGAATTAATAAGATTTTAGGTCCCTTTGGGAGATCCCTTCATAGTATCATTTTAATCATTTGTCGATTTTTTTTCCGAGGATGTTGATCCTTAGAACCCAAATACCTACTACACTCCAGGCGTGCTTTAGGTTCACTAGCTCTCGTGCTAGTAGATGGTTCTATTGGAACATCAATTCGGATAGGCACATTATCTGCAGGGATATGTGACTTAGTTATCCTTTTCAAATCATTAAATACGCCTGGTATTTAATTGGCTATATTTTGTAAATGGATGATCTTCTGGACCTCTTGATTGCATATAGGGATATGTGGATCAAAGTGAGATAATGATGAAACTTCCAACACAATTTCTCTTTTGATTTCCTTTTTCTCTCCTCTTAATTGTGGGAAATTTGTTTCATCATGTCGACAATCTGCAAATCGAGAAGTAAATAAATCTCATGTCAATGGTTCAAGATAGCGAATAATAGAGGGTGTTTAAAACCCAACATATATTCCTATCCTTCTCTATGGTCACATCTTACTGCGTTGTGGTGGTGCTATTAATATATATATACATCTTATCCGAAAATTCGTAGATGGGTAATATTTGATTCATTACCAAAAACTAATTGTGAGCATGTAATTTTGCCCTACATGAATTATTCCTACAAACTCGAACAAAACTCATTTCTGTCATGTGTTTGCGATTTTGTGGATTTTGTGATAGTTTTCATTAATTGTTTGCATTTTGTTTCGTGTATATTTATTTTATCTTAATTAATAGAAAATACAAAATATGTGGCATATGAATTTAGGAGTTAATCGTGCATTTTAAGAATTATTAAGTAATTGGTGCATTTTGTAAAAAGGCAAATTCAAAAAAAAAGTTTAATTTGCATTCTAATTCTAATTTTTATTTTTAGGTGATTTCTTTTTTTTAATTTGCTTTGACTATTTGTGATAATTATTACTTATGATTAATTAGCATTTTATGAGATTCATTGTTCTAATTTAGGTTTTTTAGTTTAATTGTGAAATGAAAACATATAATAATAAAAATGAAAGAAAAAGAAGAAAACAAAACAACAAAATCAAATCTGCTAAAATCTGGGCCATTTTTGCTTATTATCTAGTCCAAATGGACCAACAGTCCCGCCCAAATGACGCCCAAGCCCAGTCCGGTCCAGCGGACGCCCCAAAGCAGCGTCATTTGTACGAATAAATCCTGCCCGTCGATGATCTTTGATCCTGCGGTTAGGAACTGAGGTTCATGTGATATAATAATATCGAATAGCCTCCCCGATCCCTCAATCGTCCCCCATTCTCTCCTTATAACGCCTCCCCTTCTCCACTGTCCTCCGTCGTCTGTCGCTGGCCAGAAATCGTCTCTGCCGGCAACCGGTTACCAAACAACCCAAAAAATACACCATAGCACCCCTTCCCCCTCCTCTTTCCAAATCTGACCCCCATTTTTCTCAAATCCCCACCAATCGCCTTGAATGTTCAGTTGAAGAGCCGGTTTCTCCGCCGTGTGGGGCGTCGCCGATGGTCAAATGATCTCAAATTAACACCCAAAGACCCCCTGACTTTCCCTCATCCTAAATCCGTGTTCTGTTCCTTTCAAATAACCCCATAATTGGTCGAATATCATCTCAAAGATCTGACCTAGCCAATGCACGAAGATGCCCAAAATTCAGTACATGTTTTTTTTAAAAAAAAAGGTAAGTATTCTATTTTTTTACTGTTGGTTGTTCATTTTATTTGCTTCATCTATTCTCCGTTGAATTGTTTAGTTTTGGGTTTAAATAATTGAGGAATCAGTTATTTGGCTTTGAAAATCTAATTAAGTTAATTAGGATTTTTTTAGTTAATAAATATTATGCCTTTGAATAAGATTCAATTCGAATGTAGTCAAGTAGTGCCACAGTTTTGTTTGAATAAATGACTCAGGGTTAATCGAATCTCATCTTGTTCCAGCAGTCATGGTTGCATGAATGTCATCTACACCCCTTAAAGGTCCAGTGGTCTATTATTCGATTTAGGATTGAGCTCGTATAAATCATCCCTTGGAAAATCGCACTAGTATATGTGTATAGTTCATGAACAGTTCTGATGTTTGGCATTGACTGATAAGATTTGTAGCATTTGAGATTTTTCTTGCCTGAATTCATGTGAAATTTCAGAATATGAGCTGTCGAAGGGTCGAAAGTAATTTGTAAGACATCTCAGGGGTAGTTTAGGAACTCTAGGTCAAAGAATCTTTTTATAACTGATTTCGGAAGTCTCTAGTAGGGGTTTTAGGAAAATTTTAGTTTTTTGGGTGGTTTAACTTGGGTGACAAGTCAAATCTAAGGTCACCTAAGCTAAAATGAAGATTCAAAAAGGGGTAAATAAAAAAAACTGAAATCTGAAGCTTGCCCTATGGGAGAGCCTATATAAACCAGCATTCTTGCCTTCAAGGCAAGAAAAAAAGGGGCTGAAGAATAAAAACAAATCCAAAAGAGGATGTTACTGTTTCATTCAGATTTGAGCTCTAAACTTTGAAAATTTTGATCTCTAAATCAATTTTGGTTTCCTTTTCCTGTCATGGTTTAAAAGTTAACTAGTGAGCTCATATTTGGGTATAGTTCGAGTTATCTGGTTGTTTGGTATTGGTATTAGTTGTTCGAACTGCATCTCCGTGGTATTTTGAAATTTTGAATCTACTGTTCCATTAATTTGGAGTCCATTTAGTGATATCATCACTAAATCTGGGGCTATCTGTTGCTGCTTTTCATGCTCTGCTGAAGTTTAATTTCTCATCCTTCCTTGTGCACTTATTCTTTCTATTTTAGGTATTCTTCTATCTCTGATGATCTGTGAAGAGTTTGAATCATTAATTGTAATCGAATTTCTGAAAGAGTGATATATTATTCATGTTTTCTCATGTTTAATTACTGGTAGATGTGTTAGTTTGAATTTTAGATTGTGTAGTAGCAATAGTCGAGATTTAAATAACGGGAACATTCCATTATTTGTACTTAACTGGACTGCTGGACTTTTAGACTTGCTTGACTGCTATTTGAGTGTCTAAATGTTTGTGTGAGAAGTTGAATGCATATGATCAATTAATTGTCTTTTTGTTCATAAGCACTTGGTATTACTGAACCATGACAGTAGGGAATTCCAGATGCATGTTAGATGGCATGTTGGTTTGGAATTTCATTGATTCAACAAGCTTAAACATAGTTGTTAAATTTCAGGTCAAATATATTAGTCATAAATATGCCTCTGCATCGAATAATGTATGTCAAAATTGAAATTAAAGCTGATTTGCTTTTGGATTGAATAAATCTATGTCTGTCATGTGTTTAAAATGGTTCCAAATAGGTCAAGACCCGTACATTAGCACTTGGTTTTTATAATTAGGTTCTGTGATCCTTTGGCTCAAATCACGAACTGTAAATATACAATCAATTACAATGTCCTTCTTTGGATTAATTCCTTCTTTTATATAATTGTTTACACTTGATTCCACATTTTTTTTCTTGGTTGGGCCTCTCTAGTGGAGTTGGGTTTTTGTCGAGCCCAGGATGGTTCTAGCCTAGTGTGACCATCTTCAGTGGTCATAGGTCTCAACCATAAACGCTTCAAGTGGATTGGGCTCTTATTGGACCCAGGGTTAAGATAGCGATGGGTCCATTACCAACTAATATCGAGTTTGGGCTTTTCAAATTAAGTAGTGTATTCGAATTAAGGGGCTCTCCTCTTGTTTAGGTGTAGACTAGAGTTTGGGGGTCCAAATTTCTTAAGTAATAGCTTATTAATAATGTTGATTAATTAATTAGGATTTCTAAAGACAATTCTTAGTAGAGAACAGTAGTATCTTTAGGTTGGCCTTTTAGTAATTTAGTAGGCTAGATAAAAAATAATATTTCGTAGAATATCATTTACGGCCGTTTGAAATACTAGTTTGATTGCCTATACGTACGCGTAACACAATTACACTTCTAAAAATAAAACCGGAGTATGCGTTTGCGCAACTTTGGCCCAAACACTTTAAATACTAATTGAGTGTTATTAATTGTGGACACCTTCGCGTTACATGATTTTTGACGCGCCAAACAGGCGGGTATACGTACGCGTAGCCCGTTTCAAGATAATTTTCTAATTAAAAGCGGTGAAAGAAGAAAAAGCACATAGGTGTAAAATCAGTAATTAAATAATTTAACAAGCCAAGTAGGATCAAAGCGACCGTGCTAGAACCACGGAACCCGAAAATGCCTAACACATTCTCCCGGGTTAATAGAACTCCTTACTCAAATTTCTGGTTCGCGGACTATTAAACAGAGTCATTCTTTTCCTCGATTCGGGATTCTAAACCGGTGACATGGGACACCATAAATCTCCCAAGTAGCAATTCTTATTTTTAATAAAGTAAATCCTGTTTCGATTGTCTTATAATTGAAAAAATTCCTTTTCTACGCCCTTTTGCGGGATGTAGTAGCAAAAATGAGGTATGACACTAATTATGACGGAGAATTTTTATTATAATATTTCGGTCTGAGACGAATAAGTGATACTGAATGCAAGATAGCATGATCCCAAATAGTAGTGGGTAATTTTGTTTTCATATGTAATGGTCTTGCTATCAATTGTAGGCGTCTAATAAATGACTCTACAAGGCCATTTTGAGTATGAACATAAATTACAGGATGTTCAACTTTTAACCCAACTAATAGAAAATAATCATAAAAAGCTTTGAGATGAGAATTCTCCAGCATTATCAAGGAGAATAGCATTTATAGGATAATCTGGGAATTGTGCCCCTACTCGAATTATTTGGGCTAATAGCTTTGCAAACGCCAAGTTGCGAGATGATAGAAGGCACACACGAGACCATCTTGAAGATGCATCTATTAAGACCATAAAATATCTAAACAACCCACTTGGTGGGTGAATAGGACCACATATATCCCCATATATACGCTCTAATAAGGCAGGGGATTCAATTCCAACCTTCATTCTTGATGGTCTAGTGATCATTTTTCCTTGATAACAAGCATCACAAGAAAATTCGTCATTTGTAAGGATCTTCAAGTTCTTCAATGGATGCCCATATGAATTTTCACTAATTTATATCATCATTATTGATCCAGGATGGATCAAACGGCTATGCCAAAGCACAAAAGTATTTGAATCCATAAACTTCTGCTTTACGATAGAGCGTTCTTCGACTGTACTAATTTTTGAATAGTATAAGCCAGAAGATAAAGTTAGTAACTTTTCTACAATGCATTTCTGGCTAGAAATATTCGTTGTAATACAAAGATATTCCATGTTCATTTCATCTATTTTCTCAACATGATACCTATTTCGGAAAATATCTATAAAACTCAACAAGTTTCTTCAGTACTTGGAGGAGAACAATGCATTGTCTATAATAAGTTTTGTTCCCTTAGACATAGATATAATGACTCTTCCGGAGCCTTCAATCAAACTTGTATTACCAGAAATTATTGAAACATTTGCTTTTCCCTTATGCAAATAAGAAAAATATTTTCGATTCTTGAATATGGCACAAGTTGTTTCACTACCAATAACATAATATCTTTATGATTTGTCTTTGATACAAACGTAATTTGAGAATTATCCATATTCTTCAAAATGACCTAAATAAAATATATTATAGTAAATATTATCATTAAAGCATAACTTTTATTTATGTACGACTTTTACATAACCATATTATCTATTACAAACAACAAAGATTAAAATATTTATATTTCTACAGATTCACTACTGCTTACATGATTTGTTTCTCCTTCTGGGAGTGCAAATTAATCAGCTGCATCTAAATGCATGAAGTCTAAATTATCTCAGAAATAAAATTTTCTTCAGCATTTTTCTCTGGCTTATTCAGGGAGGCTTGATAAATCTCTACCGGGTGCTTTGTCGTACGACATGTACGTGACTAGTGCCCTTTTCCTTCATATCTATAGCATGCACCTTCTGCATTTGGTGCTTGCACTTCTTCATACAAGATGTCGTGTTCTCAAAACAATAAGATGGGGTTGTAGCTAACCTGAAAAAGATTCGACAAATTAATCTAAATTATCGTTCACTCAAGCGTTTAAATTAAAAATAATTGATGAATACATAATATATGTATAACTAAAGAATATTTTATGTCATGACCCAACACCAAATCGTTATGATGACACATAACGTAGTATTAGGCAAGCCGACATTTCAAAATATTCCAACACTTTTAACAGAAAATGAGTTAAACCGGCTTTAGATGATAAAAGTTCTCATAAACGGGATAAAAACTTAAAACATAATGCAGAAACTCCCAACATCGAATGTCACTGGGTACATGAACATCTAAATATCACAAGTCTGGAAAATACTGTCTAACATAGTCCGAAACAAAATATAATAAGCGGAAAGGATAGGGAAGGAGAAACAAGGTCTGCAAAGCTCTAGAAATCTACCTTGGAATCTCTCAAAAGATCAACTGTGCGATGAAGTCAACACTCACCGTGTCCGAAAGTACTTGGATTTTCACACGAAGTGCAAGGTGTAGGTGAGTACAACCAACTCAAAAAATAACAAAACTAAATAAAAACTGAAAGTAGTGACTAGCTCTGCAATTATAGTTAAATTTTAATAATTTCAACATAGGAAAGTACGCATGCTTTCAAGTTCGACAATTTTGGATCAAATTAGTTACCTAATACCAAGTTTAAGTAAATCAGGATATGATATCTTTCATAAAGTTCAAGATAATCATACAAGGCAATTAAGTACAACAACAATGAAATCAAAAGCATCCTCTCATAGCAACAGTCACACAGTCTTTCTCAATCGCATAACACTCAACACTCGCAATCAGTAGGTATCTGTGTTCACTGGGGGTGTGTACAGACTTTGGAGGGGCTCCTTCAGCCCAAATGCTATAATCTGTACGGATAATTCACGTGTTCCACGGAAAACTCACGTATTATAGTATCAATATTTGGATCTGTACGGATAACTCACGTGCTATAGTATCAATATCTGGATCCGCACGGATAACTAATGTGCTATAGAATCAATAACCTCACAATTGGGCCCTTGGTCTCACTCAGTTATCAACCTCTCCAATCTCTTGGGCTCTCAATAATCATTAAAATCAGGCCGAAACATATATGATATAATGTATCAACAAGGAAAAATAGGGACTAAGATATGATATGCAAGCAAAACAATTACCGAATATAAGTAGCAATTAGCAGATAATTCAATAGGTAACACGACCTCTGTGGGTCCCTACAGTACCAACACATAGCCTAGACATAATTTCCAACATGATTTTCAATCAAATTTCTATAACACAATGAGAGCATAAAGCTAACAACGGGTTATTCAACTTTACAATTTTATGAATGGACCAAGTCATAATTCCTATGGTACACGCTCACACGTCTGTCACCTAGTATATGCGACACCTCCAAACCGATCACCACACACATAGTACAAGGTTTCATACCCTCAGAACCAGATTTAGAACTGTTACTTACCTCAATCCGAGCAAATCTCTACTCTGACACACCTTTTCCTTGCAAATTGACCTCCTTATATCTCCAATCTAGCCACAAACGCTACGATATAATTAACATGGGCTAAAGGAATCAATTCCATAAGAAAATACAAAGTTATTAATAAAAAGTCAAAATCCTACTTAAAGACGACCCCAGGTCCCACATATCGAAATCCAACAAAATTTAAAACCCGAAAGCTCATTCAACCACGAGCCCAACCATACTAAATTTACTAAAATCTCACACCAAATCATTATGGAAAACCCCAAACCAAACTCTCCAAATCCCTAGCCTCAGTCCCCCAATTTTCACCTTAAATACACACCAACTAGATGAAAAGATCAATGGTGAAACAAGATTATAGATAAAAATGAGCACAAGGCACTTACCTTAAGAATAAACTCGAAAATCCTCTAAAGAATTGCCTAAATCCGAGCTCAAAGTGTTAAAATAAAGCCAAAATTGCGAACTTTTGTATTTATTTCTGTCAAGCACTTCTGCTTCTACAAACACTTAAACACATATGTGGTATCCTAGAAGGGAAAAAATTTCGCATCTGCGGTGGACCACTGGAGTTGGGCTCCGCTTCTACAGTCCTCTCCCCCACATCTGCGCATCTGCAGGTGCAGAACAGCTCATCGCACTTGCGCAAACGTCCACTTCCGCGCCATTACTCCACTCATGCGACCCCACCGGCGCGAAAAAATCTTCGTACGTGCGACCACAGTCCACCGGCCAATCTTTGATTCTGCTCATCCCAGATCGCATTTGTGAGCTTGCACCTGCAATCAAAGCTTTGCAGGTACGATTACACCATTAGAGTTCACCATCAGCAATCACTCAAGTTCAATTTTTTATCTGTTAACCATCCGAAATCAAATCGAGGCCCCTAGGACCTACGAGTCCTAAAACCTCAACGAACTTAGTCGAGTCTTCAAACCACCTCAAACAACATCAAAATCACGAATCGTCCCCCAATTCAAACCTACTGAACTAGGGAATTCCATTGTACGAACAATGCTGAAACCTATCAAATCACGTCCGAAATGACCTCAAATTTTGCATACAAGCTACAAATGACACTTTGGACCTACTCCAACTTTCGAAATCAAAATCTGACTTTGATTTCAAAAAGTCCACTCTCAGTCATACTTTCCAACAATCTAATTTTTGTAATTTCAAGCCTAATCCAACTACGGACCTCAAAATCACAATCCGGACATGCTCGTAAGCCAAAATCACCCAACGGAGCTAACAGAACCATCAAAACTCCATTTTACATATAAGTCAACATCCGATCAACATTTCAACTTAAGCTTCCAACTTTGAGACTAAATGTCTCAATTCATTCCGAAACCTCTCTGAATCAGAATCAACTAGCAACTATAAAGCATAAAAAGAGCAGTAAATGGAAGAACAGGGCTACAACTCCCAAAACGATCTGACCGAATTGGTACACTTTATGTAATCTAACAAAAAAGTAAACACTAAATTTTGGTCCGCTATTTGTATAAAGATCACACGTATTCACATTAAAACAAATGCACATACCCTTCCGACATCAAATTTTCACAGTAAATTTAGAATGCAAATTATATGTATTGATAAGTTAAAATCAATATTTTCACATTATTTTCTGGAATTTTTTTTATAGGCATTAACATTGTAAATCTTTTTTTGCACTGCCAAAGAATTTTATCTTGTGATAGAATATTACTTATTATTTTTATCAGATTACTAATTAATATTTTGGTAAATTTATTTGTAAATACTTAATAAATGACCTTATACAAGCTTTTTTACAATCCCTGTATAAAACTTATACTCTTGAGTTTTAGGCTATAATACATAGATTCATCCCAAAAACTTTTTTCTGGGGGGGGGGGGAGGGGGGGGTCATATTGACACTTGAATCAAAGAGTAATACCTATAAAATTCTTGATGTGGAGAGATAAATTATTTCAATTAGACACATATTTTGGTCAATCGCTGCCAATGTGGAAAATTAGATCAAGGACCCATAGGACACAAACACGTAAAAAAGCTCTTCACAACAGGGCACCTCAAATTTTCAAAAAAATAACTCTTGGCACACATACAATATCATGTCAGCAACGTGTGCCTAATTGAGACAATTTATTGTTCACTCTAGTCATTCAAAAGATGCTACCCTTAATTTAATTGTCAAAAAAAATTACTCAAGTTTGGAGGCGGGAAGTTCTTGGAGATAAGGATGCAGTGGGTCTATTTGGGAATAGCCTCTGCACCCAAGGGTAGGGGTAAGGTCTGCGTACACACTATCCTCCCCAGATCTTATTAAGTGAGATTTTACTGGGTTATTGTTGTTGGAGAGCCGCCTATCTATTCAGCCTAATTTAAGGTAGTCTATCATTCTTTGTGAAGATGCACCAACATGTTACAGCCGTCTCATATTTACCACTTTCTGGCTATAAGGCCAGGGTGAAGCAATATAAATTGGAAAGGTGAATGCACGCGCAATCGCGCACCTGCAGTAAAGTATCTGTAACGTTTATATGTGTTCTGGTAATAATGACAACTTCGATTTGAGCAAGTTATTTGGAAATTGGAACCTAAAACATAATAATGGCCAAATTGAACATTTACACGAAAACAGAAAACCTCTGAAAGAGTAGCCATAGATGTTAAGAAATCATACTACATTTGTTCCTCAGTCACTTTACACAAACAAAAACTATTCATTCCTGGACGGAATTTGTCAAGTGATGTACTAACAACAGTACTCTGTTAGTCCGTTTGTAAAATTCAAAAATACTGATATTAGCAACGGGAACACTACAAAGCCTCTGTATCTAGTAAATTTTCAATTCCCGCTATCTAATTAGTTTCAAAATGATGATTTATATTCAAATACTCCATCTATTCAACTCCTCAGAAGAGACTCTTGACATATCTTCATTTGTAGATCTTGATAATGATATCGAACAGTCTGTTGAAGAGCAAAATTAGGAATTAATATTAGTTGAATATGGTACAGATTAAACAAAAAAAAAGATTAATTAAGGATTAAGCACAGAAATCTTTTTGACAAACAAGGGATTCACCTTTTGCGGCTGAGCTGTAGCATCTTTTGCAATGAAGAATAGCACCTTGGATTCCGTCATTCTGCTCCAGCAGTGAATCGTCTCTCCGGTTCATCGGCGATGCAACGAATGACGCCGTCGACCGGCTCTTCCTAAGCTGTTTACGTACAACTCCTAGTACAGCAACTCGGCTCCCCTGTTTTCCCTCTTCTGATGATTTTCTGGGTAAGCTCAATGATTGCATTGATGGCGAAGACAATTGACTTGCTCTTGAAACATTGTCTGATATTTTTATATTGTCGGTATACCTTTTGGAAGCTCTGGAGTACAAAGGCTTTATTAACTTCAAATATTTGGGCATATTTTGCTTTGACGAGTCCTTAACTGAAGAGATCTCTTCTTCATTTTGAACTTGGCTTCCTTTTAAACTTTTATTGTATCTGAATGAAATACAACTGGCTGGAACCTCCTCCACCTTGCATTTCATCGTAAACCGGTTGCTCTGTGCTTTAGGAGACAGTTTCTGTTCTTGAATTTTCGGACTTGCTGTAGAAGAATCGTCAACGCCTACTTTCTCCGGCTTTGACTTCCTGAAGCCCAAAAAGCAGACGCGAAACTTGGGAGCTGATCTGAGTATAGAATTCAGAGAAACAGGCTTGGAGCTTGAGTCAAGTGGAAAAGCTTTTGGTTTCAAAAACACATCTTTAGGTGACTTGGGTAAATTTGTTTCAGAAACGGATTTGGTGTTGTTGTTTTCTTTAGGGTGTCCTGTGAATACCAAATCGAAGAATGAGTCTTCGTCGTCACTGGGTATTTCATCAGCCTCCAGTGGTCTGTGTATGTAGTCGACGAAATTATTAACAGAATCAAGATCAGAGACGATATCTCTAACGGCGGCAGTGCGCCAGAATTTGAGTATGTTAAAAGCATCCATGGATTTCGTAAAGAGGTTTTGAATGTAAGAGAAAGACAAGTGAGCTAGAATGGACAAATAGAGCTAATATATAGTGAAAGTTGATGTAAGCAACTCTACTTTTTGAAAGACTGAAGAGCAATGCAAAAATTTGTTGTAATCGACGTTTTTATAGGCAGAGAGATAGAGCAATGGTCATGTGAGGACAGTTAATTAGAAAAGCAGATACTCCCCTACTACAATTCTCGTGCGTCCGCGTATGCACAATTACATACTATGGACTAGGGGTTAAAATTACCAAGTAAAAGTCAGAAATTTGGGTAACCTCCAATAAATATCAGACACTTTACTTTTCATTTTTACAGCCTTTTACTGGTCCAACACTCTCAACGTTCCCTATTCCGAGATTGAAAGTCTCAGTCTTGAGGCTACCCAACAAATAATATAGCTTAATTGAATTCACAGAAAAAACTAAATTTTTTACGAAGACTAAATGGATTGTTTGGCTAAATTTATAAGTTAGGTCAAAATGGTTTATAAATATTTTTTGGTTTATTTATGTGTTTTGATAAAATTAAAAGTACTTATAAGTTAAGTGTTTATAAGCTAAAAGTCATAGTTAGTCTTTCCTAACTTATTAAATTAAGCTTATAAGTACTTTAGTTTTGATTAAAATATTTATTATTCTATTCCTAAAATATTTTTTTTAGAACAGAACTCTTTGTATGTCCAGTTCTTTAGTTGCTTATTATTAATTTCAGTATTCTTACCCAAATATATAATTACGTATTTTTTAAATCAACTTTAACATTTAAAAGTATTCTTTAACATCTAATATTTATTCGCTACTCTAAATCAGCTAAGCCAAACGGACTCTAATTATGACTCTGAAGCCCTGAACTATAGGACACTTACAGGCAATAACCTACGGTCTTAAAATTGAACTATATAGGGTGTTATTTAAATGTTACAAAATATAAAATTAATTAATTTCGAACTAGTAATTGTTCATAGGAAAAAGTTAATGCAGCGGTATTGGCTTAAATCCCAAGTCCAAAAAGTTTAATTATATACACGCACACACACCGTTATTAGTTGAAAAGACACTCCTTTTCCATTCTAGATGACAATGGACAACTCTTTACTAGCGTTTGGCCATATATTTTTAAATTTATTTGAATAAATTTGATTTATGTAAACTTTTGTTTGAAGATGAAACTATATTTGGACATTAATTTTAAAATATATTTCACTTTTTTTTTTATAAGAATATGAAATATGATTTTTACTCACAAGTTCTAAAATCTATCACAAACACCCAACAATACAGTTATCAATGGCATTAATTATATTATCTTAAAGCATAGTCCTGAACATAAATAAATTTAGCACAAAATTATCATTTTTATAATGAACTACATAAGATATAAGATGACCCAAAAGACAAAGCAGCGTTGTTACAAAATAATAAATAACAACAACAACAACAACTACCCAGTATAGTCCCACAAAGTGGGGTTTGGGGAGGGTAATATGTAGACGATTACCCCTACCCGGAAGGGCAGAGAGGCTGTTTCCAATCGACCCTCGGCTCAGTGAAGGAAAGGAACAACAAAAACAACAACAACAAAAAACATTAGTAGCTTCAGAAGAAACAATAGTGTCTGAGCCCGGGTACAAATATTGGACTCTTTTATGAAATATAAAAGTTTGAGGTAGGTTTTAAACCATTAATAGTAATATCTTGGGTCAAAACCAACTCTTGGGTTTTTGAGTTTTGGATTTTAATTATTTACTAAAATATGAATAAAATTTATGAACAAATATATATTTATAAAAAAAATATTAAATAAATTTTGACAAAATTTACGACCAAATGGATCCTTTGTGTTATTAGGAAATATTGTAAATATCTTTTATGTATCTTTTTTATTATTGGTAGAATATTCTCTCATTAATTGTACAATCCTATAGTTGGTAGGTTTTGATTTTCCTTCATTATTGTACAATCCTATAGTTGGTAGGTTTTGATTTCTCTGTACTCTATATATACTTTGGTGAGCAATACAAGAAATTCACTTCTCCAAAACTCTCTACATGGTATCATACGCCAGTGGCTTATCGCCAAACAAACCCTAAATATATACTACCCGCCGTCGCCGTAGCTCCTCTCATCGGAGCCCGTCGTCGCCGCCGCTGCACTAATCGGAAGCCCTCTTTTTCTCGACGTCGTTCAGCGCCTCCTCTCCTTGCCTCGCGCTCATGGCCGCCACGATGTCAACCGCGCCTCTACAGCCGATTGCCATAAATGCATCGGCTCAAATCCCACTAAAATTGGACTCCACTAATTACCTGGCGTGGAAATTTCAATTTCGAACCCTCCTTACGGGTTACGATCTCCTCGGCTTCTTGGACGGATCGAAGCCATGCCCACCGGCCACTATCGTCGACAACGACGTAACTTCCCCCAATCCAGCATATCCTTACTGGATTCACCAGGACAACCTTATTCTCAGTGCCATCATCTCGTCGATCATACCGACGATCATTTCCTTCATTGCCGCTGCGAAAACAAACCTCTAAAGAGGCCTAGGACATCCTCGCGCACACATACGGCACCTCTTCTCGTGGTCGTATCATGGCTCTCAAACAGTAGCCCCACAATCCGGTAAAAGGTTCTAAATCTATTACTAACTTTATACACGGTATTCGCGTAATTGTGGATGAATTATCTCTCCTGGGTGTTACCGTTGATTCTGAGGATCTTGTCATAAAGGTTCTAAATGGTCTTGATGACCTGTATATAGAACTCTCTCATGCCATCCAAGCCCGTGAGTCTCCCATCTCTTTTGCTGAATTACATGACAAGTTGTTAAGCATGGAGGCTCAGATTACTGCTCGTGTGCCGGCTACCTCCGTCACATCCGACTCGGCTCCGTCGGCTGCCTTCGTTGTCGGACAGCAGCCAGTCCGTCACTGATTCGGTAGCCGCAGGCGCGGCCGCATCAGCCGCGGGTCAGTCTCCGGTCGCGGTGGTTACTCCAGCAATGGTCAATCTCGCGGGGTACCATGGGAAGTGCCAACTCTGTAGTGAATTTGGCCACTCCGCGCGCCGTTGCCCATCCTATCCCGTCTCCGGCGCCAACCAGCCCCCTTACGGTGGACCATTGCCGCGGCCAGCGTATGCTTCGCCACCCTATCCAGCTGCTCATACAGCCCATCACTCTCCGACGATTCCCTCTGCATCTGATTGGATCCTGGACTCTGGTGCCTCTCATCACATAACCTCTGATCTTGCCAACATGTCTCTTCATAGTCCTTACATTGGCTTCGATAATGTGGTTATTGGTAACGGTGAAGGTTTGACAATTACTCATACTGGACAACTTAACAGTCATTCCTCTCTTTTATTACATGGGGCTCTTTGTGTTCCACATATGCGTAAAAATTTGATCTCTGTTGCCCAATTATGTCGTCACAATAATGTTAACGTTGTTCTTTCTTATACTGATTTTCAGGTGAAGGATCGTCGCACGTGGGATTGTACAATTAATGAGAAAATATTCTACCAATAATAAAAAGATATACAAAAGATATTTACAATATTTCCTAATATGTATTTCTAAGAGGATATCTACGTTGTGAAAAACTAAGGAGTTCTTTTGTTTTGTGATAATTTTTATCGCTCATAACTTACGCAGTGATTGTTGCAGACTCTCTCTCTCTCTCTCTCTCTTAAGGTTTTGCCCTCGATATTCGTTATTTGTATTGGAGACCGACCATATTTGATTTTTGCTGCATAAGGCCCCATTTGAGGAAAAATACTTTTTATCAAAGATTTTTTCACACCCAAAACTCGAATTCAAAATCTCTGATTAAGAAATGGAAAGCATCATCTACGTTGCATATCCTCTTCCGCACAGAGGAAACCGTTTAGTCTCCTAATCTAGTGCTATTTACAATTGAAATACTACACAAATAAGTAAAATTGTATCCGTTTTTTATACCTTGATATAAGTGAAAATGAGGTACAACAAGAGACAAACTAAAGAGAATGAAAAGAGGAATAGCATTTGAAGTAAAAGGGATTGAACGCAATTAGGGACAGAGAAACTTCCAAAAGAAAAGACTAGTAAGTAATGTCGTTGTTTTTCTGAGGGAATAGTCTCTCATCTTTTTCTTTTCTTTCACTACATGTTAACAAGTATTATAAACTCTGGCATTTGGCTCTTTGAATTCTACAAATTCGAGGACTCAACGGTGGGCACGCTCGTTGCTAGTCTTGGACCTTTTACCCTCTCTTTTTCTTTTGAAGAGATAGTCAGATTGCATTAAAGTTTGACTTGCTTCTTTCTAAAGCTCTTTGTACTAGTACTTATATAAAAGCTAAAGGCGAAAAATTGGATACCTTAAAAATGTAATTGTAAAGTGTTAAAGAACGTGAAAAGCAGAAAAAAGAAAAGAAATAAAGTAAGCTACATATTATAAAAGAAGGAAGAGTGAGTTTGCAAATGTTTCTTTCTTTTTGACCAACTGTGACTACTTTCTTTCTTCATAGCTAATCAAAGCTCTAATATATATATATATATATATTAGTGTTTGTGAAGCTAAGTCGAAGCAAAACCCAACCTTATCCACAAGAGGATTGTAAAATTGTAGGCTATTATTTAACGAGTGTCTACCAAATTAAAACAAAAGAACGTCATTGAGAATAAATGGCTCCCCACTATAAGAGCAAGAATACTCCCTACTGTCCCATGTCTTGCATGAGCAGTTTCGGCTCAGTTATTAAAAAATTATTATTCTTTTCGATCCAAAATTAATTATCTGTTAGTATTTTTCTTATGATCCAAAATAAATAATTTTTTTAAATTATAAAAATGAACTATTTATTTTTTTCCTACATTGTACTTGGCATAAATAATATTGAAATATATATTATAAGTATTTATGTGAGATAGTGAAGGTTAATATGATTAATTCTATTGCTAATTAATATTAAAAGATAAATTTTTTAATCTATATAAAAATATTTAAAAAATCACTTACTTGAGGAATACTAATTCCTAAACCACACGTAGGATATTAACTCGAGGGGGTCCACTGTAGCAATTTGTTTGGACATGGGAAATTATGAGTAACCCTTGTTATTCCAATTCGCTACGAGTACATGTATTTTTAGTGGCGGAGCAACAATATTAGCTATCATTTCGAAAGAATCCCATAGTTTTTGCTTGAATATTGTATTTATATTAAAGAAATCATTAAATATATATATTTATAAATTTAATTCATACCCAAAATTAAAACAAGCTTTAAATTTGTTGACAAATTTAGAATCCGTAAATATCAAATCCTGACTTGCATTTATCCTTAGCTCTTTAGGAGTAGTTTGGCTGAAATATGATTTATACCAGTATAAGTTATGCCGGTATAAGTTATACTCCAGTAAGTTATGCTGTGATTAGTTATGCTGGAATTATTGTTTATTCATTATTTGTTATGTTGTATTAATAATGACAATTGCATAATTTTAATGAAGAAGGTACTATAAATTATAGGTTATACCGATGCTAACTACCCCACATTCTATAAGATATAAGTTATCCCAGTGTTAAATTAATATCGGAATAATTTATACCTAGTTTGCTAATCAAATAGAATATTGATATGGTATTAAATTTTTATACAAAATTTATACCTTTTTATACCTCAAACCAAACGACTCCGTAGTATCTCATCAATCAGCATCATTCGGACCTCGTGCCATAGGGATTGCACGAGCAACAAATGATCCAAGCAGTTTCGGTTGGTCTTATGTTATGACCAAAACCTCATCAAAACTTCTATTGTGCTCTCTTTCTTGTTACACCTTAGTCAATTAAATTGCAAAGCTCTTTAATTACTATTTAAATTGAAAGAACATATAGGAGTAGTATATCAAGCAAATAAAATATTGTCCCTTTAAACCTTACAGAACTGAAAATTGATTAGGATACGACAAGAGACGAAACAGTAAAAGAATAATAATAATAATAATAAAGGACTAGTACTTGAAATAAAAGGGATTGAACTGATTTTAGGGCAGAGAAGCTCTGAGGAGATAAGAGGAGGATGGTGACAATAAACTTCCAAAAAGCAAAGGAAAAAAGATCCAAAAACAAAATATTCCAGAAAAGGGGTAGACGTACGTAAGTCATGTCTTTGTTTTTCTGAGAGGGACTCTCACCTTTCTCTTTTATTCTCTTTTCAGTCTGTCTTATTATATTATAGAATTTGACGGGTCGTAGACCAAGACACTTGCTTCTTCTTGTAGATTTTAGGGTTTAGGGATTTAAGGGCTCGTTTGGTTGGGTTGGTAGGATGGATAAGACAACAAGAACAGCCCAATATAATCTTACTTAGTGAGGTTTGGAAAGGATAGTGTGTACGCATACATTAACTCAAACTTTGAGGTAGAAATACTGTTTCCAAATAGACCATTGACACCCTTTTTATTTTATTCTTGGGAGACTCGAACTCACAACCTCTTTGTTGAAATTTAGAAGTATGGTGCATAAGAATAATATTGAATAAGGTGTACTAGTAATACTGATATTAATTATGCTTGCATTAGTTATGATGACATATTTTTTATTCACTATTTAGTTTGATGTATTAAAGATTTGCACAATTTTTAAAAGAATTATTTGTTTACAAAAATGCATTCAAAACTAGTCCATTACTTTATCTTTTTAAAAGAAACATATTTTAAGGAATTTTTTATATGAAAAGGTTTTTAAAAAATTATTTGATTTGTCTACCTATATTGTAGTATAGAACTGAATATTCATTTATAAAAATAAAATATGTTAAGTATTTATTTATTTACTATGGATATAATATTTGAATTATTTCAAACTTGCATTAATATAATAACATATTTCATTAAGCATAAATTTTGAAGGATAATTTACCTTTAATTAAGCTAATGCATGTATTAAAACCTATTATATTGTTAATACCATGATTTTTTATATATTAATTATACATAGGATAATATCAAATAAGATATATAACTAATGCTTGCATAATTAATGCATATATTTAAAATATGTATCAAACAAAATATTATTAATGTACAAAATTAATATATACATTATTTTATCTAATATATCCTACCAAATGACCCTGAAAATCATAAACAAAAAATTATGATACGCTGTCATCTTTGTGCAAGTCCTCATATTTCGTTTGGAGAAGACTATCAAAAGCTAAGCAGGAAATATTGGTTGCATAAAATGTAACTATGAAATGTCAAAGAATTAATGTGTGAGAAAAGGAAATGTCGAAAGGAAATAGCGTAAGCAGCAGACTATCTCCAATTCTAATACTAAATTGATATAACATCAATTTTATTTTAACTATTATAACAAAAAATAATAATCCTTTTTTTTTCTATATTATATTATTATCTTCTATTTAAATTTCAATTTTTATTTCCTTCAAACAAACACTATCTTTTTTTTTCCATATTCATTATATATAATTCACACTCACCACTTATATAATCATTTATTACAAAATTATTTTAAAAAATAAATCAACTAAATGTGAAATCAATGATAAAAGATAATTAAATAAATATTACATCATAGTCAAAATTAATATAAGTACCTCATAAATATTCAACTTTGACATCGATAAGTTAAAATTATAAAGATCTTACTATGTATATATGACAAATTAAAAGTTCAGAAAATAAAAAGATGAATAAAATAATAATAAATCAAATTTGATGTTATGAATAGTGTTGCAACAAAAATTTAGTGCAATGCTATTCATGCACCATAATGATGCAAGATTTGATGTTCCGTTTGAGCAAAAAACACCAAATTTTATACCAAATTTGGATTTGATACCGCCTTGAAGATGGGCTAAAGAAGGAAACGGTGGGTTTGCAAATGTAACTTTCATTGGACCAAAAGAGACATCTTTATTATTCACTCCGCTTTAATTCATGTAAATCTATTCAACTGTATGCAAAATTTAATTAAAAATAAGAATATTTTTGTACTTATGGTGTAAAATAAAATAATTTTATGTGACAAAAAATCATTGCGTAATATAAATTATTTCAAAATATGAAAAGTGATCATTTTTTGGTACAGACTAATAAAGAAATTGATTCACATAAATTAAAACGGAAGAAGTATTAGTTTTAGGTGTTAATATTTGAAATTTGTATATACAATCCAGCAGTTAAACGTAAATTACATTTGCTTATTTTTCGTTTTTAACAGAAAGACAAACACTTATTAGAATAGACGATAATAATTTCCTCCAATCAATCATAACACAATGATTATAATATTTTTACACCCTCTCTTTAAGCAACTAAAATTTTAATCCATAATCAAAGCAAACCATATACTACAATTAACTTGTTTGTGAATCAAAAGTCCCGGCAAATTAAGCCCACCATTATCCACAAGAACATAGTAATTGTGTAGGCTACTACTATTATTAGATCTGTCTGGTGAAAACAAGATAATGCCATAGAGAAATCAATGGCTCCCCACTATAACAACAAACATCAGTAAAATCCATATGTTAAGTTTCATGTCTTGTACGGCGGTTGCTGCTCAGTTATTATAAAATGATTAGTCTAATGTAGGATGCTATAGCCACCTTGTTTGAGGAAGCGCATTGCTCACTTTTTCTTATGCACGTGAATTATGTGTACAAAATAGCCTGCCTCTGCCCTCGACAATGCAAAATTGGACTAATTCATTGATTTATCCGATTACTTGTAAAGGATGTGTCCGTGCATGAAGTCCCTTAACTCACATGTGTTTTAACTTAACTATAATTAGTCCGTTAGTTAGTCTCCTATAACCATGATTAGTCTATTAATTTGTTAGCCGTGCAACTGTCAATTAGTTGGCATTAGTTAGTTGGTTAAGTGTAAATCAGTTATATAGAGTTGTACATTGAGTTCCGATATAATTGAAGAAGAAGATATCATTTCGAACTTTCTTTTCTCGAAGTGCTTCTTCTCATCTCCAAATTTAGTAATTGTTCTAGCTCAATTATGAGACTTCAACATGGTATCAAATCAATTGATTGAGTAATTCTAGGAAATGTTCGAGCAATTAAAGAAAGTTGGAGAGAATTCACTCAATTTTTATTTAGAACCCTAATTCTGTGCAATTGAACTTTTGGAACTTCGATTTAAAGTAATTCATGGCGATTTTTGATGAATCAAGTAGTACCATGAATAACGGAGCTATTATAGTTGGCGGATCCATAATTGCCGATCATAATTACCCGCTATACCTACATACTTCCGATGGACCTAGATTCATGTTCGTAAGGCTTGTGCTAACTAGAATTTACACTCTCTGTGTCGTGCGATGAAGGTTGCGTTGTTAGAAAAAAATAGATTGTGTCTAGTTGATGGATCCACTTGAAAGGAGGGTTTTGGTCTAAATTAACACAATAATGGGATCAGTGCAATTCGATCATGACCTCGCGGTTGATGAGCAACGTTAGTAAGGATTTGATAACGGCGGTACTTTTCTCATCTAATGCTCAGACAATGGAGACTGCATTCAAGAAACATTTTGATAAAGTCAATAGATCGAGACTTTACTATGTCCATAAGGAGATATTCACATTGACTCGAGGAATTTCTTCTATTTCTACCTATTTTACCAAGCTCGGAAATCAATGTGCAGAGTATTATTCGATTTTGCCTCCTCCTCATGTAGAGTATTTTGAACAATTGAAGTATCAACAATAGTTACAATTTCTCATGGGATTAAGAAATATTTTTGAACAAGCTAGAACACAAATCTTCTTAATGCCTATTCTGTTGTCTATTAACTAGGCATATGCAATGGTAGTTCAAGATGAAAGCAAACGAATGATCACTAGTAGGAGGTTTGGAAATGCAGGAAATATTGAGCCTACTACTTTGTTTACATCACAATCTGGAAATAAATAAAGAATGAACTATTGTTTGGAATGCGACTTTTGTCACCTAAAAGGGCACACTGGAAAAGATTTTATAAACAAATGAAATGTAATTTTAGTAATAAAATAAAGCATCTAAAGGAGAATTGTGACAAGATTGCAGGTTATCCTCCTGATTTTAAGCCAAAGAGAAAAGTGTATGCAGTTTTGCTAGAAGGATCTGGGCAGGAGTCTCAGACCACAGCAATGCCAAACCAATAGATGAGGAATGCAACAGTCCATGCCAAGTTCTTCACACCAAATCAATGAAATCAACTCATACAACTGTTAAACAAGATTTTGTTGGAGATGCACATGCCAACATGGCCGGTAAATGCTTTTGTGGAAATGTAGAATTTTGTAAGAATATGGTACTTTGAAAATGAATTGTAGATACTGGTGCTACGAATCATATAACTTGTGCTAAAGACTTATTACATAATGAACTATCAGTAGGGAACACATAACAAGTTCAATTGCCCTGGAGATTCAGCCACAATATCTCATATAGGGGAGTGTCAACTTACAAAAGGTGATACCCTTAAAGACGTTCTTTGTATCCTAGCTTTCAAGTTTAATCTTTTGTCAATGTCTAAGGTGATAAAGAACTTGAAGTGTTGTGTCACATTCTTTCACGATGTTGTGTGTTTTAGGACCTCTTTTCTAGGAAGGTGAAGGAGATTGATAGAGAGAAGGATGGATTATATGTCCTATCATCGTCAATTGGAAGGAAAATGAATCGATCATTTGCATCAACTAGTAGATCAGGTGCAGATTTATGGCATAAACGAATAGGACATGTCCGAATGCAAATTCTTAGGAAAATTTCCATCTTAATAAATAATGTTATACCCTATTTAAACCAGGTCAATTAAAGTATAATATATTAGCGATTCTGCGGGTTAGTTAGTTTTAAGAGAGTCGTCACCTAATTAATTCCAAGGTGAATTAGGATGCAACTATTTTTAAAGCTTAAGTCAAACTCTGTCTTATCGTCTTAATCTAAAGATTCTAAGTAAGCGTTTTAAATATTTAATAAGGAAGGTTTTTAAAGAACCTTTTAAAATCTATTAATAACGATTAACTGACCAAGCTTAGGTTAATAAGTTATACAAAAATATCATAAATATCATTTGAGGTATTTTAACAAAATATAGCTTACAATATTGTAAAGCCCTGTAAAAAGCTTCACTCAAAACCCGAATCTCGTTGTGGCTAACTAGGGACAGGTGTTAGAAACTCATAAAAAGCTTGTTGCGGTTCAGACCCTTAGATCTGATCTACACATTTAAAAATCAAGAATCAACATTTTTCAGAAAAGTACAAAAATGCGGTCTAGAATACGATTGCATATCAGGTATGCGGATCGCATTTCTATTGTAGAGTGAGTCAGCGCGTTTAGTTAATTTGGGATTGAAAATGCAGTCCATTATCGCATAATCGATATGCGGACCGTATAGTCGTTGCATAATTCTCTTTGGATTTTGTGGAGGTCAGTTCTGCGTTTCATTATGCGACCGCAGAACAGCTATGCAGACCGCATTTCCGTTGCATACCTAAACAAAATGTCCAGATTTTGGGAGCCTTTCTGCTATCCAATCTACGGCCCACATTTCCACTCTGCGACCGCAGATCCGACTCGGGACTTCAATTTTTTAATTTTTAACCCGACCCTCCTATCATTATATTCGATATTATAGTTCATTTTGATCGTCTTTCTAAACATTTTTAGAGTTAGAGAGAGGAGATATTAGAGAGAGAAAGCTCTCCCATGAAATTACTCAAAAAGATCTTGCTAAATCCTTGAAGATAATCAAGTGAAGTCATATAGTATTCATCCCAAGAGATGGAAATGATAAGAAATCCGAAAATTTGTAAAGACTAAGGAAAGCTATATTAAGGTATGTATGGCTAAAATCTCATTTTTTGTTAGAAATTGAGCTTCGTTGGTGTTACAAAAGTGTGGTAAGATTTGGGTTGGTTAATGTATTGGTTGTTATTGTGCGTTAATTGATTTACAATTCTACACAAATATACATAAAGAATGTGCCTTAATGTGAGTAATGTACCATTCCTAATCATTAAGGATGTGTGAAGAATATAATTATGTATTGAAATGTTTAGGCTATAAGCCAAGATTGAAATTAAGAATTTATCCATGCTAGCTATGAGCTCACTTACCTGTGCTTGCAACCTGAATTATTTTTATATATGCCCATGATCATAACTTGCAAGATAAATACTGAAGATGGGAAACAATGTGGTAATGGTGGCCCTTAGTGCCAAGGAATTGATATGATATGTGTGAAATAAAGATTCATATATGAATGACTAACAAGAACAGAACAACGCCTAGGTAAAGCAACCTAGCCGATCGGATCGTGATCGGACACCATGCCACACACATGGTGGTAATGTACGGATATTGAATCCAGAATAAAGGAGATGAAATGGTGATTGAGATACATGCCTCCAATGAGGCAATCTAGCCGTTCGGATCGTGATCGGACTTCGCTCAATGTAGCGGTGGTATTGGTGATGAGCATATGAAAGCAAAGCTCCAAACTGAGATATGAAAATTATGTGAAAAATTATAAGATTTGCATATTTAAATTACTCATGAAACTTGCTTGTACTTGATTGATAGTTCTTTCTAGTAAAATGGTGTTTAGTTATACATACTAGTACTATTCCATGGTACTAACGTCCCTTTTGCCGGGGGCGCTACATTTTTTATATGAATGTAGGTGGCTTCATAGCAGATAGTCCGATCGTGTGAAGCGGAACATCCTTATTCGGACAGTCTTGGTGAGCCCCTTCCTCCTCTAAGGGGGTTGTATCGTGCACCTTTTGTTATTATATACGTCCACTTTTGAGGTATAGCCGCGACCTTATTTCTGGCATTGTTATATTTATCTTTTGTATCCTTAGAGGCTCCGTAGACATATGTGTGTGTTATATACTGGCAGTTGGGGAGTCTAGTAGCGATACTGTAATTGTGCACTCGGGTTATTCATAAATTATAACTTTATTAGGATCTTGGAAGCTAACTTATCTATGGTTAAATGTGGAGATGTAAAATGAACTAAAGATATTAAATATACTATTATCTTTCCTTGTCTAAATAAATGAAAGCCTGATTTTCTTATTCATATTATGTTGGGGTATGAAGTGTTTGATAAGACTTGCTCAGTTGGTTCACTCGATTAAATGCTGGCCGCGCCTCCCGAAGTTGAGGCGTGACAAATATAGTAGTTTGACTTTGAAAGACCTTAATAAACTATTGAAGAAATCTTATTAAGTAAACCAAGTTTATAAATAATTAATATACATATATCGATTTGAGAGGATTCGTCTATTTTGAGAAAGACCTTTGCTACTGATTAAATATTTTATTATAAAAGGGGTATCCTTTCTTTTGCTTGACTTTAAAAGTGATCAAGGTAAAAGATCATTGGAATTCTTCACTTAAGAAACGTTTGCCGACTCCAAAATTCAAAAAAAGAAAAAAAAAAGAATCTCGTTTTTGTAATTTTTTCTAAAATCTAATTGCATTTTCATGATGTTACAAGAAAATAATTTGTCAATTTAAGTTGAAGCACGTTCTTTTTAAAAAATTGATTTGATTCCGAACTTATATACTAGAGACCCGAAACTTAAATGGTTCTTCAAAAATTCTTTAAGAATACTATTATATAAGATAGATAATATTAGATCTCTGCCTTTTCGGGTAGGGGTAAGGCTTGTTTATATATTACCCTCCCCAGACCCCACCTGGTGGGAGTATACTGGGTAGTTGTTGTTGTTGTAAGATAGATAATATTAGGGGTGTGCATTCGATTTATCGATTCGATTTTGACCTTTATCGATAATTATTTATCGATTATCGATTTGAACATATGCTTATCGTTGTCGTTTCAATAAGGTTTCGATTTTGATTTATCGATTTTTGGGGCTTATCGATTCGGTTATCAATTACACCAATAAGAAAATTTTCGGGATTCCACAAAAAGTATATAGCTACAAACACGCCTAACTAATATGGACAAAAAGAAGCTTAAATAAGAAGAGCATCGTTTATAACATAAATATTGTGTCAACAAGCACATGAAACAAAATTAAAGTAAGGGATCAAACGTATGCCACCAACACTGCAACAGTATAAAAAAAATAAAATATATCATCACGGTTAATTTTATTTGCATTAATTTGAACTTTATTCCCTTGAACTTTAAATATGATCATTCCTTAAATGTGGTTAGGGGTGTTCATCGGGCAGATTGGGCGGCTCTTTACTCTTAACGGTTTGGCTTAACGGTTATCGGCTTTTAAATGTATTCATCCGTTAACCATCCGATAAGATATCGGGCGGATTGGTATCGGGTTAGCTCTTATCCGGCGGTTACCGGGCGGTTTATCGGTTTAATACCTATGGGGGTTATCGAAAAGCTTATACTGAATTACAATACTTGTACAATACTAAAAGTCTAAAAAGCAGAAGACAATTGCAAATTGTACACATTTTCTGTCCGCACACTACATTGTCCAATGTCCAGTTCCATTTCTACTTCTTTTCCTATTTCAGTTACATTATCATTTTCAGTTCCAACCAGTTCAAACAAAGGCCAGGCAAATTAAATACATTGTACCTACTTGAACCATACAATATGCTTACCTGAACAACTAGAAATATGCTGCCTCCCTGATGATAAATAGAATTCATATACTATGGCATAATATAAACACCTTAATGATAAACATATGGAACATATCTTACCCAACTAGACTCAAAGTATCATGGATCTTACTTTTAGTTCAATTCAATCGTTTTAACCCGTAGTACTTCTGTGAGCATGAGACCATACCTTCTGTGAGCATGAGATTACATATTGTTGATGCAAATGAGACCATATATAACAGATAATATACCAGAGACTACGAAATAAGAAGCTTTAAGTATTCAAGAAAGACATTTATACTTATTCATTTTTAAGGTTTTTAGTTTTCATATTTAATATATATAATTATGTAAGTAAAATAAATTTTATATATAAATATATATATATATATATATATATATATATATATATATTTATATATATTTATATTTATATTCTTAGCGGGTTAACGGATTATCCGTTAAGAAAATTGAATAATCCGCCCCCAAACCGATAAGCCGTTAACAAAAAAAATTCAATCCGTTCTTCGTCCGTTAAGCCGTTAAGCTAAGGCTGTATCCGGTTGTTCTGGGTCTATTTGGGTCTGCGGTTCCGGTTCATGTGGTTCCAGTTCTGCGGTTCTGGCGGTTCTGGCGGTTCCGGTTCTGGCGGTTCCGGAGCCGGAACCGCTACCATACGGTTCCGGAACCGCCCGGTTCCGGTTCTGGTGGTTCCGGAACCGCGGTTCTGGCGGTTCCCGGCGGTTCCGAGTATCTTATTTTTTTAAAAAAATCAATATCTTGTATAGCAGTGATTAATATATTGTAGAATATATTTTTATATGGTGTACTATGTTATTAATTATAGTATATATTGTGTTTGGTAATTAGTATATATTGTGTATAAGTAGTGTATATTTTGTATATAAGTAGTATATATTGTATTTAAGTAGTATATATTGTATATAAGTAGTGTATATTGTGTTTGGTAATTAGTATATATTGTGTATAAGTAGTGTATATTTTGTATATAAGTAGTATATATTGTATTTAAGTAGTATATATTGTATATAAGTAGTGTATATTGTGTTTGGTACTTAGTATATATTGTGTATATTTTATATATAAGTAGTATATATTGTATTTAAGTAGTATATATTGTATATAAGTAGTGTATATTGTGTTTGATAATTAGTATATATTGTGTATAAGTAGTGTATATTTTGTATATAAGTAATATATATTGTATTTAAGTAGTATATATTGTATATAAGTAGTGTATATTGTGTTTGGTAATTAGTATATATTGTGTATAAGTAGAGTATATTTTGTATATAAGTAGTATATATTGTATTTAAGTAGTATATATTGTATATAATTAGTGTATATTGTGTTGTAGTTAGTAATTAGTATAAATTGTATATAAGTAGTATATATTGATAAAAGAATGTTGTTATTAGTATATTGTGGTGTATGTTATATATTGTATGTTATATAAATATTCAAGGATTGATATAGAAGTAAAGACAAAGAAATATTGAGACAAGAGATATTCAAGGATATGATAAAGAGCATATTTATTGACCAAAATGGCATATCTTTCTTAGTCTTCCTTCCCCCCATGGGAAAAAAACTAAAAGAAGACATGCCAATGTACAAGTTACATCATAATTTATGCATTATTCCCTGAACATGACTTTAACTCAGTTATCCCCTGTGGTGAACGCTTATTCTTGTTCCTTGGGGTTAATTCTATTGACAGTTGCACCCACATCATCGGCCACTTCAGTTTTTTCGACATCTTTTGGAGTTCCTGGAGCCGAGCCATATGCTTCTTCCCTGTCCGAGCCATATGCTTCTTCCCTGTCCTGTGTGCCTCCATTGATTTCTCAGACAAAGCCCCTACAATAATAACGCAATAAAATCCAGATAACTAAAAAGGTCTTTTAACTTTTCAGTCATGTTATATCACTCATAATAATAGACAAATACATATACTGAGCCATGTCGAATACAATGTCAATGTCCATCAAAAGATAAGTTACTAAGGATTCAAATTGTTCAGGTATTAGAGAATTGAATTACAGCAGATGTCAGATCCTGTAGATAAACTTACCTTAAAAGTTGATGCCATAAGTAGATCTTGAAGCTTAGGGACTATGTTTTACCGAACATATTTTTCCTTTACCGAACATATTTTTCAACGAAAATGCCATAATAATTAGCACGTAAGAGTTGAAAATCGTTGAAATTGAACACTTGAAAACTTCAATTCAACAACTTCACAATGTTTCACGAATTTGCAACAATAAATTAACCACTTGCACTAGAAAGATTGAAAGAGAACTTGAGAGAGATTGAGAGAGATTGAGAGATATCGAGAGATATTGATGAATAAAAATGAAAGAATGAGGGGGTATTTATTGTTGAGAAATAAAAAATTGTGTAATTATATAAAGTTTGGGGGCCAAATGGCTATTTTTTAAACTTCCAAACGGCTAGTTTTGAAAAAGAACCGTTTGGAACCGTTTGGAACCGCCAGAACCGTTTGGAACCATTTGGAACCGTTTAGAACCGTATGGAACCGTTTGGATTTTATTTTTTTTTAAATTATCGTCACAGAACCGTTTGAAACCGCCAGAACCGGTCTGGTTCCCGTTCCGGTTCCGGTTCCGGTTCTGCGGTTCCAACGGGTAGAACCGCGACATCACGGTTCCGGGAAACCGCCGGAACCGGAACCGCTGGAACCGGAACCGCGGAACCGGCAGGACCGCCAGAATCGCGGTTCCGGTCCGGTTCCGGTCCGGAACCGTGAAACTTACAACCTTACGTTAAGCCGTTACCATTAAGCCATTAAGCTTCGGTTCGGTTCGATTTTCGGTTTCGGATTGGTTTTGAACACCCCTAAATGTGATAGAGGAAATAATAGTGCTAGGGGCTTAGGGTAAAGGAAATGGTATTATAAAATAAGGGTAAAACAATTTTAATAATATTTTAAAAACGAGTTTATAAAAAATTTAAAAAATAGTGTATGTTATCGGTTTATCGATAAACCGATAAACCGAAAAAGACAGAATCGAAATTGATAACTCGATAAGGAAAATTTTGAAATCGAAATCGAAATCGATAAATCGATAAACCGATATCGATAAATCGATAAACCGATATCGATAGCAAATAATCGATTCGATTTATCGGTAAACCGATTCGAATGCACACCCCTAGATAATATATGTCCATAACTAAGTGAGAATACTAAGTGAAGAAGTCAAAACAAAATTAACACTCTCACCTTAAGTGTAGAACTAAAATAATCAAATTGATTAAAAATTCAAAATTGAATAAATGTGAATAATGAAGGCAGTCATAGGCGACCCCAAACAAATTACTTGTTTTCTTGCTGTCCTTATGCGTAAGATGCAGTGATGACTCCATGCTTGACAGGGTGAGTCTTGCATTAAAACTCATGATTTGCTCCAGATGTATATGGAAAAAAAAAAGAAAAAAGGGCAAAGAAAGAATTAGAAGGATATTTTCCCTATGTATTGATTATGTATTCATTTGGATCTAGGGTTTCGTCGTGGTTTATTTTTCTCTGTCAATATAGTTGTTAGATATGTGTTTTTGCTGCTTTCTTTTATATAAAAAAATGTTTGTACTGATCTAAGGTAAAGTTTAATTTATTTCTAAAACTTGGTTAATTAAAGCAGGAGTTGTGCGTGAAGTAGAACTTTTTGTGGCAGTCTATTGCTAAATCCTATAATAGATCTATAAAATTATTTTGGTAGAAGAATTCGATTGTTACGAAAGTAATTCTAGTGTCATTTGGATTGATATTATTTTTTCTCTTCCTAGGTGACACGAGAATTACATTTCTGTGGGCAAAGAAAATAGCAATTGTTACTTCTTTACCATTTTCCTTATCTTCTACAAATTTATGTAGCATTCTATTTCTAGTTTACTTTTTTATCACTAAATGTATTTTTTTTATTAATGAGATTATCAATAGTTTTTCCTTATTTTAGCCTGGGAATTGCTGAAATTGGATAATTAGTGATTTAATTAAATCAAGCATTTTTAGTGAAAATTAGGTGCTTTTTATTTTCCTTAATATATTGTGCTTGTTTTGCTGTGCCGACACCATAATTCCAGCGAGGTAAGGTGGCTGTTTGTTTTGGTTCAGTGGTTGTGCAATTCGTGCTATTTTCAATGTTTTGACTTTGCGAGCTCCATTGTACATGGATGAGTCTTAATTGATTATATTGATTGAGTCAAGAGAGTTGTATGATATTTTTTGGTCATTTATATATTCTCTTATGTGAGCTATGGAGTGCTATGGTTTGAAGGATAGAATTAAATATTAGTATACCATTTGCAATGTTGTAGGTATTTCTCTTCTTTTAAATTTGGCATACCTGGCAACATAAATTGACTTGAATTTACTGATTCAAATAAGTTCTTTTCATATATGTTTAATGTACATGAATTAAGTTTAATATTCATTTCTTTTAGATTTTATCATTAGTATATTTGGTTTTGTTACACTTTTGAGTAATCTTTTTTACATATATTTAATTTACTGGATTGGAAAAATTTAGAGGCTCTAACACCGAATGGATCTTCCCTTCTTAATCATGCAGGATCGTCAATTCATAAGTTAGAATATTATACAAAAGAAATTGGTCCTTGCTTGGTAGACATGCACTAAGAGGCCTGTGAAAGTATGTGAGGCATCAGATTTCTTTTCAGTTTACAATCTTTTCATTACTTGGTCCACAAAAATGCATGGCCTTTAGTGTTGATGGTTCCAAATTAGCCACTGGCGGAGTTGGAGTTGTGAGTTCGAGTCTCTCCAAGAGCAAGGTGGGAAGTTATTGGAGGGAAGGATGCCGAGGGTCTATTCGGAAACAGCTTCTCTACCCCAGGGTAGGGGTAAGGTCTGCGCACATACTACCCTCCCCAGACCCCACTAAGTGGGATTATACTGGGTTGTTGTTGTTGTTGTTATTGTTGTTGTCGTTGTTGTTGTTGTATTTGTTGTATATACTTCAGCTTAGATTAAGAGTTCATAGCTTCCACATCCACAGATGGTGCCGCCAGAATATGGAAGACGATGGACGGTGTTCCAGTAACTTTAACATGAAATTTAGTACATTCTGTGTAATATGACTGTCTGACCCGTCGGACAATTGGTTATCCCTTTTTATGCACAGACTTTATATCCTCTCTTCTATATTATAGGATGAGAATATTGAGCTCTGCAGGTTCTCTAAAGACGGTACAAAACCGTTTTTGTTCACTACTATTCAGAAAGGTATCTTGAAGTCTGGCTTTAGTTAATGAAGTTAGTAGATTGAGATTGTGTAACTTTTCTTATTGAAAACATTGTGTAACAATCCAAAATTGTGTCCATAAAACAGGCAATATGACATTGATGGCAGTTTGGGACATCAGTTCGACATAGACGCACCAGATACAGGGAGAGAGCAACTCTGACTAGGCAACTCCGAGACGAGGCAGCAAACCACAACATATTTGAGTAATTGAGTTTCCTGTTGAATTGACATCCATATTTACTTTGAGTCTGATTGACAACTTTTATGTATGTTATGAGTTATATGGTGCCATTGCTAAGAGTTAAGAGTTAGACTAAAAGAGTTTCTGCTTTTTCTAAACTCGCCAAAATTTAACTTCTTTATGTGATGCAACTTTTTTACGCAGGAACAAGAATTAGAGCTTCTGAGGAAAGATATCTTAGAAAAGATATTCTGGGAGATGAAGATGAGTTTAAAAAAATTAGTTAAAAAGATCCCTCAAATAGCAAGAATGTTGGGAAAAAATATATTCTGTGCCCATTCAAAAATGTTGCAAGAATTGATATGATTCTTTTTGTTGTTGAACAATTCATTGGAATTTTAGTTTATCTGATGATGTATTATTGAAGTAACTACGCTTGGTTTTTAATAATATATATTTTACTTAATTGCTGGCTTGTATTTGTGTCAATATTATTCTATAGTATTTGATATGTTTTGATACATTAGTATGATAAAGAAGATTAATTATAAGAAGACAAGTAAATAATATAATGGAACTCAGTTGTGTCTGTTTTGTCCGCCAGTTTAAACATAACAATTATAGGAACAAATTTCTGGCGGTTCCGAATCGCCGTATTATGCAATTTGCAAACTGCCACTTTATCAAATGTTAGATTATGACAATTTTTGAAAAACCGCCGTAATATGTTACTGGCAAACGGAATTCTGGCGTTAATCGAAACCGCCGTTTTGATCTATTGTGGCAGTATTAAACCGCCGTTATACGCCAAAATAACCGCCGTTATACGCCAAAATAACCGCCGTTATAATACTATTTCTTAGTAGTGATTTGGTTACCGAAATGGTGAAAACTTGGAGGAAAAAAAAAACCTTTTTACCGATGTCATCTTCATTATAAATAGCAAACGAATTTGAATCTTCAGTCAAAGTGCTTGAGTTTGCAGATAATTCCTTAGAATGACCAAGCAAATTTTTGATTATAAGATACGAGAGCCAAATTTTGCTAAGAAGAAAGAAGGAGCCAAAACTCTTCTGACATGGCAGAGAAAAGAGACGTTGCTTTTCTTTGAAAGAGGGAAAGAGATGGAACTGTAACGACCCGACGATCGTTTTGAGCTTTTGCACTTTGCTCGCTAGTTTTCGGGTATGACTTTCCTCATGTAATGATTTATATAATTGTTAGTTTTGGTTTTTAGAGTAATCGAAATGAATTTGAAAGAAAACAATTCTCAGTTGAAGCTTGAAATTTGAAAGGTTTGACCAAGATTTGACTTGTTTGTATATGATCTCGGATCGAATTTTTTATGATTTGGTTAACTCCCTTAGGTGATTTTGGACTTAGGAGCGTGATCAGAATGTATTTTAGAAGCCTGTGGAGGGTTTAGGCTTGAATTGGCGAAATTGAGATTTCGACATTTTCCGGTCGATAGGCGAGATTTTGATATATAGGTCGGAATAAAATTCTGAAAGTTACAGTAATTCCGGTGTGTCATTTGGGATGGGTATGTAAAATTTTAGGTCGTTCAGACGTGTTTTGGTTGGATTTTTTTATCAAAAGCGCAATCTAGAGGATTTTGGGATTTTTACGCTTGAATCCGATACAAAGTTGGTATTTTGATATATTTTTGTCGAGTGTTCCGAAGGTTGGAACAAGTTTGAATGATGTTATGGGATATGTTGGCATGTTTGGTTGAGGTCCGAGGGCCTCCAGTGAGTTTCGGGTGGTTAAATGAGCCAAGTTTATATGTTAAAAGTTGTAGGTTTTGGCTTCACATCTGTTGCAGGTTTTTCTTCATCGCGATTGCACGAGGAGGCTCATGATCGCGTAGAGTTATCTCAGGGGGCATCCGGGTTGCTCTTCATGTTTGCGTAGTTATGGCTTCGATCGCGTAAGGTATTGTTTCTATGTGTCGCGGTCGCGTGGTCTCATTCGCTACCGTGTAGTTGGAAGATTTTGAACATCGCGTTCGCGTGAGGATATACACAATCACATAGAGTGAATTATGGGCCAGCAGTTATGTGCTTAGTGATCACGATTAAGTAAAAATAAGAGCTGGGTAGAATGTTTTAAAAGCTCATTTCTGCGAATTTAAGGCTAAGTTCGTCCATTGTTGGTCGATTTTGACGCTTTTTGAAGAGGATTGAAGAGGGGTTCTTGGGGAATCGCGTGGAGGTAAGATTTTTGAACTCAATACTCGATTCTTATATGAATTCTACCTTATTAATCATAGAAAATAAGCCAAAAATTGAGGAATTAGGGGTTGAATTTAGAGAGTGTAAATTTGGGATTTTAGGGGCCATTTGAGGTCCAATTTTGATGCTTTCGATATGCATAGATTCGTGTGAGGATCGTCAATTTCCGAGACGTGGGTCTCGGGGGTCGGGTTTGAGTAATTTCGAGATTTTTTATATAAATTGAATATTATCGTGTGGGCTTTGTTCCCTGAGCATATACTAATGGTTATGTACTGATTGTGGCTAGATTAGGCGCATCCAAGGTTGATTCGCGGGGGAAAATGCATCACGAGCTAGAATTTGGACCGGATCGAGGTAAGTAATGACTGTAAATACTGTCCTGAGGGTTTGAAACCCCATATTACACATCATTGTGTTATTTTGAGGTGACGCACATGTTAGACGACGAGCGTTGAGTTGTGCATCGTTGGGGATTGTGACTTGGTCTATCCCGTACGGCTGTTAAGTCACGTATTTGATTTGAAATCTTATGATATTCCATGTTCTAGAGATTGATATTACATTTTGGGTTGTACTACATGTTTGGGGCCTTGTGCCGACATGTTGGGACCCTTAGAGGCATTTTTATTATTTTTCGTCACTCTATTTGTTTGAAAGCATATCCTTAGTCATGTCTTACCTGTTTATTCTTTTAATCTTGTTTTATCACCATATTTCTCAAAAATGTGAAAACTGTTTGAGCTTTTACTGATGGTCCGAGTGATTGTGAGTTGATAACTGAGATAGACTGATGGTCAGATTGTGAGATTGATGACTGAGATAGACTGAGAGTCTGATAGTGAGGTTGATGACTAAGAGAGGCCGAGGGCCTGGTTGTGAGGAATATATCTATGGATCGGGTTGCACATCACAACAATATATATATATATATATATATATATATATATATATATATATATGTGTGTGTGTGTGTGTGTGTGTGTGTGTGTGTGTGTGTGTGTGTATGTCTGTGTGTGTGTATGTGTGTGTATGGAACAGACTGCAGACCGTAACGATATAGCGCTTGGGCTGTAGGAGCCCCTCCGGAGTCTGCACACCTCCAGTTAGCACAATCGACTATATATATGGATCGGGTTGCATGCCGCAGTGATATATGGGTCGGGCTGCACGATGCAACATATACTATATGGTACCTATTGCACGTGAGTGCTGAGCGTGAGCGCTGATTGGTAAAAGTTGAGTCACGAGTGACTAAGAGGTTATCCCGGAGGGGGGAGGGGAGGGAGGCGATAGATATATACATTAATATGAGTGATGCTTTTTCTAAGGAACATGGTTATGAACTTATTAATTTTCCCTCCTCTTTAAGTGAATTTCTATCGAATATGTTAATTTATTGACTGCTTTCACACATCTTTACACGGAGCCTCTGTCGAAAACTTGAATAAATGTTTTTAAACAACTTTCATTTAAGATGGGGTTTATGAGATGTTCAGAACTTAATCATTACTTTAGTTTTTGACATTCCCACTGAGATTTTCTTTTTATGAGGTCTTATGACTCCTCTTTTGCCCGAGGGGCTGTTTACGAACTATGTTTTGCCCGAGGAGCCAGTTATGGTTTCATCTCTTTTATTATAAATGGTATTAAACCCTTACTGAAACTATTGGAAGGTGTTTTAAATGATTTTTACAAAAATCTGGATTTTAAATGAGAAGATTGACTCGTATTCTGATTCAAAAGCCTGTTGTGCTTACTGAGTTTAACATAAACGTGGATTCATTATTTCCTTGTAACGACCCGATCAATTTTTTTGAGCTTTGCACTTTGGTCGTCAGTTCTTGGGCATGAATTTCCCCGTGTTATGTATTATGACTAATGTAAATAATTGGTTTTGGTTTTCACAGAAATCGAAATGAAATTGAAAGAACAGTTCTCAGTTGTAGTTTATAAATTTGAAAGCTTTGACCAATATTTGACCTGTTTGTATATGAGCTCAGATCGGAGTTTTTATGGTTTGTTTAGCTTTTTAGGTGATTTATAAATTAAGAGTGTGTTCGAAATTGGTTTTGGAGGTCCGGTGAAGAATTATGCTTAAATTAGCGAAGTTAGTATTTTGGCGATTTCCGGTTGGTAGGTGAGATTTTGATCCAAGGATCAGAATGGAATTTCGAGAGTTGATGTAGCTTTGTTACGACTTTTGGGATGTGTGTTCAAAATTTCAGGTCATTCGGATGTGGTTTGGTCAGATTGTTTATCGAAAGCGTATTTCGAAAGTTTTTTGAAAAACTTTGGCTTGAATACGATGAGTTTTGGGTAATTTGATGTTGTTCGAGGTATTCCAATGATTAGAACAAGTTTGAATGATGTTATATGATATGTTGGCATGTTTGGTGTAGGTCCCGAGGGCCTCGGATGAGTTTGGGGTGGTCAATTAGACCATTTTAAAATTTGAAAAATTACAGATTTTGAGTTCCATTAGTTGCAGACATTTTGGTTTTCGCGTTTGCGAGAGGACCTTTGTCTTTGCGAAGAGTCTACTAAGGGAGGTGTCAAGTTTGGCATTCACGTTCGCGAAGGGGAGTCCCGCATTCACGAAGGGCCGGGTTATCATGCATCGCGTTCGCGAGTAGACTGTCGCGTTCGCATAAGTTGAAGAGGCTGAGGCATCGCGTTCGCGATGATAGGGTCGCGATCACGAAGGAGAGTTTCAGTCAACAGAAATTTTATGCTTCGCGAACGCAAGGCTGTGACGTGTTCGTGAAGGATTTTTATGCTTGGGCAGAATATTTTAAAAAGGCTATTCCGCGATTTTGAGGCTAACAACCTCCATTGTTGAGCGATTCTGGAGCTTGGGAGAGCTAATTGAAGAGGGACTCAAGGGTAATCTCCTAGAGGTAAGAATTTTGAACTCAATACTCAATTATTATGTGAATTCCACCTAGAAATCATGAAAGCTAAGACAAAAATTGAAGAACTAGGGCTTCAGAAATTGACCTTTTGAATATGGGATTTGAAGGAAACATTTGCGGCCGGATTTAAGAACCTTTGGTATGTATGAACTCGTGGGGAGATAAGAAATCTAATAATGAAAATTCTGCATTTCGAGAAGTGGGGCCGGGGCTCGGGTTTTGGTAATTTCGGGATTTATGCCCGTTATTGATTGTTTTCGCTTAGGCATTTTTCCCTTAGCATATTGTGATGTATTCGTTCTAATTTTGTATAGATTCGACGCGTGGAGGCCGGTTTGAGGGGCAAAGGCGTCGCGAGCTAGAGTTGTAGCTTGTTTGAGGTAATTAATGATTGTAAATACTGTCATAAGGGTTTGAAACCCCGGATTACACATTGATGTTCTACTTATAGGTGACTTACACGCTAGATGACGAGACTGGGGTAGAGCACCACTGGGGATTGTGACCTAGTCCATCCTGAAAGATTATTTTAATGCATATTTGATATTTAATTGTTTGATGTTAATATATTTTGGGTTATATGCCATATTTGGGGCCTTGTGCCGACTTGTTGAGACCCTTAGGGGTATTTTACTATATTTTCTCACTTTATTTGTTTGAAAGCATATCCCCAGTCTTGTTTTCCCTATTTACTACTCAAATTTGGCTTTATCACTATATTCCAAAAAATGTGGAAACTTTTTTGGGCTGAGTTGCCTATTTACCGATGGTCCGAGTGATCTTGAGATGATGACTGAGGGTTTAATTTTGATATTAATGAATGAGATAGACTGCGAGTCTAATGGTGAGGTTAATAACCGAGGGAGGCCAATGGTCTAGTTGTGAGGATTATATTTTTATGGATCGGGCTACATGCCGCAACAATATATATATATATATATATATATATATATATATATATATATATATATATATATATATATATATATATATATATATATATATATATATCTGTGTGTGTGTGTGTGGATCGGGCTGCACGCTGCAGTGATATGTTGGATCGGGCTGCACGCCGCAACAATATAGCGCTTGGGCTGTTAGAGCCCCTCCGGAGTCTGCACACCCCTAGTTGCGCCTTCGACGAGTTATATGGATCGGGCTGCACACTGCAACGATATGTGGATCGGGCTTCACACTGCAACGATATATGAATCGGGCTTGACACCGCAACGGTTACTATATGGTACCTATTAATCATGAGTGCTGAGTGTGAGCACTAATTGGTAAGAGTTGAGTCACGAGTGACTGAGAGGCTAGCCTGAGGGGCGAGAGATATATACGTGCACATGAGTGATGCTTTTCCGGAGAGGCCTGTTATGAACTTATTGATTTTTACCCCTCTTTAGGTGAGTTTCTATCAAATATATTGATTTATTGACTACTTTCACTCATCTCTATACTGAGCCTTTGTCGAAAATGCTCAATTAATGTTTTTAAACAACTTTCACTTAACTGGGTTTCATGATACATTCAGAACTTAATCACTAAGTTGTTTTTCTTATTTCTACTGAGATTTTCTAATTACGAGGTATTTGTGACTCCTGTTTTGCCTGAGGGTTCGGTTATGGTCTTTCAGCCCTCTTTTATAAATGGTATTGAACCCCTATTTCATGTTGCGGTATGAGTTTCTGACTCAGGGAGACTGCTGTGTGAAGTTTTTGATGGTGGAAGGTATAAAGAAATGTTAGTTGGAGGCAAAGCAGATGGGTTATCTCCTGCGAAGTTTTCTGAGGTTGTATGATCCTTATGTGTCTGTTAGAAGATCTCAATTATAAGTGAAATATATGTGTTGCAATTTGAATTTGGGTCGCTCGAGAGAGTGGGCTTAACTGTTGCGAGAATGAGTGCGAGATTTGCCGAAGATTTAAAGTACTAGATAATCCATGTTTTCACAAGCTTGCAAAGGATCTGAGTTTAATCTCACTATTGTATTGTGGTATCAATAGAGTATAAGTGGTATGAGTTATTGAGTGTATTATGATCTACGGCTTTGAGCCAAGTTGGGGAGTTTGTTATTGATTAGCTGATTGCACAATTATGCGCTGTGTTGGTTCCAATTTGAGGCGTGTGATAAATCAGTTAAGGCTTGTGGAAATCGAGACCGAGGGTGGCTCGAGTAAAGGAGAAATTTTGACAAAGATTATATTATGCTTCATAAGGTAAGAAAATCACGTGATATCCTAAGTTGTTGTTGGAAAAGAACGCTCAGTGCATAGAGCATGAAGTTGCTTGGTTGTAATGGGATGAGGATTTCATTCTGCGACGGAGTGCCAATGAGGCACGAGTGGTTCTGTTTGTTGAGTCATGTAAATTGTAGTTTGAATGAGAGTGAATGACTCTCGAGAATGTTTCTAATGTGTTCAAGATTCTACATGTAACAGTCGGGTATTTTAAAGTTGTATATGTGGTTGGAAACTGATTTTCACTGGAAGAGGTCAACACTTGTGGTATTTCTATGTTAAATTATGGGATTCTACGTATCAGCATCAGAAAGGTAAAGGTAACAGATTTAGATTTGCAGGAAGTCTCTTTAGAGTAAAGTATTTTGATCGTGGTGCTCATGGGAATATTAGAGAAAGTATTTGGAAGCTTATGAGCCATAGACGATGTGGCTTTATGCTTGGGTTGTGTATGGTATGTTTGGGTTGAGGAATTGCGATGCTATATCAAGAATAAGTATCGAGTTGAAGGTAAATCAGAAGGGAATTCAGATAGATGGGATAACTTGTTAGTAGGCTAATATGGTATGGTAAGGATATGATTGGCTCTTTGGATGCTTACGAGATAATGAGTTCCTACAGGTTTTTCGCGACAATTCTCTTGGGTTTTAGTGACCTGCATAGTTCAGTCAAGTTAGAAGGATTTAGTCCTGACGATTTAGATGTGTGCAAATGGGATTCGGAGAGCTCTAGATGGTTTCCACTACAGTTAGAGAGATATATTTTTTCCATATTGGTGTGAGGAGCATGTGATTTATAGTAATTTTCTTCTAGAGGGAACCAATGAAAGTTCTTGACTGGTTGGGTACGTAGATATTTGCGGCTCGGAAGGGATATGAATTGCTCACAATTATACTAGAGTGGTACGGTTTATGTAGTATGTTGGGTAGGACTGTGATTTTCATGTGTAAGGTCACAGTTTAGATTTTAATGGAAGATCATAAATTCTTTGCTAGTGCGGGCAGTTTCAAATATTTAGAGAAATAAACTTTAGATGATTTGAGAAGGGAAATCTAGATGATTCAGGAAGTGGTAATGCTAATTGAGGTGATTTGAAGAGGGTATATGTTTCAGGAAGAGGCAATGTTATTAAGTTGATGGTACTTCGATAGTAATACAATACTTCTTGTCAGATTGGCTGCTAATATTCGAGTTTGCTTGGCAACACAGAAAAATCTTAGAGTATCTCTCGTGGAATGATTGAGTACTAGAGGTGAGTTATATATGCGAGTGGCGGAATTGGGATCAGATATGGTAATCTGTGTGTTTTATGGACTTGGAGACTGGAGTTCTCATATATAGGTTAGCTCGTGGTTGTGGATGGAAAAATGTGGGTAAGTTAGTTAGATGTTAGCATGTGCTATGATTCAGTCATTGTGAACCTTCGAAGGATTATTTATATGTTGTGGGTAACTAGAGTTGTTGTGTGGTCTATTGGTAGGCCTATATGGATATGTGTCCAGCATCATGACGACGTTGTTGACTTCGAGTTGCTGTTAGCGAAGGATGTGTTGATTTGGTTGTTTTTGGAGTTGTTAGCGATTAGGGGGATCTATGAGTTACCTTTCTGTGTTATGAGACGTTGCGATCTGTTGGTCATAGGCACCTATGGCATAGTTCTATGGGAGTTTCATAATGGCAGTCGAGCGGGAAGAGTAATTGGGAGTTTCTCGGTTAATGGCGTCGGTTATGTCCTATCGGGTTTGCGTGGTGTATGTTATTTCTTTCACGGTGGGTGTAATGAGTTGCTTTAGTTCCAAACACATGATTGTTGTTTTCGAGAATAGTTACCTGAGGTGTTTCATGTGGAGCAGTGTTTGGATATGATTGCGTAATGTAGCGAAGTTATGTTGAAGTTTGACCTTGCAGGTTAGATTCATGTGTTCTATTTCTATGATGTGAGACAGGTTCTTAGCCGTGTTTTGTGATGGTACTGGTGAGCTTGAGGTACGACTCTTTTATTTGAGTCTGTTTCATGATGTGAGTATGTTCGAATTGTTGCTAATTGGTGCGCGGACTTTGCAAGTTGTGGCTTTATCATATTTTGATGTGTCATGTGACCACACTAATTGTGTTAGAATAGATGAGATCTTTGAGGTCTTTAATGAATACAAACGAATTCGATTTCAGCATGTTTGATAGATAAATGTCGATGTTCGACTCAGAAATTTGCTATAGTCCTTACCAAGGAGAAATAACCTTATGGATGGTTTATCTGAGGAATGGTTATAGTTTATTGCATGTTTCATTTATCATTGGCAGTATATGAAAGTGTTGGAATGATACTTTAGTTTTTAAGAGGTTTTCTATCGACACTCGGTTATTATGTGCAGCTGCTGTGATTTGAAAGTATCGCCGAAGTGTTTGAGTTATGTGTTATATCATCTGATTGTACCTGAGATAGCAGATATGTTTTGTTACAGCTTGTTCGGACTATTCACAGTATAAATGTAAGATTCTGATCCTATTGAGGATATTAGAAGCAGAAATGTGGTTCTATGGTTTATGGAGTAAAATGGATTGTGAAATTTCAGTTGCATTGTGTTACGAACCTATGTGAGATAGGGTGATGTGGGATCACCCCCGGGTATATGCACGGTAACGTCATTCAGCCATTGGTTGGTTTCTAGAAGAACTCTGCGTATGCTTGAGGACGGATGTGTGTTTAAGTGGGGGAGGATGTAACGACCCGACCGGTTGTTTTGAGCTTTGCACTTTGATTGCCAGTTCTCGAGCATGGCTTATCTCGTGGATGTATTATGACTAATGTAAATCGTTGGTTTTGGTTTTCACGGAATAGGATTGAAATTAAAAGAACAGTTCTCAGTTGAAGCTTAAAAATATAAAAGATTTGAACTGTTTATATACTAGCTCGGATCAAAAATTTTATGATTTGGTTAGCTTTGTTACGTGATTTATGACTTAAGAGTGTGATCAGAATTGGTTTTGGAGGCGCGGTGAAGAATTAGGCTTGAATTGGTGAAGTCAGTATTTTGGCGATTTTCGGTTGGTAGGTGAGATTTTGATCCGAGGATCAGAATTGAATTTTGAGAGTTGGTGTAGCTTCAGTATTTCTTTCCGGATGTGTGTGCAAAATTTCAGGTTATTCGGATGTGGTTTGGTCGGGTTTTTTTATCGAAAGCTATATTTTGGAAGTTTTTGGAAAAAGTTAGACTTAAATTCGATGAGTTTTGGGTATATTGATGCTGTTTAAGGTGTTTTGATGAGTTGAACAAATTTGAATGATATTATTGGATATGTTGTCATGTTTGGTTGAGGTCTCAAGGGCCTTAGATGAGTTTCGGGTGGTCAATCGGACCATTTTGAAGTTTTAAAAATTGCAGATTTTGAGTTCCATCAGTTGCAGACATTTTGGCCTTTGCGTTTGCGAGAAGACCCTCACGTTCGCAAAGAGTCTGCTGAGGAAGGTGCTAAGTTTGTCCTTCGCGTTTGCGAAGGGGAGTCCCGCGTTAGTTAAGGTCCGGGCTATCATGCATCGCGTTCACGAGTGGCACTGCCGTGTTCGCGTAAGTTTGAGAGGTCGAGGCATCGCGTTTGCAATGATAGCATCGCGATCACAAAGGAGAGTTTTGATCAGCAAAAATTTTGTGCATCACGAACGCGACGCTTTGACCACGTTCACGAAGAAGAATTTTTATGCTTGGGCAGAATGTTTCAAAAAGGCTATTCCGCGATTTTGAGGCTAAGAACCTTCGTTGTTGTGAGATTTTGGAGCTTGGGAGAGCTTATTGAAGAGGTATTCCAGGGGAATGACCTTGAGGTGAGATTTTTTAACTCAATATTCAATTATTATCGGAATTCCCCCTAGAAATCATGAAAGCTAAGCCAAAAATTGATGAACTAGGGCTTGAGAAATCGGACTTCTGAATTTGGGAGTTGAAGGACCATTTGAGGTCGGTTTTAAGAACCTTTGGGTATGTACGAACTAGTCGGGAGATAAGGAATATAATGATGTGAAATATTCTACGTTTCGAGAAGTGGGCTCAAGACTTGGATTTTGGTAATTTGAGATTTGTGCTCGTTATTGATTATGTTTGCTTGGGCTTTGTTCCCTTAGCATATTGTAATGTATTCGTTCTGATTTTGGATAGATTCGACACGCGTAGAAGCCGATTTGAGGGGCAAAGGTGTGACAAACTAGAGTTATAGCCGGTTCGAGGTAAGAATGATTATAAATATTGTCCTGAGGGTTTGAAACCCCGGATTACACATCGTTGTGTTACTTTATGGTGACTTACACGCTAGATGACGAACATGGGGTAAAGCACCGCTGGGTATTGTGACCTAGTCCATCGTGAAAGATTATTTTAATGCATATTCGATATTTAATTGTTTGATGTTAATATATTTTGGGTTGTATTCCATGTTTGGGGCCTTGTGCCGACTTGTTGAGACCCTTAGGGATGCTTTTACTATATTACCTCACATTGTTTGTTTGCAAGCATATCCTCAGTCATGTTTTACTTGCTTACTGCTCAAATATGGCTTTATCACTATATTCAAAGAAAATGTGGAAACTACTTTGTGCTGAGTTCCCTATTTTGCCGATGGTCCGAGTGATCGTGAGATGATGACCGAGATAGACCAAGGGTCTGATTGTGAGATTTATGACTGAGATAGACTGAGAGTCTAATGGTGAGGTTAATAACTGAGGGAGGCCGAGGGCCTAGTTGTGAGAATATATTTTTTGGATCGACCTGCACGCCATAGTAATATAAATATGTATGTATATATATATATATATATATATATATATATATATGGATCGGGCTGCACGCCGCAGTGATACTCATATGGATCGGGCTTCACACCGCAACGATATATTGGATCGAACTACATAATGCAGCAATATAGATCTTGGGCTGTAGGAGCCCCTCCAGAGTTTGCACACCCTCAGTGAGCGCCGTTGACGAGTTATATGGATCGGGCTGCACGTCGCAGCGGTTACTATATGGTACCTATTAAGCGTGAGTGCTGAGTGTGAGTAATGATTGGTAAGAGTTGAGTCATTAGTGACTGAGAGGCTAGCCTGATGGGCGATAGATATATACATGCACATGAGTGATGCTTTGCCGGAGAGGCTTGTTATGATCTTATTGATTTTTACCCCTCTTTAAGTGATTTTCTGTCGAATATATTAATTTATTATCTGCTTTTTCTCATCACAATACTGAGCCTCTGTCGAAAACGTAAAATTAATGTTCATAAAGAACTTTCACTTTACTGGGTTTTATGAGACGTTAAGAACTTAATCACTAAGTTGATTTTAATTATTTCCACTGAGATTTTCTTGTTACGAGGTATTTGTGACTCCTGTTTTGCCCGAGGGGCTGGTTATGGTTTTTCAGCTATCTTTTATGATAAATGGTATTGAACCCTTACTGAGATTGCTATAAGGTATTTTAAATAATTTTTATCAGAAGCTAGATTTTTATGTGAGATGACTAACTCGTAATTTTGAATTGAAAGCATGTTGTGCTTATTGGGTTAACTTAAATGTGAATTCATTATTTCCTACTGCTCAGTCTTTATTTACCCTTGTTACTTACTGGGTTGGAGTACTCACATTACTCCGTGCACCTCGTGTGCAAATTCAGGTATTTCGAAACCCGGTAACAGTTTCTGGTTGCTCAGACGCGGAGTCATCAGAGTTAGCAAGGTGGCTGCACAACGTTTGTAGCACTGCTTCTTCCTTCTCACTTTCACTTCTGTACTTGGTACATTTTTATTGTTGTTGTTGTATTCAGACCTTTGGTAGATGCTCATGGCTAGTGACATTCCGATGTCGGGCTTGTATTTCTATTCTGAACTGTTATTTCAGAATTTTATTATGAAACATTGTTTAATTAAAGCTTTAATAATAGCTCTTAATGGTTAAAGGGTTAATACGAGTATTGTGTTGGCTGGCCTTGTCTTCACAAAAGGCGTCATCTTGACCAAGCCAGTTGGGGTCTTGACATTCCTATTGCCTAGTCTTTATTTTCTCTTATTACTTGCTGGGTTGGAGTACTCCTATTATTCCTTGCACGTCCTGTGTAGACTTAGGTATTTCGGAACCCGGTAGCGGGTGTTGGTCGCTCAAATGCGGAGTCATCAGAGTTAGCAAGGTGGTTGCACGACGTTCGCATCACTGCTTCCTTCCTCTCATTTTCATTTGTGTACTTAGTATATTTTGATTGTTTTGTTGTATCCAGACCTTGGTAGATGCTCATGGCGAATGACACCCTGATGTCGGCTTGTATGTTATTGCCGCACTATTCCTTCAGAATTATATTATGATGCATTTATTTAATTAAAGGCTTAAAATGACTCTTAATGATTAAAAGGTTAAAATGTGTGTTATCGGCTGGCCTGTCTTCACAAGAGGCACCATCACGACCAGGTTTGAGTTTTGGATCGTGACAAGTTGGTATCAGAGTCTAGGTTACATAGGTCTCACGAGTCATGAACAGGTTTAGTGAGTATCGCAGATCGGTACGGAGATGTCTGTATTTATCCTCGAGAGACTGCAGAACCTTCAGGAAGAACTTCACATTCTTGGAATTCTTATCGTGCGTCCTTGATTCATCTTAAAAGGTAACTCTTTGGATTCCCTCCACCTGTTCATTTGCGCCCATGAGAGCTCAGTATCCGATGTGAATCAATGGCTTGTGATTCCCCAATCAAGGGGCGAGATATGATCTTTATGTGTGGATGTTGGGCCAGTCTGGAGGACTTGAGGCTGGATTTTTGCATATAGCTTGAGCACTGAGGTGTTGATTGTGTGAGCAAGTGTTTTTGAACTTATACGTTCAGTCGTGCCCTATTGGTAGAATTAATGACCGGATAGCTATGTGATGAGTATGTTATGGCTTCAAGGTGTATTCATATGATTTGGAAATAACGAGAAGGGTACTCGATTTTCATCTTGATTGGGGGTATAGCCCCGTGTTATGGATGTGAAAAATCTTTTCATGTATTCTAGTTGGGAGTGAAGTAAATTTTATGTACGCTATGATTTCAGACTCAGGAAATCAAGTGACTGCGTAATGTTTATGATAGTGGAAATTATACATAAATGTTAGTTTGAGTCAAAGCAGGTGGGTTTATCTCCAGCGGAGTGTTCTGAAGCTGTGTGATCCTTATGTTGTCTATTAGGAAATCTCATTTACAAGTGTAATATATGTCTGGCAAATTAAACTTGGGGCGCTTAAGAGAGTGGGGTTCAACTGTTACGAGGGTGGATGCGATACTTGCATAAGATTTAAAGTACTAGATGGTCTGTGTTCCACGAGCTTATGAAGGATTGAGTTTAATATCACTATGGTTTTATGGCAGCAATAGAGTATTTGCGTTGTGCACATTTTGATTTATGGCTTCGAGCCAAGTAAGGGAGTATGCTATTGCTTAGTTGATTGTATGGCTATGTGCTTTGTTGGTTCAAGTCGGGGCGTACTAATGAATCAGTTATGGCTTACGGAGATTGAGACCAAGGATATCTCGATTAAAGGAAAATTTTTACAAAGATTATGTCATGCTTCATAGGTGTGTGAGAATCACGGAATGTCTAGAGTTGTTGTTGGTAATGGATGCTCGGTGCATAGATTGAGAAGTGGCTTGGTTGTTCTAGGATGAGGTTTCACTCTGCGATGTAGGAGTACTATTGAGGCTCGGGTGGTCTATTCGTTTGATCAGGTTAATTACAGTTTGAATAGAGTGAATGACTCTCTAGAATGGTTCTAATGTGTTCAAGATTCTACATGTAAAAATTGGGTATTTTAAAGTTATATATGTGGTCGGAGACTGAGTTTCATTGAAAGATGTCAAGACTTGTGGTAATTTGTATAATAATTACAAGATTCTATGTATCAGTATTAGTAAGGTAAATGTAACGGATTTTTAGATTCGCAGGAAACCCCTTCTGAGAGCTTGGTGCTCGTTAGAATATTTAGTATTCAGCGACTCATGAGCCTTAGACGATATGGATCTATGCTTGGGTCCCATGTGGTAAGCCTGGGTTGATGAATTGTGATGTTGTAGTACGAATGAGCCTCAAGTTGAAGGTAAATCATAAGGGAACTCAGATATAGGGATAGCTTGGTAGTAGGCCAACTCGGTATGGTAAAGATATGATTAGTTCTTTGGATGCTTATGAGATAGTGAGTTTCTTCAGGTGTTTCGCGACAATTCTCTTGGGTTATAGGGACCTGCGTAGCTCGGTCGAGTTAGAAGGATTCAGTCCTGACGGTTTAGTTTGTGCACGTGGAAATTTGGAGAGTCCTTGACGGTTTGTACCACAGTAAGGATCGTGTATTTTCTATGAGCATGAGGAGCATGGGATGTATAGTGATTTTTTCTAGATAGGAAAAATGGGAAATTCTTGGTTAGTGGAGTACATAGTTGCTTGAGGCTCGAAAGGGATACAAAGTTCTGGTGGTTATCCTAGGATGGTACGGTTTATGCGGTATGTTGTATGGGGTTGAGATTGGCAGATGTAAGGTCACGATCCAGATTTGAAAGTAAGGTCATGAATTCTTAGGCAGCACGTGCAGTATTAGATAATTAGAGAAATGATCTTCAGACGATTAAGGAAATGATAATGTCAATTGAGGTGATTTGATGAGGGTATATGTTTAAGGAAAACGCAATGTGATTAAGTTGATGGTACTTCGATAGTATTGTAGCACTTCTTATCAGATTAGCTGATGATGTTCAAGTTTGCTTGACAGCACAGAAGGATTTTAGAGTATCTCTCGTGGAATGATGGAGTACTAGAGGCATGTTATATATGCAGGAGGCGAAATTGGGATAAGATATGGTAATTCATGTGCTTTTTGGGGTTGGAGACTGGAAGTTCTCATATACAAGTTAGATCGTGGTTACGGACGACAAAGATGCGTGTAAGTCAGTCAAATGGTGGTATGTGCTACGATTCAGTGATTGTGAACCTTCGGAGGGTTATTTATTCATTTTGGGTAACTAGAGTTGATGTGTGGTTCATTGGTAGATCCACAGGGATGTATGTTCAGCATCGAGTCGGTCTTATGGACTTCTAGTTGCCATTGGTAAGGGACGTGTTGATTCAATTATCATGGGGCCATTAGAGTTCAGAGGTGAACTATGAGTTACTTTATTGGGTTACGATGCGTTATGATTTATTGGTCATAGGCACATGTGGTGCGGTTCCATTGGGGTTTCGTAGTGGAATTCGAGCGGGAAGAGTACTAGGTATTGCTTGGTGGATGGCATATCGGTTATGCCCTTTCGGGTATGAGTAATGTATGTCAATTTCTTCGGGGTAGTTATGATGATTGCTTTGGTTTAGATATCATATTATGCATGATTGTCGATTTTGAGCATAGTGACTTGATATGTTTCATGTGGACTAGTGCTTGGATGAGGTCGCATATTGCAGTGAAGTTATGTGCATGTTCAATTTCTATGGTGTGTGTCGGGTTCTCGGCATTATGTGTGGTGGTACCGGTGAGCTTGCGGTATAGCTTTTTCATTTGAGTCATTTTTTATGATTTGAGTATGCTCGGATTGTGGCTTATTGGTGCGCAGATTGCACAAGTTGCGGCTTCAGCCTATATTAATGTGTCATGTCACAAGAGTAATTATGTTGTCTTAGATGGGATCGTTGGGGTCTTTAATGAATACAAACAGATTCGATTTCAGCATGTTGGAAAGATTATATCGAGGTTCAACTCAGAAATTTGCTATGGTCTTTGCTAAAGGAGAAGTAGTTTCATGAATGGTTGATCTGAGAAATGTTTGTAGCTTACTGTGTGATTTATTTATCATTGGCAGTGTTGGAATGAGACTTTAGCTGATAAGAGGATTCCTACCGAAATTTTGATGTTGTATGCAGCAGCTGTGATTAGAAGGTATCGCTACGGGTGTTTGAGTTATGTAGTATATCATGTAATTGCACCCGAGGTTGCAGGTATGAGTTAGTGCAGCTGGTTCGGACTCATTTAGGGTATGAATGTGAGATACTAATCTTGTGGATGATTTTAGAAGTGAAATTGTGGTTCTAAGGTTAATAGGCTAGGATGGATTGTGAAATTTCAGTTACGTTTTGTTACCGGAACTATATGAGATGGGGTAATGTGGGATCACCCCCAGGTATATGCATGTCAAGGTTATTCAGCGATTGATTGGCTTTTGGAACATCTCTGGGCACGTTCGAGGATAAACGTATGTTTAAGTGGGGGAGGATGTAACGACCCGACCGATTGTTTTGAGCTTTTGAACATTGCTCACCAGTTTTCGGGCATACATTGCCTCGTATGATGTATTATGACTTATGTAATTTTTGGTTTTAGTTTTCAGGGTAATGGGAATGGATTTGGAAGAAAACAGTTCTTAGCTGAAGCTTGAAATTTGAAAGGTTTGACTAAGATTTGACTTATTTGTATATGATCTCGGATCGAAATTTTTATAATTTGGTTAGCTCCGTTAGGTGATTTGGGACTTAGGAACGTGATCGGAATGCATTTTAGAAGCCCGTGGAAGGTTTAGGTTTGAATTGGCGAAATTGAGATTTCGACGTTTTCAGATCGATAGGAGAGATTTTGATATAGAGGTGGGAATGAAATTTCGGAAGTTGCAGTAGTTCTGTTGTGTCATTTGGGATGTGTGTATAAAATTGTAGGTCATTCAAACGTGTTTTGGTTGGGTTTTTGATCAACAGGAAATCGAGAGGATTTTGGGATTTTTAGGCTTAAATCCAAAGCAAATTTAGTATTTTGATGTTTTTTTGTGTTTCGAAGGTTGGAACAAGTTTGAATAATATTATGGGATATGTTGGAATGTTTGGTGAGGTCCCGAGGGCCCCGGGTGAGTTTTAGGTGGTTAAACGGGCCAAGTTTGTATGTTAAAAGTTGCAGATTTTGGCTTCAGATCTGTTGTAGGTTTTTCTTCATCGCGATCGCGTGAGGAGGCTCGCGATCGCGTAGAGTTATCTTAGGGGGCATCCAGCTTTCTCTTCGCGTGGTTATGGATGCGATTACATAAGGTTATGTTTCTATGTATCACGGTTGCGTGGTCTCATTCGCGATGATGTAGTTAGAAGATTTTGAGCACTGCGTTCACGTGAGGATATACGCGATCATGTAGAGTGAATTATGGGCCAGCAGTGTTGTGCTTCGCAATTGCGATGGCTTTTACGCCATTGCAATTAAGTATAAATAAGAGCTTGGCATAATGTTTTAAAAGATCATTTATGCGAAGTTCCTCCATTATTAGTCGATTTTGAAGCTTTTTGAAGAGGATTGAAGAGGGGTTCTAGGGAATCACCTGGAGGTAAGATTTTTGAACTCAATACTCGATTCTTGTATGAATTCTACCTTATTAATCATGGAAATTAAGCGAAAAATTGAGAAATTAGGGCTTGAATTTGGAGAGTGTAAATTTGGGATTTGAGGGGCCATTTGAGGTCTGATTTTGATGCTCTTGATATGCATAGACTCGTGTGAGGATCGTCAGGTTCCAAGACGTGGGCCAAGGGACGACTTTGAGAAATTTCGGGATTTTTGATGTAAATTGGATATTTTCGAGTGGGCTTTGTTTCCCGAGCATATTCTAATGGTTATGTACTGATTGTGACTAGATTTGGAGCATGTGGAGGTTGATTTGCGAGGGCAAAGGCAACGCGGGCTAGAATTTAGACCGGATCGAGGTAAGTAATGATTGTAAATACTGTCCTGAGGGTTTGAAACCTCGGATTACACATCATTATAATATTTTGAGGTGACGTACATGCTAGACGACGAGCTTTGAATTTTGCATCACTGGGATTGTGACTTGGTCCATCCCGTATGACTGTTAAGTCGCGTATTTGATTTGAAATCTTATGATGTTCGATGTTCTTAAGATTGATATTATATTTTGGAATGTATGCCATGTTTGGGGCCTTGTGCTGACTTGCTGAGACCCTTAAGGGAATTTTTACTATTTTTCCTCACTCTATTTGTTTGAAAGCATATCCTTAGTCATGTTTTACCAGTTCATTGTTTAAATCTAGTTTTATCACCATATTTCTCAAAAATGTGAATAAAGTTTGGGCCGAGTTCCCTATTTTACTGATGGTCCGAGGTGATTGTGAGTTGATGACTAAGATAGACCGAGGGTCTAATTGTGAGGTTGATGACTGAGATAGATTTAGAGTTTGATGGTGAGGTTAATGACTAAGAGATGCTGAGTGCCTGGTTGTGAGGATTATATATATATGGTTCAGGCTGCACATTGCATATATATATATATATATATATATATGTATATATATATATATGTATATATATATGTATATATATATATATGTATATATATGTATATGTATATATAATGGGCTGCATGCTGTAGCGATACTTATATGGATCGGGCTGCACGCTGCAGCGATATACTGATCGGGATGCACGCCACATCAGCTACTATATGGTACCTATTGCGCGTGAGTGCTGAGTCTGAGCGCTGATGCAGAAGTTGAGTCACGAGTGACAGAGATGTTGGCTCGAGGGGCGATATATATACATGAACATGAGTGATGCTTTGCCTGAGGGGCCTGGTTATGGACTTATTTATTTTCATTCCTCTTTAAGTGAGTTTATTTCGAATATATTGATTTATTGACTGCTTTCACACATCTGTATACTCAGCCTCTGCCGAAAACTTGAATAACTATTTTAAAACAACTTTCATTTAAGCTGGGATTTATGAGATGTTAAGAACTTAATCACTGCTTTTGTTTTTGTCATTCCCACTGAGATTTTCTCATTATGAGGTGTTCTGACTCGTGTTTTGCCTGAGGGGCTACTTACGAACTATGTTTTACCTGAGGGGCCGATTACGATTTTCATCTCTTTTATTATAAATGGTATTGAACCCCTATTGAAACTGTTGGAAGGTGTTTTAAATGATTTTTACCAAAAGCTGGATCTTAAATAAGAGGATTGACTCGTATTCTGATTCAAAAGCATGCTGTGCTTATTGAGTTTAACATAATTGTGGATTTATTGTTTCCTATTGCTCAGTCTTTATTTACTCTTTTTACTTGCTGGGTGTGCGTACTCACATTACTTCCTGCACCTCGTGTGCAGATTCAAGTATTTTAGAACCCGGTAGTAGGTGTTGATCGCTCAAATGCGGAGTCATCAGAGTTAGCAAGGTGGTTGCACGACGTTCGCAGTACTGCTTCCTTCTTCTCATTTTCATTTATGTACTTAGTACATTTTGATTGTTTTGTTGTATTCAGACCTTGATAGATGCTCATGGCTAGTAACACCCCGATGTCGGGCTTGTATGTTATTTCTGCACTATTCATTCAAACTTATATTATGAAACATTTGTTTAATTAAAGGATTAGAAATGACTCTTAATGATTAAAGAATTAAAATGGGTGTTGTATCGGATCACCTTGTCTTCACGAGAGGCTCCATCATGACCATGTTTGAGTTGTTGATCGTGACAGGAACCTTAGCAAATTTTATTTTAATTTTAGAAATAAATCTAACAGTTGGGTTAGATGCATCTAATGGCTAAGATTAATCTTGATATAAGTAAATTAGGTATAATAAAATGAATAAAGAAAACATTTATTTGGAATTCTCCAGAAGATAGAAGAAATGATCTTGATCATTAATTTAAAATGCTAGATTTGATGAATCCATGCGGCAAGGTGTGGGTCAAACTGTAAAGGGATGAGAAGAGCACGTGCTAGGCGTGTGTTTGTCATGGGATTTGGACCGTTTGAGCCTATGTGGTGCTGATGTGGAAGATCATGCGGTGCTTAATGGAGTCCATGTAGATAAAAAATTAGGCAGATGTGCTGGCGGGTTTGGGCTATTTTATGGGATTGTTTTGATATAATTTTCTTCTTTTTGGGTCAAAAAATCTAGAGTAAGTACTTTTAAAAATAAAAGCTCTCTTTGAATAACAATTGTACTTTGCTGAGATGACCTAATTTGCAATTAAAAATTCCTTTATCTTAGATTAAATTCATTATACTTTTATAATAATAATAATTTACAATAAAATATAATTAAATTATATTTATGTAAAACAATAATATTTAGTATGTCTGCGTCCATATAGAATAGGAAATAGAGAAATAAATTATAATTGACAAATAATACTTGTATTAATTATTTCGATGCATTAGCATTAAATAATAATATGATAGTAACTAAGTAACTAAAATAATAATAATGATATAATTGCAATAAATAAATATAATAAATTATATTAAGGCTAATAACTATATTTTGTTTTAAAAATCTTGAGGCTAGAAAAATATAGCAAATGTTTTGGATAAAAATATGTAAAATATATTTAATAAATTATTAAGAATTAGGAAGTATAGAGAAATTGATTATGAAAAAAGAGGGCCAAAATTGGTTGTCAACAAATAATACCACTTTCTCATGTAACAATCAGTTGAATAAATGTTAGATATGTCCAAAAGCTACACAAGCTAGAGTACCATTTCCACTTAGTAGGAGTATAAGCTTATACAACTTTGACTTGGTACACATGAATGTATGAGGTCCTTATAAAATTGCTATTCATAATAGGTTGAGGTTTTTCTTACATTGATAGATGACTGCACTATATAGACTTGGGTATTTCTTGTGAGGCTCAAGTTCGATATGCTTTTCTTACTCAAACTTTTTATTGCTATGATTAAGACACAAATAAAAGTGAGTTTTTTAAATTATTCTTGCAAAGTTTTAATTCAATTTCATGGAATTGTGCATCAAAATTCATGCTCATATATCCGTCAGCAAAATGGGATAGTTAAAAGAAGCCACAAACATATACTTGAGGCTGCCACAGCTATCAGATTCCAGGGCCATTTGCCTGTTAGGTACTGGGGCCATTGCACTGATACAACTGTTTATATCATCAACTGGATTTTTCCCCTCAATTGTTACATGCAAATACCCTTATGAAATGCTACATGGAAAACAACCTTCTTTTTTCCACTTGGGAGTCATATGTTGCCTATGCTTTGTGACAAACTTAACCAAGCATGATAAATTCAAGCCAAGGGCTATGAGGTCTGTATTGTTGGGCTATGCAGCACACTAGAAGGGTCACATACTACTTGACTTGAAGAACATAGTCTTCATTAGTAGAGATGTTTTTTTATTAAGATGTATTTCCCTTTCAGTCGCTGGAGGTTGGTTCTGCAAACTTTTTTTTTGATACTATTTCTGTTCCTAAACATGATTTCACTACTAGTCCAGCTCTAATTACAATATAGGTTCCACACAAGGAATCTTGTCCAAACCTAACACCATGATCTTGTACTTTACATGAGAGTTTATACTCCACCTATATTGCACTTGATGCATTTATATGCTTGCTACTTCCGATATTACTGATTATCCAACATTCAGATGTGATCCACATACACATGGTCAAAAAGTTAGGAGATCAAGGAGAGTGTTTAAGCCTAATATATGGATGCATGATTATGTTGAGCCTGTCAAGATGCAAATATTATTTTTCTTAAGTACTCACCTATGATTACATTACACCTAAATATCAAATCTATCTATCACATTTCTTTACTAAAGTGGAGCCAGTGACTTACCAAGAAGAAGTTAAAGACAAGAGATGTGTAGAAGCTATAGAGTCATAGATCAAGGCCTTGGAAAACAATAAGACATGGGCTCTTGTTCCTCCACCTAAGGGAAAGAATGCTATTGGATTTACATTGGTCTATATGATCCCATACAAGGTATCTAGTGAAGTTGAATGGCTTAAAGTCAGACTTATGGCAAAAGGATATAATCAGAAAGAGGGCTTAGACTACCAAGAGACATTCTCACCTGTGGTGAAAATGGAAACTGTCCATAGTGTGCTTTTCATAGCATCTTGAAGGAATTAAGTCATCCATAAAATGGATATGTACAAAGCATTATTAAAAGGTGACCTATTAGAGAAGGTGTATATGATAATTCCACAAGGGTTTAGCGGTTCCACTAATAATTCCTTGGTGTGCAAGCTGCTTAAATCTCTATATGGATTTAAGCAGGCTTCTAGACAATGGAATATCAAATTGACCACATTATTTGTGACGACCCGTCCGGTTATCTTAAGAATTTACACCTCGATCCCATATTAACTGTTTCCCCCGAGTTTATTTCTTCTATTTTAATTTGTCGGGATGTTCGATTTTAAGTTTTAGAGTGATTTGATACACTTAGTCCCTAAATGAGATCTTAAGTGTTGGAAAGTTGACCATAGTAGGAACAATGTGTAGACGGTCTCGGAATAGAAATCCAATGGTTCTGTTAGCTCTGTTAGGTGATTTCTTGCTTAGGGGCATGTTCAAATTGTGTTTTGAAAGTCCGTAGCTAATTTAGGCTTGAAATGCCGAAAGTTGAATTTTTGAAGTTTCTGGTTCGATAGTGAGATTTAGATCCGACGACATAATAGAATTCTGAGAGTTGAAGTAGTTCTTTCATGTCATTTGGGATGTGGGTGCAAAATATTAGGTCATTCGGACGAGGTTTGATAGACTTTTTGATCAAAATCATAATTCGGAAGATTTTTGGAAAACTTAGGCTTGAATACGATGTGTTTGGTTGATTTGATAAAGTTTGAGGTAATTTGAAAATTGGTACAGGTTTGAATAAGGTTGTAGGATATGTTGATGCCTTTTGTTGAGATCCCGAGGGCCTCGGGTGTGTTTTGGATGCTCATTGGATCATTTTTAGTTGTTAAAAAGTTGCAAAATTTCAGGTTCAACTGTTGCTGACTTTTACTCTTCGCATTCGCGAAGAGTCAGTGGAGGATAGTGAAACTTTAGCCTTTGAATTTGCTAGAAAGGCTCCGCGTTCGTGAAGGGCTGGATTCTTGTGAAATGCGTGCGTGATTGGGCTTCGCGATCACGCATGAGGAAAAATTGGCCTAGTGAAGTTTGCTCATCACGTTTGCGATTACTAGAATGTGTTCGCGAAGGTGTGTCTGTTAAAGAATCACGTTCATGAGGTACTTGTTGCATTAGTGTAAGAGGTTTTTAGTCAAATTTATTTTTGTGCTTCGCGAATGTGAGGCTTTGACCGCATTTGCGAAGAAGGAATTAAAATACCTAGGCAGAATGTTTAAAAGGGTCTATTTTGCAAATTTTAGTCTACTTATTAAACGATTTTAAAGCTTTTTGAAATGGTTGAATAAGAATTCAAGCGGAATAACTTGGAGGTAATATTTTTGACATCGAAACTCAATTTTATATGATTAAATACCTAATTAGTAGTGAGAAATTTGGGGGAAATGGGTAATTAGGGCTTGAGTTTAAGAGACCTTTAAATGAAGGTTTGAGGGGTCCTTTGGACTCCAATTTGAGTGTTCTTATTATGTATAGGCTCGTGAAAGTACGAGTTTTCTGAAAATATAATTTTACCAGATTCCGAGATGTGGGCCTGAGGGGTATTTTGGTTATTTTATCTAATTTCACGTATAATCTTAGAATTTAATTGTGGAATCAGCTACTTGAGGTGTTACTTACAATGTGCAATTGAATTGAATAGATTTGGGTCATTCGGAGTCGAATACTCGTGGAAAAAGCATGGTTTCAGTTTGACTTGCGCTTGTTCGAGGTAAGTAGCTTGTCTAACCTTATGTGGGGGACCTTCCCCTTAGGATATGATAGGTTTTATATTTGAAATGCCTTGTACATGGGGTGACGAGCACCTACTTGAGCTAATTCTTGAAAATCCGTTTTTCCTTAAGTTATTTCATTGAAATTCTTGTCCAACTTTATTATACTTGCATATTGAGCATGTGTTAGTTAGAAAAATATGTTTAGTTGAATTAAATTGCCTATTTGCTAAAATTTCCTTGATCGCATTACGTAAAGTATGTTATGCTAGAATTACTTGTTGTTTGATATGAGATTACCATTTTCGAATATCTTATTGTTGTTGCTGTGTATTTACATTGGGAATATGGATGTGGGATCCGGTAGCTCCCCTTTGTTTGTTTAATTTGGGACTACAAGTTAGATTCCCGGTAGATCTCCCTGCACAGTTATATGGAACTATGGGAATGCACCCGGTAGATTCCCCTAGTACTAGGTATTTACGTTTGGGACTACGGATCGGTATTTCCGGTAGATCATCGCACATTTATAGTTAGACTACGGGACGGTATCCCGGGAGATCCACTGGACAGTTGTAATAGGGACTACAAGACGGTATCCTGGGAGATCCTCGTTGTTACTAATGGTGCTGAGCTGTATTTACTTTCGTGGTCACTCAATTTTTGTATAGTAGTTGTTGCTCGTATAACTTGTTCTATTTCACTGCTGAACTCATTTATACTGCTTATTTCATATTGTTGAAACTTTATATTATGTTTAACCTCAATAGAGCCCTGACCTTCCTCGTCACTACCCGAGCGAGGTTAGGCTTGGCACATACTGAGTACCGCTATGGTGTACTCATGCCTCATCTGCATGTTTTCATGTGCAGATCCGGGTACTTTTTCTCAGGCCTACCATCCTTGAGAGAGGCGACTACTTAGAGACTTCGAGGTACATCTGCCACTTTCGCACACCGAGGAGTCCCTTTCTATCCCTACTTTTATAGTATTTAGCCATTCTGCACTTTCTGTTCTAATCAGACAAAAACTTTCTGGAGTTAGAGCTATGTTGTATTTTTGTTTTTCTTAGCTTGTGATTCGTGGGTTTCGGGGTCTTGGATTTGGATATTGGATATTGAATTTGAGCTAAATATATGGTGTATGACGAGCGCAGATTTGAACATTATAAATGCTTTACTTCTATTTTAAATTGTTTTACTTCTGCAAGTTTGGTTATTTTCTTGCAAATTTATGCTTGCCTAGTCGTAGAGACTAGGTTCCGTCACAACAGTTCACGGAGAGCGAACTGAGTTTGTGACATTATTGTAGAATTCTTGATATACACAAAGCCACATAGATGATTCCTTGTTCATCAATAGATAGGCAGGAAAGTTAGTGGTAGTTTTGCTTTATTTGATCACATGTGATGATTTGTTGCTTATACAATAGACCAAGGATTATATGTAGTCCAGTTTTAAGATTAAAGACCTTGGTGAGCTCAAATTTTTCTTGGGCATAGAGTTTACTAGGAGTGACTAGGAAATCTTGATGCAACGACACAAATATGATTTGGAGTTGATCTCTGATCTAAGTTAGCATGGTCTAAGCTTGTACACTCTCCTATTAAGCAAAATCTCAAATTAACTATCACAGAGTTTGATGTTCATAAAGAGTCTACTGATGATTCGATACTTCCTGATCCAGGACACTATCCGAGACCGTTGCATAAATTGCTCTACTTAACCATTACTCGCTATGATATTTAATTTGCAGTGCAATGTTTAAGTCAATTCATGCACAAACCCAAGACTTTCCATGTGGAAGTTGCCCAAAGGGTAATGAAATATTTTAAGTCTAGCCTTAGGTCGGGTGTTCTATTGAGTACTACCTGTGCAGAAACTCTCTTAGCCTTTTGTGATGCTAATTTGCTCGCTTGTCCCAAAAAACGCAAGTTTGTTGTAAGGCCCCATAAAATTTCTTCCAGAAATTTAAGTTTTATGGTACCAGGGTAGGATAATGTGTACTGAGGTAGTAGCAAATCTTCGTGGCTTGCAAGCTAGTTGGAGTATCAACTTTTTGGGTTGAGAATGCATCGAGGTATTGGTGGAATGTTTTTTCTCAAGGGCCAGTTATGCGGTCAGATTTGCGACCATCTATCCATTCGGCAGGCTGCATATCTGTCATGGAGTTAAGCTGAAAAATGGTTGAATATTGAAGGTTATTCTAGGGTCCATTACGCGATCATATAGCTATTTTTGCGGTATGCACATCTGTTGCAAATTTTGCATGAGGAATTTCGTTGTGCAATTCTACGATCCCTTCTGTGGACGCATAAGTGGTTCTGCGGCTGCATAGCCGGTCCAAACCATATTGTGGGCCGCATATTTGTTTTGCGGTCCATTATGTGACCACAGACGTGAGAACGGAGGGTCCATGTTCCTATTTTTATAATTTAATCCCATTTTGATAAATAGCCTTTAGGGTTGAAGTGGATATCTGAGGCTTTCAGAGAGAAGTAAGAGTATTTTAGAGAGAGAAGGACACCACCTAGAATTCTAATCATCCATTCTTCAAGAATCATGGAAGTTACCCATTAAATCATCATCATCCGAGCAAGCCCTACTCCTAAGCTTTCATGCACGGGATTATGAGTTCAAGTATATTGTGGGATTGGAAATAGGTCATGCATGTGACGGTAAGTTGTAGTATGCGGAGTTAGTGAACTATTTTAGGTAGTCTCTTATTAAAATTGGTTAACGGAGGAAGGTATTACCATTGCAGATCCTTGTAGTCTATTTTGCATGATAGGTATTTGACAATATTCTTAAGAGAGCTATGTCATGATAATCCATCCAATTGATATTCGAATTTTCCTTCTTTATATAGATTGCATTTGCTAATAGTATTGGGACGTTGCAGTGACATAAATAAAGCTCAAGTAAGGTATGTTAGCTAAATTTCTCTTTAGAATCTAATTCCATGATGTCCCTTTAAGTTTCAAGTGTGGTTGGCCCAAGTTCGTAGTTCCCATGTTGCGAGTTATTCATTATAAACCCTTAGCATTCCGAATAAGCACGTGTTAAAAGAAATATATACTAGAAATGTGAATTGAATGTTCCTATCGTACTGTGTTCTCCTTCAGAAATGTATTGAAACATGACCAATGTGTCAGAATATTATACTTTTAATCATATTTTTATTGCAAGTTATTATGCCAAGTTGTGGAATAAAACCCAATGTGCTAAGACTCTTATTGTTCATATACATATCAAATCTCGATTTCCAAGTCTCCTTTATTGTTGAATGCCTGAGATCGGAAGTGAAAGAAGTAAGAGTGAGGTATAAAATGTGGCCATATTTCGTGTTTCAATTGTAAATAATCATGCTCTCCTTTATAAGAAATTCCAATGTGATTCAAGTTCTTACCTACTCACAAGCTAAAATTGTGTAATGCCCTTTTGGGAAAAGTATTTCAAAATAAATGGTGTATTTCTTGTTTATGATTGTAACATTTGTTTCTAGTGTTGGCTAGTTTGTCCAATTCTTTGGGAAATACCTATTGTGTTTAAAGTTTCCATTATTAATGAGTTTGAAGTTATGCTTCCGGAAAATTTTATATATTGATGTTGAGATGATGATCCTTGAAAGTAAATAAATAACAATGTAAAAGGTTATGAGGTATATGTACTTGTATTTATATTTCCTTTGAATGCAATGCAAAAATATTTTTTGGAGTATCGTTAGTCACCGAGAAAGGATATATTGAAATAACCTAACCTCGGAACTACACATGCCGATGTAGGAGTGCATTGTGATTATTCCACTTATTTAGAATGAGACTAATATGATCATTGATAGTAGAGGGTCATGTCGATATTTAGAATGAGATTAATATGATGATTGCTAGTAAAGGGTCATGTCGATCCACAAAACATTATGGTGAGACGACGTAGCCGATGAGGGTCATGGTCAGACGCCATACCGCACACATAGTGGTGATTGTTATTGTGAATACACCTCCACTCGTACACATTAGGGTGAGGCGTCAAGGCCATTGTATAGAGATTGCACTTACGAATATATCTCCACCTGCACACATTGGGGATGATGCGACATGACTGCTTTGTATATAGTATTGTGATCACACCTCCACTAACACACATTGGGGTACCTTTGTGTATATAGCATATCTTTGGGTGAGATGGACTAGACGATCAGTTTGTGATTGTACTCAATGCTAACATTACGAGGGTGTATCAGTACTAAAGATCTCCCAACCGAAAATAATATTACTTGTGTAGTTTGAAAAATGCTACATTTTACCTTGGCATTTGGATAAAATTTGTTGTGTTGTTGTTACCATGGTTTTTTCCTTTGTTATATTGACATTAGACATTTATCTTTACATACTAGTACTATCCCATATGTAATAACGTCCATTTTACCAGGGCGTTGCACAGTCAAAGGATACAGGTGATTCATCAGTGGCCGGTCTTGGTACTCATTAGCAGTTACTCCCAACTCAAGAGGTTTTGGTGAGCCTTACTATGTTCCAGGATTTATATTATTTGACGTTGTATTTTGTACTTTGAGGTAAAGTCGGGGTTTCGTCGCCAACACTTCCATTCTTCTCTCATATTGTACTTAGAGGCTCCATAGATAGTTGTGGGTGGTGTTTGATGGTGGGAATTGAACTAGAAGTGTTGGTATTTGTCAAACATGTTTTTCATTATATCTATAAACTTGTAATATTTTGATAATCATAAATGGTTGCCTTTGGAATAATGGGAAAATAATGTGGAACACTTGACTCTTCTCAGGCCTGTCACTTATACTGGTTCTTATGTTATTAATGAGTAAGGTTAGGTAGAAGGCATCTAGCAGGCTTCCTTAACCAGAATATCTCGGTTGAGCGCCTGTCGTGCTCCCCGAGGTCAGGGCGTGACATTTTTCATAGGGTGTTTTGTCAAATTTGGTAGCTCCTTGATTTCTTGGAAGTCTAAGAAGTGGTCTGCTATGTATCGAAGCTCAGGAAAGGGTGAGCGTAGAGCTTAGCCTCTATAGTAGCTGAGGTGATCTGGAATTATGGTCAATTTAAAGAGTTGGGTGTCATTCATTCCTCTTATGTTCCATCTACTATGATAGAAAATCAGCTATTCAAATTTCCGCAAAACTTGTATTTCATAAACGGACTAAACATATTGATATTGACTTACACTTTATTCGAAAAAAGGTCCAACACGGATTGATCGGTGATGGTAGGTTATAATCCTATGTTTTAGTCACTCATTGCATTCTAATTCATTGCATTTTACTTTTGTTAAGCATTAATTAGTAGTGTTTGTACCTATCGTGTGTTTTATGCCGTGTATGTATGATTCCGAGTTATTTATATTTTGTGGAGAAAATTCGAGCTATTTGGAGCTTTGAATTCTGAGTAGATATCCAATGGATTAAATCGGATCGCGTTCCAGAATCGAGGACCAAGTTCGGATGTTAAAAATTGAAGAAATGGTATGACTCTAAGAAAAATGCACAACCATGCCGCATGGGGTGCCGCGCCAGTGCAAATTATGCTAAAAATCTATTTCCCAAGTGTTCTAGAATTGTCCACAAGCGGTAGCATGGTGCGACGCGGCGCGGTAGCACAAAAATGATAGAGTGACATCCCATTTCCTCTTAAAAAGGGGTAATTTCGTCCTGGTTTTACTGGGGGCTGGCGTATATACACGGGAAGACACCATTTTCTGGGACATTTGACACAATTTTGACCTAAGGAGGCTAATGAGGAGTTGGAAAAACTCAAGCACAAGGATTTCATCATTCCTTCCTTACTCAAGATCCGGGTTTGGATTGAATTTATGTTTTCCTATACTTTATTTACATTTATGAAGAACTTCTCCATGTCTGTGGAGTAGTTCCTTTTGGATTTTGATGGATTTGGTGTATTGATGAATTGTTGTGGATTATAACTCTATTTTTATGTATTTGAATCGTTTTTGGAAGATTTAATTGTTGCATATATATTCACTTGTTCCTATAATCAAAAGAGGCATTACTTGTGATATCTTTGCATTATATTATTGGTTGTCCTGAGCTTATGGTCAATTGAAAATAACCTCTCTATTCTTAGAAGTTAGGGGTAAGGTCCATGTATATATTACCCTCCCCAGATCTCATGGTGTGGGATAATATTGGATATGTTGTTGTTGTATATTATTGGTTGAGCTAATAGATTCTTGTAAATAATCAAAAGAGCCTATTGAATCGTTGATTAAACCTATAAAATAATAGAAAGAGGTTTTCTTATAGACCGATCCACTGTTTAATCTTGCACATATTCATAGTGCTTAAATTGGTTCATCTCGTGGGGGTTAAGATTTATTCAAAGGAGGAGTTTTTGCTGGGTGTTTGAACTAATAATAGAGTGAATTAGGGAGACTCACTCGAACATTGCAAGTGAATTATCTATAATTAAATCCCGAATAATTATCTTGCATTTACTTCGTCAAATCCCTATCCTCTCCCACCGATAACCTTAATAACCTTATTCCTTGTTTTGATAGTCACTAGTCAATAGCTGTAGATTTTAGATTCTTAGTGATATAAAGCCAAATTTTTGATCCTCCTGCATAGCAATCAAGCTAGGAATTACGAAAATATTATTTAAATTCAATCCCTGTGGATATGATATTATACTATACTATATTTGACTAGCGAGCACAATTTAAGTGCATGTTTTGTGCTCATTAAATTTTGGCACCGTTGCTGGAGATTGGATATCAATAGTGTTTGAAATAGTTTATAGTGCTAATTCAGGAATTAGTTTTTGATTTTTTCTATTAATTCTAGTTATTTTTGGTTAACTTATCTTCAAGATTTCTTTTGTTGAAGAAATCTTGAATAGCATATTCTTGATATTTAACTCTAAATAATGTAAAGATGGAGTACAACTAGCCTAAGAAAATGGTTGAAGATTTAGTAGCTAAACATTGTCAACGGTGTGTTGTGTGTTTTAAATGTGGTGGAAATCTGAAGGTAGGTTTCTTCCTATGGTTCATATTTTGAAAACCCTCACTCTATTTCTAGTCCTTACAGGCATGAAGATTCATATGGGCACAATTCTGACTTTGGTTGGGAAGGATGCCCTTATTATGACTGGAATGCAAGCAAAGTGAGACAACCACCTTAAGCAGAGAATGTTAGTTTAGAATTGATTATGTACAAGTTCATAAATAAGATGGAAGAGAGAATTACACACGATAATGAAGCTTCTAACAACCTAACAATGCAAGTGAATCAACTAATAAGTATACTTTTAGAAAGATCATTGCGTTATGATGCTGAATACATGGAGGAGATACCTTGTAAGAATGAGCCTACCCGAGATGATGAACATCTGCAGAGAGCTTATTCTATAAGAGGACTTTATTTCAACTGAAATAATTGAAAATGATGTTGTGGTTGATTATGAAGCAATAAGAGAAGAGTTCAAACCCCCCATCCAACTGCCCACGTTTATAATTTTTTGTAGAAGAGAATGAGGAACAAGTGGTCTTAGACTTATCAATGGAGTACTCATATAACCTTTCTTCTTCATTTTCTTATTTTAACTCTGATCATGTGAATTTTATTTTTAGGGATTTATAGAAATATGCATGGATTGATCTTGTTAATAAATGTAGAAACAAGTTGAGGATGAACCTACAAGAACAATCCACCGCTCAAAATGACGCTAGAAAAGAAAGCAAAGAGTGTGTCTTACAAATATCCTAAGAGGAATTTGGCCGGATGAGCTCCATAAGGAATCCTGAAGAGCAAAATTGAAGAAGGCATTCAGAATTAGTGGTAGAGTTCACAAGTTCTAAAAAATAAAAAAAATTCGGGAGAGTTTTCTTTACATCTTGCTTTTTATTTGTCTGCTATGGGGACATTCTATAATTTAAAATGTGGGGGTGGAGGATGTAAATATGTGTTCGCTTTCGTTGCTTGTGTTTTCTTTTGGTTTCTTTTGATTGAAATTTTTTAAAAAAGTAAAAAAAATATTTTCCCTAGGTAGTATAATAAATCCCCCTTGGTTTTTCTTTGTACCGTGGTTCTTTTTTAAGGTTTTCGTTTGAACCGGTATAGTTAGTTTTTATATTATTAAAAATAATCAAGTATTGTGCCACATATTAAATTGAGATGATTTTATTCTTGACGTTGTTGTACCTTGAGAGTAGTGAGTGCCTTAGTTGTGACGCCTAGGCTCCGTTCTTCACTCATGGATAAGTACCTTAATTTGTTTGATCTCAATTTTTCTTAACTGCTTTTACTAGAGTGTCTCGATGAGCCTAGTCCTGAGTGATTTATATGACATGTGTGTGAGAGATTTGTGTATTATGTATAGTAATTTGATGTCTAGAACTTGCTTCATGTGTTTGCAAAGCGAAATAGTAATTTTATTTCATTTTTGAAAATGATATAGGCATTTTTTGTTGAGCCAGCTATATGTTATATCAACCTAATTGTTATATATCTTAGTTAACCCCTTTGACCTTGTAAACCTATTTTCTTGGCAACCATATTACAAGCCTTACCAATTTATTTGAATTGATCATCTAGTCGAGTGTGATTGAAAGTACTAATAAAACTATTTAAATGGTATGAGCGGCTATGAGGTGTATGTATTTTTATTTACACTTCCTTTGTATGCAAAGGAAAAATATATTTAGGAGTATCATTAGTCACTAAGAAAGGGCAAGTTTAAATAACCTGATTGCGGAACTACATATGCTGATGTAGGAGTGCATTGTGATTATTCTCCTTATTTGGGATGAGACTAACATTATGAGAATGTTTCCTTTAATTGGGATGAGATGATTTATAGAAGAGGGTGATGTCGATCCCCACGATATTGTGGTGAGACGACCTAGTCGATTAGGCCGTGGTCGGATGCCATGTCACACACATGGTGGTGATTGTGATTGTATTGTGAATACACCTCTACCCGCACACATTGGAGTGAGGCGGCAGTACCACTTTGTGTAGATATTATAATTGTGAATACACCTCCACCCGCACACAGTGGAATGAGGCGGCAGTGCCACTTTATGTAGAGATTGTAGTATTATGATCATACTTTTACCAGCACATATTGGGGTGAGGCGATGAGGCCTTTTTGTGTATATTGAGTGTCTTTGGTGAGACGGACTAACCTATCGGGTTGTGATCGGATTCCGTGCAAAAATTACGGTCGTATATCGATACTAAAGATCTCAAACCGAAAATAATATTATTTTCTTATTTTGAAAATTGTTATGTTTTAACTTAGCATTTGAATATCATTGATTGTTGTTGTTGTTCCCATGGGTTTATCCTTTGTTATATTGGTATTTTATTTCGAAAAAGACATTTAACTTTACATACCAGTACTATTCGATATGTACTACAGTCCTTTTTTCCAGGGCGCTGCATCTTCAATGGATGCAGGTGATTCCTTAGTGGGCGGTCTTGGTACTCGTTAGCATTTACTCTCTACTCAGTAGCTTTTTGTGAGCCCTACTTTATTTCGAGCTTTATGTCATTTGACGTTGTATTTTGTGCTTTGAGGTATAGTCACGGTCTCTTCGCCATCACTTTCATTCTTCTCCCCTATTGTACTTAGAAGCTCCTTAGACAGGTTGTGGGTGGTGTTTGATGGTTGGAACTGAACTAGAAGTGTTGGTATTTGTCAAACAATTTTTCATTATATCTATAAACTTGTAATATTTTGAAAATCATAAATGGATGCCTTTTGAATAATGGGAAAAGAATGTGGAACATTTGACTCTTCCCATGTCTATAACTTATACTAATTCTTATATTGCTAACGGGCAAGATTGGGTAAAAGGCTTATACCAGGCTTGCTAACTGGGGTATCTTGGTTGAGCGTCGGTCGTACTCCTTAAATCGGAACGTGACATTTGTCATAAGATATTTTGTCTAATTTGGTAGCTCCTTAATTTCTTGAATGTCAAGAAGCAGTCTACCATATCTCGAAGCTCAGCAGAGGCTAAGTGTAAGTTTAGCCTCTAGGCTGTGGTGATATGAATTTATGGTCTGTTTAAGGAGTTGGGTGTCCTTCATTCATCTTATGTTCCCATCTGATGTAATAGCAAATAAGCTATTCAAATTGCTACAAAGCTAGTATTTCATAAACGAACTAAACATTTCGATATTAGCTGTCACTTTATTCGAGAAAAGTCCAACATGGATCGATCAACACCCTCTATGTGCCTACTACAGAACAGGAAGCTGACTAACCAAGGGCCTTGGGCGTTGAACATGAATATTTAGTGTCCAAGCTAAGACTGAAGAACATCTTGAGGAGTCCTAGCTTAAGTGTAACTCAGTTTTTATATGGAGTTGTACAATAGAGTTTCGGTACAATAGAAGAAGAAGATATCATTTTCCAACTTTCTCTTCTCGAAGTGCTTCTTCTCATCTCCAAATTTGGTAATTATTCTAACTCAATTATGAGAATTCAACATTACTTCATTGGGATTTCTTTGGATTTGCATTACATTAAGGGTTTTCACTTCAGAAAGGTGGTTAAATAGTGTCAAGAAGATACATCATTAAGAGCCGAGGAGGGTAAAATCACAATGTTTTCGAGTTCTCAAATCATGACCTCCTTCTTTTCGTAGAATATTTTTTAGGCAAAATACTTTTTATAAACAAAGTTGTCTACTTTATAAGCTTACATGGAAATGAAATCGTAAAACTTGATGACCAAATTAAAATATATACACTTCACACAAAGACTCTTGAGAGAAACTTATATAATCACATTTTAAAAGTACAATAATAATAATTACGTCTCAAGCCTCTACAGCTAGCAGTTTCCTGCTATTCCTATGGGGTGGTACCATTGATTATTCAAATGCTCCATCTGCTTTGCTCTTCATAGGATGAAGGTCTTGGTACATCTTCAGATGTAGTCTTGGTAATAACATCGAACAATCTGGTCAAAGGAATAACTAACTAATAAACATATACTCGACTACCTATCACATAACAAATTCTAATAATTAAAGACTAAAATTGCATTAAGAACAAAAGTACAATGCACAATCAGCAGGACCTTTTGATGCTGTGCTATAGGATCTCTTACAGTGAAGAATAGCAGCTTGGATCCCGTCATTTTGCTCCAAAAGTGAATCGTCTCTGTGATTCACCGGCGACGTTGAAACTCCTGATGGATTATAATAAGCAGCGGAAGCAATCCCAATATCAAAATCACATGTAATTTAGACAACTAGCATAAACGAGATTTCACGAGTTAACTCTTGAAACGTGAACATATCTCTTCTACCACGTGAGCCTTCAGTTCCATAACTTCTCAATTGAATCTCCATCATCTGCACAATCGTGATACTCGAACGTTCCACGGTTTTCTACTGTGTTACCCAAATAATACCGGAAATAGAAATTTCGTGCGGGCGAAATTTCTATGAAAACATGGCTGAGAATTTCAGCCACCATACACTACTCCCTTTAGATGGAAAACATTATGTATTTATAGCATTAGTTTAAAGGGTTAAGACCCTTTTCCAAAACCTGTTGGATTTTTTCTTCCACCAGAAAAAGGATTCTTTTATTTCCTATTATTTAGGCACAGTAAGGACCACAGAGTTTAATAAATAAGGCTCCAATTATGGAGTTAATTTTTAATTTTCGAAACTAATATCTACCATAATTAATTATGAATTATTCCACTAAAAATCTGTAATTGCACTCCTTATCCAATTTCGAAATTCATCAATTAAATCTTATTTAACTCCTCATGTTAAGACTCAGATAATAATTAAATAAATTAAATTACTGACGATTTAATTTATTGATTATTTCCTTTAGAATTTCGCTTAACTTATTAAATGTGTCGGATACAAAATTCACCGCCCGAGTTTACATATGAAAACTTATAAGCTTTCATAAAGGTGTATCATCAATCTCTAAACCGAGACATGAATTCCATCAACTAACTATTACTTCGCCAATGTACATTATTATTATTATTATTATCCAATTTACCAGGTATATTGACCCACGAAAGAATCTCGCCTTTTAATAAATCAAAACAATACTATACACATGTAATAATAATTATATCAAGATAAAGAGTATAAGTACATTTAATGGCTAGAGAGTTTATTTTATTAAATCAGTATAAATACTTATATCTACCTGGTCCGTTCAATACATACAAAATGTACTAGCACAAGAAGCTGGAATTAAACCATTCCAAACTCGAGAAACCTCGGCTTTACAAATGTAAATGTTAAATTCATATGTTATTCATTTTCTAAATGGATAATATGATTCATATTCGTATTTGACTCGCTCTAAAAAGTTCATTACCCAACCTATTTTTTAGAAATAATACGGATATTTAACTATTTTTTTTAACTATTTGCGCGATTCAACTATAGTTATAAACTGTGTTGTATAAGCTTTTAAGGAGCGAATTTTGTAATTGGATATTTTTTACTCGCTTGGGTATTCATGTAAAAGTCTCGCAAAATAGTCAATAATTACTTAATTACAGCAAAATATCTGGACATTATTATGACTAATTTGAGCCGAATTTATATAAATAATTGAAAACATGCACAATATCGAAGAAACTTAGAGAGAGAAAGTAGAGAGAAGGGAGAGCATCGAAGAGTCTCGAAGAAGACTCAGATATTATTTCTGAGAAAATGACGCCTCGGTTATTACAAACGACCCCTGACCCCTTATATCAAAATAACCCCTTTTACAGATATAGCCTATTTACATGACTGGCCTAATTGCAAGTATAGCCTATTTACACAACTAGTCTAATTACAGACATAGACAAACAAATTACAAAAATAGCCTAATTGTAGAAGTAGCCTATTAGGCTCAGATATGACTCTTTCCTTCCATGACCAAAATGGTCTACATGTGAGTAGTATCGTCATTGCCTATTTACATATCTCAACACCCCCCTCAAGTTGAAGGGGGGAAACCACCTTTAACTTGGACAATATAGGAGAAAGAGCAGTCCCAGATAATGCTTTGGTCAACGGATCAGCCAGCTGCTGAAAAGTGGAAACATGGGAAAGCTTTAGGAAACCATTGTGTAGCAAAGTGCGAACATAATGACAATCCACCTCAATATGCTTAGTACGTTCATGGAAAACTGGATTATTAGCAATGTGGACAGCAGCCTGACTATCACAAAATACAGAAATAGGAGAAGGAACAGATACCCCAAGATCAGCAAGTAAACGAGAGAGCCAAGTTAGTTCAGCAGTAACCTTGCTCAAAGCCCTGTACTCAGCTTCAGTAGAAGAAAGAGAGACAACTGGTTGCTTTTTCGATTTCCAACTTATAAGACTGCCACCCAACAATACACAAAAACCAGTAACAGATCTTCTAGTGTCAGGACAGGCTGCCCAGTCACTATCAGAGTACCCAATCACAGAGTAATCAGCAACATCAGAGTAAAAGAGACCCAAAGAAGAAGTGCCTTTAAGATACCTCAAAACATGCATAGCAGCAGACATATGGGGAACCCTTGGGCATTTAAGATATTGACTCAGATGTTGCACGGCAAAGCATATATCAGGGCGAGTATGGGCTAAGAACAATAATTTGCCAACAAGACTCCTGAACTGGTCAGGAGCGGGCAAAACGTCACCAGAATCAGCATTCAGTTTGAAAGAAATGTCCAGAGGGGAAACAACAGGAGAAACAGATACACAGTCAAAAGCATGCAACAAGTCATTAACATACTTATGCTGATTCAGATGTATCCCACCAGGGACATGTTTAACCTCAAGACCCAGAAAATAATGCAATGACCCCAAATCCTTGATTTTGAAAGTATCATCCAAGAAGGCTTTTAAGCCAGCAATCTCATCACAGTCATGCCCAGTTACTATAATGTCATCAACATACACAGCCACCACAACAAGGGAATCAGGGGTACCTTTTAAGAACAAGGAATAATCATTCAAAGAGTGCCTGTAACCTCTTGAATGAAGAGCAGATGACAGCTTAGCATACCACTGCCTGGAGGCCTGCCTGAGCCCATATAAACATTTCTTTAGTTTACAGACCAAAGGAAGAGAAGAAGAAGAAGAGGTAGAAGAAGAAGAAGGAGAAGCAGAATCAGATACCACCAAACCTGGAGGAAGTTTCATATACACTTCCTCATCCAAATCACCATGGAGGAAGGCATTGTTAACATCAAGCTGAAACAATGGCCAGTGGTTTTTAACAGCCACTGCAATAATGCATTTCACTGAAGTCATCTTAACAACAGGAGAAAATGTGTCTGTAAAGTCCACACCCTCAACCTGTGTATCACCTCTAATAACCAACCTTGCCTTATATCTTTCAATAGAGCCATCAGATTTATATTTGATCTTGTAAACCCACTTACAGCCAATAGGTTTCTTGCCTGGAGGAAGATGCACAATGTCCCAAGTATGGTTAGCATCCAATGCATCAAATTCCTTCCTCATGGCATCCCGCCAAGCTGGTACAGAGGCAGCTTGAGAGTAAAACATAGGTTCAGATTCCAAGTTGGAGGAAGAGGAACCAGAGAAGGCTGGATGTTGGCAAACATAGTCTTTGAGGTAAGGAGGGGGAATATGTTGTCTGGTGGATTTTCTGGGCAAGGAAACAGGCTGAGAGACAGGTAAAGCAGGAGGAGAAGTATCATGATTGAAAAGGGGAGAAGGAATGGATACAGGAGAGGCAGGAGAAGAACTAAGAGGAGAAGAAGGGGAAGAATCACTGGAAGTTGGTAGCAGTAAAGAATGGTCAAGAATGTCATCAGAAAAGGGAACAGGAGGAAGAGGAAAGGAAGATGGAGGTGCAGTTTTAAAGGGAAAGTGAGTTTCATGAAAGACAACATCTCTAGAAACAAAACATTTCTTAGAATTCAAATCATACAATTTGTAGCCTTTCTTACCAAAAGGGTAACCAATAAAAACACAAGAATGAGCTCTAGACTTCAGTTTATCCCTTTGAGGGATAGGGACAGCAGCATAAGCCAAATAACCAAAAGTTCTTAGGTGAGAGTAGGAAGGGGGAGAACCATGCAATAATTCATGAGGTGATTTGTAATGAAGTACTCTGGATGGCAATCTATTAATGATGTATGTTGCAGTTAACAAACAATCACCCCAAAATGATATAGGCAAACCAGACTGAAAAAGAAGAGCCCTACAAGTTTCAAGTAAGGATCTGTGTTTTCTCTCAACAACCCCATTCTGTTGAGGAGAATGAGGGCAAGTTGTTTGATGCACAATCCCAAGCTCACTGAAAAAGGAAATCCCTTCTGCACTGGAACCCAGTTCCAGGGCATTATCACTCCTGACAACCTGGACCATGGAATTGAACTGAGTCTGAACATAGGAAATGAAAGATTTTAATAGAGGGAAGGCATTACTTTTAGAACCCATCAAATGTGTCCAGGTGGCCATAGAAAAGTCATAAACTATGGTGAGAAAGTATTTACTACCAAGGGAAGTAGGGGTATGGTAAGGGCCCCAAGTATCTACATGTATAAGTTGGAATGGTTTAGTAGTGCTAATGCTACTATCAGGGAAAGGCAGTCTGGTTTGTTTAGCCATAGGACAAATAGAGCAAGGAAAAGGTTGTTTAGCAGCAAAAGAAAAAGGTAAGCCAGAAACATGTTTCATATTAGCAAAGGAAGTGTGTGCTAATCTCAAATGCCAAGTATAGTTCATATCAGCAGTAGCAGCATTATTACAACTGGGAGATTGTACAATTGAGCTAAAATGTTTGCCATCAGAAACAACATCATCATTACAAACATGTGAAACACTATGCTCAGGAGTAGAAGAAGACTTGGAAGAGGCAAAAGAGGAAGGAGGTGACCAAGAGTACTTGTACAGACCAGCCTCCTCTTTACCAAGATCCAGAAGCCTCTTCAGAGAAAGGTCCTGTAACAGGTAAAGAAGACATGAGGTTGGTGTAAACAAAACTAAACAATTCAATTGTTTCATCAATTTATGAACAGAAATCAAATTATGTTTGAAAGAAGGAACCAAGAGTACATTGTGAAGAGTAAGAGAAGGAGTCAATGCAAATGATCCTGTACAAGTGACCTTTACTTTATAACCATTAGGAAGGGAAACAAGGTAAGGGATAGTTAAGGGTATAATATCAAAAAGTAGATTTTTATCATAAGTCATGTGATTGGAAGCCCCTGAATCAATGATCCAGGTAGCAGAATTTATGTTTGTAAGCATGCACAACTTGGAATCAGAAACAAGACTCTCAGACATCAAAGTACCAGCAAAATTAGCAGAACTCATGGGAGAAGGAGCTTGATCACTAGTAGAAAGAGTCTATCGAATTAAGCTCACAATCTGATCACATTGCTGTCTGCTCAACCCTGGTATCACAGGTTGACTGGCAATAGGATCCCCTAGAGGAACAGACAGACCTCAATTTCCTGTATCAGCAGACACACAATCAGTACTAGTGGAAAGATGAGCAGCAGATTTCCTTCCCTTGGTGTAAGGATTGCTTTGAGGAAAACCATGCAGCTTGAAACACTTATCAATTAAGTGTCCAGACTTCTTGCAATATCTGCAAAACAAGTTTCCTCTATTTTGTTCAAAATTGACTTTAGGTCTGAAGTTAGAACCAGACAATTTACCCTGGTTGAACCCAGCAGAGGGCCTGTCAGTGTGAACATTAAAAGACATAGAGTCTGGGCTCATATGGGAGACAGACTTGACTTCTCTTTGTTTTTCATCATTGAGTACAATATTATAAACACTGTCAAGGGAAGGAAATTGCTGCATCATTAACAAATTACTCCTTTCACCCAAATATGTCTCATTCAGTCCCATAAGGAACCGATAAATCTTGTTTTCATCATCTTCCTCGATAATACCATTCTTAGCAGCACAAGTGCACTTACTGTCCATGATTTGGGACCATTGTCCCCAATTCATCCCATAGACTGTTGAGTTTATTAAAGTATGAGGCTACATCAAGGGAACCTTGGGATGTCTGAGAGAGTTCCCGTTTAAGCTCAAAGATTTTTGTTTTATTGGGGGTACCATATCTCTTCTCAAGTTGAGACCACATGCTTTGAGTAGTGTCAGAATATTGTACACTATCAGCTATTTGAGATGACACAGAAGAAGTTAACCATGACATAACGAGCATGTTACATCTATCCCACAACCTCTGTAAGCTCACATTATTACTAGGTCCGGAAAAAGAACCATCAATGAAACAAATTTTATTTTTAGCAGATAAAGCCATTGTCATCTTACGTTTCCACCCTCCATAACCACTGCCTGAAAAAGGAGTGGGAACAAGGCATGCACCAGGCACATCAGAAGAATGTACAAACAAAGGATTGGAAGGATCGATAGGACCAGAGTTACCACCAGAACCATTACCACTCGTGTTACCAGCCATGTTCAAATGAATGAAATCTTTTACAAATATCACCAAAAATCAATATTCACAATCTAAACAACCAGTACTCACAACTCAAACAGGTTATTCACAGATAGAATCAAATAATCGCACAAGCAGTCAAAGAATCACAACCAAAGAATAGGAACGAGGTTACCGTCCTTCTTCGCAACCGGAGAAGATCGGCCTTTAACAACAAATGAAACCCTAGGTATGAACCCTAGAAGTAACCGTCAAAACTTTACCGCAAATACCGTCAATGATGTCGCAACAGTAGTGACAACAACCAAAACCTCAGCAAAATGAGTATCAAACCACCGGATGGCAATCAAACAACCGTTTTGACCACCAGAAAAACCTAGAGGTTGAAAACTCACCGGAAAATCTCCGAAAATTTCACAATAAACGATTGAACCGTTCAATAGAGAAGGAACGGTCACAGATCGTGAAGATAGAGGCTCGAAGGAACCCTAACAAAACTGAAAAAAAATCATCGATCTTTCGATCTCAGAAAAACCTCGAATTTTTATCAGAGAATGGTTCAAATGAATCATTGATTCACACAAGAGCATCATCGGATCACTATACAAGGCTCTGATACCATGAAAACATGCACAATATCGAAGAAACTTAGAGAGAGAAAGTAGAGAGAAGGGAGAGCATCAAAGAGTCTCGAAGAAGACTCAGATATTATTTCTGAGAAAATCGGTTATTACAAACGACCCCTGACCCCTTATATCAAAATAACCCCTTTTACAGATATAGCCTATTTACATGACTGGCCTAATTGCAAGTATAGCCTATTTACACAACTAGTCTAATTACAGACATAGACAAACAAATTACAAAAATAGCCTAATTGTAGAAGTAGCCTATTAGGCTCAGATATGACTCTTTCCTTCCATGACCAAAATGGTCTACATGTGAGTAGTATCGTCATTGCCTATTTACATATCTCAACAATAATCTCAAGCGATACATCCTTCGATCGTAGGACTATCAGAAAAACAAAGAAAGCAAAGTTCTTTTCTTTATCTTTGTAAAGCTGAAAATTAGAGCAAGAGACAAATGGAAAGGAAGAAAAAGAAGATTAGCATTTCGAGTAAAAGTGATTGAACAAATTATGGGGCAGAGGAGCTCTGAAGAGAGTTGGATGGTGACGAGAAACTTCCAAAAAGAAAAGACGAAAGTAATGTCTTTGTTTTTGACAGGGACTATAGCCTTTTTTAAAGCTTTTCTTTTCAGCCTGTGTTGAAGGGAATAGTCAGATAGGCTCGTTGCCTTAAAGGTTTGACTTGCTTCTTTCAACTGACCTGATTCTATTTTCTTTCTTCTAGTCCTATTTTTTATTTTGGGAAGTCTGTCAAAAGCTAGTATAAAAGAAGACTTTGGTTTCATAAAAATATATTTATAAAGTGATAAAGAACGTGAGAGGAGGAAAAGTGAAAAAAAAAACAAAGTAAACTGTATATATAAAGAAGCAAAGGGTGCGTTGGCGAATGTTACTTGTTGGTTTTTATCTAATTATTAGGTAAGGGGGGTGAATAGGAAACAAAAAGAAGATTTAAAGAGAAACCAAAAGCTCCACGTTGTTTCCTTTATTGATATATTTTGTCCCTCGTCGAAAAATGGAAGAAAATTTTTGTGTTTATATAAAAAATATATATATATTTTCTAGTTCTTCTAGAATTAAGAAGAAGTGGTGTCTCACGTTGTTGTCGTCGTCGCTCGCTCGACTCGGCTCTGAATCAATTGATATAATTGATAACTTTTTTGACCAAATTTATTTCTCGTTTTCCGTAATATAATTTCTTTTCTAATATTTTTTTCGTGAAATTTTAATTTAAAAATTTGTGGTTCCCAACGGTTATTTTATGTTTAAAATTCGCAACAAGACTTCTATTGAAAGGGTACTTCATATAGACAAGTACTTTCGTACCTATTCAACCATGACTGTTTGGCTATAAATTCAGAGTTTTTGCCTCATTTTTCAGCATCGAAAAAATCTGCATACTCTCACATCTCTCTTTTGCATATCTAGATTGTTTTCCGAAGCAAAAGTAAGCATAAGTGTGATTTACTGTTGTTTGTTGAGTTCAACGAAGTTATGTGATTTCCATTGCCGGTATTACAGAATAATTATTCTGCTCTATCCTGTGAGGGATTAATCCAATAATCATGTGGAACAATGAGGAGATTAAATTCCTTAAGAAAATACAGTTTACTGTTGGACTCGGAACTTTTATTTGTTTTGTTTCTATTCTGTTTCTGCTTCTGTTTGTTTTCTTTTTTGCAGAAATTATTTTCGAACACAGGTTAATAACAAGCTTAAGGAATTTAATTTTATATTCTTTGTTCATCTTACTTTCTGTTTGGGAGACTAAAATCATAACCATTTTTTACTCCTATTTTGGAGATTAAAATCTCCAAATTTTCTACTCTAGTTTGAGATTAAAGTCTTTTTGGCTTTCTACTTAATCCGAGATTAAAATTCTTGTGATATTGTACTCGGTTGTTTGTATTCGTTTTGAAGATGATATAAAAACTTTTCCGACTGACGAATCTAGTTGTGTCAATTTTTTGTGAAAAAATGACAACAAGCATGGAACAATAGAATGGTTCTATTGGGACTACTACGCTGCAATGGATTTTGCGTCTTTAAGTCGCACAACTCCTGCACCAGCAGAAAAACCCAAAAAAAATTTTCAGCATGGACTTTAAGCGTTGGCAATATTAATTGTTCTTCCACCCGACCACACTCAGTATACAACGCTTTATCAGTGAGGACATTCTAGTTTTCGAGAAGAAACTCCTAAAAATGAGAGATTTGTGGTCAGGGAGGCATGAAAATAGTCCGACTCTTAGGCAAAAATAATATTTTAAGTTGCTTGGAATACAAGTTGTACAATATTTATAGCGTCATGAAAACATCAAAAGAGTTGTGGAATGCTCTTGAAAAAAAGTACAAGACCGAAAATGTTGGACTTAAGAAGTTTCTGGCCTCCAAATTTCTGGATTTCAAAATGGTTCACGGCAAATCTGTCATAATGCAAGTGCAAGAACTACAAGTGATTGTTCATGACCTCCTTGCTGAAGGTGTAAATCAAGTCAATAATAATTATAAATTTATAATTGAAGGTATGTCATAAATAAAGCATTTTGTTATAAATAGACTTCTATTTAAGGTGAATGTCTATAATTAGAGAGATTCTAGAGTTTTATTCTTGGTAGCTAAGTCGCTACCTCCCTATAAATAAAGGGGTCTTCTACCATTGTAAATCATCCCTAACAATCTCTAAGTATCAATAAGAATACTTCTCTCTCTCTATTCTCTCTATTGCTCTTGTTCTTGCATTATTGTTCTTGTCTTTATATTATTTCATAACACGTTATCAGCACGAGACTCTAACCAATTGGAAAAACCCTTCTCCCAATTCTTCAGTTTCTTCATAATTATCAGCCGCTGTAAATTACCTGTTATTGCTTTTGGCAGGTGATACTGTTTTATTTTTATTAGGACATTGCCTTGCTTAAACGATTTTGAAGTGATCAGGATTTAGTGTTATAATTAACTCTTACATTGCACCATGGAGAAAATCAGAAGCAAAAGTTGGATTGGAAACATATACCACAAGTTTGAGGCCGTGTGCCAGGAGATAGATGGATTTGTAACCAAGATTTTCTATACGAAAAATAGAAGAGATGGTATCATCATAAAATAATGCAACGGGATGGAAACTCAAGAGGTATATTTGATATCACAACATTTATTGGTATACCTTAAAGGTAAGTAATTTACTTTTCCCTTTCAAATTCTTGAAATTCTACGATTTGATTTTATATACAAACATAGACAACAAAGGTTGATTATAACTCTAATGGAGTGTGTAAGAAATTATAACCACATGAAGTGGTTAAATCTCTATGTCCTGCCATGATTAAATTCATGTATGATTGTGGGCAAAGAATTAAAAATCTGTCCCATTGAATTTGCTCCATTCCCTTTAGAGAATGTGGAAGCAGTATATGATAAGTTTGAAAGAAGACAAAATTATTACCATGAAGGTATCAATGAATGTGGACGTGGCAAAGAATTCCGTCCAATTGAATTTGCTCCATTCCCTTTAGAGAATGTGGTAGCAGTATGTGATAAGTCTGAAAGAAGACAAAATTATTACCGTAAAGGTATCAATGGATGTGGACGTGGCAATAGACGAAATTATAATCGTCATTATTGTGATAATGAGAATAATAAAGATTCTTAAAATAATCTTTCACTTTATGAAAGTAATATTTGACATGAGATTGTGTAAAGCACATGATTATGATCCATTCCCTGAAGTGAATGTGATAATTGTAATAGAGCCCGTAAGTATGAACACGCTCTTGATGTAATTTTGTTTTATGTCTGATATTATGAAAAGAAAGTTCGTTGCCCTTGAAATTTCGGGCAAGAACTATATGACATGGGTGTTGGATGCTGAAATCCACTTAGATGCTATGGGTCTCGGAGACACCATTAAAGATAGAGAAAAAGCATCCACCCAAGACTGTGCGAAGGCCTTGATTTACTTGCGCCATCACCTTGATGAAGGTTTGAAAATTGAATATATCACAGTCAAAGATCCACCTATCTTGTGAGATGGCTTAAAGAAGAGATATGACAACCTGAAGTTGGTCACTCTGCCACAAGCACGATACGATAAGAATCCAAAAGCAAATAGTTTATAAACTATACATTATCGTTGCGGTGGAAACGGGCACTGGTCAAAGGCTTGCCGTATACCATGATATTTGGTTGACCTTTATCAAGCATCTCGAAAGAGTAAACGACCTGAAACGAATTTTGTCTCTGACGATAACTTTGACATCACCCACTTGGATGTGGCAGACTTCTTTGAGCAACCCGAGGGGAAAATAGACCACCTAATCGGTGATGGGTCCGTGATGAAAGAAGATGGAGTTATTTGATTTTGTTCTACTTATTTGTATTAGTTAGTGAATAAACTAATAGTCATTAGTATTAGCTCGTATTAGTTAGTTCATGATGCAATGTTAGCAGTAGTTCTTTAGAATGTCTTCAATATGCTCAAATATCAATAATATTTTTACTTTCCAGTAGAGGTAATCGACTAACCTGAAAAACTAGTCGGTTATCTCATATTTTCGCATTAAAACTGCAAAACAATCGATTGTCTATGTTTAACAATCGATTGTCTTAAAACAGTGTGATCTGGAATTTTTCAAAAACAGTCAACAATCGATTGTCTATGATTAACAATCGATTGTCTTAAGAGAGTGTTCTCTGGAATTTTTCAAAATAGTCAACAATCAATTGTCTATATTTAACAATCGATTGTCTTAAGACAGTGTGATCTGAAGTTTTTCAAAATAGCAAATAATCTATTGTGTGTGTTTAACAATCGATTGTCGATATTCAACAATCGATTGTGTGTGTTTAACAATCGATTGTTTTATGAAAATGCTTAAACTGAAATTTTCAAGCTGCATAGTAATCCATATAATCGGCTATCTGATTTAGTTTGTGAACTGACTGCAGCAGATTTTGAAAATGTTATTTAAATGTGACACAAACGGATTGAAGTTGTTTATTCTCATGTTCGTATATTTTATTTTATATGTCAAACCATGGGAAGTAAATTGATTGAAGGCTCCGGAAGAGCAACTGTAACTCTGCCCAAAGGCACGACGTTTATCTTAGAGAATGCAATATTCTCCTCCAAGTCTAAGAAGAACTTGTTGAGTTTTAATGATATCAATCGCAATGTTCTCCTCCAAGTCTAAAAGGAACTTGTTGAGTTTTAAAGATATCATTCAAAATGGATATCATATTGAGACAATAGATGAGAATAATCTTGAATTCTTCATGAAAACGAGGCTGCCCATTTCGGTTTGGGTTCACGCCATTTTGCATGCAGCAATACTAGTTCGTCGGCTGCCCACTTCGGTTTGGGGTCACGCCATTTTGCATGCAGCAATACTAGTTCGTCGGCTTGGGGACACGCCATTTTGCATACAGCAATGCTAGTTCGTCTCTGACTGACGAATTGACACAAATATTCCCCGTTGCAATTGGTTTTGGGTCATGGACCCAATATATCCCATTTAAGAATCTTTGGATGCGCAGTATATGTGCCTGTAGCACCGCCATCCCGCACCAAAATGGGTCTGCAAAGAAGGTTAGGAATATATGTTGAGGTTGAATCGCCCTCCATTATTCGCTACCTCGAAACATTGACAGGAGATTTGTTCACTGCACGATTTGCAGACTGTCAATTTGATGAGACACTTTTCCCAAAATTAGGGGGAGAAGTTGGTGAAACCAAACGGGAAATTTTGTGGAAAAATGCATCATTATCTCATCTTGATCCACATACCTCTATTTGTGAAAGAGAGGTACAAAAGATTATCCATTTGCAAAGAATAGCAAATCAAATGCCTGACGCATTTATAGATTTGAAAAGGATAACAAAATCACATATCCCCGAAGTGAATGTGACAACATCTGATTCACGAATACATATTCATTATTGGAAGAATATGAACATGAAATTGGTATTAAATATGCCACACTCACCCCTAGAAGGAGGTTTGAGATGATACCACACTCACCCCTATAAGGAGGTTTGAGATGATATATGGCATGAATGATCGTTGGTCACGTACCTATTGTACGCCAAAATATTTTGGAAATATGACTATTAAAGGACAACGATAATGCAAGAAACATATCTTGCATATAAGATTGACATGACCGTAATGGTATAACTTTCTCTTTAAGAAAGATATTCACCACATGGATGTTGATGAATCTGTGGTAGTACAAAATTAATTGAGAACTCTAGAAGAGCCAATTATTACTATGTTGGAGAAACACAATTGAGTATTGTGCTGTAGTAAGTCTCAAAGAAACTTATTCAGTTTCCAAAGTACACGCGAAAGCGATTGATTATATTGAGACTATAAATAAAGGAAGGCTTTGATATCTCCTATTACTACAACTTGTAGCGGGGTAATTTGCATATGAAAAGCTACCCGCTTTGTTCACCAGTTTGTACTACACAAAAGAAAGAATGCCACAATAAAGTGGATATCTATTGGTATAAAAAACCATGTCATAATAAACCTGAAGTTTATTGATAAGTGCACATGTCATGGTGTAAATTTGAAGTTTATCAATATTGATAATTTATTCAGTTGGCATTCGTGTTAGCATCTCATTTTAAGTATGATGTGCAATAATAGAGAATTCACATGGGTGAATATTAAAGAACTAGAAAGTTCTTTACGAATTCTCTTGTATCACTTGTTCTCATTAATGAACTGACCAACTAAAGAGTTCGGGTTGAAGCCCATAAATTCTGGAAATATCAAAGATGAATATGGGCCCATTCACCTGCCATGTATACCACATATGATGCATCTATGAAATGGTTACATGCGCGATTGTCATTGACCCGCAGCCTGGCCGGTGCTTGCGAGGTAAATTGCTCAGTAATCTAACTTCGAGCATAATTTCCAGATTTTCTACTCAAGATAGTTCATCTTGATAAGTTGGTTTATATCAAAGTTGGTTTAGCAAGATAATTATTGAGTGCCTCCACTTAATAGCTAAACTGTTTCTTATGAGAACAAAGTTATATATATATCAGTTTGATATACGTTGTATACGAGAGTATATTCTCCCCTCACAAGTGGTTCAGGGTCAGGAACCAAATAATTTCATCTTATTATTAATGTGCTGTGTATATTGACATGATAATGCACAAAGATGATTTCCCAAAGTTGAGGAAACAAGTTAGCTTTTCTAACATGAGGGGGAGACATGATAAACAATTGAGAAAAGGTTACATGGGATGAATTATCATTTGTATATGTATATCCCCGAATATCATGATATGAACCTGAAGTTCATAAAAGGGATAATTCAATTGCAACATATTGCAAAGCATGCTATACGCATTTGCTGACCCAAAGAAAGTAACTAAATGGAAGAGATACAATTCAAGAAGAATTGATTCCATATGAAAGACATGTAGTTTTGAACCTATAGTTCAAATGCTTGAAAGTATAAAGTCAAAGGTATGTATAATCAGTTTTCGATATCTTATTTGTCTAGCATGACATGGAAAACTTGATATGCATCTAAAGTCTATTATATGGCTTATATGACTTAACTTGAAAGATTTAAGTTGCTTGAAGCATATGAAATTCTTGGTCCTGAAGTACCACATCCTTAGTACAATTTGTGTACATATGTATCTTGCTATAACTATAAGCATGATGGCATTGAGAATGCATCTATGGAGATATTGAAGAGTTATTCCACGACATTATATGAAGATGTTCATATCTATCAAGAATGATGATTTCAAGGTGCGGAATATTTATTCAAGTCAATATGGTTGATTTATTTATCAAACATCTACCAAAGATCATTTTGAAGATGATGCACAAGATTGGAATGCAAATGCTCAAGGATATAAATTGATGTTCTCATCAGGGGGAGTTAATGCGCGTTGCACTCTTTTTCCCTTACAAGGTTTTGTCCCACTGGGTTTTCCTTGCGAGGTTTTTAACGAGGCAACCAATAGGCGCATATTCAAACATGTGTACTCTTTTTCCTTCTCTTTAATTTTTCCCATTGGGTTTTGGTTTTATGGTTTTAACGAGGCACATTGTTGAATAGACATTCAAGGGGGAGTGTTATAAATAGACTTCTATTTAAGGTAAATGTCTATAATTAGAGAGATTCTAGAGTTTTATTCTTGGTAGCTAAGTCACTACCTCCCTATAAATAAAGGGGTCTTCTACCATTGTAAATCATCCCTAACAATCTCTAAGTATCAATAAGAATACTTCTCTCTCTCTATTCTCTCTATTGCTCTTGTTCTTGCATTATTGTTCTTGTCTTTATATTATTTCATAACACATTTTAAGTTGTAATATTTATTGAAAAACTGCCTCTGTTGTGGAAGAACTTTAAGATTTAATTGAAACATAAGCATACGAAGATGACGCTTGAAGATTTTCTTGTTCGTCTATGAATTGAAGAGGATAACAAGGCTGTAGAGTAGGAGTTCCGTAGTAACTCAACAATAATGGGAGCAAATATTGTTAAGAAAACGTCTACAAGCAACAAAAAGAGGAAGAAGTCGTATGTTCTATTGAATTACCCGAGCAAGAAGAAGTCCAAAGGTAATTACCATAATTTTGGAAAGGTTGGACATAAGGTTGTGGACTACCGTGCACCAACGAAGAGCCAAGCTATTTGAATGTAGCTTGGTAGGAAATTCCAAAGAGTGGTGGATTGATTCTAGAGTCACTTGCCATATTTTTGCCAACAAAGAATTACTTGCCTATCATATTCGCGCAGGGCCCGGAGAGACTAGAAAGTAGAACTGAATAAATAAAACTGAAATCTGGGGGAATGAGAGTCAAGGTCAACAGACGCCAAGGTAGCTACCTCGATAAATCTCCGAACGGCTGAAACTCCAAGATCAGCAACCTCCGTGCTCGAAGCACCTGAATGGCTGAATCTGCACACAAAGTTCTTAGAGTAGCGTAGGTGAAATCAACTCAATAAGTAACAAGTCAAACATATGGCTGAATGTAGTGACAAGCTCGCACAGTATAGTCCACATACAAAATTAACAGATATTTTGGCAATAATGTCTCAGAGAATCCATATTCTACCAATAACAGTAAAGGAATATAAACATGTTTCCAAACTTAACAGTTGAGTTCACTACAGTAAAATATGTCATGTCGGATGATATGAGGAATATGACATCTCTATATCTACATGCCAATATGCATGCCGTATATGATACAATACAATGAAAGTCTTGTGTACTCATTCTTAGAGTACTCAACGTGACTGTCTCAATCCTCACTCATCACACTCAATCACTTAGCACGGTACATGACAGATCTTACCCGAATCAAATATCGTGAATCAATATCAACCACGCTCACTATGGGTATGCAGACTCTGAGGGGCAGATCAAGCCTAAATGCTGTAATAAGCCAATCATGGCATAAATCAATAAAGCCTACTACGGTATGCAGCCCGATCCCATAAATATCACTCAAAAATAGACTCTCGGCCTCACTTAGTCATCAATCTCTCCAGTTTGTCGAGCTCACAACACTCATGCAAAGCAGCCCAAATCAATGGTAAATAATGTGACAATGTATGATAATTGAGAGTGAGATATTATATGCAATGATTAATGCGACTGAGTACATAACTGTAATTAAACAAATAACTCAATAACAAAAAACAAAAAACGACCATTGTGGGTCTTAATAGCACTAGCGCATGGCCTAAATATGATTTCTCACATAACTCACAACTCAAGTACTCTAACCCATAGGGTACATTAATAATATTAAGATAAAATAGCTACACAATTCCATGAAATTGACCAAATCACAATTACTAAGGTGCACGTACACGGCCGTCACCTAGCATACACGTCACCTCACACCAATCAAATATCATGTAACTTTAGGACTTCATATCCTCAAAACCAAGTTTAGTAGTGTTACTTACCTCAAACTGTGCAAATCTCTACTCCAACAAGCCCTTGCCTTGCAAATCGTCCTTTGAATGCCTCAAGTCTAGCCACAAATAATTCGATACAATCAATTTCCAAATGAAAATTCAAAATTCTTAATAAAAACCCAAAAAGTCTACTCAAAAGTCAACCTTCGAGCAGTGCTCGGCATCCGATCATAATTACAAAATCCGGACACCTATTCAATCACGAGACCAAACATACCAAAATTACTCAAATCTGACACCAAATCGTCACTCAAATTCCCTAATTTATCTATGCAATCCCTAGCCCAAAACACCCAAACTTCCACCTCAGAAACATACAAACTAGGTGAGATATTTAATGGGGAAATAATATTATTGAATAAAAATTATCAAGAGTGACTTACCTCAAGAAACCCCTCAAAAATTTCCTTAGTCCGTGCTTGAAATGTCTAAAATGATTAAAATCATGAATCCCCGAGTTCAAACACTGCCTAAGCCTTTTCACATTTGTAGATCATTTAACCGCACCTGCAGTTCCTCTTTTGTGGTCAAAGCTCTGCATCCGTATATGCAACCTCGCTTCTGCGAGAAAACTTCCGCTTCTGCAGACCTACCTCACCATGCCTCTTTTCGCTTCTGTAGTACTCTTTCCATACTTGCGAACTCGCAGGTATAGAAATTCCCTTTTTCACCTACTAATTCTTTTGTAGGAGCAACCATAAATCGGGCATATCAGCCACGATCTTTATTGTCCTCGGGACTAACTAATACCCTATTACTCCTTGCCATCAGAGTGAAAACACCATGATGGAATAATTTAGGAGAATAAAGGTGGATTAAATGATAGAAGGTGAAAGGTAACTGTGCCAAATTAGCCAAATACATTAAGCATGCAACAACCCTCCATACAATAGGACCAATTTGTCCTGAAGATACATTGAAGAAACGGCAGAATTCGATAATGATTGGATCAACAAGAGTCTGAAATCTATTGTAAAGGGGTACGTGTACACAGAAGAATTGCCAACTTTGAAAGAAGTGATTTTTTGATTAGCATTAGGGATCACAATTAGCAAATCAAACTTCCAATGGCAATCTCTACGAACAACATAGATCAAACCTTCAGTAATCTGTGAAGGATAAACATCGAAACGATCATGAGATGACATAGAGGATACTTGATTTCTAATACCTTCAGCATGGATAATGTTGTCTATTGTGGGCTCACGAATCAGTTCGTTGGAATTCCTACTTCTAGCAAAAGACCTATGTGAAATGGAAGCCCTAGTTCTAAAAGATGATGGAGGAGTAGAACTAGGTTGAGAAGAAGAGCCTCGAACAGAGACTGGCCCTAAACTACGTAGTCTAGCACCTCCCCTACTTTTGGTAGGAGGGGGAGTTCATCTACAATAAGGACCTTTTGTGGGTCAGGATTTGAAGAAGATATAGGTATACGAAGGTGAAGAAAAGGTTGAATGGCAAAGTATGAGAAACTTTTTCGTGAAAGAAAAGACAAAGGGTATATTTATACTCTAAAGCAACCGTCAAATAAAAAGATAATAATGTAAACGTCATTATGAAAACTATCATTTCATGATTGATGCAGCCGTAAAAAGTCCGCAAAAAGGCACTGAGAATCTGCAGAACCGATCAAAAGCCACCACGTGCGGTAATGGCGACAAAAATCCCCGCTTTAATAAGATTCACTTCCCAAATATTCAATTGTAGAATAAATGGCAAGTAGGGGACTATCTGTATTGCGAAAAATTGAGTCAACATCTGGAATTAATTATGTGACTGGAATTATTATTGTATATTGTTGTATATTGCATGTATAGCACACCTTGGGTTAGAGTATGTATTTTATTTTGGGCCTGTTTTAATTTCGGGTTAGACTGGCCAATCCGAAATGTACACTCTGACCCACATTTGATATAAGGGTTAGAGGCTTCTAGACTTTTCAGTTTTTCTTCGGTTCATCTTAATCAAAATACAGAGAAGGGTTTTCTCTCTCTTTCTCTCTCTATCTTTGATTCTCTCTACATTCAATTCACCTCCGATTCACCATGTTTACATGGTATCAGAGCGTGGTTATTCCTCTCGGATATATTTTCTATCTTCCTGGTTCTTTCGGTTTGAGTTTATCGTATTATCGGTGGTAAATTTTGGATTTTTCAAGTTGTTGGTGAAGATTCTGGATTTTTTTTCATATGATGGTGAAATCGGAGATGGTTGTTGTTGATTCTTTCAACGTGGTGTTAGGGTGACTTTCCGACATCTCTTGTGCCTGATTCCACCGGCTTCTCTGAAAGCTAGGGTTTCTTGTGAACGAAGCTAGGGTTTTCTCTGCAAGCTAGGGTTTCTCTGCAATTTTTTTTGAAGGCCGTGTCTTCTCCGGTTGCGTGGAAGTCTGGTAACCCTATTCTTCCGCTAGATTAGAGCTTGCATGTGTTTTTGTTGCTGGTATATTTGCTGTATTGTGTAGCTCATAGATATTGTATCACTTTCTTCTCATCCCTGTTATCCTGTTTCTGATGGCAAACATGAACCCTGTTAATTCCATACCTATTGACCCTACAAATCCTTTCTTTGTTTACTCTTCTGATGTCCCCGGTGTTTCCCTTGTTCCTATCCCTTTCTCGGGTAGTGGCTATGGGGATGACAGTCGCCTTATCTGCTAAGAACAAAATTGGTTTTGTTGATGGAACTTTTCCTAGACCAAACACTAACTTGGCTGACCAGAGATCATGCGACAGATGCAATAATATGGTCATTTCCTGGTTGACTGCCTCTCTGTCTCCTCAAATTGCCGAGAGAGTTCAATACTCTGAGACTGCACAGAGTATATGGGCACAACTCGAAGCCAGATATGGCACAGCCAATAGGACCAAAATTTTTGAACTTAAAAGAGAACTTTCTCATTCCTCTCAAGGACCTCTAGACATAGCATCCTATTTTAACAAACTCAAAGGGTTATGGGATGAGTTAGGGACAGTGTGCCCAAATCATGGACAGAGATGTATATGTGCTGCCAAACCTGGCATTATAAAAGAGGATGAGGAGAATAAGGTGTTTCAATTCCTCATGGGTCTTAATGAAACATATATGGGGTGAGGAGCAAATTGTTAATGATGAAACCTCCTCCTAGTCTTGACAGTGTCTATAATATCCTCCTTAATGATGAAAAACAGAGACAAGTTCAGCCTGTCTCCCTGTTCAATCCTGATTCTATGTCCTTTAGTGTCAACACACATAAACCTTCTACACCTTCTTTCAGACAGTATGCCCAGAGAGTTACTTTTGATCAGTCCAGAGGACCTCTCTTTTGTAGATATTGCAAGAAGTCTGGGCACTTAATTGATAAGTGTTACAAACTTTATGGTTTTCCTCAAAGCATCAGATTTAACAAATGAAAGAGACCTGCTGCTGCCTATGTCACTACTGGTGTTGATTTCACCTCTCCTTCTTCTGATGGCCACAATTCTCATGCTTCTGGAACTCATATTAAGGGTTATTCACCTGTCCAACATGTAGATGGACATGGTTCTGTAATTCCTGGATTGAGCAGGCAACATTATGATCAATTGATGAACCTGCTGCAACAGTCCAAGTTGGGTGACTCCACTGCTCAGACTTCTCCTGCTCAGACCTCTCCTACTATGTGTGCTGCCAACTTTGCTGGTACTATGCTTACTGAGAGTCCTGTTTCTGATTCCAAATTCTGTCTACTTACTCATATTGATTATGTCTCCTGGATAATAGATTCAAGAGCTTCTGATCACATGACATTTAATAAGGACTTACTCTTCAATATCACACATTTACTTGTACCTTATCTTGTAACCCTTCCTAATGGATACAAAGTAAAAGTGACTTCAATTGGCTCTTTTGCTTTAACTCCCTCCATTACTCTTCATAATGTACTGTTTGTTCCATCTTTCAAAAACAATTTAATTTTTGTCCACAAGCTAGTGAAACAGTTGCACTGTATTGTCCTATTTACTGCAACTTCTTGCTTCCTTCACATGTTACAGACCCCTTCTCTGAAGATGCCTCTGGATCTTGGTAAAGAGGAGGCTGGTCTGTACCAATTGGCTTGGATACCCCCTTCCTCTTCTTCTTGTTGGAACAGATTCTTATGTTGTTAAAACCAATACTGTGTTCATCTTTATAGGTTTTGATAATTGACAAACCGAAGTAGATGAAAAATTCATATATGCCAAATAATTGTGAGTTATTATTGAAATACACTTTAATTTATATTTTGACTAAAGTGTGTTTGTTTTGTAGATGTGATATGCGAAATTAAATATCGGACTAAAGTTGAAGTCCAAGTACAAGAAGTTCAAGACAAGATCAAGAGAAGCAATAAAAATAAATGAAGACATTTTTGAGTCATGTTTATATTGTGATCTTGATCCAACTTTAAATTTAAGTCTTGGCTTCTCTCAAAAATTATTTTCATGAAAATATGCATATCATAAATATTTTTGATACACTTAGAATAAATTGATTTTCATATTTTAAATTGAACCAAAAAGGTATTTAAAAGTGTCTTTAATATTTAAGACATTATATTATATTTTTGGTATTCAAATAAACAATGAAAAACGTCTTGCAAATGATTTTCTACTGAGTTAATCGATTATCCAGAACAGATAATCGATTATCTAATATTTTCAATAAAACCGGACTTTTTCCGCAAGGCGGGTTAATCGATTATCGTACTTGAGATAATCGATTATCTTCAAAATAATCGATTATCCAACACAAGTTAATCGATTATCTTATAACCGTTATTTCTCAACGACTAGTATTTCAAAAGAGATAATCGATTATCTGAATCCGATAATCGATTATCGATAAAATAATCGATTATCCAACATAACTTAATCGATTATCTTAGTATCCGTTGCCTACCCAACGACTATATTTTTGAAAGGTTAATCGATTATCGGCTAAGTTAATCGATTAACTTCAGCAGATTTTGCAAAATTGTTAATCATTTAGCAATGGATGCAAGAGTTTTTGGGGCTATAAATACACCCCAAAACCTCTCATTTAACACACAACATCTGAGCAAAACATATACAAACTTTCAAATACTCTCTATATTCATTTTATTATATTTAATTGCTTTTGAGAGCCAATTACTTGAATTTATTGTTGTGTTCTTGAGCGTACTTGTTTACTCATATCTACTCTTCAAGAGAGTTCTGTTTAAGTGAGTATTAAGTGTTTGTATACACTAGAAGGGAAGTTTTTAAATCCCCTGTTGTTGTAAGAAGGAACGTTCTTATTCCTTCTGTTGAAGTCTTGAAGTGCGGTATCTTCGAGCAAGGTTGTTGAGGCTTGTGTGATTCAAGTTCTCAAGTTGTAACGGTTTGTTGAGCACCCGGAAGCTTAACATGATTAGTTGAACCTCGAGATAGTATCTCGGGAGATTGGACGTAACCACATTTGTGGCCAACCAGTATAAATTTGGTGCACTTCTTCCTTACTCTTTTATTTCCGCATTTGAGTTAATTTTTATTCCTGCAATTTTTTATAAAATGCTATTCACCCCCCCCCCCCTCTAGCGTTAAGCACTTATTCTAACAATTGGTATCAGAGCCTAACTCTCTGTAATACTTAACCGTTTGAGAGAAACTTTCCATGGCTTCTACTCGTAGTGCTTATTGAGGACTAGGTGAAGGTCAATGCACCACAAGGCCACCACTATTCGATGGCACAAATTATACTTATTGGAAGGAGTGGATGAGAATATTCATCCAATCAAATAATTTTCTACTATGGAAAATTATAAAGAATGGAGAGCAAATACCAACCAAAAAGGTTGAAAATGAAATGGTTCCTAAATCCGAAGATGAATACGAGGCGGATGATATTAGAAAAGTAGAGAACAACGCAAAGGCCATCAACATGATGTACTGTGCCGTAAACCCCGATGACTATCGAAAAATATCATGTTGCACAACGGCTAAGCAAATGTGGGATAAACTGGAAATCACATACGAAGGTACGGACCAGGTAAGAGAAGCAAAAATTGATTTTCTAACTCGCGAATATGAACTGTTTCATATGAAGGAAAGCGAGAAAATAGATGACATGTTCGAACGATTTTCAAAAATCGTTAATGATCTACACGCTCTCAAGAAGACATTTACGGATAGGGAACTAGTCCGAAAAATTCTTCGAAGTCTTACTCCGGAATAGCGATCCAAGGCCGACGCTATTCAAGAGTCAATCGGCGTAACAAATGTCACCATCGACGGGCTAAGAGGTAACCTTAAAACCTATGAATCTACTATTCTTAACCCTTCTGTAGATGATCAAAGGAAAAGGAGAATATCCCTAAAAGCAAGCACGACTCAACCCCAAATTGATGAGGAGACGAGCGACGAAGAAAACGAGTTCGGACTTGTTATCAAGAAATTCCACAAATTCATGCGAAAGGAATTTGAACGAAAAGGTAAGAAACAAGTAGGCCAACTAAAGTGCTATGGATGCGGAGAACTTGGGCTCATCAAACCGAAATGCCCAAATGCCAAAACGGAGAAGAAGGCCGTTAAAAAGCAAAGGGCCTACATCTCTTGGAGAGGCGACTCCGGAGACGAGTCAAGCGACGGAGAAGAAGATGAGACTGCAAACTTGTGTCTAATGGCACATGAAGAACCCCAAAACGAGGTATGTACTTCTTCCAAAAATAATTTTACTTTAGAAGAAATGCAAGATGCTCTTGATGAATTATATGTTGAGTATATTAGCGCTTCAAAAACAATAAAGGAATTAAGAAAACAACTTGCCTTAAAAGAAAAAGATTTTGATAAACTAACTCTTGAAAATGAAAAATTGAAAGAGGAAAACAAGTTTTATGGAAAACGAAGCGCCGATAAACCCGAAAGTTCTAACAAGGGTTGTACATCTTGTAAATATTTAAAAGAAGAAGTAGATATTCTTAAAAGCACATTGCACAAGTTTAATTCCTCTCACAAAAATTTGAATGATGTTCTTGTAAAGTTGAAATCCACTAAGCACGGTATAGGGTTTAAAAACGAGCCTAAAGAAAAAGTTGAGTCAATTCCTAAACCACCTAAGACTCAACCTAGGCAAAATAAAATAAATCCACCTAGAAATATTAATTCTAGATTTATTAGTCATCCTAGAACAAATGTTAGAAGAAATGTTAGCATGTATAGACCACCTAGATAAGATTCTCGAAAATTGCATCAAAACAATTTTTCTAAAAATAGGGTCAATGAGTTTAGACCCCCAAATTATTATCACCCTAGAAGAATGCATAATCCGAATGTTGTATGCCATTATTGAAATAAAATAGGACATATTGCTCCTGTTTGCTTTACTCGACATAGACATTTCAACACTAGCGAATCACACCACTTTGTTGCACCTAACACACAAGGACCCAAAATGGCTTGGGTACCAAAATCTCATTAATTTGTGTTGTAGGTGTGTTTGAAGGGATCAAGTGTACTTTGGTACCTTGATAGTGGATGCTCCAAACATATGACCGGGGATGCATCAAAATTCCTTCAACTAAAACCCACGGAAGGAGGAAATGTTATTTTTGGAGACAATACCAAAGGAAGATTATCGGCATTGGATCGGTCGGTAAAAACGAATCCTCCTCCATTAAGCATATTTTGCTAGTTAAAGGTCTTAAACATAATCTCTTGAGCATAAGTCAATTATGTGACAAGGGAAATCTTGTATTGTTTGATTCCGAAGAATGCTTAGTTATCCGTCGTAGTGATTTTAAAGGTATTCTTCGTGGTATTAGAATTGATAATATCTATATGGTTGATCTTGAAAATTCTTCATCAAGTTTTGTGAATTGCCTTATGAGTAAAGAAGACGACATGTGGCTATGGCATCGTAGAGTAGCTCATGTAAACATGAATCTTTAAACAAATTAGTTTCTCAAGATTTAGTAATCGGTCTTCCAAAACTAAAATTTGAAAAAGATTCTATTTGTGATTCATGCCAAAAAGGGAAACAAATGAAAGCCTCTTTTAAATCTAAAAATTTTGTTTCAACCACTAGACCTTTACAACTTCTTCACATGGATCTTTTTGGACCATCTCGTGTTGAAAGTCTTGGTGGAAATCTTTATGCTTTTATAATTGTTGATGACTACTCTAGATTCACATGGACGTTATTTCTTGCTCATAAAAGTGATGCCTTTCAAACTTTTAAAAGTTTTCTTAAACGTGTTCAAAATGAAAAGAACACAATCGTCACCTCCATAAGAAGTGATCATGGGGGAGCGTTCGATCATAATCTCTTCGCGGATTATTGTGACGAACTCGGTATTGAACATACCTTTTCGGCTCCACGTACACCGCAACAAAATGGAGTGGTGGAACGTAAAAATCGATGTCTCGAAGAGATGGCTAGAACCATGCTCGATGAGGCTAAGATTTCCAAAAAGTTTTGGGCGGATGCCGTGAGTACCGCAAGCTATGTTTTAAATAGAGCTGTCATAAGACCAATACTCATGAAAACTCCCTATGAACTCTATAAGGGAAGAAAACCAAATCTTTCCCATCTTAGAGTCTTCGGTTGTAAATGTTTCATTCATAACAACGGAAAAGATAACTTGGGAAAATTTGACGCAAAATCTGATGAAGGAATTTTTCTTGGTTACTCATCGCATAGCAAAGCATATAGAGTATTCAATAATCGTACTTCAACCATCGAGGAGTCCACTCATGTTGTATTTTGTGAAAATGATGCTCGCTTGGCGAGAAAGGATTTTTGTGATCATCTTGCAGATTATCTAAACAAAATGAATCTTCAAGACAAGGTGCAAAAGGAGAATCCAAAGGAAGTTCAAGATGAAATTGTGGAACAATCATCGGAAGAAGAACCACCACAAGAGGAAGAATCGATGATGCCTAAGGCTTGGAGGACGTCTAAAGATCATCCTCTCGACAAGGTAATTGGCAACATCGAGAAAGGGGTAAGTACTCGAAACCTTCTTAAAGACATTGTAGGACATATGGCTTTTGTTTCACAAATTGAACCTACAACCATTTCCGAAGCAATTGGGGATGAGCATTGGACCTTGGCAATGTAAGAGGAGCTTAACCAATTCAAACGTAATGATGTTTGGGAATTGGTGCCAAGACCCGATAATCACACCATAATTGGTACGAAATGGGTTTCGAAATAAATTAGATGAAAATGGTATAATCACTAGAAACAAAGCTAGGCTTGTTGCTAAAGGCTATAATCAAGAAGAAGGAATTGATTATGAAGAAACTTATGCACCAGTTGCACGACTAGAAGCCATTCGTTTATTACTTGATTTTTCATCATCTATGAATTTCAAATTATTTCAAATGGATGTCAAGAGTGCCTTCCTCAATGGGTTTATTCAAGAGGAAGTGTATGTTGAACAACCCCCGGGTTTTGAAGACTTTAAATCTCCTGATCATGTCTTCAAGCTTAAGAAAGCGCTATATGGACTTAAAGAAGCTCCTCGAGCTTGGTACGAGCGCTTAAGCAAATTTCTTTTGGACAATGAGTTCGAAAGGGGGAAAGTTGACACTACGCTTTTTATCAAGAATAAAAACAATGACATTCTATTAGTTCAAATTTATGTTGATGATATTATTTTGGTGCTACTAATGATTCTTTATGCGAGGAATTTTCTAAGCTAATGACTAGAGAATTCGAAATGTCAATGATGGATGAGCTAAATTTCTTCTTGGGGTTGCAAGTGAAACAAATGAAAGAAGGAACTTTCATTTGTCAATCTAAATATTGCAAGGAGTTGCTAAATCGTTTTGAAATGAGCAACGCCAAAGCAATGGCTACTCCAATGAGCACATCCGACCATCTTGACAAGGATGAGAAAGGTAAGGAGGTAGACACCAAGAAATACCGAGGTATGATCGGATCTCTACTTTATCTTACTTCAAGTAGGCCGGATATTATGTTTAGCGTTTGTCTATGCGCTAGATAGCAATCTTGTCCGAAGGAGTCACATCTTACTGCGGTAAAACGGATAATGAAGTACCTTGTTGGAACGATAAATGTGGGACTTTGGTATCCCAAAGGTTCTTCATGCCAACTAATTGGCTATTCCGATTCTGATTTTGCAGGTTGCAGATTAGACCGCAAGAGCACTAGTGGCACTTGCCATTTGCTCGGTAGCTCCTTAGTTTCTTGGTTTAGCAAGAAACAAGTTAGTGTTGCGTTATCCACAACCGAGGCTGAATATATAGCCGCGGGGAGCTGTTGCACACAAATCCTTTGGATGAAGCAACAACTCTCGGATTATGGTCTTAGTGTTGATCATGTCCCTCTTCGATGTGACAATACTAGCGCCATAAGCTTGACGAAGAATCCTATTCTTCATTCAAGAACGAAACACATAGAAATTAGACACCATTTCATAAGAGATCACATTTTTAAAGGTGATGTCGAAATTGAGTTCGTTGAAACTAAACATCAATTGGCCGACATCTTCACTAAACCTTTAGATAAAGAGTCGTTCTTCCGTATTCGTAGTGAACTCGGAATTCTTGACTCTACGTTGATCTAATGCATACATTTAGGTTGAATTTATTTTTTAATAATTACTAACTTTAGCGTCGGAGACGTCTATTTTTCTATCGATCTAAAGGCAGGGGGAACTTAGTTGAAATCTCCATAAACCATATTGAACATTTGCTTGGGTTTGATATCAAAATAATCAATTGAGGAATTAGATTATCTTATTTAATGTTTTTGAAGGTCGATTTTAACATAATCGATTATCATATAGGATAATCGATTATCGTTTTAAACTATGCTTTACCGATTTTTCAAAATAACCGATTATTTAGGGAAGATAATCGATTATCGTAACATTCTGTTTTTCCGACCTTTTCTGAGATTTTTAAAATAATCGATTAACTTATCCGATAATCGATTATCGTACTTATCCGCAGCTCAAGATAATCGATTATCGTCCTGGTTAATCGATTAACAACGGCCAGTTTTTTAAAATTTTTACCGTTTTATAGCCGTTTGTACTCTTCAAAATCAGAATTTTTTCACTTTAATTACCATTATCTTTCACCTCTATAAATAGGGATGTCTTCCACTCAAAATATACACTCAAAAATCCATTTTTTTCATAAAACTCTCTTCAAGAGCATCAAAAAGTCTTCAAAAAAAATTCTCTTTGATTTATCTTATCTTTCAAATGGCAAATAGAAATACCAAACGATCTCGCACCGGCAAGAACGTTGTTTCTTCTTCTAACATTCCTCCATCGGTACATTGCTACCAAGATGGTTCTTATCTAAGGTTCGAACAAGAAAGCAAACTTCTACGATTTCTTCAAAAATTTGAAAACCGAGAAATCCCTCCTCCTCGTTTCACAACCGGTAGATATCTTGCGGATTCTACTCATTCCTCCATACTCCTCCAAAGCCAAATTATCATTTTTGTTTATCTTTCATATTCCTACATTCATCCTCATTTGATTCGGGCATTTTATTCAAATTTGAAAAAGGATGAAAATGGTGAACTCTCTACCAACGTCAATGGCGTTTCTATTCTTTTGAGTGAGGAAAATATTCAAACCCTCACGAATCTTCCTCGAGAGGGCCAAGACATCGTCCACTACACCGGGGACGAAGGAGTCTTGTTTGATGAACAAGTCCTTTTCCAACAAATTGGAATTGGACACTTTGAATGGACCCCGGAGCATCGTCGACCAACAATTACAAATATGCTACCGGAATTTCGTTTAATCTTCTATATCATCACTCGAATTCTCAAGCCAAGAAAATACAATCATACAACAATTGGTCGTGAGGACGCCAAAATTATGCATGCCATTATTTCCGGAGCGCGCATCAATTGGTGCAAGCTTATTCTAACTCAAATGCATGATTCAATCTCTTCCATATGCTCTTCTTATAATGATTATCTTTGAAGCATTGGAAATCAATACCAATGTTGGTCCGAAGAAAAATCGCACCAAACTTGGGAAATTCAAGAAACATCTTTTCATAGCGGTGATCATCCCGCTCCTCCTCCTCCATCTACTCAACAAAGTCGCCCTCGTGCTCCTTCGGATGCTACACTCCAAACCATTTCAGAGCAACTAGCTTCACTATCAACTTCCATGAATCGTATTGATAGAAATGTGTCCCGTACGGAAAGAAACGTGCGAAGGTTGAGTAATGAACTTCACGGGTATTTTGACCACGTCAATTATCCCTATACTCAAGTTTATTCCTCAAACGACTCAAGTGATGAATTCGACGACGATAGCTTTTAGCCTTTATTTTTATTTTTGAAATTTATTTTGTATTACCTCTTTTATGTAATCTTTCCTTTTCATTAAGAAAATCGTCTTTTTGTTATTGTCAAAAGGGGGAAGAAAAAGGGTATATGGGTATTTTGTTTTTGTGTATTTTGTTTTTTCATAAATTGAGGGGAACTCAATTATAACTCATCTAATATTTTGGCATAATCAAAATATATTAATTTTTAATGCATATCCCCATATCGGTTTGCCATTATCAAAAAGGGAGAAATTGTTGGAACACATTCTTATGTTGTTAAAACTAATATTGCGTTCATCTTTATAGGTTTTGATAATTGACAAACCGAAGTAGATGAAAAATTCATATATGCCAAATAATTGTGAGTTATTATTGAAATACACTTTAATTTATATTCTAACTAAAGTGTGTTTGTTTTGTAGATGTGATATGCGAAATTAAATATCGGACTAAAGTTGAAGTCCAAGTACAAGAAGTTCAAGACAAGATCAAGAGAAACAATGAAAATAAATGAAGACATTTTTGAGTCATGTTTATATTGTGATCTTGATCCAACTTTAAATTTAAGTCTTGGCTTCTCTCAAAAATTATTTTCATGAAAATATGCATATCATAAATATTTTTGATACACTTAGAATAAATTGATTTTCATATTTTAAATTGAACCAAAAAGGTATTTAAAAGTGTCTTTAATATTTAAGACATTATATTATATTTTTGGTATTCAAATAAACAATGAAAAACGTCTTGCAAATGATTTTCTACTGAGTTAATCGATTATCCAGAACAGATAATCGATTATCTAATATTTTCAATAAAACTGGACTTTTTCTGCAAGGCAGGTTAATCGATTATCGTACTTGAGATAATCAATTATCTTCAAAATAATCGATTATCCAACACAAGTTAATCGATTATCTTATATCCGTTATTTCTCAACGACTAGTATTTCAAAAGAGATAATCGATTATCTTAATCCGATAATCGATTATCGATAAAATAATCGATTATCCAACATAAGTTAATCGATTATCTTAGTATCCGTTGCCTACCCAACGACTATATTTTTGAAAGATTAATCGATTATCGGGTAAGTTAATCGATTAACTTCAGCAGATTTTGCAAAATTGTTTAATCATTTAGCAACGGATGCAAGAGTTTTTGGGGCTATAAATACACCCCAAAACCTCTCATTTAACACACAACATCTGAGCAAAACATATACAAGCTTTCAAATACTCTCTATATTCATTTTATTATATTCAATTGCTTTTGAGAGCCAATTACTTGAATTTATTGTTGTGTTCTTGAGCGTACTTGTTTACTCATATCTACTCTTCAAGAGAGTTCTGTTTAAGTGAGTATTAAGTGCTTTTATACACTAGAAGGGAAGTTTTTAAATTTCCTGTTGTTGTAAGAAGGAACGTTCTTATTCGTTCTGTTGAAGTCTTGAAGTGCGGTATCTTCGAGCAAGGTTGTTGAGGCTTGTGTGATTCAAGTTCTCAAGTTGTAACGGTTTGTTGAGCACCCGGAAGCTTAACAGGATTTGTTGAACCTCGAGATAGTATCTCGGGAGACTGGACGTAACCACATTTGTGGCCAACCAGTATAAATTTGGTGCACTTCTTCCTTACTCTTTTATTTCTGCATTTGAGTTATTTTTTATTCCTGCGAATTTTTATAAAACGCTATTCACCCCCCCCCCCCTCTAGCGTTAAGCACTTATTCTAACACTTCTGTCAATTGTTCTTCTTCCACTTCTATATGCTCTAATAAAGATTCTTGTACTCTTGATTGTTCTTCTGATCTTAATCTTGTTGCTTTACATTCCAATATAAACAGTTCCATTTGTCATAATAAAATTGATGATAATGACATGAACTACATTTGGCATTTAAGACTGGCTCACATTCCTTTTGCACACATGAAACACATTTCTGCTTTATCTTTTCCTTTTGCTTCTAAACAGCCTTTTCCCTGTTCTGTTTGTCCCATGGCTAGTCAAGCTAGACTCCCTTTTCCTGACAGTTCCATCAATACCTGTAGACCTTTCCAACTTATTCATGTAGACACTTGGGGTCCTTATCACACACCCACCTCCCCTGGCTCTAAATATTTCCTTACCATAGTTGATGATTTCTATAGAGCAACCTGGACACATCTACTGGGGTCTAAAAGTAATGCTTTCAGCATTCTTAAGTCCTTTCTATGTATGGTCAAAACCCAATTTAATGCCACTGTACAAACTCAGAAGTGATAATGCCTTGGAATTGGGATCTAGTATGGCTGGTGTTTCTTTCTTTAATCAACAGGGCATTATTCATCAAACTACCTGTCCTCATACTCCTCAACAAAATGATGTTGTAGAAAGAAAACATAGAACCCTCTTTGAAACATGTAGAGCTTTACTTTTTCAATCAAAATTACCAATTCATTTTTGGGAGGACTGCTTATTAACTGCCACCTATTTGCTTAATAAAATTTCATCCAGAATTCTTCACAACAAATCTCCTTATTAAATACTGCATGGCAAAGCCCCAACTTATTCTCATTTAAGGGCTTTTGGCTGTCTTGCCTATGCCACTGTACCCATTCCTCAAAGAGATAAACTCAAACCTAGAGCTCTATCCTATGTTTTTCTAGGATATCCCTTTGCCAAGAAGGGCTACAGACTATATGACTTAACTACTAAGAAGTATTTTGTGTCCAGGGATGTTGTCTTTCATGAAACCTGCTTTCCTTTTGGGTCTGCATTTGCTGTTCCTCCTGCTGCTTCTATTTTTCCTCCTCCTCCTGCTCATTCCTCTGATATTCCCTGTTCTGACTTGTTCTGCCTGTTTCCCTTTGCTCTTCTCCTCCTGCTTCTTCCCCTGCCTCACATCCTGCTTCTTCATCACCTCTTTCCTCCCTTTCCTCTCCTTCTGTTCCCTTTTCTGTTGTTAATCCCCCTCATCTCCCTCCTTCTTCCTCAGCTGTTCCTTCCCCTGTTGTCCCTACTGGACACAGAAGATCTGCCAGACCACATAATCCTCCCTCTTATCTTAATGATTATGTCTGTCACTTGCCTTCCTTTTCTGGTTCTTCCTCCTCTTCTTCCCCTTTGGAATCTGAACCCCTATTTTACTCTCAAGCTGCATCAGTCCCAGCCTGGCAGGATGCCATGAGCAAGGAGTTTGAGGCTCTGGCTGCCAACCATACTTGGGACATTGTTCCACTTCCTTCTAGCAAAAAGCCCATAGGCTGCAAGTGGGTCTATAAGATTAAGTACAAAGCTGATGGTACCATTGAAAGATACAAAGCTAGGCTTGTCATTAGGGGTGATACTCAAATTTAAGGTATTGACTTCACTGAAACCTTCTCTCCTGTGGTCAAGCTGTCTACTGTTAAGTGCCTGATTGCTGTGGCTGTTACAAAACATTGGGGTCTTTTCCAACTTGATGATAATAATGCTTTCTTGCATGGTGACCTTGATAAGGAGGTATACATGAAGCTTCCTCCAGGTTTGTGTGTTTCTGCCCCTTCTGCTCCCTCTACTTCTGCACCCCTTGTGTGCAAGTTACAAAAGTCCCTTTATGACCTGAGACAAGCTTCCAGGCAATGGTATGCCAAGCTGTCTCAGGATCTCTACTCTAGAGGCTATGTTCATTCACTGAATGATTACTCTTTATTTGTCAAGGGTCAACCTGGGTGTCTTGTGGTCCTGGCTGTGTATGTAGATGACATTATTATCACCGGGGATGATGTTGATGAGCTTTCTGCCCTCAAGGCTTTCCTGGATGCCCATTTCAGAATCAAAGACCTTCGATCTTTGCACTATTTTCTGGGTATTGGGGTGTCCTCCATTGCTGGTGGTGTGCTTCTTAATCAACACAAGTTTATTTCTGATTTGCTGCATCAGTTTGACTGTATGGCTGTTTCCCCTGTAGTCTGTCCTTTGGACAAATACCAAATTGCATGCTGACTCTGGTGATCTTTTTTCCTTCTCCTGACCATTACAGGAGCTTGATTGGCAAGCTCCTATTCTTGACTCATACCCGACCTGACATCTGTTTTGCTGTGCAACATTTAAGTCAGTTTTTGAAAGCTCCCAGAATCCCTCACATGTCTGCTGCTCTACATGTTCTAAGGTATCTTAAGGGTTCTATGGATTTGGGGCTCTTCTATTCTGACAATCCTGATTTTACTGTGACATCTTTTTCAGACAGTGACTGGGCTGCTTGCCCTGATACTCGCAGATCTATCACTGGCTTTTGTGCTATTGGGTGACAACTTAGTCAGCTGGAAGTCCAAGAAACAGCCAGTGGTCTCCCTGTCCTCTGCTGAGGCAGAATACAGGGCCCTCAGTAAGGTGGTTGCTGAGTTGTCTTGGCTTTCTCGTTTACTCACTGATCTTGGTGTATCTATTGCTTTTCCTTTGTATGTTTTCTGTGACAATCAGGCAGCTCTCCATATTTCTAAGAATCCAGTTTTTCATGAGCGGACCAAGCACATTGAAGTCGACTGTCATTTTGTTCGTACCAAGCTTGCTGATGGTTTGATTTCCCTTTCTCATGTATCCACTTCTCACCAGCTGGATGATGTGCTCACTAAGCCCCTACCTGGCACTGCTCATCATTATCTTCTGTCCATGTTGAAGGTGGTCTCCCCCTCCAACTTGAGGGGGGGTGTTGAGCAAAAGGATTACTTAGCTTCCAAGCCCAAACACAAACATTCATAACTGTTGTATATTCAGTGTATCATTATTGTATATTGTTGTATATTGCATGTATAGCACACCTTGGGCTAGAGTATGTATTTTATTTTGGGCCTGTTTTAATTTTGGGTTAGACTGACCCAATCCGAAATGTACACTCTGACCCACATTTGATATAAGGGTCAGAGGCTTCTAGACTTTTCAGATTTTTCTCGGTTCATCTTAATCAAAATGCAGAGAAGTGTTTTCTCTCTCTTTCTCTCTCTATCTTTGCTTCTCTCTACATTCGATTCACCTCCGACTCACCATGTTTACATATATCTAGCAAACAGTGCTTTCTCTATCCGAACATAATTAGGAACTACTTTGGCCTGAAAATTGGAAACCTAAGTTGTGTCAAGTGAGGAAACCAAATAGCTAGGAGCTACGTGTGAGAACTCTATAAATTATCACCCTTACGCACCATTGTATATTATGATAATTGGTATCATATCGTCCTCTGAATATCTTGGATTCTAGCTATAGACTCTCATGGATTCTAGTCAAAAGTCCTAGGAATATCTTGATAAGTCTGAGAATAATATTAATGATTTTTCTGCATTGGAATCAAACCTGCCCTATATAGAGCCTGAAGAGGAGAAATCACGTGAAGATTTTGACAAGTCTGAGAATAGTAGTAACGATGATTTTCCTGCATTACTATCAAATCGTCCCTCTATAGAACTCGAACATGAGAAATCAATCGTTAATACTCATCAAGAAGCACCAAAGTTTTCCTATGCAGCCATGTTAGCAAATAAGACAAGCAATTCTCCTAGTAGTACACTAGTGAAAAAGGTTGTCAGGGTTGCACCAAGTGATAATGAATCACGTCCTTGTACTGGATCAAGCAACGTTGTTTTTGCTCCTAAGGAAAAGGTTGTTTGTGTTAGGGGCTTACCCAAAAAGGTGAAAGCTGTGGACTTTTCAAGTACTCAAGAAATTTGGACCTGTTAAAATTGACAGCCTTCAAATTTAAAATTTTGATTTGGGAGGTTGGTCTGGGAGTTTGGAACTTCAATCACCTGATTCAGCTCGTGTGGCAGTTGAGGCTGGGAAAATCAAATTTGGAGAGCATGTGGGATTTGTTTCATTCAAGAGTGTGCCACTGAGGTATGGAACAGACATGAATAAGAGCAGACTCTTGAATTCAAATGCGTAATATTACAAAAAATATTACAGACCAAGAGTGTCTGTTCATGCAGCCCATCTATTGCCTCCCATCTATACAGCTTCATTAAAGATATTGTCATTTTTGGTTATAGCATTTTATTTTCCTCTAATAGTTTTGAATGTTTCTTTCTTGACTTGCTATTTAATTCGGTCAATCATTTTAACATATTTATCCTCTAACATAACGGGCACATTCCTCCGTACAGGTGGCTGCATTTTAAAACACCCAACCCATTTTTCTTTTACTAAATCTCTGTACCCATACCCACCTGATCAAATTCACCTTAAATAGTCTACTATACATATAATGTCAAATAAGCAATTAAACAGGTCCACCTAGCAAGAAATAAAATTTATCTTTTTTGAGGATTAAAATTGACTCTAATTAAGGTGATAGTGTTCCAAAACTTAGACCGACAATTCAATGAAAACATGATTTGGTTACATCCACAACCACCATTTTTGTAAGATGAGCTTATAATATTCATAATTATGGGTGCAAGTGAAATATTATGGAAAAGAAATTGAAGAATCCATCACATGGAAAAAAGAAAGGCTTAGCCACTTAATTAACACACTTGTCTATTAAACATGTCTGATTAGCTCCTTAGCAAGGTACCTCACTATCTTAATTACATAAGATAACGAGACAAAGCTTTACAACAAATTATGTTATGCATATGTCCCCTCTCAATAATTTGATTCAAGATAATTTTATCTAAAAGCGCCTGATTTCTTTCTGAAAATACCTTTTATCGCTTAAAAAATTACCATGTTAGCCCATTTGATTGATATATATATATATATATATATATATTGATGAGTATTTTTTTTATTAATCAATGAAAGATGCAAAACTCAATTGAATTAGAAATTTTAAGAAATTATTTGAATTCAAATGCGTAATATTACAAAAAATGGTTAGTAACTCAGAAATCCGATAATCGTATACCCATGCCGAGTATTAAAAAAATTGACCTTTTCCGAAAAATTAATATAACGAGCTCATCTATCTTGTCCCAGGAAAAGAAAAAGGCAGTCACTTCATTTCAGACATGGTAATGTTCGATCAATTTGAGAAACTTAAGTTGATACTAATATCAAGTCTGAAAATTTGTAAAAGTAAATTAGACTTACTTGAAACAGAGATGCTAAGCTGCTAGCAGTTAGGTGTGGTTACGGAAGAAAAAATTGGGATTTGCATCTATATTAGTTTTTTGGGTCTAATTTTAATTTGTGTTCGCTTGTAAAAAAATTGCATGCGGACCTGTTTTTTCGTGTAATTTTAGCATACGGGGCTGAAGTAGCAAAAACAATCACGCAAAACTTAAGCATTCTAGTAGACAAGCCTAAAGTAGCAAGTGCGCTGAACCAAGTGTGCCGAAGTTCTATTCTCTATTTGCTTAAGTTTTTGTTTGCAATTGCTAAACTTAAGCATACTAGCTGAAGTTTTATTTCTCTATTTGCTAAAGTTTTTGTTTGTAATTGTTGAACTTAAGCATAGTAGCTGAACTTATATTCCCTATTTGCTGAAGTTTTTATTTGTAATTAATTACACTAATTAAGCTGAAGTTTTTTTGTCCTGCATTCATTAATTTTGTCATTAAGTCTTTTCAAAAACTTCAACAGAAGATGCTCAAGTTATTTAGTTCATTCATAAAAACTTTAGCTCTAAATAAGCTGAAGTTTTTTTGTCATGGATAAATTTTTTCAAAAACTTCAGCAGAAGATGCTAAAGTTATTTAGTTCATTTGTAAAAACTTCAGCACTAAAAGCTGAAGTTTTTTTTGTCCTGGCTTCATTAGTTTTGTCATAAATGTTTTTCAAAAACTTCAGCAGAAAATGCTAAGGTTATTTTGTTCATTGTAAAAACTTCAGCACTATATATGCTGAAAATTTTGAAAAAGCTTTCTAACATACTAACTAAAAAACAGATTGCTATCAATATTTAAATCATAAATTTTGGAAATAATAAATATGAAAGGAACAGAATTATCATTGTCTACTAACTTAGGTATGTAAAAATATTCATAAATTATTGTCTACTAACTTACATAATTGTTTATAATTTATTTTTAAATAATCTGATAAATATATTCATGGCAGAAATCCTATGAGCTGAAGTTTCATAACAACATCAATAACAGAAGAAGAAAGAAGAAGGAGGAGGAGGAGGAGGAGGAGGAGGATGGGAAAGGGGAATGAAGTTGTTTAAAAAATGAATACAAATTAAAATTTTTTAAAATGAATATATGTTAAATGAGAGCGATCAAATAAGTCACCCTATTTAATTTTTACAACAAAACATATTGGTAGTAGACAATAGGAACATATTGCTTGGACAATTCAGGTTGAAAGTAATTCTCATAATAAATAACCCAAACTAAAATATCTATCGCAAAAGGCCCAAATTGTTATGAAATAGAAGATTCTTACACTTCTATTTAAGGTGAATGTCTTTAATGTATCTAATTAGAGAGATTTTAGAGTTCTATTAGTGGTAGCTAAATCTTCCTCTCCCCTATAAATAGAGGTGCCCCCTACCATTGTAAATCATCCCTTGAGACCCCTCTCAACTCAATAAGAAGAACTCTCTCTACTCTTCTCTCTATTGCTATTGTTCTTGTTCTATTGTTCTTGTCTTTTGCTTTAGTTTATAACACAAATATCATTTTAATAAAAAAAAATCAATTAATGTCCGTTGCTAAAGCATCCATTATATTTTACTACACACTCATTTGAACAAATTAGTTAACGTGGTTTCAAACATAATTATTAACACATGTCTATTTTTCGAAAACATTAGGTAGGTAAAAACATTTGGGACATTGAATTTGAGCACTATTGCAATATTCTTATTCCTTTTAAGTTAAAATTCAGAAAATCGACCTTAATTCGATTTAAAAATCACTATTAAGCATTAGTTTGGATTGTGTCAAAGAATTAAACTGAAAATGCCATGGACGGTTATTGAAGCTTGCTTAAGCTTGAATTCAGAAATTTTAATTTTTATAATTGAAATTTATTTCGATTGGGTGTTATTGGAATAAATTGATTACGATTTAAAGATTGTGAATCTTAGTTTTGAAAAGATTTGGTGAAAATTTTAGATGGTTCGAATTAAAATTTGAGGCAAATTCGAAATACATAAGATAATCCCGTGTATCTTTTGTGTATTACTTGTATATCTCTTATGTCTCTTGTATGTATATATATATATATATATATATATATATATATATATATATATATATATATATATATATATATATATATATATATATATAGATGTATATATATATAGATGTATATATATATATATATATATATATATATGTATACCTGTAAGTGGATACATGTTTGCTACATATATTATAGAGAAATTTTTAAACTCGATTTAAGCTACGAATTTTGACTCAAAACTAGTTCAAATCACCTCCAATCTTCCTCAAATTTTATATATTGACTCATCTATATGTTTTCAACTAATTTCAAACATACATATTTAAAAAGGTTCTTTTTTGCTTATGGCTTTTGAACGGTATATATCTTTTTTCTTTGTGTTTCATTATCATGTTTTCTACCTTCTCCATTAAATTTCCTTTTGTCTTGCCTCTAATATACCCATTAAAAGTATTTAAGTTCGGTCGACCTGGGAATGGATGTTATGTTAGGCAATGAACTCCTAATATAACACCTTCGCCCATGTTTTTGGATGGAAGAATTGTTATGTCGAGGAAGAGGCAAACCCGAAAATAAAGAACACCAAATTTTAACGTGGAAAACTCTTCAGATTGAAGGTAAAAACTATGGGATCATAAAGATCCAAAAAACTCCACTATAACAATAAGAGGGTTACAAAAATTCTCCAAATTGGCTATAGAAAAAGTGCAAAACACGGACCAACAATAGCAACAAGAGCAGCAACAAATCAATTGAAGAAAGAGGAGAATCCACAAAAACGAAGTTGCTGTTCGAGGCTCGAAATTAGATGCTACGGTTCAAATGAAAGAACAAGATTTACGAATACACAGTCAAAATATCAGCCCGATCCAACGGTTAACGAATCGATAAACGTAATTTTACGTTGACTGGTCGGAATAAAAATCTGCAGCAAAATAAATAATTTTTCTCTCTTCTCTCTTGATGAAAGCTCTACAAAAATCACTCTTTTGTGCGTAAGTCTTTCAAAGACTTGTATTAACAAGCATAGAACAATTCTCCAAGTTTGTCTTATTTATAGATCATGAATGGTGTTTTCTCTTAAAACCCATTCAAAATAGGAATAAATGCCAAATCCAATTTTGAATAAGAATGGAAACCAAAAGAGAATATGATTAGACTATTGGGCATTTGGCTGGACAACAAACATATGTGCCCAACAAACTCTCCCTCCAGCCAAAGGACCAAATGTGTCCTCAGGTAGAGGAACTGTTGATACGCTTCATTCCTGCTAATTTTTTGCAAAGTTCAAGTTTATCTGCAACCACTACCTTTGTCAGCATATCCGAAGGATTTTCAATAGTATGTATCTTCTCAACCTTAAATAATTTCTCTTACACGATCATTCTTATCCAATGATACTTACTATTTATATGTTTGATCTTAGAATGAAAATCAGAGCGCTTGGTGAGATAGATAGCACTCTGATTATCATAAAATAAGATGTACCTTGGATGCTCAAAGCCAAGATCATCAATAAACTCGTGCATCCACAATAGTTCTTTGACAGCAATATATTCAGCTTCTGTGGTGAATAGAGCGATGCACTTATGTAGTATTAATTGCCAAGAAACAGCTCCTCCTCCAAAAAGTGATCAAATAACTGAAAGTGGATCTTGAATTATCTAGATTGTCTTCTAAATCAGAGTCTGTGTAACAAACAAGTTCATGTTTTCCATTGCCAAAGCACAACTTCAAATATACAATACCTTTCAAATACCTTAATATCCATTTTACTACATCCATGTGTTCTTTTCCAAGATTAGAAAGGAATCTACTAACAGTACTAACGACATGTGCAATATTTGGTCTAGTGCAAATCGTAGCATACATCAAGCTATAAATGGTAAAAGAGTAAGGAATACGAGACATATTCTTTTTCTCTTAATCAGTAGACGGAATCTGATTAATACTTAATTTTGAAGTGTTTAGAAAGACGAGTACTAACCACTTTTGCATCTGTCATATTGAACATCTTGAGTACCTTCTCAATGTATTGCTTTTGGGACAAAAGTAACTCCTTTCTATCTCCATGTAGGTGGATTTGAATGCCTAATATCTTCTTTGCCGACCCTAAGTCCTTCATTGCAAACCATTTTCTCAACTGCTTCTTAAGGACTAAATTCTGGATTTATAAGCATGTCATCCATATAAAGAAATAAAATAATAAGATCATTATCAGAGAACTTCTGGAATAATACACAGTGGTCTGAAAAGTTTTCTTGTACCCTTGTTCTTCTATGACAGAGTTAAACTTCAAATATCATTGCCTTGGAGCTTGTTTCAATCCATACAGGCTCTTTTTCAATTTGCTGACATAATTTCCTTTTCCCTTAGTTACAAAACCCTCAGGTTTCTCCACATAAATCTCCTCATCTAAATCACCACGATATGTTTGTGTCTTTTTTGGTAAATTTCTCTTTTGTTGTCTGATTTATCGTCGTTGTAGGTTTGCTTTGTTAGCTTCCACATGAACCTGATTTTTTCAGTCCTAACAAATGGTATCAGAGCGAGGTTCAAGATATTTTTATCTTGGCGGGTTCTGTTGTAGATGCAACATACTTGATGATAATCGTGATTTTTGTTTGAGAAGTTTGACCGATGTGCTACGCACGTTGAGACAAACTTTATGGTAGAGATTTGGAGATGCGACCTATTAAAGGCTATGTGAAGAAGGTGATTCAAGTTTATTTTGACAGAAAATTCAGGCCAAAAGGGAGATTTTTTAGGTGTTCTCCTGATTTTCTCACCATATTTTTTTCCTATCTCTTGAAGTAAAGGATAATATATTTACAATAATTGAGTTTTCCTTCTTTTAGAAGAAAATTATAATTCTTCTATATTTGAATAGTCATTTTCTTGTAGGAAAAGGTTTGCAGTTCTATAAATTGAAGATCCGTCATTCTCATTCAGAAAGATCCAAAATATAGCCATAAGGGGTTTGAGAGTAATGTCTAGGGGGAGAACTCTACAGAACGAGTGTTAGTGTGTCACTTGTGCTTGCCTTTTCCTGTGGTTGTTCTCTCGATATTTGTACTCATTTTTATCATAATGGATTTCTCCTCTCCATCGTGGATGTAGGTCAGTTGACCAAACTGATATTTATACTTCAATACCACATAAGAGGGGGTGATTTGAGTGGTGACCAATTTTTTGCTTAAACTGATTGTGGAAGGACCTGGTTCTTCTAAATGTTTCTTAACCTACTGTTTTAGAAATAGAAAATGCGGAAACACCTGGCTCAAAAGGTAAAAGAACCACGACCTACTTTCCAATAGAATTTTCCCAAACTCTCCACAAAAATCACTGAGCCAAAAACCGCATTTAAAAAAACTCTTTTGTAATCCTAGGACTAACTCTAATCCCGTTGTAGCACACAGCCTCTAACTGTTGCAACAACTTCAAGTTAACTCCAAATTGAAGACTATGAGTACCTATTACAATTGCCTCTAGATAAATCTGAAAGTTATAATATAAAATCACCACTACAATTGAACTAGAATAAAAGACGGACACTTGGAGCTGGTTCTTCTATCTGGTTCATGTAGCTTCAGGTTTGCACACTTGAATCTCACACGAACAGCTTGCAAACTTTCCTTGATATTTTGCACTCAATTCATATTTAACTTCTGCTTATGTGGGTTACCTATAAAAGAAAACAACACTGATATTTATAGAGTTAGTAAATAAAGATTGACTAGAGTTCTAATACTACTCTTCCTTAGTGGAAGAGTTTTAGTTGATCTCAATCTCTAACTTCTTCCCTTTTCTTAACCCGTGTTCTCTTTGAGTAAGGAGTCATTCTCCTTGTCCAATATACAATCTTTTCGATCAAGACCAGGAGATATCACTTCTGTCAAGTTAGGTTTATCTCCTTCACGTGCATCTCATATGTTTAAATGTATCTGTATCTGTGCTCCACTGGGATGGACCTGGTTCATGTCTGAGTTCCTTTGTCAGTCTTCAAAACTAATCTTTTCTTGGGCAAACAAATTCCCCCCTTTTTATGATGATAAACTTTGTGCTTTTCATACACTTAGGCCCTGCTAGAACTCAGCTCAACACCAATGCAATGTTAGAAACATTTTTCACTAATCATCAAGGACCAGGTTCATTAGGTTATAAACATCACTATTCAAAATATAAAGCACAATATCTTTTTTCCCTTTTTGGCATCATCGAAAAGTTGCACAAACAAATGTGTGATTCCCAGATTTTAAAAATTACTCATGGCCACTGGGGAAACTGCAAATGCATTCATTGATTAATCATCAGCATTCAACTACACATTCAAACTATCAAGGAAAGATAAACATCCAACAAAAGCCAAAGCATCAAACTTCATTTATAGAGAATGTGATTTTGCTGCAATCCACAAAAATAAACAAAAATAGTTAAAACATGAGAAACAAAAGAAAAATCCATAATCTGGGTCACTAAAAGTTCTAGGAAAGGTTCGGGAAATCAAGGCTTAGGAAATTAAGGCTTGGAAGAACTGAGAGTTTGGGTTTTGGCTTGGAGAAGGTGCAACATGTCTTGAAGAATTCCATCATTCTTCTCATTTTCCTTTGTGAGCTCAATTCTGAGAGAATCTCTCTCAGATTCTACCTCTGCCAAACGAGTTTTCAGCCTTGCTATCTCAATATCCTTTTCTCCACACTCCTGCAATAGAGCTCTAACCTTATTATTGATAGGTGTTTTTTTAGATGAACCAGGTTCATCGGGAATGGCAGTGACCTCATAATCACAAGCAATCAGAGTATTGATTCCAAAATGGTCTTTGCTTGTGGCCATCTTCCACTTCTTCAATGACACCTTACAATGAGCAAGAACAGTAGCGAAAATAAAACTATACGAAGTGGCATGGGCCTTGGAACCATTGATAACCCGATCTAGAGCTTGATTATAAATTCAGGCCAGTTGATCTACCGCCAACTATCCAGACATTCTATCAAAACCAAGTCCATGTAGTTGGCAATGTGCCTTCTCACCTGCCTAGGTAGCACATACTTGTTGAAGAATTCAAACAACACCTTGTGGGATGGCTTTATTTCAATCTTATACATAACCGTAGACTCATTTATTTCTTTGTTATCAAATATTTTCCTAGTAATGGCTAGCGTAGTAGGAAGGGAGTCCAAACTTGGCCATTTTTGTTTTGTGTAATCAGCATAGCCTTCATAAGGTATACTAAGGATTTCACCTAGCTCTTTTGCATCGAAAGACAATTGAACCCCTTTCACAAGGCTGGTGACACTTCTATCCTTGACCTTTAAATTTGCCATGAATTCAATAATCTCATTTCTTTCCAGCCTGCAATCTAACTGAAGGACCATGCCCTTCCACCCCTATACCTCTAGCCTTTCAAGTAGTAGAACCCCTTCTTCCTCCAAGTCCTTCAAAAGTCTTCCCTTCAAGATAGTGCGTTTGCCAAACTTGGCCAGCTTGTCCTATTCAATATCAGACTCATCCTCCTCTTCACCACTCTAGTCTTCTTCTTCTTCAGTAATTTTAACTTGTTTGGCTTTCACATTAAACCTTGTCCGCATAGCCAAAGTAGAGGGCTCAGCAAACTTGGACACAAATGAAGACTTCTTTGAGGAAGTCTTAGCTTTCTTGGGCTTAGGGGATTGAACCTCCACCTCAACAGTCACATGTTCACCTTGATGGAACGGGTCCATCTCATCCACATCAACAGCCTCAACAGGCTCTACCACATTTGCTTTCCCCTTTTCCATCTTTTTCTTCTTGCTTTCTTCCATAGCTTTCTGCAACTTCTCCTCACTTTGCTTCAACTTGCTTCTCGTAGCCCTTCCTTTTGGTAGAAGAGTTCTAGAAGAAGCAACCTTCCTTTTTTACTTGGATCTTGTCGTGCTAGGAGTTTTTGGAGTTCTCTTTTTCTTGGGGTTATAACTCTCACCTACTTTTTTCAGAAGATTTGTTAGCGTCTCTTCAACAGATAAATCAGGTTCGTCTGTGTGATTGCTAAGATTAACTAGTCCTTCAGCAGCTTCCCCTGATCCTCTTCCCCCTGTTTTCTTGCGAAACAATCATCTAAACAACAAAAACAAACCAGACATGGAAGACGATCATCTAAACAACAAAAACAACGTGAATGACCCAAGTGATCAGGGTGTAGTACCTCATGTGCCAGAAGCAACACTATATGATTGGGCGTAACACACCGCTGACAACTTAGCAAGTGTCATTGTAGTTCCCCAAATACAAGCAAATTCATTTCAGAACACAAATAACATGCTACATTTGTTGCAGAACAAGGGACTTTTATCTGGGTCATACATTGAAGATCCTTAGTAGCATCTAAAGAATTTCCTATCAATTTGTACCATGCAGAGGCAACGTAACATGACGCCGAAAGCAATACGGCTATTGTTGCTTCCATTATCAATGATGAGAGCAGCTCAGACTTGGCTTAATTCACTCCCCATAAACTCCATCACTACTTGGGAGGAATTAGTCAAGCAATTTGTGAATAAATTTCATCCACCCAACAAGACTGCTCATCAAATTGATGAGGCATTGAGCTTCAGATAGTAACCAACAGAGACGTTACAAGAAATGTGGGAGAGATTCAAGAGTCTGCTGGTTATGTGTCCACATCATGGTATTCAGGAGTAGATGTTGGGGTTGAGGTTTTACATGGGTTTGGCAGATAGCTTGAAGGCCAATGTTGATGCTTCAGTAGGTGGAGCATTTTTTAGCAAAGCTTTCAGATAAAGCAAGATCATTCTTGACAAGATGGCACAAAACTCAGGATAGACGACAAGAAATGCTCCAATCATTCCTATAGTTCACTCAGTGGAGTTAGACCCAACTAACTCAATAATTGAAAATATGTCCACTCTACTGACACAAATAAGCATCCTCGCCAAAAAGGTTGATGAATTAGACCAAAAACATCAGGTACACATAGTCGATACAACTAATGGGGTTTATGTATATCATGCATTAATCAACCATATGTCTGCTCGTGGAGTGCCGAAGGTGATAACCAACAAAATCATGAGAACATGAATTATGTGGCCAACTATGGGGGCCAGAGACAAGGTGGTTAGAATTGGGGTCAGCAGAATCAACAATATAGACCAGCTCAGTAGCAGTACAACTACAGTAATAACCTTGGGACTATGCAACCACAGGGTCAAGTGGTGCCTTACCAAAGGTAACACGATTACAACTAGCAAAATCAGCAGCAGGCTAAACTTGAGGGAACGAAGATGGGTTTGCTAAACTTGAGGGAATGAAGCAACAAATGATTGGGTCCACTGGAAAACTACCTGATAGAGTAGACTCACATGAATCAGCGATAAATAATATTGAGATCCAATTAGGAAAAATTTCTATGGCCTTAAATAATCGTCCCTGCGGGACGTTACATGAAGACACACAAATCTATCCAAAAGAGCAGGGCTGGAGTATCTTATGGCAGTGAGTCTCCAAAATGGTAGAGACTTAGATCTGGAGCAGTAAATTTCTCGGGAAAGTAGACCTACTGAGGCACTGGTGCCAATAACCATTGAGGCAGATAATTCTGTAGGGTTAACTGAGTTGACGGTACAACATGCACAAAATAACACTAACAAAGAAGAAGAAGTTGTGAAATACAATGAGGTTGCACCGAAACCAATAGTAGAAGCCGCGCCTGAACAAGAAAAAAATCAAATCACAGGGAAGAAGCAACCTCCAGCACCATTCCCATAAAGATTGGCCAAGTATCAGAAAGATGAGCAGTACAAGAAATTCTTGGAGATGTTGAAGCAAATTCAGGTAAACATTCCAGTGATTGATGTTTTAAAGGAGATGGTCGGTTATGCAAAAATGATGAAGTACTAATGTCCCGCAAGTTCGACTTTCAAGATTTGGCCACGATTACATTGACTCAGACCTGCACTGTTGTTGTGATGAGACCCATAGCTGAGAAGTTGTCTGACTCAGAGAGTTTCACAATCACATGCATTATAGGCAACTATGCATTTGCTAAGGCACAATGTGATATGAGGGTAAGCATAAACCTCATGCCCCTAGCTATCTACAAAAGTCTAGGCATTGGGAGAGCTAGAACCACGTCTATGTTACTATAGCTAGCTGATCGAACAGTGAAGATGCCCTCTAGTATTCTGGATGATGTATTAGTACATGTTGGGAAGTTTGTGTTCCAAACAGATTTTGTTATTCTAGACTATCGGGTTGACGAGAAAATTTTCATAATTTTGGGAAGACCATTCTTGGTCACTGGGAGAGCTTTAATTGATTGTGAAACCGGAGAGCATAAAATAAGATTAAACAATGAAGAGATAACATTCAACGTGCAAAAATCTATGCGGAGACCAAGTGAATTTGCTAATTGCTCTCTAATAGATGCGGTGGATTTAGTCTTGGAGGCGGAAGATTCGGCATAGAGTTTTTACCTTTCTTCCTCTTGTTTTTATCATTGATGATAAATTCTATTGTTATGATTGTGAAAACGATTATGCATACCTAAACTCCTAATCTACAGTTTTGATAGATCCTCTTGGAGGATGAATTTTTTGTTATGTTAATATAGATTTTTCAACGTATTTTCTCTACTTGTTCTACTACATTGTGATTGTCGTTGATTGAAGGACCCTCAATCAACTGTACCTATTTAGTATGTATGACTCAGAAGATTGTGCATATTTAGGTAGGTATTGAACAACACCACTCCTAATGTATATGATGGATTAATACGAATGATTTAAAGGTAGGATTAGGTATAAAGAAACCTTGGATGTGATTTAAGTGAGTAATAATTAAAGTCAGCTAGCGTAATTCGGGAGAATATGTCTAGTATATTGTTGTAATTATTCGGGAGATAGTTATGATAGTCAGACTGCTCATGATCGATAGAGAAGACTTAGACAAATATATAGCAAATATTGCGAAAATGATTCCGACAAAGGAGAAATCAGAACCTTAGATCATTCTCATTCTTGCTTACAAACCATTTATAGTTAGTTCTTAATTACTGCATTTTCATTATGTAATATTTAGTTAGTAAGCATTCAACCTATTACTTAAATATCTCTGAAGATTGAATACGTGAATTTGTACAAGTCCAATAGCTGTGATTGATAGGTTAATTCCATGTGGAATTCTACTCCGGACTAGTTAACTGGAATATATTTGCAACGACCGCGTTGTCCTTTATAAAAAGCATAGTTGGGCATGATCGTTATTTTCCTTCTATTACAAGGCTTATTGGTAGCAACAAGAGTTAGTGAACTTGTGGTGAAGAGATAAATACTTATTCATTTTTAATTACACATTTCGAGTTTGAGTTTTTTATTAAAGAACATTTTATCCTTAATATGAGATTTTTCTGCGCGTAAACAAATTAAATCGGGACCCAACGTTAATTCACGTCGAAAAATAAGTCAAGGCTTATTTGGAGAAGTACATTTATGTAAAATTTTGACCGGATGTCACTCTTTTGAGCACTCTTGCGAGCATATTCTTGAAGTGTTCCAGAATAAATGCATATACCCGAATAAACTATTCAAATGGAATACAACAATGCATCAAAAATGGGATACAGAAATGCGTATCTTCTTACTGAGGTAAACAATTGCTTCATCTCTTGAGCTGCTTCAGAAGAAGGTCTACTCCATGTTTCAACAGGTAAAGCTGTAATTTCCCCCCCCCCCCCCCCCCCCCCCCCCCAAATTCTTGAAATCGCTAGCTAATATAAGATTGAAGAGTTGGAGTATAATTAACTCGTTTACTGATTCACAGTTAACAATTGTTAAGAGTTCATGACTTCAAATTCTACGGAGACATTTTTTTTTTAACCGCTAGGTGGTTCCGAGAAAGGATGTGTGGAACTGATGAATCATATTTGGTGCAAATATATATTAGCTTAAGCCATTAGTTTTCGATACATGATGGTTTAAATAATGTTAGGAGTTAATCTTAGAATGCTACTGATCAACTATTGGTGTAAGGATTTATCTGTTGGTCATTAGTATACCTTCCATCTTTTTCGTATATTTCTTATATTCTGATATTGTTGTTATTTTGTTATTTTATGTTATATTATGTATTTTATATTATTTTATGTTATTTTAATATGAGTTTATTGATAGTACTAATATATCGTCTCTTGTTGCTGTCTTTAGTCGAGGTTCTCCTGGAAACAGTCTCCCTGCTCCTCGAGATAGGGGTAAGGTCTGCGTATATATTATCCTTCCCAAACCCCACTTATGAGATTATACTGGATTGTTGTTGTTGTAGTAGGTCGTCCCTATGAGACATTATGGTGTAGGATCATTCAAGGTACTTTAGAGTTTCGCCATATTTTAGTACTTTGTTCACATCAATTGAGTAGTTAACAGTTAACAATTGTCAAGAGTTCAGTTCAAATTCTATGGAGGTATGTTTTTTTTACAGCTGGCTAGGTGGTTCCAAAAAGGAATGTGAAAGATGGATGAATATCCCGTCTTTAACTATAGATATCGAGTTTGAGTCTTGAGAAGAAAAAGCTCGAGATTTTGTGGTGTAGGATCATCCAAATAAAAAATGGCAAAATTCAAGTTATGAATGCAAGACGGCATCGCAATTTTCCTTTTAGAAAATCGGCCTATTTTACTACTTTGCTCTTCTCAAATGGTGCATAGCATAGCACACAAGATTGGAGAGTTGAAAAAATTGCTACCATGTGAATGAAGAAAATCTGTTACAATAAGATTGCAAAGTTCAAGAATTGCTTTCTGTCATGTGAACGGAACAAACATGTCTATAGGAATTAGGACAAAAAATATTTAACTTATTCTTTTGCCCAATGGATTGTTCTTATGTTGGATCCAAATATATACTAATAATAATGATGATCAGTCGTGTTCTTTGAACATGGATTCGCAGTTGCACATTTCTTTTCTTTTAAAATTACTATTCCCATGGGCAAAATAAATATGACTTACTGTATTTAATAACATACTAAGGGGCGTTTATTTCAAAATTATACCCAATATTCTGTCAAGTAGTACCACGTAAAAATAGACGGAGAGAATACATTATGAATCAAAACTTGTAATAGGTATAAAAATTTTAACTACCTATAAATAGGTTTATTGAAAATTTAACATATGTAAGTAAATTTCTCGACTAGAACTCAAGGATTAAGGAGTTTCCGCAGTTAAGATAACTCTAGGTGCACACTGATGTATGAACCTACTTAAAAAATAAATAATAAAAGGGTAACATCTTTTATCTTTTCTAAAGAGAAAAAAAGGATTAAAGAATAAAATTGATTGTTCGATAGAAACTAATTATATTATAAAAATTATATTATATACATATAATATACATATACATTTCAAAATAGAAATCTTCGTCCTTTGAGTGTGTAAATGGATGGTGATTGGTGAAGCATTCCGCGCTTCAGCAATTTCAAGACTGACTTAAACCAAAGTCGTCGGTTTAGTCGGCCCAACTAATTTGATGCCACTATTGCTTGAAGCCCAGACATTATTCCTGGCCCACCATCTTTTGTAATGCTCCATTTATGCGCACCCACGTGTCTACATATTCCAAATTTACCGGAAAAAGGCCGGGAACAGCGCCCCTTGCGGGTTGTGCAGTCACGTAGAATAAACGACAAGTTGACGCCGTCAACAAGCGGCTGTCCGAAAGATTCTCAAGCCGTTAAATCCGACGTCTTCCGTTTATCCTCGAATGAATCAACTGAGATAGAATTCTTTTCTTTCTTTTTTTAGCGGACACCAGCTTTTATCGATTCCGTTATTTTGCCGAACCACTTCGTTCGGATCCCGAGTCTCAGGTTCGAAATCACGCTCTTTAAGCCTTTCGATACTTTCCCTCTTTCCACACACTTGCGAGCGTAAGGAAAGCAGTCACTCAAAAACCAAAAAAAAAAAATCCCCAATTGCCGGCGGCAAACGACTGTTAGATCGGAATGCAGGATGGCCGATCACGCCGGCGAGCACGAATCATTCGCTGAATCAGTGTTGGATAAGATCAACGATAAGTTGCGCCACGATTCATCCTCATCGGATTCAGAAGATGAGAAAGAGAAAATATCGCCGGTCGAGGCCGTCAAGGCTAAGATCTATCGTCTCTTTGGCAGGGAAAGACCCGTCCATAAGGTTCTCGGCGGTGGAAAACGTACATCTCTCAAATCTCTTTCTCTCTCTAAATCTCTACTTTTTTCTGTTTTCAGTATAGATTTGTGTATAAAGATATATGTGATACAGTTTGTCCTTGATTCAGAATGCATTTTCATTATATTTTAAAATTAGTTTAAGATTTTCGGAGTTTGAATTACTTTAGATTTATTTGGCATTAGTGATGAGATTCGCTTTAATTTTTTTTCCTTTTCAAAATTCTGAAATTGGAGATCTGTTGCAACAGTTGGAAGCACATTTCATTCGTTTATATGTAGCTACATACATTTGGATCCACGCTAGTGTCTCTTTATTGTTTTTCTTTTCTGATATATTATTGTTCATTGGCTTCGCATGGATCTGCGTTCGTTGGTTGTGTTGTTATCTTTCCGATTCATGCAGCTTATAATATTTTCGAAATTGGTTCATAGCGAGATCAAATTCTTGAGAAGGTTGCATTGTGAACGTATTACCTGTAAATATACATGATTCTTTGTTACTCGTATCCATTAACTGAAGAATTATTTTTATAGGAAGGTGTATTGGCCAATTTTGACATTTAACATGTATATTTTTTATATACAATCTAACTTTGGCAGCACGGTTTACGTGAGATGGTAGATTTACATCCGTGATGTGTGTCTGATGTGCAGTTACACAGTTCTCTTTTATAGCTACCTGATTTTATGTATCTAATTAGTCCATTCGAATGGGCAGCTGCTGACATTTTCCTGTGGAGGGACAAAAAAATTACTGCCGGCGTGCTTGGGTTTGCCACTGCAATTTGGGTGCTTTTTGAGTTGCTTGAGTACCACTTGCTCACACTTGTGTGCCATATTCTGATCCTTGCCTTAGCTGTCCTTTTCCTCTGGTCCAATGCATCCACCTTCATCAACAAGTATATTCTTCCCTTGTTTAGTAATTTTCTATCCAGATTTACCTGAGAATTGACCTTGAAATATCATGCACCAGGTCTCCACCCCAAATTCCGGAAGTCATTTTGCCCGAAGATATCGTCCTGGGTGTTGCTTCTGCCATCAGGATTGAAATCAACAGAGCTCTTGAAATCCTTCGGGATATTGCCTCTGGAAAGGAATTGAAGAAATTCCTTGCTGTATGTAATTTGCGTCCATTATTTTGATAGCTTAAGCTTGAGCGTAACTTCTTGTTGGTTCTTCATTATTTAAGTTTCATCTTCTCCAAGTTTTGATACAAACATTACATGCAGGTTATTGCTGGCTTATGGGTACTTTCAATGTTGGGGAATTGCTGGAACTTCCTCACCTTGTTCTACATATGTAAGTGATTTTATCCTGTTCTTTACTGGAATGAATAGATCTAATGCGTATGTTTTAGTTTAGTTCTGATAGTGCGCCTTTTCCCTTCTCTTTGCAAACAGGCTTTGTATTGCTCCATACCGTCCCTGTACTTTATGAGAAGTATGAGGACCAGGTTGATGCTTTTGCTGAGAAGGCTGAGGCAGAGATCAAAAAGCAGTATGCTGTTTTTGACGTCAAGGTTCTAAGCAAAATTCCAAGAGGTCCACTGAAAGACAAAAAGTTCCTATAGACCAGAATAGGTGGCACCCCTTAGGTTCACAGAGTCGTTTCTCCAGATGTTGTCATTCAGTTATGCTAGAAGACCTTTTGTTTATTGGTTTTGCTTTGTTATTACTAAACAAGCTTGGCGTTTTTTGTGGTAGTTTTTGAGTTCCAGATATGGTTTTCTTTGTTAAATTTTGAAAGACCACTGTATGAATAGTCGCAGTCACCAGGGTGACAGTATACATCAATATGCAAGTGAGTATTTCCTACAATTATAAATCAGATAATGGAAAACACATATTTGATTTTTGTTTGACAGCAATGTGTCTCTGTGTGGCTTCTTTCAAGTGTCGAAATGATGCGAATTACGTTTCACAACTTGATTCAATGTGTTATGTATCAGTTTGGCTGTATAATTTGCTGCGGTGCAATGTATTCGGTAATACTGCTGCGCGGTGCAATGTACTTGGTGATATTGCCGTGGCTCTAGAATACATGTAGCATTTGTCTCATCCGCAGGTACTCTTGATATTGCATTATACCTCGTTGCTTCAATGACCCATTTAGGCATAGATCGCACTGAGGCATCAATTGGTTTTCTTTCCAGTTCTCAAGGACATGGCTTAGCTCAAGGTTATGATTTGGTAGACTTGACTATTAGAAAAGATTGAAGCTTGTGAGCTGTCAGTTGTCTACTTGCAAAATGTAGGTTCGGCGGATTCAACGAATAGTTGCAATCTGCGAACCTAATTCCAAAATGTATTTACGGTGATGAGATTTCATTTCTACAACTTTTTTAATTTATTTTGCACCGGGTGTCCGAGTCTCTTCGAGCTCCGACTAATCCCGGCGGTGCACAAGCCCTCGGCAAGGAGTTTCCCGCAAGTATACCACGGTTAATTCAGGTTTTACTTAATCCGATCGCCCTCGAAAGTTGTTTGCATCCGGGGGGTATCGAACTTCAGACCTTGAAAGGAAGCAAATCCCAAGGCTCAAGTCAATTGCTTACATCTATTACTCACCTCAAGCCGACCAAAATCCTAGCTCGTTATGCCTTAGCCTCTCAAATCAACCTCCTCGCGCATCGAATCTGATCAAAACCACAATGAATACATCACAATATGCCAATGGAACAATACTCAATCAAAAACAATCGAAAAATAGCAACAATCTCGAAATTAGCAAAACCCGAGCCCTGGGCCCACTTCTCGAATTCCAGAAAATTTTACATCAACGGATTCCTTATCTCGTCACAAGTCTATATATATCATCTCAAATCCGAGCTCAAATGGCCCTTCAAAACCCAATATGAAATATCAAATTTCAAGCCCTAGTTCTTTTCTTTTTTTCTAAGTTTTTCATGAATTTCTAGGTAGATTTTACAATTAATCGTGTTTTTAGTTCATAAAACTCACCTCCAGTCAATCATCTTCGAAGCCCTCTTCAATTCTCGTCCAAAAGCTCTCAAAGATGCTCAACAACGGTAAAAATAAGGCTTAGCTCGTGGATGAAATATTAATAAAACCCTTCTGCCCAGCTGATATTTAATTCTATGCAAACGCGAGGGCTTTCTCGTGTTCCCGATGAACAAACTTTCCTTAGACTAAAATTACCATTCATGAATGTGGTACCCCACCCGTGAAAGCGAAGCTTCCGCAACCTCAACTATGTGAATGCGTCCCATGTCCGCGAACGCGATGCACAAAACCAACGGAACCTCAGATCCTTCTATGCTAATGTAGGAAACCTTCCGCGAACGCGAAGCACCAGCTCTCAGACTTATGCAAATGCGAGGCCCAGGCTGCAAATGCGAAGAGCAAAAACTCAGGCACCCAAATCCTTCAATGCGATCACGAGGGTCCTCCCACGACCGTGAAGACCAAAATTCGGCTGCACTGACTGCTGCATTTTCTGCAACTTTATAAGTCCAAAACTTCCCGTTTAGCCATCCAAAATCAACCCGAGGCCCCCCGGGACCTCAACCAAAAGCACCAGCACATCCTAAAACATCATTCAAACTTGTTCAAATAATCAAAACACCTCAAACAAAACTAAAACCATCAATTCGCATCAAATTCAAGACTAAGTTCTTATGAAACTTTTGAAACACGTATTCGATCAAAAGCCCAACCAAAACACTTCGGAATGACCTGAAATTTTGCATGCACATCCGAAATCACCTAATGAAGCTACCAAAACTCTCGGAATTTCATCCTGATCCTCGAATCAGAATCTCACCTATCAACCGAAATTCGCTAATATACTAACTTCACCAATTCAAGCCTAATTCTATACCGGACCTCCAAAATCACTTCCGATCACACTCCTAAGTCAAAAATCATCTCCCGAAGCTAACTGAATCACCGAAATTGACATCCAAGCCCTCTAACTCATAGGTCAACATCCGAGTGACTTTTCCAAACTAAGCTTTCCTTAAAGAGACTAAGTGTCTTATTTCCTTCAAAAATTCATCTAAACCAACTCGATCACACACGACACTGATAATGAAGCATAAAGAAGCAGAAAATGCGGGAAAAGGGACAGTAACTCACATGAAGAGGGTTTGGGTCATCACATCCTCCCCAACTAAAAAAACGCTCATCCTCAAAAGAATCAAGAAACATACCTGAAGCCTCAAATAGGCGAGGGTATCTGCTCTGCATCTCCCGCTCGGTCTCCTAGGTAGCCTCCTCCACGGGCCGACCTCTCCACTGCAGCTTCACTAAAGCAACATCCTTTGACTGCAACTTCCGAACCTGACGATCCAAAGTAGTTGTTGGCTCTTTATCATAAGTCAAATTACCCTCCAACTGAACCGTACTGAGATCTGGAACATGGGATGGGTCCCCAATATACTTCCAGAGCATAGAAACATGGAAAACTGGATGCACGCTCGACAAGCTGGGTGGCAAGGCAAGTTCATATGCCATCTCCCCAATCCTTCTAAGTACCTCAAAAGGCCGAATAAACTGCGAACTCAAATTTTCGTACTTTCCGAATCTCAAATCACCATTCGTGGGTGAAACCTCCAGCAAAACCTTCTCACCAATCATACATGATAAATCTTGGACCTTCCTATCCGCATAACTCTTCTGCCTCAACTGCGCTGTACGGAGTCTCTCCTGAATCATCTTCACCTTCTCCAGTGCATCCTGAACCAAATCTGTACCCAGCAATCTAGCCTCACCGAGCTCAAATGAACTAATTGGAGGTCTACACCGTCTCCCATACAAGTCCTCATACGGTGCCATCTGAATGTTGGACTGATAGCTGTTGTTGTAGGCAAACTTTGCAAGCGGTATAAACCGTTCCCATGACCCTAAAAATCGATAACACAGGCGCGTAGCATATCCTCCAATATTTGAATGATGCACTCAGACTGTCCGTTCGTGTGGGGGAGAACGGATGTGCACAACTGTACCTGAGAACCCAACTCTCGCTGAACCGTCTACCAAAACTGAAAGGTAAATTGAGTGCCTCGATCTGATATGATGGAAACTGGGACACCATGAAATCAAATAATCTCCCGAATATAAATCTCTGCCAGCCGCTCTGAAGAATAAGTAGTACAAACCGGAATGAAGTGCACGGACTTGGTCAGTCTATCTACAATCACCCAAATAGCATCAAATTTCTTCAAAGTCGGTGGAAGTCTGATAACAAAGTCCATAGTGATCCACTCCCACTTCCACTCGGGAGTATCCATCTGCTGATTCAAGCCACATGGTCTCTTATGCTCATATTTCACCTGCTGACAAATAAGCACCAGGCTACATACTCCATAATATCTCTTCATCCTCCGCCACCGATAGTGATGTCTAAGATCCTGATACATCTTCGCGGCACCCGGATGGATGGAATACCGCGAGCTATGGGCCTCCTCCAATATCAACCCCCGATGACCATCCACATTGGGTACGCAAATCCGGCCCTGCATCCTCAACACACCATCATCTCCAATGGTCACATCCTTGGCCTCATCATGCTGAACCCTGTCCTTAAGGACAAGCAAATGCAGATCCTCATATTGACACTCTCTGATGCGGTCATACAAGGATGAACGAGAAACCACACAAGCCAACACCTGACTGGGCTCTGAAATATCTACTCTCACAAATCGATTGGCCAAGGCCTGAACATCAACTGCAAATGGCCTCTCCTCAACTGGAATGTATGCCAAACTCTCCATGCTCACTGCCTTTTGGCTCAAAAAATTGTCCACTACATTGGCCTTCCCCATGTGATACAGAATGGTGATATCGTAATCCTTATGTAACTCTAGCCACCTCCACCGCCTCAAATTAAGATCCTATTGCCTGAACAAATGCTGAAGAGTGTGATGATCGGATAATACCTTACAAGATACACCATACAAGTAATGCCTCCAAATCTTTAAGGCATGAACTATAGCAGCTAGCTCCAAATCATGAACGGGGTATTTCTGCTCATGGGGCTTCAACTGACGGGAAGCATAAGTGATAACTCTACCCTCCTACATCAATACACAACCAATCCCAAATCACGAAGCATCGCAATATACCGTATAAGAATCTGAAGCTGATGACAAAACCAATACTAGAGCTGTGGTCAAAGCTGTCTTGAGATTCTGGAAGCTCTCCTCACACTCGTCCGACCATACAAATGATACACCCTTCTGAGACAACTTGGTCAAGGGCGATGCAATAGAGGAAAACCCCTGAACAAACCGGCGATAATATCCTGCCAACCCAAGGAAACTACGAATCTCTGTGGCTGAGGAAGGTCTAAGCCAACTCTGCCCCGCCTCTATCTTCTTTGGGTCAACCTTACTACCCTTGTTGGACACCACTTGCCCCAAGAAAAAGCCACTAAACTGAGCCAAAACTCACACTTGGAGAACTTTGCATAAAGCCTCCCCTCCCTCAAGCTCTGTAATATAACCCGCAAGTGTTGCGCGTACTCCTCCTGACTACGCGAGTATACCAGGATATCATCAATGAACACGATGACAAATGAATCTAGATAAGGCAAAAATACACTGTTCATCATATGCATGAACGTTGCTGGGGCATTGGTCAGCCCGAAAGACATGACAAGAAACTCATAGAGACCATATCTAGTCTTGAAAGCAGTCTTATGAATATATGAATCCCTGATCTTCAACTGGTAATAACCCGAACGAAGATCAATCTTGGAAAACACCCTCGCTCCCTGAAGCTGGTCAAATAAGTCATCAATGCGAGGCATGGGATACTTGTTCTTCATTGTTACCTTGTCAATTTCCTATAATCGATGCACATTCTCATTGTGTCGTCCTTCTTTTTCACAAACAGAAATGGCGTACCCCAATGTGACACACTAGGCCAAATGAGCCCCTTATCTAGGAGCTCTTGAAGTTCGCTCTTTCAATTCTTTCAACTCCGCTGGTGCCATATGATATCGCGGAATAGAAATGGGCTAGGTACCCGGCACCAGATCAACACAGAAATCAATAACCCTATCCGGTGGCATACCCAGTAGGTTTGCAAGAAAAAAATTAGGAAAATCCCTCACAACCGGGACAAAATTGATACTAGGAGTCTCAACTCCAACATCTCACAAAAAAGCTGGATATGACAGACAACCCTTCCCAACCATATACTGGGATTTCAAGAAAGAAATAACTCTACTAGGAACATAATCAGTCACACTATGCCACTCGATCCGCGGTACACCCAGAATAGCCAAAGTAATTATTTTAGCATGACCATCTAGAATAGCATGACACAGAGATAACCAATCCATGCCCAGAATAACGTCAAAATCTACAATGCTCAATAGCAATAAATCAACTCAGGTCTCCAGACCCCCAATAATCACAACATATGACCGGTAGACACGGTCTACAACAACAGTATCGCCCACTGGGGTAGACACATGAACATGCAAAGAAAGAGACTCCCCGGACATACTCAAATAACGAGCAAAATATGAAGACACCTAAGAATAGGTGGGACCGGGATCAAATGATATCGAGGCGTCTCTGTGGCAGACTGAAACAATACCTGTAATGATAGCATCTGAAGCAATGGCATATGTCCTGCCCGGCATAGCATAAAAATGAGCTTGGCCACCGCCAGATCGACCTCCACCTCTTGGATGACCCCTGGCTGCCTGATCTCCACCCCTAGCTAGCTGGGCACGTGATGAAGTAACTAGAGCAGAAGTTGAGGGCTGACCCCTCTGCTGATGCTGACTACCATGAAGTCGAGGGCACTGCCTCCTCAATTGACCAAACTCTCCTCACTCATAACAGTTTCCCGTTGCTGGAGATAGGGACTGAAGGGAACCCCTCGCAGCGGACTGACTAGCAGATGCACTCGGCACAGAAGGATCCTGAGCCAATGGGGCATGAGATGAACTCTGAGCTAGGAAAGTGCTGAGTGAAGACTGGCCCTGCTGGGACCCATGATGACCACGGCCTGAAGATCTCCCACGATACTCTAGACGTGTCGACTGAGCAGGCCTGAAAGAACGACCTCTACCATGCTGGAACTGGCCCCTCAAGGAGCACCACTTTAACTTCCCAATCCACGAGGCCTCTTGGCCTCCCTCTCCTCTCACTCTCTACAACGAACTGACTCGATCTGACGAGCAATATCCACCACCTCCTCAAATGTAGCACCCAATACTCTCTCTCTAGTCATCAAAATACGGAGATGGTAGTTAAGGACATCCACAAATTTCCTAATCCTCTCACGATATGACGGAACCATCCAAATAGCATGATGGGCCAATTGTGAAAACCATATCTCGTACTGAGTAACTATCATATCTCCATGCGTCAACCACTCAAACTGCCTACGCAGCTCCTCTCTGCGGGACTATGGTACATACTTCTCCAGAAAAAAAAGGGGAGAACTGATGCCAAGTCAGATGTGCTGCACCAACAGGCTTACGCCTCTCAAAGTCCTCCCACCAAATAAGATCAGCCCCGATAAACTGAAAGGTAGTAAATGCCATACCACTCAACTCAAGGATTTCTATCACCTGGAGTAAACACTGATACCTGTCAAGAAAACCCTGGTCCTTGCCCTCAGCACCACTGAATCTCGGAGGCTGGAGCCTACCAAACCTTTCGAGACGACGCTACTCATCGTCCGGCATAGCTGGAACCACAAAGCCCTGAACTGGTGCAACCTACTGAGCTGGAGGTGCCTCTAGTGTCTGTAGTCCCCGCACCACCTGCTCAGGTCTGCGAGCTTCGGGGGTCTGATTGCCTCCCCCGGCCTATGAAGTAGCTGCTAGTGCTGTGGTAACTGAAACTATCTGAGCCAGGCTAATCCAGACTGATAATATCTTTCCCAAGGTCTCCTATAGACCTGGAATCACGATAGGCACAGCCGGTGCCTGAACTAGTGCTGCTGGTTTGTCTGCAGCTCGGGCCTGATCCTGAACTGGGGAAGGTGGTGGATCAGCAGGCGCTGCCCCGGCTGCTCCGCCTCTGCCACGACTACGACCGCGTCCACGGTCTCTAGTGGAATCAATAGGTGGTACTGGTTGTCATCCACCACATCTAGTAGCTCGTGTCCTCGCCATCTTGAGAGAATAGAATATTGGAAGTTTAGTTCACAGTTCAACAAAGTCGCAAGACAAGAATTTCAAGATGTGAAGTTTTCCAAAAGGTTCTGCAGCCTCCAGAGGATAAGTACAAGCGTCTCCGTACCGATCAGCGAGAATATACTAAACCGGGTCATGACTCGCTAGACCAAGTAACCTAGGCTCTAATACCAACTTGTCACGACCTTAACCCCGATTGTGATGGTGCCCAACACACTGCTAGGAAAGCTCGACCAATTCAATAACCTTAACCATTTTATACCATTCAGGAGTTAATAAACATAGATAATTTACTAAATCATAATACTGAAAGTTTGAAATAAAACTAAAACATGCGGAATTCCAAGTAATAAAAACAACTGCACAGCCCGAAGAATCCGGTGTCACAAGTCTGAGCCTCTAATACCTAAGTATCACTTTACTACATATCGTTCTAAAGAAATGTGGAAATGAATCAATAAGATAGAAGGGAAATCAGTACTGCGGACGTCATGCAACTACCCTGATACTCCCGTGTAAGCTGCTCGGCAGAGGAGTCCTCACTCAGCCTCAGATGCACCTGGATCTGCACACAAGGTGCAGGAAGTAATATGAGTCCTCCGACCTAGTGAGTAATAAACATAAATAAAGGCTGAGAATAATAAATCCTGAATATGCACAAATTTATTCTATAAATACAGCAATCTAAACAAGATAACATTCAATCAGTAAACCAATAACAACAATTATGGAAACGCTACAACAGATAAGTAAGTAAAATGACATGCAAATATAAAATGCAACGCATAGTCCGGTACTCTCTAGTACCCGTTGCGGAGGGCAGCCCGCTCCTTTTATTTATCATTGACGATTCTCACTGAGGTGTGCAGACTCCGGGAGGGGCCCCTTACAGCCCAAGAGCAATATAAGCTATCTCGTGGCATCAACTAGGCCCTCGGCCTCATATAAATATCAATATAATACTACTGAGGCGAGCAGCCCGATCCCATGCTCAGTCTAGAAACACATAAGCCCCTCGGGCACAATAATATATAAATTTTCAGCCAAGACTTCTTTAGAAATATTATTTAAGTTTCACGTTTGAGAAAAGATGGCTGAGTTTGAAAAATAGTATTAAATGACATAACTGAGTTCAGTAATATGTAAAAATGGTAAGAAACTAGTAATAACAGTCCATGAAGGATTCAATCAGTTGGCAGGAAGCTCAAATATAGTAATCAGCTCAAAGTACAATAATAACCAATAAATTTCAATCAAATACGCAGTATATTTATCTACCGGGAACAGACCAAGTCACTATCCCCAACGGTGCTCTACCCCACGCTTGTTATTCGGCGTTAAAGTCACCTCAATATAGCACTACGATGTGCAAATCCGGGGTTTCAAACCATTAGGATAGCATTTACATCTATTACTCACCTCAAGCCAGCCAAAATCCTACCTCCCTATGCCTTTGCCTCTCAAATAGACCTCCTTGCGCGTCAAATCTGATCAAAACCACAACGAATACATCATAATATGCCAATGGAACAATACCCGATCGAAAACAATTGAAAATAGCAAAAATCTCGAAATTAGCAAAACCCGAGCCCTAGCCCCACTTCTCAAATTCAAGAAAACGTTACATCAACAGATTCGTTATCTCACCACGAGTCTATAAATATCAAGAAATCTCAAATCCGAGCTCAAATGACCCTTCAAACCCCAATTTGAAATATCAAATTTCAAGCCCTAGTTCTTCCCATTTTGCTAAGTTTTTCATGAATTTCTAGGTTGATATTACAATTATATCATGTTTTTAGTTCATAGAACTCACCTCCAGTCAATCCTCTTCAAAGCCCTCTTCAATTTCCGTCCAAAAGCTCTCAAAGATGCTCAACAGCTGTGAAAATAAGGCTTAGCTCGCAGATGAAATATTATTAAAACCCTTCTTCCCAACTGACATTTAACTCTATGCGAACGCGAGGGCTCTCTCGCGTTCGCGATGAACAAAATTGCCTCAGACCAAAATTACCTTTTGCAAACGCGGTACTCCACCCGCAAACGTGAAGCTTCCGCAACCTCAACTACGTGAACGCATGACCATGCTTGCGAACGCGATGCACAAAACCAATGGAACCTCAGATCCTTCTATGCGAACGCAGGAAACCTTTCGCGAACGTGAAGCACCAGCTCTCAGACTTATGCAAACGCGAACCCCAGGCTGCAAATACGAAGAGAAAAAACTTAGGCACCCAAATCCTTCTATGCGATCACGAGGGTCCTCCCGCGATCGCGAAGAGCAAAATTCTGCTGCACTGGCTGCTGCATTTTCTGCAACTTTCTAAGTCTAAAACATCTTGTTTAGCCGTCCGAAACCAACCCGAGGCCCCCCGGGACCTCAACAAAAAGCACCAACGCATCCTAAAACATCATTCATACTTATTCCAATCATCAAAACACCTCAAACAATACTAAAACCATCAATTAGCATCGAATTCAAGCCTAAGTTCTTATGAAACATCTGAAATACGCATTCGATCAAAAACCCAACCAAAACATCTCCGAATGACATAAAATTTTGCACACACATCCGAAATCACCTAACAAAGCTATTGCAACTCGTGGAATTATATTACGAGCCTCGGATAAAAAATCTCACCTATCAACCAGAATTCGCCAAAATACTAACTTCACCAATTCAAGCCTAATTCTACCTCGGACCTCCAAAATCACTTCCGATCACACTCCAAAGTCACAAATCATCCCCCAAAGATAACCGAATAATCGAAATTGAAATCCGATCCATCTAACTCATAGGTCAACATTCGGTTGACGTTCTCAAACTAAGCTTTCCTTAAAGAGACGAAGTGTCTCATTTCCTTCAAAATCCATCAAAACTGACTCCACCACACACGACACCGATAATAAAGCATAAAGAAGTAGAAAATGGGGAAAAAGGGACTGTAAATCACGTGACGACGGGTCGGGTCGTCACTCACACACACACACACACACTCTCTCTCTCTCTCTCTATGTTTTTCCCCAACCTTGTTTCTCTTCTTTCGATTTTTTCTGCTTTATCCTCTTGTTTTTGCAAAAAATTCATCAATGAATTTCAATCATTTTAATATAGAGTTTTAACTTAGTAATTTCTTTTCATATTGGGCATTTGGTATTCAGATTGAAATTATTAATCATTGAAATTGTCAACCAATAAATATTAAAGGTATTTGATTTTCCATCACTGACAGTCATTAAAAAGCTTTGAAGATTTGAATTTAAATTTGAGTTTTTAAAAAAATATTATTTGTTTATATCAGGTACTGCTGCAAACGACTAAGAATATTCACTGGAGTTTATATCTCAATTTTGAGGTTGTTCAGTGAATAATAGAGTTGATTTTGGCTGAATTTCAGTAAAAAAAATTAGAAAAAAATATTGTATGAATCATTGTATGAAATTTGTATTTAAGTTTTAATTTTTACTATTTTTACATAAAGTTTTTATGTATTAAAATTGTATGAAATATGAAGTTTTGATTGAAATTTCAGAAAGGATGAAGGGCACATCACATAAAAATATATACAAATCATATACAAAATGTATATTGTATAAATATTTATATGAAAATTGTATTAAAATTGTATGATGTTGTAATTATATTTAACTGGGTAAGAATGATATATAAAAGTTAAAGATAAGTTATAAATAAGTTATATATTGTATAGTTAGTTATATAAAATTCGTTTTTAGTTTGTATGTTGTCGTAGATGTATCAAATTTGTACCAAATTTGTTTTAGTTCATGTGGGTTGATATGCCATACATTGTTCTTTTCTCAATTAACTTTTAAGGAAAGAAAAGTAGAGAATGAATTCTAAATCGACTTATCTGCACTGATTTATATTTGTTTGAACTGAAAAACTATATTGATGGAAACTCAATGATTTAGGTAGAGAAATTTTGAGTTTCACATTAAAAGTGCAATCGTCGCACTTCGGAATAACTGAGTTCTATGTGTTGAATTTTGTATAAGACATTAATTGGGTAGCATAAATTCTTGTTAGAAATACTAATACAAAGTTTTATCCGAAGTTTAGAGGTGATTGAATCTGATTTGAAATCTGCTAAAATTTTAAATTTGCTCAATTATGCATTTTTGTTCAACTGCAATTGGTGTTGTAGTTTGACAATGTTGTTAAAAAATTATTCAGTAAAAGCATAGTAGAGAAATCGAAGAGATGGAAACGGGGATACTGCAACAATTGTGTTCAAAGTTGTTATCATATTGTAGCACATCTTTTTTCTCTTTGTAACTGAAGTTTTGTTTGTTACATAATTTATGCATTAAAAGCAGAAACCCACAACTGGAAGGATGCTTATTGAGAATATTGTATATAAGTTATAAGAAACACTTTGTTATAGCGGTAAATTTGAAACTTCAGAGAAATTTGGTAAATAAGTTTAAAATATGGTATAAGAGGAAAAAAAATCCCAGATTAAAGTAAAGAACGGGCCATTCTTAAGCATTTGTTTTCCCTGTACACTCTTATACGAAGAACAATGAGAAATTTTCATAAGCCATTATAGTTTAGTGTGAGTAACTATAGTTTGTCTAATTATTATTTGTAACTATTATTCAATTGTTACTAACTTGTATTATTTGTATTCAAATACGCATTAATACAAGCATGTGACAAGTGTATTCGTTCGCACAATTATATTCATTTGTGCGATAAATACAATATGTATCAATTGTGATAGTCGAACTCAACCTCCACTAACTAAGCGAGTTCTCTAATTAACTGAGCTATGAGAGTTTGTTGCTCTCTTATTTCAGTTTCAACAATTAATTTTGTATTTCATAATTTTTCCATCAAATTCAAATATAACTATGAATAGTACTGCCCTGTCACTGTGGATTTATGGGAAAGAACAATGAACTGGTTGCATGAAACCTACCCACCCAGTTCTGATTGGAACCAGAAAATGCAGTGGTTGATTAGCAAAGCCAAAGGTCGAACAGTTAGAGCTGTCACTTTCAAAATGGTTACAGCTGAATTTGCATACGCTATCTGGCTGGAAAGGAATGCAAGAGTCTTCAACAAAATACTCCGATGTAACACTGCCATACTAAGAGATATAGTGTATAATTGTAATGTTAGAGGTACCCCACGAATTAGACAAATATTACAACACCTTCGCTTATAGTAGTGTTAGATAGGTAGGAAAGTAGATATAGTTTATATGTTAGCTCCTAGACAGCCAGCTGGGTTGAAGCTCGATTGTGGTTTTGTAAAGCTACTTCATTGGTGATTAATGAAAAACCTTAATTACCAACAAAAAAAAAACTATGAATAGTAAAGATGTTGAAGTATAGCTATCATATGGTAATTTTTTCAAGAACAATTTAGAAGAGTGTCGAGTTTGGGACATGTTTACTTGGTCCTAATATAGAAGACCTGACACTCAAGAATTGTCCGAAGATATTTCAATTCTTTTTTAAAACTTTTGAGTAATTATAAGATAATTTTTGAGAAATTAAATATTATATGAAAGACTTATTCAGCAGTTTTTGTTTCAATCTGAAAAAGTCTCTGGGACTTACGCCTCAATACAAAAATGTGTCGCAAATATCTGGGTGTATGCCTCGATTTGTTGTGCATACGCTTCTTGAGACTTCCCCCTACACCATCGCCTCGAATAAATTGTGATGCGCCTCGGAGAATTTTTTTATGCGCCTTGCCCCAGGGCTTGCCTAGAAAATGGCTTTTAAAACGCTGTGTTGCATCTTAGGGATGTGATTGCACCATCCTATTAGCAAACTTGGTATCAAGGGCGATTTATTGTGTCATGATCTCTGTTTTTGTCCATATCACGACCCAGATTTTTCACCCTTGGGAGTCGTGATGGCACCTACTTGTAGCTAGGCAAGCCACGAAATTATGAATCCTTAATTCTTTTGTTTTAATCCTTTTTACAACATGTAATAACAAAGTGATAAACATTTAAATAACAGCAAAATATGAGACTTAAGCGAAAGGCTTAGGCAAAATAAACCAAAATGATAAGAAAATCTACATATGCCTCTATCCAGAAACTAGTGTCATATCATTCATGGATTACTAAGATTTACTACCTACAACCGTTTGAAAGAAAGTAATATTGTCTGTCTCGAATACAAGAGATAACAGTACATAATGCCGGGCATGCGGATACCTGAAGGGCTACCTCGGTGTCTCGGCGGACTGAAGGCTGGCTCCCGAACTACTGTTGCTGACCAAGTGTTGCTCCAGTATCTGCTCAGAGTGGAGAGTGTAGTATCAGCACAACCGATCCCATGTGCTAGTAAGTGTCTGGCCTAAACCTGTCAAGGTAGTGACGAGGCTATGACCAGACTCCAAATAAACCTGTGCAGTTATATAATATATGGCGGAAAATAAACATGAATAAATAGTTTAAATTGGGAGGGGGTACATGCTTCGTGGAACATCTCAAATCCAACAAAAATTTTATAAAATATGAAAGGGCAGTCCAATATCTACAAAATAGCAATAATACTATTGTTGCGGCGCGCAACCCGATCCCTTATAATTTAACATTGTTGCGACGTGCAACCCGATCCACATATACAACTGTTGCGGAGTACAACCCGATCCAATATAATATCTGTTGCAGTGTGCAACCTGATCCAATATAATATTTTTTGGGACGTACAACCTGATCCAGTATAATATCTGTTGCAGCGTGCAACCCGATCCACATATATATAAAAAAATATTATGGCACGCAACACGATCCATATATATATAAATAATGTTGCGGCGCGCAACCCGTTCCAAATATACAGTCATCAATAATCATAATAACCGTCCTGCCAAGGGATCAACAATAAACTACACTATCCCGGCAAGGGAATTCAACAGTACAAGTATATATGTCATGGCAAGGGAGAATCAGCTATAACCAGTCTTAGTTCAACTTTAACTCATCACAATTATCACAATTTCTCAATTGTAAGTAACTTCCACAAAAAATAAACTAAGTCTTTACTCATTATCAAGAACTCACCAACTAAAGCATTCGTAGACTCATTTAAGAATATAACAAATATCAATTTAGGACGTACGGTCATGCTCGACACCAACATATAGATACTCGTCACCATGCCTAAACGTCATACTCAACAAGAAGAAATTAGCAAATAGGACTCAATTCTTAATCCCCCAAGCTAAGGTTAGACAGAACACTTAAACTTTTACGGCCAACTCAATCCTCAAAACCGCCTTCCCTGTCGAATTTGGCACCAACACAATCGTATCTTTGCATAATCGATTTAATAACATCAATACATAACAATCCAATTCCAATACTCATTTATAGTTTTTTAATCATTCTTCCCAAAAATTCAAAAATCGATCCCGGGCCACTAGGTCAGAACACGAGGTTTGGACCAAAATCAAATCACACATTCACCCACGAGCCCAAATATATAATTTATTTTCAAATCCGACCCCAAAAACGAGGTCTAAACCAAAATTAATCAAAAAGTCCTAACTCTACCCAAATCCCTAATTTTCTACCCTTAACCACATGTTTTAGGCTTAGAAATCTAGTGGGTGTTAATAAAAAAAAAAACAAGTTAAAGATTACTTACCCAAGAGATTATGGTGATGAAATTGTTGAAAAATCGCCTAGGAGCCTTTGGAGAAGAAGAGGTTATTGAAATTTTTGGGAAATCCTGTAAGTGTTATGTTTTTGAGACATTAAAATAACTGGATAAAGTTAGCCTCTGAGTTTGCGATAGACTCATCGCGCTTGCGATGATTCAGTCTTGAAGACCTTTGCGTTTGCGACATAGGACTCGTGCTCGCGAAACTTTAGCCCCTCGAGCCCTCACGTTCGTGTTCACATGCTCGCGTTTGCGTAATATCACCACCCCACCCCCTGTCCAGGCCCATTTGGCCTTCGCATTTGCGTGGCCAGGACTGCGTTCGTGAAGGGATTGTACAAAATCAGCAATCGATTACCTGACGGTATTTGAAAACTTTACGACAACGGTCAGCTTCACAATCGATTATGCAATGTTAACAATCGATTATTTATCAGACTTTGAAAATCATTTTAGACACTGCCTCTTGACAATCGATTGTTATATACTCACAATCGATTATTTAATAACTTTGAAAAAGTCTGGAAGACACTGCCTCAACACAATCGATTGTCATATGTTCACAATCGATTATTTTGTGACTTTGAAAAATCTGATGGACACTGTCTCTTCACAATCGATTGTCATTAACTTCACAATCGATTATTCTGAGTTTTGAAAAACTTTGATGTACACTGCCTCATCACAATCGATTGTCATAAGGTTCACAATCGATTGTCATGCAGGTTTGAAAAACTTGATGCTCACTGCCTTAACACAATCGATTGTCATTAGTTCACAATCGATTGTCATGCAGTCTTGGCTTAACATAATCGATTATCATAAGTATATAATCGATTATCTTAGTCCAGATTTAAGAGGCATGTTTAAAAATTATTTTGACTAAAGTAAATATGCATGATTTAAAATCATTTAGCATTAAATTAAATATGCATGATTTTGTAAAAATAGTTTTACGAGAGAAGCCATGTCATGAGTCAAGTTGTCGGGTCAAGATCACAATTAAGAACGACTCATGTAAAACTATAAAACTTGGTCTTGTGCTTGAATCTCGTTATATATATCAATTGTGCGCTTGTACTTGAGCTTCGTCATATGTCAATTTGCGCTTGTTTGTCATTCATCAAAACCTACACATATGAACACACGTTTTAGTATAATGCTTTGAGAACGTGTTTCCAACAATTTCCCCCTTTTTGATAATGGCAAACTTTAAGCGGGATATTCAAATTAGACAATTCATAATGACGAATATATGCAACAAGTATGCAAAATTAGTTCCCCCTCAATATATGAATTCCCCCTCAATTAATAAGAATTGAGAGTGCATACCCGTTATCTTCCCCCTTTCGCCATTAGCAAAAAAAATGTAATAAGATGCAAATGATGTAAATAAAGCTTGTTTATTTATTGGAAAGAAAAAAAATTTACATAAGGAGGGGACAATAAAGCATATCACAATAGAACCAAAAAAAACAAAGAAATCATTCATCATCATTTCCCGCCTCATCATCCGGCACTGCTTCGAAGGGAACAAGACCCGCATATGGATAATGAACATGGTCAAAATATCCATGGATCTCATGAGTCAATTGACCAACAGAGGTGGTCAAGGAAGCAATTTGGTCGGAAATGGATTGGAGAGTGGGCTCTTGAGGCGGACGAGTTCGACGGGTTGGAGGAGGAGCAGGCGCTGCATGATCACCGTCATGATGAAAGGAGGATTCTGAAATTTCCCACTTCTTGGTACTCTTTTTGAGAGGACCGTTGGAAGTGATGAATCCGGAGGCTTCAAGAAAATTCATGATGAGGAGAGCATAAGGAAGAGGCCTATCATCTCCGATAGCGTCACGCATGTGAATCTTGACGAACCGACACCAATTGATGTTAGCTCCGGTTATTATGGAATACATGAGCTTGGTGTCCTCTTGGGAAATGGTAGTATGGTTATGTTTACGAGGCTTGAGGACTCGGGTGATGAAATAGAAAATCAACCGATAATTGGGATCCATTCCCGTAATTGTAGGACGACGGGAAGAAAGATTTGGATCATAAGAAGTAAGTCCGGTTTGATGTAGGAGGACTGTTTCATCAAAAAGGCTCCGGCCTCTCCGATGTACCGAAAAATGTCTTCACCATTATGAGGAAGACGGGCAATGGTATGAAGGTTTTCATCGGAAAGAAGAATTTGAACACCATTTATATTTGTCACAAGCTCACCGTCATTATCCTCATGAAGGTTGGAGTAAAATGCTTGAATCAATGTAGTATTGATGTAAGGATGGGTAAGAAGTAAGAAGTCAAGAAGTTGACAATATTTGCAGCAGGGCCATAAGATTCAAGATACTTGTTGGTTGAAAAGCGGGGAGGAAGAATGTCGCGCTTTTCAAATTTTGTTAAAAATCGAGTAAGCTCGATGTCAGAATTAAAGTATAGAATGGAACCATCTTGATAAGGATAATTTGGAGAAGCAGAGGAGGATGCACCATGCCTAGCAGAACGGGAACGTTTGGAGTGACGGCCCGACATTTTCACTGAGTATTGCTGGAATTTGCAAGAGACTTGAAAGAATTTTGATAGTTTGAGAGCTAAAGTTGATGCTTGAGTGAATAAAAATGAGCATATATGGAGCCTATTTATAGAGGGGAGAAAGGAATTTCATTAATGGAAGAATCTGCAGAAAATTGAAAGCTGAAACAGTCAGAAACGGTAAAAATAAATCTTACTGACCGTTTAGGCAATCGATTGTTGGAATGAGATAATCGATTGTCATTAAGATTTGACTGAATCTCGGAACTGACACAAATCGATTGCAGGAATCTTCAGAAGCCAAACGGTAACAAATTTTTGAAATACTGACAGAAAATAATCGATTGTCAAATATGGTAATCGATTGTTATGTTACAGTGAGTACAGAAATTTTCTGACTAGGAAAATAATCGATTATATTTTGAAACAATCGATTGTTTTAGAAAAACAGTACTGAATGGCTGAGACGGTAATCGATTAAACAGTTAAAAATCGATTATTAAACAAAACTGCATAATAAGCATAAACCATAAATAATCGATTAGTGATACTTGCTAATCGATTTTCTGCACAGTAAAATAATCGATTATTTGCTGTAACAATCAATTGTTCTATGCCATTTCTTTATAATTCCCCCTACCTTTAGGGCGATACCTGCAAAATAGAATTAGACGTCTCCGACGCTCAAGTCAGTAATTTGTAAAGAAATAGTAATTTAAACTAGTGTGGTCGAGTGAGATCGTGATCTCTTAAGAAGTGTGTCCTAGGGTGTTCTTAAGAGTGTTTCGGGTACTTACCTTTTCTCCGACGTCGCCAATTACCTGTTCGAGAGGGTGATCTTTGATTGTCCTCCACTCATTAGGCGTTTTCGTTTCATTTTCCAATTGTGGCGCTTCCTCCGTTGGTTGTTTCAAAATTTCGTCTTGATTTTCCTTAGGCGTTTCCTCTTGTATTTTGTCTTTCAAGCTATCTAAAATACCTGTAAGATCAAAACCGGAATCCTTTCTCGCCAAGCGAGGATTATTTTCGGAAAATACAACATGAGGGGATTCCTCCACAATTTCGGTTCTTTTATTAAAAACCCTATATGCTTTGCTACGTGAAGAGTAACCAATGAAAATTCCCTCATCGGACTTAGCATCAAATTTTCCCAATTGATCTTTTCCATTGTTATGAATAAAAACTTTACAACCGAATACTCTAAAATGGGAGATATTTGGTTTCCTTCCCTTGTAGAGTTCATAAGGGGTCTTCATGAGTAATGGCCTTATGACTACTCTATTTAAGATGTAGCATGCGGTACTCACGGCATCCGCCCAAAAATGTTTGGGAATCTTAGCCTCTTCGAGCATGGTTCTAGCCATCTCTTCGAGACACCTATTTTTCCTTTCCACCACCCCATTTTGTTGTGGTGTTTGTGGAGCGGAAAAGGTATGCTCGATACCGAGTTCGTCACAAAAGTCCGCAAAGAGATTGTGATCAAACTCTCCCCCATGATCACTTCTAATTGAAGTGACGGTTGTTTCCTTTTCGTTTTGAACACGTTTAAGGAAATATTTAAAATTTTGAAAAGCATCACTTTTATGGGCAAGAAATAAAGTCCAAGTAAATCTAGAATAATCATCAACAATCACAAAAGCATAACGATTTCTTCCTAGACTTTCAATGCGAGATGGTCCAAATAAATCCATGTGAAGCAATTGCAATGGTCTAGAAGTTGAAACAATATTTTTGGATTTGAAAGATGCTTTTGTTTGCTTCCCTTTTTGACATGAATCACAAATAGAGTCATTTTCAAATTTTAAATTGGGAAGACCAATAACTAAGTTTTGAGAAATCAATTTGTTCAAAAGATGCATGTTGATATGTGCTACTCTATGATGCCATAACCAAGTATCATCCTCTTTTCTCATAAGACAATCAACATATTCGGGTGAGGAATTAGCAAGATCAACCATATAAATATTATCCACTCTAAAACCAAGAAGGATAATTTTGAAATCGCTACGTCTAAATACTAAGCATTCATCCGAATCAAATAAGGCAAGATTTCCCTTGTCACATAATTGACTTATGCTCAAGAGATTATGCTTTAAACCTTTAACAAGTAATATATGCTTAATAGAGGAATTTTCATCCTTACCGACCGATCCGATGCCAATAATCTTTCCTTTATTGTTATCCCCAAAAATCACACTTCCTCCTTCTTTGTGTTCTAGTTGAAGGAATTTGGATTCGTCTCCCGTCATGTGCTTGGAGCATCCACTATCAAGGTACCATAGTACACTTGATCCCTTCAAACATACCTACAAAACAAATTAATGCATTTTAGGTACCCATGCCATTTTGGGTCCTTGAGGGTTAGGCATATTATAATGATGCGATTGAGTGATATGTTTATGTCGTGTAAAACATGCAGGAGCAATATGACCAATGCGTCTACAGTAATGACAAGTCACGTTGGGGTTATGCATCCTTCTAGGTTGATAGTAATTGGACGGACGAAATTCATTTACTCTATTTTCATTATGACTATTGCGCATTTCATGAGAACCATTTCTCCTACTATTAGTTCTAAAATGAGCAGCATTTCTAGAGTAATGGTCATGTCTAGATGTTCTAAAAGGTTCAAAACTCCTTCTAGTGTTTGGCCTAGAATATGCATCATTTCTAGGATAGTCATTTCTAGGTGGTAAGTTATTTCTAGGTCTTCTAAAATATTCAACATTTGGTCTAGCATGCATATTTGTTCTAGGATTGTTATTTCTAGGATAAGCATTTGTTTTATTCATCCTAGATTGAGCCTTAGGTGGTTGGGGTTTGGCTTTAACCTTTTCTTTAGGCTCATTCTTAAAGCCTATGCCATGCTTGGTTGGTTTCAAATTAACAAGGACCTTATTCAAATTTTTGTGGGAAGAATTAAACTTATCTAAGGTACCTTTAAGTCTATCTACCTCATTTTTGAGATGCATGCAAGAAGAACAATTTTTAATAGAACTTTCGGGCTTGTCCGCGCTTCTTTTTCCGAAAAACTTGTTTTCCTCTTTCAGCTTCTAATTTTCTAAAACCAGTTTTTCTAAATTCTTTTATTTCAAAGAAAGCTGTTTTTGAAAATCTTTTTCTTTTAGAGAAGCATTTTCTTTTATGCTATTGACAGTTTTTGAAGCCTTAATAAATTCAGTATATAGCTCATCAAAAGCAGTTCGCATTTCTTCAAGAGTAAAGAAGTTTTTAGAAGAGATTTGACATACCTCATCTTGCTTGTCTTCTTGCGCCATAAGACAAAGGTTTGCGGCTTGGTCTTCGTCTTCTTCGCTTGACTGATCTCCGGAGTCTCCCCCCCAAGAAATGTATGCACGTTGCTTCTTAAAAGGTTTCTTCTCCTTTTTGATGTTTGGGAAATTTGATTTGATGTGCCCGGTTTCACCGCATTCATAGCACTTTATTTGTTCGCCTTGCTTTTTGCCCTTTCGTTCATACTCCTTTCGCATGAACTTTTGAAATCTTTTGATAACGAGTCCAAACTCGTTGTCTCCGTCCTCATCAACTTGAGGTTGGCTTGTGCTTGCCTTAAGAGCGATTCTTTGCCTCCTTTGATCATCAACAAGAGGGTTAAGTATAGTAGATTCATAAGTCTTAAGATTACCTCTTAATGCATCGATGGTGACATTTGAGACGCCAATGGACTCTTGAATCGCGTCGGCCTTTGATCGCCATGCCGGAGTGAGACTTCTAAGAATTTTTTGAACAAGTTCTCTATCCGTGAATGTCTTCTTGAGAGCATGTAGATCATTTACGATTATTGAAAATCGTTCAAACATTTCATCCACCTTTTCACCTTCCTTCATGTGAAATAATTCATATTAGGAAATCAATTTTGGCTTCCCTTACCTGGTCCGTACCTATTCCAGCTTGTCCCACATTTCCTTCGCCGTTGTGCAACACGATATTTTCCTGTAATCGTCAGCATTTACTGCACAATATAATAAATTAATTGCTTTAGCATTATTTTGCACCTTTCGGATATCATCCGCGTCATATTCTTCTTCGGACTTGGGAACCCATTCGGTTTCAACCTTTTTGGTTGGAATTTGATTTCCCTTCGTTATCACCTTCCAGAGATGAAAGTTGTTTGCTTGAACGAAGGTTTTCATCCTATCCTTCCAGTACTTATAGTTTGTACCGTTGAATAGAGGTGGTCGTGTGGAGCATTGTCCTTCATCAATTCCTGCAAAAGAGTCATGAGTAGAAGCCATGGATGGTTCTCTCAAACTGTTAAGTCTTCAGAGAGTTGGGCTCTGATACCAATTGATAGATAATACGCTTAACGCTAGAGGGGGGGGTGAATAGCGTTATAATAAAATTTAGCGTAAACTTGCGGAAATTAAAATTTGCAGGAAATAAATAAGTGCGTTAAATAAACAAAAGGAAAGAACGCACCGATGTATTCTGGTTCACCACAACACGTGGCTAGTCCAGTCCCCGAGAGACTCTCTCGAGATTTTCCACTAACTTGTCAAGCTTACGGGTGCTCAACAAACCTTTACAACTTAAGGACACACGCCTTAACACCTTTGCTTGGAGATACAACACTCCAAGACTTCAACCAAGGAAACACAAGTTCCTTACAACAAGAGAATCACAATTCTCTTACAAGTGTACAAAACACTAAAACACTCAAACAAAACACTCCTTAATGAGTAGATATGAGTAAAAGAAGTAAGCTCAAGATCACAACAACTTTGGACAAGAATATGGCTCTCAAAACTTATGTAATGAATATAAAATGATTAGCAATAGAGTATGCAAGCTTATAGCAATTGTATGATCAGTTGTTGTGTTTAAAACACTGAAATGAAGCTGTATTTATAGTTGAAAAACTTGGCATTACCGTTGCCTAATTGCCAATTAAGAGTTGCTAATTTTACTGAATGACAATCGATTGTCAAGAAGCCACAATCGACTGTTTGCCAATCGTTCCAGAAATCAATCCCAGATTTTACGCGTAACAATCGATTATCCAAGATCAACAATCGATTATTAGCAACGTTCAAAAAATCATTTCCAGATTATACGTAAAACAATCGATTATACAAAATCAATAATCGATTATTCAGCAACGTTCAAAAAATCCTTTCCAGATTTTAATTTCAACAATCGATTGTACAAAATCAACAATCGATTACTCAGCAACGTTCAAAAAATCTTTTCCAGATTTTAATTTCAACGATCGATTGTACAAAGTCAACAATCGATTACCTGACGGTATTTGAAAACTTTACGACAACGGTCAGCTTCACAATCGATTGTGCAATGTTAACAATCGATTATTTATCAGACTTTGAAAATCATTTTAGACACTGCCTCTTGACAATCGATTGTTATATACTCACAATCGATTATTTAATAACTTTGAAAAAGTCTGGAAGACACTGCCTCAACACAATCGTTGTCATATGTTCACAATCGATTATTTTGTGACTTTGAAAAATCTTATGGACACTGTCTCTTCACAATCGATTGTCATTAACTTCACAATCGATTATTCTGAGTTTTGAAAAACTTTGATGTACACTGCCTCATCACAATCGATTGTCATAAGGTTCACAATCGATTGTCATGCAGGTTTGAAAAACCTGATGCTCACTGCCTTAACACAATCGATTGTCATTAGTTCACAATCGATTGTCATGCAGTCTTGGCTTAACATAATCGATTATCATAAGTACATAATCGATTATCTTAGTCCAGATTTAAGAGGCATGTTTAAAAATCATTTTGACTAAAGTAAATATGCATGATTTAAAATCATTTAGCATTAAATTAAATATGTATGATTTTGTAAAAATAGTTTTACGAGAGAAGCCATGTCATGAGTCAAGTTGTCGGGTCAAGATCACAAATAAGAACGACTCATGTAAAACTATAAAACTTGGTCTTGTGCTTGAATCTCGTTATATATATCAATTGTACTCTTGTACTTGAGCTTCGTCATATGTCAATTTGCGCTTGTTTGTCATTCATCAAAACCTACACATATGAACACACGTTTTAGTATAATGCTTTGAGAACGTGTTTCCAACATATCCTCCAATATCTGAGTAGTCCACTCAGACTGTTCGTCTGTCTGGGGATGAAACACTATGCTTAACTTAACCTGTGTGCCCAACTCCCGCTGAACTCCACTCCAAAAATGCGATGTAAACTGCGTACCTTGGTCCAATATGATAGACACGGGCACAACATGAAGGCGAAAAATCTCCCGAATATAGATCTCAACTAACCTCTCCGAACAATAGGAAACTGCCACATGAATGAAATGAGATGACTTGGTGAGCCTATCAACAATGACTTATACTGCGTCGAACTTCTTTCGAGTCTGCAGGAGTCCAGTAACGAAGTCCATAATGATCCATTTCCACTTCCACTTGGGAAGCTCAATCCTGTGAAAGAAACACCGAGCCACATATGCTACGATATCCTTCTTCATTGTCCGCCACCAATAATATTGACGCAAATCCAGATACATCTTTGCGATGCCTGGATGGATAGAGTACCGGGAGCTATGGGCCTCCCCTAAAATCAACTCTCGGATCCCATCCACATCAGGCACACTAACTCGACCCTGCAATCTCAAAACTTCATTATCATGTAAGGTAACTTGTTTGGCACCTCCGCGCTGCACCATATCTCTAAGGACACACAAATGTGGATTATCATATTGTCGATCACGAGTATGCTCCAATAATGAAGAACAAGAAACCGTGAAATCTAACACACGACTTGGCTCAGAAACATCTAGTCTCACAAACTGATTGGCTAAAGCCTGAACATCCAAGCCAAGTTGTCTCTCACCGACTGGAATATAAGCAAGACTGCCCATACTGGTTGACTTCCTACTCAAAGCATAGGCCACTACATTAGCCTTTCCTGGATGATAGAAAATGGTGATATCATTGTATTTCAACAACTCCAACCACCTTCTCTGCCTCAAATTCAACTCCTTTTTCTTGAACAAGTACTGAAGACTCTTGTGATCCGTGAAAACCTCACATGCCATGCTAAATAGATAATGCCTCTAAATCTTCAATTCATGTACTATGGCTGCCAAATGCAAATCATGAACCGGATAGCTTTTCTCATGAATCTTCAACTTCCGTGAAGCATAGGCAATGACCTTGCCATTCTGCATTAACACTACACCAAGGCCAATACGAGAAGCATCACAATAAACAATATAAGGCCCTGAACTTGTGGGCAAATCAACACTGGTGCTGTAGTCAGAGCTGTCTTGAGCTTCTGAAAGCTCACCTTACACTTCTCTGAACACCTAGATTTGGCACCCTTCTAGGTTAACTTGGTCATTACGGCTGCAATAGATGAAAACCCCTCTACGAACCGATGATTGTAGCATGTCAATCCCAAGAAACTCCAAATCTCTATAGTTGATGTTGGTCTAGGCCAGTTCTTAACTGCCTCAATCTTCTTCGGATCAACCTGAATACCCTCTACTGATACAACATGACCTAAAAATGCAACTGAACTCAACCAGAACTCACACTTAGAGAACTTAACATATAACTAACTATCCCCATGAGTTTAAAGAACCACTCTAATGTGTTGCTCGTACTGCCCCTGGCTATGAGAATATATCAATATATCATCAGTGAAAACTATCATGAACGAATCCAAATAAAGCCTCAACGCTCTGTTCATCAAATCCATAAAAGATGCTGGGGAATTTGTCAACCCGAATGACATAACCAAGAACTCATAATGCCCGTACCGAGTGTGAAAAGCTATCTTAGGGACGTGGGATGACCTAATCCTTAACGGATGAAAGCCAGATCTCAAGTCAATATTTGAAAATATCTTGGCACCCTGAAGCTGATCGAACAAGTCATCAATCCTCAGCAGCGGATACTTATTTTTGATTGTAACCTTGTTCAATTGCCGGTAATCAATACACATTCTCATTGACCCATCCTTCTTTTTAACAAACAACACAAGCACACTCCAAGGTGAGACACTAGGTCTAATGAAACCCTTCTCAAGAAAGTCTTGCAATTTTTCCTTTAACTCTTTCAGTTCAGGCGGGGCCATACAATACAATGTGATAGAAATGGGCTAAGTGCCTGAAGTCACATCAATGCAAAAGTCAGTATCCATTTCGTACGACATACCCGGTAGGTCTGAAGGAAATACCTCAAGAAACTCATGAACAACAGGCACAAAATCAATAGAGGGAACCTCAGCACAGAATCACGAACATATGCCAAATAGGCCACGCCCCTTCTCGACCATACGCCAAGCCTTCACATATGAGATAACACTAAGGGTAGAATGACCAGGAGTTTCTCTCCACTCTAAATTAGTCATACCTGGTAAAGCTAAGGTCACAGTCTTGGCATGACAGTCCAAGATAGTGTGGTAAGGTGATAAGCAATCCTCCCCAATATAACATCAAAATCGACCATGTCTAGAAGCAACAAATCCACACAAGTCTCAATACCCTTAATCACAACTAGACAAGAATGATGGACTTGATTTACCACAATAGAATCACCTACCGGTGTAGACATATATACAAGGACACACAGGGAATCACTAGGCATAACCAGATATGATGCAAAATATGATGACATATACGAGTACATAGACCCTGGATCAAATAACACTAAAGCATCTCTATCACAAACCAGAACAATGCATGTGATCACTGCATCTAAGGCCTCAGCCTCGGGCCTGGGTGGAAGAGCATAACATCGAGGCTGGGCCCTACCACCCTAAACTACATTATTGGGACGACGTGCTGTTGGATGGCCTCTACCTCTACCAGTCTGAGCTCCACCTCTAGCACCTCTACCCCCACCTCTAGCTGGCTGGACAATCTGTGGCACACCTGGTGCCGGAACCATAGCACGGGAGCCCTGCTGCTGCGCCTGAGTGCCCACCAACCTGGGTCAAGCTCTCCGGATATGACCATGGTCACCAGACTCATAACATCCACTTGAATGTTACTGCTGAGGAAACTGAGACAGACTCTGGTAACTTTAATGACCACCCCGAAAACTCTGGATTGGTGGTGCAATGATAGGAGTTTGTGGTGCACTGTAAGGCTGCTGATCAGAATACTGCATCTGAGGACCACGACTACCTGAAGCACCATGAGAAATCCGAAGAGCTTACTGTAAGGGCCTAGGAGGATGGCCTCTACCAAATGAATCTCTATCTCCAGATGAGGTTCCATTGAATCTCCCTGAATGATGAGGTCGCTTGTTTGCTCCATGACCACCCCCTTATAAGGGTACCATCTCAACTCACCGGGCTACATTGGCCGCCTCCTGGAAGGATATCTCACCCTCAGCCTCTCTAGCCATCTGGAGACAAATCAACTGAATGAGTCCATCAATAAATCATCTCTGTCCCTCTCATTGGGAAGTATAATAAGGGCATGGCGAGCCAAATCTATGAATCTGGTCTCGTACTGGGTGATAGTTATGGATCCCTACTGAAGGCGCTCGAACTGCCTCCGATAGGCCTTCTGCTATGTAATAGGGAGAAACTTCTCCAGAAATAGCTGTGTGAACTGCTCCCAGGTCTAGGCTGGTGGTCCGGCTGGTCTATCTTACCAATAATTCCTCCACCAAGTCTTAGCGGATCCAGATAACGAAATGTGGAAAAATCAACCCCACTGGTCTCAACAATACTCATGTTCCGAAAAACCTCATGAAAAATGTCAAGATAATCCTGGGATCCTAAGTAGATGCACCGCTGAAGGTAGCAGTGAAGAGCTTGGTTAACTTGTCCAACCTCCACAAGAAATCAACGGACATGGCAACACGATCGCCGGTATGAGCTACCGCAACTGGCCGAACTGCCCCAACTGGCTGAGCTGCTGGAGTCTGAAATTGGGGAGCTACCTGCTCCGGAGTGCGAGTAGCAGGAGTCTGGGCTCCTTTTCCAGCCAGAGATATGGGTGGTGCTATAGGGAGTAAACTTGCCCTGGTGACACTCTCCATAAGGCCCACTAGACGGACCAGAGCATCCCAAAGAATTGGGGTAGCAATAAACCCCTCTGCAACCTGAGCTGGGCCCACTAGAACTGCTGGGGTTGGAACATCGTCATCAAAATCAACTTGAGGCTCCGCTATGGGTGTTGTTTCCCTAGGTTGAGCTTTGTCCCTGCCTCGGACTCGGCCTCTTCCCCTTGTGGGAGTTACTGATGGGGACTCGGGTTGCTGATCGGTAGATGAGGAAGTGCGTGTTCTCGCCATTTGTGAAAGAATAGAGTAGAAATTCAATTAGCATTGAGAAAACAAACCGCACGACAAGAAAGAACAAATGTGAAGTTTTCCTAACTCTATAGCCTCTGGAGGATAAATACAAACGTCTCTGTACTGATCCCTCAGACTCTACTAAGCTTGTCCGTGAACTATGAGACCTATGTAACCTAGAGCTCTAATACCAGCTTATTACGACATGTATTTTTCATCCTCGGGAGTTGTGATGGCGCCTACTCATAGAAGCTAGGCAAGCCACAAAATTATGAATTCTTAACTCGTTTGTTTTAATCTTATTTACGACATATAATAACAAGCGATAAACATTTAAATAATAGCGGAATATGAGATTTAAGCGGAAGACTTACACAAAATGAACAAAATGATAAGAAAATCCACATATGCCTCTACCCAGAAACTGGTGTCATATCAATCACGAATTACTAAGATTTACTACATACAACTATTTGAAAGAAAGCAACACTCTCTACCTCAAATACAAGAGATAACAGAACATAATAAAACATAGAGGAGACGCAGGGCCTACGAAAGCCTGCAGGGCTACCTCGATGTCTCGGAGTGAAGGATGGCTCATGAACTACTGTTGCTGACCAAGTACTGCTCCGGTATCTGCACAGAGTGCAGAGTATAGTATTAGCACAACCGACCTCATGTGTTGGTAAGCGTTTGTCCTAACCCCGATGAGGTAGTGACGAGGCTAGGACCAGAATCCAGATAAATCTGTGTAGTTAACCTCATGTGTTGGTAAGCGTTTGTCCTAACCCCGACGAGGTAGTGACGAGGCTAGGACCAGAATCCAGATAAATCTGTGTAGTTATATAATATATGGCGAAAAATAAACAATTTAAATGGGAGGGCGTACATGCTTCGAGGAACATCTCCAATCCAACAAAAATTTAATAAAATATGGAAGGACAATCCAACATCTACAACATAGCAATAATATTACTGTAGCGGCGGGCAACCTGATCCTTTATCATTTAACATTGTTGTGGCGTACAAGAACTCACCCACTAAAGCATTTGTAGATTCATTTAAGAATACAACAAGTATTAATTTATGACCCGTGGTCATGCTCGAAACCATCGTATAGATACTCGTCACCGTGCCTATACGTTATAGTCAACAAGAAGCAACTAACAAATAGGACTCAACTTATAATCCCTCAAGCTAAGGTTTGACCGAACACTTGCCTCAATATTCCACGGCCAACTGAATCCTTAAAAATCGCCTTTCCTTTCAAATTTGGCTCCAACACAATCGTATATATGCATAATCGATTAAATAACATCAATACATGCTAAACAATCCAATTTCAATGCTCATTTATAGTTTTTTTTAATCATTCTTCCCAAAAATTTAAAAACGATTCCAGGTCCACTTGGTCAAAACACGAGGTTCGTACCAAAATCAAATCACCCATTCACCCACAAGCCTAAATATATAATTCATTTTAAAATCTGACCCCAAAACGATGTCTAAATCACAATTAATTAAAAAGCCCTAACTTTACCCAAATTCCTAATTTTCTACCCTTAATCACATGTTTTAGGCTTAGAAATCTAGTGGGCGTTGATAAAAATAGAAGAAAACGAGATAAAGATTACTTAACCAAGAGATTATGGTGAAGAAATGCTTCAAAATCGCCTAGGAGCCTTTGGAGAAGAAGAGGTTTGTGAAATTTTTATGAAATCCCGTAAGTATTCTGTTTTGAAACTTTTAAATAACTGGGTAAAATTACCCTTCGCATTCGCGATAGACTCATCGTGTCTGAAGAACTTCGCGTTCGTGAAGGTTTAGCCCCTCGAGCCCTCACATTTCCGTCCACATGGTCGCGTTCACGTAAGATAACTACCCCTCCCCCTGCCCAGGCCCATTTGGCCTTCGCGTTCGCATGGCCAAGACCGCGTTCTTGAAGGGATATCCCCCCAAAGCCTCGCGTTCGCGACCAGAGCTACGCTTTTGCGTAGAAGGAAAATCCTTCAGTAACAATTAACTCATTACATTTGCGTGGGTACTCCCACGAATGCAAAGAAGGAAATACCAGAAATCCAACAGCTGAAAGCCTGAAATTTTTCTTAAGGCCGAAACCTTCCAAAATACATCTGAAACACACTCAAGCCCTCGGGGCTCCTAACGAAACATACGCACTAACTCAAAAACATCATACGAACTTATCGGTGCAATCAAATCGCCAAAATAACTTCAACCACAATGAATTAAACCTCAAAATCAAAGGATTTTTCTCAAATTTCATAAAACATCATCATTAGCAATTTAGATCCGAATCATATCAAATGATATCCGTTTTTCACCAAATTTTATAAGAACATCTTAAATCATATATAAGACCTATACAAGGCACCGGAACCAAAATATGGGCCCGGTACTAGCATGGTCTAATCAAATTTCATTTCAAATTTTCTTAAATAATTTCAGAAAAAATAATTTCTTTGAAAAATTCATTTCTCGGGCTTCGAAACTCGGAATTCGATTCCGGGCAAACGCCCAGGTCCCATATTTTCTTACGGACCCTCTAGGACTGTCAAATCACGGGTCCGCGTTCGTTTACTCAAAACATTGAGTGAAGTCAAATTAATTCATTTTATAGCCAAATTTTACCATTGTCCACAGATTTTCATATTTAAGCTTTCCGACTATGCGCCTGGACTGCGCACACAAATCGAGGTGAGTCTAAATGAGATTTTCAAGGTCTCGAAAGTACATAATTCAATTAAAAACAGTCCATCTCCACATTTTCACTGGATCCTCCTCTATTTAGCTGTCTACTTAGTCGTGACATTGATAGGTAGTAATTGATCCCGTTTGGATGAGCTTGTTTTAAGTGACTTTTAAGCCAAATAGCTTTTAAGCTATAAGTTAGGAATTCTAACTTTTGGGTTTTGGTTTGTTTTTGTCATTTTAACTTAAAACAAGTGTTTAAAAGCACTTTTTTTCTTTATTCAACACTACAAAATAACTTAAAAACGATTTTGGCTTAAAAACACTTAAAATAAGTTAATTCAAACAAGTTCCTAGTAATATGTTGTTGACTTTTTCTCCCTTAAGCTAAGATATATACCAGTTACAACCTCAGGGAGCTACTTTCTGCATTAACATTTTGCTACAGAGATTTATCTTTATTGCAAATATCAACACTCCTGTGACTCGTGGCATTATCATAGGTATTCCTCATGGGGCCAGCCTGTATTTTTCACTGGCAGTTTCACAATACTATATATCCTTTTGCACATAAAAAACAATAACAATGCATCAATCCAAGTTTACTATAAAAGATTCATTTGTTATCCATTTTACAATTCGTAGTCCACGACAACCTCCCAAATCTTTTGTTCTTCATTGCAGTTTATGGAGGGGTTGCTCTGATGGTAAGCAATTTTCACTTTTAATCGAGAGGTTGTGAGTTCGAGTCTCCCCAAGAACAAGGTGTGAAGTTCTTGGAGGGAAGGATGCCGGGGTTCTATTTGAAAACAGCCTATCTACCCAAGGTTAAGGGTAAAGTCTGCGTACACACTATCCTTCCCAAACTCCACTAAGTGAGATTATACTGGGTTGTTGTTGTTGTAGTAGTTTATGGACATTATTTCATCTGACACAAGCTCTATTCTATTTTAAAAGAAGAAGATTTTAAAACTATTCTTTTTCATCAGGTTAAATCACAGTATTACAATAGGTTAATTTGCTCATGTCCTTCAGGTAAGTACTGTCTTCGGATCCTAGAGTTGTATTTGTTCTGAACGATAAAGATGTTGCTTTTACCAGCTAATATGATTTTACAGCGGTGATAGATTTAGAATTTAAAATTTATGGGTTTATATATCAGTTTCAAGTAAATTTACAATAATAACGAGGTTCACAATTAAATATTTATAAACTTTTAATAAACTTCTTAATATTTAAAAAGGATCTAAACAAAAATTATTGAGTTTCTGTGAAACCGTTGAGTGTGCAAACAATCCCAATGCCATTAATTGTCCTTAAACACTTCATTGACCCTGATCTTGTCTTACTTGAAATTATCTGCTAAAAAGCTGTGCAAGGGGTTCAACCTGCCTCTGTATGATGAGTCAGAGTGAGAGCCGACAATAAGCTAATGGTTGCAATCTCTGCTGGCACTCTGGATCTAACTGTCCATAGAGGTCTAATAACAACTAGTTGAATGGCGACATAAAATGACGAGCTTGTTTGATTTTTCTTTTAAATATAATACCGGTGTCTGAATCAGCTTCTACATACGTTTGATTATTTCACCTTGACATGCGTAGTAGCACGGAGCAACTTGCACCTAATATATCTGTTCTTAAAATCCAGGTAAATTTTAGGGATTCAATTTACTTTACCTACAGTCAGTTAATTCTGAACTTTTGACAAAGTGGAGCAATGTAGTGTCGACATGTGATCAGCTAATATCAGTTGCCTTTTTTCTCCTTCTCTTACCTCCTGTTTCCTGTCAATGTATTCTATTCTCTCTCCAGCTTCAATTCTTTTCGAGTTGTCCTATATATATATTTCTTTGCAAACCTAAAATATATAACCAGTGTGTCTCCTGTCCAAATGATTAAACTTTTAGACGGGACAAACACAAAATAATCATCGCTTCGAAAGGAAAAGGTTAGAATACGTAGACCTCAAACAAAATTTTTTGCATTTTTGATAGGGGTGTGCATAAAAATTCGAAAAATTGAACCAGATCGAAAATAAAATTAAACCGATTAAAAAAATCGATACTTTTTGGTTTGGTTTAGTTTTTGTTTTGAATTTTAAAAAACGATCAAATTTAGTGTGGTTTTAGTTTTAATCAGAAAAAAATCGAACCAAAACAACTATATGAGTAGCTATTTCAAATTTATATATATATATATATATATATATATATATATATATATATATATATATATATATATATATATATATATATATATATTGCTATGCAAAGTTTCAAATAAAAGTATGGTAAATATTAATAGTTTTTATTTTTAATATAGTTCTTTACCTTTACATTCTAGTTTGAATAGTAGTTTTCTTTTGTTTAGTGTAAGAATTCATTTCATCTTAAAAATAACATATTTTTAATTGAGTCATTAAATTATTCATCACTATTTGATTCAATTATCATCAATATATCTTGGTAAAGAATAGATTTTCAAAGGGCAATTGATTTGATAGTATTACATTAAAAATGTGATCGCGGGAATATATGTTTGGTAGTGTATATCTGATATTTAAGAAAAAAATGAAAAACCGACATAAACTGAATCGAGAAAAACCGACTTAGTTCTAATATTTAAAAAATCAATTTACTTGATTTGATTTCTTTTAAGAGGAAAACATATCCAAACCCAACTATGCACACCCTATTTTTTGGAAAAAGAATGTAAGGTGGCATGTTACAGATTTAGAATAAGTATATGTAACAAAGAGTAGTATTACTCTTTTCGTTCAAGTTTTTTAGATTCACTCAATCCAATACTCAAACACTTTCTATTCGCATTCTTAAATGTATTTATGCATTTTCTATTTTTTCTTTTTACAAAAAGAAATTCGCCCACGATACCAGTTTAAACAATTACAAAGACCAATCATACATATAGTTTATATATACAGTAGTACTTAAAATGAAATCCATCAGATTGGCAACCCTTGAACGTACTCCTTGATTTGTGTACTGCAACTCTATGTCAACTGTACTTGCAGCGTTAGTACCATCTGAAGTTGGAATTTTTCATTCATCCAATTTCATTAAATAAAAGGAAATCTTTTAGTTAAATTATCTTTTGATCGATGCATCCATCGGCGAATCTATGTTAGTGGTCGTGCGAATATTCTTTGCCGAAAAATTATATTATGTATAAAGTAAAATTTTATTTGTTATTAATTAAAAAAATAGATTTTAAATACTCTTACGTAATTCACTAACAAATGGTGTTTAAATTATATTGAATTTTTTTGACTTTGTTACTGCATTCCAATTTGCTATGCTTGTGGTCAACTTATCCCTCATTCCAAGTTATTACTATTAAAATATATTGTACAGTCCAATAGTTTGTAGGATTTGGTTTATTGTACAGTCTTATAGTTCATTGGTTTAAGACTTCTCACAAAATATATTGCTTACAAAGGTATATATAGGACTGTACAAATCCTACCAACTGCAGGACTGTACAATATATTCTAATAATTACTAGTACTGGTTAACTAGTTGACTTATAATAATTTTTTGTATTTTTTAAATATATAATTTTTTTAAGAATCTATGCGTGTTAATTCACACTGAAAATTAAGTTTCTTTCACATTCGTTCTTTTATATAAATTGAGACAAAATGAGTATATTTTTCTTGAATGTAACTTATGTACATGTAAATCGATGTAAAGAAAAATTTTATACTATCACGTCACTTTAAGGATATCTATTGATAAATCTCTTCAAAATGCGGGTACATACTCCAAAGAATAAAGATGACATAATGGTGTAAATATGTCTCATTTTGACACAATATATATATAACTTAAAAAGTTTTTTACCTTGATCGGCAACGTGATTCTTCCTGTTTATTGAAAAGCAAACAAATCATATAGGCGCAATTAATAGACTGCTATAGACCTAATATAAAAAATTTCCATTAAAGAAACTGAGATATATCAAGTGCTTGGGAAGTCTACGCAAGGGAATTAGTAGTTAACATCAACCATAAAAAGTAAACGCTACAATATCTCTTTATAAGCCAATCTCATCGCATCCATATGTATATGCAACAACAATTAAGATAGTATTGATTCAATTCAAGAAACGATCACAGTTTAGGCAAAGATGGGGAGCAGATTCGTGTGGAAAATTGTTTTGCTATTGGTTTTTGTTGGATGGCTCTTCATCTGGATAATGTTACCAACAAAGACTTACAAAGATTCATGGACTCCCCAGCTCAAAATCAAGCTCAACTCCACATATTTCAGAGAACAAGGTAGTAATTAATTAAATTAGCTTAGTTTAATTTTTTTCCCCTTTTTCCAAGTTAGTATAACGCCAAATTAAATCTGAACCATTTCCTAAAGTTGAGTAGAAAATTTGGACCTTTGCCCTAAACCTAATTGACACTTCGTTACTGCAGGGACAAATCTTCTTTTATTTACATTTCCTATAATGTTGATAGCTGCTCTGAGCTGCATCTATCTTCATCTTTACAGCAAGTCAAGTTCTGATCAGAGGTTAGTTAATGATTTAACTTCATTTTTTTCGTTCTCAGCCATTAATATTTATCACGTACGTTGGAGGAAAAAAAAGATAACATAATTATACATTCTCGGCTTGTTATAATTTCGTGACTTTTTTACAGTTCTAGTGGCAATAAGGGACAATATTTTCATTCCTGGAAACGACCTGTGCTTGCGATGGCTCCTCTGGGAATTGTGAACGCCGTTGAGCTTGCCTTTGCTGCTATGTTTATCGCGCTTCTAATTTGGTCTTTAGCCAACTACGTCTGTATCAGCTTTGGTCGTCTCCATATGCACAACGCTGGAGAGAAAGTGTAGGTTTTCTACTTCTTAAAATTGAACAGTTGATCAATCCTACTGTTCATATGTGTAGATATCTACGTCCCGCCTATTCTTATTGATGTATCGGTATTTTGGGTTTGCAGGTGGATGGCAAAATTTCGAAGTGTATTTTTAAGGCTTGGCTACATTGGGAATATTTGTTATGCGTTTTTGTTTTTCCCTGTGACCCGATTGTCTTCAATATTGCCGCTGGTTGGGCTAACCTCAGAATCAAGCATTAAGTATCATATCTGGCTTGGCCATGCCTCAATGGCCCTTGCCATTCTCCATAGTGTTGGCTTCGTCATATACTATGCCATGTCTAACCAAATGATTGAGGTTTGTCTGACATATATCCTTGACATTATTCTTTTAGTGTTTGGAGCTCTTACTTATTGCACTCTCTGGTTCAAAAAGAATGGCCTTATTTCTCCTATTTAGAGAGCCAAACAATTCTTTTTTGTATTTGTAAATAGTTTTTAAAAATTTTTAATTTTTAACTTTTTTGTTTTTGTAACTTACAGTACCTTTTATATAGTTTCTAAATATGTAAATTTTATTCCAAATAACTTAAAGAAATTATGCTCGATTTCATACCAAAAATTAGTCAATTTGATCATCGTACTCCGAAAAGGTTCAAACAAATTGTAATGAACGGAATATATCTTTAGACGATATGTTTAATGACAAATGACTTTAGGATAATTTTACCTGAACTTATTTCTTTTAGTTCGAACTATGTTATATATATATATATATATATATATATATATATATATATATATATATATATATATATATATATATATTATTAGAGATAATATTGAAGATCATGATAGAATCCTAGATATATATAAATTAGTTAGCTCTCCTACAAGTTAGGGATTTGTGTAAATCTTATTGTATTATAACTTGTATTTGTATCCTATATATATTCAATGAATGAGAGTCCACAAGTGTGTGGTGAAATTATTAAACTCTACATATATATGTGTGTGTGTGTGTGTGTGTGTGTGTGAGTGTGTGTGTGTAAACAAAATACAAATTGTATACATAAAAAATAATACGACCACTCCTCACCGGGGCATCAGGACTTCTCCTCCGCACATGTCCGAACCACCTCAACCTCGCTTCTCGCATCTACTCGTCCATCGGAGCCACCCCCACCTTCTCTAAGAATGAAGTTATTCGAGAGAAGGTGGGGGTGGCCCTGTGAATGAGAAGATGTGAGAAGCGTAGGCTGAGGTGGTTCGGGCATGTGCGGAGGAGAAGTCCTGATGCCCCGGTGAGGAGTTGTGGACGGCTGACGATGGTCGGCGTTCGGCGAGGCAGAGGGAGGCCTAAGAGGTATTGGGGAGAGGTAATTAGGTATGACATAGCTAGAATGCAGGTTTCCGAGGACATGACCCTTGATAGGAAAGCCTGGAGGTCTAGTATCAGGGTTGTAGGATAGAGGTCCCGAAAGTTTTTCGTACTCCTCACCCGGGGTTGGGTGATGCTTGGCAGGGCTATCCATAGATGATTTATGTTTTGGATTGTGTCTCCCTTATGGTAGTTACTTTGCATGCTATTTTATTTATGGTTCTTATGGTTAGATAATTATTTACGCTATTTCTGCTGGACTTACTAATGCTCTTTTGTTTTTGTTTTTGTTTATGTTTCTCCCTTTCCTTCACTGAGCCGATGGTCGATTGGAAACAGCCTCTCTGCCCTTTCGGGTAGGGGTAAGGCTCGTCTACATATTACCCTCCCCATACCCCACTTTGCCCGGACCGTTGAACCGTTAAACAGCTTTAGTTTCCACCAAGGCTAGTTCGATCTTGGATTCGATCGCCTCTATCTTAAATTAATCCTACAACTAAATAATTTTTTTTGCAGATGTTAGAATGGAGCAGTACCTATGTATCCAACATGGCTGGAGAAATTGCTGCCTTGGTTGCAATAGCAATGTGGTGTACTAGTTTGTACAAGATCAGGAGAAAGATGTTTGAAGTATTCTTCTACGCACATCAGCTCTATATTCTCTACATCTTCTTCTACCTATTGCATGTTGGTGCTGCGTACACATGCATGATCCTCCCTGGAATTTTTCTCTTTGTGATCGATCGATACTTGAGATTCTTACAGTCTAAACGAAGGGCTCGATTAATTTCTGCACGTCTTTTACCTTGTAGCACTATTGAACTCACCTTTTCCAAGAATCCAGGTGAGTATAATCTCTTCAAGATGGTAAAAAGCTAGTATACTAGTATGCTAGTTATATTAATGAATGTCCGTACTACTTATTTTTACTTTACAGCATTGACGTACAACCCTACAAGCATCTTGTTTGTGAACGTCCCAAGCATATCCAAGTTGCAGTGGCATCCATTTACCATAGTTTCTAACAGTAATTTGGAGACAGATAAACTAAGTGTTGTCATTAAATGCATGGGAAGTTGGAGTGAGAAGTTAGAAAAACAACTTTCTTCTTCTCCGGATCATCTTCAAATCTCAACAGAGGGACCTTATGGACCGTCATCATCACATTTCTTAAGGTAAGTACCAAGGCAGAAACTTATACTAAGATTTCTCTTTTTTTCTTTTACTGGTGAATGTTGACATGGAAAGTCATGGGATCTTCATGTAGTTTACATTTATTTAAGGTACTTAATTTTAAATACAATCATCCATGTTAATTAGTTAGGTGATTTTACCTCAAGACCTTTTCTTGTTATTTTTCATTATGCATTCGTGTCTATATATATTTCTTTTTCTTTTATTCATACGGTATACGTATATGTTTACTTGGGATATCATGCATGCGAAAATATGTATCTAGTTTATAAAGTACCAACCATGATATTTGGTAAAGATGTCACTTATGGGAGGGAATATGTGATTGTCGTGGGAAAAATGGGAGGGAAAGATAAAAAACTACTCCCTTTGTTTTATATTATTTGAGCTAATTTGGCTCGATACGGAATTTAAGAAGAAAAAAAAATTTACTGATCTTAAAAACTTAAGAAGTAAAAGGTTCGTGGGGCATACTATTTGGGTGGGTATAAAATCTTCTCATTAAAGGTAAAAATGGTAAAATAGAGAGTTTAAAAATGAATTGTTTTCTAATTTAAAAATATATCATTTGTTTTGGAACAAACTAAAAAGAAAAATTTATTATTTAATATGAAATGGATGGAGTAAAATTTTCGTTTAGTTACTGAAAAGAATGTAGAGAAATTTCTTGCATTTGTTACAACTGTTGTTAAATATAATATTTGGAATATATGTCACTATAACTGTGACATTTTGTATTAAATGCCTTTATTTTTGCAAAAACATTTATCTACTTTATAATACCAACCATGATATTTGCAAATGATCGATGTCTGTGTTTTAGTACTTTGATCCTTAAAGGGGGCATTTCTCTATTTTTAAATATTACTCCCTCTGTCCTACTTCACGAACAAATATTTGATTGGACCTTTCTTCTTTCTTATCTAAATATTAATTAGTTAGGTGATTTTACCTCAAGACCATTCCTTGTTCTTCTTTTTCACTATGAATTCGCATTTTTATATTTTTCTTCTTTTATCCATACGATTTACTTATATATTTACTCGAGATATCTTGCGAACTCTTTTGTCTAGTATAAAGTACCAACCAATGATATTTGCTAATGATCTCCGCGCTTTGGCACTTTGATCTATAAACGGGAACAGAGTTTTTTTGTCTAAATATACGTCCTCCGTTCCATTTTATGAGCATGTATTTGATTGAATAGAAAGTTTTAAAAAAATACTATTAAGAGTAAAACGCAATATTTACAATTGAATACATAAATTTTTTATTCTTTTTTGGATAAACTAAAAAAAGTGTTTCATAAACAAACTGCTTTTGATTTATATTCAAGTATCTGTTCGTTGAACACATAGTCTTAGGAGTTGTTGCTCGACTTGATGTGAGTTTGAGAGTTAAATTGTTTCTCCATATCTGGTGTAATTCATGATCAGCTTAGCTTCTATATACTTCTAACTTTTTCACTAGGTCATCTAAAAAATAACTAAAAGGCAATCATTCGAAATAAATACTATTTTCATTCATTTTTACTTATCTATTATACAAAAAATATATTTTTATTTTTACTTTATCATTTACTAGCAAATAGGAGAAAGACAAAAAGTAATTTCTTGTTTTACCCTTATAATTAATTACTCGTTCCCCACATTATCTTCACAATTATTTTTGAAATGCTATTATGGGTAAAATTGTAAAATATATATACACTTGAGTAGTATTTTTTTAAAAGGAAGTACAAAGTTAAAAATGGACAACAAAAATAAATGGAGGGAGTAGAATTATTAAACTGGAATATAATATAGGCGACCTGCTAGAATAAAGTAAAAACACTGATACTGTAAAAGTTGTATAAAATAGATTCATAATTCACAAGTGATCTCTGGTACAAAGAATTTAACAAAAACAATGTGGCATTGCAGCCGAGAGTGCCTAGTGATGGTCAGTGGAGGAAGTGGAACTACTCTCATGATTTCCATAATCCGAGAGCTCATTTACAGAAGCACTCAACCCAACACCAACGTACCAAAGGTGATACTAATTTCAGCTTTCAAGAACACAGCTGATCTCGCAATGCTAGACCTCTTGCTTCCTCTCTCCTCCACTCCTGCTGATATTTCCAAATTGGATTTGCAAATCGAAGCCTATATTACTAAAGAAAATAACATTGAGAGTGCCCATCACAGGCAACTCATCCAAACAATAGTGTTCAAACATAATCCAAATGAGTCCGCAATTTCTGCAGCCCTAGGCCCAAGCAGTTGGCTATGGCTCGGCGCGATAATTTCGTCCTCATTTGTCATGTTTCTCCTTTTATTAGGCATTGTCACGCGTTACTCGATATACCCAATTGAGCGCGATGGTAGGCTCTATCACTATAGCGCCAAAATCATTTGGGACATGTTCTTGGTTTGTGCCTCCATTTTTATTGCCACCAGCATCATTTTTATGTGGCAAAAAAGGGATAACGAAGCTAAAGGGAAACAAATTCAGAATGTGGAATTACCTACCCCTACAAATTCACCTGCAGGCTTATTATGTGGTACAGCAAGGGAGCTCGAAAGTCTTCCTTACCAGTCTCTTCTTCAAGCCACTAAGGTGCATTATGGTGCTAGACCTGATCTAAAAAGTGAGTTTACTAATTCTTGTTTTTTCACTCATATACATATACATATACATATATATATATATATATATATATATATATATATATATATATATATAATGGCGAAGTCAAGAAATTTTCCTAAAATTTAATTTGTATAAAAAGTAATACTAGTAATAATCTTTTTCGACTATAAGGTATTCAACTAGCCATCCTTCGTCGGCTATTGCTCCACCCCTGAGTGCTCACACGTGCACACACCAATCTTCTTGAAATAATTGTTACGAAAGGAACTATATAATTATTTGAATTGCATGACATGTAGGAATACTTTTTGATTGCAAAGCATCAGATGTTGGAGTTGTAGTTTGCGGGCCACAGAGCATGAGACATGAAGTTGCCAAAATATGTGCTTCTGGCTTGGCAGAAAACCTGCATTTTGAGGCTATCAGCTTTAACTGGTGATGTTTGAGTTTGTTACGTACGACAAAACGAGGACAAATGTGTGGTTTTTTAATACTGTTTCTTATTTCATTTTCTTGCTGCTCAATTTGGAAGAATTGGCTTTTGGATTGTTTGTTGTGTGCAAGTTTCGAAGTGTTTATTGTGTGCAAGTTTCTACCCTGCTCAAAAGTTGTATAAAGATAATATGTACTTATAGTCTTATACTGTTCTACGTATAAAGAAGATAATGAGCATGTTTATGTGAATACGAATAGATGTTAGTGTATATGCTTGCATGTGTATTCATGTTGTTTCGTCATACAAACCTAGAATTTGGTACGGAAACTAAAATGGTGACAAAACCTATATATGTGAAAATGAGGAAATGAGAAAGGTGACATAGCATATCTCAAATGGTGAGAATTGTATTTATCTTTTTTCTCCTTTTTAAAGGTTTTCTCCTATTTAATGGTTAAAAACTTAAACTCACACTCATTCATTGAAAGTCTTAATTACACCTGCCATGTGTGGACTTTATGAACATATAAGAAGCTATTTGAATTTAATTTACATTTTGAAATTTTTGTATAACATAGAATAGGGATAAATGTAAGATTTTGAGTACTAATGAATTTTACTTTAAAAGAATATAATACTTTCAAAAAATGAACCTTCAAATTGGTGTGACCTATTAATTACTTTAAATAAACTCAATAATTTTAAACATCTTATAAGTTTCAAGTTTTTTTTGTTTGTGTTAATGGCATTTGCGCATCATAAGTGGATCTATAATAAGAATCTTCTTATTCGTATGGGGTTAAGGGACGAATTTAAAGAAGGGTTGCTGGATTTATTGCTAAGACAAGGACACTTGATAATTTTCGTATTGAAGGAACGATTAGATGCAGTAAAATGCAAGTGTGTTAAGTTATTGCGAGAATTGTTGTTACACCTCATCTTTATAAAAAGAAATTTATGAAAAATTATTATATATGGACCTCTCATGGGGAGAATTTTGATAGCGTAAATGATGGTGATTTTCATAATTCTTTTGGTGGTGACGAGGGTAGACCTATAATGGATAATAATGTCTTCTAGATTGAATGATATGATGAGGAATGTGTAACGATCTGGCCGATCATTTTGAGAATTTAAGCTCCGTTCGGAAGTGTACGGTCTTGAACAGCTTCATAATATGTGTATCGACTTAAGTGCATGGTTGAATTTGGTTACTGGATGATTCAGAGTCAAATTGGAAGAAGGAATCTAGTTTTGGAAGCTTAAGCGGTGAGAAATTGAGCGGAGTTTGACTTTTATATAAACACCTCCTGAATGGGTTTTGGATAATTGGTAATTTTGAACTTGGGCGTGCGTTTGGATTCGGATTTAGAGGTCCGTGGAGTAATTTGAGGCATTTCGGCGAAAGTTGGAAAGGTTGAAGTTTGGAAAATTAAGAAGATCGACCCATAGTTGACTTTTATGATATCAGGGTCAAAATGAGATTCCGAGAGTTGGAGTAGCCCTGCCATGTTGTTTAGGACTTGTCTGCAAAATTTGGCGTCATTTCGAGTTGATTTGAATGGTTTCTGTACGAGTTTTTGAAGTTGGAAGATTTGAAAGTTAATAGTTTGATTCATGGCGTGATTTGCATTTTCGGCGTTGCTTGTTATGATTTAAGAACCCGAGAGAGTCTGTGTTAGGTTATAGAACTTGTGTCCTAGAACTTAAATTTGAAAACTTAAAACTAAAACTAGGAACCGGAAAAAAGAAAGCTAATCATACATATCTTACTTTAGAGGAAAGCTTAGGAAAAATGAAGGATGAGTTATATAAGAAGGATGAATTGATTAAAGTCTTAAAAGAAGATCTAGGAAAAGTAAAACATGAACTAGACAAAACTTGCAAATGGAACAAGGCTGCTGATGCATTTTCATGGTTGCAAGAGCATCAAGTAGCAATAAAAGAGGAATTGGCTATGGGACTCAAGCACCAAAGTGGGACCCTAAAAGCAAGTACCTCACACTTCCTGAGAATAAAATCTACACACACTTTATCAAGATTGGCCATTATAAAAATGAATGTAATGCAAAAGAAAAGGCCAGTCAAAGAAACAAAACGTTTATTCAAGAAAAGAGCAAGCTGCCTGGGAGGGCTAGAAGAAACCTGATTTATCCCTTTGCCCGTAAAAAGGGACCCAAACTAGTTTGAATTTTTGGTACATGGATAAGCATAATTCCTAAGATTAACCCCTGATTTCTTTTTGCAGGTCCAAGTGAAGGGAAGTAGCCAAATATGGTACATGGATAGTGGTTGCTCAAAACATATGACTGAAAACAAGAACCAGTTCCTTTCACTTGAGGACTTAAAGGGAGGCAATGTCTCCTTTAGAAATGGGAAGAAAGGTGAGATTATTGAGGTTGGAAAGGTAGGTAAGATAGACTCTCACTCCATTGAGAATATCTACTTAATAGATGACTTGAACTATAGCCTAATCAGTGTGTCACAACTGTGTGACAGAGGTAACCTCATAGCATTCACCTCAACTAAATGCTTTGTGATTAATCTTACCACTAACAAGATTGTTTTGCAGGGAAAGAGAGTTAACAATATTGACATTGTAGATTTGTTCACTCTCTCAGAAAATGAACTAACTTGTTTAAGTGTGTTGGATAATGATCCTCTCCTATGGCACAAAAGACTTGGTCATGCCAATCTGAATCAGCTAAACAAAATAGTCTCTAAGGACTTGGTAATAGGGTTACCCAATATCAAGTTTAAGGATGACAAAGTTTGTGAGGCATGTGCAAGGGGGAAGCACGTAAGATCATCCTTCAGAAGCAAGAAAATGGTAAGCACAACAAAGTCATTGGAACTGATCCATATGGACCTCTGTAGTCCAATAAAAACCATGAGCAAAGGTGGAAAGAAATTTGTAATGGTACTTGTTACTGATTATTCTAGATTTACCTGGGTTCTATTTCTAACTTCTAAAGATGAAGCATTTGACATGTTTACTGCATTTGTTAGAAAAATTCAGAAACAATTAGGAAATCAACTTGCATCCATTAGGTCTGATCATGGAACTAAATTTGAAAACTCCAAGTTTGCTGAATTCTATTATGAAAATGGAATAGCTCATAATTTCTCTACCCCTAGGACTCCTCAACAAAATTGAGTAGTTGAAAAAAAGAATAGGACTCTTGAGGACATGGCTAGGACCATGCTGCTTTCTAGTAAACTACCTCAGAGCTTTTGGGCAGAGGCTGTAAACACAGCATGTTATATAATCAATGGATGCATGACTAGAACTCTTATAGAGAAGACTCTCTATGAGTTACTTAAAGGGAGAAAACCAAACATATCCCATCTTAGGGAATTTGGTTGTAAGTGCTATGTGCACAATAATGGAAAAGATTCCCTAGGTAAGTTTGATCCCAGAAGTGATGAGGGAGTATTCTTGGGATATTCTTCGCATAGCAAAACATATAAAGTGTTTAATAAAAGAACTTTGTGTATAGAAGAAAGTGTACATATAGTATTTAATAAAACTAACATTCTTTATGAGAGATAGGAACATGAAGATGAAGCCATTGGATTATTAAAGGACTTGGCTAAAGCCTCAGCTCATGTCAAAGTGGCACCAACAGAAGGAACAGTTGATGGAACTGGTTCTTCTATCCAGGGCCACCTGATAGGGGGAACTAAACAAAGAGAAATTTAAATAAATCCATTGAAGGAACCTGTTCATGACCCTATTCCTCAGCAATAGAACATGAGAGAAACATCTAGCAGAAACCAGTTGGTTGTGAAACCTCACAAGTATCAAAGTTCTCATCCTATTAAGAACATTATCACTTATCCGATACCTGAAGTTAAGACTAGATCACAATTAAAGAATCTGTGTGCTTTTGATGCCTTTTTGTCTGTTATTGAACCTAAAAATGTAGTTGAGGCTTTGCAGGATGTAGATTAGGTGATTTCTGGGCAAGAGGAACTCAATCAGTTTGAGAGAAGTCAAGTTTGACATCGAGTTCCAAGACCAAAGAACAGATCAGTCATTGGTACAAAGTGGGTCTTCAGCGAAAAGGTTGCATATGGGATAAAGAGAGAAAGTCTCCTTACGAGAAGAGAACAGAATCTGGATAAAAGATAGGGTTGGAGTTTGTGTTGTTCAAGGACTCAACTTTGATGGAAGATCAGCAATTGAGTCTCAATCAAACTCTAATTACTAACTCATTAAACAATAGTGATTGTTCTCTTTTACATGTATTGCACAATTGCAGAAGTTAAACTAAATTGAGAGCGAAATAGCGAGGCAATTTTGCAAGCAATTTATGTGAAATTTAAGTGTGCATTCCTCAAGCTACTTGGACAAGATAGAAGAACTAATTCCATTATGTCTTTCTTTTTTTCTAGTTTAATTGTAGTAGGTGATTTAAACTAGTACCTTTCAGCTTTCATAGAAGCAATTGTATTAGGTACTTTGAGTATTCAAGTTAGACTTAACTTGAAGTTGTCGCAGCAGTTGAGGCTGTGTGCTACAACGAGATTAGAGTTTAATCTTTAGGTTTACAAGAGTTTTGTAAATGATGTTTTGGCTCAGTGATTTTAGTGGAAGTTTGGGATAATCCTACTGAGTAATAGATCATGCTTTTTTCACATTTTGAGCCAGGCGTTTTCCATGTAAAATTTATGTGTTCCTTACTTTATGTACTTATTATTCTGCAAATAGTAGAGTTAGTACACCTAGAAGAACCAGGTTCTTCTAGAGCGAAAAATTGAGTTTCACACAAATCTCTCCCCCCCCCCCCCCTTTCCCTTGTGTGGAATTGACATATAAAATATCACTTTGGAAGGTGAATTATTTCTTCTTCGTGTTTGGGTTCAACCTCTCGTGTTTGCTAAGGTCTGCCTTCTCCTTCTTCGCATTTGAAGCCCCATAGTATAAATTAGGAGCTCCGGACTGGTGGCTATTTCTTCTTCGCATTCGTGACATTTTTCCTATGTTCGCAAAGCTTCTGTTTCTTACTCTTTGCGTTCACGTTCACGAAGGGAATTTTTGACGGCCTCCTTCTTTTCTTCCTTGCGAACGCAAGCCCTTCTCTATGTTCGCGATGCTTTAACACCTAAGAAGATTATAAGATCTTCAAATCGAGGGTTAGACCATTTTTATCATATTTTGACTTGTAGAGCTCGCTTTTGAGAAATTCTTTCCGAGGTGTGGGACCAGGAGTTGACAATTGATTTTTCAGTTTTCTTATGAGTTTTATTTGTGCTTTGAAGTTATTTTGATTAGATTCGAGAAGTCCGGAGGTCATTTCACTCGAGAAGTTCATTTTAGAGTATCGATTTGTCTTCTTTGAGGTAAGTATCTTGCCTAACCTTGTGTGTGGGATTTTTCCTTATGATTTAAGTCTTCTATGTTTATTGTAGTTCGTGTACTCGAGGTCACAAGTGTGTGCTCGGACTTATTTGTGGAAAGTTAGCTTTTATAGTTCTTAGGTCCTTATATTCACTATGTATGAAGTTGTCCGTGATATGTTTGAGTTCTTATTTGTTGGTTTCACTTCTACCTACTTATAGTAGATCCACCTACGATGCGCAAATGCCATTAACACAAACAAAAAAACTTGAATATAAGATGTTTAAAATTATTGAGTTTATTTAAAGTAATTAATAGGTCACACCAATTTGAAGGTTCATTTTTTGAAAGTATTATATTCTTTTAAAGTAAAATTCATTAGTACTCAAAATCTTACATTTATCCCTATTCTATGTTATATAAAAATTTCAAAATATAAATTAAATTCAAATAGCTTCTTATATGTTCATAAAGTCCACACTTGGCAGGTGTAATTAAGACTTTCAATGAATGAGTGTGAGTTTAAGTTTTTAACCATTAAATAGGAGAAAACCTTTAAAAAGGAGAAAAAAGATAAATACAATTCTCACCATTTGAGATATGCTATGTCACCTTTCTCATTCCTCATTTTCACATATATAGGTTTTGTCACCATTTTAGTTTCCGTACCAAATTCTAGGTTTGTATGACGAAACAACATGAATACACATGCAAGCATATACACTAACATCTATTCGTATTCACATAAACATGCTCATTATCTTCTTTATACGTAGAACAGTATAAGACTATAAGTACATATTATCTTTATACAACTTTTGAGCAGGGTAGAAACTTGCACACAATAAACACTTCGAAACTTGCACACAACAAACAATCCAAAAGCCAATTCTTCCAAATTGAGCAGCAAGAAAATGAAATAAGAAACAGTATTAAAAAACCACACATTTGTCCTCGTTTTGTCGTACGTAACAAACTCAAACATCACCAGTTAAAGCTGATAGCCTCAAAATGCAGGTTTTCTGCCAAGCCAGAAGCACATATTTTGGCAACTTCATGTCTCATGCTCTGTGGCCCGCAAACTACAACTCCAACATCTGATGCTTTGCAATCAAAAAGTATTCCTACATGTCATGCAATTCAAATAATTATATAGTTCCTTTCGTAACAATTATTTCAAGAAGATTGGTGTGTGCACGTGTGAGCACTCAGGGGTGGAGCAATAGCCGACGAAGGATGGCTAGTTGAATACCTTATAGTCGAAAAAGATTATTACTAGTATTACTTTTTATACAAATTAAATTTTAGGAAAATTTCTTGACTTCGCCATTATATATATATATATATATATATATATATATATATATATATATATGTATATGTATATGTATATGAGTGAAAAAACAAGAATTAGTAAACTCACTTTTTAGATCAGGTCTAGCACCATAATGCACCTTAGTGGCTTGAAGAAGAGACTGGTAAGGAAGACTTTCGAGCTCCCTTGCTGTACCACATAATAAGCCTGCAGGTGAATTTGTAGGGGTAGGTAATTCCACATTCTGAATTTGTTTCCCTTTAGCTTCGTTATCCCTTTTTTGCCACATAAAAATGATGCTGGTGGCAATAAAAATGGAGGCACAAACCAAGAACATGTCCCAAATGATTTTGGCGCTATAGTGATAGAGCCTACCATCGCGCTCAATTGGGTATATCGAGTAACGCGTGACAATGCCTAATAAAAGGAGAAACATGACAAATGAGGACGAAATTATCGCGCCGAGCCATAGCCAACTGCTTGGGCCTAGGGCTGCAGAAATTGCGGACTCATTTGGATTATGTTTGAACACTATTGTTTGGATGAGTTGCCTGTGATGGGCACTCTCAATGTTATTTTCTTTAGTAATATAGGCTTCGATTTGCAAATCCAATTTGGAAATATCAGCAGGAGTGGAGGAGAGAGGAAGCAAGAGGTCTAGCATTGCGAGATCAGCTGTGTTCTTGAAAGCTGAAATTAGTATCACCTTTGGTACGTTGGTGTTGGGTTGAGTGCTTCTGTAAATGAGCTCTCGGATTATGGAAATCATGAGAGTAGTTCCACTTCCTCCACTGACCATCACTAGGCACTCTCGGCTGCAATGCCACATTGTTTTTGTTAAATTCTTTGTACCAGAGATCACTTGTGAATTATGAATCTATTTTATACAACTTTTACAGTATCAGTGTTTTTACTTTATTCTAGCAGGTCGCCTATATTATATTCCAGTTTAATAATTCTACTCCCTCCATTTATTTTTGTTGTCCATTTTTAACTTTGTACTTCCTTTTAAAAAAATACTACTCAAGTGTATATATATTTTACAATTTTACCCATAATAGCATTTCAAAAATAATTGTGAAGATAATGTGGGGAACGAGTAATTAATTATAAGGGTAAAACAAGAAATTACTTTTTGTCTTTCTCCTATTTGCTAGTAAATGATAAAGTAAAAATAAAAATATATTTTTTGTATAATAGATAAGTAAAAATGAATGAAAATAGTATTTATTTCGAATGATTGCCTTTTAGTTATTTTTTAGATGACCTAGTGAAAAAGTTAGAAGTATATAGAAGCTAAGCTGATCATGAATTACACCAGATATGGAGAAACAATTTAACTCTCAAACTCACATCAAGTCGAGCAACAACTCCTAAGACTATGTGTTCAACGAACAGATACTTGAATATAAATCAAAAGCAGTTTGTTTATGAAACACTTTTTTTAGTTTATCCAAAAAAGAATAAAAAATTTATGTATTCAATTGTAAATATTGCGTTTTACTCTTAATAGTATTTTTTTAAAACTTTCTATTCAATCAAATACATGCTCATAAAATGGAACGGAGGACGTATATTTAGACAAAAAAACTCTGTTCCCGTTTATAGATCAAAGTGCCAAAGCGCGGAGATCATTAGCAAATATCATTGGTTGGTACTTTATACTAGACAAAAGAGTTCGCAAGATATCTCGAGTAAATATATAAGTAAATCGTATGGATAAAAGAAGAAAAATATAAAAATGCGAATTCATAGTGAAAAAGAAGAACAAGGAATGGTCTTGAGGTAAAATCACCTAACTAATTAATATTTAGATAAGAAAGAAGAAAGGTCCAATCAAATATTTGTTCGTGAAGTAGGACAGAGGGAGTAATATTTAAAAATAGAGAAATGCCCCCTTTAAGGATCAAAGTACTAAAACACAGACATCGATCATTTGCAAATATCATGGTTGGTATTATAAAGTAGATAAATGTTTTTGCAAAAATAAAGGCATTTAATACAAAATGTCACAGTTATAGTGACATATATTCCAAATATTATATTTAACAACAGTTGTAACAAATGCAAGAAATTTCTCTACATTCTTTTCAGTAACTAAACGAAAATTTTACTCCATCCATTTCATATTAAATAATAAATTTTTCTTTTTAGTTTGTTCCAAAACAAATGATATATTTTTAAATTAGAAAACAATTCATTTTTAAACTCTCTATTTTACCATTTTTACCTTTAATGAGAAGATTTTATACCCACCCAAATAGTATGCCCCACGAACCTTTTACTTCTTAAGTTTTTAAGATCAGTAAATTTTTTTTTCTTCTTAAATTCCGTATCGAGCCAAATTAGCTCAAATAATATAAAACAAAGGGAGTAGTTTTTTATCTTTCCCTCCCATTTTTCCCACGACAATCACATATTCCCTCCCATAAGTGACATCTTTACCAAATATCATGGTTGGTACTTTATAAACTAGATACATATTTTCGCATGCATGATATCCCAAGTAAACATATACGTATACCGTATGAATAAAAGAAAAAGAAATATATATAGACACGAATGCATAATGAAAAATAACAAGAAAAGGTCTTGAGGTAAAATCACCTAACTAATTAACATGGATGATTGTATTTAAAATTAAGTACCTTAAATAAATGTAAACTACATGAAGATCCCATGACTTTCCATGTCAACATTCACCAGTAAAAGAAAAAAAGAGAAATCTTAGTATAAGTTTCTGCCTTGGTACTTACCTTAAGAAATGTGATGATGACGGTCCATAAGGTCCCTCTGTTGAGATTTGAAGATGATCCGGAGAAGAAGAAAGTTGTTTTTCTAACTTCTCACTCCAACTTCCCATGCATTTAATGACAACACTTAGTTTATCTGTCTCCAAATTACTGTTAGAAACTATGGTAAATGGATGCCACTGCAACTTGGATATGCTTGGGACGTTCACAAACAAGATGCTTGTAGGGTTGTACGTCAATGCTGTAAAGTAAAAATAAGTAGTACGGACATTCATTAATATAACTAGCATACTAGTATACTAGCTTTTTAACATCTTGAAGAGATTATACTCACCTGGATTCTTGGAAAAGGTGAGTTCAATAGTGCTACAAGGTAAAAGACGTGCAGAAATTAATCGAGCCCTTCGTTTAGACTGTAAGAATCTCAAGTATCGATCGATCACAAAGAGAAAAATTCCAGGGAGGATCATGCATGTGTACGCAGCACCAACATGCAATAGGTAGAAGAAGATGTAGAGAATATAGAGCTGATGTGCGTAGAAGAATACTTCAAACATCTTTCTCCTGATCTTGTACAAACTAGTACACCACATTGCTATTGCAACCAAGGCAGCAATTTCTCCAGCCATGTTGGATACATAGGTACTGCTCCATTCTAACATCTGCAAAAAAAATTATTTAGTTGTAGGATTAATTTAAGATAGAGGCGATCGAATCCAAGATCGAACTAGCCTTGGTGGAAACTAAAGCTGTTTAACGGTTCAACGGTCCGGGCAAAGTGGGGTATGGGGAAGGTAATATGTAGACGAGCCTTACCCCTACCCGAAAGGGCAGAGAGGCTGTTTCCAATCGACCATCGGCTCAGTGAAGGAAAGGGAGAAACATAAACAAAAACAAAAACAAAAGAGCATTAGTAAGTCCAGCAGAAATAGCGTAAATAATTATCTAACCATAAGAACCATAAATAAAATAGCATGCAAAGTAACTACCATAAGGGAGACACAATCCAAAACATAAATCATCTATGGATAGCCCTGCCAAGCATCACCCAACCACATCAGCATTATTCCATAAATAATTTAGCCATTTGGAAAAGAATTAAATCTTTTTAATTGATTAAGTGTATCAATTAAACTGTTATCTTCTAATTATATTATTTTCCTTAATATTTTTAATTCACAAAATAATCCAAGGAATATTCAAGATTTACGCAATATCTTTTTAAATTTTCTATATTTAGTGATCTTAGTTTTATTTTACAAAACTCTTTTTAAACTTATACATAATTTATTAGATGTAACAAAAAATAAACCTCCACAAATATAAGGCCTAAAATAATTATTTTACTTGCTTTATGAATGAAGCGTTCCTGCTATGATTATTTTGTGTTTGTACCGTCTAAAAATTTAATCATTTGGAAAGGAGACCACTGGTAACATAAAAGGAGACCACTGGTAACATAATTTAGGTTTGCAAAATATATATATATATATATATATATATATATATATATATATATATATATATATGATAAATTTTATGTAAAGAAAAAAAGGACAACTCGATAAGAAATTGCAGATGGAGAAAGAATAGTCTTCATTGACTGAAAAAAAGAGAGGTAAAATTTAGCTGATCACATGTCGACCCTACATTGCTCGACGTTGTCTAAATTTAAATTTGGCTAAATACATTGATACAATTTTTTATTTAAATATCTAAATTTAGAGGTATTCCTAATGAGCACGTACATTACATGAACTTTCTTCTAATTAGGCATTTTTTGTTGAGTTGGCACATAGAGTGAGTTTCACCAATATAGGCGCATGAAGAGCTTAAAAACATATTTTTTTGTCTTTTTTATTTCCTCCTCCTCCTCCTCCTCCTCCTCCTCCTCCTCCTCCTCCTCCTTTTTCTTTATGTCCACCGCCATTGCCTCCTCCACTTTCACCATTGTTGTGCCTCCACCATTGATTTAGCTCGATAGTTTGAACCAACCCTTCTTCATCACACAAAAAAGAAGCTGCCAACCCCTTCTCCAAACAACTAGCCGCTGCCAAGCTCCCCCTCCTCACCACCAAATCCTATGTCACCCTCGTATGTAACTCCCATCACGGAACCCTTCCTCTTCACCCCATCCATCTCCAGACGTCACTCTTCTCCAGGAGCAGGCCCCCTATAGATTAAAACTGAAATGAGTTTGAGTTCTTCATTTCAAATCGAAACACCATTAATGGGGTCTTTATAAAGCTTGAAGATGTAAAATGGGTTACTTGGTTTGATGAAAATTTGAGAAATTAATATTGAGGTTGTCTTCGAGTCTTAGTAGGAAATCCTTAGTTGAATTTGTAACAAATTTGGAGGAGTTTCTCCTGAAATTTTGGATTAAAATCACGGTTGAAACAAGAATAGACATGAAGATAGTGAAGAATACCAAGAACATGGAATCCTATTTTCTCTTTTCTTTTCTTAATAATGTGTCATTTTCTGATTGGTGTAAATTAAGTTTTTTCTTTTACTTTTTGAGAATGTTATTTTATTTAGTTTACCAAATAGATTTTAAAATAGTTTTCTTTATCTCAAAATGATATATATCCTTTTTTTATTTGTTATTCGTCATATCAGCCGCTAGTGCATTGGACACACTTTGTAAGTTTGGCTAATTGTCAAAAAATGCCTTATTGGAACAAGTTTACTGTAGTATAAGGGCTCAATAGGAACGATCGTTAGTTTAGGTATCTAAATAAAAAAATGATGTCAACTTTAAGTGTCTCCAGATATATTCTGTCTTTAAATTTTTAGTAAGCATTGAAAAATATCACGATCCGGATTTTCCATCCTCGGGAGTCGTGATGGCGCCTACTCGTGAAAGCTAGGCAAGCCGACAATTTCAGTTATTACCACATTTTTAGTAATCACACTGAATCAGATATTAGCCAAGCAAAATAATCTAAGAAATGCGAAAGTGATATAGTAAACCAACAGTCTAATACATAGCTATCCCAAAAAATCACGTGAACAATCCACGGACGCTTAAAATTTTTACTACAAATACAAGTCTGAAAGAAGTATAAATGTTCTCGAAATAGCAGAGAGAGAAGAAACTAAAACAGGGAGAAATGGGACTTCAGGCTCTGCGAACCTCAGCAGATCTACCTTTGTCTCTTTTGACAGAAGGTAGCTATCTCAAGCTACTCACAAGGTCCAGCACCGAAATCTACAGAGAAGAGTGCAGAGTGTAGTATCAGTACAACCGACCCTAAGTACTAGTAAGTGTCGAGCCTAATTAAGGAAAATTAGTGACGAGGATAGAACACGACAACCATCTAAACCTATGCATTTAAATTATATACCAGCAGAACAATAATAACAGAAAATAACAGATAAAGATGGGAAGGGGACATGCTGCGGGGAATATCAAATTCTAATAATAAGCTAATAGAGAAGCATAATGAACATCATATCTGTATCAACAAAATAATGAAACAATATCACATGCACGACATCACCCTTCGTGATTTTTCTCTCATTCTCACCATATGAAATAATAGAAACAGTACGACATCACCCTTCGTGCATTACCTCACATTATCATGGCACGACATCACCCTTCGTGCATTAAATCTCATAATATCGGCACGGTATCACTATTCGTGAATTATCACTCACTCACAACATCATGTATGACATCAACCTTCGTGCTTTACACTTTTACTCACTCAAACAATTGAAACAACACGTTCCGACTAGGGAATAAAAAACAGAAATAATAATATCTCGGCAAGGGAATCAGCTATAACCAATATAGTTTCAACAATTACTTCATAAAATAAATCTCAACTTGAGCCAATACTCATCAATAATCAATTACCAAGAAACTTTCATAAGTCTTGTTAAACATTGATAATCATCATTTAAGCATGGACAATACATAATAAAGTTACAATAATCATGGTATAAGATTCACATGCATGCTTGATACTAATGTATAGATACTTGTCACCACAACTATATATCGTACTCAGGGAAAGAGATATGTATAAAGCTAATCATACATATCTCACTTTCATAAGTCTTGTTCAACATTGATAATCATCATTTAAGTATGGACAATACATAATAGAGTTACAATAATCATGGTATAAGACTGACATGCATGCTTGACACCAACGTATAGATACTTATCACCACAACTATATATTGTACTCAGGGAAAGAGATATGTATAAATCTAATCATACATATCTCACTTTAGAGGAAAACTTAGGAAAAATGAAGGATGAGTTGTATAAGAAGGATGAATTGATTAAAGTCCTAAAAGAAGATCTAGGAAAAGTAAAACATGAACTAGACAAAACTTGCAAATGGAACAAGGCTGCTGATGCAGTTTCATGGTTGCAAGAGCATCAAGTAGCAATAAAAGAGGACTTGGCTATGGGACTCAAGCACCAAAGTGGGACCCTAAAAGCAAGTACCTCACACTTCCTGAGAATAAAATCTACACACATTTTATCAAGATTGGCCATTATAAAAATGAATGTAATGCAAAAGAAAAGGCCAGTCAAAGAAACAAAACTTTTATTCAAGAAAAGAGCAAGCTGCCTCGGAGCGCTAGAAGAAATTTGATTTATCCCTTTACCCGTAAAAAGGGACCCAAACTAGTTTGTGTTCCTAAGATTAACCCCTGATTTCTTTTTGCAGGTCCAAGTGAAAGGAAGTAGCCAAATATGGTACATGGATAGTGGTTGCTCAAAACATATGACTGAAAGCAAGAACCAGTTTCTTTCACTTGAGGACTTAAAGGGAGGCAATGTCTCCTTTAGAAATGGGAAGAAAGGTGAGATTATTGAGGTTGGAAAGGTAGGTAAGATAGACTCTCACTCAATTGAGAATATCTACTTAATAGATGGCTTGAAATATAGCCTGGTCAGTGTGTCACAACTGTGTGACAGAGGTAACCTCATAGCATTGACCTCAACTAAATGTTTTGTGATTAATCTTACCACTAACAAGATTGTTTTGCAGGGAAAGAGAGTTAACAATATTGACATTGTTGATTTGTCCACTCTCTCAGAAACTGAACTAACTTGTTTAAGTGTGTTGGATAATGATCCTCTCCTATGGCACAAAAGACTTGGTCATGCCAATCTGAATCAGCTAAACAAATTAGTCTCTAAGGACTTGGTAATAGGGTTACTCAATATCAAGTTTAAGGATGACAAAGTTTGTGAGGCATGTGCAAGGGGGAAGCAGGTAAGATCATCCTTCAAAAGCAAGAAAATGGTAATCACAACCAAGTCATTGGAACTGGTCCATATGGATCTCTGTAGTCCAATAAAAACCATGAGCAAAGGTGGAAAGAAATTTGTAATGGTGCTTGTTGATGATTATTCTAGATTTACCTGGGTTCTATTTCTAACTTCTAAAGATGAAGCATTTGACATATTTACTGCATTTGTTAGAAAAATTTGGAAATCAACTTGCATCCATTAGATCTGATCATGGAACTGAATTTGAAAACTCCAAGTCTGCTGAATTCTATTATGAAAATGGAATAACTCATAATTTCTCTGCCCCTAGGACTCCTCAACAAAATGGAGTAGTTGAAAGAAAGAATAGGACTCTTGAGGACATAGCTAGGACCATGCTACTTTCTAGTGAACTACCTCATAGCTTTTGGGCAGAGGCTGTAAACACTGCATGTTATATAATCAATAGATGCATAACTAGAACTCTTATAGAGAAGACTCTCTATGAGTTACTTAAAGGGAGAAAACCAAACATATCCCATCTTAGGGCATTTGGTTGTAAGTGCTATGTGCACAATAATGGAAAAGATTGCCTAGGTACGTTTGATCCCAAAAGTGATGAGGGAGTATTCTTGGGATATTCTTCGCATAGAAAAGTATATAAAGTGTTTAATAAAAGAACTTTGTGTATATAATAAAGTGTACATATAGTATTTAATAAAACTAACATTCTTTCTGAGAGATAGGAACATGAAGATGAAGCCATTGGATTATTAAAGAACTTGGATTATCAAAGTGGCACCAACAGAAGGAACAGTTGATGGAACGAGTTCTTCTATCCAGGGCAACCTGATAGGGGGAACTAATCAAAGAGAAATTAAAATAAATCCATTGAAGGAACCTTTTCATGACCCTGTTCCTCAGCAACAGAACATGAGAGAAACATCTAGTAGAAACCAGGTTGTTGCGAAACCTCACAAGTATCAAAGTTCTCATCATATTTAGAACATTATCACTTATCCGATATCTGAAGTTAAAACTAGATCACAATTAAAGAATCTGTGTGCTTTTGATTCCTTTTTGTCTGTTATTGAACCTAAAAATGTTGTTAAGGCTTTGCAGGATGTAGATTAGGTGATTTCTGTGCAAGAAGAACTCAATCAGTTTGAGAGAAGTCAAGTTTGGCATCTAGTTCCAAGACCAAAGGACAGATCAGTCATTGGTACAAAGTGGGTCTTCAGCGAAAAGGTTGCACATGGGATAAGGAGAGAAAATCTCCTTGTGAGAAGAGAACACAATCTGGATAAAAAATAGGGTTTGAGTTTGTGTTGTTCAAGGACTCAACTTCGATGGAAGATCAGCAATTGAGTCTCAATCAAACTCTAATTACTAATCATTAAACAATAGTGATTGTTCTCTTTTACAGGTATTGCACAAACCAGAAGTTAAACTAAATTGAGAGCAAAAGAGCGAGGCAATTTTGCAAGCAATTTATATGAAATTTAAGTGTGCATTCCTGAAGCTACTTGGACAAGATAGAAGAACTAATTCCATTGTGTCTTTATTTTATTCTAGTTTAATTGTAGTAGGTGATTCAAACTTGTACCTTTCAACTTTCATAGAAGAAATTGTATTAGGTACTTTGAGTATTCAAGTTAGACTTAACTTGAAGTTGTCGCAACAGTTGAGGCTGTGTGCTACAACGGGATTAGAGTTTAATCCTTAGGTTTACAAGAGTTTTGTAAATGATGTTTTGGCTCAGTGATTTTAGTGGAAGTTTGGGATAATCCAATTGAGTAACAGATTATGTTTTTTTCACAGTTTGAGCCAGGTGTTTTCCATGTAAATATCTATGTGTTCCTTACTTTATGTACTTATTATTCTACAAATAGTAGAGTTAGTACACCTTGAAGAACTAGGTTCTTCTAGAGCAAAAAATTGAGTTTCACACAAATCACCCCTCCCCCCATCCCCCCTTCCCCTTGAGTGGTATTGACGTATAAAATATCACTTTGGAAGGTGAATTATTTCTTCTTCGTGTTTGGTTTCAACCTCTCGTGTTTGCTAAGGTTTGCCTTCTCCTTCTTCGCGTTTGAAGCCTCATAGTATAAATTAGGAGCTCCGGACTAGTGGCTATTTCTTCTTCGCATTCGTGACATTTTTCCCATGTTCGCAAAGCTTCTATTTCTTACTCTTTACGTTCACGTTCGTGAAGGGAATTTTTGACGGCCTCATTCTTTTCTTCTTTGCGAACTCAAGCCCTTCTCTATTTTTGCGATGCTTTAACACCTGAGAAGATTATAAGATCTTCAAATCGAGGTTAGACCATTTTTATCATATTTTGACTTGTGGAGCTCTCTTTTGAGAAATTCTTTCCGAGGTGTGGGCCCAGGAGTTGACAATTGATTTTTCAGTTTTCTTATGAGTTTTATTTGTGCTTTGAAGTTATTTTGATTAGATTCGAGAAGTCCGGAGGTCATTTCACCCGGGAAGTTCATTTTAGAGTATCGATTTGTCTTCTTTGAGGTAAGTATCTTGCCTAACCTTGTGTGGGAGATTTTTCCTTAGGATTGAGTCTTTTATATTTATTGTAGTTCGAGTACTCGAGGTCACGAGTGTGTGCTCGGACTTATTTGTGGAAAGTTAGCTTTTATAGTTCTTAGGTTCTTATATTCACTATGTATGAAGTTGTTTGTGATATGTTTGAGTTCTTATTTGTCGGTTTCACTTCTACATACTTTAATTAGAATTAATTATTTTAGAATTTACTCTTATTGTCTATTTGACTCTTATTTGACTTAACTGAAAAGTTGCCTCTTCTATAGTCATGCTAGCTTTTCATAACTGCTTACCTTAATTGGAATTATTATTATCTCATCCTATAAATATTTTATTCTCAATTAGAGTTATGATTATCTTCTGTTTCTGACCATTATTTGAATTATTGAATATTCTTCACAATTGCTCAACCGTGAAAAGAGTGTAGATAACCTATATCTTAGTTATCTTAAAAAGATTTTAGATAACATATATCTTAGTTATCTTAAAAAGAGTTTAGATAACCTATATCTTATTTGGAACTATTTGACTCGTGTTAGCTTCCTTATTGTTGACTTGTATATTATGGGATCGTTGCTACATATCAGTTTTTACCTTGTTGAATTGTTCCTTTATGCTTAGAATTCTTTACTGTATCTGTTCCTAGTGAACTGGTTTTACCGTTTCTTTGTGTTTAAAGTTCTTAAGTTGATTACTTGCCATACTTAGTTTTATCATTTTTGTTTTTGTACTTGTTGTGGTGATGTTGATACCTAATTTTTTCCCAAAATTTTTTAAAATTACATATATACCTTCAAAATCATGCAATAATGGCAATTGGTATTTTTCACAATTTCCCTATATTTTTTATTAATTTATCCAATATTTTATTTCTAATAAGCACTTACAGAATTGCATCACAAGATTATCTCCCTTTGGGTTCTCTATAAAATGTGTGATTTTTTAGCTGATTATCTCTCTTTGGGTTCTCTATAAAATCTTGATTTTGACTCTTAATTTCTAAGATCTGTAACAAGATCTGAGTCTATTCGAGTTAACTTTACTATTTTCTTACAGATGTCTCCGATTTCTTCTAAAACGACTCTCGTCTTTAAACTATGGTTTCTTAGCCCTTTTTCAAAAACAACTTTTCCTTCAGATTTTAGCATTTTTCTATGATTTTCACCATGTTTAGACGTTTATTTTAGTTTTCTCCTTTTATCCGAGTTATTATGTTAAAGCCCTAAGTTTCTTGGGTTTGGCATGTGATTCTAAGTTCGTTTTATAATATGTTCAACTAATCTGTATGTTTCTGTGATTTTGTGATTTTTACCCTATGTTTGCTTGATAGGGTTCCTGATTATGATTATCTCTACCTATTATGTGATTTTACCCTATTTTGTTCATCAATTTCTGATTCTTCACTTCTTCTACCTATATCATGTTTATTCTATTAGTTCAGACTATGTTCTACATAAACCCCTAATTTTTATATGATTTTTGCACTACTCAGCTTCTTAGAGTTCTGATTTTGCTTACTATTTGCTTGTTCTCATAAAGTAATGATAAATCTGTGTTATTTTCTACTTTTGAATCCTTGAGCCTTTAAGATTAATCCTTCACTGATTTTGCACGATATTCTCTACTGATTTTTAACCTTGTAAAATATTTTCTGACCTTATTCTACGGTCAATTATGATGTTAATTGATTTCTTAAGTATTTTTCTTGATTGAAATATGTTGAACCTAGCCTCTATTACATGTTTTGTACTTGTACTATGCTGAAAATATTTCCTTATTCGTTATGCTCAGCCTTATACGACTTCTTTCCTTATTTGTCACATGTTTATTACCGTTTGAAGTTAACTCCTCAATTGAAGGGAGTACTTATACTGATTTTATACTAATTGATACCTAGTTCTATAATTACTGCATGACTTTGATTCTTACCTTATTATTCTATCTAGTTTCATACTGTATATACATATGCTCTCTCATTAACAAGGGCGAATACTTTGGTTCAAAAAAATCTCTATCTCTCTCACACTTAAACTTTCTGCTCTCTCTTTCTGTGTTACTTACTATTATAATGAGTTAGCCGGCTGCAAACCAAGGCTAACTATTATGCTCTCCTGCCCCTTTCACTCTTGTGTTTATTGTTTTCTTTACTAGTATGTCCTGATTTCAATTTAGGTCTGAAAAGACAATATGTTTCTTTTTCTCCTTCAGTTCATCATGTTCCTGATTTGTTTCCACCTTTATTTTTTATGTTCAAACATGTAATTAATCACTTTATATTAGTTATATACTACCCCTTAGGATCATCATGTTTATCTTCTATAGTCAATATGACTAGATCCCTTTTTATGTCTAACTGGTGTTCGTATGAATTTCTCTTTGGCAAAACAATTTGTACCCTAAAGTTATTTGGTTTTGTGTTAATAAAGTTCATGTTGTACCCCAATCCCGTGAACCCCTTTAAAGCTTTTGATGTTGTATCTATGTGGACCTCTTCTTGTTATGTGTTTACCATCATGTGCTCTAGGTTTGTTCCTTCTGTTTTGGTTTTGTGTTCTCTAAGTATTGCTGAGTTGGTTTTGGCTCCATGTTTGATCTGTTGTTGTCTAATCATGTAACTCTCTCTTTTCAAAGTTGCTTTACTGCATGACTCCCTCTTTTACTCTATAAAATTGTTTCAAACAAGTCTCTTTTAACATTGTTTTCTTACTAAAGCCCTTTCAAAACTATGCCAAGCACTCTCACTCTACTCTTAGACATTTAAGTTTGATCCCTCTAATGTATAACTGTTTAAGGATCCTTATGAGATCCCTTTGAACTCTGATGCATTAGAGCTGGTCCTTCCACACTGCACTACTTAACTATGATTATGAAATCCGGGTATGAGCACTGCCAGGGATCCCTTGAGGTCCTTAGGGAGATTTGACATGCGCGGATTATGTGAAAGGTTGTGAGGAAATTTGGCATTGGAATTTCTTGAAATCGGGGCCTATTTATAGGCTCCTTATAGTGTAACTTCTTACTTTTCTTATCTACTTATATAATTCATTTGATATTAGCCTGTAATAGTTTGTTGTAAACAGATAATGGGGATAGATAGTGAAAATGAAATGGTAGCTATGCATGTTATAGACACCAAAGGGGTAGAAACCATACTTTAGGTTTACATTTCCTATATGCGCAATAGATTCATGTTTAGGATCAACATGTGCAAAGCATGTCATGCATTAGAGACCATGATCCCTAGGTTTTTTTATTATGTATGTTGTTCTCAGTATCTCATTTTGGCATCCTTATTATCACTTAGGAATGTTGTTTCTAAGATAAATAACAGTAATAATAAATTCTTCTTCACGCAATCATGTCTGATAATTTTGCAATCATGTCGTGCATATTAGAAAATCCTAGTTTAGAAATTCTGCATATGAATCATTCTATACCTCTTATGTGCATTAGACACCATCTATTAGGATCTTTCTCGTATTTGCTCAATTACACCTAGTTTAACTACTGATGCATGAAAAAAGGGATATAAAATAGTCTCCTCCTGTATAAGCAATTGGTAATATACTGTATCTCCTAACACTTAGAACAACATGCCTTAGATGTGATAATTACTACCCTGTTCTAATAGTTCTGGTAATGGTTGTGCATTATCCCACGCCTAGGCAAGCCTTAGGTAATAAACTTCTATAAAACTGGAAATTGTTCTTTGTTTACTACTAAGTGCTTAACAGGATTGAAATCAGTAGGCAAACTGAGGGGACCTGCTTTTGAGTTCATAAAATAAAACTGCATATCTTCTATATGTACACAACTCATTCAAAATCTTTGTCTTATATTTGAGTTATACTATGTACAGTGTGTTTTACTTGCAATTTTTTGTTTCAGCTACTTATCTATTAAAGGACTAATTGGTAAATATAAGTTCGGCCAGGATCCACAGTTGTGGACCGAGAGGGGTGCCTAACACCTTCCCTTCGAGGTTATTTCGAGGCCTTATACTAAATCGCTGGTAATGCAAACCAATCCAAGATTTAATTGATCTAGGTTCCCTAATGCACCATAATCTCTTAGGTGGCGACTCTTGAAATACCCAATTCCAAAAAAGGAAATGAGTTATTACCCCCATAAATGTCGAAACCCGGGCCTTTTCCTCCCCGTAAAAAGGGAGAGAGAAAAAGGGGGTGCGACAGCATGGTGACTCTGATAGGGATAACTTTAGGCTCTTACCATAACGAACTTATCATTTTTATTAGTCCGAGCATGATTTATCTCGTACCCTTCTCCCTTATTTGAATTTAACTATCCATTTTCTTTTAAGTATTTTTTATTCCTTATCCTTGAAACTGACTTGTCTCTTTGTTTTCTTTTTCCTGTAATTGTCTTTCTATTATTTAAGTAATGTATTTATTTCCTACGTTCAAATACTTGATTACATGTTATTAATTGATGCATAAATCATGCTCCACATCATATTCCACTCGTGCGGATCAAATCCTATAGCAATGCTTAAATGAGTGGTTGCGCTCTTCCTATTTACTACCCTTAAATTCGGAAAGGCTTATTTGTGGTAAAATCAGTCGATCAGCGGGTGCAGTCGAAGATTCCATGCCTTCCCCCTCAAGTTGTCCGCTTGACGGTACCAGTCTAAAATCTCATAGTAGCCTTACTCTGGTTAAAATTGTGCATACATCATGGTCAAACCTAGCCGGATCAATATGATGTCCACATAATGATCCTTTAAGATAAGCTTATCCAAAAGTCCATCGAATTTTCCATAATCCCAACGGACACAACCATTTTCTATGCATTAATTTTGAAAACTAAATACCGATATGTTGGTCATAAATGTATAAATAATCGAGTTTAGTAGGGGTAAGACCTAACCCTTTTGTTTTGCATAAAATGAGGCACGAGGTCCCCAAATTCAGTATGGTTAGCCATATCCCATCATTGTTGCTAGATTGGTGGGAGGAACTTTCTTCAAGTGAAAAGAAACATGTGAGGAAGTAGCTGGGTAACCTACCTTCCTTGCTAGATATTGAGCCAAACAAAAAATTGATCGAGGCTTCAACTTTATTCTAGGATAGTGAAAGGGTTGTGTTCCATTTCAGCGACATAGAAATGACACCGCTTCTAGAGGAAATTGGAGGGCTTGCGGGATTGACTTGGATAGTCCCGGGCTATAAGTACTAGAAAACCGTACGGGCAGGGGGGTTTTAAAGATGATGGGGCTGAAGAAGAATATCGACCGAGTGTTCTTGAAGGAATCTTACATACATTTCGAATACTTGTATGAGAGGTATGGCCATAGCAAGTATTTCCATACCTACCATGATGACATCTCTCTCACTTCTCTGGGTCACATCCACCGCAGTGTGTTTATATTCATTGTGTGCTTCTTAGGCCTGATAGTATCCCCAATGAAAGAGGGAAGAATCCACGCTATGTTGGCCATGGTCGCCAAGACTTTGATGGAAGGGATTAATGGACAGACGTATACCATAGTTTCCATGATCTTAGCTGACATCTACAGGACTCTGGAGTGTTGTCAAAGAGGGGTCAAGCATTTCGAAGGTTGTAACTTGTTAATGCAGTTATGGTTGCTGTAGCATTTCCAAAAGGGTCACTATCGCCAAGAATTTTTGCAAAGGGCTAGGAATGACCATATTGCCTTCATCAACCCAAGCGGATGATTTACATTCCAGATAGATTTGCTCAGCAGAAAGTAACAAACAATGGGTAGAGTTCTTCGACAATCTGACCGAGGAACAGGTGCAATGGATGTTTCAATGGTTCCCAACAGAGGAATTCATCATCAGATCCAGGAATGCTCTGTACTTGGTGTTTATCGGGTTGAGAGGGATATATCCATAAGTCCCGATCTGAGTTATGAGGCAAGTAGGTAGGAAATATATTGTACCAAGGGTTGTCAAGATGAGTCATTTCAGGGTAGACTTTCAAGACGAAGATATCCGTTACAAGTGCCAAGCTTAGCACATGTGGCATTGCAAAATCATTATGGACAAGAATACCATTATGCCAGACATGTATCATGTAGGGTGGGAGCCTCTCCACCTAGCATGGTTAGAGGACAATCTGAAAGAAATGGTGACACCAAGGGTGGGTCAAGGGAATAGAATCATAGATGAAGAAGCTGAAGCTCAAGTCAAGTACAATAGGCTGCAAGAGGGTCCAAGACTCTCAGAATGAGCACCGGGAAATACAAGAGAGGAATGTGAAGTTGATTGAGGTATGGAAAGAAATGGCACTTCTAAAAGTAAATTACAATATCTAGAGCGAGGAATAGTGGAGTTAGAATATCCAAGCAACATAATATGTCGGGGAAAAGCAAAAATGGATGACTTAAATGGTATCCGAAAGGAGAATGTGGAGAACACAAAAACCCCAAATGGCCGCAGTACTCCGGCACCAAATGACCTAGTTTTGAGATTGGAACAAAAGATACTGGAACTGCAAAGAGAACTTGAGCAGGTTCGCAAGTTGGAATACTTGTTACTCACCCTAAATATCCCCGACGTCCACTAACAAAACACGAAGAACCCAGCACATCCTCAGAATATATAAAACCAAAATCGTCTCGCGCCAAATCAATACACAACTCCACCATAGAATCCCAACCCATTACCAACTCTACTGCAACAATTGCAACAATATCATCAACCAATTCATTACCCACTAACCACCACTTACCACATGGCCCAAAACACACCACCATTTATTCCTGATCCCCAAAACTCCACCAATAACCATCACTATACCCAAGTTTCGGCACCCATCAAAGCAACTCAATATATGTGGAAACTATGCCTCATTCTACCCAACCAATCTCCTGTACACCAAAATCCTCCAAGTAGGACTTGCTCATTAAAAACATGGCTGAAGAACTCCAGAAGTTAACAAGCTGAGTTTAGTGTGTTGAAGGTGATAGAGGAATAGAAGGTTTAAACTATGAAGACCTATGCATACAACCAGGTATGGAATTGCTGAGGGGTACAACCCTCCTAAGTTTAAAATGTTCAATGACATAGGTGATACCAGGGCTCATCTAAGGACCTATAGTGACAAGTTTGTCGAAGTCGGAAGAGATGAAAAGATCCATATGAAGCTCTTTATGAGGAGTCTTACTGGGATACTTTGTCTTGGTATATTAGCCAAAACCCCAAGAAATGGTCCAATTGAGTAGCATGTCATTAGATTTCATGGACCGGTTCAGTTTCAACACAGAAAATGCACCAGATGATTTCAACATTGAAATCTTAAGAAGAGACCTACTAAAACTTTCTTTGAGTATTCTACTCATTGGAGGTCGGAAGCATCCAAGGTTAGGCCATCTTTGGACGTAGAACAAATGAACAAATTCTTTCGTCAGAGCACAAGATTCTCAATACTATGAAAGGTTGATGGTTATTGAAAATCACAAATTCTCTGACATCATCAAACTTGGGGAAACAATCAAAGAAGGAATCAAGAGCGAGATGGTAAGAAACTTTGAGGCACTACAAGCCATAAATAACGCGTTACAATCAGGCAACATATGAAAGAAGAAAGAGGTTGGAACAGTAATGGTATCTTAGGCCCCAAAATATCCATTTATCTATCAAACACCTTCACCTTCATATCAAACACCTCCGCATACATATCAAATACCTTCATCCACATATCAAACACCTCCACCCACATACCAAGCATCACTGCCTACATATCAACCTTCATCTCCCAGATATTCCCAACCAGCCTCTGTCTATCGCACTTATAACTCCCAACCATCCCACTTCCAATCACACTAGCTCGCCAAAACTATCCAATACCAAGACCCAACTTCGACCGCAAGCCACCCAGACAATACACCGCCATTAACGAGCCTATCAAATAGTTGTATGAAAGGTTAAAAACCATAAGTTACATCACTCTTGTTCCCGCAGTGGCATTAGAAAATCCATCTCAATGGGTTAATCCGAAAAAGACTTGTGCGTATTAATTCGGTATAAAAGGGGGCACACCATTGCTGAGTGTCGTACATTGAAGGATAAGATCCTGACATTGATTTACAACAAGGTCATACAGGCAAAGGAAGTCGCACCTAATGCCCACAACAATCCCCTCCCTGATCATAGAGGTGATGGTGTACATATGATAGAGACATATGAAGAATGGGACCCTGAGGGGTCGATTAGGCTTATTCGAGAAATAATGACTTTAAAGTGGCAGCCACACTTACCCCTATTGTGGTACAGACTCAGTCCTCAATCGAGGTTGAGGTAACTATATCACCTTCATTCGAGGTAGAGGTGGCTTTTCCCGCTGCCATCCCTACTCTATTTGAGGTAGAAGTGGTCACACCTTTCAGTATCAACCACACCCCCATTAAATTCAAAAGCAGTACCCTAGGATTATGTTGCCGAGGCTCGACAAAGGGAATTCCAAGGTAGAGGAATCTGACACCACACAAGGAATGACAAAAATTGGAAGAGTCTATACACTAGAACATTTGGGAGGATCAAGCAAGGATTCCATTACTAGGAAGCCTATCATTGAGACCGGGCCAGATGACCTGTGGAGAAAAGTACAAGAAAAGGTGTATTCTATTATTGACCATCTGAACAAAGTCCCTGCTCAGATATCTATTCTGTCACGGTTACAGAATTTAAAGGTACACAAGAACGCTCTAATGAAGGTGCTGGGCGAGGCTTATGTACCCAACAGCATCACTGGCGGAAAAATGGCCAACATTGTTGGGCAAGTGCTAGAGAGTCATAAGATTGTCTTACATGAGGATGAGCTACCACTTGAGGGGCTGAATCACAATCGATCATTGCATATTACGATGCAATTTGAAGACAAGTTCAATGCCAGGGTCTTGATTGATGGAGGTTCAAGCTTAAATATTTGTCCATTGGACAATCTGAAAAGGTTGAACAAGGGTTTCCATGAGATACGGGTAGGAAGCATGAATGTGAAAGCTTTCAATGGGTCCCAGGGGGCCACGATCGGGGAAATAAACCTTTGCTTGTAGATGGAGCCAACTTGGTTCAACGTTGAATTTGAGGTGCTTGACATACCAACCTCATATAATCTTCTTTTGGGACAGCCATGGATCCATGTCGCAGGGGCCGTACCTTCCACACTACATCAAGCCATGAAATTCGAATGGAATCGTAGGTGATCATTCATGGAGATGGGAGTAACCCCATTTACACTAGTCAAACCATCCCGGCATTGGACATAGAAGGAGGCTAGGAGGGGAGTCCTATCACCGTATTGAATGGGTCAAAGCCGCCGAGAAGGATTAATGGTGGAGTAAAAAAATAGAAAGCATACTAGCATGGTCCAGATATGAATCCGGCAAAGGATTGGGGAAGAACCTCCAAGGTATCACCAAACCAATACAGTTAAAAAATCATGGTACCACTTTTTGGCTCGGATACCCGTACACATGGCAAGAGTATAGGGATTGGTCTCCTACATAGTGTGGACCGTATTACCCTTTTGAGCAGCCAGTGCCACATTTAGAACAAGCTTTTCACCAGGTTGATACAATACAGGGGACCACAGAAGAGGAAGCACTAAAAGGTTTGCAGAATCTATTCTTGGAAGATGAAAACATAGATTGCAGTGCCACAATAGGGGAGGAGAAAGAAGAAGGCCTCACTATTCATACCATGAAGAAGGGAGCTATCCTCAGAAACTGGACTGCCACACCATCCAGAGCCCGCCGAGTCCCTGGGTAACCTGGCAGATTTTTACTTCTATATCTGTTCCAGGCATTTAAGATTTCCAGTAATTTTGTTCTAAGATTCACTTGTTTCAAAATAAATTCTCTATTCATCGAGCCAAGCTTTGTCTGAACGATTTTCTCTGTTTTAATCAAATGTAATCCTTATCATTATTCATTACTTATTTTCATACTTTTCCCTTCTACAGTGTTATTATTACTTTTCCTGATGAACCAGTGATTGTGAAATGTATTGAGGCGACGCAACATGAGAATAGTGATTCAAATGAATAGGATGAGATAACCAAGGAAATCGTCAGGAAAGTCGAGAGTTTTGATAACAAGCCTAAGTCCAACCTGGATGAAATAGAAGCAGTAAATTTGGAAGACACCAAGACCGTCAAAGAAACTTGCATAAGCATTTACTTGTCACCAACATAGAGGGAAGAGTATTGTCACGACCCAACCCGATTGGCCTTGACGGGTGCCTGAGTCCTACTTGTCAAACACCCCTAAACATGTGTTTAGGATATGAACTGTATAATGTCTATTGCATTACAAAATGGACATACGTGAAGGAAAACTGTCCTAAAGGCATATGTACGTATACATACCGAATACATTGGCGTGCCGACAAGGCTTCTATAGATAACTATACGTCCAAAATTGAAAGCCGACACGGCCGAATACAACCCAACTAGACATACTGTCCACTGACCTCTAATAGAAACATAATTGAACATAGACGGGACTGAGCCACGTCATACCCATATACTTATATATACACAAACATATTGTACCAACATCAAAAGTAGCTCTGGATCAAATGGAGCATGCCAAATCTCGCTGATCAGGGATCCTAAGAAAGGGGGCCTTCAGCTTTCCTGCCAGCGGGCATGAAACGCAAGGCCCCTGAAATAGGGCATCAATACAAAAAATGTACTGTGTATGTAAGACAACAGAATAACTGAAAGCTAACATTGAACTGATAATATAATAACTGAAAGTAACTGAGAGTAAAAGATAATCTGGAGATATGCTTATTTGCTACACTAACTCAACTTTCTCAATATAGTAAGTAAAATAGCTATTCGACCCTATAAGGCTCGGTATATATATAACTTCTCTGCCGTAGTAGGCTCGCTCATAGGTGCTCGGCCATACTAGGCTCTGTATCTTGGCCATGGTGGGCTCGCTCATAGGCCCTCGGCCACAGTAGGCTCGATATATAACTTACCATCTTATCAGAGGTTGCCCAATAGGGGCATGCACATCGATTATAGCTCGATGGTAATGAAAATAATTTAATATTATATATATAAATTCTCTACTCTCTTGACTGGAATAAGAAAATACTTAGTTGAATATGAAGTCCCAGTAAGGAGAATATTGTAACTCACAAAACTAGGAAAATATACACAACTTGCGAGACTAGCAAAATATACGTAAATTCTGAGATATGAATTTTTCTTTATGTCTCGTTATCAAACTTGTATAATGACGAGATCATGACAAATAAAAGAAGAGCATAGTCTTAACATACATGTTCCTTGAATTATTTAAACGAATCTGCTTCTGCGAAATTCTTAAACGAAATTTATACTTGGATCTGCTTCTAGCATTTTTGAACAAAGGTTGGCTAAGGAGTTGAATGCTTGAATGCTTGAAATTTTTTAAAATCATTCTGCTGTCTCACGTTGTTGGTTTAAAAACCAAAGGCGGAATACTTGGCGCACGTTATTGGTTTAAAAACCAACAACAAAAGAGATGTGATCTAAATTTCAAGCTTGCTCCAACATTTTCTTTTGGTTTGAAGTCTTAAGAGAAAATTGTGACGGACCGCGGCGCTTCGCGCCCGAGGCGTTCCATAACCGCCCCGGACACGCCCGTCCGACCTAGCGCGCAGACTGGTTTCGCCCTGCCATGGGCTCATCAGGGAAGCGGCAATAGCTCCCGACCAGCTGTGCCCCCAGTATGCTTCGGCTCCCTTCATAGTCATGTCCAAGACAAGCGACATGCTCCCCAAACTTAATCGGGTCGGCATGCCTAACTAGGCCAAGCCAATACACAACTAGGGCAGAGCGCCTTTATGGCTAGAGGCACCTCCCCTCCCCAAGGCAGTTTGATGCCAATCCGCACGCACGCTTTGTCCCTACTCTGAGGACGTGACAACTCTCCCCCACCCGATGATGCGGCGACCCGACGCATTACTTTCGCTGCAACTCCTTTCGTCTTCCACACGGAACTTGCACCCTCATTCATGCTTGCACCACACCTCCTCGTGCTGCCAACTTTGGGACTCAGGCACGTAATCATGTGTTGGAAACACGTTCTCAAGGCATTATACTAAACGTGCGTTCATATTTGTAGGTTTTGATGAATAACAAACTATGCGCAAATTGACATATGACGAGATCCAAGCACGAGCGCAAAATTGATATATAACGAGATTCAGGAACAAGACAAAGATCGAGATTAAGTTTTATATGAGTCGGTATTTAATTCTGATCTTGATCCGACAACTTAAACTCAAGACTTGGCTTCTCTCGTAAAAATAATTTTAAATCATGCATATTTAATTTAGAGCAAAATGATTTTAAATAATGCATATTTACCTTAGTCAAAATGATTTTTAAACATGCCTCAAAAATCTGGACTAAGATAATCGATTATGTACTTATGATAATCGATTATGTTTAAGTCAGCTGCTTGACAATCGATTGTGAACTTATGACAATCGATTGTGTTAAGGTGGTGGAAAGGAAAAATAGGTGTCTCGAAGAGATGGCTAGAACCATGCTCGAAGAGGCCAAGATTCCCAAACATTTTTGGGCGGATACCGTGAGTACCGCATGCTACGTCTTAAATAGAGTAGTCATAAGGCCAATACTCATGAAGACCCCTTATGAACTCTACAAGGGAAGGAAACCAAATATCTCCCATTTTAGAGTATTCGGTTGTAAAGTTTTTATTCATAACAATGGAAAAGATCAATTGGGAAAATTTGATGCCAAATCCGATGAGGGAATTTTTATTGGGTATTCGTCACGTAGCAAAGCATATAGGGTGTTTAATAATAGAACCCAAACTGTGGAGGAATCCCCTCATATTGTATTTTCCGAAAGTAATGCTCGCTTGGCGAGAAAAGATTCTTGTTCTGATCTTGCAGGTATTTTAAATAGTCTAAAAGACAAAGTACAAGAGGAAACTCCTAAGGAAATTCAAGATGAAATCTTGGAACAATCAACGGAGGAAACGCCACAATTGAAGAAAGAAACGAAAATGCCTAACGAATGGAGGACAATCAAAGATCACCCTCTCGAACAGGTAATTGGCGACATCGGAGAAAAGGTAAGTACCCGAAACTCCCTTAAGAACACCTTAGGATATACTGCTTTTGTGTCTCAAATTGAACCAATAACCATCTCCGAAGCAATTGGGGATGAATTTTGGACCTTGGCAATGCAAGAGGAGCTTAACCAATTCAAACGGAATGCGTTTGGGATTTGGTGCCAAGACCCGAAAATCATACCATAATTGGTACGAAATGGGTTTTTTGAAACGAACTAGATGACAATGGTGTAATCACTAGAAACAAAGCTAGGCTTGTAGCAAAAGGCTATAATCAAGAAGGGGGTATTCACTATGAAGAAACATATGCTCTCGTAGCTAGATTAGAAGCTATTCGTCTATTGCTCGCTTTTGCCTCTTCTATGAATTTCAATTTATATCAAATGGATGTGAAAAGTGCTTTTCTAAATGGCGTTATTCAAGAAGAAGTTTATGTTGAACAACCCCCCGGTTTTGAAGATTTTAAATCTCCCGATCATGTTTTCAAACTCAAAAAGGCTCTTTATGGTTTAAAACAAGCTCCCCGAGCTTGGTATGAAAGATTGAGTAAATTTCTATTGGAAAATGATTTCATTAGGGGGAAATTTGACACCACTCTTTTTGTTAAGCATAAAAACAATGATATTTTATTAGTTCAAATCTATGTGGATGATATTATATTTGGTGCTACTAACAATGTCTTGTGCAAGGAATTTTCCGATTTAATGACAAGCAAATTTGAGATGTCTATGATGGGAGAGTTAACATTCTTTTTGGGATTACAAGTAAAGCAAATGAAAGAAGGTACGTTCATTTGCCAAGCGAAATATTGCAAAGAATTACTGAAACGATTTGAAATGACCAATGCAAAAGCAATGGCAACCCCCATGAGCACATCCGATCATCTAGACAAAGATGAGAAAGGTAAGGAAGTCGACATCAAAAATTATCGAGGTATGATTGGCTATCTCCTTTATCTTTCTGCTAGTCGTCCGGACATCATGTTTAGCATGTGCTTATGCGCTCGTTATCAATCGTGTCCGAAGGAGTCTCACCTAACTGCGGTGAAACGGATATTGAAGTATCTTGTTGGTACTGTAAATGTGGGTCTATGGTACCCCAAAGGTTCTTCATGCCAACTTGTTGGCTATTCCGATTCCGATTTTGCTGGATGCAAATTGGACCGCAAGAGCACTAGTGGCACTTGCCATTTGCTCGGTATCTCTCTCGTTTCTTGGTTTAGCAAGAAACAAGTAAGTGTTGCGTTGTCCACAACCGAGGCTGAATATGTAGCCGCGGGGAGTTTTTGCGCTCAAATCCTTTGGATGAAACAACAACTTTTGGACTATGGCCTAAGTCTTGATCATATCCCTCTTAGATGTGATAATACTAGTGCCATATGCTTGACGAAGAACCCCGTTCTTCATTCGCGAACAAAACACATTGAAATTAGACATCACTTTATAAGAGATCACGTTCTCAAGGGCGATGTCGAAATTGAATTTGTTGAAACCAAAGATCAATTGGCCGACATCTTTACAAAGCCCTTAGAGAAAGAGTCCTTCTTCCGAATTCGTAGTGAACTCGGGATCCTTGACTCCACGTTGATCTAAGTCATGCATTGCATTTTCCCTTTCACATGTTTTCTAACTTGAGCGTCGGAGACATCTAACGTATTTTTGCAGGTATCGCCCTAAAGGCAGGGGGAATTATAAAACTTGACGCACAGAACAATCGATTTCTCTTTTATATAGTCGATTATCCAGTATCAATAATCGATTGTCTTGACATTATTTGTGTTATTATGTCTGAAATCGCGTTCTTTTTAAATAACCAAGTTTTTTCTAATTATTCCATATTTTTTTTGCTAATGGCAAAAGGGGGAAGATAACGGGTATGCACTCTCAATACTTATTGGCATAAATTGAGGGGGAATTCATATATTGAGGGGGAACAACTTGCATATCCATATACTTGTTGCATATCTTTTCTTGTCTTGAATCGTCATTATGAATTGCTTAATATGCATATCCCGATTAAAGTTTGCCATTATCAAAAAGGGGGAAATTGTTGGAAACACGTTCTCAAGGCATTATACTAAACGTGCGTTCATATTTGTAGGTTTTGATGAATGACAAACTATGCGCAAATTAACATATGACGAGATTCAAGCACAAGACAAAGATCGAGATTAAGTTTTATATGAGTCGGTATTTAATTCTGATCTTGATCCGACAACTTAAACTCAAGACTTGGCTTCTCTCGTAAAAATAATTTTAAATCATGCATATTTAATTTAGAGCAAAATGATTTTAAATAATGCATATTTACCTTAGTCAAAATGATTTTTAAACATGCCTCAAAAATCTGGACTAAGATAATCGATTATGTACTTATGATAATCGATTATGTTTAAGTCAGTTGCTTGACAATCGATTGTGAACTTATGACAATCGATTGTGTTAAGGCAGTGAGCATCAGATTTTTCAAATCTGCATGACAATCGATTGTGCTGAGGCAGTGTACATCAAAGTTTTTCAACGCTCAAAATAATCAATTGTGAAGTTAATGACAATCGATTGTGAAGAGACAGTGTCTATCAGATTTTTCAAAGTCACAAAATAATCGATTGTGCACATATGACAATCGATTGTGTTGAGGCAGTGTCTTCCAGACTTTTTCAAAGCTATTAAATAATCGATTGTTAATATATAACAATCGATTGTCACGAGGCAGTGTCAAAATTGATTTTTCAAGTCTGATATATAATCGATTGTTAACTTAGTATAATCGATTGTATAACTAACCGTTGCCAAAATATTTTCAAATACCGTCAGGTAATCGATTGTTGATATTCTATAATCGATTATTGAAATTAAAATCTGGAAAGGATTTTTTGAACGTTGCTGAATAATCAATTATTGATTTTGTAAAATCGATTGTTTTACGTAAAATCTGGAAATGATTTTTTGAACGTTGCCAATAATCGATTGTTGATCTTAGATAATCTATTGTTAAGCGTAAAATCTGAGATTGATTTTTGGAACGATTGGCAAACAATCGATTGTGGCTTCTTGACAATCGATTGTCACAGAATAAAATCAGCAGTTCTTAATTGGCAATTAGGCAACGGTAATACAAGGTTTTTCAACTATAAATACAGCTTCAATTCGGTCTTTTGAGCATAACAACACACAACAACTGATCATACAATTGCTAAAGCTTGCATACTTTATTGCTTATCATTTTATATTCATTTCATAAGCTTTTGAGAGCCAAATTCTTGTCTAAAGTTGTTGCGATCTTGAGCGTATTCTTTTACTCATATCTACTCATTAAGGAGTGTCTTGCTTGAGTGCTTAGTGTATTGTACACTTGAAGAAAATTATTATTCTCTTGTTGTAAGAAGGAACTTGTGTTTCCTTGGTTGAAGTCTTGGAGTGTTGTATCTCCGAGTAAAGGTGTTGAGGCTTGTGTCCTCAAGTTGTAAAGGTTTGTTAAGCACCCATAAGCTTGACAAGTTAGTGGAAATCTCGAGAGAGTCTCTCGGGGACTGGACTAGCCACGGGTTGTGGTGAACCATAATACATCGGTGCGTTTTTTCTTATTTATCGCACTTATTTATTTCCTGCAATTTTTAAATTCCGCAAGTTTACGCTAATTTTTATTATAACGCTATTCACCCCCCCCCCCCTCTAGCGTTAAGCGTATTATCTAACATCATGGAGACGGCATCACACTTTGTCGGTGCGTCCACTTCGTGGTTTCATCTAGAGTTTACAACAATTTCATTGCTCAAGCCCGCTTTACTTTGGCGGAGAAGTAGTATGTTTGCCCAAGGACCGTCATGCTCCACTCTGTCACTCAGCGCCCCCATCTTTGCACTTGTAGCATTCACCCGAGCTTGTGCATTCATGAGCTGACACCTCGCAAGAGAAGTTGAAGAGCATGTTTGCTCTGATACCAAATGTGACGGACCGCGGCGCTTCGCGCCCGAGGCGTCCCATAACCGCCCCGGACACGCCGGTCCGACCTAGCGCGCAGACTGGTTTCGCCCTACCATGGGCTCATCAGGGAAGCGGCAATAGCTCCCGACCAGCTGTGCCCCCCGTATGCTTCGGCTCCCTTCATAGTCATGTCCAAGACAAGCGACATGCTCCCCAAACTTAATCGGGTCGGCATGCCTAACTCGGCCAAGCCAATACGCAACTAGGGCAGAGCGCCTTTATGCCTAGTGGCACCTCCCCTCCCCAAGGCAGTTTGATGCCAATCCGCACGCACGTTTTGTCCCTACTCTGAGGACGTGACAAAATGCTTCTCATTCGTTTAAAGATTGGGAAGAATATCCTTTGATTCATATGGATTTTGTAACAGATAACTTCAATAGTTATCTATTCTTATTCATTCCTATTTTATCACCTAGACAAAAGTGAGTCTTAGTCACATTTTTTACTTGGTGGCTTTATGCTACGTGTGGGGGGTTGATTTATTAATTTATCCACCTATTAAATAACTGGATAATGTTTTAATATCCGGTAATTAATTAATTACCCTCATAATTTAAAAATTACAATAAATTACTTAAAATTTATTTATTTGTAAAATACTTCATATATACTTTATATATTATACTACCGTGGTCTTATGGTAACTTGAGCGGTACTAGTTCAATAAGTATTATCGCTCGACCCGTATTTTATTTCAAGTTGACCACTTTCAACGAAACTCATTTTCATTAATCCGTGTGCCTCTTTATCCTTTATTTATCGCTTGTTATAAATAGCGTGAGTACATTAACATCGAGATAACCTCATCCCCGAGTCTACATCGGTTAACTGAAAAATAAATTTTTACATACAAAAATGCAAGATATAACAAGTACATTCAGTTCCTAAGAGAGTATGAGAACGTTTTCACATGGTCATATGATGACATGACCGGTTTGAGTACGTCCAAAATGGCTTACAAGATGCATATTAATCTCATGTGTCCACCGATAAAACAAAAATTCAGAAAGTTCAAACTAGACATGAGCCTGAAAATCAAAGAGGAAGCTACTAAGCAGATCAAAGCCAATGTTTTCAGGGTAGTTGAGTACCCGACTTGGTTTGCTAACATTGTCCCAGTTCTAAAGAAGGATGAGAAAGTTAGGGTATGTGTTGACTATCAGGATTTAAACAGAACAAGTCCCAATGATGACTTTCCACTGCCAAACATACACATTTTGATCGATAACTGCGCCAAGCATGAACTCCAATCCTTCGTAGATTGTTTCATGGGTTATCACCAGATCTGGATGGATGAAGAAGATGCAGAGAAGAAAAATTTTATTACATCACGGGTGTATACTTTTACAAGATGATTCCATTTGGTTTGAAAAACGCTGGGGCCACTTACATGAGAGCAATGACAACCATCTTCCATGATGTGATACACAAGGAAATAAAGGTGTATTTGGATGGTGTCACTATCAAATCCAGGAGGGACGCAGATCACATAGCAGACTTGAGGAATTTATTTGATAGACTAATGAGGTATAACTTGAAACTGAGCCCTGCAAAAGTGTGCATTCAGGGTTCCCGCCGAAAAGTTATTGGGATTCATTGTCAGTCACCGAAAGATCGAGCTGGATCCATCTAAATTCAAGGATATTTAAGAATTACCACCATCTAAGAGAAAAAATGATGTGATGAGCTTCCTAGGACGTCTCAACTACATTAGACGCTTTATAACACAATCCACAGTCAAATGTGAGCCCATCTTCAAGATGCTAAGAAAAGATGCTGAAATAAGCTGGACCGAGGATAGTAAGAAAGCCTTTGATAGAATCAAGGAGTACTTATCCACACCACCAGTACTGGTCCCGCCAGAGTCGGGACGGCCTTTACTACTTTATCTATCTGTATCGAATGGGGTCTTCGGGTGTGTTTTGGGACAACATGATGAGATGGGAAGAAATGAGCAAGCTATATATTACTTGAGCAAGAAGTTCACACCTTATGAAGCACGGTATTCTCTACTTGAATGCACTTTTTGCGCTTTGACCTGGATAGCTCAAAAATTGAGGCATTACTTCTGTGCCTACACTACATACCTCATATCCAGGATGGACCCTCTTAAGTACATATTTCAGAAACCCATCTCGACTAGGAAGTTGGATTAGTGGCAGATACCGTTGAGTTAGTTCGCTATCGTGTATGTGACTCAAAAGGCGATCAAAGGACAAGCATTGGTAGATCACCTCACTGAAAATCCGGTTGGAGGAGCATACAAACCTTTGAAGTCATATTTTCCTGATGAAGAAGTGTCATTTGTAGGGGAAGATATTATCGAGGTATATGACGGTTGGAGGATGTCCTTTGATAGAGTCACAAATTTTAAAGGAGTGGGAGTTCGAGCAGTTGTGGTATCAGAAATGGGTCTGCATTATCCGATATCTGCTAAACTTAGATTCCCTGAACCAACAACATGGCAGAGTATGAATCTTGTATACTAGGACTTAACATGGCAGTTGACATGAACATTCAGGAGTTACTGGTGATCGGAGATTCAGATTTGCTTGTGAACCAAGTAAAAGGAGAGTGGGACACCAAGAACTCTAAGATATTTCCATATCTGCACCATGTGCAGGAATCAAGAAAGAGGTTCACAAATATAGAATTACGACATGTGCCCAGAATTCAGAATGAGTTTGCCAACGCATTGGCCACTTTATCATCTATGATACAAAATCCAGATAAGAGTTATATTGGTCCCATTCCGGTAAATATCCATAATTAGCCGGCATATTTTGCTCATGTTGAAGAAGAGATAGATGGAAAACCTTGGTTCCACGACATCAATGAGTATTTGTCAAAAGAAGAATACCGGAGCATGAAAATCATACTCAGAAATGCACACTCCGGAGTTTTTCAAATCACTTCTTCTATAGTAGAGGAAACTTGTACAGAAGAACTCCTGATTTGGGTTTAATAAGGTGTGTCGACGCGAAGGAAGCTTCTAAGCTACTTGAGGATGTACATGTCGGGACCTGTGGCCCACACATGAATGGTTTTGTCTTGGCTAAGAAGATACTCAGAGTCGGTTACTTTTGGATGACCATGGAGACATATTGCATCCTGTATGTCCGTAGATGCTTTCAATTTGAAGTGCATGCCAATATGATAAATGTTCAGTCGAACGAGCTCAATGCAACAAGCTCACTTTGGCTATTAGTCACCTTGGAAATGGATGTTATTTGTCCGATTGAGCCTACCGCTTCGAATGCACATAGGTTTATTCTGGTAGCCAGTGATTACTTCACAAAATGTGTGGAAGTTGCATCTTACAAAGCCGTAACCAATAAACTCATCGCATATTTTTTCAAGGATCGTATTGTCTGTCGATTTGGAGTTCCCGAGTCCATTATTATTGACAACGCTGCTAATCTCAACAGTGATCTTATGAAAGTTGTGTGTGAATCTTGCAAAATCAATCACAAGAATTCCATAGCCTACAGATCTCATACGAAGGGAGCCATAGAAGCCGACAACAAAAATATCAAGAAGATACTAAGGAAAATGGTAGAGAACCACAAACAATGGCATGAGAAGGTACCTTTTTCTTTATTAGGATAACACATTACGGTTCGCACATCAACCGGAGAAACTCCCTACATTCTGCTTTATGGTACCGAGGCTATCATGCCAGCTAAGGTAGAGATCCCTTCTTTAAGAATCATACAGGAAGCTGAACTTAGCGATGCAAAGTGGATAAGGAGTCACTATGAACAATTGGCCCTTATCGATGGAAAGAGGATGAACAGGGTATGTCATGGCCAACTTATCAGAACATAATGTCTAGAGCTTTCAACAAAAGGGTCAAACCAAGACAGTTCGCACCGGGGCAACTAGTATTGAAGAAAATCTTCCCACATCAAGATGAAGCCAAAGGGAAATTCTCTCCCAAATGGCAAGGTCCGTACATGGTTCGTAAGGTGCTGACAAAAGGATCACTCATACTTGCAAAAATGGATGGAGAAATCTTGCCAAAGCCAATCAATTCAGATGCAGTCAAGAGATACTATGCTTAGATATTTTACATTTCCTCATTTGATATAATTGAACTACGCTTGACCTGATTCCCATTTAAGAGGGGATACATAGGCAGCCATATGGGTTCAGTCATATCATAATAAAATTTTCATTTCCCCCAAGATCAAAAACCGGGGCAGAATTTTGAGGAGGGTCCTTAAAATTCCGAAACAAGTCCAGCAAGCGCCAACAGGTGTCAGACAGTCAGCAATCAGTTAAGAAACCGAGGAAGAATTTTGAGAAAGATTCTCAAAATCCAAAAAAGATTCAACAAAGTTCTCAAACAGCTGAAGGATCATCCACAGGGTTGAATTTTGAAGAGGACCCTCAAAATTCTGAGATAAGAGAGCTGCAATGCCTTTGAAATGTATTACGGTCACCAATTCATCAAAATGTATCAATATATTTCTGAAATAACTCTATTTTTATTAAATCTTATATTTTCAAAATCTCTATTTGAATGTCAGTTAAGTGTCACCCAGGGAATCTCGAAAGACTTTCATAATAGAGCAAAGCAAATCAAGTCGACAGAAACATGAACCACCCTTTCCCCCCACAAAACTTACAATTTTTCTTTGAATGCAGGCACATCCAACGTAACGATAACATCCACGTAGCAAGATCACAATTAATCAGGCCATCAGACACCGAGTATATCTCCAGCTAAGACACATACTGCTCTTATTTGCTATGTGCTCTTTACATGAGGCTAATCCTTGTCTCCATAACTGCATGAGGCTAATCCCTCCTCCCTACTTGCATGAGTCTAATCCTTGACTCCTTGCCTGCATGAGGCTAATCCCTGCCTCCCTACTTGCATGAGTCTAATCCTTGACTCCTTACCTGCATAAGGCTAATCCCTGCCTCGCTACTTGCATGAGTCTAATCCTTGACTCTTTACCTGCATGAGGCTAATCCCTGCCCCCATACTTTCATGAGTCTAATCCTTGAATCCTTACATGCATGAGGCTAATACCTGCCCCCTACTTGCATGAGTCTAATCCTTGACTCCTTACCTGCATGAGGCTAATCCCTGCCTTCCTACTTGCATGAGTGTAATCCTTGACTCCATACCTGCATGGGGCTAATCCCTACCTTTTTATTTGCATAAGTTTAATCCTTGACTCTATTCTTGCACGAGGCTAATCCCTGCCTCCCTACTTCATTAGTCTAATCCTTGACTTCTTAACTGTACGAGGCTAATCCCTGCCCAGATATTTGTATGAGTTTAATACTTGACTCCATACCTACAGGAGGCTAATCCCTGCCTCCCTATTTGTATGAGTCTAATCCCTGACTCTATACTTGTATGAGGCTAATCCCTGCCTTAGTATTTGCATGAGTCTAATCCTTGACTTCATACCTGCACAAGGCTAATCCATGCCTCCCTACTTGCGTAAGTCCAATCCTTGACTCCTTACCTGCATGAGGCTAATCTTTACCTCAATATTTGCATAAGGCTAATCCCTAACTACTTGCATGAGGCTAATCCCTGCCTCGATATTTGCATGAGTCTATTTCGTGACTCTGTAACTGCACGAGGCTAATCCCTGCCTCCATGCGTGCATGAGTCTAATCCTTGACTCTTTATCTGCATGAGGCTAATCCATGCCTCGAAATTTTCATAAGTCTAATTCTTAACTCGATACCTGCATGAGGCTAATCTCTAACTTGATATTTGCATGAGGATAATCTTTGCCTCGCCATTGACGTGGGACTAAGCATTGTCCCTTTTGCAAAAATTTAGCTCTATTTATAGCATTATCTATTTGCTCTTCTGTTGAGCCAAACTCCGACCTCCATCTCACAAGACCAAGTCCTATCTTGTTAACATCGTATTATTGCATGTCATGGGATGAAATATCACCAATCTATCCAAAGGAATCATAGTCTAAAAGGCATCATCCTCAAAGCCGGAAGACACCATGTCATGGCCTGAGGATCCCTCAAATTTACATATCATTATTCAAAGGCATCATAGTTCAGAGTCACCATTTTTTATGGCCTGATAGCATCATTTCATGGCTTGTGAATATCCCATCAAACAATTCATGGCCCAGGATATCATGGTCTAAGGATGTTATCCCTAAACATCCAAAGATAACTTTCATAGTCCAAAAGGACTTGCATCATGCTTAAAATTTTATGCACAATATACGCTTGTATTGCTTCTATTTGCATGTAACCCGACGAGAAACGTCGATCCCGCTCCAGTTCTCTCAGCCATATCAAACCTAACTATTCCCGTAAATTGTTCACTCACTCAGCCCTAGATGTTGCGTTCTTGAAATGACTTTATTGGTATACTCCGTTGATGGATCTGAGCTATATATGGCCAGGTTTCGGTAAAACCAAGGATACGTAGGCAGCTCAGAAGCCGGGGTGCGACCTAATCTCTCGAACTATTTTGCTTAGTCAAAATTGGCCATCATTTCTTTACCCGAAAATTCTTTCATCCTTCCAGGCAAAGAGGGGCAGCTGTTGATACCTAATTTTTTCCCAATTTTATTTTATTTCATATATACCTTCAAAATCATGCATTAATGGCAATTGGTATTTTTTAACCATTTTCCTATATTTTTTATCCAGCATTTTATTTCCAACAAGTAATTATAGAATTGTATCACAAGTGATTTCAAAAGCATTTATTGAATTAATTTATTGTTTATGGTCCTAATAAGACCAAATTATTTAATAATTAACCATACTAGCATTATTTGGTTATAATTGCAATAACTTTGCAATAATAGCCCAAGCATACAACTTTGTACTATTTTTACAAAAACATAGTCATTTCTATTTTTAAATACTAAATAATCATTTTAAACTATTTTCTATGCATGAAACTCATTCGTATAATTATTAGCTATTTTGTAAATTATTTTAATTAATTTGAATTGGCTATTTAACAAATAGCCTAATTTCATTTCGATTCTAGCCTAAATTAAACCAGACGCAAACCTGATTAAATCAGCCCAATACCCCAAGGCCTAATCCATTATCCTACCCGACCCAATCCCTATTTAATCTGGACCGTTGATTAATTTTGATCAACGGACCATATCCGTCCCTACCATAATTAACCCTAAAGACTACCCCCCCCCCCTCTCCCGCTCATTTTCTCTCATTCTCATCGCTATTACATCTCGCATCTCTCTCTCAAAATCCTCTCTGCTAAAACTATCCCCTCTCACCGGCCATCACTTTTTCAGTCATAATAGTGGTCTCACCACCCTCCCAGCCTCATGGTTCTCCCTCCTACGCCAGGTTTTGCTGCCTTGAGGTCCTCAAAGGAAGTAGAAGGTGGTTCACTCACCTCCCATGATTTTTTACGTCAATTTCCTGCCGTTCATAGCTGTCTGAGTAAGATTCTACCATTTTCGGTTAAAGCTTGTGATTTTTGAGCTGATTCTCTCTCTTTGGGTTCTCTCTCTGAAACCCAAATTTTGACTCTTGATTTTTAAGATTTGTAACAAGATCTGAGTCTGTTCGAGTTATCTTTACTGTTTTCTTAAGGATTTCTCTGATTTATTCTAAAATGACTCTTCGACTTCAAACTAGGGTTTCTTCACCCCTTTTCAAAAATGGGTTTTCCTTCTGATTTTAGTCTTTTTCTATGATTTTCACAATGTTTAAGTGTTTATTTTAGTTTTCTCCTTTTATCCGAGTTATTATGTTAAAACCCTAAGTTTCTTGGGTATGGTCTGTGATTCTGATTTCGTGTTGATAATGTGTTCAACTAGTTTGTATGTTTTTGTGATTCTGTGATTTTTACCCTATTTTTGCTTGTTAGGGTTCCTGATTATGACTATCCCTACCTATTTTGTTCATCAATATTTCTGATTCTTCACTTCTCCTACCTGTAGCATGCTTATTCTATTAATTCAGACTATGCTCTACATGAATCCCTAATATTTATATGATTTTTGCCCTACTCAACTTCTTAGAGTTTTGATTTTTCTTACTATGTGCTTGTTCTTGTAAAGTTGTGCTAAATCGGTGTTATTTTCTACTTTTGAATCCTTGAGTCTTCGTGATTTATCCTTCACTGATTTTGCACGATACTCTCTACTAATTTTTAACCTTGTAAAATATTTTCTAACCTTGCTCTATGGTCAATTATGATGTTAATTGATTTCTTAAGTATTTCCTTGATCGAAATATGTTGAACCTAGCCTCTACTACATGTTGTATACTTGTACTATGCTAAAAATATTTCCTTATTCGTCATGCTCAGCCTTATATAACTTTCTTCCTTCTTTGTCACGTGTTTATTATCATTTCAAGTTAACTCCTCAATTGAAGGGAGTACTTATACTTATTTTATACTAATTGATACCTAGTTCCATAATTACAACCTGACTTTGATTCTTACCTTATTATTCTACCTAGTTTCAAGCTATATATACATGCCCTCTCATTAACAAGGACGAACACTTTGGTTCAAAAATAAAGTTTTCTCTCTCACACTCAAACTTTATGCTCTCTTTTTCTGTGTTACTTACTATTATTATGAGTTAGCCGGCTGCAAGCCAAGGCTAACTATTATGCTCTCCTGCCCTTCACTCTTGTGTTTATTGTTTTCTTTACTGGTATGTCCTGATTTCAGTTTAGGTCTCAAAAACAATATGTTACTTTTTCTCCTTCAGTTCATCATGTTCCTGATTTGTTTCCACCTCTATTTCTGTTGTTCAAACATGTAATTAATCACTTTATATTAGTTATATACTACCTCTTAGGATCAGCATGTTTAACTTTTGTAGTCAATATGACCAAATCCCCTTTTATGTCTAACTGGTTTTCGTATGAACTTCTCTTTAGCAATACAATTTGTACACTAAAGTTATTTGGTTTTGTGTTAATTCTAAAGTTCATATTGTACCCCAATCCCGTGAACCCATTAAGAGCTTATGATGTTGTATCTATGTGGACCTCTGCCTGTTATGTGTTTACCATCACTATGTGTACCCAATCCCTATCACTCATATGTGTAGGTTTGTTCCTTCTTTTTTGGTTCAGTGTTCTCTAAGTATTGCTGAGTTGATTTTGGCTCCATATTTGATCTGTTGTTGTCTAATCATGTAACTCTCTCTTTTCAAAGTTGCTTTACTGCATGACTCCATCTTTTACTCCACATAATTGTTTCAAACAAGTCTCTTTTAACATTGTTTTCTTACTAAAACCCTTTCAAACTATGCCAAACACTCTCACTCTACTCTTAGACATTTATGTTTTGCCCCTCTAATGTATGACTGCTTAGGGGAGATCCCTCTGAAGTCTAATGGATTAGATTTGGCCCTTCCATACTACACTATTCACTATTATAAAATTTGGGTACAAGCATTGTCCAGGATATCTTGAGGTCCTTAGGGAACTTTGGGAAAACCGGATTATGTGAAAGGCTTTGAGACAATTTGGCATTGGAAATTCTGGAAATCAAGGCCTATTTGTAGACTCCCTATAGTGTAACTTCTTATTTTGCTTCTCTACCTATGTAATTCATTTGGGATTAGCATGTAATGAATTTGTTGTAAACAGATACTAGGGATAGATAGTGAAAATGGGAGGGTAGTGATGCATGTTATAGACATCAAAGGGGTAGAAATCATGCTTTAGATTTATATTTCCTATATGCGCAATAGAATTCATGTTTAGGACCAACATGTGCAAAGCATGTCATGCATTAGAGACCATGCTCCATAGGTTTTTTTATTATGTATGGTGTTCTCTATGTATAACTTTGGCATTCTTATTATCACTTAGGAATCTTGTTCCTAGGATAAATAAAATTAATAATAAACGTTCTTCATGCAATCATGTTGATAATCTGCAATCATGTCGTGCATATTAGAAATCCTGCTTTGGGAATTCTGCATATGAATTATTTTGTACTCTTATATGCATTAGACACCATCTTTTAGGATCTTGTTCGCATTCACTCAATTACACCTACTTTAAGCCTGATGCATAAAAAAAGGAATATAAAACAGTCTCATCTTGTTTAAGCAACTTGTAATATACTGTCTCTCCTAACACATAGAATAGCATGCCTTGGCGTGATAATTACTACCCTATTTTAATAGTTCTGGTAACAATTTTGCATTATTTCACACCTAGGCAAGCCTTAGGTAATCAACTTCTATAAAACTGGAAATTGTTCTTTGTGTTTACTGCTTAGTGGTTAACAGGCTTCAAATCAGTAGGCAAACTCATTAGGGCCCCTGCTTTTGAGTTCAGAAAATAAAACTTCATATCTTTTGTGCCTTGATATTCACTTAGACATCATGTCTTAGGATCCTATTTAATAATACTATCCTTTTTGTATTTGAGTCGTGATGTTTACATGCATTATCTGTAGAGGTAAACTTGAGCCTCTAATTGCTTCTTCCTTGCCTTTTTTTTCTAATATCCTATTTGTTCTGGCGTGTTGCCTAGTATTTTCTCTTTTTAAACCTTAGGGGGTCTACCTAAAAATTCCTATAGGTAGAGGTCCTATTTTTTTCTAGGACCCCTAAAAAAGGACGGGTAATAACACGCCTAGAGATCATTAAACAACACTCGCTTAAATAGCCGCTAAGGGGGTAGGAATAGGTAGAATGGGATATGATGATTGCGCGCTAATGCCAGTGTAGCCCCTCATTGAGGAGTTTTTATTGGACATTGCGTGGGATGATCTTGTAGGCTAACTAACCTAGGAGCCCTCCTTTCCAAAAATCCTTTTGCTTTGCTTTTTCTATATGTACACAACTCGTTCGAAATCTATGTCTTACTATTTGAGTTATATTATGTCAAATGTGCTTTACTTGCAATTATATGTTTCAACTACTTATCTATTGAAGGACTAATTTGTAAATATAAGTTCGATCGGGACACACAATTATGGACCTAGAAGGGTGCCTAACACCTTCCCCTCAAGGTTATTTTGAGCCTTTACCCAAATACTGTTAAGGTTCTGAATTTAAGGCTTTAGGTCCAGCAGAGGTAAAACCCTTTGATAAAAACATCCGGAGGCGTGAAGAAAGCTCATTCTCTTATAGGAGAGGTGCTATTGAATGAAAAAGAAATTCTTCAAGAAGTGAGAAAAGGAATCATAAAAGAAATAGCTTTCGACTAAAGACGCAGACAATGAGCAAATATATCTCTGGTAATGCAAACCAATCCAAGAGTTAATTGTTCTAAGTGCCCTAACGCACCATAATCTGTTAGGTGGAGACTCTTCAAATACCCAATTCCAAAAAGGAAATGAGTTATTCCCCCCCCCCCCCCCATAAATGTCGGAACCCGGGCCTTTTTCGAGGGAGAAAAAGGGGGCGCGACAAGTGATATACGAGGTTTCTGTCATGCTGTAACTGTTAATTCTATTGGTTGCACTGGATATTTACTTTGGAACTACAAAATAATATTTCGGTAGATCCCCATATTCTGCATATGTACTTTAGGACTACGAAACATTATTATGGTAGATCCACCTATTCTTCATATTTATTTTGGTACTACGGAACGATATACTGATAGATCCCCTTGCTTAGGACTATAGGACGTCATTCCAGTAGATCCCCCTGCATATTACGTTTGGGACTATGGGATGGTATCCTGGAAGATTTCCTGTTCTTATCACTATATTCTGAGTTGTTTCTTTTATCGATTTTATTTATATGTCAACATTTGACGTGATGTCCGTTCTTTTCCTTATGCTTACTAGCTGGTATGAAGCTAAGCACAATTATCATATAAGAGGTTTTCTTGATATTATTGAGTATAGATGCACACCCTTATTTACTTTGCCTTCTATTTGAGAATGGCTCTATTTGGCACGTGAGCCGTCAGTGCGGTTATGAGGTGTGATGAGGGCACAAGATTCCAACTGTTAGGGTTCAGGTATTGAGACCCGTATTGTATGACTATAAGATGAGGTATCACAGGGTGACTTAATTATTTGAAAAGATTATATTCGAAAGGTATTTATTTCGAAAGAACTATGTTTGAAACATATTTATTTGAAGAAATTATATCTCGAAATATCTTTAATGGGAATGATTATATTCTAAATATTTCTATTCTAAAATGTATGGGTAAAATATTTATACTTGAAGGATTTGACTAATGATAGGAGTTTGTTGGCTAAGACCTGATGAGAAAACTGTCGTAGTAGCTGAGTTATTACTTGCCTTTACTCTATTTGTGCTTTCGGATTTAGGTTGTGTTTTCACTCACTCTTTTGTGTCCTTATTATGGTGTCTCATTGTTACTTTTTGCTTTTTCCCTTTCTTATTTCAATTATCGTATTGTTAGTCATATATCATAGTTTCCATATAGAAATCATGCATTATTGTTCCTATACTTATACTTGTTCAAATTATTAGACCAGTAGGTGTCTTGACTGTTCCTCGTCACTACTCCACTAAGGTTAGTCTTGATACTTACTGGGCACTGCTGTAGTATGCTTATACTATACTTCTATACATTTTTGTACAGATCTAAGTATTTTTTTCGCTAGTAGCTCTGCGAACCATAGCTGTGGAGACTCAAGGTAAACCTATGGCTCCGTTCGCAAGCTTCGGAGTCACCTTCTTATTTTGTATTTACACTACTCACTTTTATTTCGAGTCAATTGTATTTTAGAGGTTTTCTAGCAACTCTATAGATCTTATGACTTGTACCACCGATTTTGGAAAATTGTAAATTCCATAATGATTTCTACATCGATACTGTAACACTTTCTTTATTACTGTTAATATTCAGTAGATGTTAGACTTACCTAGTCCCTAAGACTAGGTGCCCTCAGGAAACCCATTAGAAGGGAAATTGGATCATGATAGGATGAATTTGAGATGTTCGTAGGAGCTCAATCCGAAACAAATGATGAGGCTAAGAAGGTTTTTCAAAGAGTTAGAGGAAGATGGTTGTCTGTTGTATGAAGTCTTACAAGTTGTTTGTTGATGTTTGATTACTTCAGATTAAGTTGAATAGTTCTATTCCTAAATCGAGCATGAATTCTATCATTGGGCTTATGAATAACCTTAATCAATGTAACATGACCTACCAAAAGATTTTACACAGCAAAAAAATTAGTTTCCAAGTTGGGTCTTTCATCATAGAGGACTCATTGATGTGATAATTATTGCATATTATTCTATAAGGATGTTGCATCTTTAAAGAACTGCAAATTTTGTAACAAGCCTCGTTGCAAGGATGCCACAAATGATAAAAAGAAAAAGACCCCTGGAACAACTCGGACAGTCATTTTGAGCTCTAGTGTGATGTTCGGTGGTTTGAGGCCATGAGTAGCTCCTCGTTAGGTATTACTACTTGTACGCGCAATCGGAATTAAAATTCGGGAAGTTCGAAGTTGATTTGGAAAGAGAATTCTCATTTCGGAAGCTTTAAGTTGGAAGAATCTGACTAAGAGTTGATTTTGAGTAAACAGCCTCGAAATTGAGATTTGAAGGTTCTAACATATTTGTATGATGATTTTAAACTTGTGCGTATTTCTGGATAAGGTTTTCTATAACCCGGGTGTATTTCAGCGCCTATTGTGGAAGTTAGCATTTTGGGAGAAATTTCATAAATTTGGGTTGCAGTGCATTTCAATGCTATCGATGTTCGTTTGGGATTCCGAGCTTGTGAATAGCTTCATATGGTGATTATGGTAATAGGAGCGCGTTCGAAAGTGGATTCAGAGGTCTGTAGGTCATTTTGAAGTCGTTTAGCTAAAGTTAGAAATTTGAAGGTTTTAGAAAGTTTGATCAGGAGTGGACTTTCTTATATCGGGGGTCGAATTCTGATTTCGGAAGTTGGAGTAGGTCCGTAATGTTAAATATGACTTTTGTGCAAAATTTGAGGTCATCAAACGTGATTTTATAGGTTTTGGCACAAATTTGGAAGTTTGAAGTTCAAAATCATTAAGCTTGAATTGAGTTGCGATTCGTTATTTTGGTGTTGTTTGATGTGATTTGAAGGCTCGACTAAGTTTGTAATGTGTTTTGACACAAGTTGGTAGAATTGGGTGAGGTCTCGAGGAACTCTGGTGGGATCCGGATGGTGAACTAACCGGGTTTGGACTTGGAAGAGAGGTAAGAGCAGCTGCCATCTGGTTTAACTGCATCTGCGAGGCTTGGGCCGCATGTATGGGGCTACAGAAAAAGCCATAAGGTCACAGAAGCGGACACTCAAGGGAAGGCCAGTGACTGCAGAAGCGGACTAGAGACCGCACCTGCGAAGACACATGTCCAAAGGAAGCCATCTCAGGAGCGGCACATGCGATGCAAAAGCGGCCTATGCACTGCATGTGCGAAAAGGCTGGAGGCTATATGGTTTCTTTAATACAAGGATTTGGCCCTTTTTTCCATTCTCTCTTGGTAGGATGATTTTTGGAGAGCTTCAAGTAGGGATTTTCATCATTCAAGTCAAGATAAGTTATTCCCGCCTCAATAAGTTAAAATTATGGATTTTATAAGGATTTAAACATGGAAATTAGTGGAAAGTTGGTGTTTTGAAGAAAACCCTAGAAAATTATATTTTTGGACTTTGACCACTAATTTGAGCATAGAATTGGAAATAAAATTATACGTTTGAGATCGTAATATTACGGATAATGTTTATATTCAAAAAATTTCAGAATCCGGGCACGTGGGCTCGAGGGTGATTTTTATCAACTTTTTGATTGGGGTTAGGAATTTTAATATAAATTGGATTACAATGGTATTTGAGTATATATTAATGGGTTTGCATAATTATTGGATAGTTTTGGAGCGTTGAGCATTGATTCGAGTTGTTTGTAGGGCTCGAAAGTCAGTTATGGAACTTCGGAACGAGGTAAGTCTCCTTTATAACCTTGTAAGAGGGAATTAACACCATAAGTAAAATAAACTAATATATGCTCCTATTTGTGGGGGCTACGTATGCACGAGGTGATGAGAGTTCATGCATAGCTACTATTATGCTTAAGCACGGATAGTCTAGGACCCAAAAACATGTTTCACCTGCAATATATTCAACCTTATTGTCAAATTTAAAATGTTTAAATTATATCGAACCTGATAAGTAACTTTCTAAAAGTCTAAACATCATGACTATTAAAAGATAAATAGTCATTTCCCTAGATAATTTCCCCTTGATGAATTCTTGATTGATTGTTTGAATGTGTTTATCTTTTATCGAACGGGCCGAACGCCTCGACAGATTAAATAGATGCATCTATGATTCGCATACTTCGACCCTCCGACAGTGCATAGTTTAAATACTATGTTGGATGGGGTCGTACGACCTCGGTATAATTTGCACATGCTTGTATTGCTTGCCTTAGAATTATAAATAATGATATTGCCTCTGTGGCCTGAGCTAAATTGATAAGTGATGAAAATGGATTTGGAAATCCCCTATTAACAAAAGGATTTTTTACTTGCTTCATGATTTCCTTAAGTCTGCAACCTTTTATAAAATCCATGATCTATTATATTATTGGTACATTATTGTTTGCCATAGTAAGTGTCGTAGTCGACCCCTCGTCGCTACTTTTTCGAGGTTAGACTTGATACTTACTGGGTATGTGCTATTTTTGTACTCATACTACACTTGTTGTACAATTTTTTGTATAGTCACATGTGTGTTTAGTGACCTTGTGGTGTATTAGCATGGTTGATACGGGGACTAGGGTGAGCTGCATCTTCTGCCACGATCTGTATCAAGCAGAGTCTCTTTCTGACCATTTATATTCTTATTCCTGTCCAAATTGTATTCGGAATAGATGTTTTCTTATTTTATTATTCCCGGTTTATTCTCATGCACTTGTGACACCAGGTTCTGGGGTGATTATGGTTATTCAGCATCGAAATTGTGAAAGCATTATTATTTATTTTGTAACGTTCATATTTTACTAGTTAATTGAAGAAAAATCATGATTTTGGAAATACTAAAACGAGAACTGGATAAGTATTTGTGGTTGGCTTACCTGGCAGCTGTGTGACAAGACCGTAACTCAAACACGACGATCTGTCCGGCCTAGCAAACTTTCAATGCCAAAGTTAGCTAGTCAGCCTACCCGGAAGCTTAGTAGAACTTAAGAAAGACTAAGCTTGTAGAAACTTGGCGAAGGAAACTAGTAGTTGGAAGAAAGAACTCTTTTATTAAGAGAACTTTACAATGCTTTGAATGCTTACAACTTTTCTTAATTGCTTGATGCCAAATGAAATGCCTAAGGTGCCTATTTATACTAGTTGGCTACCTAAATGGACGGTTGGGATCAATTTGATCCGACGGCTACAATTACGTCTCTAGACTCTTCCTAAGTAAATATCTAAGATATTTACACAAGTTGGCTGCCCTTGCTGCCCATGGCCGAATCTAGAAGCCTCCACATGATTCTAGGCTTGTCTTCAACAATCTGCACAATTCTAGAGTCTTCCAGGGCCTTTCGGGGCACGCTGGACTGTTCCGGAAGCATTTTGGAGCTGTTTTAAGCCTGTTTTGGGGCGAAAATAGTGCCGTCCATAACATTCTCCCCCGCTCAATCTCGCGACGACCTCGGCGCGTGCTCCTTGTAAGCCTAGATGAGGTCTTGGCGATTCCACAAAGTTAGCTCATGCTCCCAGCTCGCCTCGCTGTCAGGAGACCCTTTCCACTTGACAAAGTATTCAGTGTAGCTTGGGTGAGTCCCCCGTCTTGGAATGATGCGGTGCGCAAGGATCTCTTCTGCTTCTTTCTCTGGCACCGTTGTGATGGCCGTTGGTGCTCGCTTAGACTCTCCTCGGCTTGGATCTTCCTTGTCTTGATGATATGGCTTCAAAAGACTCACATGGAAGACCGGATGCATTTCTAAATGTGATGGAAGAGTCAAGCGATAGGCTAGTTTGCCAATGCGTTTCTCTACTGGAAACGGTCCCTCGTAGCGCCTTACTAGCCCTTTATGCACCTGGCCGGATCTTCGACGCTGGTGAGGAAGGAGTTTTACCATGACCAAGTCTCCTTCCTCGAACTCCAAGTGACGCCTCTTAACATCGGCCAAAGTTTGTGGCGTCATCGGTTGTTGTCCTGTTGCTAACTCGAATAGACTTGCCCCTGTTGACTCGCTCTTCTGCAGATTATAAGAAAATTGGGCAATGTCCAATAACTTGGCCCAATCTTTTTGGTTGGCGCTGACAAAGTGGCGAAGATATAACTCTAGCAAAGCATTCACCCGTTCTGTTTTCCCATCAGTTTGAGGGTGAAAGGCTGTAGAGAAGTTGAGCTCGTACCCCATGATTTTAAAAAGCTCCATCCAGAACCTTCCCGTGAAGCGGTGGTCCCGGCCGCTGATAATGGTCTTCGGAATGCCCCAATACTTCACCACATTTTTGAAAAATAGTCGAGCAGCGTCCACGGCAGTAAGCTTTGTTGGACCAGGAATGAATACGCCATATTTGCTGAAGCGGTCCACTACAACCATTATGTTGCTGCAGCCTTCGGACTTGGGTAGTGATGTGATGAAGTCCATGGAAATGCTTTCCCATGGCCTCTCCGCAATAGGCAATGGCTCCAAAAGACCCGCTGGTGGGCGTTGTTCAACCTTGTCTTGCTGGCACACAAGACAAGTTTTTACGTATAGCTCCACGTCATCCCGCATGTGGGGCCAAAAGTATGCTCGTTCAATCAGCGCCATCGTCCTTTGGACTCCAGGATGGCCTGCCCATCTGGAGTCATGACTTTCCCGGATGATCTCCTTCCTTAAGCCTCCCCATTTTGGCACATAAACCCTATTTCCCTTGGTGAGGAGCAGCCCGTCCTCTAGCCAAAACTGGCGTGTCTTCCCTTGACGTGCCAATTCCAACAAATCTTTGGCTTGCGGGTCATGTTCCAACCCCTCCTTGATGCGATCCACTATAGGGAAATTTGGGCTTGTGATGGAGGCAAGTTCGGCCTTTATGCTCAGTGCGTCGGCCACAACATTTCCCTTGCCCGGCTTGTACTCCATCACGAAATCAAACTCTGCTAAGAAAGCTTGCCACCGAATTTGTTTTGGTGTAAGCTTCTTCTGCTTAAGGAAGTAACTGGTGGCAACATTATCCGTCCTCACGATGAACTTGCTGCCCAGGAGATAATGTCTCCACGTCCGTAAACAGTGCACTACGGCGGTCCTCTCTTTTTCTTGGACCGTGTAGCGCTTTTCTGTATCATTTAGCTTACGACTTTGGTAAGCCACAGGGTGCCCTTCTTGCATTAGGACGCCTCCCAGGGCAAAGTCAGAGGCGTCCATCTGCACCTCGAAAGACTTGGTATGGTCGGGCAAAACCAATACCGGCTCCTTGATCATGGCGACCTTTAACTCCTCAAATGCTGTTTGGGCCTTATCAGTCCACTCCAAGGTCCGGTTCTTCTTCAGTAGATCTGTGAGTGGCGCGGCGATGGAAGAGTAGCCTTTGATGAACTTCCTATAGTAGTTAGCCAAGCCAAGGAAAGACCGAAGTTCTGGAACTTTCTTCGGCGGCTCCCAATCCTGTATCGCCGAATTTTGGACTCATCCATCCGTAGCTTTCCCTCACCAACAATGTGTCCTAAGAAGGAGACTTCTCGTCGAGCAAATACACATTTCTCCTTCTTGACGTAAAGCTCGTTCGTGCGGAGTACTTGGAAGACTTGTCTTAGATGATTTACATGATCCTCCAGTGTGTTGCTATAGATGACAATGCCGTCCAAGTACACCACTACGAACTTGTCTAAGAAAGGTTGTAGGACATGGTTCATGAGGGTGCAAAACATTGCAGGCGCATTAGTGAGTCCGAAAGGCATCACAAGGAACTCATATGAGCCGTACCTTGTGACGCATGCTGTCTTAGGCTCGTCTCCCTCCGCAATGCGGACCTGGTAGTACCCCGATCGCAAATCCAGCTTGGTGAACCAACGAGCTTGCCCAAGCTGGTCGAACAAGTCGGCAATGAGTGGTATCGGGTACTTATTCTTGACCGTGATCATGTTAAGCGCCCGGTAGTCGATGCAAAGTCGAAGTGACCCGTCATGCTTCTTCTGGAACAATACCGGCGCTCCATAAGGTGCTTTTGATGGACGAATATAGCCCATGTCCATCAACTCCTTCAATTGCCTCCGTAATTCCTCAAGCTCCGGAGGCGCCATCTGATAAGGCACGGCAGCTGTCGGGGTGGCACCTGGTTCCAGCTCTATATTATGATCCACCTCCCTTTTAGGTGGTAACCTCTTTGGTAGCTCCGGTGGCATGACGTCTTGGAACTCCTCCAAAACGTGTTGGACCTCGGGTGGCATGGACTCGGTTGTAGGAATGGCAGCTTCTTTCTTTAAGGCAACAAGGTAGGTTGGCTCTTCCTTCTTGATTCTCTTTGAGAGTTGCATGGCCGAAATTTGTTTTTCTTGGAGTCGGGTTTCCCGCTCTAGTGGAACTAGATGGGTGTTGCCTTCCTCCAAGATATATAAGGAGTTCGCAAAGGGAATTGGGACGGCCTTGACCCTGTCCATGAACTCAATACCCAAGACGAGTGGATAATCGTCCATGGTCACGATCGAGAAGTTTATGTGGCCGTGCTAATTGCCTAAGCGAACCGGCACATTGCGGGCAACTACAAAGGTTTCTGTTGGTGCAGCATTGACGCCCTTGAGCCAACCTCGGCTTGTCTCGTACCGGATGCCCATCTCCTTAGCCTGCTGGAAAGTGAGGAAGTTGCTGTCGGCTCCCGTGTCAACTAATGCCTTCACGGTATGCTCGTCAATCTTGGCTTTGGCAAATAACTTCCCTTTCTTCTCGTTCTTGGGCACCTCAACTTTTGCCTGTATTGAGCTTAGAAGCCGCATGGCCCCAATCTTTGCTTCCTCCTTCTCGTGATCCTCGATTAAGGCCGAAAGCTTACTCTTTTTGGGGCAATCCCTCGCATAGTGTGGTCCATCACAAAAGAAGCATTGGACCGGGGTATTCGGTTTGGGAGGGAAATCTCTACGTCCCTTGGCCCTTTCTGATGCCTCCTTGCCCTTAGGCGGGTCTCCCCCGCTCTTTCCCTTGCCGCCCTTGTCCTTGGGTTTAGGTTTCTCCACTTTCCTAAACTCAATAAAGGACTCGGCAATGGATATGGCAGTGGTCAGGTCTTGTGCACCACGGCGTTGGATTTCAAGCCTTGTCCACTGCTGCAACCTGTCCATGAAGGCAAAGAAAGCTTCTTTATCAGGGTAGTCAGGGATTTCGAGAAGTACCTCTGTGAACTCTTTGACGTACTCCCGGATGGTTCCTTTGTGCTGCAAACGCCTTAGCTTGCCACGAGCTTCCTCCTCGACGTTGCTTGGGAAGAACTGCTTCTTGAGTTCTGCCTTGAAATCTGCCCAAGTCTTGATAGAGCAAGTGCCTTTCTCTACATCGCTTTGTCTTCTCCTCCACCAAACCATTGCGGTGTCCTCGAGGAAAAGACTACCCATGCTTACCTTTAGAGCCTCGTCTTGCATGTCGAGAGCCCTAAAGTATTGCTCCATGCTCCAAACAAAGTTGTCTAGTTCCCTCGCGTTTCTAGACCCTTTGAAGTATTTGGGTCGGGGAACATCTATTTTGGAAGGGGTAGTCCTTACCTCGGACGTAGTGGCAGTGCCTTTTGCAAGAGCCCTTTTGCACAAGCTGAGCTCCTCCTTGGTGCTCTCCAGCTCATGTGAAAGCCTCCCTAGCTCTTCCCGCATGGACGAAATCTCTGTCTGGTGTTTCTCCTCCACCGCCTGAAGACATTGTGCCAGGACTTGATTCACGGCGGACTGCATCTCCTCCCGCAATCCGTCTAGGCCCTCCTCGACCCTTTGTTCGACCCCTTCGAACCTTTGGTCGGCCTCCATGAACTTGTCCTGCCCATCGGCAATGGCCAACTCCACCTTGGCCAGCCTTGTCTCCAACTCCCCCTAGGCGTCCCTGGAGCGAGACCTTTGGCCCTTAGATTTGTCCCTTTCGATTCGGGTGATTTCACTGCCGCCTTCCATACTCCCTTAGATGTTCCAACAAACCTGGTGCTCTGATACCAATTGTGACAAGACCGTAACTCAAACACGACGATCTGTCCGGCCTAGCGAACTTTCAATGCCAAAGTTAGCTAGTCAGCCTACCCGGAAGCTTAGTAGAACTTAAGAAAGACTAAGCTTGTAGAAACTTGGCGAAGGAAATTAGTAGTTGGAAGAAAGAACTCTTTTATTAAGAGAACTTCAAGAACTTTACAATGCTTTAAATGCTTACAACTTTGCTTAATTGCTTGATGCCAAATGAAATGCCTAAGGTGCCTATTTATACTAGTTGGCTACCTAAATGGACGGTTGGGATCAATTTGATCCGACGGCTACAATTACGTCTCTAGACTCTTCCTAAGTAAATATCTAAGATATTTACACAAGTTGGCTGCCCTTGCTGCCCATGGCCGAATCTAGAAGCCTCCACATGATTCTAGGCTTGTCTTCAACAATCTGAACAATTCTAGAGTCTTCCAGGGCCTTCCGGGGCACGCTGGACTGTTCCGGAAGCATTTTGGAGCTGTTTTGAGCCTGTTTTGGGGCGAAAATAGTGTCGTCCATAACAGCTGTGTCTGGCGCCATCACGGCCTTTATTGGATTTAGGGTCATGAAAATATGGTATTAGAGCACTAGGTTCCCTTAGGTATCGCGAGTCATGAGTGATTCTAGTAGAGTCTTGTGGATTGGTACGGAGATGTCTATACTTATTTTCGAGAGGATACATGGTTGTTAGGAGCACTTCCCTTCTTGATTCTCATTGTGCGATTTGATTCCTTTGAGGCTTATGCCTTCATTTCCTTCCTATTCAATCTTATGCAGTGCGAAATACTAGTTATAAAGTCAGGAGTTAAGGAATTGTAATGGTACTATAGATGTGGTGCGGGATGTTTCTCCATGTGTAGTTAATTAGGCTATTATCGCTGAAGGATGTTCTGCCATTTTAGCTCAGTAGTTGTACTTCTGAGAGTTTTGAGGCTATGCACAGGTTGTTATGAGGCTCATGAGTTGTAATCGCATAGTATTTATGTGATGATCAGATGCTTGCCTATATGTCAAGGTAGTGAATGACTTGAAAGGAGGTTTACTCATTGCATAGTTTCAAGATTCAATATCTTATTCCGACGGAGGAAAACTAATTGGCCTATGAATACCATATTTGGATTTATGGAGTAACAAGACTTGGTATTTTCGAGCGTGGTGAAATTCTCATCTGCGACGTGGTGTCATCGTCCTTAATTGAATGTGTTATGTTTGATGGTGTTATGGTCTTCTTCAATTCACTGTTGGGGCAGGGTATTGTGAAATAGAGTCAGGGAAGTGGCTGTCAGAGATTGCAAGGTGCGGTGGTTCACGATTGAATCAGTGTTTCTGGTGTCGATGGCTTGAGAAAGATGGTCCTTGGAAAGGTTTACAGTTAGTAACGATCTATTGGTTCAAGTGATATAGAGATAGATTTTGATCTAAGGCAACAACTGGGCAGCGAATGATGGGGAAGTATATGTGGGAGGTGCCTTAAATGGTTAAATTTTCTAGAAGGCCAAGAGTGAGAAACGGGAGTTAGATGGTTGCTTAAAGGAGTGAGTTTAACCAAAATGGGAGAGTGACAGAGTAGTATATGGGTTATGTGGCAGGACAACTACATGCCTTGAGAGATGCTTAGAGTGATTCAGGATTCACGATGTCAGTGGCTGGGTCTGCTAGCATAATTTGGAATATTGGCTGCTACATGGGGGAAGATTGTATACGACGGAAAAAAGTTGCTTAATATGAAAATGATACAACTTGACTTTGAATTGGAAGATTTATCGCACGTTTATTTGATGTCCATGAGGAGTGAACGGACCAATACAGTGGTGAATGTGCCTCTGCTCAGGATGGGTTACTGATTTTGTAGTAATTGTACCAATACAGCGACAGCGGAAGATATCAGCATGTAATTTTGACAGATGGGTTATCTCCTGTGAATAGGTTAGTAGTCATGTGGTGTTGACGAAGCTTCTATCAAAGGATTTTACTAGCTATGCGGTGAGAGGTTGAATATATAAATGTGGCTAATGATTCAAAGTATTCATGAAATGGTTAACAGGAAGATTTTAAGGAGTTTGGAGGGTTGGTTGTGCAAGTTCATGTCAACAATGAAGAAAGAATCTTGGAGGGTTCGAGAGTTATGCAATGGTAGCTCCAAGCTCAATGGGAGAGTCCCGCCGCATATGGTTAGAGTGCATGGTCGTTTATCCGTGAGATTTTTGGTTATCGGTGTATTGGTGCGTTATTGCGACTAAGGAAAGACAACATCAATGGTAATCTGAGCAAGAGTTGAGGAATGTTAGCTATATTGGGCCTTACTGGTTCATGTTTAGGTTTGGAAGACTCAGAATCTATGTTGCGTGCGGAGGTGATGTACAAGAAAGGTAATTTAGCCGGTTGTCTCTTTGAGAGGGTGTTCATGTGCTAGCATAGACTTGGAGTTGATTATCTTTGGGACCAAGTCAGAGTGGGTGACTCTCAACAATGGTCCTAGTGAATTCAAAGGTTAAAATGTGGTGCCTAAGGATTTCAAACCCGTAATATGGTTAAGAATCGAGCTTTTACAGTAGATTATGAAAAAAGGCTTAGAATGTATGATATCTTCGGCTTACAGTGTAGTATTTGGAGGATTAAGAGAAAATTACTTCGAATTCGTAGAGGAATTATCAGAATGGGTGTACTAGTTAAGGATGTGAATATGTGCACAAGGATTGTATGAGATGGGTCGTGGGATTTGAGACAGCATGGTCTCGTGATATAAGGCCACTCAGAATGAGTGCGGATGTGGTTCTCTATATTTGAATGGAGTAATTATAATTCCTGAGGCATGTCTAGAGTAAATTGGAGTAAGTTGGACAAGTTAGCAATGGTTGAATTGGAATGATGGTGGCAATGATCTGTTCCTTCAGCTTGTTAAGTTATGCATGTGGTTTGTGGCAGCGTGGGTGGGGCTTGATGACTGCCGTAATTGGCTTTATTTGGAGGCACTTGAGTATTATCACCTGTAATGTGTAGATGTATCCCGGAGGGGGTTATGATAATTAAGACCACTACTCGAGATTTGTATTTCTACGGTTATGGGAATTCAGTCACATGTTGCAATTGTTCTCCTGAAATGTGTTAAGTGGAATGTTCCTACATGATAAAGTGTGTATTCTATTGGTGGTTCAGGAGCTATGATGAAATTCTTGTACTGTCAGTATAGGCATGTTAGCTACAGTGAGCGGCATGAGGATTGGAAGTTGGGGATTGAGGTTGCAGTTTGGTGTTAACAAGGATGCCACGAGCTCGGATGAGCATGGAAAGAGTTTATATGTATAGAGTAAGATGATATTGTTTTTAGCATCATCTGAGATCAGTGTCTTTTGTAAGAGGCTTTGCATACCGATTAAGGATTCTTTATATGCTTTACCACATTAGTATGACTGGTGGTATGGATGTGCGAACTTGTTACCTTGTGCGGAAGGTCGTGAGAGTGTATCTCATGGGAAGATCGTATAAGTGTGACATGTAGTCACATGATTTATTGAAGATTTAAACCACATATGAAGATTGTGGTAATATCGTTAATTTGAGGATTTATGCCTAGGAGGCGTGCGGCTCATTTTGTTGTGAACTATGGAAGTTTGTTTCGGTTATGATGGATGTTCTTATGTGTTATGAGAAAAGGGGGTTATTATGGATCCTTAAAGGGTTTTTAGCCTAATACGGTGCAATTAGAATCAGCTTGAGGTTTTTGGATGGATTTAAATATGAATATAGGATCTATATTAGGCCGGATGTGTTCACTACAGCATAGCTCTCCTTGTGGATGAGTATTCAGACGTTGAATGATATTTCGTTGTCTGTTATTTCATGTGATACTATATCGTGCCATGTGAGTTGTAAAACGGCTTGATTAAATTTCATATGTGTTGGGCTTCCATGTACCGATGGTGTTACGTGACCAAGATGGCTTTCGAGATCCAGATCATATATTACACATTTCTTGTGCTTGTGTTTTGTAGTTTATGGCGTTATCTGTCTCCCCAAAGATGGTATTATGCACTTGGCGTGCTTGTGGCCAATATTCTGGTATTTCGTAGTTATGAGAATTCTAGCTTGGTAAGTATCTCCTTATGTAGATTTTATGTGTGGATCGGGTGGCACGCTACCACGAGTATATATTGTTTGGATTGGGTTGTGTAACAGCCCAGTACGCTAGTGATATTGTCCGTTCTAGGCCTAGGCCATCACGGGTTTAAAACGCGTCAGTAGGGCCTAAGGCTTGTTAACTTATACACCAGCATCCCTCTTGTATCTTGCCGATGTGAGACTCTATCTAAATCCTGGGGTGTGACATACACCCCCTCTTATGGACTCAGCATCCTCGTTGAGGTTTTCCCTACAGCATGGGATTTGCCTAGACTCAGCATCGAGGTTTTCCCCGCCTAACTAGGCTTTACCTAAACTCAGTTGAACTCTGACCCATCATCAACAAGGCTGACCCAAGAGTGGCACTGATATCACCAGTAACAGTTCAGCCCACTAGTGATATTGTCCAATCTGGGCCTAGGTCGCGTCACTAGGGTCTAAGGCTTGTTAACTTATGTACCCAGCATCCCTCTTGTATTTTGCCGATGTGGGACTCTATCTAAAGCCTGGGGTGTTACAGGTTGAACCCGCAACAGTGTGATGTTGAGTACAGTTCCCTATAGTTATTTTTTGTGTATTGTTTTCTATTTTCTAAGTAAGGTTCATAACACCTTTGCAGTTGTCTAATTAGTTGCATGGGTTGAGTAGTCTTTATCGAGTTCTTTTTCCATGTATATCACATTCGAGTTGGTAGCTTATTGGAACATTGTGGCACCATAACTAAGGTGGCTTACTGCCTACGCAGCGTATATTGGGTGAGACAATATTAGTGGACCTGGGATCAATGTGGTCATATTTATATGAAGTATGTTAAAGTGCAAGTATAGTTATTTGGTTCATAATGAGGCAATGGTTCTTGTCAGGAGGTGAGACTCAATGAACTATTGGTTTGTCAGTCGGTTATGAATTTCAACACATCTATTCCGTCTTGGTTGTATTTCAAGAGTTGGAACAGGACTTATGTGAGTCAGGGGTGTGTTTTGAGCATCAGATTCATGGAATATCGATTATTATTATTAGAGAAAGTTATTTTGGTCGTGTGAATTACGCAATGCGTAGTGTGAATTCACCAAAGGTGTGAAATCATGTGTTGGTGCATCGCATAGATTTTGATACAGTGATCGTATGATGGGAACAGGGCGCGTAGGAAATTTCTGATGTTGGAATTAGGTTCTAAGGCTTATTTGATTAAGCAAAAAAGTAGAGTCTTCAGATTGGCTTGAGCTAGTGTGCTCAACTGAGTTGTGGTGGCATGGGTAGGTGCACGAGGTGTTAAATAGTTATTTCGGACAACTCCATAGTAGTTCTTAGAACGTTCAAGGACGAACGTATGTTTAAGTGGGAGAGAATGTAACGACCCGATCGGTTGTTTTGAGCTTAAGCGCGTTGTTCAGTTGTTTAAGCCCATGAGTAGCTTCACTTTAGGTATTATGACTTGTACGCGCAGTCAGGATTAAATTTCGGGATGTCCGGAGTTGATTGGAAAGAGAATTCATTTTGGAAGATTTAAGTTGGAAGAATATGACTAAAGGTTAATTTTTAGTAAATGACCCCAGAATCGGGATTTGAAGCTTCCAACAGGTTCGTATGATATTTTAGATTTGGGCATATGTCCGGACCACTTTTGGATGACCCTGGATTTCAGCGCCTATTGTAGAAGTAGAATTTTGGGAGGAATTTCATAAATTTGGGTGCTGTGTATTTTAATTCTATCAATGTCCGTTTGGGATTCCAAGCCTGGAAATAGCTCTGTATGGTGATTATGGTATTGGGAGCGCGTCCGGAAGTGAATTCAGAGGTCCGTAGGTTAATTTGAAGTTGTTTAGCTAAAGTTGGAAATTTGAAGGTTTTAGGTTGACCGGAAGTGGACTTTTGATATCGGGGTCGAATTCCGATTCCGAAAGTTGGAGTAGGTTCACAATATCAAATATGACTTGTGTACAAAATCTGAGGTCAGCGGGTTATAGGATTCGGCATCAAATGTGGAAGTTTGAAGTTCAAAAGTTCATTAAGCTTGAATTGAGTTGTGATTCGTTATTTTCGTGTTGTTTGAAATAGGGTTTCTTATCGAGCAGATTAGGCGGTTATTTACCCATAATGATTTGGCTTATCAGTTTATCAATTTTTAAATATATTAATCCGCTAGTCACCCGATAAGATATCGGGTGGATTGATATCAGTTTAGCTATTATTGGGCGATTATCGGTTTAGTTTCAGTTGATTGAAACTTAACATACTTCAACATAATGTGGGGGACTACATCCCCGAGACAACACTATAGTCAACATTTCTCATGCATATATATCAACTAAATTACACCATGATTACTAGAATCAAATACAGGATATCAAATACTTCTCTTATCTTCTCATACTACATTCAAGTGGATGGTAAGGGATTGAGAAGTGCACAACAGAATACATCAACAGTATCATTTGAACAGATTTTTTACTATTTAAGAAGATAACAAACTGTTAAAAACAAAAACATAAATTGGTTAAGATTGAACCTAATGTGTAAGGTGTAAATGTTCGTAGTTTAATACTGATTATTGGTCTCCAGTGGAGAAGGGATTAGGATTTAGGAGAATACACACATCAAAGAGACTCAAAGGCCAATTATACTTCAGAGGAATCAGTACAATTTAATTTGTACTTCGTTCAATTGTCCAGAGTAGTAATACGGATAAAAATAAAATTATATATATATATATATATTCTTAATGGGTTAATAGATTATCCGTTAAGAAAATTGAATACTACGTCCCAAACTGGTAAGACGTTAATAAGAAAACTCAATCTGTTCCTCGTCTGTTAAACGGTTAACTCAATACCAATAAGCCATTAAGCTTTAGTTTCGATTCTATTTTCAGTTTCAGTTTGATTTTGAACACCCCTAGTTTTATGTAAATTTGAAGGCTCGACTAAGTCCATAATATCTTTTGGGATGTGTCATTATAATTGGTTGAGGTCCCGAGGGCCTGGGGTGAGATTCGGCGGTGAACGAATCAAGTTTGGACTTGGAAGAAAGGTTAGAGCAGCTGCCTTCTGGTGTAAGTGCACCTGCGAGGCTTGCAGAAGGGGACTAGCAAGAGGAGACCAGTGACCATAGAAGAGAACCAGAGACCACACCTGCAAAGGTGCAGGTGCAAAGAAAACCATCGCATAAGCGGCACATGCGCTGCAGAAGCATGGATGCAGAAGCATGGATGCAGAAGCGGCCTATGCACTGCAAGTGCGAAACTGCTGGAGGCTGTGAGGTTTCTTAAAACGGGGGTTTGGCCCATTTTTCTTCCATACTCTCTTGGTGGGACGATTTTTGGAGAGCTTCAAGTGAGAATTTTCATCATTCAAGTCAAGATAAGTCATTACCACCTCATTATAAGTTAAATATATGGATTTTATAAGGATTTAAGCATGGAAATTAGTAGAAAGTTGGGGTTTTGAGGAAAAACCTACAAAACTATATTTTTGGACTTTGACCACGAATTTGAGCATGGAATTGGAGATAAATTATATGTTTGAGTTCGTAATAATATTGGTATTGATTATCTTTAAGAAAAAATCAAAATCCGGTCATGTGGGCCCAAGGGTGATTTTTATCGACTTTTCGATTAGGGTTAGGAATTATTATAAATTAGATTATAATGGGTATTTGAGTATATATTAATGGGTTTGTATTATTATTAGCTAGTTTTGGAGCGTTGAGAAACGATTCGAGTTGTTTGTAGGGCTCGAAAGCCGGTTATGGAACTTCGGAACGAGGTAAGTCTCCTTTCTAATCTTGTAAGAGAGTATTAACCCCATAGGTGAAATAAACTAATAGTGCTCCTATTTGTGGGCGCCACGAACGCACGAGGAGAGTCTGTGCGTAGCTATTATTATGCTTAAGTCCGAATAGTATAGGACCCAAAAAATCCTTTACCTACAATATTTGCAACCTTATTGTCAAATTTAAAATGCTTAAATTATATCGAACTTGGTAAGTAAACTTCTAAAAGGCTAAACATCATTTTTCTTTACTGTTAGAAGAGAAATTGACTTTTCTCTGGATAATTGCCCTTTGATGAATTTTTGATTGACTATTTGAATGTGTTTATATTTTATGGAACAGGCTGAACGCCTCGAGAGATTAAATTAGATGCATCTATGATTCGCGTCATTCGATCCTCTGGCAGTGCACAATTTAAATATTATGGTTGATCGGACCGTACAACCTCGGCATGATTTGCTCATGCTTGTATTGCTTGCCTTGGAATTTATAAATACTGATATTACCTCCTTGGCCTGAGATAAATTGATAAATGATGAAAACGAATTTGGAAATATCCTATTAACAAAAGGAATGTTTACCTGCTTCATGATTTCCTTAAGTCTATTGCCTTTTTAAAAAATCCATGATCTATTATATTATTGGTACATTATTGTTGGCCATAGTATGTATCGAAGTGGACCTCTCATCACTACTTCTTCGATGTTTATTTAGTGGTCTTTTGGCGCAGCAGCATGGTTGATACGGGGACTTGGGTGAGCTACATCTTCTGTCACGATCCGCAGCCAGCAGAGTCTTATTCAAAGTATTTGTATTCTTATTCCTGTCTAAATTGTATTCTAGACAGATGTTGCATCTTATTTTATTATTCCTATTTGATGCTCATGCACTTGTGACACCGGGTTCTAGGTGATTATGGTTTATTCAGTATCAAAACAGTGAAAAAAGTATTATTTATTTTGTAAAGTTCATATACTAGTTAATTGAAGAAAAATCATGATTTCAGAAATACTACAATGAGAAATAGTTTAAGTATTTGTGGCGGCTTGCCTGACATCTATGTCTGGTGCTATCACGATCTTTATTAGATTTAGGATCGTGACAATCTCAGTGAATCTGACACACTACTTACCCCTTATACCAAGGTTAAAGAGCTTGTATGCATCAATGAGCTTCGATCATCATATGAGATGGCATTATGAGCATAGAATATTGGATGGTGTCCTATGTCATCCTTCAGATAGAGAAGCATGGAAGCATTTTGATAGGGTGTTCCCGATCTTTTCTAATGAACCAAGAAATATTAGGTTGGGATTATGCGCTGATGGATTCACTCCACTTGCATCAGTACCATATTCATGTTAGCCAGTATTTGTTACATCGTATAATTTTTCACCTGAGTGATGTATGACAAGTCCATATTTGTTTCTAACTTGTATTGTTCCAGGTGCACGCAATCCAAAAAAGTTGATTTATGTTTACATGAAGCCTTTGATTGATGAGTAGAAGTTATTGTGGCATCAAGGCATGGAAACATATGATGTATCAACTGAGCAAAACTTCATATTGTGTGCTGACAATCTTCTTCGGCAAAGTCTTGATGTCATGCATATCGAAAATAACTTTTTAGTTTAATACCATGATGTATGTCAACAATAAGATAAAGGATAACTTGAAGGTCAGGATGGACTTAAAGGAATATTGTAGGCGAAGTAAGTTGTACCTGACATATTTGAACAACAAGATTCAGAGATCCAAGGCTATTTTTACCTTCACCTTGAAGGAGAGAAGAGAAATTTCTGATTGGGTTAATAATTTGAGTATGCCTGATGGGTATGCATCAAATCTATCTAGGTGTGTTGACATGAAAGAAGGAAAGTTAACGTTCATGAAAAGTCACGATTGTCACATTTTAATGGAACCTTTGATGTATGTTGCATTTAATGCATTGCCTAATAGAATATGGAAGACCATTACAGAGGTAAGCTTATTTTTCAGGGAGTTATGTTCTAGAACCTTGAGGGCGGAGAACAAAACTTACATGGACAATAATATTTGCGTAACTTTAAACAAGCTGGCAAAAATTTTCCTCTTGAATTTTTTGATGTGATGGAACATCTTCCAATTCACCTTGCAGAAGAGGCATGGCTTGGAGGGCCAATTCAATACAGATAGATGTATCCATTTTAGTGGTAATGAATGACTATCATTCATTAATCTTTATGTGTTTCATTTTAACATTATTCATCTAAAAATGCTAATATGCAGAATATTTGACAAATGTTAGCGGACTGTCAAAAATAGATCTAAGATTGAAAGATCGATTTGTGAGGCATATGTGTCTAGGGAAACTTCTTATTTATATTCATATTATTTTGAACATGTGTGTCATATTTAAGAAATAGACCTATTCAGTATGACGATGGAGGCACTGATCCTTCGTATCCACCATTTTCTATATTCAATCAACCAGGTAAAGGCGGTCCAAAATATAGTTCAAGACGACTTTTGAGTGAGATGGAACTAAAGTCAGCTATAATACATGTGCTTTTGAATTGCCCATAGGTCCAACCTTACTATAAGTAGGTATACATTTATATTATTACCGATATATATTAAAGATTTATCATCATTTTAAGTAATGACATTTCTTATTTTGTCAAACAGTTGGTTTGTGGTTACATATGGCCAAGAGCTTGTTTATTCAAAGTTTTCATAATGATTTAAAGAATTTGTAAGTGTTACTTAATTTTTAATATGGTCTTATTAACGGTAAATTATAATAAGTTATATCTATTTAAATGATTCTAAATTCTTTTACCTATATAAGTTCATAATCTAGTTAATAGTGTAATTCTAAATTTTTTTACCCTTTATAAATTCATAATATAGTTTATGACGTAAATGTCCAATTTTTGTAAGATATATAGCTTTGGAATCTGATCCTAGAGTCAGAAAGATGTCTAAGTATTGTATCAGTGGGTAGAAGTTTCATATAGAAGAATGGTCTAAGGGTAAGAAAATAAATAATAGTAGTGTATGTGTGTGAAAGCCGATGGTGATATTGATTACTATGGTGTGCTTCAAGAGATCGTAGAACTTGAGTATAAAGTGGGTTGGCCAAAGAAAAAGTTAGTACTCTTTCGGTGTAAGTGGTATGATGCAACAACAAATAGAGGTACAAAAGTGCATCCACGATACAAAATTATTGAAATAAAGAACACAAGGAGGTATAAACTCTATATCCTGTTTATTATTGTAAAAAATGTGAAACAATTATATTATGTACCTTATCATATGTGCAAGAATAAGTGTGCATGGCGAGTTTTGATAAAATCTAAGCCAGTAGGTAGAGTTAAAGTCGATGATGCATTGGATTTAGCATACCAAAATGATATTTCAAGTGTTGAAACAGTAATGGATGATGAATTAGTAGATGAATTGCAGGATAGCAACGGCCTATACGAAGAATTCGATCCTTCGATCCTAAGATCAATTTTATTTGAGCATGGTGAGGGAACATCAATGGAAAATGAGGACGAAGATTCAATTGATGAACATGAAAGAAGTGAGGATGAAGAATTATATGATGAAAATGAAACAAGCGATAAAAAATTATATGATGAAGAAAATAAAAATGAAACAGGCGATGAGGATTAAGCTATTTATGTGTTTTATGATTTGTTCAGTATTTATATTCTATGATGTGCTTCATCATAATATGTAATAAAATTACTTTAAATTATTAGTGACATCTTTATTTTTTTATTTTAATATTGTTATATTTTATTATGTGTACTTTATGTTTATATTTATTATGTTATTTTTTTTTACATGTAAAAATTTTGTATTAATTACACAGATGGATTCTCGCGGTAAGAAATAAAATAATTTAAGAAGAAAAAATACACTTTACCTATATCAACTCAGCTTCCTCCACCTACACCAAATATGAGCCCTCTTTTTGTGTCTCTTTGTCCTTCCATACCAGCTTCACAGTCATCTGACTTTTTCAAAGTCCCTCGTCCGTCTAGATCGCTTCAGTATTATCGATGCCTTCTCATGGTGGCTCAGCTTCGACCACCATTAATTTTATACCCGTGCCTCATTTTCCAGTTTCTTCCCCGCATGATCCTGCTAGTCATTCCAGTAGCTAATTGCGTTCCCGAGCCATGATAGTAGCTAGCATGGTGGTTCATCTTTTGTGACTCATACATCACCCACTCAATTATCTTCTCCATTATCATCCACTCCAAGTATATCTAACTTGGATATTGGAGGTCTCACGCAGCTGCATCCCCATCTACCAGTTTTTCTACAGTTGTTGGTACCGTGAGATAGTGTACTAGAGGGTTGTACAGTACAATCATCTTTATCGGATGATTACCATTCCCTATGGAGACGGGTGAGTTTTTATTCAATTTCCTTTTAAAAACATTCAATAAAATTTTGCATATATTGAATTTAATGACATTTTATATCTTATATTGAATGCAGGATTTTACCGTCCTTTCAGGCTGCGCATGTGGTGATGGAATCTATGAAGTCACTTTTTCATGACCTTTGAAATTCTTGGAGACAAATATCGTACCAGATTGGAATGAATATGTGGCGATAATTTAAGGTAAGAATAAATAATTTTTATGAGTTCTTATCCTCATTCGTCTAATATTATTATTTAATTTTGCAGGTAGGTGCATATGGCAGCCAGCACATGAAAATCTAGTGAATGATAACTTCGAGAAAAAAGCATGGAAGATGATAACAAATTCCCATCATGTTGCTAGGAAAAGTGGCAACAGACCTAATTCGATACTTGAAAATGTTTAGAATCATCTCTTGGCAGAGTGAAATACCTCTAAGAAGAAGAAGAAGAAGAAGAAGAAGAAGAAGAAGAAGAAGAAGAAGAAGAAGAAGAAGAAGAAGAAGAAGAAGAAGAAGAAGAAGAGTAAACAGACAAAGTTAAATAAAGCTTTTACTAAGGGTTGAGCATTGCATACTAGAGGTTCTATTAGTTTTGCAGCCCATTGTTTGAGAATGGTAATTTTATTATAAAATATTTTTAGTTTTACAAGTGTGTATGTGTGTGTGTGTGTGTGTGTTTGTGTGTATATATAATTACTTCTTAATTTTTAGGAAAATGAACGTGAGAGAGATGTGACTTATGTTGAGAGCTTTGTGGAGACCCACAAGAAGAAAAAGAAGGACGGCATAAGAGAATGATGGATTGAACCGCGTGCTATAAAGATATTTGTATGATCCAAACACCAACACTATATTAGTTTTCATTCTTGGTATTTTATTTATATAAAATGTAATATTTTATTTCAGAACAAGTATCATATTGATATTGATGCATGGCGACAAACTCAGCCTGGACGTACTCAACCGGCCCCAGAGGGATATGAATTGAATTTGGACACAAGCGGCTGGTGGCGTGAATAAAGGTATAAATAATATGTAATTATCTATTTTGGTATTAATTTGAAAGTTGCTTGTTTGTTTTCTTACTTCTTTTACTTTCTTTTTTTTTATTTATTGTGAAAATAATAAATAAAGGTCGAGTTTACAGGATTGGAGTACAACCATCCTCCAGTCGTCCACCAGCATCATTATCCACTGGTGCATCAGTTTCCCAAGAAGACATGGAAGATATGCGTCAAAAAGTGGATCAAACGTCGTAAGAATTTCAAGCAACTCATGCTTTGATCCAAAAATTATTATAAAAGAAAAGCAAGAAAGGAGATGCAGTGGAGTCTGAGCCTGAGGAGGAGACTGAATCCGAATAAGTTATTTGAATATTTTTAGAGTTAAGAGTTAGAGACATATTTAAGTTATGTTGTTTGATAGTTGGTTGTTTATTAGTTGGTTGAATTGTTATAAATATTATTGTTCGTTTTGTAGTTGATATTGAATTTTGGATAGTTATATTATGTTTTTGGATTATTATATTAGGTTTTCGGTTAATTGTTAAGTGTTTGGTTGGGTGTTTTATTTGGTAGGTGGTGTAATTAGAAGCTTAATAAATTCCCAGATTTGCGACTGAATCAAACGCAAACTTCAAAGGAATTTCCCAAAATTTTTGGTATTTTTAGTCAATTAATAATCAATATTTAGGACTGTAAATCGGAATAATTAATTTTATTTTTAATTTTTCGACTGAATCAATCGAAATATTTTTATTCATATTTATTTTTTTATCTCTGTTCAGCGACTATCAGTTTCTAAATTTGCGACTGATTCGGTCGCAAATTGCTTAATTTCAAATGTCCCCGCATTTTTCAATTTGCGACTGAATCCGTCATAACTTTTCAATTAATTCACTTGCAAATATATTTTAACCACGTGTTTTGCAACTGACACGTTTTAGCCGTAAATCGATCGAGAAAACCACGATTTTCGACCGAATTCTGACTAATTTGACGGTAGCAAATTTGTTATTTTTTAGTAGTGAAGTTGTTCGAGTTTGTTACGTACGACAAAACGAGGACAGATGTGTGATTCTTTAATACTGTTTCTTTTTCATTTTCTTTTTGGTTAATTGATGCTCAATTTGGAAGGATTGGCTTTTGGATTGTTTGTTGTGTGCAAGTTTTTTAAGTGTTTGTTGTGTTCAAGTTTTTACCCTGCTCAAAAGTTGTATAAAAACAATATGCACTTATAGTCTTATACTGTTCAACGTATAAAGAAAATAATGAGCATCTTTATGTGAATACGGATATACGTGTAGTATATGCGTGCATGTGTATTCATGTTTCGTCCCATAAACCTATAACTTTGTACGTAAGCTAAAATTGTGACAATATTCAATGATAATTGGAGGGTAAATTTTATTAAGGGTCATCTAGTTAAACTTTGTAACAGCTTGTGTTGTGAAACAAAACGATTAACTTTTCCAAATGAAGGGTAAATTTCATCAATGTTTTTCAAATTAAACGTTGTAGCACAAAAGTTAGTTTTCAATTTGTACATAAGTCATTTTAGTACTAACTTAATTAGTAAAGATATAAAAGTGACTCGAAAATATAAATTTTGTCCGAAAAATTAACATGACTATTCTCATCCTCTAATTAATTTATTAAAATTTCACACAGTCATCTTCTAAAACTTTGGTCATTGATATTAGCAAGTTGTGATCATAACGAAAACTGCTGATCATATTTGAACCTACAAACTAAATGCAAAAATTAATGCTCATACTTAAATTCATTTACAAAATGCGTCCATTAAGCAACATCAACCCAAAAATACTGCTTAATAAATAACATAAACAGTAAAGACTAAAGTGTGTATCACACAGTTGCGAATTATAGACCTCACCAGTCGTATTTAAACTGTAAATTTAAGATAAAATCTGAAATATCCCTTTTTGAATACGTTACTGAGATATTTAGTCATGATTCTATTCTTCACACTCTTAATTGCTAGCATCTTAGTGGCTACTGCCTCTTAATTCTAGTGCTAATATCTCTCATATAAAGTTTTGACATTTGTTGCAGATAGTCTGAAGAGAACTGTGACAAAACTGAGGAAATTAATCTCACGGACAATAGGTCCACACTCCACACCCTATGTAATGTCTGTCTTAATGTTAAAACTAGTAAATCTCATTGTCCAAGTTGGACTTTCAAATCCAAGTGCGTAACGAGAATCAGCAAACCCGAAATTATCGTTTGCTTTACTACCAGGAAAACAAAGCTGATATCACTCTGCACGGAGGTTTATGGAAAAATGAGTAGGCATCTTGTTTCGGTGATGAGGGCAAGAGAACTTCAACGGACTATAGCAGTATACTCAGCTTGACATCATCTGACATTAACTATCGGAGAGTTTGTCTGTTGTTTTTGGTCTTTTTGAATTCTGGTTCTCTTCTTCCATGGCCTTCAATTTGTTCTTAATTGCAGCAATTTTGGCAGTCTTGCTCATTTGCGCCGAAGAGCCAGCAACAAAGTTGGATCTACTCATTTCACCACCAGCTCCAAAAGAGCTTTCACCCCCTTCCGTAAAATACTTCTCGCTGGCAAGCCTAACAACCAAAGGTCGCCCACAGACTAATTTTCCATGCATCTTCTCCTTGGCCAGTATAGCTTCCTGCATGCTCACTTTAAACATAGAAATCAGAACCTACTCTCATTGATGAGCAACTGAGATTCTGCAACTTACCTCTTTAGTACTAAATTGGACAAAAGCATAACCACGTGGCTCCCCACGCTTAGGACCACGAGTGTGCCACAGGAAGTCTTCAGCTACAATCTTCCCATAGGGGGAAAACATCTTAATAAGAGCAGCCCTGGTGTAAAAAAATAAATCATTAACCAGGTGAAGCAAGTTCTTGGCAGTGTAAGTTACCAATGGTACAAGTTAACCAGGGAATTCGAATGCAGAGATCTATCCTTACTCTGATATTCTAAGATCAAGATTTCCTACATAAAGTCTGGTTTCAGACTTATCATCCAAAAAGTTAATAGGATCCTGCAATAACATTAAAAACAGCCAATTAGCAGTTTCCAGAAATACTGTTACAAATGAAACATTCTAGAGTAACTTATCATTATAGGACTAATGGCCTGCAGTTAAAATTTATTTCTGGAAATCTTTAGGAAGTGAAAATTCTGTAGAACTTCTGAAAGCAGATGCTCCTTCAAAACTATGTCAGCATAAGCCAAATGTTTATGAACTGAAACTAAATGGGCCAAATTAGACCTCTCTATCCAATCAGAAGTCACTGTAAAAGTATCATAGATTCCCCTTCTTTTTCTCTTTTCTTTTTTTTTTTTTTTTGTTGTGGGGTGTTTGGGGGGGGGGGGGGGGTTGGAAGAAGATGGCAATATTGTAGACTTTACCATGCAGGGCAACAAACTCTGCAGCATCAATCCGCAAGCAAAATTGAATATTTGGTGTCTAGAGTACTGCGGCTATGTAAGAGCTGCATTTAGAAAGAAAGTTTTAGTTCAAAATATTCCAACATGTAATATACATTTCTTACACTTCAGCTGCAACATAGCTGAGCGTGAAGTCCACGCGCTCTTTCTCTGCACTGTCACCATGGAACGGAGGATAAATTTCATCCGAACTTAAGAACTAAACACAAATAATTTTGTTTACGCATGTCAGACAGAGAAGACACCACCAAAATCCAACCCTCCTCTTATTCTCCCTTCTCTCTCTTAACCCAATCAAAAAAGAAAAACCCGTCTTACTCGGTACCTTTTCATTCTCTGATTTTCGACCCCAATTGTCTTAGGGACTTCCTAAAAGCACAGGCATCTTTCCCAGAACATACGCATTTTTGTATGCATCCTATTCCACGGAGACCAGGGAATGGCAACCAAGTTCACAGTTTAGTAACACTGATTTCAAATAATTCAATTCTCCACAAAGGCCTCGCATATCTAGGTTGCTCTTACCTCCACAAAATCACATCTTGAACTTGTTACACCCCGCAATATTACGTCAATATTATGTCCCGCAGTATTACATTACGGAGATGTTACGCTTCGCAGTAATAAATTACGACAGTGTTGCACCCTGCAGTATTGTACGTTGAATTTGTCATAAGGTAATTGACATCATACCAAGTAAAAGATTATTTGGAGATTATAAGGATTATGTTATTTCATAAGTGATAAGTAAATTCGTGAAGGGGAAAGGGGAAGCAAGTCAAAGAAAATAAATTTTCGTCAAGTTGGGCAATTTGGGGTAAATACGGCTCGAGCTAAATACCCGGGTATTTATGCACTAGTGTCATACAAGTTACTACATGGTCATGATAGTAAGGTGTATAATATATGTGAAAAGTGAGTAATATTTCAAGTAAGTGAGAATAATTCTTAATTATACGGGTAATTGGTTAATTACCGGGTAACAGGACATTATCCAATTAACTAAAAAGTGGTATAAATAACGTGGCAGCCATGCCACTTCCCAAATAAATGACTCTTAGTCATTTTATAGTATGTGGCAACCTAGGATGTTGGTTACAAGACACCTCAACTCTAAGATTTTCCATACAAACCAACAACAACAACTCAGTATAATCACACTTAGTGGGGTCTGGGGAGGGATGTACGCAGACCTTACCCCTACTCTTGGGTAGAGAGGCTGTTTCCAAATAGACCCCCGGCATCTTTCCCTCCAAGAACTTCCCACCTTGCTCTTGGGGATACTCGAACTCACAACCTCTCGGTTGGAAGTGGGGGTTGCTTACCATCAGAGCAACCCCTCTGTCGTATTTTCCATACAAACCATATAGATTATTTTCTACATTCTATCAGTCCTATAACTTAATTGGTTGTAATAGATCATCTATCTTATTGTAAACTGTATAATAAGAACCTTTGACTAAAACAAAACCATTGATATACTATACTCACATGCCTTTCTGTGTTTGCAATAGCCATATCCTAATGGCAATGAAAATCTGAACATATTCCAACAAGGTAATGAAAATTTTGATCTCATTTACATCCAAAAAGAACGTGAGGCTTGGAGATTAGTAAGGTGACTTTGATTGTTACCAATTTTGTGGAAATTCCAACAAATCATCAGCTACGTGATTCTTCAACCAATTCCTACACCAAAGAATTCTAATGAGAATTATTATCACATTAGCAACGTGAGATTTTGCAATTCTAAAAGAGTACGGTGCAACCTTTTCCAGGAATATTATACGGATTTTTTCCTATTCCACGTATGTTAAGGTTATCCCTTCTTTCTTTTGGCATGATCCATACGATACAAACGAAACGTACAAATGCACAAATTCCATAAATAACTCAATTCATAAAAGTATTAGAGATATCTATGTTCTTGAATTTCCATGTGTCATAATATTTTATCATCTGTTCATGGGTCTCAGAAAAATATGAAAGTTGAAAAGAGTTTACTTTATGATATTACTCAAAGGCAAAATGGTCTTATGAAGCTCCGAATGATTTTATTAACGTACTTTTCATGCATTGCATTCATATGCATTGACCCGTGACCAGATGGCGTTATATACGCGTATATATGTATGTATATATGTACATGGGATATGGGAAAGCTTATGGCTTTATATACGCACCACCACCTGATCAGCTGGTATATGATGATGATGTTGCCCACAGTGGCTGAAATATGATTCAAACGGCGTAATATACGCGTATATATGTATGTATGTATATATATATATATAAAATATATATATTTATGTATATGGGATATGGGAAAGGTTATGGCATTATATGCGCACTACCACCTGATCAGCTGGTATACGATGATGATTTTGCCTACAGTGGCCGATATGATATGATAGGATGCCCTCAGAGGCTGATGATGTTATGAAACATGTGTCGATACACGACATGACATTCATATGCATGACACTAAAAGTAATTTATGATTTACAAAATTATTTAGACTTACAGGTTGAGTCATGTACTCAAATATCTTCCATGTCTCTTATGTATTTATGTGCCTTACGTACTCGGTATATTATTTGTACTGACGTCCTTTTTGCCTGGGGACATTGTGTTTCATGCCCGCGTGTCCCGATAGACAGGTCGAGAGCCCTCCAAGTAGACTATAAGTTTAGCGGAAGATGTTGGTGCGCTCCATTTGCTTCGGAGTTGATCGTTTGATTAGTATGATTTAGACATGTATTGTATGGTAAGGAAGGACTCTGTCCCGATCTTTATGACATTTATGTATTCTTAGAGACTTGTAGACATGTGTGTACATAAAAGATTGTACGGCCTTGTCGTCCTGTGTGTTGAATTTATAAAGGATCATATTGGCCTATTAGGCTCGTATGTTATATGCATATGATGATGTAATAAGAAAGATACGTTACATTGGCACTCGGTTGAATAAGATACAAGGTGCCCATCACGGCCCATCAGTTTGGGTCGTGACACGACTGGGATGGACCGAGACAGAATTCCTACTTCACCTTTTGGACCATGGATGAAAAATGAACAACTTGCCCTAGGAATTTCAGAGACAAGACCAACTAATTAGGATTAAGGATTAGTCATGTTGGTACAATTCCCGAGCTTAAGAGGAGTCATTTTAATTTCTTCCATATTTGTATGTCAGAGGAGAAATAGAGAATTTCTAGCATTAAAGAATTCAAGTTATTGAATACTGGAATGATACGCGTACAGATGGTGTGAAATGGATAATACAATTCATTACCCCAACTATCTTAAGATGAAGTATAGTGTTAAATTATCACAAATCAACACCAGGATGTACCCCATGCCATCTACCAAAAATAAGATAGCTAGGGAAGGGATGGAGACCCAACTTCACCTTTGGGCCATATATACAAACAAAAACAACTCGCCCTATGAATTTTAAATGCGAAAACTAAATTCCCAATACCCCTGCTATCTATCTAAAAACAAGAAAGATCTCATCCCCAGCCAATTGGTCTGTAGAAGCCTAGAGGAGGGGATGGAAACCCAACTTGAGATTTGGGCCATAGGTGTAAAGTGAACAAGTTTCCTTTTGAATTTTAAAAAGAAAAAATTGAACTCTCAAGAATAAATATGAGGATGACATCTATCATAAAATTAAGAAATATCTCCTCCCCAGGCAATTGCATATTTTGGCAAATCATTTTCCCAAACATAATTTACTAATAGTAACATGCCACAAACCTTCATTTTCAGATCATGCCAATAACACTCTCCTGAACATGTTTGACATACATGAATTATAAGCCATGCTGCTAACCACTCAATAGAGGGACACAACTTCCCCTTCCAAATCCATCGACATGCCCCTTAACTTCTTACATTTAATTCTCAAGTAGACTTTCATATACCACATTGGCAATATCCAGTTTTGCCTCTCTGCATCATAAAGTCAATGCCTGAATAGTAAGCCCTAATTTTTCTAATAAAAGAAGCTAATCTATACATCCCCACCCCACGCTAAACCCCCCAAGTTGGAACTCACATGTTTACACATATTTGCTGCCTTTACAAGGAAAAAGAAGCTCCTAAATAGCACTTATAACCAACAAATTCAACCAGAAACATACAGCATAAATCTAGCATGTTATTCAACATCAGACCCAGATTAACAGAATTTAGAGGGAACATGATATTAGCAATTGCTAAAGCTCCAATTGCATAGAGGTAGAAACAAATCTAGCAGAAAACGGGAACCTAGGCAAACAAAAAGACAGTGTAAAATGAACATTGAACTGCGCTTACTTGAATTTTTACTGGATTATTTATGATGAACTGGAACCTGCTCTAAACCCCCAGAGAAGTAACACGATCAGAGACGACACCTTATTTTTTCATCAAGAGATTCGTTGGCTGTGTTTGTTCCTCTTTTTTTCTTCTAAATATAAATGTATAATCTCTGTTCCCTTGTATCCGAAGTTTGGTCATGTATTTGGGTCAGTTCACGGTATGTTCTATAATTGGGCTTACTGCCAGAACCCAAATAGTTTTTTGAATCAAGCTTCGGCCCACAACCAAACAGTCCAACTAACAGCAGAAAAGAAAAGGGCCAAAATTGTTCCTAACCTATTTGCTTTAGTTTAGAAATATTTCGTTCACCTATTTTGTGAAAAATACCCCTAACATTAACTTCTTCGCCCACTCATATCCTGAAAACTAACAACCCTATTTTAAATAAGAAAAAGCTTTATTACTTATCATGTGTTAATTTCCTATCAGCTTAAATTAAAAACTCATCCAACATCCACTTATCAGTCCAATCCATGACCCAAAATATTCATGTCCGACCCATGAACCATTTTTTAAAATGCCCTAATTTCACCTAATTTCTCCTCTTCCATTCCAACCTCGTACGTCACATTTTCTCTAATCATCCTCTTTCATGGCCAAATTATTAAAACTCACCGTTACCGATAAAGGACTCCCATCGCCCTCAACTTTTTGATCTTCACCTTTAATAGCCACGTATCTTCCTTTTCCACACATACTTGTTGGCTTTAATTTAATTTTAAATTAATATTTTTTGGTAAAAATAATTTTCTGAGTGAAATCTAATATTCTTCGGACTTAAATTAATGGTTCATTTTAAGATTTTATGGTTTAGTAATTTATCTTTCTACCAAAGTTATATTTATTATGTCACGTGTAGTTTTTTGGATTTAATTGAAATCGTGTGAAAAAATTAGCTCCAAAGTTCATTAGCAGTGATTTGGTTGAAAAATTGTCATCGATAATTAAATTGGGCAATATGAACAGAGGAAGGGATAGGATACCACATAATAATAATAAAATTAATAAGAAGCTAAATATGAATTTTTGACAGATGAAATCTAAATAATGATTGGATCATGAGTCGGGTATGGAATTTATTTGAGGGGCTAAGACAAGTTTAACGGGTTGGAACGACTAAGATATGTCGTGGGTGAGGTATTTACGGGTCAGAGTTGGGTTATAGTGGAATTTTTTATTTTTATCAATAAGTAATTGCCATATCATATATAACAAAATATTTTTTTATTCAGCAAAGGTCCGTAAAAAATAATGGTATGATGGGCCAATTTTTTCACATAGAGAATAGTTTTATAAAATAGGTAAATGAGGGGTATTTTTAAACCAAAGGAATAGGTTAGGGACAATTTTGGCCCTTTTCAAAACCAACAATAATGTTGTTTTGTCTTACAACACAAAGTAGAAGAATTAACGTAAAAAGGTATTCACTCAACTATTTAAATTAAAAATACTACGGTAGATACATATATAACCTTATATAATCTATGTATAATCTATCTATATCATTGTATACGGTAAAAATAAGAGGGTCCGATTTTATGGTCATTATGATGCTTCATAAACACGTATCCAAAGGTTCGAGGCAAGGGTCGAGGTTCAACCCCGAGGGATTTCCACCGTTCGACCTCAGAGCAGCGTAAATCGGTAGTTATGATGAAAAAACGGGAAGTTCCCAAGGCATGTGTTTATGGCTGACCAAGTCTATTAGGTTAGTACGAGCCCATATCGTAGCATTAAATGGTTGTACCAACCATATATCTTTGTAATAAACGTATTTGTACTATGTTGGGCTCGTATATAAAGGGGGCCCTTATCATTTTGTAAAGGATATATAATATTCAATACACAAGAACATTCTCTGCTCTCGAACATAAACACATTCTCCCTTGATTCTAAACTCGCATTTATTGCTTACATTTATTGTATTTCCTTAATTGTTCTTCATTTATTACTCGTTATTGATCATATGGAGCTCTTATCAAAGTTCCTAGAATTGTTAGTCCTTCATCGGTCTACTATAGCCTAAGGTATAGCTCGATCTCAAGGCCATGTATAAGCCAGCTCGAGGCCTCGTATAAGCCAGGCCGAGGCCCCGATTCTCAGCCACTCGATTTTCTTGACACATTCATCTCAAGTTCTTATCTCTTTCTCTTGTCTCACACTTAGCATTAATTGCCTAATAACTAGCACAAAAACAAATCACGTACTTTTAGAATCATAAAATCAAATGTAATTGTAATTACCAGTTTCAAGGTAAACAGTTCGGCTCCCACTGTGGGGCTAAAAATAATAGCAATTGTTTTCTTGATGGTTAACTATATAGCGCAAGTTATCGTTCACACTTTTTCTTGTCCAAGAATCTTTAATTTCAGGTCAAAATGTCTAACTCAGTAAACGCACATGAAAACAATGGTCTTGAGGACCATGGAGAGAATGGTGTAACTATTCTAGGTATTGGTGAACCACCACGAAACCTGAGGATACGCCAGAACAATTTCCCTTAGAAGTGGTCTCGTGCAATGCCCAACACGTCGGCATAAGCTCCCACACTAACAAGAGTATATGCTAAGAAATCCAACAAGAAGCTCAAAAAACCCTAGCCCGGAAGGAAAAGGGGTTAGCCTTCACGTTATCTTTGAGATGTTACAAGCACAATAGCTAGCGATTACTCAATTGCAAAGCCACCAAAAATCTCCTAGCATAGCAGCACCGTAAACGGCTCCTGAAGCCCAATAGGTACCATAAAGATCAAGCAACAACGGGTTAGCAGCCGACCCCACCATCATAAAGATGCTCGAGGACCTCACAAAAAGGATCAATCGGGCGAGAAGAAGATATAATCTAATGACAATAAGGTGGAGACCTACAATTCACGTGTCGACAAAATTCTGAGTGCACCCCTGATCCTGAAAGGTGTAGATTCGAAGAAGTTCGTACAAACGTCATTCCCACAAAATGTTGCTCCAAAGCCCATCCCGAAAAATTTTAGAACGCCCGATCTTCCGAAGTACAACGGAACCTTGAACCCCAACGAGCATGTCACTACTTATACTTGTGCGATGAAGGGCAACGACATGAAGGACGAAGAAATTAAATCTGCCTTACTAAAAAAGTTCGGAGAAACTCTTTCAAAATTGTTAGCCCCGAATTCGATAGACTCGTTTGCCATGCTAGCAGATTCTTTTATACAGGCACATGCCTGTGCCATCAAGGTTGCCACAAGGAAATCTGATGTCTTCAAAACAAAACAAAGAGAAAACGAGATTTTGTGGGAATTCGTATCTCGCTTTCAAATGGAACGAATGGAATTACTGCCAGTCTTCGATGACTGGGAAGTGCAAGCCTTCACTCAAGGCTTGAATGAGCGAAGCTCGGTAGCTTTGAAGCAGTTAAAGCAAAACTTGGTTGAATATCCTGTTGTGACTTGGTCGGATGTCCACAACTGATATCAATCAAAGATTAGGGCCGAGGATGACCAACTAGGAGCCCCCTCGGGCTCAGTATATCCTATCAGGCTTCTGGAAAAGGTTCCAAGGCCAAACAAGGAAAGATACCAACCATACCCTGAAGATAGAATAAATGCCCCAAGGTGTAACATACCCTGAAATGACCGAAGGATAGATCGAGGTCAAAATCCTCGGGAACTCGTGAGTAGAGCCGGATTTGACAGGCACACAAGACCAACGCAAATACCTTGATTGTTTGAATACAACTTCAACATTGATGTTTTGGACATCGTATCTGCCATCAGTAAAATCAGAGACACCTTATGGTTAAAACATGTACAATCAGATCAGTCATAAAGGAACCCCAACTTAGGCTACGAATTTCACGGCACACACGGTCATAGGACCGAAAATTGCAGACATCTCCAAGAAGAAATAGCCCAACTACTCAGCAAAGGGCACCTCCGAGAGTTCCTTAGAGACCGAGCTACAAATCAGTTCCAAGAAAGAGAGGCGAATAGGAAAAATGAGACAGATGAGCCACAACATGTCTTCCACTTGATCGTTGGAGGAATCGATATCCCGCAAGAACCCATTGTCAAAAGAACAAAAATATCCATCACCAGGGAGAAGCGAACTTGAGGTTAGATACCCAAGGATGACCTCACATTCAGCGGCGAGGACATTGAGGCCCTGTCTTAACCTCATAATGATCTATTCGTAATTTCTTTTCTTGTGAATACATTTCAAATTAAGCGCGTGCTTGTGGATACAGGTAGCTCAGCCAACATTATCAAATCGAGGGTGGTGGAGTAGCTCAGACTACTCAACCAGATAGTCCCTGCCTCTAGAGTCCTTAGCGGATTCAACATAGCAAGCAAAACAACGAAAGGGGAAATCACCCTCCCGGTCAACATGGTCGGAACAACCTCAAACATAAAGATTCATGTCATCAAAGGAATCATGAGATACAAAGCCTTGCTCAGAAGACCATGGATACACTGCATGAGAGCATTACCGTCCACTTTTTCATCAAATGATGAAGTTTTCGACAAAGGATGGAATAAAAACTTTGTACAGAGAACAGCATGAAGCAAGAGAGATGTTCATGGTGCACGATGTGGCACCGGCATCGATGACTTCAACATCGAAGGAACCAAGGGATAAGCAAGAAGTGAAGTAGCAACCACGAGATACATTCTCAACTACTACTAAACGAGTAACAGACTGTACCGCATCCCCAGAGTGAACGGTTGAAGCATGTCGAGGCTCGAGGCGCCATCACCACTAAGTTATAATCATTTCCCTTTCATTTACATTTTACACTAACCTGTGTGCAGGTGTCCGATTAAAACAATCGAAGTGGTTTCCAGCTTAAATAGTTTAGATATTAAAGCATATGTTGCACTTTTTTCCTTTGATCGGGTTTTATCCCAAGAAGGGTTTTACTGGCAATGTTTTTAATGAGGCAACATATATATGCTACCTAAGGAGAACTCAACAAGTATTCAAGGTTTCTCTTCAATCAACCTCAAATACTGGGGGCATCCTCCCGGAAGATCACCTCCACGGAGAAGTCGAGATGTGCCAAAAGGGTCTCGATAGGAAAATGATGTATCGGGCAAATGGTCGAACAAACCGTGTCCGCATAAAATAATCGAGTCCCTGACAACAAAACATGTATACTTGTGACAAGTAATCAAAGAATATTCTTTTCCTCCATGAAAATGTTTTACGCTTCAAAGAAGTCTGCTATTTTTTACAAGAAACGGCTCCAAAGCCAAAAATTTCTCGAACACTCAGGGACTGGTGTCAAAAACTCAAAGCTAAGAAACATACGATGTCTCGGGGACTGCCGTCGACTATCACCCCATAAACTCGAGGCTATAAAACCTTATGCGGGCAACCTCGAGCTCATAAGACCTTAATAAAGCGATACCAAATCTATAAGACCTCAAGCAAGGCATGAATTATACTTGTACCTAGAAACCAAATCTGTAAGACCTCAAGTAAGTCACGTTAAAATTTATAAGACCTTATAAAAAGGCATAATCCTGATATTAAATTCAAAACTACATATCAAACTTGTAAGACCCCTAAAAAGGCATACCCTCGATATAAATGCCGAAACTACTTCACTCCGGGACTAAAACGCTACGGCCAAACAAAAGGACCATGGACACAAAGGCTCTGGCCAAACTAACGTGGCTCAGGGATGCCCAATCGTCGCCATGAAATCACATGCCTTCAGATTACTTCGAAAATACTTCATAAAGATTGGTTAATCAGGCTAACCTCGACATAAGCAAAAGAGCATTGATCATGTCAGCTCCAAACAACAGGCTTCGAAACATTCAACTATCGAGCGAAACCCTCCGAGGTGCTCATTTATTGCTGCATAATATCTCACAATCGAGGTTCTTATCGAACTGCCGAAGAGTCGGGCGAACGCAAAAACTTCAAAAAGTCTTTAACGAGGCAAGACAAAAGCCTATATTAAAGTTCGTACCGACCCAATGCGCAAGAGCCATTGTCACCAACCTATATTAAAGGTCGTACTGAACCAACGCATAAGAGCCACTATCGCCAGCCCGTATTAAAAGTCATACCGACCTAAAGCGTAAGAGCCTAAAATCCAGCTTAAAAATGAAAACTTAAGGGTCAATAAGCTTGAGTCATAATACGACTCGAAGACTGACCCTGAAATAGTTAACTAAAAAGTGCCTAAGGGAAAAATTCATAAGAGCTTATGAGCTACCCCAAGAAGCCTCAGGGCTGATTTATAAACCCATGGGTTTTTACCTTGAAGTCAAGTTCACCTGTCCAAACATCGACAAACATATAAATTCAAAACAAAGAAAGACATACACAACCAAAGGGAAGTGCATGAAAGATGAAACCAATGGGCTTCCTTTTACACGTATATATGAAAAAATACAAAGCTCTATTTACGAAGTTCTCTAAGAACACTGTACAAAGAATAAAAAATAAAAAGGAATAGTCTACTTTCCCCTCTGGGATTACAGCCCCATCGGTCTCTTCTCCACTATCTTCAGCATTGGATATGAGGAACTTGGCGTTGTATTCGTTTGCATTGGCAGCTATCTCTTCCGAGAGATCTAAACCCCTAGCGTAGATATCTTCGAGGTTTCCCTCCAAGATTTGCATCGGGCATACGCATTGCTTCTGCCCTCTCGATCGAAAAGCTCTCTTAACTTAGCTAGACTATCAGTAATGTCTTTTAAAAAGATGGCCACTTTCTCATCAGCCTTAGCTCATATCTGTCCAGCTTCAGCTCGGGCGTCCACAACCTAGGCCTTCATTTTCAAAAGTTCAGACTCAAATGTTGTAATCATGCTTGTTTGGACCGAGCTATTTTCACAAATATTTCGGAGTTGCACCTCAATGGCAGAAGCCTTGGCTAAAGCATTCTTCTTAGCCGCAACTTGGGCATCATCTTGAGCCTTTCTCTCATTACACTCATACTTGGTCAGTCCAACTTCGCCTCAAAGGCGTTCCAGTTCCTCTATTTTTCTCTACAATTTAAGTATCAAAATATTAATCTCTAAAGATAGAATAGGAAACAGTCATCCCCCCGAAATAAAGGTTACATGCCTCTCAAGGTAGCTTTCGTAGTTCCGGCTTTGACTCACCTCGTACCGCAGGTATGTTAGCTATTTTACCCTTTTATCACAAAGAAGCCTATGGGATTTATCCCCATCTAAGGCTTTTTTCAACCCGTATTTACGGCGAAGCAGCTTGGACTTAAGCTTGTCAAATGCCTACGAAAAAAGAGTTCAATAAGAAAATGAAAGTGTAAAACTAAAAAACCAATACCATCAACCAAGACTCACCACGAAACAGAGCAGATGAGCCTCGTCAAAGGTTGTGCATGCATCTATTAGCCTAGTCTCATTGACCCCAGCAGCACCATTCCCGATAGGAATATGGTTGCCCGATACCCCGCTCGATTCAGGCGACCCCTGGCCTCGAAGTACCTTCGGCGGGAAAAGAGTAAGGTGGTAGAAGATCTTTATCCCTCGAAGTACCTTCGATGGGAAAGGAAGACAGCGGCAAAGGATGAACCATTTCCCGAGGCTAGAAGCCTCAGATGCCGCAAGCTCAGCAGATACATCTTCTTTGAGCCTCCGATCAGGGCATGCCTCGCTATGAACTCCCTCGTCCTTCGAGGACTCCGTATATTTTTATCAGTCCTTGGTCTCGAAGATGACGATCCTTCCTCCCCCTCCTAAGGGGCATGGTCTCATATTAGATAATTCTCCAATATCTGCGGTGATGGAGTTAGTACACATAAAAGAAAGTACCTTTCAAAGAAAACAATCCATATAGCAAGTAATGTGGTGTTTTGCCTCCCATCTTCCATTGGACAAATCTTGCCACTTACGCTCATCGTAAGTCGAGCAAGTTTCCAATATTTTAGACCAATCCGCCAGGTTGGGAACTTTGTATGGTATCCATGGGATTGCTGCAAAGAAGAAGAAAGCGTCTTTACAATATATGCCTCCACCATGGACAAAAATAATAAGAACGCGAATGTGCCACTTACGTGTGAAATTTCATTTCTTAGGAAATGGGAGGAACTCTACGGGGATAATATTGACAGTTCACACTCGGATAAATCGACTCATCCACCCTTGGTCCCCATCTTCTTCATTGTTGGAATTAAAGGGGTGGGTGGATCGATATTGCAACGTAATCAGGCCTTAATAATGCAAGGGCCAGTACAATATAATAAGATGGTTGAGGGTGAACTCGAGCCCGGGTTTATCTGCAAAATACCTTATCATCATCACTATCCTACAAAACAACGGGTGAACCTATGCAGGGTAACCTGATATCTTCTATAAAATTTGGCCACGAACCTATCGAGAGGGTCTAATTTAAAGGGTACGTGTATACGTTCAAAAAACCCTCAACATGGGATATGATGCTTTCTTTCGGGGAAGGTACTTGCAGTACCACCTTATCTCCCCATCCGGAGTCTTTCCTAAGGCGTTCCTCCCTTATCGATGAGATTAACCTCGATGAATGCTCTGAATGGCCTTGAATATTGGGAGGTCTCTCTAACGTAAAGTCCCTTTTCGAGAAAAAATATCTCAAAGCTAATTCATCGGACTCCAAGAGTGTACCACTGACCGGGTGCGAAGTAGAGGCGGGACTCTCCTCTCCTTGGTGAACAAATTTGGGCATACAGCCATGGCATGGTAAAATAAGAGAAAGAAGATGAAGGCTTAGGCGAAAGCTTTGGGTTGAAATGGTAAGAGAACTGGCACAAAGAATAAGAACTCTATAAAAGGGATAATTACTCAACGTAGCGGAATCCCCAGATAAGAAATAAGCAAATGCAAATATAGAGCAAGCAGCGACTGTTCGCCTATCCTGAGGTCCAATTAATTATGATCATGTCAGTGCCATTTTTGGAGAAGTGTACCGGTGGCGCCACCCCGGTCACTTCGCAACTGTGTCACATAAATGAAAATGTCATATAACTCTCGAGAGCCATCGATATCCCAAGGATTTTCTGTTATTACAAGCATCGATTCTTATAAACCATTAACCTAATCTCGAGATGGTGCCTGATCTCAAGGGTCCCGATCACTCAAAGTATGGGCTCCAGAGCGCTAACATCAAAGCCTAAAGGCTAACTCCGCATAAAAGCTGAAATATAAAATTCGAAGACTTGAAGTAGAAAAATATTCTTCCACTACCAAAACTATATTTACAAGGGGTGTCTTTACAAAGTCTTTCCCCTTGGAAATACATACACAAACAATAAAGGGGGAAGACAACATTAGTCTATTCTTCAGCCTCTCTACTCTTTGGATCATCTCCGGAACCCTCGTTTGAAGTGGCCGAAAATGTCGATTCTTCCTCCAAGATTCAGGCTTCGTCAATATCAGCTGAGAGATCGGCGCCTTGGCACTTTTTTCCTTAAGAACCTACCTCCTTACATGGGAACGAGCGTAAGCAATGGCCCAAGTTAGCTTCTGCTTGGCCTTCTCTGATATCTCTCAGGCTCGTTCATTCGTAGTGGAGAAATCCTACATGTATGAAGACGCATTTTTTTTGGCCTCAGACTTAGCCACAGATAGTGCAACATCCTCCTTCTGAGCATTCCGAAGAACACCCTGGACCGATGCCAACTCCGTGTGTAAAAGGTCTCTCTCTGAGGTCACGACCTCATTTTGCCCAATCAGCTCGAGGATTCTATATCTTTGGATGCAATCTCTTCCTGAAGTTTCCCACGAGGGCATCCTTTTTCCCAATCTGCAAAGGGAAAACAAGTTAGTAAGCATCAAGTTATAAGAATAAAAAAACAAGTTCATGGATACCATGTTACCTACTCAGCAAGGCCATCCCTTTCCTGGAACACTCCCTTTAAACTTAGCGGAAGCCTGCTCAACTCTCCCCTCCTTCGGGCAGAGAAGGCCTTCGACTCCTTTAGCTTCGAGGTGAGCTTCTCGATCTCCTTCCCACAGCATGAAAGCTCGTCTCGAAGCCTAGAGAAGGCATGGTCATACATTTTCTTGGCCTGCAGCAGCGCAGAGAAGTTAGAAAACCAAAGGTAAAGATTGAAGCGCAAACCTTATGTCAAAGAATATCTTGTTGCTAAAGCCTTTCTGCCTCCTCGAGAGTGACGGGAGCATCAAGATAAATTTTCTTGTTGATACCATCGAAGAGGTCTCCGAGCACATCCTCCCCTCCATGAGAGGCCCCCACATCGGTGATATTAGGGTCCAGTGCATCCCTGATTTCCCCCAGTGAATACGAGGGGCACAAAGTAATGCCACTTAGGGGCATTAATTTCTCTAAGGGCCTCATCTTTTCCCCGTGAAGCTTCAGGTTGAGGCCCTTCAGAGTCACCAGCAGTGGGTTCATCGGCACGGACTGTACCATATCGGATTTGAAACTCGAGGACTGTGCCCGCACCCTCCTCGAGGGTCTCCTCAACACATGTTTTGTCTATATCGACCACCCTCTATTCTGCGGCTTTTCGCCCAACAACTTGTGAAGCATCTGTGCCACATCTCGTCCTTTGTACCAAAGGGCCTTCATCATCATCATCACCTTCATCCTCGGTACCGAAACTTCCCACAACAACTGAAGTCAAGACCTTGGCGTCAGTCCGATGCTTGAGAACTTCAGGTTTCTTTGATTTTATTGACTCAATTGACGCCTGCTTCTTCCTCTTCTTACATTAACTGGTTTCGAGGTCCCTTCCTCACCATCAGGAGATGGTCGCATCAACACTCTATCCCCGAGGCCTAAACAAGTGTGATACACCATACTGACCATCACAAAAGATATTTATAAGGAAACATGGTAAAGATAGCAGTAAAAAAGCATACCATGGTTCTTGGCCTACCACCGCGTCCTGGACAAGTTGCGCCAAGAATGCTCAATATAACCGAAGCAAAATTCAGTTATCTGATCCATCCCGATAGGTTCTGAACCGTGCTGGGTTAAAGCGGTGGCTGTATAATCAAAAGAAGATCATTTTCAGAAAGGGAAAAAAGGGCAATAAAGCATGCTCGAGGTGGGGGCACCTATGCTTCATATTCCACTTATCCGGGAATGGCCTCCTATTAGCCGGGATGATGTCCGAGGTCCTCACTTGGACAAACCAAATCATCCACCCCTGGTCCTTATCTTCATCAATGCTTGAAAAGAACATCTTTGCTGATCGAGGTGAAGCTTGATCAAACCTCAAAAACAATAGGGGCTATATAGTCTGACCAAATGATTAAGGGTAAAGGACATACCACCGACCTTGTTGGAAAAATGTCGGAGCATATAAATGATCCTCCAAAAAGAAGGATAGATTTGTCTGAGTGTCACTCGATACTCATGATAGAAGTCGTGAATCACTGGATCTATCGCCGGGGAAGAAGGATCCGAAGAATCTAGGGGTCCTAGGGTAAATGGGCTTGTATACACGCTGAGGAAGCCATCTTTGGGGTCTACTATGCCTTCCTCAGGATTGGGGATTTCTACTTGAACTGCCGCCCCCATCGGCAGTGTCACGATCCCAAACCGGCCCAGTCGTGATGGCGCCTCTCGTGAAGACAAGGCGAGCTAACACAACACCTATATAACCCTTTAATCATCTCGAGTCATTTTTAAGCCTTTAATTGATCAATATTTCAAAATAAAAATCTGAATGAACAGTGCGTAAAAATAACACAAAAGCCCAACATCGGGGTGTCACTAGTCACGAGTATCTATCAATGTCTGAATACAACAACAGTCTAAAAATGTACTAAATACAGTAATAGAAATGAGAGGAAGGGAGCAGTGCTACGAATGTCGTATAGCCACTTTACTAACTCTGATGACTCCGCGTCTGAGCAATCGACACTCGCCATCGGGTTCTAAAATACCTGAATCTGCATACGAGGTGCAGGAAGTAATATGAGTACTCAAACCCAGTAAGTAATAAGAGTAAATAAAGACTAAGCAGTAGGAGACAATGAATCGACATTTATGTTAACTCAATAAGCACAACAGGCTTTCAAATCAAAATACGAGTCAATCGCCTCATTTAAAATCCAGCTTTTGCTAAAAATTATTTAAAGTACCTTCCAGCAATTTTAGTAGGGGTTCAATACAATTTATAATAAAAGAGGTTAAAATCATAATCGGCCCCTTGGGCAAAACATAGTTCGTAAAATAGCCCCTCAGGCAAAACAGTAATCATAAACACCTCGTAACTTGAAAATCTCAGTGGAAATAACCAATGCCAAAATCAGTGATTAAATTCTGAACATCTCATAAACCCCAGCTTAAATGAAAGTTGTTTTATAATATTTGTTCAACACTTTCAATAAAGGCTCAATATGAAGATGAGCGAAAGAAGTCAATAAATCAACATATTCGATAGAAACTCACTTTAAAGATGAGTGAAAATCAATAAGGTCATACACAGGACCCTCAATCAAAGCATCACTCATATGCATGTATATATCTATCGCCCCTCGGGCAAGCCTCTCAGTCACTCGTGACTCAACTCTTACCAATCCGCGCTCACACTCAACGCTTACACTCAATAGGTACCATATAGTAACCACTACGGCATGCAGCCCAATCCATATATATAGTCGACTGCGCTCGCTAGGGTTGTGCAGACTCCGAAGGGGCTCCTACAACCCAAGTTCTACATTGCTGCAGCGTGCAGCCCGATCGAGCATATCGATGCGGCATACAGCCCGAGCCATAAACACACACAACACACACACAGAAATATATATATATATATATATATATATATATATATATATATATATATATATATATATAATTACGGTGGGTAGGATGATCCATAGATATATAATCCTCACAGCCAGGCCCTCGGCCTCTCTCAATCGTTAACCTCACCATCAAACTCTCAGTTTATCTCAGTCATCAACCTCACAATCATATCCTTGGTCTATCTCAGTCATCAACTCATGATCACTCGGACCATCAGTAAAACAGTGAACCCAACCCAAACAATTTCACATTTTTTAGAAGTATAATGATAAAACCATATAATAAACAATAAACAGGTAAAACATGATTGAGGATATGCTATCAAACACATAGAGTGAGGAAAATAGTAACAGGTCGGCACAAGCCTCAAACATGACATACTACCCAAAATATAATATACGTCTCTAGAATATGGAATATCATAAGATTTTTAAATCAAGTACACGACTTAACAGTCGTACGGGATGGACCAAGTCACAATCCCCAATAGTGCACAACTCCACGCCCGTCATCTAGCGTGTGCGCCACCTCAAAGTAACACAACGATGTGTCATCTGGGGTTTCAAACCCTCATTGCAGAATTTATAATCATTACTTACCTCGATCCGGTCCAAACTCTAGCCCGTGATACCTCGCTCGCACGAATCGTCCTCCGAATGCTCCAAATCTAGCCACGATCAATACATAAATATTAAAATATGCCAAGGAAATAAAGCCCGCTCGAAAATATCCAATTTACATTAAATATCCCAAAATTGCTCAAACCCGGCCCTCGAGCCCACGACTCGAAATCCGATAAAATTAACATCAGTGGAATCCTCATTCTCAAACAGGCCTATACATACCAAGAATATAAAAATTGGAGTCCAAATGACCCCTCAAGTCCCTATTTGAAGTGTTTTTATCTTACGCCCTGATTCTTGAATTTTAGGCTTAGATTCCATGATTTACTAAGTAGCATTCACATAATAATCGAGTTTAGAGTTCAAAAATTTTACCTCTAAGAAACCTTCTTGAATTCCCTCTTCAATTAGCTCTTCCAAGCTCCAAAATCGCTCAACAATGGATGAACTTAGCCTTAAATTTGCGAAAATGGGCTTTTAAAACATTCTCCCCAGCTCTCATTTTTTTACTTAATCGCGATCTTGAAGCACAACCCAAAACTCACTCTACGCGATCACGTGTATCCTCATCCGAACGTGATGCCCAAAATATTCCAACTACGCGATCGCGAATGAGACCACGCGACCGCGATACACAGAAACATAAAGTTATGCAATCGCACCCCTATCTATGCAAACGCGAAGAGCAACCTTGATGCCCGCCTAAGATAACTCTATGTGATCGTGAGCCTCCTTATGCGATCGCGATAAAGAAATACCTGCAACAGAACTGAAGCCAAAATCTGCAACTTTTAATATAAAAATTTAACCACTCGAAACTCACCCGAGGCCCTTGGGACCTCAACCAAAGGCACTAACATAACCCATAACATCATTCAAACTTGTTCCAACCTTCGAAACGGTTAATACAATCATTAAAACACCAAATCTCATCGGATTCAAGCCTAAGGATTTTAAGAACTTCCAAATTACGTTTTTGATCTAAAACCCAACCAAACCACGTTCGAATGACCTGAAATTTTGCACACACGTCCCAAATGACATGACAGAACTAGAACAACTTCCGGAGTTTCATTTCAACCTCTATATCAAAATATCACCTATCAACCGGAAAATGCCAAAATCTCAATTTCGCCACTTGAAGCCTAAGCCTTTCACGGACCTTCAAAATGCATTCCGATCGCGCTCCCAAGTCCCAAATCACCTAATAGAGATAACCAAATCATAAAAATTCTAATCCGAGATCATATACAAACAAGTCAAATCTTGGTCAAACATTTCAAATTTCAAGCTTCAACTGAGAATTGTTCTATTCCAAATTCATTCTGATTATCCTAAAAACCAAAACCAATGATTTACATAAGTCATAATACATCAGAAGGGGCAAGTCATGCACGAGAACTAGCGATCAAAGTGCAAACGCTCAAAACGACCGGTCAGGTCGTTATATTTTCCAACACTTAAACACATGTTCGTCCTCGAACTTGACCAGAGTTGTTCCAAAAGCCAACCAATCATTGAATAACCTTACCATGCACATACCAGGGGGTGATCCCATGTCACCCTATCTCATATATGCCCGATAACACAATATAACTAAAATTTCACAATCCATCCTAGCCCATTAACCTTAGAACCACATTTTCACTTCTAAAATCATCCGCAAGATCAAAATCTCATGCCCACACTTTGAATAAGCCTGAACTTGCCGTAACAACACGTATCTACTGTCTCAGGTGCAATCACATGATATATCACATAACTCAAACACTTATAGTGGTAACTTCTAATCACAACAAATGCACACAACATCTGAATGACAATAGAAAAACTCTTATCAACTAAAGTCTCACCTCAACACTTTCATATCCGCCAATGATCACTAAATCATGCGGTATGCCATAACCATTTCTCTGATCAACCATTCATGAAGCCACTTCTCTCTTAGCCAATACCATAGAAAATTTCCGAGCCAAACCTCGATATTATCCTTCTGACATGCTGAAATCGAATATGTTCGTATTCACTAATGATCCCAACGATCTCTTCTAATATATCACACTACTCTAGTGACAAGACATATCAATATGGGCCTAAGCCACCACTTGCATAATACGCGCACTAATAAGCAACGGTCCGAACATACTCAAATCATGAAAACGACTCAATGAAAGAGTTGTACCTCAAGCTCGCCAGCACCGCCACAACACAAGGCTGAGAACCCGTCTCACATCATAGAAATAGAACACACAAATCCAACCCGTAAGGTTATACCTCCACATAACTTCACTGCGATGCGCGATCCTATCCAAACGCTGCTCCACATGAAGCACCTCAAGTCACTTTGCTTGAAATTGATGACCATGCGCAATTGATGTCTAGAACCAAAAGCAAATCATCATAACCACGGCGAATCAATTGACATACATTACACATACCCAAAAGGACATAACCAACATGCCATCCACCGAGCAATACACAGTACTCTTCCTACTCGACTTCCACTATGAGATCCCAATAGAACAGCACCATATGTGCCTATAACCAACAAATCATATCAACTCGCAACCCGGAAAAAACTCATAGACCTCCACAGATCACTAATAAGCTCAATAACAATCGAATTAACACATCCCTCAACAATACAATTCGAGGTCAACAAAGTTGTCCCAATTATAACACGCATCCATGTAAGTCTACTAATGAACCCTATGCCAACTCTAGTCGCTCACAACAGATAAACAATCCTCTGAAGATTCACAATGATTGAATCATAGCACATACTAACATCTAACTAACTTACCTCCCATTTTCCATCCACAACCACGAGAGATACTCAAAAATTCTTCTATGTCGTTAAGCAAACTCGAATATCAACAGCTGATCTGACAAGCAGTGCTGCAATACTACCGAAGTACCATCAACTTAATCAAATTGCCTCTTTCCTGAAACACATACCCTCGTCAAATCACCTCAATTGGCATTACCATTTCCTTAATCATCCGAAGATCATTTCTCTAATTATCTAAAACTGTCCATGCTGCCTAAGTATTCAAGACCTTCCTTTCAAATCTGAACCGTGACCTTACACATGCCAATCTCAATCCTATACAACATATCGCATGAACCATACCTCCTAGGATAACATAAGGACTTCATTTCCCTTCTGATCCACAAACATCTATATACTCAACTAGTTAAGAACTTCCCATTGATCCCATCCAGAAGAAAGTCGTTGTGCATCATATGCTTCTCATGCTCATAAAAAATATACATCTCTAACTGTGGCAGAAAGCCATCAAGAACTCTTCGAATTTCATTTGCACAAACTAAACCATTAGGACTGAATTCTTCTAACTCAACCAAGCTATGCATGCCACTAAAACCTAAGAGCATTGTAGCTAAACACCTGTATAAACTCATTACCTCATAGGCATCCAAGATCTAACCATATCCTTACCATACCAATCCGAGCCACTACCAAGCTATCTCATCTATCCGAGTTCCTTTTAGACTTACCTTAAACTTGATACTCCTTCTTGCTATAACATAAATTTCACAACCGAGACTTACCACACGAGATCCAAGCGCAAAACCACTATGTCTAAGATTCATATGCCACTGAATATTCTCTTAAATATCCCTAAAAGCACCACCTTAAAAATACTTTACACTGAAGAGACTTCCTACGAATCCAAATCCGCTATCTTTACCTTCCTAATACTGATATATAGAATCCCACAATTTATAGAAAATACCACAAGTTTTGACATCTTCCAATGAAAACTCAGTTTCTAACCACATAGGCAACCTTAAAATACCCAATTGCAATATGTAGAATATTGAACACATTAGAACATTCTCGCAAGTCCTCCACTCTACTCAAACCGCAATTAGCCCAATCAAAAGAACTGAACAATATGTACCTCATTAGCACTTCAAACACTGTAGAATGCAACCTCATCCCAATACAACCAAGTAATTTCCTACTCTATGCATTGAGCATCTTTTACCAATAACAACTCACGACATTCTGAGAATCTCTTACACCTATGAAGCATGTCACAACCTTTGTCAAAATTTTCCTTTACTCGAGACATCCTCAGTTTAAATCTCCATAAGCCATAACTGATTCACTAGTATGCCTCAAACTAGAACTAACATAGCACATAACCGTGAAATTGCCTAATCAATAGTAGACTCCCCGACTTGTCTCAAAGTCATAGGCCGAAACACGCACCATAACTCATAACTCCTATACCTTATTGCTGCCATAATACCATAAGTGAGATTAAACTTAATCCTTTATGAGCTCGTGAAACACAGACCATCTGGAACTTTAAATCTTCTTCAAATCTCGCATTCATCCTTGCAACAGTCAAGCTCACTCTCTTAAGTGACCCAAATTTAAATTCTAGCATTTATATTTCATTTGTAAATTAGATCTTCTAACAGACAATATGAGGATCACACAACCTCAGAACACTCTGCAGGAGAAAACCCACCTTTTTACCTCCAACTAACATTCATGCATACCTTCCGTTGTCATAACCTTTACGCATTCACTAGTCTTCCTGAGTCTGAACTCATACCACAACATAAATCTACTTCATTCCCAACTGGAAACATGAAAAGATTCTTCACACACCCATAACTCAGGGCTATACCTCAATCAAGATGGAAATCAAGCACCTAATATTTCTTCTATTCTCCAGCAGACCCTCTCGTCGCTTCCAAATCATATAGATACTTCTCACAGTCACAACATACTCATCACATAGCCATGCAGCCGTCACTTCTCCACTAGGGACACTACCGAATATATCAGTTCAAAGACACTTGCTCACACAATCAACACCTTGGTGCTCAAGCTATAGGCAAAGATTCAGCCTCAAGTCCTTTAGACTGGCCCGACATCAACTCACATAGATCATGTCTCACCCCTCGATTGGGGAGTCACAAGCCATCAATGCACATCTGATACTAAGCGCTCATGCGCGCATACAAATGCGTGGAAGGAATTCAAAGAGTTACATTTCAAGCTGAATCAAGGACGCACAATAAGAATTCCAGAATGTGAAGTTTTCCTAAAGGTTCTGCAGCCACTCGAGGATAAATACAAACGTCTCCGTACCGATCCGTGAGACTCTACTAAACCTGCTCACGACTCGAGAGACTTATATAACCTAGGCTCTGATACCAACTTGTCACAACCCCAATTCAGCCCCGTCGTGATGGCGCCTCTCGTGAAAACAAGGCCAACCGACACAACACCCACATAAATTTTCAATCATTTAGAGTAATTTTTAAGCCTTTAATGGAATAATATTTCAAAACAAAAATCTGAATGAATAGTGAGGAAATAACATACAAGCCCGATATCGGGGTGTCACTAGTCATGAGCATCTATCAAGGTCTGAATACAACAAGAGTCTAAAAATGTACTAAATATATTAATAGAAATGAGATGAAGGTAGCAGTGTTGCGAACGTCGTATAGCCACCTTACAAACTCTTATGACTCCGCGTTTCAGCAATCGACACCTGCTATCAGGTTCTGAAATACCTGAATCTGCACACGAGGTGCAGGGAGTAATGTGAGTACACCAACCCAGTAAGTAATAAAAGTAAATAAATACTGAGCAGTAGGAAATAATGAATTCACATTTATGTTAACTCAAAAAGCACAACATGCTTTCAAATCAAAATACGAGTCAATCGTCTCATTTAAAATCCAGCTTTTGCTTAAAAATTATTTAAAATACCTTCCAGCAATTTCAGTAGGGGTTCAATACCATTTATAATAAAAGAAGTTAAAACCATAATCGGCCCCTCGGGCAAAATATAGTTCGTAAAACAGCCCATCGAGCAAAACAGTAATCATAAACACCTCGTAACTTGAAAATATCAGTGGAAATAACCAATGCCAAAATCAGTGATTCAATTCTAAACATCTCATACACCCCAGCTTAAATGAAAGTTGTTTTAATATAATTGTTCAACACTTTCGGCAGAGGCTCAATATAAAGATGAGTGAAAGCAGTCAATAAATCAACATATTCGGTAGAAACTCACATAAAAGAGGAGAGAAAATTAACAAGTTCGTACACAGGCCCCTCAGGCAAAGCATCACTCATATGTATGTATATATTTATCTCCCCTCGGGCAAGCCTCTGAGTCACTCATGACTCAACTCTTACCAATCAACGCTAGCACTAAGCACTCACAATCAATAGGTACCATATAGTAACCGCTGCACTGTGCAGCCCGATCCATATATATAGTCAACTACGCTTACTAGGGGTGTGTAGACTCCGGAGGGGCTCTTACAACCCAAGTGTTATATCGATGTGGCGTGCAGCCCGATCCAATATATCGTTGCGTCGTGCAGCCCAAGCCATAAACATATATATATATATATATATATATATATATATATATATATATATATGAAGCCATATCCATAGATATATAATCCTCAGAGTCAGGCCATCGGCCTCTCTCAGTCGTTAACCTCACTATCAGACTCTTAGTCTATCGCAGTCACCAACCTCATAATCAGACCCTCAGTCTATCTTAGTCATCAACTCACGATCACTCGGACCATCAGTAAAAGAAGGAACCCAACCCAAATAGTTTTTACATTTTTAAGAAATATAATGATAAAACTAGATTTTAAATAATAGACAAGTAAACATGACTAAGGATATGCTATCAAACACATAGAGTAAGAAAAAATAGTAAAAATTCCCCTAAGGGTCTCAACGGGTCGGCACAAGGCCCCAAACATGGCATACAGACCAAAATATAATATAAGTCTATAGAACATGGAATATCATAAGCTTTTCGAATCAACTACGTAACTTAACAATCGTACTTGATGGACCAAGTCACAATCCCCAATGATGCACAACTCCACGCTCGTCATCTAACGTGCACGCCATCTCAAAGTAACACAACGATGTGTAATCCGGGGTTTCAAACCCTCAGAATAAAATTTACAATCATTACTTACATCGATCCGGTCCAAACTCTAGTCTGCGATACCTCGCTCACATGAATCGACCTACGGATTCTCCAAATCTATCCACAATCAGTATATAATTACTAAAATATGCCAAGGGAATGAAGCCACTCGAAAATATCCAATTTACATAAAACAATCCTGAAATTGCTCAAACTCAGCCCTGAGCCCACATCTCGGAATCCGATAAAATTAACATCAATGGAATCTTCATCCTCACACGGGTCTATACATACTAAGAACATCAAAATCGGAGTCCAAATGACCTCTCAAATCCATATTTAAAGTCACTTAATCTCAAGCCATAATTCTTCAATTTTAGGCTTAGATTCCATGATTTACTCGATGGAATTCACATAATAATCGAGTTTTGAGTTCAAAAATATTACCTCCAAGTAACCTTCTTTAATTACCTCTTCAATTAGCTATCTCAAGCTCCAAAATCGCTCAGCAATGGAGGAACTTAGCCTCAAATTCGGGGAAATAGGGTTTTAAAATATTCTGCCCAACTCTCATTTTTACTTAATCGCGATCGCAAAAAACCCATCACGATCGCGAAGCACAGCCCAAAACTCACTCTACGCAATCGCGTGTATCCTCACGAGAATGCGATGCCCAAAATCTTCAACCTATGCGATCGCAAATGAGACCACGCGACCGCGATACGCATAATCATAAAGCTATGCGATCGCAGCCCTATCTACGCGAACACGAAGAGCAACCTTGATGCCTCCGGAGATGACTCTACACGATCGCGAGCCTCCTCATGCGATCGCGATGAAGAAATACCTACAACAGAACTGAATCCAAAATCTGCAACTTTTAATATACAAATTTGATCCGTTTAACCACCCAAAACTCACCCGAGGCACCCGGGACCTCAATCAAAGGCACTACCATAAACCATAATATCATTCAAACTTGTTCCAACCTTCGTAACGCTCAAAACAATCATTAAAACACCGAATCTAAACGAATTCAAGCCTAAGGTTTTCAAGAACTTCCAAATTACGTTTTTGATCAAAACCCAACTGAACCACGTCTGAATGACCTGATATTTTGCACACTCGTCCGAAATGACATGACGGAACTACTACAACTTCTAAAATTTCACTCCGACCTCTATATCAAAATTTCACCTATCAACCGGAAAACGCTGAAATCTCAATTTCGCAACTTTAAGCCTAAGCCTTCCACGAACCTCCAAAATGCATTCCAATCAGGCTCTTAAGTCCCAAATCACCTAACGAAGCTAATCAAATTATAAAAATACTGATCCAAGATCGTATACAAACAAGTCAAATCTTGGTCAAACCTTTCAACTTCAAGCTTCAACTGAGAACTGTTCTCTTCCAAATTCATCTGCTTACCCTGAAAACCAAAACCATCGATTTACATAAGTCATAAACATCACACAGGGCAAGTTATTCCCGAGAACTGGAGATCAAACTGCAAAAGATCAAAATGATCAGTCGGGTCGTTACATGCAGCCTTTCTTTACCCTCTGCATATTGGTCACACGCTGATATACTGAGACATGGGCTCGCATCGGACCAGGGTAAAAGGGGATTTTCGATGGTAAAATCAAAAAAAGTATCAAAATGGTCGAGGGTACATTGCTCAACAGTCGGGAGTATTTTTTGGTTTTCCTTTGGACGGGCAGGATGAGGAAACGACACCCTTTTTCTGAGGTACTGTTCTAGGGGTTCTAACCATGACTATAAAAAAGAGAGGTTTCTGAGAAGGAAAGTGAAGAAGCAAGCACAGAAAGGAGAAGAATGCAGAAGATGGTGAACTTAGTTATAGAAAAATGAAGTTGTTATAAAAGTGTGAATAACAAAACAATGGAGGTATTTATAGAAGCCATATAGGCAGTGTTTGGGAAGTGGAAAGGCCAAAGCAATAGTGGTTCGCCCTTTGAATCATGGCATTTAATGCTCTGATGGGCTAACGTCATGATGGTAGTATCAAAGAGGCAAGAATTCAAGACCATTTCTTATCATTTTCATTATAAGAAACACGTGGACTATCTGTATACGATAAAAATTAGAGGGTCCGATTTTATGGTCATTATGACGCTTCATAAACACGTCTCCAAAGGTTCGAGGCAGGGGTCGAGGTTTATACCCGAGGGATTCTTAAGGTTCGACCTCGGGGCAGTGCAAATCAATAGTTATGATGGAAAAATGAGAAGTTCCCAAGGCATGTGTTTAAGGATGACCAAGTCTATTAGACTAGTACGAGCCCGTACCATGGCACTAAACGGCTTTACGAACCATATATCTTTGTAATAAATATATTTGTACTATGTTGGAATTCCCCTTCATATATAAAGGGGGCCCTTATTATTTTGTAAATGATATACAATATTCAATATACAAGAACATTCACTGCTCTCTAACTTAAACACATTCTCCTTTGATTCTATGACTTACATTTATTGCTTACATTTATTGTATTTCAGTAATTGCTTTTCATTTATTACTCATTATTAATCATAAAGAGCTCTTATCAAAGCTCCTAGAATTGTTAGTCCTTCATCGGCCGCCTATAGCTTAAACCATAGCTCGACCTTGAAGCCTTGTATAAGCCAGCTCGAGGACCTGTATAAGCCAGCTCTAGACCCCGATTCTGAGCCACTCGGTTTGCTTGACACATTCCTTTCAAGTTATTATCTCATTTTCTAGTCTCACACTTAGCATCTAATTCCGTAACAACTAGCATAAAAATAAATCACATATTTTTAGAATCACAAAATCAAATGTAATTGTAATTACCATTTTTAAGGTAAAGAATAAGTTAGATAAAGTAAACACTAAATCAGACCGGCTATTTATGTAAAGATCCAAAATACTACCAGTAACTATGTGGTCACTTCTCAATATTGATGTTTCGCTGTCCAAAAGAAAAAGTCATGGCCTCATGGGCGTATTTTATTATGCAAAATTCTGTAATTCTAATTACATTTTCTTAAGGAGAGACCATAATTTATGGACTCTTTCTAAGTGCCCATTTGGACATAAAATTTGATGGAAGTTTTTTTCAAAAAAATCACTTATTTTCGAAATCAACGTTTGTTCGTAAAATTTTTAATTTTCACTTGAAGATACATTTTGAAAATTTTCGAAATTTGAAAAAATTGCAAAAGAATATTTCTCAAAATTCTCACTCAAATCACTCGCAAAGCTTCAAAAACAACCCAAACTGAAATTTATATTCAAACACTCTAAGATTATCTTCACTTAAAAAAAATTTCACCATTTTTTTGAAATTTTATAATTCTTACATCCAAACGCCTACTAAGTGCAGCGAAAGAGGAAAGATAAGGGCATGAAAAATATAAAACATCATACACTTTGAAATTTGAAACATAAAAGCATTAAAAACTGTGACAGATATAACTAAGACTAGCATGTGGTCTGGTTAGGCCCATGCCCAACCCAGGCCCACGAGCCCATATGGGTAGTGGGTCTAAACGAGCCTAACTGTTTAAGCCTGGGACCAGGGAAGGTGGGCCTTCTAAGTGGGACGGCTCCTTGAAGAAGCCCATTAGGATCGGAACCGTTTGAACCAGGGCTGGGTGCTAAGTGGGTCGGTTCAACCGATCCTAACTTGCTCAAACAAGTTCAACGACTATTTTTTTAAAAAAAACTTCAAATTTTTTTTAGCCGTTGCAACATTTCAAAAATGGTCGTTGGCCTGCAAAAATAGCCGTTTGGGCTTTCTAAAATAGCCATTTAACACCCCCTCCCCAACCTTGTTTTAACCCCAAACTTTATAGAATTACACTTTTTTCCCTTTTTCAACTATAAATACCCCCTTTATTCTTTCAGTTTTCTCACAAAATCATCAATCTCTCTCATTGTCAAACTCAAATTGAAGTATTCAAGTCTTCACTCATCTATCATTTCTCAAACTCAAATTCTTCATTCAAGTTAAATCATGGCCATTGATTCTAGAATGCGCCCATTTGTTTTGGAACACTTTAATGTGGTAGAAGAAAATGAAGAAGTTTATATAATAATTTGTAATGGCTATTGTCGAGTCTACACTCATCGTCCAAAGTTGGAGGGCACAATATGTTTAAGGAGGCATATAAAGAGTTGTCTTGCACGTTTTTGTATTTAAGATTTTAAGTTGATTTGAGATAATTTGTGTTATTTTAAAATTATTAGACGTATTATGCTTAAATCTTAATGTTTTAGTTTGTTAGATTAATTTGAAGTATTATGTTGAAGGTAATGAACTTTAATTTGAAGGTATTAAATGTAAACTTTAATTTGCAACTTTAATATATATATATATATATATATATATATATATATATATATATATATATATATATATATATATATATATATATATATATATATATACATATACATATAATATTTACGAATTATTTCGTGGTTCCGATCCTGGTCCGGTTACCGCACAAAACTTGGGGCTGTTTAAGCGCGCCTATGAAGCCCAGGCCCACGAGGCCCATTTAGGCCCGACCCTGGCCCCTTTGCCAGCCTTAGAAATAACCATGGAATTAAGCCTCCTTCTCACATTCCTCTAACCCTACTTTCAATAAAGACAAACTCTTTAGAACTTTTCACTTTAATCTCCTTAGGCCGTCTCCAATTCTTCTCTATTTTTGCCTCCAAATTCTACTTTTGAGTCATAAATAAAGGAATTTGCTCCAACCCACCTCCAAATTTGCCTCCATTTTGGAGAGTGAATAGTGTCTACTCCATCATTATTTCATAATTTTGTTATAATATTTTATTATTTAATATTTTTAATTTATCATATTATATATATCTAATTATATTTATTTAAGATCTTTACAATATTAATTTTACATCTTTTTTTTTGGTGTATAATTTTGATAAATTAATTTTCGTGCTTATATTGTTTTTATTAAGTTAATTTTAGGCAAATAGCCTAGTAGACTATTGTAGTTGTTCCGGTTTATCATCCTAGTCCTTGTACTCCATGAAATTTCATCTAGACACCTATAGTAGTTAAAACACACTATTTTGAATCTCTTTGACCGTTGCCCTAGCTTATGTGGCATAACTAATATTGAGGTTGCTAAAATGATTGGTACACACGCTCAAAAAGAACGTGAATACAATAATTCATCAAAAAATGACTAAAATAAGAAAAAAAAATAAAGACCGGCGAAGAACCCATGTTCTTTTCTTGTTACTGCATTGCCATAACTTCTTCTTTTCATCAGAATTAAAGATAGAAAATCATCATAATTTTTCTTAGGCAAAATCATTAGAATCAAGATAAGTTCTTAGCAGGAACTTCGTCCAAAAAAATCAAGCAGACTAGGAATATCACTAGAGCATGAGTCATGAGTCGGTGTTAACGAGAGATTGAATATTTGGAGACAGACTTTAAGGGTTTCAATCTAAGCAGAATGAACATGAAATACCTCGAATGTAAGTTCAGCATTGAGTCGGGAGAAGTGGACGTGGATGTGAGACTTTAGTCACAGGTTATCCCAAGTAGAGGCAGCTTCAAGTATCTTGGTTTGGTCATTCACGGGGGATGGAAGATCGATGAGGATGTCACACACCGTATTGGAGTAGGATGGAAGAAGTGGAGGTTAGCATATGGAGTTTTGTGTGACAAGAGAGTGCCCACGATAATTAAAGGTAAGTTCTATAAAGTGGTGGTTAGACTAGCCATGAGGTATAGGCTGAGTGCTGGCCCGTTAAAAACTCACATATTCAAAAGATGAAAGTAGCAGAAATGAGGATGTTGAGATGGTTGTGCAGGCACTAGGATGGATAATATTAGAAATGATGATATTTATGAGAAGGTGTACATGGCTCCCATTGATGACAAGATACGGTAAACGAGGCTCAGATGGTTCGGGCATGTATAGAGGAGAAGCCCAGATGCTCTAATAAGGAGGTATGAGCGGCTAGTTGTGAAAGGCACGAGAAGAGGTAGAGGGGCGGCCTAAGAAGTATTGGGGAGAGGTGATCAGACAGGATATGGTGATGCTTCAGATTTTCGAGGATATGACACTTGATAGGAAGTCGTCTCTTACTATTTTTTATTTTCGACGCAGGATCTATTTATGAGCTATCATTTTTTATTTGCATTTTTTTCTTCTGCATTTTATGTTCCTATTTTTCCTATGATCACCGTGATGAATCTAATATTCTCTCCTTTTGTATTTTTATCATCTTGAGCCAAGGGCCTTTTAAAAACAACCTCTCTACCCCTTCGGGGTATAGGTAAGGTCTGCGTACATACTATCCTCCCCAGACCCCACTTGTGGAATTTTACTAGGTTGTTGTTGTTGTCATGTCAAAAATTCATCACTGGGTATATAGCTGAAACTTCGAACCATTGATGGCGAGGAATACACCGAAAAATTTTGAACCATCACCGACGCGTAGACCACCGATGACCACCATAATTTTTTCTTTTGTATCACCCTCTATAATAGAAAATAAAACAACCCTAGTAGTTCAATCAAATCGGACAAAAAATACTAAAAAGGTGCCCGAATATGATCTATAATGGCGCGTGGGTATCCAAATCTTGTTTGATTTGTAAAAATTATTGAATTTTATAGTGACTGCAGCTTCATTTTTTCCTCTTCCACTTTTAATCTCTTGAAAAATTATAGCGGATATTCACAAACCCCTCTTTTTTATTCTTTATTTCTAATTATAAAAATATCATGATTTCAGTGTCTTAATTCGGATGGGATGGTTGTGATTTGTAAAGATTTAGAAAGTGTTAATTTTATTAACTATTTGAGTTTCTTCTTTTCTTTCTTTGTTTTTGTTTTTGTTTTCATTTGTCAATGAGTATTTTGAAGAATGATTGCTGGGTGTATTTGTGGTAATAGAGCTAGAGAACTTTTGGGGTTGTGAAGGTAAATTAATGGAGGGGTGACGGTTTGGAGTGGTGAAGGTGGCGGCATAGAGGTGGGAATAACATAGGATAGAGAGTAGAGGGGATGAGTTAAGTGAAGTGAAAATAAAAGAAAAAAATAGAGTAGAAAATTTTGAAATGAAGTAAAAAATAATAATGATGTGACATAAAAAATCTGAGTTAGCATGAATGTGTCATCCATATTGGATCGTTGAAGAGCACACGAGGTCTGAAGGGTTTAAAAGAGTTGTTTGAATGAGTAGAGGTGTCTGGATGAAACTTTATGGAGTATAGAAATCAGGAAGACAAATCGGAACAAGTACAATGGTCTACTAGGCTATTGTGCCTTAATTTTGTTATAAGATATAATTGTATAAAAAAATATATAACCATCACAAAAATAAAAGTGCAAATGTAAAATACAAGATGTTGTTAAAATTAAAAGGTGAAAATTAAAAATACAATAAATAGGAATACATTAAAATTGGAAATACATTAAAATTGAAAATATATTATATGGGATGAATATGTAAAAAAGATAAAAAAGATAGAATTTGTTTAATATAAATAAGAAATTAAAATTTAAATAAAAGATAGTAATATACGATAATATAGAAGAAAAAGAAAAATATTAAAAGAAATAAGTATATTTTTTCAGAGTAAAATATAGAGGAATAGTTGGAGTTAGTTTACTCCATTTCGAAGTTACTCGATTTTGGGTCCGGCTCTGCGCCATTACTTTTGACTCCAATAAATATCAATACACATATAATAAATGACATGTATTCATATACTATAAAGGGCTGAGATTGCTTTTTAATTTATTTTTGTATTTTTGGCTATTCTTCATCTTCGCTTCTTTACCCAATACACTTATCAAAAGTAGTAATAGTACCAAGCCTACAAACAGACAATTTCTGCCATTGACAAACAAAAAGGTTGCTGCCAGGTTTGTATTCTTCTATTTAAATATATTTTTCTAATTATTTATTTCAATTGAACTTGATTACAAAGCACATAGACATGGTAAATTTAAAACGAACACTATTACTTAGGGCAATGTGACCAGCTTTTGTCAACAAAAAAAAAATGTATTTAGACAATTTTGAAATTATTTTTTTAAGAACTATAATCATTGGGTGAATGCTTATTTGTTTAGTGAGTAATTCTAATTTTCAATTTATACTATTCAATATGTATTTATATATATGTTTGTTATTCATAAGTTCGGTATTATAAATTTTTTATAACGAGTACGCAAGAAGGATTGGTTTTAGTACTCGTAAAGAATATATGAAGACAAATAAGAAACTGGAATATGTAACGTCAAAAAAAATTACATGCTTCAAAGAAGGTTTTTGTGAAGATGATAAACGTTGAAAATCCACGGAGAATACCTAGAATTGGATGTCAAACTCATGTTGTTATTACGCGTCAACCTTCCGAAAAATATCGAATTAGTAAGGTTGACGTAGAACACAATCATTCACTTCTCCCACCATCAATGGTTCACATAATAAATGAGGTACAAGCTCATGAAATCGATTTGGCGGAAAATGCTGGATTGAGAAGAAGAAAATTGAAATCAATCTTTCTTTTTTGCGGTGCAGTTAGATGTTGATGATATGATCACAAATATATTTTGGACGGATACGAAGATGATCATAAACTATTAGATTTTTGGAGATGTGCTCTCGTTTGATACTACTTATCGAACAAATAAGGAATATAGGCCCCTTGCTAATTTTGTGGGATGGAATAATCATAGAAAAATGGTAATATTTGAAGGTGCACTGATGTATGATGAGATTGTTGAATCCTTTCGGTGGTTGTTTGAAACATTTTTTAGATTACAACAACCGTTTGCTTTATCAATGATAGAAGTTGTCTGTTTGTAGGCTTGGTACTATTACTACTTTTGTTGGCGGTCGGCGAGGCAGAGGGAGGCCTAAGAAGCATTGGGGAGAGGTGATTAGGCAGGACATGACTAGGATGCAGGTTTCCGAGGACATGACCCGTGATAGGAGAGTCTGGAGGTCTAGAATCAGGGTTGTAGGTTAGGGGCTCCTAGAGTTCTTCGTACGCCTCATCCGGGGTTGGATATGGGTCAGCAGGGTTACCCATAGATGATTTGTGTTTTAGCTTATGTCCCCCCTATGGTTGTTCGTTATGGTAGTTACTGTATGATATTATTGCATGCGATTGTATTTATGTTTCTTATATTTAGATAATTATTTACGCTATTTCTGCGTGAGTTACTAATGCTCTATTGTTATTGTTTTTGTCTTTGTTTTTATTTTACTGCTGTTTTTCCTTTTATTATATGCGCCGAGGGTCGATTGGAAACAGCCTCTCTGCCCTTTCGGGTAGGGGTAAGGCTCGTCTACATATTATTCTCCCCAGACCCCACCTTAAGGGGGTATACTGGGTAGTTGTTGTTGTTGTTGATAAGTGTATTAGCTAAAGAAGCATTTGGAGGGAAATATTGGCACCGAACAATTACTTCTTGTTCCGGTCCGCAAAAGATGAAGAATAACTAAAAATACAAAAATAAATTAAAAAGCAATTTCAGCCTTTTATATATATATATATATATATTGAACCCTCTATTTTGGAGTAAAGATTCGAAGTGAAGGTTGGAGTCTTGGAGATACCAGGAGACTGATGAGTTTGTTCATGTTTTCCATATCAATTGAAATTTATGAATTTGAAAAATTCGAATGTCGGTGTCAGTCAAACCTACTGGCAGGGTGGCAAAGTAAAAACTTTGTGGTCCAACATTCCATGAGACAATTAAGAATATAAACTTTACAACTAATATAGTAATATGAATAAAATAGACCCCTCAACCAAAAAGAAAAAACTACTTCCTCCGTATATTTTTACTTCTTCACTGATTTGGCATATCTTTTAAAAATAATATATAAAATATATAATTTATTATAATACTCGTATTAATTATTGTATAGTGTTAATGAATTTGAAATGAATAATTAAAGTTACAAAATAAAAAAAAATTATTTTTTTCTTAATATATGAAGGTTTGATAAGTAAAATTGAAAATCATCTTTTAACCGTGGCAGACAAAAGTGAACGGAGTACGTCATAACAATTGGGAGTCCACTCAAGTTTCTGCTAGCCAAATAGTGGGAATGGACTGATGGTTAGGAAACCGAACATTAATGGGTTTTTTAAGGAAAATTTTTAGAAATCACTATGTTTCACTAGTTATTATCTAGTTGTAAGTATAATTTATTATATCACTTTTTATAATTATATTTTTACAATAAGATAATCTTTGTTATAAGAGGTAAAAGTTATATTTAAAAAAAAAAATTAATCCAGGAAGATAGTAGTGGAGCACTTTTGATTAGCATGAATTGTGAGTCCATTACTCAAATGGTCACTCAACTATTCCAAATTATATATTAATAACTTTTCTTTTATTTGTAACAACAAAATCACTGAATTATGCCTATTGCACTCAAAAGGTCACTCAACTAGATTTTTCAAATTCGGAATTATCAGTTTCTATTTTACCCTCTAAATTATAAAAAAATTATTTCCTTTTTATTTTTTTAAAATTTTTAATATTATAATTTTTTTCTTTTTAATTTACATTATGAATTTATCTATAGAATAAATAAATAAATAATATTTATAAATTTAAAAAATAAAAAGTATTTAAGCATATATAATGCTGGAATAACAAAATAATGAGCATGGTAAAATAAGTAATTAGAATAATTTATTTGTAACAATAATTTAGTATTAACAATAAAAATTCAAAAACTTATTTACACAATTCATAATGAAAGAAAATAAAGGTTGTAAATATATATTTCATGGACGTAATATATAAAAATAATTATTTAAATAAAAATATTTATTTTTATATTACATGCATGAAATATATATTTACAATTTTTATTTTCTTTCATTATGAATTGTATAAATAAATATTTGAATTTTTTTTATTAATACTAAAAAGTTAAAAAAAAAAAGATAAATATTTATAACTTAAAAGGTAAAATATGTATTTGGCAATCTAAAATTTGAAAAATCTATTTGATTGACCTTGCGAGTGCAATAGGCATAGCTCAGTGACTTTATTGTTACAAATGAAAGAAAAATGATTTTAGAAAATAACTTGGGATAGTTGAGTGACTATTTGAGTAATTGACACCACGAATTGTTATACCACTACTATTTGTTGGTATACGTATATATTACTATTATTTGTTGGTATTAAGCTAAACTCTTTTTAAGGGTTAATTATCTTCTATTATGAAAGGAGAATAAGTGATTGAAGTGCGTCTCTTGTGCCCGAATACCTCCAAATGGCAACTAATACTCATCATATCATACGATGTTTGTCTAAATAAATTATTGCTCTCCCATTGTGTAGTCATTATCTTGCAATTATCCAGAGCACGTGGTACCGTAGGTCCTTCATAGATTTGCTAATTGACATCCAATTATTACGCATTTTCGCGTATACATAATCCTTCTAATTTTTCCTGTCCCAAATGTAGTTTACTTTTACATTCATAAGAAAACGTATTATGCACATGGAAATTGGCACCATTCGCGTGTCATGAAGTGCATGTTTCTTTATTTTATATTATAAACAACTTAAATAGATATCTTAGAAGACATCCAATAAAAACAAAAACAAAAAACTAAGTCGAATGTCACAAAGTCATACAAAAATATATGCACATTCCTAATATGCATTTAAATACAAACATTGACAAATTTGACACTAACTTTACTCCAATAATGCTTATGCAATGCTCAACATTTCATCAATAACTCTTCAATGAAAAGCAATATTTAACGTTTTCACAACTTCTATTCCAATGGGAAACGATATTTCGGACACATATATCATGACTATTTTATGAAGGAAGTTACCAGGTCAGCTCTAAACGGTATAAATGAAGCGAACCAACCAAATTTTCCTCTTGCACATAGTATATACATTTTTATTATTTTCTTGTTCATCATCAAATGAAAAATGCTGTTAGTGCCTATTACTACTTTATTTCCGTTATTGTTTTCTTGGTCAAGAGATAAAAAAACATTATACTATAATGTTTACGTATTCTGATAACTTGAATTTTCTTTTGGCGGCTTTGCTGACAAAGAAATCGTTATACTATATACTCAATAAACAACGAAAAGTAGGATAAAGATATCTTTGTTTCTAATAAAATCCCAGCACATTTTCAATAACTATATTCTTGAATCTTGAGTTAGGTATAAGGTTAGCTAGTTGGTGGCTATTGGTGGAAGCAGCCATTTAGCTACAGCATTTTCTTTATTATTTATTGGCATGAAAGGACCGGACAACCTGCAATCTTAGTGGAAAGGCCTATTAACAATACTGATTTTGACATCTATAAAGTTGATTAATGGAGAAATATTTGCAACAATTGGTTAAAAGACAAAATAAAAAGAAAAGGTTGCCACTAATTACACAACTAAGCCTGTGAACAAATTGTTTAAAATTTTATCATTGTATGCTTTTCCTTTTTCTATAAGTAATGCCATTTCATGGATAACCAGTAAAGAGCACTTCTCCTTTTAATAGATTTTATTGTATGGGTTCAGATTTGACTGTTCACGACTTGTGACGAAGTACGACGAACGATCGGATATCTTCGAATCAACGCTTCGAAGAGAACGACCTTAAAGCAAAAGAAGAAACTGTGTGACGCATGTAATAGTGTAAGTCTATTAGAGGACATTAGGAATATTCCGTCAAATATTCCTTGCATTTTGTTTTCTTACAATTTAGAAGAATTTCTATCTAGTGTAAAAGGGGGATAGTAACCTTATAATAGAGGGGAGAAACTTTGAAAAAATCACTATTAGAGAACAGAAAGAAACTTATTAACGATCATCTCTTTATCTATTACTTCTTCTAGAGATTATATTCAGCTAAGATTTGCCCATTCATCTTTGATTGATTTGGTAAAAAAGGTTTTAATATCTTTTGAGTCAAATAATTTGGTGCCGTCTGTAGGGATTTCTATAGCTGAAATCATAGTTTCCATCTAGATTCTTGAGAACACTAATCACTTTTCCTTCAGCTTCGTGACAACCAACGATGGCAGGAAAGGGAGAAGCGAGGCTAAAGGACACTAGCGGATGTCATGAACAACCTCCTGAATTCCCTCAATGAACTCAGTGGAGAAGATAACGAGAATGCAACAACAAGTGTTACATCAGGGGAAAATCTCACCTCCTCCTCACGGGATATGACGATCTTGCCCGAGAGGGGAACCTTAACCTCCACAGCAGGAGAAGCGCCACCAGCAGTCAAAAGGCTACTGGAAGAATGGTTAACAAATGCATTGAGAAACATGCTCAATAAGCTCATCCAGGGAGGCGTCGATAACGCGCCACCCACAGAAATCATAGTTTCTTTCAATGAGCCAAATGGTATACAAACATGTAATGCCCACACTGTTACTGATACATGTGACAAAGCACTTATGGCAATCTTAAGGAAAATAGAAGAGATGAAAAATAAGAATAAAGTACTCTGCGACCAGATGAAGGAACATCAGGAAAGGGTCGATAAAATACCAGGTGCTCTAACACTGTTACCAAAACGCGATGTGGGCTGATTCGTTGAAAGACCGTACAACAAAGAGGTAGCCCCTCATTCTATTCCGAAACTTTCAAAATGCCTCCATACTTGAAAATAAATAAGGGGACCAGACCTGAAGGATCGTTTAATCCATTACATTACTGTAGTGACGGGTAACGATCTATCAAAAGAATAAGTACCGTTTGCACTGCTGAAAAAGTTCAGAGAAACTCTCACGGGGGGAGCATTGACATGGTATTCCCAACTACCAGCACGATCAATATCGACGTTCGAGGAGATGGCGGTTAAATTTTCTACCGCTCATGCAGGAGCAAAAAAGGCCGAGGCTACGGTTAATGATATCTTCGCCGTAAGGAAAACGATGGGCGAGGGACTTCAGGATTTCCTAGCACGATTCAACAAAGAAAGAATGAGCCTACTAAATGTGCTAGAAGGAATGACAGTAGCAGCATTTCAGAATGGACTAAACAAGAACGGATGAAAAGGCAACCAAAAAACTACAAAGTAGACTCATGAAGTATTCCCCCCACCTCGTGCCAAAGTAAGGGAAGACGAGGATGAACTGAACGACCCGCTTTAGTGATTAAGGTCGGTCCATACCCAAAAAAGGAGAGATCGACACCACGGCGGGCGAAGAGATCAATTACCATGTTTCAACAGAGAAATGCATCAACCCTATATTTGGGCATCCAATCCTCTACCGCCCCCTCGATATGCAGACGTCGTACCCTAGCATATCGCATCCTCCCAAAACTAAAAAGGTATGTCTCCATTACTATCGTCTCATAATTTTTGTGTTTCTCCCTCAGAAGTAGTGTACACACTGGAGAAGCTCGGTACGAAGGTGCAGCGGCCGCAGAAGATGAAGTTGAACCAAAATACAAGGAGGTCAAACGCCCTATGTGAGTTCACCAGGAAAGGCAACACAAAACCAAGGACTGCATAGGTATGTGGCAGGAATTAGTAAGGATGTTAAATCAGGGATACCTGAAAGAATTGCTGAGCAACAGAGGATGAGCCAACTTTTCTTAAAGGCGCAATCAACCCCAAGGGCCTCCAAAGCCACCATCGCTGGCTCGTACCCTACAAATGATCATTAGCGGCAGTGACAACGCGATAATCAACCATGTGAAATTCACCACCACACATATGCTCAAATGGACAGTTGCCCACGAACAGTACGACGACCTCGAAGATAGTATCATCTTCGATAAGTCAGATACCGACAGTTTGTCTTTCCCTCACTATGATGCTTAAGCAATAACTTTGCGCATCATGAATATCGATGTAAAAATAATAATGGTGGATGAAGGAAGCGACGCGTGTATTATTTACCCGCGAGTTCTCATGCAAATGAGGATTGAGGACAAATAATTCCGCGTTGCATAACACTAACAGGTTTTAATAATGCAGTAGAGCGGACATCTGGGGAAATAGTGCTACCTATCCTGGCATGAAGGGTTACCCTATAAACAACATTCCACGTCATGAACGAGGAAATGACCTATAATGCCATAATAGGACGACCGTGGATACACACCATGCGAGCCATTCCTTCAAGCTTCTATCAAGTAATCAAATTTCCCACCCTGTGGGGATATTTAACATCCCAGGCGAGCCATATTCTTGGGACCCTGTGGGGATATTTAACATCCCAGACGAGCTACATACTACCCAAGAATGCTACTGGATTGCCCAAGATTGCATGCACACCAAAATACTAAAAGAGGCAAGCGCAAAAGCATATCAATCAGCCATGTGGGGAATGAAACCCGACGTGCAAGTAGAGCCATCAAAGACCCAGACGTCGTAGAATCTTGTAAGGCACCCGTAGAAGATATTGATCCCGTGCAATTGGATGGCACCGATAACACAAAAAAGACTTATGTTGGACACAACCTCTAGAAGCTAGGTAAGTATCGTGAGTTTTTGAATTTCAAAACCAATTTATTTGCTTTTTCCCACTCAAATACGTCAGGAATCCCAAGGGATATCACCACTCACGGGCTGAATGTCGATCCACTTTATTCGCCGGTACGACAAATGAGGATAAAGTTCAATGACGCGATCAATGAGGCGGTCAGCAGGGAGGTTGACAAGTTACTCGCTAACGGTTCCATCAGAGAATCAAAACACCCCTATTGGGTCGCCAATGTGGTCATGGTAAAAAATAAGAACGGCAAATGGCGAATGTACGTCGACTTTACCGATCTAAACAAGGCATGCCCAAAGGACTCTTTCCTGCTGCCTCACATCGACAAACTTATTGATGCAACAGCAGGGCACGAACTGTTGAGCTTCCTGGACGCCTACTCCGGTTGCAACCAGATTTTAATGGCTGAAGAAGATCAAGAAAAGACCACTTTCATCACCCATCAACGATAGTTAGAAGTAACATCCCCATGGCCAAGGCCATTCGACAAAATGAGTTCGACCTCGTTCGAACCAGGACATGATCTCACTTTGACGATAGTTCGAAGCAACATCCCCATGGTTAAGGCCATCAAAGACAAAATGTGTTCAACCTCGTTCGAACCACGACGTGATCTCACTTTGATGATAGTTCGAAGCAACATCCCAATAGCCAAGGCCATCAACAACAAAATGAGTTCGACCTCATTCGAACCACGACAGGATCTCACTTCGATGACAGTTCGAAGAAATATCCCAATGGCCAACACCAACGACGACAAAATGAGTTCAACCTCTTTCGAACCACGATAAGATCTCACTTCGACGACAGTTCGAAGTAATATCCCAATTTCCAAGTCCATCAATGACAAAATGAGTTTGACCTAGTCTGAATTATGATGGGATCTCATTTTGATGACAGCTCAAAGCAATATCACAATGGCTTCCGCCATTGACGAGTAACCCCAATATTATAAACATTGCAAAAATAGCAAATCGACAAAATATATTTTTACATTGCATCGAAAAATTATTTACAAAATTTACAAACGGGCTCACGTATGCCCTCTACAACAATCCCAAAATAAAAACTAAGTAAGCAAAGACTACGCATTATCCCCGGTAGAATAAACATCTTCGTACCACGAGTCCGAGGTCAAATAATTCGCATCATCGGAATTGATGTCGCCCCGTCGGGAGTATGGGGGTCATACCTGCAAGTCTCACGAGCCGTACAAGCTGCGGTATGCACGACCTAAAGCTCCACTTCAGTCACCCTTCCCTCGACGTGAAAAGCCCTGTACACATCTAGTCGAGCCTCAGCATGACCCGTAGCTCATATAAATGACGAGGCGCGACCGGATCGGCTGAGGCACGCATTGTAGAAGGCTTGGAACATTTGGTTGCATCCTCTACCCTCAATGAGGCCACCTGTCCATTGAGTACGGATAGCTTCGCCTCCAACACCTTGACACGCCCTTCGAGCCTTGCAACTTTAAGGTTAGAGGCCTCCCTCTCCCCAACCAACTCCGATCTAGAAACGCAGAGGGCGTCTTCCAAAGATACCAACTCAAAAATAAAAACCGCCAGCTTATCATCACTAACGTCCATCTCACCCCTAAGCCCTTCAATCTTTGCTGCCTTAACACTCAACTCAATGGTCAAGTCGTCCACTTTCGCTTGCAAATCGGCATTCTCAGCCATCAGCCCCTTGATCAACTCGAGCTCATCTTCCTTCGCCTTAAGAGAGGCCTCCGGCTCACTAATATGGGCAACAACCCTCACGAGCTCCTTGTCCCTCTCCCTCAGCTCTTTAATCCCGTGCTCCTATTGGTCCTCCCGCTGCTTAAGCCCCTCGCGAAACACCTAGAACTCGGGGTCCTGATGATAGATGTTGGTCATCCCCCGATGCTTAGTATGATACTACTGATATTTGGATGACATCTTCTCATAAAGGCTCGTCCTCTTCCTCTCTTGGCACACTCTCTCAACCTCTATAACGAGGGTCCGGCAAAACAAAAAAGAGAGATAGAAGGGGAGAAGTTAGAAACAAAATGTAGAACGACGATCACCGCATAAACCCAGTGACAGAAAAAGAAGAAAAGGCACCTACCTGCAGGGCCATACCGGTGACCTTCTGAGACAACTCCACGTCACTCATCGCCCCAAGCATATCCCTTTCAGGAGCAGCATATAAAGAAGCTAGAGCAGAGGCAACTTGTTCACTGTTCAACAACAAGTTGTAGTCCCTTGGAACGACTATATGACGGTCAGATCTGTCTATTCTAACCTCCACATGGGTATGGCGACCCAATAACTCATTGACATCCTCTGGGTCGATATCCGAACCTAAGTCGTCGCCCTCGACATGACGCCCTCCAATGTTAGATGACATACCACCCTTAACAGAGCACATCGAGCCGGCTCCAAGACAAGCTCCTTCTACTAGGAGTGATCTCCCCGATAAAATGGCGTCAGCATAAAAATAGGCACAAGGGCTATCTACGACGCCTTGCTATCAGCGTCCGTGGCCATGCCCTTCCCGAGTTCCAGCCTCCATTTTTTCCTCGACAACACCTCATCTCCAATAGAAGATTCAACCAGAGGTTGCGAGGTCGGCACCGAAGAAGCCTCTTCCCTCGCGGCCACACCTTGAGATGGGCCTTATAACGGAATAGGTTGAGACTAACCCTCTAGAACAGACTCACTCAAACAAACCGCGTATCTATAGTAGCGGCGGCTTGACGAAAGGTAGGGACTGGCGCCCTTCGCTTGGAAGGTCCTCGACCTGTCATCATAAAGGGTCATCCCATCAAATAAGGTCGCGCTACCAACGAAGTAGTAAGGAAAACATTTACCTAAGGTGACTCTGGGGCTGTATCACTTCACGAAGGCAAGCCAATCTCGGGTCTCTACTGCATGAGGCAATAAATGAGCCACCCAATCCATGATACCCGCAGTAGGGCAAGACGGACATTCCATAGCTGCAAACTTCAGAGGGAGGAGGAATGAAACGAGTGGTGACACTTATGAGCTCCATTCCATCATTCCGGAAACTTGATGGCATCGGAAATGACATGCTCAGTTTTGACAAAGAAATACTTGTGCCAAAACTTGCGACTTGCCCGATCGTTAGTTCCGACCACCAGTCTCTTCGTACCATGGAGCCTCAAGTGCACCATGGTACCTCTATGAAAGCCGGGCGTGAACAAATGCAAAAGATGGTGGACTAAAATATCACATGCTCCCAATTCTGCATAATTGGTCAGTAGCAAAAGTACCTTGAGAGTATACGGCAAAAGCTGCGCCGGACAAACTTGGTAAAATTTTAAAAATTCTTCCGCCAATGGGAAAAGAAGAAAAGTATAATCGATCATGAAAGGGTAATCATAGAAGGCACAATACCCGAGTCTATGAATATCTACGTAGTCTCCCCCTGCCGGTATCATCACTATGTGAGCAGGGATGTCGTACTTCACGCGAAGAACATCGATATGAATCTGCTCCGTCTCAGAGTATACGAGGTCTGGAGTAGGAGGATGATCTTTAAGGAATTCTTCGAGACAATGGATGCTCGGTAGTAGCTCTTCCACCAAGGGAAACCTGTCACCTTCCTCTACAACCGTTTCATCACCACCAAGAAGAGGCGCCGTAGATAATGGGGTGGCCTCAATAACTTCCTCATGAGAACAACGAGACTTTGGCATGATATCGTCGAAGGGATGTCAACACAGAATGAATAAGGAAGAAGAATCTTTAAAAGAAGAACGTAAGAAGGAACAAAGGATATAAGTGAAAATGAGGAGGGGTGAAAGAAGCTATCGAGAGTGAAATGGCTAAATTTTTTCAGAAAAACTAACCCTTCACCTATTTATAGGGTTGGGTGGCACCAGAATCAAGGTGGCAGGTCACAAGGCAGCGTATTAATTGAAGCACCAAGCCCTCAGTCCCTGCCTCCAAAACCTGCATAATGATGACGCATGTAATGTTGATGTCATTTCCCGGTAAAGTATATCACTCGGTGTTTTGCTGAACACATTGACCATCTTTTGTTGGCCACGCCGTAACGATTTAACAGGCCAAATTTCCCCATAAGAAAGCATGGAGTCTGCTCATCGAGGATGCATTCGGTCGCAACCCCGACAAGCGGATGGACTAACTGTATGAGTCCAAATTTGACCGTCCACGACCTAAGACAAAGTACGATAAACGATCGAATATCCTCAAGTCGACGCTTCGAAGAGAACGACCTTAAGGCAAAGGAAGAAATAGTGCGACTCATGTGATAGTTTAAGCCCATTATGGGACATTAGGAATATTCCTTGCATTTTTTTTCTTACAATTTAGAAGAATTTCTCTTTAGTATAAAAGGGGATAGTATCCTTGTAATAAAGGTGGAGAAACTTTGGAAAAATCACTATTTGAGAACGGAAAGAAACTTATTAACGATCATCTCTTTATCTATTACTTCTTCTAGAGATTATATTCAGTTAACATTTACCCCTTCATCTTTGATTGATTTGTTTAATAAAAATTTAATATCTTTTGAGTCAAACACTTATATTGATGAAAATTTAGATTAATTGATGAATATTAAAGAGACAAGACAAAAGTTATTGATGCAAACTTCTGATTATCCATACCCTCCTTTCCGTTCCGATGAAGGAATAATTTCACATAAGAAGAATTGGGCTCCCTATTTTTCAATTTTATAGCTCATATTTTAATTTACAATTAACTAGCCCAAAAATAATAGGTTAAGATTCAACATCCAACTCCAATAGGTTCTCAAAATTACCATTTTATTTTTAAAAAGGATTGCTCAAACTTTTAAGTTAATTTTTAAATTAGTAATTGTGACTCAAATATTAGTTCAACAAACCAAATCCATTTGGGTGATGAAAGTTAGATTTTTAACAAGCTTAAATATGTGGGTTTATATTTCGAATTTGATTTTGTGAGAAATTTAGAGTGAGTATTATTTAGACTTGTTAGAAATAATATAAGGAGGTTGTATATAAAATTTGAAGTCATTTAATGGAGATTTGGACTGGTTTTGAACAAGAATTACAATTGAAAATCGTGGAAGAAGTTCGTCTACAGACGTTTGTATAAAGGTGTATAAAAGTGTATAATAGTATATACGATATATTTATATACTCATATACACTATTACACAAGATTATATATAAATATATAAAAAACTGACTTTGTCTTCTTCCTTGTATTTTTTCTGAAATTTAACTCAAATCTACTCCAAATCACTACAAATTTTAACTTTGAACTCCTTTTGATATTTTCAATCAATTGGGATTACATCCAATCCAAACAACTAAGAATTACAAGAAATTCTATTTTCTAAAGCAAAGCTTTGAATGCCCTTTAATGGCGGACTTCTACTCTTTAATTTTTTATATTGCAAACAGGTGATATAGGGGGAGAAGTAGTAATGACGGATGACTCCTTGAAGCATATGTAAAAAAAAGTAAGAAGAAGAGAGAGTGAAAATAATGGTTGTGAGAACACATATTTAACTTTATAGCTTTTAGAAGCAATAATTGTAAAAATACATATTTTAAATTTGCAAGAGCTAGTATTTTCAAATATATACATTATGAACTAAGTAGGGTAAAACTTCAAAACAATAATCATTTATTGTTATAGTATGAAGTCATGTGTATGTTCTTATAATTCTTTCTTCGATTAATAAAGAAACAAAAATATATCGTATCAAAAAAATTTTGGAAGCTTTTTACTCATTACATATGTAAGTTGTCGCCACGTGCTATAAGAATCTAAAGACTTAAAACGACCGATCTCCTGTACTAGTAAGCCATCTTCAACTCTAGCACTATTTTTTACATTAAATTTCATACTAAAATAATATAATATCAAATTTATTTTAATCATTACACCATTTTTGACACCAAATCTTCTCTCTCTTCTATATTATTATTATCTTCTATTTACTTTTCATTTTTTTTTATTTCTTTCGAACTAATACTATTTTTTCCTTTTTTCCATATTCATTATATATAATTCACATTCACCACTTATATAATTATTTATTATAAAATTATTTTAAACGATAAATTAATAAAAAGTGGAATCATTGATAAAAGATAATTAAATAAATATTACATTATAGTCAAAATTGAAGAGAAAAGTTGATGACGATTACATAAAAATGATGCAATCGGAAAATAATCGGATTGTTGAGGCGATGGAAAAGGCAACTAACTCAAGAAATGAAGCTTCGAGACAAAAAGAATACAAAGAAGAAAATAAAATTTTATTGACGAACTTGAATTCCATTGAAGATCCAAATCTTCGTGAATTTTTGCGACGATAACAAAAATAAATAATTGATAAAAGAAGTCAACAATTTCAACAACCACAACCACAACAATCTTCTATCCCGTTCACTTTGGTAATTTTGGTGCACCTGAAAAGACATAGGGGATTACCAAATTTATGTTTTATGTTTTTAATGTAATTTCAATTTTAATGTATCCTCCTTTTATGTACTATAATTATAATGTATTTTTATTTTATGTATCGTTAATTTTCTTTTCTAAATTTTAGTTTTTAATTTTTCATTTTAGCAATATTAGATATCGTACATTTGCATTTTTTTAAATAATGGTTATATTTCTTTTTATACAATTATAATAATAATAAAATTAACTTATAATTTTATATAAATATAATATATACAAAATTAATATATCAAAAAATAGAATATAAAATTAAAATTATAAAGATCTTAAAATAAAAGTTAACTATATACATAATATATGATAAATTAAAAGTCTAAAAATTAAAAAATTAAATAAAATAATATTAAAACAAATATAAAGTGATGAATAGTGTTGCACCAAATTTGGTGCACCATTATTTATGCTCTATATAGCGCAAAAATAGTATAGTATTGGAGCGAAAAAATATTATTTCTTGCGCCAAATTTAAATTTGGTACAAGATTTAGAGTAGCGTTGGAAATGCCCTAAGTATGCATCAAGTACAAACATGCATAGCGTAAATATCTAATTCCTAGCTCCAACATTCTCTAGTTTTTTTTTTTTGGAATAATATCTTATTTCTCTATCCAAACAAAGTTAGACATTTTTTTTGGGGGCCTACCAAAATGTTAGACTTTTTTCATCGTATGAAATAAAATATTTTTCTTTCACCATTCAAGCTGCTAGCTATTGATATACCACTTTATATTATGGCTAATTTGATTTGAAAATATTACCCCCTAACTAATTCACCGTTTCCTCAAATTTTAATATTTAGCATCTGTGCAAGTCAAAAACCCAAAATAAACACTTGCTTTATAATTTATTGGAAAGAGGGACAAAGGTGCTCAATACTGTACTTTTCCTGCATTATTTCAATAATGTATAGTCGGTTTGAATCAAAGACAAACCTTTAGGGATAAAAAAGAACTTCTGGCCAGACTTTTGGACTAAAATTAGTGAATTGCCACTTTCCGATTTGTCCCTTTTGCCTCAGTCGGAAACAACCGCAACGATCAAAAAAAAGTTATCAGTGTTTCCGTAACTAAGGAGTTCGCAGTAAAAAATAAAGCAGAAGTTTAGCCAATCGATAAAAAAAGAACAGACTCTGCCACGGAAAAAGGAAAATTACGAAAAAGGGAATCGCCAAGGCATAACGGTCTATGGTGATCATCATTACCGATAAGATAACGGTGCTTTTTTCTTGCTAATCATTGTGTTGCTTTCATTTTGAATTCAATTTTGGGGAAGAGGAGAGGGGGATATTATTAGGGTTTTGAATTTGGGAATTAGAGGGGGAAGGAAGGATGACGGAGGTGGTCGTCCACATATATGATGTGACGAATAGTGGCTCCGATAAGACCAACAACACAATTGTTCAGATCAACAAGTTTTTCAAAGACGGCATCGGTCTTGGTGGTATCTTCCATAGCGCCGTCCAGGTTCACTTCTTTTACTTTTTGCCTAATTTGTTGTTCTCTGTTGGTGAATTGGATCTACGGTTTAGTAGTGGAAATTCGGCATTGGGATTTCTGTTATTATTCCGTCTTGAGTTGCTGTAGACTGAACTTTACTGATTTTTATTGTGTTATATTATATGTTTAATGCCTAGGGAATATTTAATAAAAGGGGATCTGGTTGAATATGTTCGTGTTATATTCTCAAACATCTCTCTTTTTTTTTGGGTCAGTTAATATTTCCATAGAGCAAAAGAGAAGAAGCAGAAACAACCAAAAAGCATTTAGCACATAAGGAGCTTTTAGTTTGTGGATCTAACAAACAATTTACTGTATCTAACAAAACATTTTAGTGAGGAAAAGATTTTCTGGAACTATCAATTTTCTGTATGATCTGCAAAACGACAAGTTCCTTCTGTTTTGTTTCTCTTTCTTTTCTTTTTGCTTCTCCTTTGACACAAAACTAGTTTACATAGTGGGACCATTTTGTTTTGTAGTTTCTGGTATGTAAGATATTGGTGACCATCTTTGTTAATCTTCTATCTCCAATCTGTGACTTTAAGCTGAAACTTTCTTGAATGTTTGCTTTTGTCTATGCAATATTGAGCCTGGAAGACTTGATTATAAAAAAAATCCTCAGGTTGAGTTCCTGGTAGATGTCAGCAGTTGTAAAAACATATCATCTAGAATTATTAAAGCTGAAAGCAGGTTTGATGTATATGACTTACTGTTATATCAATTGTCGCTTTGAAATCTGTTAATACTTGAAAGGCGTTCAGTTCCCAGAGGCCAGAGGCATGAGGATAATAGTTCTAATCCTAGTTATAACACTTGGTGTGAGTCCATCTATCCCAACATGACATAATCATTTCCTTTTCACCATCAGGCATCAATAAATACATATATTCTTGGAAATCTTAGCTTTCTATTTTTTTCTGCTGCAAGCTTATCTAATCAATTCTCACGTATCGTCTTTTCAAAGATACAAGTTTTTATTGTCCTTCAATCAGACTAGAAGGGAATGAGTTCCCAACCTGAGCATTGTAAAAAATTCTCCAAATTTTCAAGCCATGTATGTGGTATCAGTGTTGGCGATAATGCCTGTCCTGTATCAGTGTTGTCACAAGTGAAAAGCTCTAAAAAAACGCTCTAGGTCTATTAGGGCTTTAAACGCAAAGCATGATTTAAGTGTGGGCTTTAGTAAAAAGAAAGTGCAACGATGGAAACAAATAAAAATACATATGTAATTTAAGAAAAAATTAACAAATTCATTCATATTGGATTCTATAAGACATTATACGCTTATTCGCGATTATATTTGTTGTTTATTCAAGATAAAACTCATGGGCAATGGGTGTGTACACCTTAGGCCACATTTGTTTGCACTTAATGGAGGTCTGAATCTTAACCATTAAGATCTGAATCATTAAGTGCGTTTATTTTTAAAGTCTGAATCTTAATTATTCAGATCTTAATCATTAATTGTGTTTGTTTTTTTTTACTTAAAAACCATTTAATGGGTCTGAATAGGTCTGTACGATTCAGATCTATAACAAAGAGTTAATTTCATTAAGATGCTATCACATATTCATTATTAACTGCCGCCACCGCTTACCATTATCAACTACCACCATGCCACCACCATCATACTCAACCACCAGCACCACTACCACCACCGCCGCCACCTCTACCACCACCACGCCACCATCATCCTCAATCATAGCCGCCACCATTATCGACCATCACCACCCACTATCCCCACCATTTCGACCAGCATCATTACCCACAATCAACACTCATCCACCTCAACTACCACAATTGACCACCGCATCACCATCAACGACCACGGACGACACTGCCCATCATTATAACCTACCACCACCCACCCACCACCTTTCTCAGTCACAACTATTACCACCACCCGCTATTATTAACTATCACCACCCGCCACTACCACCACTACCATCACCATCCTCAAATCATAATCGACACTACTACAAATCACTACTAGCTACTATCATGAACCATCATCATCAACCAACACCACCAACTACCACCTCTTGTCGGTATTCACGCGTTAACCACCGCCAACATCTATCATAATTTAAAAAATTATATATTTTATTGATAAAATATTAGATTTGCTAGTATTTCATTTGGATTTTATGTTTATTAATTTTCAAATAAAGATATATTTGTACATTCAAATATTAAATATCAAACAGTCTTAATTATTTTGTATTCAGATCTTAATACACATCTTAATATATTCAGATGTGTATTCAGATTCAGATGTCTTAATCTTAATACACATTTTGATATTCAATTGTGTATTCAGATTCAGACGTTTTAATCTTAAAAAAAACAAATGAGGTCTTAGTGCCTTACCTAAATTGAAGGCACAGCTTAAGCGATGCGACCTCCCCAAGCTTTTTTGAGCTTCAGGGCTTAAGCACGCTTTAAATGAGCCTTTGACAGTATTGATCTATATGAGATTGTGTCCACCTGATACTTCCGTATGTGGGGTTATAAATGTATTAATAAACCCGATGATCCTTGCAGTTTACCCAAAAAGTGATTGAGTGGCAGTATTGCTTCACAGAACTCAATATCTAATGTAATTTTTATCGAAATTGAGAAGACTAGGGACCATCATTTTATGACTTAAAGTAAATGCGAAAGTACTCGTTAGTCTACGCCGACATACATTGAAAGAACTGATTATCTTTGTTATAAAAGTTTAAGACTAATGATGACTGATTTTTTTACATCCTTGCATCTTGAATAAGATGTCAAAACTGTGTTGATCCTTTCTTAGAGCTTCACAATTTGTCTGACCTAGCATTTTCTTCTGATAACTGACATATGCAAAGTTGTAAGCACAATGTATTGTTTCTAACTCTTTCTATTATCAGGATATATTGGTTCTTATTTGCAAAAATCTTGCATGGTCTCATCTTGTGTAGTGTCCCTTTAAGCTCATTTGATGGTGTCTTCAGTTCTCTAACTTTTTGCTGAACTTTTGTCTCTTGTTAGTCAAACGAGCTTTTTTTGTAAAAATGTTGCTCTAGCTATACTAGGCCGTTGTTGTTGTTGTTGTTGCTCTGGCTATACTGACTATAGCTCCACCTTGTGTTTTTATCTTTTTGAGTTTGTGTCTTAATAAATGTGAGATTTGGACTATATTTTACACAGGTTTATGGAGATGACGAGTGGTCATTCGGGTTCTGTGAGCAAGGTACTGGAGTTTTTAGTTGTCCTGCTGGGAAAAATCCAATGTATACATACCGTGAATGCATTGTACTTGGGACCACAAACCACTCAATTTTCAAAGTGAACCAGATACTGAGAGAGCTTAGTAGAGAGTGGCCCGGACGCTCATACGATTTATTGGCAAAGAACTGCAATCACTTTTGTGATGAGTTTTGTGAAAGACTTGGTATTCAAAAGCTTCCTGGTAATCTTTTTCTCCCGCCTCTCTGTTTTCCCTTACCTGTTGATCTCTGTTTGTGCTATAACCATTTTATTCTACAAACTGTTAGTAGTGAACTTGAATTTTGTGCAAATGTATGGCCACTACTTTTTGTGTCTGGAGAAGTACTCAAATTATTATGTATTTGCTATTTTATCATTTTCATTTAGGTGATGTCTGTTCGCCAGTGAGATGTTTACTTTGAAGACAGTTCTCGGTTACCAATTCTCCTCATACTTATTGAAGCTCATGGAAACCACCTTTTCTCGGCTTTTGAATTTGACATTTTTACTGAATGTTATTTCTTTCATTCCAAGTCCAGTTTCCTCTTCTTTTTTTTAATTTAATTTTTATGATAAGGTAATTCCTTGTTTCCTAGTTTGGCTTTAATGAATAAATTGATTAATGAACATTCAAGCTTAGAGCAAGGTGCAGAAACATGATGGAAACACTGTCCTTTAGATTGCCAAGAACATGATCCATGTTTGATTTAAATGTTGGACCCCTAATATGAGGAGCGGGGAACACCTAATATATTTTGATTATCCCATTGAAGTGTTCAGTAAGCAAAATATTCCGTTACCAGTAATTGACACTCAATTATTTTGTCTACTTCCTATACATCAGTCAAATTACTTAATAATGCTAAATTACATAAACTTATACATTTTGAAACATGTATTGGTGATGCCTTCCCTTCAAAACATCTCTGGTTCCTCTCCTTCCAACTAGTCCTAATTCCAAAAAATACATGCTGGAATGGTTCTCCAGATTTTCTTCAACTCTTTGTTTCTGTTACAGCATTGAAGTGTTTAAGTGCATGATTCTTGTTAAAGATGAGCTTTTAAATGCATGATATATTTTACTTATCTGCTGTGTAATTCACGCTAGTAAGAAGCTTTCATTTAATGTCTTATCTTAAGAAATCTGTCTACTAATATTCTTCTCCAATATGTAGAATGTCTTAGGTGTTTTTTGTGGGAGGGTGGGGGTCGGTCCACATGTAAGCATGGGCGGAAGTACTGCCTTGTGTTCTGATTGTTGCTTGTATTATAGAGGTTCCCATCAGGTGCGCACCAAAATAACAGTTCTAGAGAAGATTTGAGATGTCATTTTACCTTACCAATAGAAATAATTATGCAGGTGATGTATTTCATGCAGTGAAGTTAGACTGGATATTTAATATTGGGTTGCCACGTCGTCTGCTAGGAAGCAGTTTTAAAATATCCACATTATCTAGGTATACAGTAAAAAGATAGATGCATGCTTGAAATATTCTTCCGTAAGGACATGAGTTTAACACCCGTCATGTAAGCGGGAACCTTGTAACATAACTTCGCTCTTGGAACTTATTGGTGCTAAGCATTCGCTGCTATATGAGTGTTGATTGGTGGTACTTTTAGCGATTGTTATACTGTTTGAATTTATCACTTCAAGAAATAGATTTCCACCAAGATACAAGCATGATGATGCTCGAGTGCTAATGCTGATTCAAAAGCAACTTTTCTTAATCATGGGTTTAACTACCTATGTTTCTCTGTGGGATCATTTCAATATCACTTGATTCCTGGAGCTCATTGGTGCTAGATGTTCACTGCGATATGTTGGTTCCTATGCTGTTTGGATATGTCACCTCGAGAAATAAAAGTTCCACCAAACGGGAACACATGGCCAAACTGCCACTGGTGCTTGAGTTCTAATCAAACGCTGATTCAAGCAACCTCTTTAACTACCTATGTTTCTCTGTGGGATCATTTCAATATCACTTGATTCCTGGAGCTCATTGGTGCTAGATGTTCACTGCGATATGTTGGTTCCTATGCTGTTTGGATATGTCACCTCGAGAAATAAAAGTTCCACCAAACGGGAACACATGGCCAAACTGCCACTGGTGCTTGAGTTCTAATCAAACGCTGATTCAAGCAACCTCTTTAACAGACATTTATATATCGTGCAGCATAAATTTACTGAATCTTCTATCTTCTGTCTGTAACTCCCTTCATAGACCATATTCTGATAGCTTCTGTAACAGGTTGGGTGAACAGGTTTGCTCATGCTGGTGATGCTGCCGTTGAGATAGCTGGAACTACTGCCTTTAGGGTGAGATCCTCTACTTTTGGACGTGCATTTCTTTATCTCTAATGTTATATGTGTGGTTACCAGTCTCCTAGTTCCCATTCTACTTCTCTATATGTGCCCCAATTGTTTGAACCTTTTCCTGAAGGGAAAATCTCTCGAAAAGTTTTATTTTATCTAAGATCACATTACTTTTATGACTGTAATCTGGATTGAACATTTTTTCCAACTTAATTTCCACATTCAACATATTACTTTTATGTAGTTATGATCTCTATGTAGTAGTTAAGAAGCACCATAGACAATTTCGTGTTGGTTGTTTACTTTGCTATGTCTTGCTAGTTTAGCATAAATTTTGCTTCAACTTGACTTCTTCCGTCTCTATGTAGCTGAGGCAAGCTAAAACAGAGATTGTTACAGCTAGTAAAGTGGCATATAGGTTCTTTGCGGGAGTTGCTTCCAACAATTCAGTTGCCCCGGATTCTCCTAACTCTAGTCGGGGAACTCCTAGATTTCAAGCTAATTGGTTTAAAAATTTTATCGCCACTGGTGCAAAACCATCAAGTAGTTCAGATTTGGAGAGTCACAGTGAAGAGGTGCTACATCAGCAGCAGCATCATGGCACAGAGACCCCTCTGAGGCAGAACTCGCGGCAGAACAGCTGAAAGGAATTCCAGCATGCGGTAATCCATGTCGTAGTCATGTTGTAGTCAGACACAAGGAATATCTTTCCCCCACGTTCACTGTTATGGTTGATCACTCCTTGTTATTCTCAAGAAAATGCAAGCTTGTTGCTGCTGATTTGTTGTGGAATTATGTAAATCATTTTGTTCTTCTGATGATGCTGCTTAAATGTTAGAAATTTGTTATGGGATTATGTAAATTTTTCTGCTCTTTTCTTGATGCTGAATTACATGTTAGAAGCTGGACGCCCAAACAACCATTATTCTTAATACCTTACCTGTTCTTTCTTTATTTTCATTTACATATATGTTATTTCTGTGTGGTACAATAGCTGTACTTCAATTCCATTTACATGGCAGATATGAGATTTGGGGGTTTGGGAGGGGGGGGGGGGGGGTTAGATTCTCTCTATAGCCAAGGATCCTCAGTGGTCCAAACTTCATCCAATAGGACGGCTAGTCTCAATGAAGTTACCGTATAATGCAGAAAAAAGGAGAAGAAATCTAAGTTGTCGGCTTTAAGATGTCCACGGCCACAAAATTTTAACATGTAGTGTATCTTGGTAGTTTCATTTTCATGATGGATTTTGGTCACAAAAATAACCTATTATTCCGTCCTAGAAGAGATCCGTCGATAATATTTGAAAACAAATTCAAGTTAGCTTTTCTATGAATTAGATTCGTTATTTCAACTAAAGTTGAGAGAGAATTTTAAGTGTGAAACTTAATCTGAACAGTATTTCAAGTAAAATATACTGTACTAATGGATTTCACTCATACAACTTAAAACTTCTTCTCCAAGTGAAATTCAAATCAAAACACCACTTCAACTTCAAATATTCTTCTTCAATTTTAACTTCAAATACTCTTTTTTTCAAACTTCAACCAAATACTATCCTTAGTATAGAATATACATAAACCAATTATGAAATTGACGGTCTACTCGACGAGTTAGGTCGCAGGGTCTGAACCACAGAATGCATACTACTGCATTTAAGACCTGACATCCTGCTTTAAATAAATAGTAAGTGATAGCTCAACATTTCCAAGCGAGGATTTCAAAAGCACAATTAAGAACATGAAATCACAAGTGCATTTACTTATACTTGACAGCCCACCACCTAAACGAGCAAAGAGTACGATCAACTGAATATTTTCATACCCAGCCAGCCATGGATATACCTGAACTTCTCCCACCGCGCTCTCATGAACTGAAGGTGTAATTTAACCACTCTAAACTTGAGCATATAACAGCTCAATAGGTGACAATCAACCAGCGTACTACAGTAAAATTTAAAACACAAGCAACAATAAAGAGCGTACACATTGCAAACGGATGAGTTCACCTTCAAATATATACATGAGATTTATTCAAACCCGATAAAGTTAGTAGTTTGGCACCACCAACTGGATTACAAACTTTAAGACTTCCAATTAGTTCACTCCCTTAACACCTGATTGAAGATATACGAGTCCATTGGAGCATCTTCAGCTATCTGAAGTGATGAGACAACCTGCGCTGCAAGTAGATCAGGAGAAATTCTTGCAACCTCCCAATTTCCCTCATCAAAATATTGATACTGAATATCCCTTCCACAAGGTACAGATGAGATCATCCAGTCAGAATTTCCCCACTCATTTGACATGCATCTGTACCCGCTTGCACCAGAATCCCAGTCTGTTCCTTCAGGTGAATATGTCGAGAAGTCTTGGTGAGGGAGTATGGGTCGTTGCCCCCCAATGTACAAATCAAAATTGCTGCAAAGATCCCATGCATTCCATCCGTCGTCCTTCTTCAAGATAAGCTTACATGAGTCATCAGAGTCTTCGTCCACAAGGACCTGAAGAGCAACTGCCTCAGCAATCGCAGCACCCTCTTCATCAAGCCTTTGCTGTTCTTCTATCTTCTTCAGTTTCTTTTTTTCCAGTTCAGAACGGATGGCAGCCGAAGTAGCCAAGGCTTTCTCTAAGCGCCTCTTCTTTTTCTCAGCCTGTTTAATTCGATCCAACTCATCCTTAACTTGCTTCTTCTTGCCTTTTCTAACTGCAGATGCAACTTTAGCACAGTCCATTTTGCCAACTGATTCTCAAACAATAACACTTAAAACAAATCTGACTTTCACTTTGTTAAGATATCTCTAAAAAAGTATTCATTCTCTCTGTGACTAATTTATTTTCCCTTCCTTTGTGCCCTGTTATTAATACTATTGCAGAAGACTAAATGCTATCCAATCTAAAGCGGTTACTAAAAGTACACCTAAACAAACTCAGGTCTAAAGGAATACCTCATTTTACGAACAATACAGTCCCAGACAGAAACAACAGGAGATTGAAGAAGAGAAGATTGGTAAGCGCTCATAGGCCCGCCACTCACCATTCTTCCTAGTTTCCCGCAACCCTGACATTTACCCATCTGGCAGCAACTAACCAAACTACCAAGCTCACTGAAAACCCAACAAAATGATGTCTATACTTGTCCGCTTGCAACAACTCACATGGCCTTCCCTCCTGCAGAATATGCACAAACGTAGTAAATAAATTCCAGATATTAACAGAACGAATAACTTGAAACACAATCAACAGAATTCATCCTAGACATATGTATATCACGATGTACACCACGTTGTGTGTGTGTGTGTGTGTCAACACCACGGATAATCTACTCACACAGCTTATTAAAGAGACCAAAACAAAAAAAGTACCCATATTGATAACAAATTTACTACGAAAACAGAGGGAAATTTAAGAGATACAAAAACTCCTACCCCAACAGATACTAGACAAATCATCAGCGTCCTCAAACGTCAAAAGAGATCACCAATAATATCACATTACATATTCTCTAACCACCTAGTCGCATAGATCAAAGCTTAGTGGAGAGACCATATATAGGAAGGTTACAAGGGCAGGTTATCAACAGTGGTCGATGGCAGGTTTGATTACGAAAAAGCCAATAATCAAAGATTATGCGGAGGGTTTAACAACATACAGATTGAATCCTGGACTTTCATGTCTCATACATGAGGTTGTGCTTAGGACACGGTCAAATCAGTTATGTCTAAATCTAATCATATCATCTAAGTTGTTTTATAAACGACAATTTATTCTACATCAGAAGCTGTCATAGTGGGTAAAACTAAACCAAACCCTAATTTAACAAAATTATGATTCATATAAGATGCCCAAATCAGAAATTGACTTAATCATACAGGGTAAAACTACAAAAAACAATAAATCCAATTAGATTCAGTCTCATATCCGAATACAACATCAAACGATAACAACCCATTCGACCCGCATACAAAAATTCTACTTTCAATACAATCAATCACTTTCACACACTATTGACATCAGATCGAGCATACCCAGAATCCAAAACAAATAGAAAAACAAAAAATTACTATAAAAATCAAATCTTTTAGATCTAAAATTGGAACATAAAGCAAGAATTCAAAAAACCTGTGAGAGAAAATGGCCAGCGAAAAGCTCTTCCAGCGAAGGGTCAACTAGAAATAGCGAAAGTATAGATCCGTAGATCTGATGATAAGAAAAACAAAGGAGAAATGAGAAATGGGGGCGAAGAAAGAGAGATAAGAGAGAGAGAGAGAGAGAGAGAGAGAGAGAGGGAGAGGATAATATAATAAGCAACTGATCACATGGAATTGCCGGTTGGAAGAGACGGGGATGATAGGAGAAACAAGGGTATAATTATCAACTTATCACATATTTGTGATGAGACACGTGGGAGATGAGTAGGGCCATTCTAGAATTTATTAACGTTCTTTTTCTTCCCTACTAGACTATGCTATCCTATTGGGACCCAACTAATATGAATGCATAAGTTATAAATTTCATTAAATTCTTTTTGGAACTATATTGTATAGTTGCTTTTAAATATTAAAAAACAATAAAAAATTAAGAATAATTTCACATAATAAAAGGAGTATATTGTATATGCAATTCTACTCTTACTTTATGGAAAGAGAAAGGTTATATTTAATAAATCATCGGCTCAAAAAAGTATAAGCGCTACATTAATAAAAATAAAAATAAAAAATATAATAACAAAAAGCTAGTTGTTTTTAAAATAATAATTAAAAAATATTTTTTATATATTAATATATTGTATACATAGTTCATATTAATCTCTTGCCAGAACACTCTCTCTATCTCTCCTCCCCAACGTTCACTTCCACCAACCCCTCTCCAGCTCCCAACTCCCAGCCCCCCTTTTCCGCTATCCCCCTATCCCCCTATCCCCTCCGACGACCCCTCCCTCCGGCGACCCCCTCCCGGTCCCCCTCCAGCGACCCCCTAAGTAAGTTCTCTCTCTTCTATCTCTCCTCTCTCTCCTCTCTTCTCCTCTATCTTCACTACCCAGTCCTCAACCCCCTACCCCCTGCCAACCCTAACTCCGGCAACCCCCCTTCTCCGGTGACCCCTCCCAATAAGGTACCTCTCTCCTCTCTCCTTTCTCCACACATTCTCTTCTCTATTCCCCCTCTCTCACGCCATTGCCCCCTACCCCACCCTTTTTTTGTGACTTTCAGACAACCCCTCCCCTTTTCCAAGTTCATATATATTTTAAATATTTAACTATCCAATATAATTATTTTTTATCGATTGACCAAATGTGTAACTTGATCAATCTTTTTCTAAGCCCATTTATGGGTGGCTTAAGGAAAATTTGTTTGTTCCGATAGTTAGTCTAACTGAGAATTTGTTTTTTTTGTTTTTAAAGCTCAATTTAAAATCTCAGATTAAAAGTTTTTTTTTAATCATCCCACCCCACTAGAATTTGTGAACTTGCTTGCGAGGAAGGACACTTGGAATAGACGGCTTGGATCAAGTGTTAGTAGGTGGGTGGGACCCTTTATAAAGAAGAGAAGTTTGAGCCGGTGAATTTGATTTATTTATTTTTGCCTTTTGCTACTAAAAGGAGTTTGCTTTTGCTTTTACTTCCTGAGGAGTTTGCTTTTGTTTTGAAATAGAGGGAATTACGGTATTGGTTGGAGGAGATAAGGGAATCATCCAAGATTATGGGTGTATTTGATCGGTGGAAGATATTTTTCGAAAAATATTTTTAAATTTTTCAAAAATATTTTAAAAATTTTTTTTCTTATCAACTTGTTCTTTTTAATTGGAAGATAATGTTTCTAAAATATTTTTCAAAACTTCTTCTCAACCTTACTCATTCTTACCAATCTATCTCACCCCCTCTCTCCAAAATTTTTTTCTTTTTTCAAACTTTAGTATTTCTTTTATCACCCGCCCTACTATCCTTATCCCTACCCTCACCCCCTTCCGCAAAAAAATTTTTATTTTTTTTATAATTTAAATTTCTATTTTTTTCGTTTTACTCTCCTACACCCTTTCCCCTCCCGGAAAAAATATTTTTTTAAATATGTATTCTAGTATTAGTTTTTTATTCATCTGTTTAAATGTTCAAAATTTTACAAGTTTCAAAATTATGAGTTCGGAAGTTTATGTATTTGGAAGTTTACGGATTTAGAAATTATAAAATTTACGGGTTCGAAATTTCGTAATTTCGAAAGTTTAGTGGTTGGAAAGATAATGAAATTTGTGGGATTGGAATGTTGTTGGTTTAAAAGTTTATCGCTTCATGTTTATTATATCTAAAATATTTATCGATACTCTTGAGAAGTTATTTTCTTAATTTGCGTACCAAATATCAAATAATGAATAAAACTATTAATTATTTTTCAAAAAATATATTTTTTACGAAAATTATTTTTCTTTATACCAAACATTTTATATGATTGGAAGTGGACGACTGTGATTGGATGAGCTTATTTACTCTGTCGTTATATGCCAAAGTGAACAAATGAAAAATAATGAAGGATGATATGATATTTAGAACCCATTTGGACATAAGAAATTTTTCCTTTTTCTTTTAATTTCAAATCACTCATAAAATTTCAAGAAAAACTTAAAATTTTATTCATGTCCAAACACAACTCTAATCTATCTATCTATATCTATATTATATTAAAAGCACGAAGGCCCTTAGCGAAATGTCATTCGTCTTTTTTTATCCTTTTATAATAGAGCTCACACTAGACAAAATTATCATTTAATTATTATACTAATATTTAGGAATTTAAAAAAACTAAAATCTGATTATGAGATTTTACCTTATTGAATTAAGCAAGAAACTCTAATATTAAGGAATTGAAAATAGATATATTTAATAGAATTAAGAGTATTACGTCTCTTTTCCTTGTATACTCGCGTGATTTCCATAAAATATGTTTTACATTGATTCCTCTTATTAGGGAACCTATAATTCTAACATGTCTCTATATACTGTTACTACTAAAGCAAGATGTGCTCTACCTAATTAAATATTTTTTCTAATTATTAAATGTAGTTTTTAATATTACATAAAATCGACAAAGAAACCAATATTATGCTCGAGTAGGAGAAAAGTTTGAAAATAATTTGTGTCTTCTATACTATCAAAAAAGCATAAAATTTCAATAAATAATTAAGTCTTTGAATTAATAAAGCAACAAAAAGTCAATTAAATTTTATTTTAAAATTATTATGTAAGTAAACTTATTTGTCAAGTTGGTAAAACTCTTAAGGTACACAAATTATTTTACACAATAATGGCAATTGCCATGAAAGAAATAAGAAAATAGAGAAAACTTTATTATAATATAGTATTTAAAGTTAAATTGCTAAAATGTTAAGTTAAAACAATAAAGATGTAACATAAGACAAAAAATTATAAAACTGCCCTTATCATTTTTCTTTCTTTTTATATTTATTTTAATAAATGATAGCTTTCGATATTTTTCATATCGTATTATATTATTTTTTATAATTTAATATTAGCTATTTCATAATTTATATTGTTATTTATCTATAAGTTGCCAGGAGCTATATTTCTATCTCTACAATCACAAATTTTTAAATAACCCAAAGATTCAAATTCTTTAATTTATTTTATTATCTATGAATAATTATTGTAAAGTATTTTTTTGTTATTTGTTTATATTATTTGGTAATAAAGATAACAACAGTTTTCATAAGATATATATTATCTCATAAATCATAATAAGACATATAAAGTGTAATGACCCGATTGGTCGTTTAGAGCTCTTGCACTTTGATCGTCAGCTCTCGAGCATGACTTGCCTCATATGATGTATTATGACTTATGTAAATCATTGGCTTTGGGTTTCAAGGGAATCAGAACGAATTTGGAATAACAGTTCTCAGTTGAAGCTTGAAATTTGAAAGGTTTGACCAAGATTTGACTTGTTTGTATAAGATTTTAGATCAGAATTTTTACTATTTGGTTAGCTCTGTTAGGTGATTTGGGACTTAGGAGCGTGGTCAGAATGCAATTTAGAAGTCCGTGAAAAGCTTAGGCTTGATTTGGCGAAATTGAGATTTTGGCATTTTCGGGTTGATAAGTAAGGTTTTGATATAAGGTTCGGAATGTAATTTTGAAAGTTGCAATAGCTTCGTTGTGTCATTTGCAATGTGTATGCAAAATTTTAGGTCATTCAGACGTGGTTTGGTCATATCCATACCATACCAATCTAGCCTACCGCTAGGCTATCCCATCCATCCGAGCTCCCTTCTGACTTACCTTCAACTTGATACTCTTTCTTGCTATAACATCATAATTCCTCAATCCAGACTTGCCATACAAGACCCAGGCATAAACCACACTGTGCAAGGCTCATAAGATGTTGAGTACTTTTGTAAATGCTCCCAAAAGAACCACGTTCAAAATGCTTACCCTGAAGAGACATTCTACGAATTCCGAACCAATACCTTTACCTTCCTGATACAGCTATATAGAAGCCCATAATTGATATAAAAAAACCACAAATCTCGACACCCTCCCAAATGCAACCCTCAGTTTCTAGTCAAAAATACAACTTGAAAATCCCCAATTAATACATGCAAAATCTTGAGCATATTAGAACCATTCCCCGGAGTCATCCACTCTACTCGAACGGCAATTAATCCGATCAATAGAACCGAACAACTAGTGCCTCATGAGCACTTCTGACACTGCAGCATATAACCTTACCTTAGTCAAAAAAATTCTTTACTCGAGCCATCCTCAGGCTCAATCTTCGCAAACCAGAACTGATTCACCAGTACACCTCAAATTAGTACCAACATAGAACATAAATGTGCAATCAGCTAATCAATAGCAAACTCTCCCACTTGGCTCGAAGCCATATATCAAAACACACACAATAACTCATAACGCATATACTTTATTTTTGCCATAATACCATAGTAAGATTAACTCAATCCTTCATAAGCTCGTGGAACACAAACCATCTAGTACTTCATATCTTCCGTAAGTCTCGCATTCACCCTCGTAACAGCTAAATCCACTTTCTTGAGCGACCCAAAATTTAAATTTTTTAACACTTATATTTCATTCGCAATAAAGGTCTTCTAACTGACACATAAGGATCACACAACCTCAGAACATTCCGCTGGAGATAACCCACCTGCTTTGCCTTCAACTAACATTTCTGTATACTTTCCACTGTCACAAGCATCATGATGTCACTAAGCGTTCCTGCAAAATGAAATTTATTTCACTCCCAACTAGGAGACATGAAAAGATTCTTCGCACGCCCATAACTCGTGGCTATAACTCGAATCAAGATGGAAATTAAGCACTTAATAGTTCTTCTATCCTCCAGCGGACCTTTCTCGTCGCGTACCAACCATACGAATACATCTCATAGCACTAACATTACCATTACATAGCCATCTAGCCGTCACTTCCACTACTAGGGAAAATACTGAACATATAAATTTAAAAGCACTTGCTCACAGAATCAGCACCTCGGTGCTCAGCTATAGGTTAATATCCGGCCTCAAGTCCTCTAGACTGACCCAACACCAACACACAGAGATCATATCTCACCCCTTAATCGGGAATCACAAGCCATCGATGCACATATGATACTGAGCGTTCATTCATGCATGCAAATGTGTGGAAGGAATTCAAAGAGTTATATTCAAAGCTGAATCAAGGACGTACGATAAGAATTTCAAGAATAAGAAGTTTTTCTTATAGGTTCTGCAGTCTCTCGAGGATAAATACAGACGTCTCCGTACCGATCCGCGAGACTCTACTAAACTTGATCATGACTCGTGAGACCTATGTAACCTAGGATCTGATACCAACTTGTCACGATCCTAAACCCATACCCGATCGTGATAGCGCGTCTCATAAAGACAAGGCTAGTCGACACATAAATTCGAAGTTAAATAGCTAAACAATAATAAAACAGGTTAAAACATGATTTAATAATGCTAAATAGCATATAGTATCATAACAATACAGAAGTACAACCCAAACACAGCCCAAACCGGGGTGTCACTAATCATGAGCATCTACTAAGGTCTAGCTACGTCTTACGAAGTCTAAAATGTACTAAGTACAGACTAATAGAATAAAGAGGGAAAAAAGCAGTGCTGCGAATGCCGGCAACTACCTCGCTAAGCTCCAATGACTCTGCCTCAGCTCAACCAATACCCGCTACCGGGTGCTGAAATACCTGAATCTGCGCAAGGTGCATGGAGTAAAGTGAGTACTCCAACTCAATGAGTAATAATAATAAATAAAGACTGAAGTCAAGAAATCACGTAAAACATATCGATGTTGTATCGAAGTAGTCCAAAACCAGTAAGAAAGTTGTGAAGCTGTAGAAATCTCTTAAAATATCTTAGCTCAATTTAAACTTCTTTGAAAATGGCTTTTTCAACAGTTACGTAAATGAACGCAAAATAGTTAGTGCAGAGAAGCACAAAAATTTGCCCCTTAGGCACAAATACTATAGTTTAACTGGTAAAAAGACAAGTAAATATGAAAGATAAACAAATAAAGTTTTTCCCCTCGGGCACAATATCAACAACTCCGCCCTTGGGCAATATCTCAGAACAATACCATCCCCTCATGCAATCACATAGAATAGTACCATCCCTTCAGGCTATCAGATAGAACAATACCAGCCCCTCGGGCTATACTCACATCATAAATGGTACCCGCGCTCACTAGGGGTGTACAGACTCAGGAAGGGACCCTTTACGGCCCAAACGCAATATCAAGCCATCTCGTGGCATCAAATCAAGGCCATCGGCCTCATATCAGTCAAGCCACCTCGTGACATATATATCTCAGGCCCTCCGCCTTATAAACAATATCAACAACCCGCCTCATGGCGTACATATCTCAAGACCTCGGCCTCAATCAGTATCGGTGTTTTCCCACAACTAGGCCCTTGGCCTTACTCAGTTGAAAAAATACTCACAAGCCCCTTCGGGCAATAGTAAAACAGTATTTCTCAGCCTAAAATATCATTTAAAATATCATTTAATCTCAAAATGGAGTAAAAAGGGTTGAGTAGTAAAATAATAGAAAATAACATGACTGAGTTCAATTAATAAGTCAAAGCAGTGAGGAAATAGTAATAAAAATCCCCGAAGGGTTCAAATAGTTGGCACGAAGCCCAAATATGTCAATCAGCTCAAATCATGATGATAACAAATAAATCTTAGTCAAATACGTGGTAATATCATCAATCGGGATAGACCAAGTCACAATCCCCAATAGTACACGACCCTACGCTCGTCGTCAAATGTGTGTCTCACCTTAATATAGCACTACGATGTGCAGTCCGGGGTTTCAAACCTTCAAAATATTATATACAATCATTACTCACCTCTATCCGGTCTGAACTCTAGCCCGTAATGCCTTTGCCTCTTGAATCGGTGTCCGGATACTCCAAAGCTAACCGAAATTCGTACCAAACCATTAAAATTTGCTAAGGGAACAAAGCCCACTCAAAAATAATCAAATTAGCATGAAATTCCCAAAATTGGTCAAATCCGACCCTTAGGCCCACATCTCAAAATTTGACAAAATTCACAAAACTAGAATTTTTGCACTCTCACGAGTCTAACCATATGAAAATTATCCAATCCCGATACCATTTGGTCCTTCAGATCAACATTTTACATTTTTGAAAGATGTCACAATTTTATTTCCAAATTCCATCCCAAATTACGAATTAAACGCTGAATTCAATGATAGATTCATATACTCTAGCCAAATCTGAGTTAGGATCACTTATCTCGATGAATCTCTTGAAAAACCTTCGAAATCGAGATCTCAAGGTCAAAATATCAAATAAAATCCAAAACCTCATATTTATAGAGTACCCCACGGATTTCCACCTATGCGAACCGCATAAAAATGACCACGGTCCGCACAAGAATGACTGCGGCAGCATAGGCTTTTGACTGCAGTGACATGCTTCAACATTTCGCCACTACAAATGTCCAAATTGTGATATCTTTACCTTTGTGGAAACTAGACACGAAGGCTATAACTTTTATTTTTGAATCATCTCAAAAATCCTTGCAGATCAAAAGATATGAGCTTCTGAAGTAGGATCAGCGAAATGTTCTTTACCGCGGTCGTACACCATTTTATGCGGGCCGCACACCATTTTGTGCGGCCACACAACACTCATCGTGGCCGGACACTATTTTGTGCGGACCGTGCTGGTGAGTTTCGAGGCCTGCAACCCTTTTAGACCTTCTACAACTATGATTTTCGGCCTAAAATATCCTGGAACCTACCCAGAACTGCCCGAATCCCCAGGACTTCAAGCCAACTGTACCAACACATTCTATGACATCGTTCAATCTTGTTCAAAACCTCAGAACGCTCACAACAACATCAAATCACCAAGTTAACATAGTATTTAAGCCTAAGAATTTCAAGAACTCTTAAATTATGCTTTCGATCAAGAAGTCTATCAAATCACATCCAAATGACATGAAATTTTGCAAGCACGTCATATTCAACACTACGGAGCTATTCCAATTTTCGGAATTCCATTCCGACCCTTAGATAAAAACCTCACTATCGGTATGGAAACTTCAAATATTTGACTTTCGGTATTTCAAGTCTAAATTAACTATGGACCTCCAAACCACAAATTCGATCACGCTCCTAAGCCATAAATCACCTCCCGAAGCTAACTGAACCATCGAAACTCATATCCGAGTCCTCTAACACATAAGTCAACATCCGGTTGATTTGTTTCCAACTTAAACTTTCTTAAAAAAGACTAAGTGTCCCAAGCTTCACCAGAATCATTCCGGACTCAAACCGACCAACTTGATACCACAAAATACGGATAACTAAGCATAAAGAAGCAGAAATAGGGGAAACGGAACGGTAACTCATGAGACGACTGGCCGGATCGTCACAGGAGTCCTACTCTAGGTACAACTCCATAAAAGGTAAAAAGTTTTCTGTTTAACTGATTGTCAGTTCTTTATCGATACGTTTCAAGATCCGTGCTGTGATATCCAGCTGGTCACGAATATTACGACCTTCTATTGGTTGTGCTTGATTGCCCGATAATGTTTCCCGAAACCTTTCAGGGTTAGGACCGACCGTGGGTCATGACGCGACACTCTCAAGGATGGGTTTCATGCCCCCGAACTCTGACTCGATGAGACCCTAACGTTGATTTTGATCCCTTGTCATCATGTCTCCAACTTGATTTATCTTATTAGAGACTGGGGTATACCAGGAGCCCGAGTTTACATGTACACAAAGATATTATCCTTATTGCTAAAAAAAATCAATTACACTTGGAATTTAGATAGCAAATTTAATCCTTACCCAATGATGATGCAAACTTTTATTAATTTAAGTTTAATTTAATCGACTTCTACGAGTAACACATCATCCTTTCTAAGTTACCAGTTCACGTTTAAGTGCACGCTTAATAAATTTTACTGCTGTAACTATACAAATATATTTTTTAATGTGTAAAAAATACTTTATATTGAAACATCATAAAATCATTGAAAATACTTTAATATTAATATCGTGTGCATCTTCATTCAAAATTATGCGACACAGCCGAAAGAAAAGGAAAAAAAAAATTAAGATTAGCTGCACAAAAGATATTTCCCGTTCTTCAGTCATCACCCCATTTGCCACTCCCCAGTGCCGTGCCGTCGCCTTCCCCTTTCTGCTAACAACGCACATCAAACATGTTTTTCCACTTCTGAAGTTCCCTCTGTTCCACTCAATACAATACTCTCTCATTCTTCCACACGAAAATGTTATCTCTGCAGCCACTCTCTAACCCTAAACCCTCCTCTCTCTACTCTTCCTCTTTTACCCCTCCCAATTCCCTATCCCCGAAAACCCTAAAACCCATTCCAACTCCCAAACCTTCTAGAAACTTTTACCCTTCCATCCATTCTATCCTCCAGTACAACCGCAAGCCTCAGCTTGCCGGAGAAACTCCGAGAGTCGTCGTCATTACCTCTGGTAAAGGAGGCGTCGGTAAGACCACTACCACCGCCAATATCGGCCTCTCCTTAGCTCGTCTAGGCTTCTCCGTAGTCGCCATTGATTGCGATGTCGGCCTCCGCAACCTTGACCTCCTTTTAGGCCTCGAAAACCGGGTCAATTACACCGTCGTCGAGGTTCTCAACGGCGATTGCCGTCTCGATCAGGCCCTTGTACGTGACAAGCGTTGGTCCAACTTTGAATTGTTATGTATTTCCAAGCCCAGATCCAAATTGCCCCTTGGATTTGGTGGGAAAGCCTTGGTTTGGCTTGTGGACGCCTTGAAAGCCCGTGACGAAGGTGCACCCGATTTCATTATCATTGATTGTCCAGCTGGCATTGATGCTGGGTTTATAACAGCTATTACTCCCGCAAATGAAGCTGTTTTAGTGACGACACCGGATATTACAAGCTTAAGGGATGCTGATAGAGTGACTGGATTGTTGGAATGTGATGGAATAAGGGATATTAAGATGATGGTGAATAGGGTTCGGACCGATATGATAAAAGGGGAAGATATGATGTCTGTATTGGATGTGCAGGAAATGTTGGGGCTTCCTTTATTAGGTGTGATTCCTGAGGATTCGGAGGTTATTAGAAGTACTAACAGAGGTTATCCTCTTGTGTTGAATAGGCCGCCAGCTTTGGCAGGGCTGGCATTTGAGCAAGCAGCTTGGAGGTTGGTTGAGCAGGATAGTATGGAGGCTGTAATGGTGGAGGAGGAGCCTAAGAAACGTGGGCTCTTCTCATTTTTCGGGCGGTAGCGGGATGTTTATACTCTTTTAACTGGTGGCTTTGGTGAGGTTTCTGTATTTGTTTGGTTGTGTTTATGGAAGGTCCTATGGAGCAAGAAACTGTGTATAGTAGAGAGTTGAAATTTGCAGTAGAGTTGAAATTTGCAGTCTTCCTTGTGACTATTTCAGGATTCTATGTTGGATAGTCAAAAATTAGTGCCGTTATTTGGAATTTGTACTTTTTTGTTTTAGATTTGAGCTGAACACCGTATCATGCCCGTTTTGCACGAAATATGATTTTTTTTCTCCACCAACCTAGTTTGAGTTACTGTATCATGTATCCCTACCCAAGTTAGGCTGCTCTCTGTGTAAGTCCAGCATGTGATCTCCACTTCTGTTTCTATTGCTTGCTTTGCCCTGGAAATTCCGCTTAAATCAGTGCTCGCTGATAGATTTCAATTACTTTCCCCAGCAGTGGGTGTAAATACATGTGTTAGGGGTCGTTTGGTTTGAATAAAAATTATATTGGTATAAACTATGTTGGGATTGTTTTTTATCTATTGTTTGGTAGGTTGTATTAAATATAACAATTATATAATTTTCTTCTCTCAATGTATGTATTCTTAACAAAGCAGAAGATAGAAGAAAAACCATCAGAGAAGCGATTCATCACAAGAAAAGTTTCTCTCCAACGTTCACTTCTAAACCCCCCCCCCCTCCCCAGCTCCCAGACCCCTCTATCCCTCTCCCCTTACCCCCTCCGGCGACCCCCTAAATAAGTTCTCTCTCTTCTGTCTCTCTCCTCTCTCTCTCCTCTATCCCCACTACCCAGTCCTCACCCACCTACCCCCACCCCTACCCCTGCCAAACTTAACTCCGGCGACCCCCCTTCTCCGGCAACCCCACTAAGGTTCCTCTCTCCTCTCTCTCTCTCTCTTCTCTCCTCTCTCCACACATTCTCTTCTCTATTCCCCCTTCTCTCACGCCCCCCTACCCACCCCTTTTTGTGACTTTCAGGCAACCCCTCCCCCTTTCCCGAGCTAGGCAGCCCCCCTCGTTTTTTTTTGTGCTTGATTTTCAGGTACAAGTCGCGGACAAGAAGAGCTTACGGCATTTGGACGCGAAGAGCAAAGCAACACCGGACGAAGTTTGCAAGAGCTAGCGGTATTTGATCTCGGGCGAATCAAAGCATACTTCCAGGTTTTTCCATCGGGAGTTGGTACCTTCCGACCTCCTCCTTTTTTTTACTCTATACACCCTTTTACGTTTTATATCTAAGCACCCTCTGTGTAGTTTACTTTGTTGATTCTTAGCTTGCATCCTTTCGAGTACACCGCTGTAGTACGTGGGTGCATCACTTATTTTCGTAATCGGTATGGGATAGTAGCCGCGGCGTGAGATGGTAGAGTAAGGTCATGTCCTCGAGGGGCAGGGGTGGGGGCAGGAGCGAGCAGGGGGGCTGGGAGCGGTTCTGCGGGTAGGGCCGGAGGCAAGGGTGGGAATAGGGTAGCGGACGCTCATAGATTAAGGATCGGGTCGTGGAACGTAGGCACTTTGACGGGTAAGTCCATTGAGTTGGCGAAGGTTCTTCAGAAGAGGAGGGTTAACATAGCCTGTGTCTAGGAGACTAGGTGGAAAGGGTCGAAGGCGAGGAATGCAGACGGGTTTAAGTTGTGGTATTCTGGGGTCGTGAGAGGTAAGAATGGAGTGGGCATCTTTGTTGATAGGGATCTAAGAGAGTCCGTGGTCGAGGTTAGGCGAGTGAATGATAGGTTAATGTCTATTAAGTTGGTTATTGGGGGTTGCGTCCTCAACGTCATCAGCGCTTACGCGCCGCAATCGGGCTTAGACGAGGAGGTTAAGAGGCGCTTTTGGGAGGACTTGGATGATATGGTGAGTAGTATTCCCCAATCGGAGAAGTTAGTTATTGGAGGGGACTTTAATGGTCATATTGGGGCTGATGCTGGTGGTTATGGTGAGGTGCACGGTGGCTTCGGCTTTGGGGCTAGGAACGGAAGAGGCACGTCACTGCTTGATTTCGCCAGGGCTTCCGAGCTTTTGATTGCGAACTCGACATTTCAGAAGAGGGAGGAGCATTTGGTCACCTTCAAGAGTTCGGCGGCGAGGACTTAGATTGATTACCTCCTCCTCAGAAGGAGCGATAGGGGTATGTGCAAGGACTGCAAGGTTATTCCGGGAGAGTCCCTTTCGACTCTTCATAGACTCCTAGTGATGGATGTCGGGCTCTGGGTGAAGAGGAAGAGGAGGGTGCTCAGGTACAACCGCGGATTAGATGGGGTGTTTTGAATAAGGAGAAAGCACAGGAGTTGGAGAGGAGGTTAGCTGAGGGCGGAGCTTGGAGAAGTTCTGGGGAAGCGGATGCTATGTTGTCAGAGACGGCGAACTTGGTTAGGGAGGTAGCACGGGATGTGCTCGGGGTAGCAAAGGGCTATTCAGGCAGACATCAGGGTGACTGGTGATGGAACGATGTAGTCCAAGGAAAAGTGGAGGTGAAGAAGGCAGCGTTTGCTAAGATGGCAGGGAGCACAAGCGAGGAAGAACGGAGAGCGAACAAGGAGATCTACAAGGCGGCGAGGAAAGAAGCAAAGATGGCGGTTACGGAAGCCAAAAATGCGGCGTTTGGTCACATGTACGAGGAATTAGGGGAGAAAGGCGGGGACAGGAAGTTATTCCGGTTAGCTAAAGAAAGGGAAAGGAAGGTGCGTGATCTTGACCAAGTTAGGTGCATCAAGGGCGAGGATGGTAGAGTTCTGATGGGGGAGTCTCAAGTCAAGCAGAGGTGGCAGACATACTTTCGAGACTTACTTAACGATGTGGGGGATCGTAACATAGAGCTAGGGGAGTTGGGGCATTCAGATCAACATAGAGGCCTTGGGAACTGCAGGCGCATTAGGGCGGAGGAGGTCATGGGGGCTTTGCGTAGGATGAGTAGAGGTCGAGCGACCGGGCCTGACGAGATCCCAGTAGAGTTCTGGAAATGCATGGGTAGGTCAGGAGTGGAGTGGCTCTCCAGGTTGTTCAATGCGATCTTCAGGACCAAAAAGATGCCGGAGGAGTGGAGGTGGAGTACAGTGGTGCCCTTGTACAAGAACAAAGGTGACATCCAGTGCTGCAACAACTATAGGGGTATCAAATTAATAAGTCATACCATGAAGGTCTGGGAGCAGGTGATCAGGGCGAGGGTGAGGGAGATGACATCTATATCTGTGAACCAATTCGGTTTCATGCCGGGTCGCTCCACTACAGAAGCTATCCACCTTGTCAGGAGGCTGGTGGAGCAGTTCAGGGATAAGAAGAAGGACTTGCACATGGTGCTAATCGACTTGGAGAAGGCGTATGACAAGGTCCCAAAGGAGGTGCTATGGAGGTGCTTGGAGGCAAAGAGCGTGCCAGAAGCCTACATCAGAGTCATTAGGGACATGTACGATGGAGCTAAGACTAGGGTTAGGACGGTGGGTGGCGACTCAGACCATTTTCCAGTGGTTATGGGGCTCCATCTGTAGAAAATTATTCTATCCATGATATGTATGCTTTGGTTGTATTAGCATGATTTGGAGATATAGGTTTTGATGAATGACAAACAATGAAGTCAAGTGTCAAACAATGTTATTATATGACAAACAATCAAGATTGAATGCCGAGAAGCATATTGATGACGGAATTGCATAGACAAGCCAAAGACGAGCTCAAAAGTTCAAGACCGAAGATCCAAGGCGTAGGTAGTTAGGTAGAACAAATGTAAGAGCAACGTTTAAAGTTATCTCGTCTTTTGGCTCAACATAGGTCATCATAAATATGCATAAAATCATTTTATCAAATCATATTTCAAATACTTCAAACAAAATGATTTCAAACATTTTCATTTTAGCCAAAATGAATTTTAAACATGTCTTTCAAAGCTGGACAAAAATAATCGATTATGTTTATTTTGATAATCGATTATGTTAAGACAGTGTAAACCGGAATTTACAAAACAGCAAAATAATCGATTATCAGAAGTGCATAATCGATTATCTTGTATCCGTTGCCAAGTTTTTGAACGCTGTAACGACATAATCGATTATGCATATCACAATAATCGATTATCCTGCATAAAATCAGCTTCCGATTTTGTAACGGTAAGCTGATAATCGATTATCCAAATCTGATAATCGATTATCCTGGCATAAAATCAGCATAATTGATTGCCAATTAAGCAACGGACATACTACTTCTACCACCTATAAATAGAGGTCTTTTGAGCTGAATTGAAAGATACAATACTTCTCATTGTTCATATACATATTGATATCATTTGTGCATCATTATAGAGCTTTTGTTGAGCCATTTGAGAGACAACTTTGAGTTGTTCATAGAGCTAATCTTGTATCTTTTTATCTACTCTTTTTAGAGAGTTCTTGTTGTAAAAGAGAAAGGTGTTTGAGAAGACCATATCTTCTCATTGATTGTCGGGTTTGCTAAGTACCATCAATATTAGTGTGTGAAGTCTTGTGGTGCGGTATCCACGAGCAAGGTGAAGTCTTGAGGTGCGGTATCCTCGAGCAAGTTGAAGTCTTGTAGAGTGTACATCTACGAGCAAGTGTAACGGTTTGTTTGGCACCCGTAAGCTTAACGGAGTTAGTGGAATCTCGAGAGAGTCTCTCGGGACTGGAATAACCACACGTTGTGGTGAACCAGGATAAATTCGGTGTGTTCTTTCCTTACTATTTTAATTACCGAATTTATTTTATTCCTGCAATTTTAATTCCGCAATATTTATCAATATTCTCGTGCTGCACTATTCACCCCCCCTCTAGTGACGGGCATAAATCCTAACAATTGGTATCAGAGCCTAACTCTCTGAAAGCCTTAACCGGTTGAGAGAACGATATATATTTTTTGTTGAGAATATTGAACGCAGGAATGATGAGCGAAGGACACTCCACCTATAGGCCTCCACTATTTAACGGAACAAATTACACATATTGGAAAGAGCGGATGAGAATCTTCATCCAATCAAATAACTTTCTCTTGTGGCAAATCATCAAGAACGGTGAACAAATGCCAACAAAGAAAGTTGGGGAAACCATGGTTCCAAAGGAGGAAGATGAATATGATGCCGAGGACGTCAAGAAAGTTGAAAATAACGCAAAGGCCGTCAACTTATTATATTGTGCGGTGAATCCGGATGACTATCGGAAGATTTCTTGCTGCACAACCGTCAAGGAGATGTGGGATAAACTCGAGATCACTTATGAAGGTACGTCTCAAGTTCGAGAATCTAAAGTTGATTTTCTAACACATGAATATGAACTCTTTAAAATGAGGGAGAAAGAACCCATCGGTATTATGTTCGAACGATTCTCAAAAATCGTCAACGATCTTCATGCTCTCGGGAATGTGTACACGAACAAAGATGTTGTTCGAAAAATCCTACGGAGTCTCACTCCCGAATGGCGTTCCAAAGCCAATGCCATCCAAGAGTCGATAGGAATCACGGATGTCACAATTGATGGACTAAGAGGTAACCTCGAAACTTATGAAAGCACAATTCTTAATCCCTATCTTAGAAGTAAAAGTTCGAATACTGCCTTCAAAGCCTCATCTTCTAAAAGAGTAGAGGTAAGTGATTCGGAAAGCGATGATGATATTATTTCCAATGATATAATTGAAAAGTTTTATAAGTTTATGAAGAAGGAAATAAGGAAGGAAGAACCAAGTCCTTCATACCAAAATTACGGAAAACTTGGCCACACCAAATCACATTGTCCAAAACCCAAGGACAAGGAAAGAAGAAACACCATAGGCGCGTGACATGGGATTCGGACAGCTCGGGCGATGAAACTGCCGCACTATGCCTCATGGCCAACGAGGAAGAAGAGGTAAGTAATTCTAACTCTTACTCGTTTGAAGAAATGCAAAATGCCTATGATGAATTATATAGTGAATTTATTAGAGCTTCCAAAACCATAAAAGAATTGAAGAAAACAATTTCTTTGAAAGAAAAAGATTTTGAAAAACAACTTTCTTTGAAAGAAAAAGATTTTGAAAAATTGACTCGTGATAATGAGAAGTTAGAAGAAGAAAATAAATTTTTGGAAAATGACAATATTGATCTTAGAAATAAAATTAAGGAGATGCATGAAGATTCTTCAATTGATCAAAGTTCTAATTGTTCATCTTGTGATTCCTTGAAAATAGAGAATATAGAACTTAGGAACACACTAGAAAAACGTAGTGTTGATGGTCATAAAACTATTGAAGAAATTAAGAAGAATATTAGAAAGGATGATAGAAATGAAGTTAGACCACCTAGAAATAATTCTAGAAACTTCACTAATGAGTCTAAAATTAATCATTTTAGACCACCTAGAAACTACTCTAGGAATTTTGGTAATGAGTCTAAAATGAATAATTTTAGACCACCTAGAAATAATTCTAGGAATCGCAACACTTCTAGGAATAACGACTTTAGATCACCTAGAACGTTTTTGGCTCAACGAAGACATATGCACAACCCGAATGTTATATGTCATTATTGCAACCGGGTAGGACACATAGCACCCGTATGTTTTGCAAAACATAGAGATTTATCATTTGGCTATGATTATTATTTGCCTAACCCCCAAGGACCCAAAAGTAGTTGGGTACCGAAAACCTATTTTTAGGTACGTTTGCAGGTGTGCTTGAAGACTACAATATCGTAGTAGATGCACCAAGCACGAAACCTTATTGCATCGAGGGGGAATTTCGGTTAGTTATCATATATTTGATAAAAACATAATAGTTGATATGTGTTAACAATTATTATATCTTTGTTAATAATTGATATTAATTATTTTTGTTGATTCATTTTTTGATAACTTTTATCTTGAATAACAATTGGTATCAATTATTTTTGTTAAAAATAATGATTGATGTTTTGATGAATATCTCTCTAGTTTGAATAACAGTTGGTATATTCGCTAAAAATAACCTTTGATATGGTTGTTATATTTTTACTAACATTTGGTATTATTTCATGTTGGTATGATTTTTTAAATATCGTTAATGTATATTCCTCATTGTATTTCCTATCTTATATTTGACACTAACAATTGATATACCCAAAAGGGGGAAGTGTCGAAAGGGGATAATAGCCTTTGTATACTCTCTTTTTGCTAATGCCAAAAGGGGGAAGAGTTTAGGCGATATGCATCAAATAAGGGGGAATGTATCTACGTTATAGTATGCCTTATTTGAGGGGGAATTATCATTAAGGGGAATTGTTTGCATGAATTGTATGTTGAGATATAGCATGAATTTAGGGGGAATCCGATATACATATCTCCTGTTGTTTGTCATTATCAAAAAGGGGGAAATTGTAGAAATCATTCTATCCATGATATGTATGCTTTGGTTGTATTAGCATGATTTTCAGGTATAGGATTTGATGAATGACAAACAATGAAGTCAAGTGTCAAATAATGTTATTACATGTCAAACAATCAAGATTGAATGCCGAGAAGCATATTGATGACGGAATTGCATAGACAAGCCAAAGACGAGCTCAAAAGTTCAAGACCGAAGACCCAAGGCGTAGGTCGTTAGGTAGAACAAATGTAAGAGCAACGTTTAAAGTTATCTTGTCTTTTGGCTCCACATAGGTCATCATAAATATGCATAAAATCATTTTATCAAATCATATTTCAAATACTTCAAACAAAATGATTTCAAACATTTTCATTTTAGCCAAAATGAATTTTAAACATGTCATTCAAAGCTGGACAGAAATAATCGATTATGTTTATTTTGATAATCGATTATGTTAAGACAGTGTAAACCAGAATTTACAAAACAGCAAAATAATCGATTATCAGAAGTGCATAATCGTTTATCTTGTATCCGTTGCCAAGTTTTTGAACGCTGTAACAAAATAATCGATTATGCATATCACAATAATCGATTATCCTGCATAAAATCAGCTTCCGATTTTATAACGGTAAGCTGATAATCGATTATCCAAATCTGATAATCGATTATCCTGGCATAAAATCAGCATAATTGATTGCCAATTAAGCAACGGACATACTACTTCTACCACCTATAAATAGAGGTCTTTTGAGCTGAATTGAAAGATACAACACCTCTCATTGTTCATATACATATTGATATCATTTGTGCATCATTATAGAGCTTTTGTTGAGCCATTTGAGAGACAACTTTGAGTTGTTCATAGAGCTAATCTTGTATCTCTTTATCTACTCTTTTTAGAGAGTTCTTGTTGTAAAAGAGAAAGGTGTTTGAGAAGACCATATCTTCTCATTGATTGTCGGGTTTGCTAAGTACCCTCAATATTAGTGTGTGAAGTCTTGTGGTGCGGTATCCACGAGCAAGGTGAAGTCTTGAGGTGCGGTATCCTCGAGCAAGTTGAAGTCTTGTAGAGTGTACATCTACGAGCAAGTGTAACGGTTTGTTAGGCACCCGTAAGCTTAACGGAGTTAGTGGAATCTCGAGAGAGTCTCTCGGGGACTGGACTAACCACACGTTGTGGTGAACCAGGATAAATTCGGTGTGTTCTTTCCTTACTATTTTAATTACCGAATTTATTTTATTCCTGCAATTTTAATTCCGCAATATTTATCAATATTCTCGTGTCGCACTATTCACCCCCCTTCTAGTGACGGGCATAAATCCTAACACCATCAAGGATCGGCGCTTAGCCCTCTCTTGTTTGCCTTGGTGATGGATGCTCTTACACGACATATTCAAGGGGATGTGCCTTGGTGTATGCTATTTGCTGATGACATAGTTTTGATAGACGAGACGAGGCTCAATGTTAATGAAAGGTTAGAGGTATAGAGACATGCTCTCGAGTCTAAAGGTTTCAAAATAAGCAGATCTAAGACAGAATACCTGGAGTGCAAGTTTAGCGTCGAGCTGAGCGAAGTTGGAAGGGACGTGATGGTTGGATCTCAAGTCATCGCCAAGAGGGACAGTGTCAGATATCTTGGGTCGGTGATTCAGAGGGACGGAGAGATTGACGGGGACGTCACTTATCGTATAGGAGCGGGGTGGTCAAAGTGGAGGCTTGCATCAGGAGTCCTGTGTGACAAGAAAGTTCCACAGAAACTCAAAGGGAAATTTTATAAAGTTGTGGTTAGACCAGCCATGTTGTATGGGGCGGAGTGCTGGCCAGTGAAGAACTCTCATGTTCAGAGGATGAAGGTTGCGGAGATGAGGATGCTCAGGTGGATGTGCGGGCTCACCAGGTTAGATAAGATTAAGAATGAAGTTATTCGAGAGAAGGTGGGGGTGGCCCCCGTAGATGAGAACATGCGAGAAGCGAGGCTGAGGTGGTTCGGGCATGTACGGAGGAGAAGTCCTGATGCCCCGGTGAGGAGTTGCGAGCGGCTGGCGATGGTCGGCGCACGGCGAGGCAGAGGGAGGCCTAAGAGGTATTGGGGAGAGGTGATTAGGTATGACATGGCTACAATGCGGGTTTCTGAGGACATGGCCCTTGATAGGAAAGTCTGGAGGTCTAGTATCAGGGTTGTAGGATAGGGGCCCCTAGAGTTTTTCGTACTCCTCACCCGGAGTTGGGTGAGGCTTGGCAGGGCTATCCATAGAGGATTTGTGTATTGGATTGTGTCTCCCTTATGTTAGTTATTTATGGTAGTTATTGTCTGGTATTATTGCATGCTATTTTATTTATGGTTCTTATGTTTAGATAATTATTTATGCTATTTCTACTGGGCTTACTATTTTATTTTTGTTTTTATTTTTGTTTTTCCTCTCCTTCACTGAGCCGAGGGTCGACTGGAAACAGCCTCTCTACCTTTTCGGGTAGGGGTAAGGCTCGTCTATATATTACCCTCCCCAGACCCCACTTTGTGGGACATTACTGGGTAGTTGTTGTTGTTGTTGTTGTAAAAAGGATGTATAAGTTATATCGGTGCTAATTACCCCATACTCTATAAGGTATAAGTTATTCCGGTATTAATTTTAATCGTGGGATAACTTATAGTACCCGGTTTGCTAACCAAACGAAGTATTAAGGTGGTATTAAATTTTTACACCAGCACTATACTTTCTTATATCTCATACCAAACGACCCTTCAGTGTTGAGTGTGCAGCCTCATTAGATGTGCACAGTGCTTCAATCGAAACAGAAATTAGTTGAACTTCTATAAGTCATCAAATTCCTCAAAAGGAATTGATAAACAGTGTATAATGATATCACTAATTCTATATGCGTATACTGGGAAAGCTCCTACTTTTCCACAAAAAAAGAAGCTAAGAGGGTGTCATAAAGCTAGAGACCAAACTATTGCAGATATGCATACACACGAACCATTATTGTCAGGAGGTGCTCAAGAACTTCACTACTATGGTTAAGCTTTCTGCAATTGTTTGGTTGTGTGTCTATAATTATGTAAACCTACCTAAGTTTGGCTGCTCTCAGTTTAGGTCCTGCCTGTAACTCCACACTTCTGTTCCTACTGCTTGCTATGACATGCCCTAGGAAATTTTGCTTAGATCAGCGCTCACAATTAGATTTCTGTAAGATTCCCTCAGCAGTTTTCTCATTTAGATATCCATGGGTGTAAATACCTGTCTTAATGAGAGAAGAATGCTGCCTCTCATAAGATATTGATATGCACGGTGCTTCAATCCAGACATGACCTGGTTGGTCTTCCATATGCATTGAATAGAATTAATTAGAGACTTGGTGTAAATAATATCACATGTGCTGTATGTACATAATGGAAAAAGCTCCTGCTTTCCTACAAAAAGAAACCAAGGAGATGATCATTGTTTTTACAGGATAAATAATTTTATTAATAATGAGAAATCTCCCATATACAAGCACCATATCGAAAAATAGATAAATCTTCAACATAATGTGATTCTCTACGGACGACACACTATCTTCCTTTACAATCTGAAATTTCATGGATGCACCAAAAAGAAGCCAAGAATGAGAGGATAACTTTTCAAATGTAGTTGTCCTGCTAACCTTTTCAAAGACCTCCTCGCCGCCGGCGGCAAAACCCTCCCCCTACTGATGCGAAGCTAGTGACACCGGAGAATGGAGCTACTAAGGAGCTCACACCATTGACCTTTGGCAATTTTTTACTTCAAAAACTTCAATCGATGAACCATGCAGAGACAAATTCATGCGAGATTTCAGTGATGGAGAATGAAACAGTATCACCTGTTGCTGTAAAGAGGTTACAATTCACAAATCTCGTTGCTGAGGAGGATTTGAAGGAGTTGCATGCGGAGAAAACTAAGCTTGGTGCAGAGGAGATCTCAAAGGAGATGCATGTGGAGAAGATAACTGCTGCAGATGTGGTGCGAGGTAATCGTGATTCACAAATGGGCAAACAACTATCTTATGTTCCTCCTATTGAGCGAGAAGGAAAAAAAGTAGTTCAAATTAGTGCTGAAGATCTGCAATCACAAGTGGATTATTGGCAAAATTCACTGATTGGATTTGTCATAGGTGATAGACCTAATGAGCAATCTATGGAAAATTTTGTAATCCATGTGTGGAATTTTGTTACTAAACCTCAGGTGCTTATACATGCAGATGGTTACTGTATATTTAGATTTAGCAGCTCTGAAGATAAGGAATTGATTATGCAATCTGGTCCTTATTCTTTTAGAAATAGGCCATTGGTTCTTCGACCTTGGGAAATTGATTTCAATTTTCAGAGTGATGTGCTTAGTATTGTGCCTATTTGGGTTCGATTTCCTGGTCTTCCTGTTGGTTATTGGTCTGCTGAAGTGCTAAGTAAATTGGCTAGTGCTATTGGTCGGCCATTATATACAGACAAATTTACTGCATGCTTTGAGAAGATTTCATTTGCTAGGGTACTTGTTGAAGTAGATGCTGCCTATCCTCTTCCAGATGAATTGGAGATTGACACCCCATATGGCTCAAAGCTACAGACAATTGAATACGATTGGAAGCCTTCCTTTTGTAATCATTGTCTCAAATTTGGTCATGATGCATTTGAATGTTGGTATTATAGGGATGATAAACTTGTGCAGAACAAGGAGGTTCAGAATAAACCTATAAGGCAAAAAGGAAGAGTGAATCAGCAGGGGAATCAGAAGGGGAAACATATCAGAACTGAATGGATTGCTAAGCAGTCTATTGCTGAGCAGACCAATTCAGTGATACCTGCAGTAGGGGTTGTTGTTGAGCAGACCAATTCAGTGAATCCTGCAGTAGAGGCTGTTGTTGAGCAGTCTAGTGTTGTGATTCCTGTAGTAGAGGGCCAATTGCAATATCATGGGGAGACTGATGGATCACAGAACACCATGCAGCTTGAAAATGTTTTAGTCAATTCAGAAACTGTTCTCACTGTTGCTGAAGTTGAGAAAGGTGAACATCAGACAGTTCTTGCTAATAATGGTAAGGCTGTCATGAATGAGAATGGAAGCAATAGCTATAATGTAGACCCTGGTCCATCTTACAGGGTAGAACCTAATTCTCAATGATTGTTGTAACTTGGAACATAAGGGGGCTTAATCAGCTTCATAAGCAAAAGGAGTTGAAAAACTTCTTAACTAATAATAAAGTAGATGTCATGGGAATTCTTGAAACTAGGGTAAAGGAGCCTAAATCAAAGAAGATATTAGGGAAGATTGCAAGAAACTGGATGGTACAATGCAATTATCCAAATGCAGCTAATGGGAGAATCTGGCTGATTTGGAAGTCTCATATTCAAATGCATATATTAGCTATAACTGATCAGGTTATTCATTGTCAAGTGGAAGATATAAGGAGTCAGATCAGTTTCCATTTAAGTGTGGTATATGGTCGTAACACTGCTTCACTTAGGAAAAATCTTTGGAGTGATCTTAGATCAGTGCAGATCCCTAATCAGAGTGCTTGGCTGATTAGTGGAGACTTTAATAATGTTCTTAATTCTGATGACAGGATTGTATCTATTGTGACTGATGCTGAAGTAAGGGATTTCAAAGAGGTCATATCTGACCTCCAGCTGACGGTTGTTAGATCAAAAGGTTGGCATTTCACATGGTCAAATAAGCAAGTCTATTGTAAAATTGATTGGGCATTAGGTAACTATCAGTGGTTGCAGCAGTTTGGGCATGTGGAAGCAGATTATTTGAACCCTGCTATATCTGATCATTCACCTATTCTTATCAAGTTTGGAATGCAGAAATCTTTGCATCCCAAACCTTTTCGATTGTATAATGTTGTCATGGAGCATCCTCAATTTTCTCACATTGTACAACAGACATGGAAACACGAACAGGAAGGCAACTTTATTCAGCAGATTTGGCAAAAACTGAAGAGCTTAAAACAGCAGCTGAAGGAGATCAATTCAAATTTGGCAGCATATCAGCAAAACATTATTCAGGCAAGGGAACAACTGGATATCATTCAAACTCAGATGCAAAACAGGCCTTGCACACAGGAGCTCATTCAGAAGGAGAAGATGGCACTTGAGGGACTGGTGAAATGGAGTAATATTGAAGAGAAAGTATTGAGGCAGAAATCAAAAGCAACATGGATTGAATGTGGAGATTCAAATACAAAATACTTTCATGCTCAATGGAAGATTAGAACTGGACAGAACAATATAACTTCAATTTATACTGAAGATGGGATTAAACTAACTGATCCTTTACTTGTTGAGCAGGAATTCTTGAAGGTTTTTCACTCTTTAATGGGAGAATGTGCTGTTGAGCTCCCTTGTGTTAATTCCCAGATCATGAAGGAAGGGTATTGTCTGAAACTTGATCAACAAAGATCTCTCATTAGAGAGGTAACTATGGAGGAGGTTACTGCAGCAGTTAAGGATATGCCTTCAGACAAGGCACCAGGGGTTGATGGTTTTCCAGTAGAATTTTTTACAAAAAACTGGGCAGTGGTTAAGGATGATATCTTTTCTGCTATTAAAGGTTTCTTTTCTTCAAGTGAACTGCCTTGTATGATCAACACAACATCTATAGCACTTGTTCCAAAGATCAGATCACCTTCCACTGTTAAAGATTATAGGCCAATTGCATGTTGTACTACACTATACAAGATTATATCCAAGGTACTTACCAGAAGAATGAAAGAGGTCATTGGTGATTTAGTTGGCCCTTCTCAGTCAGCTTTCATAGAGGGGAGGTGTATTATTGATAACCTTCTGCTAAGCCATGAAGTATTTAAGGGGTATTCTAGAAAAGGTATATCACCTAGATGTGTTCTCAAAGTTGATCTCAGGAAGGCTTATGATACCTTAGAATGGTCTTTCTTGCAACAGATTCTTATTGATTTGGGGTTCACTGCAAAGTTCACACACTGGATTATGACCTGTGTATCTACTGTTTCTTATTCCTTAGTAATGAATGGTGGCTTCACTAAACCATTCAAAGCTAAGAGGGGTATTCGACAAGGGGATCCTATGTCACCTTATCTCTTTGTATTGGCTATGGAGTATTTAAACAGGCTACTGCAGCAGTTACATAAGGATGGAAACTTCAATTTCCATCCAAGATGTAGGAAACTTAACATTTCTCATGTATGTTTTGCAGATGATTTGCTTATGTTCTGTCGTGCTGATGAAATCTCTATTCAGATCCTGCATAACACATTTCTTAAGTTCTCAGCAGCTTCTGGTCTTCATGCAAATATTAAAAAGAGTGCTATTTACTTGGCTGGGATCCAACAGCATATCAAAGAGCAGTTAATTAATATCTTTGGTTTCACTGAAGGACAATTGCCATTTAGATATTTAGGAATCCATCTGGATTCCAAGAAGCTGGCCATTAGATATTACTTGCCTCTTATTGAAAGAATCACAGAAAGAATCACTTGTTGGTCAGCCAAATTCCTTTCGTATGCTGGTAGAAGTCAGTTGATTAAGGCAGTGGTGTTTGGCATTCAATCATATTGGGCTCAAATCTTCATTCTTCCTAAGAAGGTCCTCAAAATTATTGATGCTATGTGTAGATCATTTCTATGGACTGGAAAGGCAAGTATTTCAAGAAGAGCTTTGGTGGCTTGGGACAAAGTTTGCAGGCCAGTGTCTGCTGGTGGACTTAACATGCTAGATTTAACTATGTGGAACAAGGCTGCCATATCAAAGTTATTGTGGGATTTGGCAAGAAAAAAAGACTGTTTATGGGTGCGATGGGTTCATGCTTACTACATCAAGAGAAGCACTTTATCTTCTGCCAGTATTCCAAGTACAGCATCTTGGATCATCAGGAAAATAATGGATTGCAGGAAATTCATTTTGGAGTGTCCTCAATTGCAGGGTGATATCACTGTTCGATTGCAAAGTGTTTGCAAATTGAATAAGTTCAGCATTCAAAAACTGTATACATCACTGCTGCCCAGTTTTACAAAAGTTGCATGGAAAAATTTGTTGCTGATTGATAATGTATTGCCTAAGCACAAATTCATTGCTTGGCTTGCAGCTCATCACAGTCTTCCTACTGTGGACAGGTTAATGGCTATGGGAATCCAAATTCCAATAGACTGTGTATTCTGTAAGTCTCAAGTGGAAGAGTTTGATCATCTTTTCTTTGGATGTACTTGTACAAGTAGACTATGGCAAAGAATCTGCAAATGGTTAGGATATTCTCGGAATATAGGCTGCTGGGAGACTGAATTACACTGGATTTGCAGCTTAGCCAAGAGCAAACAGTGGCAAAAAGGACTTACTGCTGCTGCATTCATCACTACTATTGCATTAATCTGGAAAATGAGGAATCAAATGAGATTTGATGGTATCACATATGTGGAGGATTTGCTATGTCGTGAAATTGTTCTGTTGATCCATTTGCGAGGCAGCAAACAAAAGAAATGGCAATTAGGACTTAGCAAGCTCAATTATTTTCCTTAGCCTTTGAATTTGCATACTATTCTATAGATTGTATATACATAGTTAGAATAGAGAAGTAAGAATTGTATTAGTATAGTAGTTAGTCCAAAACTACTACCATGATCTGATGTACATATATTTTGATATCAAAAAAAAAAAAAAAAAAGACCTCCTCTCTTCTTCCACAAGATCCACATGAGTGCCAAGCAAAGGAGGTGGCCACAAAGTGAGAAACCACATTGTTCCCGACATACATACTCAACAATTAATTACCGGGACGTAACAGCCGAGAAGATTCACTGCTACTGGGGGTGCAGTGCGGCACTTTCTCACTCCATCCCCTCTATACCATTGCTTAGGTCTTTTCTTTTTTATTGTTGTGTTTGCTGTAGCAAAGAAAGCAATCATTGGATGCATATGATCTCTAGCAGTTAAACATTATCGTCATATCTGCATGACGACATCTTCCATCACCAAGGTCACGCTTGGCACCATCTATTTAGTGCAGATGAATGTGCACGGTGCTAGAACCCTCTGCTTCTTTAGCTGTTTTATTTTGAGGCTGTGAAAATTATAAGCGTTTCCATGTCTCAGAAACGGAAATTTTTGCTGCCATCTTGCAAAGCAGCGTATTATAGCAATCTCTGCTGCAATTCAGGTAGTAGTTTATGACCCACCGAAGTTATGTCTCCTGAAAGAAGATATCAAAATCAGTCTCATAATAAGAAGCCAATGATTCTTGTTCCTTTTCTATTGCTTATTCCTTTATTTCTTTTTCTTTCTTTTCTTTTCCTTTTCCATTTCGGCTAAGAATGGCCTCCCCTAGACAACGGACTACTGTTATACAAGGGCTTTTAGAGTCGTATAAAAGAGAATGTTCACCTGCTCCTAAGGTCAAGATAACAGTTTCATGATCGGGATCCTTGGATATCTGATCAACCAGCATTTCCAGCACTTGTATCTGGTATGTTTACACCATAAAAAGGGGGAAATTAGAAGAAAGGTTAACTTAACCAAGATGAACCATAAGCTGTCACTGACCATTCAAGCTTACTAGTCCAGTACTGTAATGGATGTCATTCTTAAAACATTGGCAATAAATATTGGTTATCATGAAGAGAAATTTCCATTTATTAATTAGACCAAAGAGAATTTTGAAGGAGAGCCTTGGACTAATGGTAAAATTGTCTCCGTATGATCTATAGGCCACGAGTTCGAGCTGTAGAAGCAGACAGTAATACATGCATTACAGTAGACAGTCTACATCACACCCTTGGGTGCGGCCCTTCCCCGGACCCTACGTGAGTGCGGGATACTTTGTTCATCGGGCTGTCCTTTTTTAAAGTAGGCTCAGTACTTACTGGAAGACTGCCTTGTTCTCATATCCAAATAACTACAAGGAAAGGACAACAAAATTTTTGAGGTAACTACAACATTTACAACCGTGAGGATGTTTTCTTAGTTGCAGAGAGTTCTGTACCAGGGTAGGGATAAACTCAGATTGTGGGCCAACTATAGACAGTGCAAGATCCCTTCCATTGATCTTCCAAAGATTTCTTTCTCTAGCTGCATAAATCTAGCAGCAGAAACCAAAATCACATCTCCTTTGCCAAGAGAAAAGGAAAGGGGAATATAGAAACATTATCACTTAAGTAGCTTTACAACTCAAAGTGGGATTATACCTCAGTAATCACAACCCTATTCGCATTAGTGAATGCAGTAGCAAAGTCATCTTTCAATGCTGCTAGGCGACTGCAAATTATGAGAACTTCAAGCATTGTGCAATCAATGTAGTTGTAATTTGGAAGGAGAATACTTTCAGGTACATACCTGTAGGTATGAGGCTGAAATATTACTATAAGTTCTTGAAATGGAAATATCTGGCGTGCTGCCTGAAGAACGGCTTGAATCTCAGTGGGATGGTGAGCGTAGTCATCATAAATATGGCACTGGCGTACAGTACCTATCTTATCGAAACGTCTGGAAACACCTTTAAAAGTTTGCATGTGAAGCTGCAAAGAAGCCATGGAACTAAGAAACTTTTTCTGATCCGCAAAAACAGCATGGATAGTTGCAATGACCTGCAGGTTGGAATGTCCACAGCAGCAACAGAACACATCAAACATTGTATTCACTTGGAGTGGACGAACGAAAGAATTTGCACGCTAAAAAATGTTTTCTTCTAATACAGATGCCTAAACTATGAGATAATCTTGAGCAGCCAACAAATTATTCTCCAATTTGGGGCCCATCTAAGTTCGAATTAAATCAAAATTGAGTAGCTGTACTGGCTTTGTTTATAGCCAAAAATATTTGAGTAAAGTTCATAAAATAAAATAAAACGAAAAGAAGGAAAAGAGTTCTGCAACTTTTAAATGTCGACTTACACTAAAAAAATAAAAAGATATAAAAGGTTTACTTACTGCTAATGAATTAAGAACATTGTAGACTCCAGGAATCTGTAGGCTGATGTCCGCAATATGATGTCGCTTGTGAAACTGAATAATGAAATTAGATCTTTAAGCAACAATCCATGCACAAATATATGAGGTACTCCATATGCCAGTCACTTCAAATAGCTACAGGGGGTAGGTATAAAAAGACGACAGCAAAAACTTTATTCTCCATGCCGTTATAATTTTGTATTTATTTGCAAGAATATTGTGCAACATACAGAAGTTGTAAGGCTTCAACTTCATCAACAGCAATAAAGTTAAATTGAAAATTAAACCATAAAACAAAAATTTTATGCAGAAGACCAAGAATCTATTGTTTGGTAATATTCATGATAATATATAGACTTTAAGTTTTAACCTACAAGCAAATCTGAATCGCTAAAATCAAATCGACAAAGTATAATTGCTCTTTCAATTGATGTGACAGTGCTGCAAAATTCAAGACACAGTCTAATTTTCTTTGACAGATTCTTTAATATATTTGATCTAAAAAGTTCCAGTTCACAACTGGCAATATTTCTATATAGTTTCTAAGTACACAATATCTTTCCAAAATTTGAGGGAGCATTTGGTATGACAGAAAACATTTCTTTCCCCTTCCAGGAAATGACTTATTTTCTGGTTTTTCTGGAAAATGTTTTCTGGTGTTTGGTGCTTGGTTGGAGTATAGAAAATTTAACTCTTCAATCCTACTTTATTGTACTCCGTGAGAATGCACGAGAGAAAAATATTATTGATATATTATTTACAATGCTACAATGAGCCTATATATATACACACATAACATATCCTACTCCTAATACATACTGGACTAGGGTTATTCACTCCTATTTATACGATTATTCTAACATTCCCCCTCAAGCTGGTGCATACAAATCATATGTACCGAGCTTGTCACATATGTAGTTAATACGAGGACCAGTGAGGGACTTGGTGAAAATATCTACAAGCTGATCATTCGACTTCACAAACTTTGTCGCAATATCTCCCGAGAGTATCTTTTCTCTAGAAAAGGGAAAGTCAATCTAAATGTGTTTAGTTCTCTCATAGAACACTGGATTTGATGCAATATGAAGAGCAACCTGATTATCACACACAAGTCTCATCTGACTAATCTCACCAAATTTCAACTCCTTGAGCAACTGTTTGATCCAAATTAGCTCACATGTAACCATAGTCATCGCTCGATATTCTGCTTCTGCACTAAACCGAGCAACCACATTCTGTTTCTTACGCTTCCGGGACACCAAATTTCCTCATACTAAGACACAATATCCAGACGTAGAATGTCTATCAGAAGGTGATCCTGCCCAATCAGCATCTGAGTATCCAACGATCTGCTCATGGCCGCGATCCTCAAACAATGAACCTTTGCCCGGAGCTGATTTATATACGGAAGAATGCGACCAACTGCATCCCAATGACTATCACACGGAGAAACCATAAACTGACTCACAACACTCATAGAAAAGGAAATGTCAGGTCTTGTCACTGTAAGATAATTTAATTTACTAACCAACCGTCTATATCTCGCAGGATCGCTAAGCGGCTCCCCCTGTCCTGGCAGAAGTTTAGAATTCGGATCCATCGGAGTGTCAACAGGTCTACAACCAGTCATTCCCGTCTCCTCAAGAATATCTAAGGCATACTTTCGTTGTGAGACCACAATACCTGAGCTAGACTGAGCGACCTCAATACCCAGAAAATACTTTAGTTTGCCCAGATCCTTAGTTTGAAAGTGTTGAAAGAGATGTTGCTTCAATTTAGTAATACCATCCTGGTCATTGCCGGTAATAACAGTGTCGTCAACATAGACCACCAGATAAATACGGAGACTCGAAGCAGAATGGCAATAGAATACAGAGTGATCAGCTTCACTCTGAATCATGCCAAATTCCTGAATAACTGTGATGAACTTACCAAACCCGGCTCGAATAGACTGCTTTAGATGATGACCGGCGCAAGCGACATACAAGGCCACGAGACTCCCCCTGAGCAACAAACCTAGGTGGTTGCTCCATATAAACGTCATCCTCAAGGTCACCGTGTAAAAAAACATTCTTAATGTCCAGCTGATAGAGGGGCCAATGGCGAACAACAGCCATGGAGAGAAAAAGACGAATTGAAGCTATCTTAGCCACAGGAGAGAAGGTATCAATGTAATCGAGCCCAAATATCTGAGTATATCCCTTAGCAATAATACGAGCCTTAAGACGATCCACCTTACCATCCGGACCAACCTTGACTGCATACACCTAACGACAACCAACAGTAGATTTACCTGAAAGAAGAGGGACAAGCTCCCAAGTACCACTCATATGTAAAGCAGACATCTCATCAATCATAGCATGTCGCCATCCTGGATGAGACAATACTTCACCTGTAGACTTAGGAATGGAAACAAAGGACAAAGAAGATAGCAAAGCATAATAAGGTGATGAAAAACGATGATAAATCAGACCGACATAATGGGGATTAGGATTAAGGGTGGTCCGCATACCTTTCCGAAATGCAATCGGTGTACTAGGAAGAGACAAGTCCGCAGTAGGAGCAAGGTCAGGTGCAGGACGTGAATCAGCTGGGCCTGACGCTGGGTACGGATGACGATGATATGTCAAAAGCGGTGTTCCAGTGACAGGGAGTCTAGGAAGAGCCACACTAGACTCCTCAACTGTTGGAATGGGTAAGATTTCAGTAGCGGAAGGTAAAGGAGGAGCTATAGTAGACTCGGGTAAGAGTTCTGTGACGGAAGGTGAAGGAGGAGCTATAGTAAACTCTGTAAAGGTCGATATAGGTAAGATCTCAGATATATCAAGGTGGTCAGAATGGTCAAAATAGGTAAAGAAAGGTTTAGAATCAAAAAATCTGATGTCAGAGGACATAAAGTACCTACAAAGATCAGGTGAGTAACAACGATATCCCTTCTGAACACGAGAATAACCAAGGAAGACACACTTGAGAGCACGAGGAGTAACTTATCTTTCCCAGGGGCTAAGTTATGAATGAAACAAGTGCTCCCAAAAACACGAGGGGGAACAGAGTATAAGGGTCATTGGGGAAACAATACTGCATACGGTATCTGATTCTGTATGGGAGAGGAAAGCATCCGATTATCTAAATAACAAGCTATGAGAACTGCATCTCCCCAAAAACGCAGCGGAACATGAGATTCAATGAGAAGTGTGCGAGCAATCTCAATGATGTGCCTATTCTTTCTCTCTACAACCCCATTTTGCTGAGGGGTATAAGGACAAGAGATCTGATGAATAATTCCTTGAGAAGTCATAAACTGCTGAAATTGAGAGGATAAATATTCTAAGACATTATCACTGCGAAAAGTACGAATAGAAACACCAAATTGATTTTAAATTTCAGCACAAAAATTCTGGAAAATAAAAAACAACTCAAAACGATCTTTCATTAAGAAAATCCAAGTACATCTTGAATGATCATCAATGAAACTAACAAAATAACGAAACTCCAAGGTTGAACTGACTCTACTAGGACCCCACATATCAGAATGAACTAAAGAAAAAACAGATTTTGCATGACTCTCAATACTAAGAGGAAAGGAGGTTCGGGTATATTTCCCGAGATGACATGACTCACACTCTAATGTGGATAAACTAGACAAACTAGTCACCATCTTCTGAAGCTTGGATAAGTTTGGATGTCCTAAACGTCTGTGAATTAGGTCCGGAGGATCTGTAACTAGACATGCCTTGGAGGATTTTAGTGAATTAAGGTAGTAAAGGCCTTCTGATTCAAGTCATGTTCCAATCGTCTGCCCCGTACTGCGGTCCTGCATAATAAATGAATCATCAATAAAATATATACCACAATAGAGAGCACGAGTCAAACGACTAACAGATGAAAGATTAAAAGGACAGTCAGGGATGTAGAGAACGGAATCTAGAGTGACAGATGGTAGAGGAGTCGCTTGTCCAACTCCTTTTGCTTTGGTTTGAGACTCATTGGCTAAAGTAACAGTGGGAAGAGACAGTGAATACGCAATATTTGACAAAAGTGATTTATTACTAGAGATATGATCAGAAGCGGCTGAATCCACAACCCATTGTCCAAGAGTACTAGACTGGGAAACACAAGCAAAAGAATTACCAGCAACAGAAGTATTAGTCTGAGCAACAGAAGCTACTTGTGGAGATGTCTGCCTTACTTGCTCGATACTGAAGGAACTCATTATACTCACCTTCAGATAAAGAAAATTTGTGGTAAGTTGTAGTCTCGGTCTGAGCAACATAAGCATTTTTGGGTGGGCGGCCATGTAAAGAATAGCACACGTCACGAGTGTGTCCAAGTTTATGACAATAAGAGCACTTGGGTATAGATCTTCCAAAACAACCTCCTCCTCGTCTACTCTCCATAGTATAAGATGCCTGATTATCCACTCATTGGGATACGAGGATAGACGAGTCAAGTGTCTGTGATGAGCTCACTGGGTGACTTGGTGCTGCAGCAAGGCGAAGTAATCGAGAGAATAGTTCATCAACTGTGGGGACAGCAGGACTAGCTAAAATCTGGTCACGTACTGAATCAAGGCCATTAAGGAGTCCAGCTAGTGTAAGAACTAGAAATATCTTTTCTCTTTGCTCTTGTTGCTTTTCAATACTAACAGAAACTGGCATCAGCGTCTCAAATTCTTCCATGACGGCCTGTACTTATCCCATATAAGTAGACATATCCAATTCTTGTTTCTTCAGCTTGTCATTCGTGATATTACATCATAGAAACGAGATATGTCATTAGTGTATAAATTACGAGCCTTTTCCCAAACTAAATAACATGTCTGGAATGGACAGAACAAGCGCATCAACTTGGAATCAATAGATCGCCACAGGATACTACATAACTGAGCATCGACCTTCTCCCACAGTGCTTTGGCCTTTTCATCATCTTCGCTAGCCTTTTTTGTTAAATGATCGTGAACTCCTTGACCTTTACACCACAAATCGACAGACGAAGCCCAAGCTAAGTAGTTTGAACCTCCCATTAAAGATTCTGAGGTAATCATAACATTGGAACTGCCAGAACCCGAGTTTCTAGACCCGAAAGCATCGACTCCCACAGACATCGTTAGATTATCACCGAATAACAGAAAAAATCAACTCACAATTTGCTGAAACAGAAGAAGGAAACACTGTGTTTTGTCGGAAAAGTACTGTAGCTCCCGGAAAAATCAGTGTAGTCGTCGGAAAAAACTCAAAGTGGTCGGAATCAAACGAAAACAGGATGGGTAGGCTCGGAATTAGTAGGCGACCCAACTGTTTTGAAAAAACTTTTTCAAATTCTGACCGAAAGGGGTCTCGCACACCGGCGCGTGGGACAGACGCGCCGCCGGCGGCAGATCTCCGACGGGCGCGTGACGGCACGTGGATGGCTATTTCCCGGTGATTTTTTCTGGGGCTTGTTGGGATCTCTCTTGGGAACCTTGTGGTGGTGTCGGATTTTGCACAATACTGATAATTAGAGACTTTGACGCAATTAGTCACTTAGGTCTCCGGAAAATTGCACGGTGACTCAATTCTTTCTTCCCGGATATCGCTGGAATGACGCACAACGATAAATTTCTAACGGTTGCTCTGATACCATGTGAGAATGCACGGTAGAAAAATATTATTGATATACTATTTACAATGCTATAATGAGCCCTATATATACACACATAACATATCCTACTCCTAATACATATTGGACTAGAGTTATTCACTCCTATTTACACTATTATTCTAACATTCTCCAAATTGCATAATTTATTCAGTATGGGGGGAGCAAGAAAGGAGCTTATTTCCCTAATGTTCACTTTATTTTGTGAGGTGATGCATTCTGTCATAACCTTTTGAAGAACCAGAAAAAAAATCAGGAATTGTTTTGAATTGGACTCTCCAGTTAATTTCAGAGAGAATAATCTACAGATTTGTAGACCATAGAGGAAGACAGAAGTTATGATATGAACTTTATGTTAAGCTTCTGAAAATTGTTCTGTCACTTTCTTGAAAAGTGAATTTATGGATCATGCAGCATAGAGTTGCCAACTCAAGTACAAAGCAGGAGCAGAATATGCGAAGCATTTTCACCTCCTTAGGCATAAGCTATCCACAAGTTCCCTGTATGTTATTGTCAAATGATACTTCGAAAACTTATGAATGTATTTCAGTTTTACATGAAACTAGTATGTTTCATCTCTGGACGTGATAAAGGAATCAACTCTAGAATCTGACAACAAAATTAGAGATGAGCGAAAATGGCCTAAATGAGTGCTTCTGGAAGGGCAGAGCTAAGAACAAATGTACTCACCAGCTTATAGTCACTACCTCCACAACAGTTTGGGGATATTGATAAGGGATGCCAATCGTTACAACTAGAAATTCCGTAAGTTGAAATCTGGAATGCATCATTCCGAAGAATTGAACTAGGATCAGAGTCTGAGTCCATTTTGTTGACCAAAGAGCATGCACCTGGACTGTAATCACTCAACCAGGAAAGTATTATTGGCAACTACATTAGACATGGAAATTCAATATTTCCTTCTTTAGCCTCAGAATTAGATCAATTTGCATGTTCTATACCTAAAGATAATAGCTCATAAAAAATATATGAAAACCTTCAGTAATAGAACGATCAATGTATCAGAGGAAAAACATAATGAGTTCACTTTTCTGGTAGTGGGTTAATGTTCCATATCCTCATGATGCAGCAACCACAAGTTGGTTGGGACGTATGATTCTATAAGAACCATAGTCAGTGAACACTGCTTAGAACATGAGGACCCCTTAATATCTTCAAAATAGTGTTTCTAAAGGCCACCAACGAAGTAGTAGCAGGTGCTTAAAAGGAAATATGGCATAGTGATTGTCCTCCTTCAGCCTTCAGGAGATGTTTCCTATGAAGAGTGAGTAAAACATTTGTCGAAAAATCTTCAACAAATTTCCGTTTAAGCAAGAAAACTTTGTTGCTAAATCCATTCAATCCATGAAATATATCAACTGTGGGACAAAGTTAGCACTGTATACCTATCACCGCATAAAATTAAATGACCTCCAACCTTTATCTGCCCTATGAACTTCCGGAAAATAGTTTTAACTGCTTCCTGATATAGAAAAAATCTGGTGATTTTCCAGAGACAATAATTTAAATTTAAAATACTTGGTTAACACTAGAAGCAGTGAATCACCAACCTCATCTTGGAAAATGTCTATATGCTCCCAATCTATATTTGTTACCACAGCTATCCGAGGTGTTACACCAAGGAAGCAACAGTCATACTCATCAGCCTACATTGAAAAGCACAAAGATCAGACTTACAGGAATAACAAACTATGATAATCTTGAGTGACTCCTATAGTCTTACAAACTAAAACCAACTCATCCAGATTAAAAGACACAAAAATAGATTAACAGTATTGGATACCTCCAATACAAAGTTGCCACCAGTTCCACAGATGATGTTTCTTTCAGCAAGCTGCAGAAGACAGTTATGTCAAAAGTAAGTTTTGCATGTAAATGAAAAATTTCAGAGTGGGATACATATGCTCTAATGTGAACAAAAACAGTAAACACCATTGACAAACTCCTAAAGAGCATAAAAAAGGGCATCCTCGTGCACTAAGCATCCCGCATTCACACGGGGCCCGGAAAAAGGGCCGCACCTCAAGGGGTGTGATGTAGACAGCTTATCCTAAAGCAAACATTAGTGGCTGCTTCCACGGCTCGAACCCGTGACCTATAGGTCACACGGAGACAACTTTACCATTGCTTCCAATGGGCATATCCGGAAAAACTTTGCACAGAAAGCAAGTAGTACAATATCACTTCAAAGAGGAAGAGACAGTAAACCTACCTGTGGTACCCAAGCCCCAATTACAGCTGTAAGATCATCCCCCATTTCTTTTAAGACATAAGCAAGCATACTAGCAGTGGTACTCTTCCCTGCATTGGTCAACATATCAGCAGAAAGCAGGAGAAGTAAATTTTGGTGGTAAATATCACATATTCAGAGTAGGTCAAAGTCATTCTGACCCAGACTAAATAACAGAAAATATTAATGGTCCGAAGGCCTTGAGCAATCATTGAGCAATTGGTCTCAGCTGATAGATATCATATATTCAGAGCCAAACATTGATCTGGCATTTACAAGTCCTATCCATGCACTCACAACATGAACTTTTACCTATTAATTGAATATGTTTTTGCTAATAACATAATTGTTTGTTAGTAACAAACGTTTTTGCTAATTACATAACATAGAGAACAGCCATGAACTCCAGATATTAGCAACCTACAGTATAGGAGCCTAGAACTCTCCTCTTCCAAATGTTGCCTAATCCTTGTCTTTTCCTTTCTTTCTCAGAAAAACCCCAATCGGTGGTGTTGCTCTTCTCCCTTCCGGATACTCTCTGCCTTGAATCCTTCTTCACACCTAATGCTTTTGCAAGACACTTGTGTATGCAGTTTCCACAGATCAAATCGCTAAGCCAATAAAGCCGAAAAGTTTCAAGGTTTGGCAAAGCTGATTAACACAAGCGAAATGGTCTGTGCTACAAGCGAACTAGTGATGTTTGTCATATTTCAGGATTCTTCAGAAATACAAGATTACATCACGATTCTAGTCAACATCTCATAAAAGGATCAGTTTGGTAAATAAGGACGTTCACATTGCACATAATTACAGAATCCTCATGCTTTTCAAACAACTGATTCACCCAAGAGAAATGGCTAGTACAACAACAACAACAACAACAACAACTACCCAGTATAGTCCCACAAAGTGGGTCTGGGGAGGGTAATATGTAGACGAGCCTTACCCCTACCCGAAAGGGCAGAGAGGCAGAAATGGCTAGTACAATGTATATCAAACCTCACCAAGCTTTCCACATATTTTAGGCTTCTATGTAATGCAAGCAAATATTGAGAATATTTTCACGATCTCAGAACTTGGCCACGTTTAGCAAAGCTCAGACATAGAAAAGACTTTGTCACGTATTAATATCTCAGCAAATACCAAAGAAATAAGATTACCATGGCTCCCACTGACAGCAATGAGATTGTGGCTTTCAGTGATCCTGCCCAACCAAGCTCCTCGCTTGTACCTACAAGAACAGAGCACCATGTCTACAATCTGAATTCAAGTGTAACTTGGATAATGGAAGTATAATCAAATAATTAAGATCACTGTACTCACACAGGTATTCCAACAGACTCGGCATATAAAATCTCGACATTGTCTTCACAAATCGCGCTCGACACAACAAGGGCATCAGGCATCGAACCGTTATGCTTTCTCAAACTAAGCTCAGAATGGCCTGTATACACTCGGGCACCGGCTTCTCGCAATGCGTCCATGACTATATTCCACATTATATCAGAACCGCTGACCTCGTAACCCTAATGCATTTCAAATTTAGCTCAGTTTTATTATACCTACCAGAATATTAGACGAAAATGGAAGAAACAAAGAAAAGTAATTGTCTTACACTGACACCCAGCTCACTAATTCAGCCGTCCAAATAACAAAGAATAGTTTGATTCACATACTAGTTACGCTGGAACTGTACTAGTACACATATTGTCATGCGGTGAATAGTAATGTAAGGATTGTTATTTGTTGAAGAATAATGTATGTCGTAAATCAAATGTTGTATTAGACTATTAGTTATGACTCATGAGCAATTTTATACCGAGATTATTTCCATTCCTGCAGCCAACGAAGTGATCCCTCAGAGTTTAGGGAGGTGTGACCAGCTATTTGTGAAAGTGAAAATGTTACTTCATCTGACCAAAAATAAGACAGGGTTTTGTAATTATCCAATTCGAACATGATTTCACAATCACTAGCATATAAAATTAAGCACTTCCGGAACTCCATAGCAGGTAACATCTCAACTTTTTTCTAGTTACAAACATTTAAAAAGTGTTCTTTAAATTTTCGTAAAAGCAGCTTGTCACCGAATATATAAATAGAGAGAGAGAGAGAGAGAGGAGAGAGTACTTGTTTGAGAGCAAGCATGGCGAGAGCGGACAAACCACAACCTCCGACTCCGACAAAGTGTATCCACTCCTTCCTTTTCCGCTCGCTTGCATCAATGACTTCACAATTTTCGCATTCCTTAATCACAGCGGGGAATTTCAAAGCAAGGGAAGCTGTTCGAACATAATTTAATTTGCGACTCCGAAGAAGCATTTGGCGGCGATTTGTGAGCATAATAGCTGGAGAATAACTGAAACATTTTGCCGGGTAATTCAACGGTGATTTTACCGCCGGCGGTTCCATTTTTTCATTTTTCGGAGACGTGGCGATACTTCGAGGCTCACAGCAAAGTCACGCCATGTTTAGTAATTCAAATTTTGAACTCCTAAGACAGGCTGTGGACCGGGCTCATTACTCCTTTGTCATCAAGTCCAAAATAGTAAACTACTAGGGGCTGCCGATTGAGTTGTGGGGTGGGGGAGGGGGGGTCCATCGATCTTAGTGAATCAATTATTAGGAGTAGATTTATTAAATAAAATCTCGAGTTTTCAATAAAAAATTATACTATTGTAAGTTTAAAATTGTATAAAAGATATCGATCATCCAATGAAAATGGAAAAATTTATCGATGTAAAATATATTTATATTTTAAATTTAACAATAATGAACATCAAAATTTTTAAGATTCCATATTCGGTATTAGGGTCACAATTGAATCTATATCCACTTTACAAAAAGCTTGTAAACGTACTAATTTATGATCACTTCATACTTACGAGTTTGAAGTTGTAAAAAAGAAAAGCCTGAAGTAAAAAATTACACTTCAAATATACCTAATGTCAAATAGGTCTGAAGTGCAACTAATCGTTTCATGTATTTAAAGCTAATAAGTCATAAATTAAAAATTGCACTTCAAATGTACTTAAGGCGAATAAGTTTGAAGTGTAAAATTGCACTCTAGATGCACTTAAGGCCAAAAAGTCTGAAGTGCAACAAAAGTTCTCATTCACTTAAGGTCACTAAGTTTGAAATGAAAAATTGCACTTCAAATACACTTAAGGCCAAAAGGTCTAAAGTGCAACAAACATTTTCTATACTCAAGGCTAATAAGTTTGAAGTGAAAAATTACACTTCAGATGCACCTAAGACCAAAAAGTCTGAAGTGCAACAAACGTTTTCATTCACTTTAGACTAATAAGTCTAAAGTGAATATTGCCCAGAAACGAAAATTTGTTCTTCGAATTATAACAATCTGATATATGATTTAATACCTAAATCTACTCCAAATGAGCTCAAATTTAAAACATAGCCTTCAAATATCATCAGGAACAAACCCCCATTAATCAATTTATCGGAACAACAATAAATATAATAAACTCATTTTGAAATTAAAAAGAAAAAAAAAAGAAGAAGAAGAATAAGAAGAAAAAGAAGAAACCCTAAGCAATAGTATAAAAAATAAAACGTCATAACAACTCACCATTGTAAAACATCATAAAACATATTAAAATATATTCACTACCACCACATAAAATCATTATTACCCGAAGAAGAAGAAGGAGGAGGAGGAGGAGGAGGAGGAGGAGGAGGAGGAGGAAGAGGAAAAGAAATATGCCTGAAGTTGTTTAAAAAGTAATTACAAATTAAAATATTTTTAAAAAGTAAATATAAATTAAATGGTAACGACCAAATAAGACGTCCCGTGTAATTTACAATCTTACTATACCACTACTACTACTACTACTACTACAACAACAACAACTACCTTGTATAGTCCCACAAAGTGAGGTCTGGGAAGGTAATATGTAGACGAGCCTTACCCACACCCGAAAGGGCAGAGAGGTTGTTTCCAATCGACCCTCGACTCAGTGAAGGGAAGGAAAAACAAAAACAAAACAAGAACAAAAGAGCATTAGTAAGTCCTACAGAAATAGCGTAAATAATTATCTAAACATAAGAACCATAAATAAAATAGCATGCAATAATATCATACAGTAACTACCATAAATAACTACCATAAGGGAGACACAATCCAAAACACAAATCATCTATGGATAGCCATGCCAAGCCTCACCCAACCCCGGGTGAGTAGAACGAAAAACTCTAGGGGCCCCTATCCTACAACCCTGATACTAGACATCCAGACTTTCCTATCAAGGGTCATGTCTTCGGAAACCCACATTCTAGCCATGTCATGCCTAATCACATCTCCCCAATACCTCTTTGGCCTCCCTCTGTCTCGCCGAACGCCGACCATCGCCAGCCGTTCACAACTCCTCACCGGGGCATCAGGACTTCTCCTCCGCACATGCCCGAACCACCTCAGCCTCGCTTCTCGCATCTTCTCATCCACCGGGGCCACCACCACCTTCTCTCGAATAACTTCATTCTTAATCTTATCTAATCTGGTGAGCCCGCACATCCACCTGAGCATCTTCATCTGTGCAACCTTCATTCTCTGAACATGAGAGTTTTCACTGGCCAGCACTCTGCCCTATACAACATTTCAGGTCTAACCACAGCTCTATAAAACTTCCCATTGAGTTTCTGTGGAACTTTCTTGTCATATAGTACTCATGATGCAAGCCTCCACTTTGACCACCCCGCTCCTATACGATGAGTGACGTCCCCGTCAATCTCTCCATCCCCCTGAATCACCGACCCAAGATATCTGACACTGTCACTCTTGGCGATGACCTGAGATCCAATCATCACGTCCCTGCCTACTACGCTTGGCTTGGCGCTAAACTTGCACTCCAGGTATTCTATCTTAGATGTGCTTATTTTGAAACCCTTAGACTCGAGAGTCTGTCTCCATACCTCTAACTTCTCAATAACACCGACCCTCGTCTCGTCTATCAAGACTATATCATCAGCAAATAGCATACACCAAGGCATATTCCCTTGAATATGTCGGGTTAGAGCATCCATCACCACGGCAAACAAGACAGAGCAAAGCACTGACCCTTGATGGAGCCACATAACCACTGGAAATCTTACGCTACTACACTAAACTAAATACTTTCGCGCAATTTTTAGCACTAACCCGCTAATATTTTTCCATTATTTTTTTCCTTCTCTTTAGATCTTTATGATATTTAACTCAAAGATAAAGTCTGTATTTTTTCGTTTTCAAAAAGACTAGTGATGCTAACTGTTAATTTTTCCAAAATTGTAGAACTAATGAACAGCAAGTTTTTTATTAACAACTTAGTAACCGTTCGAAGAGGAGTATTATTTTTGGCAAAGAGCATGCTAAGAGTACATAATCGTACAAATTGTACGGACGTCCTATTTGGTCGCCTCCGTTTGATTTATATTTATTTTTTTAAAACTTTCAACTCGTATTCACTTTTTAAATAATTTCAGCCTGTTTTCTCCTTATTTATTTTCTTCTACTGTTGTTGGTGCTGCTATGAAACTTCAGTTCATGGGATGATTGCCATAAATATATTTATCAGGTTATTTAAAAATAAATTATAAATAATTACGTAAGTTAATAGATAATAATTTGTGAATATTTTCACGTACATAAGTTAGTAGACAGTGATAATTTTGTTCTTTTCACGTTTATTATTTTCAAAATTTATGATTTCGATATTGTTGGCAATTTGATTATTTATCTAGTATGTTAGAAAGCTTTTTCAAAAACTTCAGCTTATATAGTGATGAAGTTTTTACAAATGAACTAAATAACTTCAGCATCTTCTGCTGAAGTTTTTGAAAAAGCTTTATGACAAAACTAATAAATTTATGACAAAAAAACTTCAGCTTTTAGTGTTGAAGTTTTTACAAATGAACTAAATTACTTCAGCATCTTCTGCTGAAGTATTTGAAAAAGCTTTATGACAAAACTAATAAATTTATGACAAAAAAACTTCAGCTTTTAGTGCTGAAGTTTTTACAAATGAACTAAATTACTTCAGCATCTTCTGCTGAAGTTTTTAAAAAAGCTTTATGACAAAACTAATGAGTCCAGGACAAAAAACTTCAGTTTTTAGTGCTAAAGTTTTTACAAATGAACTAAATAACTTCAGCATCTTCTGCTGAAGTTTTTGAAAAAGCTTATCCAGGACAAAAAAACTTCAACTTATGTAGTGCTGAAGTTTTTATAAATGAACTAAATAACTTCAGCATCTTATGCTTAAGTTTTTGAAAGAGCTTAGTGGCAAACTAATGAATCCAGGACAAAAGAACTTCAGCCTATTTAGTGCAATTACAAAAAAAAACTTCAGCAAATACAGAATAAAAGTTCAGCTACTATGCTTAAGTTCAGCTATTTCAAACAAAAACTTCAGCAAGCAACAATTATAAACAAAACCTTCGGCAAATAGAGAAAAAAACTTCAGCTATTATGCTTAAGTTCAGCTATTACAAACAAAAACATCAGCACACTTGGTTCAGTACACTTGCTACTTCAGGCCAGTCTACTACAATGCTGAAGTTTTGCGCAATTGCCTTTGCTACTTCAGCCCCGTATGCTGAAGTTATGCGAAAAAATGGGTACGCTTGCAATTTTTTTTGCAAAACAGGCACAAATTAAAACGTAACCCAAAAAGCGAGTATAGATGTAATCCCCCTACACAACTTGTGTTATTGTTTCTTTTGCCTTTTAAATCAAAGTTCTTGTTTGAGAATGGTAAGTCCGACATCTCTATAACAACATCCTCTCCTCATATAACAGTCATTCACTTTAAAAGTTAACTTTTTGCAGAACCAATCTTTTAAGTTATATTTTACCTCTTTACAATAATTTGTTATCTATAAAAGCAATATCTATATCTATAGCAGAATACTCTTTGTAAAATTACTCATATATAGCAGCCATATAGAATCTTTAAGATTACTAATAATAATTCTATATATCTGCACACAATTCTTTTCTATTGATCAAAGTTTTCATGTTGTATAATATATAAGATTTGAAAATTTGCACATTATATCTTTTTTATTGGATAAACGTAAATAAATATTTTGATAGAAGATTTAACTATTAAGCTCTTAGATTGCCTTTAAGGGAAAGCTATCGACTATTCTTCTCCTGAAAGTTTGGACGCAAATCTTCGCTAATTCAATCTTTATATCTCTAGTAAGAGAATGAAATCTACGAAACCAGCTACACCTATAAAGTTTTTCCATAAATCTTGAAAGAATTTATTATTTTAGTAGCTTTAATATGTGTGCTTTAGAGTTTAAATCATTATACGTTTAGCTATGAATTTATTAATTATATTAACTTTTTAAAATATTTGATTAGTGCAATATGCATATCTTTTGAGATTTTAATTTGAATAACGAATCTGACCAAAACAACAACAAATACGTCACAATATGCTAAGGAAACAAAATCCAAGCGAGAACAATCGAAAAATATCAAAAATCTCGAAATTAGCAAAACCCGAGCCCCGGGATCACTTCTCTATTCTCAAAATTTTTTACATCCACGGGTCCCTTATCTCTCCACGAGTCTATACATATAAAGAACACCAAAATCGAAGTCCAAATGACCCCTCAAATCCCAATTTTAAAATCTAAAAATCCTAGCCCTAGTTATTCCATTCTTGGCTAAATTTTCATAAATTTCTAGGTTGATTCCACAATATAATCACGTTTTTGGTTCATAAAACTTACCTCCAATCAAACCTCTTCAATTTCTCCCAAATAACTCCCAAAACGCTCAACAATGGTGAAGAAAATGATTTAGCTCGCGAGATAAAATGTTTAAAAACCCTTCTGCCCAGCTGTTGATTTCTTCTATGCGAACGCAAGGGCCTTCTCGCATTTGTGATACACAACATTTTCCCTGACCAAAATTACCCTTCGCGAATGTGGTGCCCCACCTGCGAACGCGAAGCTTCGATTGTTTCAAATACGCGAACGCGTCCCCTTGGCCGCGAACGCAATAAACAAAATGAACAGATTCTCTTCTATGCAAACACGGATATCTCCCTGCGAATGCGAAGCTCAAGGAACTCACACCATGCAATCGCAAACCCTCAAGCGCGAATGCGAAGAACAAAGCTGGCCTACTCCAAATCCTTCTATGGGAACGCGAATGAGCACCTGCGAATGCGATGCATTGAGATCATACCCCTTCACGAACGCGGTGCCTAACTCGTGAACGCGAAGGCAAATTTCACACCCAACTCCGCCTACTCTTTGCGATTACAAGGACACTAATGCGAAAAAGAGATAAATTGTTGCAACTGCTGAGACAAATTTTTCTGCAATTCTTCAACATAGAATATGAGCCGATAGCCATCTGAAATCACCCCGAGGCCTCCGGGACCTCAACCAAAAACACCAACGCATCCTAAAACTTCATTCAAACTTGTTCCTCACCAAAATGCCTCAAAAAACACCAACACCATCAATTTACATTGAATTCAAGCCTAAGCTCTTCTAAAACTTTCGAAACAGACATTTGATTAAAAATCCAAACAAATCACTTCCGAATGACCTAATATTTTACACACATCCTAAATCACATAAAGAATCTACAAAAACTCTCAAAATTCCATTCCGACACTCAGATCAAAATCTCACCTATCAATCGGAAATCGCCAAAATACTAACTTTGCCAATTCAAGCCTAATTTTACACCGGACTTCCAAAACCACTTTCGATCACACTCCTAAGTATCCCCCAAGCTAACCAAACCATCGGAATCATATCCGAGCCTTCTAACTCATAAGCCAATGTCCGATTGACTTGCCAACTTAAACATTCTTAAAGGAAACTAAGTGTATCATTACTTATCAAAACCACTCCAAACCAACTCGATCACATAAGATACAGATAATGAAACATAAGAAAGTAGAAAATAAGGAAAACGAGGTGGTAACTCCCGATACGACGGGTCGGGTCGTCACAAACATAAAATATTGTTATAGGTGTATAACAATCATTCACTAAAAAAGCAAAAAACTATTGGAACAAACAATATTGTTATAGAGAAGTTTGACTGTAAATGAAAATCTTAGTAGCTTAGTTGATTTGCTATCCTCGCTTTTACCTTGTTAGTGAGGATTTGATTCCCCACCTTGGAATCTCCTCTCCTATTTTTCCTTTCTCTTACCCCATGTGAAACTAAATTTTCAAAAAATAAAATTTGCATATATACAAGCTCTTGTAATAATCTATTATTTACGTGTTATTAAATACTATTATTATTTTACATAAACTATGAGACATTTTAATGCAATCTGCTTCTTAGGTGAAATAAATTAAAATTAATTGTATTGCATATTAATAGAAAACTGAAATGATTAAATGAACGTTATTTTATGAGGTCTAATTTTAATTATATGCGTTAAATAATCGAAGGTTTGGTATGATAAAAAAATAACTCTCCAAATTTAAATCGGTGATCCAAAATAAGTTTTCAATGACACTATTTACCCATAAAATAATACAGTTGAATTTATACGTGATTTATAGATAGATGAATTGACTTTATCCCCAAATGATAAATAAATTAAATATAAATGCAAGTATTAGCATTGAAATCGAGATAAAGCATTAAATAGCCTAATTCCTGGAGCGAAGATTCCAAGAACGGTAATAACAATATTAATAAGCAAATGAGCTTTTGAATAGTATATAACATAAGTTTGTCAGAAAATTCATCCCGTTTGCAATGTCTTTTGAACATATTATTTATAATTGCACATAGGGAACAAGGTCCTAAGATCAAGCCCCTGTTTAATGACAATTATGAGGGTCATTGAAGAATATGTAAAGGCTGACTATGAATGTTATATTCTTTATAATGAACTATATATTTAATATCGCAGAGTATTCTTCATTGAATGTTATCGGGTAGCAGACATTCATTTTTCTTCATGACCAGCATTCCTTTCGGGGGCTTCCCGGTGCCAGCCGTGGTTGTCGCATCTCGCTTTTCGTCTGTTTCTGATTCCATGTATCGGTCTATTATACGAGTATTTAATATGAACAGATTTTACCCTATACAGATAGCCCCCCTGCCTTCCGGTGGCATGTTTTTGTGTCATCGGAAAGTAGGTGAAGATACCTTTCTTGGTGAAAAATCTATAGGCCCATTTGAAAAGTTTATGATGCTTGATTAGACACACGTCTCTCTATATTTAATGCATCAAACATGCGTCATTCCACGATTCAAATGTACTTCCACCGGTTCTTAAGGTAATCATAGTCACGATTTTAGCCTCATATTCCTTCATTTATACGATTCATTCTTCTCCTTTCACAATTCACAATTTCTCGAACTCTCTCAACTTTTCTTACTCAACTCTCTCCTCCTTTCAACTTCTTTTAACCTTCTTCTTCCGAGAAACTCTTATTTCCTCCTTCTAACTGTGGCCTCCTCTTCTAAGAACCACAATTCTTCAAGGAATAAGGAAATAAATGATGATGTTTTTCCTCTTACAGTGAGCACTATTATCCCGAGTAGTCTTAATGCAGTCGAGGACTTTAAAGAGAAGTTCCCTTTCTTCTAATTCCCACGCATGGGTTGTTGGTGTAGACCCTTTTTTCATCTGTCCTTCTAATATATTTTATGTGAAGGAAGACTGTGGTTGCCATGATTTGAATATCACTTCTCTCGATCTAACAAAGTGGTTAACCTTTCCGAAGAAGTTTTTTACGTACATTTATACGTATCACTTTACTTTTGGCTCGTTCTCACTGAGTTGGGAGCTTGATTCCATAATCTTGGAGTTTTGCTTGTGCTATCAAGTCTTCTTGGCATAAGTGAACCCTTCTATGTGGCGCATGGTAGTCTGTCTTTGGCGGTTATGCCAAGAGACAAGGTAAGAGCTCTCATTTGCTCGAAGGATAAACCTTTATTCCCCCAAGATTTTCTATGGGGGAATAATAAACTTCAGTAGACGTGGTCACTATGCTATGCTCACTAGTAGGGATGACGACAATGATCATGGATGGATGAAGAGGTTTGTTGTAGTTTCCACCAGAGATATCATTCTCTAAACAACTCCTTCATTTCCTGATCATGGAATTGTACACATAAGTTCAAACGTTTGTTTTTCCTCTGATTAAAAATTGTTTCTTGTTGTTACTGATTCTTCTTTTTTCATTATTTCAGCAACTCCGATAGGTACCACCAAGGGTTGAAAGCTTGAACCAGTGTGTCCCGAAGATTTTAGATGTTACTATGTTTAAGATTTACTGGTGGAAAGAACAATCCCTCAAATATAGGTGGAAGGCCAAAAATCATGGTAAGCTGATTTTGAACTTATCTTGTCTTTACCTTGCGTATAAGAAAATTAGCTAACTTCTCTTTTTTTAAATGTAGGTCTTCCACATGGTTCTATCATCGTTCCCAAGAAGGACATTTTAGTTGATCTTGCAGACACGATGAGGTTGATATATGAAGCCTTTGCCCGATCGAGTGTCATTGGACCTGCTTCCGGTGCAAGTGCTTCCTCTCAGAGTCCATGGCTGGAGAATAAGCAACAAAAAGTGACATTCCTCTATGGTTAAGGATAAAAATAAAAAGGTGAAGAGTGCTGCCCCCGAGCCAGCCATAGACACTATGGTGATCGATGATGATGGGGGAGCTAGTGATAAAGGGGCGTCTCTGCATAGAAGAAAACGAGCTTCATCAGCTCAACAAAATGCTCAATCTATTGAGCTAGTTACACTAACCGAGGAAGATATCCAATCGCTCTAGGGAGGGTGTGTATATTGGAAGATGCCAACTCTCGCTTTTGGATTCCAGTCGCTGCACCCGGTACTGGGAGGCTGAGTATCGGGTTTCTTCTATCTTTGGTTGATGAGCAACCAATAACTAGCACAATTGTTTCCGCAACTGCTTCTCAACCTACAATGCCATCAACTTCATCTCCTTCTTCGCCAACTATACCTTCACCACCAGTTACTGCTACATCATCTCCACCAATCATAGAGACCCTAGATAAGGATGTCTTTCCTTCCCAATCCCTAGTCCCCAGTCCATAGGACTCTGGGGTATAACCACTCGCCCCCTCTGCAGATCCTCAAAGGAGAAAGAGCTTCTCCCTCTATGTCTCTACCGAGTGCCATCTGTTGTATCGATCAGTGGAGCTTTCCAACTACCTGAAGCTCTGGCTTTAGAGAAAGATAGGAATATCATACAATCTCTCTTGGGAGAGTATATGGTAAACAATGCCATGTACAACGCAGCAACGGTACTATTTTTATTCCCTCTACTATTTTTCCTAGCTTAACTATGACATGATTTTTTTATTTACACTTTTACTTTGCAAGCTAACTTTCTTGCTTCCGAGTGCCTCCAAAAGTGGGTCCTTGATAAAGGGAAACTTACATCCGAGCGGGATCAAATTGTTGCTTGCCTCCCAGCACTAAAAGCACAAGCTGCCGAGGTCCACGTTAAATATCATTTCCTTTACTAAAAAATCTCATAATCGTACTTTTTTAAGAAAATGTTTTTCAATGACAAATATTTATACGGATAAATAGAAACTAGTATTAGTACCTGCGTGATGCGTGATTGATATCAAAATAAAATTATCATAGTAAATTGTATATATCAAAGTAATAAATATATAAAATTATCGCTGTTAAATTTAAAGCTCAACTATTTACCTATTTGCATTGTGTTTAATTGCTTAGTTTTCTCATATATCTATATTTTATTATTTAGAGTTAAAAAACATATTACCTTTTCCACTTTAATATTTGAATGATATGAAACATAAAATAAAAATATTTGGAGGCTCGGTTGCAGCAGAGCGAGCAAGAGGTGGTATCCCTTATCCAAGAGGACACCTTATTAAGGGTACAATGTCAAAAGGCCAAGGCAGAGTGGTCTGAGGTTAATATTTTTCTTGTTGTTGTTGATCGCGAGGCTGCCTCTACTGAAAGAATAAATAATTTGCAGGCAACCTTAAATACCAAATGTGAAGAGGTAGCTGTTGCCAAGGATAAGCATGCTCAGATAGATGAGAAGTATAGGAAGTTCATGGAGCAGAATAAATTTTATAACTCCACTATCCGTAACCTTGACATTAGAATTCAGGCCACTAGATCCGAGCGTAATAACCTTTTGGCCGAGGTTGACCATCTTAAGGAAGAACTTCAGCGTCGAGCAACTTCCCTCATTATTGCAAAAATATATTTTATGTATAGCATAAGGAGAAAACCTTGGAAGAGGCCAAAGTAGGCATCATTGACTTTGATGCCGAGATCGCCAAGGCCCGTGAGATGGAGTCAACTGGCCAAAGGGTCTCCCGGTCCAACTGAATGCGACTTACTCTTTTGATTACGGTTCTGAGTTCTTGGGAACTAAAGAACCTGAATGGGATGATGATGAAGGTCAAGACCTCGAGTTGACATCATATCCACCTACTTCTCCTAGGGGCGAAGATGCTTCTCTTCTTCCAGATTCTGGGGATGCAGTGGTTTAGCTTTTTTACTTTCGTTTCACTTTGCTTTTCTTTTACATAGTTTTGTACTTCTTCTTGGCACATTTTTTGTATATAAAAGTGCGTTTTCAATTAATTATTTCATAAATTTATCTTTCTTAAGTCGAGTTGTGGGTCTATTTTCCCCTAATGGCATTTGATTTCGGGCATAGGTTCTTTGAGAATCAACCCTTTACTTTGAGAGTTTCATAAGAGAGAGTCCTCTTATGTTTACAATGTTCTTGGAGAGGACGCCTCATGTTCATTCTAGAGCTAGCATTTGATGTACTTATTTAACTCTCAAACGATAAAATTAATTCATCGTTCGAACAAGATAAAAATAAAATGACTTTACTTTGTTCCTTCTATTTTCAAAAGTACATACACATTCATTGTGCTAAGAAGAAATTGCCATTACTTGTGGCTAATTTATACAACTTGTTTTTACGGGTCTAGTCGTGCAGTCCCCTGTCCCGATAATACAACTTTCCCGGATTTTGTAGAAACGGTTTATGTGGAAGTCATGTTGTCATATTCTCATATCATTCCCCCAAGTGTTCGAATACGTAGAATGAGAATTTAAATACCAAAAGTCTTGCTCCCTTGAAGAATCAAAGTCCCGATTTGGTTACTCTTTGGTCTACTAGTAAGATTCACTTCCCGTTAGGAACGTTGTTATAGAGCCAAAGATTACTTAACCACCCCCAAGTGACTTGCACTCATGACGGTCAGGTAATATTTGCCCCGATATCAAGCTTGGTTTCCCGATAGGAACTTTTCTATCAAGCAAAAGACTATCTAACCGTTCTGAAGTGGCTCGTTGCTTGCATGCCTTGTCATTTAAAGGCCTTATTTGTGTTGATGGCGCTTTCTCCGTAGTATTCTTTTAGATACTGCCTTATTAAAAACCTTGCCAGAAAAATCCAATTGGAACAAAAACTAGATGAAGGGAAAAAGAGTGCAAAACATACTTTTTGTATAGGCAATGCTCATTAGAAACAATATCTTTTGAGATGTGCCACATTCTAGTTGCTCGGCAATTTTACACTATCTTGATTTTCCAATTTGTATGATCCTTTCCCGGTGACAACTGAAATTTGGTAGGGGCCTTCCCACATCAGAACTAACTTTTTTGTATTTTTAGTCACTTTTCTTAAGACCAAGTCTCCTACTTGGAAATAACGGAGATTGGCCCTTCGATTGTAGTATTTTTCTATTCTTTGCTTCTAGGCCACCATCCTTATATGTGCCAAATCTGACCAACAATGCTTCATTGTTTACTTCTTCATCCCCCCGAAATATCTTATGGTGGGTTCTCCCACTTTCACCGGGATTAATGCTTCTGCTCCGTACATAAGAGACAATGGTGTCTCTCTCGTGCTTGTCTTGGTCGTCATTTGGTATACCTATAGCACTCTTGGTAACTCTTCGGGCCATTTACCTTTGGATGCTTCCAATCATTTTTTGAGATTCTGAATAATCACTTTGTTCACCGATCTGCTTGGCTGTTTGCGCTCAAATGTTATGGAGATAATGTGATTCTTTTGATTTTCAGGTCTTCAATGAATTTTTTGACCTTTGTGTCAATAAATTGTGGTTCGTTACCGCATGCTGTCTTTTACGGATTCTAAACCTACAACTTATATTCTCCCACAAGAAATCGACCATATCGAGCTAGCCGATTTTATAGTAAGGACCTGCTTGAACACACTTTGAAAAGTAGTCAGTTAAAATTAAAAGAAATCATACCTTTCCATGAGCTAGCGACAGTAGACCAATTATGTCCATCCCCATTTCACCGAGTGTAATAGCTTTGCCGGTTGATGCACCAATGATGCTTGGCATTAACACTAATCACATTTTTTGAACATAAGAGTTCACGTCTTGTTCCATTCGAGGCCAGTAGCATCCTGCCCTAATTATTTTAATACCGAGGAGTCCACATCTTAGTGGTTTTTGCAGATTCCTTCATAAATTCTTTCGTGATGTAATTAGATTTGTAGGCTCATAAACATTGGGCCAACGGGCCTTGGAAATATTTTCTATACAATTTACCTCTAAGTAAGCGGTATCAAGTTATTTTAGTGTGCAGTGCCCGGTATGCCTTGGGATCTTCGGGCAGTTTCTGTGCTCGAGATAGTCAATGATATCATTCCTCCAGTCCCAGACCAAATTGGTCGTGTTTACTTCATAATAGCAATCCACATCCAATACCGAATGCATAAGTTTCATGACATTACCCCGAGTCTGATCCTTCATATATATGGACGAGCCTAGAGCATATTCCTCCCTAGGAATATGGGTTATTGACGATTCCTGAACTATGCAAGCAGAGCCTCGACTTTACTACATATTGTTGCATTCATTCCTCTTTGGCGTCGAAAATTACGTAGACCTGATTTGTACCAATTGGGAATTGCACTCGATTTCTATGACCTAGGAGTCCAGTCCCTCAGAACAACTTGAATCCTACAATCAAAGCCCTATACTTGGCTTCATTGTTAATCACATGAACAATTTTATGGCCTACCTCAGGGTTTCTCCAGAGAACGTGATTAATACTACAGCGAGTCTAGACCCTTTCATGTTAGAAGCGTCATTCCTGAACAAGGTCTATACTCCCGATGTCGATTCCAACACAATCACCGCTTCTTTGGTGGCCAAAGGCAGCAAACCAAGACTGAAATTTGCCACAAAGTCGGCCAAAACTTGTGACTTGATTGCAGTCCTAGGTTAATACTCTATGTCAAGTTCACTCTTTTCGACCGCTCACTTGGCGAATCGACCAGAAAGTTCAGGTTTGTGAAGGATATTCCGTAGGGGTAATATTGTCACCACGGTTACCATGTGACTTTGGAAATAAGGACTAAGCTTTCAAGTGGAAACTACGAGAGCTAAGGCCAGACTTTTCAGATGTGGGTAGCAGGTTTCCTCTCCCATTAAAATTTTACTAACATAATCACAGGAGATTGCGTACCTTTGTCTTCACGAACTAGAATGGCACTTACCTGTACATCCAAGACTGCTAACTAAATTCATAGCTGCTCACCTTCCTCTGGTTTAGATAATAACGGAGAGCTCGATAAATACCTTTTTAAATCCTTCAAAGCCTGCTAACATTTCAGAGTCTATTCGAAGTTGTTATTCTTTTTTAGAAGTGATGACATATTTTCGAAGATCGGAAAATAAATCTGCTTAAAGTGGCCAGTCTTTCTGTTAACTATTGAACCTCATTCATATTTGATAGGTAGTCGGGGATGTCCTCGATGGCTTTAATTTTACCGGTATTTACTTTAATCCCCCTTTATGACACTAGAAATCCTAAGAACTTACAGGAGTTGACTCTGAATGCACACTTTGTTGGGTTAAGCTTCATATTGTGCGTTCTTAGGATGTCAAAGGTTTCTTGCAGGTGTTTAAGATGATTATCGACGTTCAAAGACTTAACCAGTATATCATCTATGAAAACTTTCATGGTTTTCCCTATTTGTTTTTCAAACATTTTATTCAAAAGCCTTTGATAAGTGGCTCATACGTTCTTAAGCCCGAAAGGCATCACATTATAGCAATATGTGCCGAAGTTCATTGTGAGCAAAGTTTTTTCGTGATCATCCGGGTCAATTTTTATTTGGTTGTACCCAGAATAAGCATTAAGGGAACTCATCAACTCGTGCGCACATGTCGCATCGGATCATTTGATCAATGTTTGGCAAAGGGAATGAGTCTTTTGGGCACGCCTTATTTAGATCCTTATAATATATGCGCATGAGAGATTTATTATTCTTTTTTGGAACTACTACTATGTTAGCTAGCCATTCAAAATACTTTAACTCTCGGATTGAACCGATATCAAGCAATCGAGTTACCTGTTCTTTGACGAATTTGTTTCTGACCTCGGTAATAGGGCGTTTCTTCTGCCTTACCGAAGGGGTGTTAGGATCCAGGCTTAACTTGTGCACGAGCACCTCTGGTGGAATACTTGTCATATCCGCATGCGAACATGCAAAATAATCAACATTAAATTTAAGAAATTCCATAAATCCTGGCCTGTTGTGGTTTAGTCCTATCCCCAAGTGGAACTTCCTCTCTAAAAATTTCTCAAACAATGAGATTTGCTCGCGTTCTTGCATTGTGGATTTGGTTGAGTCCGTTTCCTCTGGTACCTGGAAATATCTTGGTACCTAATAGGATTTTGACGACTCATCCCCCTTATTAACTTAATTCGGCTTGGGAGCAGGCGTCAGTTCCTATAATTGCTATGCCGCATGCTCCTTCCCTTGGCTGCTGAAAACTGAGATCGCATTCATCTCCCATGCTACCGGCTAATATCCCCTTATTTTTTAATTCCCTCTAGAGTTGGGAATTTCAGAAGTTGATGGCATATGACAGTAGAGGCTTCATCTCGTGCAGCAATGGTCTTCCAAGAATAATATTGTAGCCATATCACCGTCCGCTACTTCAAAAATGGTCGTCTTCATTACCCCTTCGGCATTTGTGGGAAATAAAATTTCCCATCGGGTTGTCATGCTAAATTGAACCTGGATAGGAGTTTTCTGGCCAAAGTAATGCTTCGGTTAGCTTTGCTTGTCCAGAATTCTCTATTGGATAATGTTGGTTGACCTCCTTGGGTCCACCAAAACATGTTTAATTTTAAAATCGAAAGCACTAAGAGAAGTTATGAAAGCATCATTGTGTGCTAGTAGGATCCCATCTGCATCTTCCTCCGTGAAGATAATGTCGTCCTCACTGACTTCCCGGAGTCTTTTATTATGGGCCACCGATATCTTCATATTTTTCGCTATCGAAAAGGTTACACTATTAATCTTGTTCCCCCATTGATCATCAGACAACGAGGATTTTCTCCTGTTTTCGAAGGTTTCGCGTTATCTCAGTTGCGACTATAGTTGTTCTTATCCGGTCACTTAAGAATTCTTTGAGATGGTTGTCTTTCAGCAATGTTGCCACCTTCTCGCGTAGATGTCGAAGTCCCCAGTCCGGTGGCCTTTGGTCACATGGTACTCGCACCATATATTAAGATCCTCCTGACTAGGGTAAGATTTTATTGGCCTTGGGAACCGTGCTTCCTTAATGTCTTTGATACTTGACACTAGTTCCATTACGTTGACGTTGAAAATATATTCGGACAACCTGGAGTCCCGGGAGCCCGATACCTCTTTTTCTTGCAATGATATATTATTTTTGCCGCAATTCTTTCTCCTATCAGCAGCGAACCTATAAACTGGCCGGAAGCCTCTATCGTGTCCTTCAGCCCTTTCATAGCAAAAAATCGACCTCTAGAAGACTGTCGATATGCGTTGAAATCATCCTTCACCTTTTTTTTATTCTTTTCTCGATCCTAACCTTTGGTTGATGCCGCTAAACCAAACTAGTCATCCTCTATTTTTATCTTCGATTCGTAGAAGTTCTGTACATATACCTATGTTGTTGCTTAGAACTCGAGCATACTTTCTTTCAGTTTCCGGTAAGTGTCAGAACTCCTCGAATTCAGCCCTTTAGTAAATGCCTAAGCTTCCCATTCATCCGGCACGACTAGTAGCAACATCCTTTCCTTTTGGAATCTAGTTACGAACTCCCGTAAAAATTTGGATTCTCCTTGCACAATTCTAAATATGTCGGTCTTTCGGGCATGTACCTTCCAGGCCCCAGCATGGACATTGATAAAAGAATCCACGAGCATCTCGAAGGAATATGTTAAATGCTCGTATCAAAGTGATTACCATGTCAAGGTCCCTTTCGTTAGGGTCTCCCCGAGCTTATTCAACAAGACTGACTCAATCTCGTACGGAGCTAAGTCGTCTTCCTTCACCACCATTTGTCTAGGTGGTGATGTGATCCTGAGGGTACGAAGTCCAATCATATTTTGGCACGTTGGGATTTTTGAACTGCTTCTAGATCAACTTAGGTGCGGTGCTTGGTTTGAATGATAACTGGTATACTTTGAATCTAGTCCTTTCAAGCGGTGCACCAGATATTTGGTCCATTCGAGAATTTATTTCCCTCATAAACCACATGGTTTGGTTTTAAAGGGATAATTCTCATTATTGTTACCAGATCCGTTGTCGTCCCCCCTCCCCTGCTCTGTCGAAGCCGACGTCACCCCTCAATGCGTGTTATCAATCCTTTATGTTGTTTGGTTTGCGGGAGCGCCGGGAGGATTTAGACCTCGTCCATTTGCGTTGTTGGAAGCACCCAACAACATTTGCCTCAACTCTGTCATGACATGATCTTGTCACGAGAGATGGCCCATAATAGCATTTTGTTGCTTAGGATTCTAATTTTTTTTACGACGTGCTCATCTTCGGCATCATTAGGAGTTGCCCTCGAATATGCCATGGATTTTGTCCGTCATGGACCGGCCTGGCCTCATCGCCCTTGTTGCGGGACACTGATCGAATCCTCGTGTTGAGACTAATTTCCTTGGGCCTCAACGTTTTGTGCGATGTTGACATCATTATCTGCCATTTATTGTATAATTTTTTGCTAGGAAATAAAGAACTAAACATGTTAGTAATAGATGCAAGGATCGACTCGATTATGCAACCGTCTAGTCCCCAAGATGGGCGCCAAACAGTTTACCCGTAAAACGGTACAGTTGAATTTATACGTGCAAATCAATTTGTTCAAAAGTAATAATTAAATTAAATAGAAATATAAGATTTAGTGTTGAAATAGAGATAAGACAGTAGATAGCCTGATTCCAGGAGCGGAGCTTCTGAAGATGGTAATAACAATATTAATAAACAAAAAAATGAAATATTATTGAGCATTTGAATAGTATATAGCATAAGTTTGTCAGAAAATTTATCCCCTTACATCTATTGAACTCACTATTTATCGTTGCACCTAGGGAACAAGGTCCTAGGATCAAACCCTCTTTAATGACAATTATAAGGGTCATCAAAGAATATATAATGGAAGGCTATGAATGCCATATTCTCTATAACATGCTATATATTTAATAAATTTTTCATTGAATGCTATCATGTGGTAAGCATTCATTTGTCTTCATGAGCAACATTCTTTTCGAGGGCTTCCCGGTGCCAATCGTGGCTGTTGCCCTCAGTCTTGATTCCCACTTGTCTTGCTTTTCATTTGTCTCCGTTTTCATGTGTTGTTATATTATGCGAGTATTTAGTATGAACATATTTTTTCCCATACAGAAACAACTCCAAAAACGAAAAAGCTTCGACTGTAATTTTTATTTTGTTTGAAAATATTCTCTTCTGGCCCAAGTTTCTCGTAAATTGAATATTTAAGAGTTAAATAGTATTACATTGATGTTTGCACAGTTAAATTACCTAAAAATTAATTACATATAAATGACTATTGTAAACATGTATAGATAACTTAAACAATATAGGAAATATATACTGTTAAATTTCGTAAAAAAATTATGCAATTGGTGTATATAACTTATATACTTATTACATATAAAAGTAAAAATCAGAATATTGTCCAAAGCTAGGGACCATGTGAGCTTGCATATTGACACTTCATTGAGCCGAGCATTGCCTAGATTATGGGCCGACCAACAAGGGTAGGAGAATTTGGAATTTTTATACCTAATTGTAACTTATTTACTACTTTTATGGAGATTTCAGACTGCAAATCTTAGTGTCCCTGACCATTACTGTTCAGCTCGATTTCTTATCTCCTTGTTATATGAGTAAATATAAGGCAAAGAAGAAGATGATCAATCAATAGAGTGATGCGGAGCAGTATGTGATTTATTTCTTCATTAATTACCTACTAAGTCAAAATGTTGAATTTTAATCTTCACATTTGAATCAAGCTCTAAATAGTAATTTTTGTTATAAAAAAAGAAAATCCTGCTGGTCTCTTTGTTATTATCCACATCATCTTTAAATTTTGATTTCTTTGTTTAGCTATGTGTGTCTTTGCGGGGAGGGGGGAGGGGATTAGGGATGATAGCAATATGTTAATGGGTGGAAGATATGACGTTTATGTATTGGTTCATGATTAAGGGATAATACATAAAGTGCCCAACAAACAATAATTCTTTAACAATAGTTAGTTGGTGCTGTTATACATAACCACCTGGCATTCAATAAGCGGCCCAATTGGACGATAAGACTCGTGAGTCAACGCGCAAAAAGGAAGAAATGCAGCATGGCCCAGGATTAAAGTCCAGGGCGGACCCGAAGTCCGATTACCTATCGAATTTAATTAGGAAAATTTTCGCTTTCTATTCATTAAATTTAAATTATTTATTTTAAGTTATGTAAGTTTAAAAGATTTACATTTCCTACATATACAGTCTAAATTATTTATCCTCCTACCCAAGTCCTTTTCAATTTCTCTAGACAAGCAAGAGTCTCACGCCTCCAACATTTATTTTTCAAAAAACACTCATAGCTTATTTTTTTTTAGTGGGTGATGACAATCCAGTACAAACCCATGCGTTTACCCCTTTTTTTTAAAAGAATTTTCTTTATAAATAAAAGACAAATTTTCATATTATTGTACATGAGTTTCATTCTAAAACCCTCTGTCTATATTAGTATATTCTTTTTTGTGTATTTATTTATATTTTTGAAGTCATGTGTTGTTGTGATTATATATATTAAGTTTTTCAATTCTGATTTTTGTGTGTGTATGAAGATCCACCATGTTGAATTTGAAGCTCTTGAATTTGAAATTTTATTTTGAAGATTTATTGTTTAATTCGATATGGATGCTATAAAATATTGCTTATAGTACCTTCAAGTAAGCTTCTCGGATAATGAATTTTTATGTGTATTTGAATATCTCCTATTGTTGCGCTTGAAGCTCTTAAATTTAATTTTTTTATTTTAAAGATTTTTTATTTGATTCAAAGTGAGTGTTATTAAATATGGCTTATAGTACCGTTTGGAAGTTCCTACTAAAATTTGATAGCATTAGGAGCTGATTTGAGGTGATTGAGATTGAATATTTCTGTTGAAAATTGAAGAAAGAACATAGTTACCAAATAGTACTGCTACGACATACAATATATTGTAGGAATACATAGCTATATTGCAATAATATACTGTTATAATATACAATATACTGCAACAGTATATTGTAATAGTCGGAAAAGAACATTATTACCTAACATGACACCGATATGATATACAATATTTTGTAGGAGCATATAACCATACTGCAATAATATACTATTATAGTATATAATATATTATAACGATATACTATAATAATATGCAGTATACCCTAATAGTATACGATAATAGTATACAATATACCATAATAATATATTTTGACTGCTATTTGTTGAATCATGTAAGTGCTATTGTGCAAAGCTAAAGGTAGGGTTATAGTAGCATTATATTGTTATATTATACAATATAATATAACAGTATAATGTAATAATAAGTCATTTTTGAATTTTAAAAATTTTTCCAACTAGATCCTAACAGATATTTTCTTAAATAATTCTTTTATGAAGTTCCATAAAACTAATATTATTTGTTCATGAAGTAGTTGTCGGAAGACATTGAAATAAAAAAAGTTCAATCCAATTAAAAAAGAAAGCGAAATTAAAATAATAAACAAAAAGAAAGAAAAATAAAATAAAAACTAAAAAGAAACGAGCCAACTTGAAGATAAAATCAGATTGTTGAATAAAAAATAAAGAATAATATGATTCTGGAAAAAATATTTATTAACAGAAAAAAATGAGGAAAAATAAAAGGAGAAGAGAAAGAAAAGAAAAAAAGGAGAGGAACAAAAAGAAAACGAGAAAAAAAATAATAATTACCCACAACAGCTGCGATGAACGGATGAATAGGAGTGTAATTAGTTTGGTAGGTAAATGGGTATGTAAGGTAATTTAGTTTAGTTTTTGTAGGTAAATTTATAAAATTCCTATTTAATAATTTTGTTTTTATAATATGTTTGTAATGAGAAATTTATTAAATATATATAAATTTAAAATTTAAGATTCAATTATTTCCATTTATAAAATTAAAATTTCGGCTTAACATCAGATTAAAGTCAAGTGATCACTAATGTTATTTAGTAGAAATTTTTACCTCTTATAGCAAAGGTTAATACTTTATTTATTTCAAATAAACACCATTTAAAAAAATTATAGTCTATAGATACATTTTAAGGTTTATAGCAATATCTCTAATTTTGGTTTCCTCCTAGCCCTAAGCCATTAAATACGTTAATTCATTACACTTTTTTCTTTCTCTCTACATTGATACATCTCATTCTCCCAAAGTTTCGTAGACATCTTCCTCTAATATCAACTCTCTTTTCTCCCAAAATTCCATGGACCTCTTCCTCTAATTACTCTTTCTTTTTTTCAAAATTCTCATCTTTGATCAAAGAAAGAAGATATAAAGACGAACGGTGCATACGAGAATTTATGGGCTGATCAGTGGACTACAATAATACAAAACCAAATTCCAAAGACACCAAATAAAGTAATTTCTGGCTGCGGAGTGGCAAAAGAAGGTGGAAAATTGTGTAATTAAATATAGCAGCAATTCGTTTAGCATGATCTCACTAGAATTGGAAGAAGTCATCTTGCCAAACAACTTGGAGTGAAATTTCACGAAGGCCGCGCGTTTTCACTACCGGCTTCCGGTGAACGGAGGATACGCCGGAAATTAGGGTTTGTTCTTGAACAAAGATGATGGAGTTTGGGGCTGAGCAACTTAATTTTTTGTTAATATATTTCAATATATTTTCATGTATTTCATTGTATTCATTGTCTTTTTTCATTGTAATTCAATATATCTCGTTGTATTCGATGTATTTTATTTTATTCACTGTCTTCTTTTCTTATTATATTTCAATGTATCCCGATGTATTCTATGTATTTCATTGTATTTATTGTCTCGCTATATGCCATGAATGTATCCATAAGTGTTTTTAGTCAATATAATTTATGTAATAAAATGTATTATATACGTTCTCTGAAGATTGTTATATTTTTGGGGGTATTTTCTCGGTTGAGAATCTTTTTTATAACTGAAAATACAAAATTTGTATGTTATAATTGAGTTTGTCGAGTTATATTAGGAGTCTATTATGTTAATTGATTCACTTTTCATTTTAAAAACAACGCCAATCCCCTTATTTCACGCCGTGAATACAATAATCTGTCCAGCTGTAATTCCATATTTCACTCCATGAATACAGTCGCATACACTCGAATACAACAACTGATTAGCTGGACATTCCTGATTCACGCCTATTTTTGCAACTATATTCATAAATATAATAACTTAAATATATCAAATATATCTTATAACCACATAAAAAGTATCTATAATTTATAATATAACAAATAATATTTATAAATAACTAATTAATACTAAAAGATAATATTTTATAAAAATTTCTCAATATAGTACTAGCAGAGAGGCCTTTTCTTTGTTTCCTGTCCTGGGTTTTTTATCACAATAATAACCAATTGTGAACTCTGATCTTATTCTTCAATACCCGTTCGTTTTAGTATTATGTGACAGCATTTAGTTAGGTACACTATTTGAAATAATTAAATTTGCCGACAAGCAATCGTTTAGGAAGCTAGATTAGAAATAAAAATATCACTTCGAATCAAATAGAGAAATTTGAAAAACGTAAAAGTTATATTAAATAATGTCACCAATATAATATGTGCAGTGGAAGAATTTGATTACGTAATAAATTTATCTCTTTAACATCCACAGAACATTAGCTCCATAGTGTAACAGATCTATTGGTTAGCAATACAATAGATATGTCGTAGATTTAATATCATATTTAATGATTTAAATATATTTTTTATTTAATATAAAAATATATGACATTTACTATTCTTTTATCATAATTATTATTAATTATTGGATTAATTTGATAAGGTCCTTGATTAAATTTTGAGACTTGATATTGTGATGGAGATCATGATAATGAAAATAAAGTTTCTTATAATTTAATCAAAATTTAATTTGTTCTTGATTGTAGGATTAATAGTTTGGACATTAGTAATCCGGCTAGATCAATATTTATGTGATCATCTTTATGGGATAAGATTAGTTGATCTCATTAACTAAATCATAAAGATAGATGATGCATATAAAGATATGATCATTGAACCGATTCATTGGATAATTTCTAATGGTTAGAATTACTAGGATATTCTCTTGAAGAATGTGATGTACGAATTTCCTTTGACCTGAGATCGTCATAGTAATTGACAAGTTATTTATTGCGCTTTGATACCAGACACCTATGACCCTAGGGAGATAGTTAAAAGGATATTGGGTACAATTGAATACTTATAAAATTAGTGATTGATCAAGATGGAATCTGTCAACTTTTGCAAATGAGTTTAAGCTTCATGTTGTCGATTATATTTGACATGAACGCATAGTTGATCACATATTAGGATATGACAGTTGAACAATATCCTAGGGTGATCCATAGATATAAAGACAGAAGGAATTACTACATTATTCTTCTACTAGTTCTTGAGAGTAAATTGTACACTTCATGCTATCCGGTCGTTAAGGAGTGTTGCTAGACGCCACCCTTGATTAGTATATTGATGTGGTCAATTTACTATCGACTTAATATTGAACCTACGGGATCGTACACTAACGAGTGTTCTAATCTTTGCTAAAAAATTAATTACTTTAGTATTTGATAATTAAATTACAGAATTTAATCAGTCAAATAAATTTAGTTATTATTCTAAATAAAATATTATTATACTCTTTGCTTGTCATGACCCAATTCCACTACAGGTTATGATGGCGTCCAACACCCTTGTCAGGCAAGTCAACGCGGAAGTATTAATAAGTTCTCATTTTCACTTCACTAAAACAAATACAGAAATTTTTAAATTTGAAGTTGAAACCACATGATAATTAGCAGTACGAAAATAGTTATACAATTCCCAAAAGGATAGTCTACTAACGTATGCCAAGACCTGGTGTCACAAGTTTATGGTCAACTAGTAGCATATACAAAAGAATAGATTTATCCTACTGTCTGAAATAAAATATACAGCCAAAATAAGAGAGACTCCATCATGCTGCTGAACGGCACATGAAGGGAACAGCTCACCATGGAAGTCTCGAACACTGATCAAGAATGTGCACCTGACTGGTAACCTGATGTACCTGCCTCTGATCCTGTACAATTAAGTACAAAAATATAATATGATTACATAAATAATATGTGCCTAGTAAGTATCCTGTCTAATCTTGAAGAAGTAGAGACGAGAGATCGACTTGAAACTTACTAGGGTCAAATAAATGAGAGATGAATTATACTGCATATGGATAAACAAATAATTAGCATTTTATAGCAAGAAATAGAAGATCCTCTCCTAGATGATTTCACTGTTGGCCATTTACATTTCAGAGCAAATAACAAAGCTCATTTCATAGAAAACTACTGAGTAAAGCATGCACAAGCAATGCCGAGGTCGTACGGTCCAATCCAACATAAAAGTGAATTATGCTCTACCGAAGGTCGAACGACGTGAACTATACATGCATATATTACCCTGCTCCCGATTTAACCATGCGACGTGGTCAAATGTAATTGCGCATAGCGACAAGCAGGCATGAATATATTACTGGGGAGCAATTACTCACAAAAATATTAACTTCTCTTTGAAAAAGCCATGAAAGATAATGTTCCCCTTACTAGTCTCATTTACCATAATTACCATGATTTAAACAATCCAAATTAAACATAAAGTTGCAAGAATGTCACATAAAGTATGCTTCTGCGTCATAGACGACCCAGGCTTAGCATAATAGTAGCTATGTACGGACTCTCGTCACCCAGTGCATATGTAGCCCCCCGTATTTAATGGCAAATTACTTGATTATATCACCTATGAGGATAATTCACTCTTACAATGTTAGATAGGAGACTCATCTCGCTCCAAAGCATACTTCCAATACCAAGAACGAGCTCAACCTTTCAAATTTTGAGCCGAACGATCCAAAATTAGATAAACGAGGTAGGAACTAGTCAATACAAACTTACAAGATTGCAGTCTAACTATTTAAGTAATTTCTCAACCTTAAATACAAGTTTCCTAAGATCCGACCCCGGGCCCACGTGCTCAGATTTCGAATTTTTTCGAAGAAAGTTGTTCTTCATCACCCAAGGATCAATAATATATGATTTCTAATTCATTTCATAACAAATTTCTTGGTTAAATCTAACTTTAATCAAACCCTAGGTTTCACTCAAATCTCATGATTTTCACTTATTTTTAGTGTGTTAATCTACCCAAAAATCAAGTATTACTCACATTAAGTAGGAATAACTTACCTCACAATGCTAGGTTGAAATCCTATCTTTGAAAGCTCCCAAATCGACCAAGTATAGAAGTGAAATGAAATAAATGATCTCAATCCCTTTTTTAAAAGTTGTGTCCAGGCTTTTGATATCGCATTTGCGACACCAGGCTTGCAATGCGAAGTCGCAATTGCGATAAAATGTTCGCAAATGCGAACTGGGCCTCCCTCTGCCTTGATCGCAATTGCGATAGAGAGGTCGCAAATTCGGACCCTGCTGGGTTTGCAAATGCGAAGCAAAAGTCACATATGTGACCACTGCCCCCCAGCCGGCATCACTGCAAATGCGATATCCTCGCAATTGCGATCAATATCTCGCAATTGTGAGATTTGCAGCAACAACAAAAACACCGTAAAACTGGTGGATGTTTCTACTCTCAACCCATGTTCGAAACTCACCCGAGCCCTCGGGGCTCCACTTCGAACAATTACACAAGTCCAAAAATATTGTACAAACCTGATCGAGTGATCAAATCGCCAAAATAACTCCTAAAACTAAGGATTCAACATCAAAACACATGAAAATTTTAAGAACATTCAAATTCCTATCTTTACGATCGAACGTCTGAATCACATCAAATCATTCCCGTTTCTCTCCAAATTATACAGACAAGACTAAAATATTATATTGGACTTGTACCAAGCTCCGAAACTAATATATGGGCCCAATAGCAATATGATCAAGCATTATTCCTTAGAATTTAATCCTTAGAATTTCATTTTAATAATTTCTAACAAAAATTCACTACTTGTGCTAGGGATCTCGGAATTCGATTTCGGGAATACGCCCAGGTCACATACTTTTCTACGGATCCTCCGGCACCGTTAAAACACAAATCTGAATTCGTTCGCTAAAAATATTTACCAAAGTCAAACTTAGCTTTTTTTTAAAGAAAATCTTAAAGAATTAAGTGAACTTATTTCAACCCAAACTTTTCCAAATCCAGAACCAATCATCCTTGCAAGTTGTAAATTAGTTAAAGCAAGTACGAAAAATTTTATTTAGGGAAACAGAATTCTAAAATGCAAAGCGACCAGTTAAATCATTACATTGCTAGCATAAAAGATATAATTAGTATGGTGAACAAATTAAAGTTTTGTACTTAGAATAAAGTTTCTTGATTGAATATATATGATATATATTAAGTAGTCATAATTGATATTTATTTATATATAGGAGATATATAAATATTAATAAAGTATCCAATTTGGAATTGGAATGTAAATCCCATAAGAAACGTCTACAACACAAAATCTATTTGTTATGGAATTTGAACTTTATTTTTAGCAAAATAGTAATTAATGACTTATAAGGAAAATTCTGTTATAAACTAAAGCAAAAGACAAGAACAATAGAACAAGAACAATAGCAATAGAGAGAAGAGTAGAGAGAGTTCTTCTTATTGTGTTGAGAGGGGTGAATTACAATGGTAGAGAGCACCTCTATTTATAGGGAGGAGGAAGATCTTGCTACCAATAATAGGACTCTAAAATCTCTCTAATTAAATACATTAAAGACATTCACCTTAAATAGAAGTGTAAGAATCTTCTATTTCATAACACTCCCCCTTGAATGTCTATTCAATGATGTGCCTCGTTAAAACCTTAAAACAAAACCCAATGGGAAAAATTAAAGTAAGGAAAGAGTACACATGTTTGAATATGCGCCTATTGGTTGCCTCGTTAAAAACCTTGCAAGGAAAACCCAGTGGGACAAAACCTTGTAAGGGAAAAAGAGTGCAACGCGCATTGACTCCCCCTAATGAGTACATCGATTTATATCCTTGAGCATTTGCATTCCAATCTTGTGCATCATCTTCAAAAAGATCTTTGGTAGATGCTTGATGAATAAATCAACCATATCGACTTGAATAAATATTCCGCACCTTGAAATCATCACTCTTGATAGATATGAACATCTTCATATAATGTCGTGGAATAGCTCTTCAATATCTCCATAGATGCATTCTCAATGCCATCATGCTTATAGTTATAGCAAGATACATATGTACACAAATTGTACTTAGGATGTGGTACTTCAGGACCAAGAATTGCATATGCTTCAAGCAACTTAAATCTTTCAAGTTAAGTCATGTAAGTCACATAATAGACTTTAGCTGCATATCAAAGTTTCATGTCATGCTAAACAAATAAGATATTGAAAACTGATTATACATACCTTTGACTTTATAGTTTCAAGCATATGAACTACAGGTTCAAAGCTGCATGTCTTTCATATGGAATCAATTCTTCTTGAATTGTATCTCTTCCATTTAGTTGCTTTCTTTGAGTCAGCAAATGCGTATAGCATGCTTTGCAATATGTTGCAATTGCATTTCCCTTTTTATGAACTACAGGTTCATATCATGATATTCGGGGATATACATATACAAATGAAAATTCATCCCATGTAACACTTTCTCAAGTGTTTATCATGTCTCCCCCTCATGTTAGTAAAGCTAACATGTTTCCTCAACTTTGGAAAATCATCTTTGTGCATTATGTCAATATACACAGCACCTTAATAATAAGATGAAATTATTTGGTTCCTGACCCTGAACCACTTGTGAGGGGAGAATATACTCTCGTATACAACTTATATCAAACTGATATATATATAACTTAGTTCTCATAAGAAACAGTTTAGCTATTAAGTGGAAGCACTCAATAATTATCTTGCTAAACCAACTTTAATATAAACCAACTTATCAAGATGAACTGTCTTGAGTAGAGAATCTGGAAACTATGCTCGAAGTTAGATTACTGAGCGATTTACCTCGCAAGCACTGCCAGGCTGCGGGTTAATAACAATGGCGCATGTGACCATATCATAGATGCATCATATGTAGTATACATGGCAGGTGAATGGGCCCATACTCACCTTTCATATTTCCAGAATTTATGGGCTTCAACCCGAACTCTTTAGTTGGTCCGTTCATTAATGAGAACAAGTGATACAAGAGTATTCGTAAAGAACTTTCTAGTTCTTTAATATTCACCTATGTGAATTTGCACATCATACTTAAAATGAGATGGCTAACATGAATGCCAACTGAATAAATTATCAATATTGGTAAACTTCAAATTTACACCATGACATGTGCACTTATCAATAAACTTCGGGTTTATTATGACATGGGTTTTATACCAATAGATATCCACTTTATTGTGGCATTCTTTCGTTTGTGTAGTACAAACTGGAGAACAAAGCGGGTAGCTTTTCATATACAAATTACCCCGCTACAAGTTGTAGTAATAGGAGAATCAAAGCCTTCCTTTATTTATAGTCTCAATATAATCAATCGCTTTCGCGTGTACTTTGGAAACTGAATAAGTTTCTTTGAGACTTACTACAGCACAATACTCAATTGTGTTTCTCCAACATAGTAATAATTGGCTCTTCGAGAGCTCTCAATTAATTTTGTATTACCACAGACTGAGGTTCGAGATCCTCACATTCTTGCATTCCGTATTTTCAAGAGTCTCAGGCTCAATAGATTCTTCGTGAATCTCGAAATTAATTAAATCATGAGCGTCCTCATGTGATTCTTTCATAGTGTCATTTAGATCGTTCTTTTTCCTCTTTCTAGGATTTCGATCTTTGGAACCTAATGGTCTGCCACGCTTCTGGCGTGCATTTGACTCATTGGATATGACACTAGATATTTGTCCAATAGGGACTTCAATACGGATCGGAACATTTTCCGCGTGAATGTGGGATTTCGTTATCCTCTTCAAGTCCGTAAATGCGTCAGGCATTTGATTTGCTATTCTTTGCAAATGGATAGTCTTTTGTACCTCTTTCTTTCAAATAGAGGTATGTGGATCAAGATGAGATAATGATACATTTTTCCACAAAATTTCCCATTTGGTTTCACCGACTTCTCCCCCTAATTTTGGGAAAAGTGTCTCATCAAATTGACAGTCTGCAAATAGTGCAGTGAACAAATCTCCTGTCAATGCTTCGAGGTAGCGAATAATGGAGGACGCGTCAAACTCAACATATATTCCTAACCTCCTTTGCAAACCCATTTTTGTGCGGGATGGCGGTGCTACAGGCACATATACTGCGCATCCAAAGCTTCTTAAATGGGGTGTATTGGGTTCATGACCCAAAACCAATTGCAATGGGGAATATTTGTGTCAATTCGTCAGTCAGAGACGAACTAGCATTGCTGCATGCGAAATGGCGTGACCCTAAGCCGAAGCGGGCAGCCAACAAAGTAGCATTGCTGCATGCAAAATGGCGTGAACCCAAACCGAAATGGGCAGCCTCGTTTTCATGAAGAATTCAAGATTATTCTCATCTATTATCCATTAACTTTGCAAACGCAAGGTTGCGTGATGGCAACAAGCACACATTAGACCATCTACAGGATGCGTCTATCAAGACCATGAAATACCTAAACTACCCACTAGGTGGGTGAATAGGTCCACAAATGTCCCCTTGTATGCGTTCCAGAAACTGGGGTGACTCAGTCCCAACCTTTGTTGGGGATGGTCTGATAATCAGCTTGCCTTGATAACACGAAGTGCAAGGATATTCATTACTTGAAAGAATTTTGAAATTCTTTAACGGATGCCCATATGAGCTTTCTATAATCCGTCTCATCATGGTTGATCCTGGGTGACCCAGTCGATCATGCCAAAGTACAAATGTATTGGACTCAGTATTCTTTAGATTTACTGTTGAATGTGCCTCAATTGCACTAATTCTTGTCCAATACAGGCCACAAGATAAAGACGGGAATTTCTCAATAACCCTCTTTTGGCCGGAGACATTCTTTGAAGTGAGGACGAGATATTCGAGATTATCTTCATCCATTGTCTCAATATTGTAGCTATTCCGGCGTACATCTTTAAAACTCAACAAGTTTCTCATAGACTTGGAGGAGAACATAGCATTCTCTATGATTAACGTCGTGCCCTTGGGCAGAGTTACAATGGCTATTCCGGAGCCTTCGATCAATTTACTTTCCATGGTATGACATACAAAAGAAATACAGGAACATAAGAATAAGCAAGTTTAATTCCTTTTGTGTCACATAATATTTTCAAAATCTGCTACTAACAGTTGACAAACAAAATAAGATATGTTGTCCATAATCAATTACTATGCAGTTTGAAAATTTCAGCGTTTTTCATAAGACAATCGATTATTAAACACACACAATCGATTGTTGGAACATAGACAATCGATTGTTAAACACACACAATCGATTATTTGTTATTTTTGAAAAACAAGCACTGTCTTAAGACAATCGATTGTTATGCATAGACAATCGATTGTTGGCTATTTTTGAAAAATTCCAGACCTCACTGTTTCAAGACAATCGATTGTTATGCATAGACAATCGATTGTGGATGATTTTTGAAAAATTCCAGACCTTACTGTTTCAAGACAATCGATTGTTAGACAAAGACAATCGATTGTTGATCAATTATTTTTCAACTTTAATGCGAAAATAGTTGATAATCGACTAGTTTTTCAGGCTAGTCGATTACCCCTACTGGAAAATAAAAGTTTTATTGATATTTGAACATATTGAAGATATTCTAAAGAACTACTGCTAACATTGCTTTATGAACTAACTAATACGAGCTAATGCTAATGACTATTAGTTTATTCACTAACTAATACAAATAAGTAGAACAAAATCAAATAACTCCATCTTCTTTCATCACGGATCCATCGCCGATTAGGTGGTCTATTTTTCCATCGGATTGCTCAAAGAAGTCTGCCACATCCAGGTGGGTGATATCCTCATTGTCGTTATAGACAAAATTTGTTTCAGGGCCTTTTCTCTTTCGAGATGCTTGATAAAGGTCAACCAAGTGTCTTGGTATACGGCAAGTCCTAGACCAGTGCCCATTTCCACCGCAACGATAACATATAGTTTCTGAACTATTTACCTTAGGATCTTCTGGACCCCGTTTCTGCTTTCGGTGGTTATCTCTCTTTGGGAGGTGACGGACTTCTTTGGAATTTCTTCCTTGTCCACGTCCTTGGCTTTGACCCCGTTTATGACCGTGATCATGGTCCCTTTTATGTTTGGCATAATGCGAGTGCACCATATCTGCTTCAGGCAGTGGTGTAGACCCAGTTGGTCTATTTTCGTGATTTCTCATGAGCAGATCATTATTTCGCTCAGCCACTAGTAAGAGAGAAATCAGTTCAGAGTACTTCGTAAAGCCTTTCTCTCGGTACTGTTGCTGCAGTACCATATTGGAGGCATGAAACGTTGTAAACGTTTTCTCAAGCATATCGTAATCGGAGATGTTATCTCCACATAGCTTCAGTTTAGAAGTAATTCTGAACATAGCAGAATTATATTCAGAAACGGACTTAAAGTCCTGTAGCCTCAAATGGGCCCAATCATATCGTGCTTGTGGCAGAGTGACCAACTTCAGGTTGTCATATCTCTCCTTTAAGCTGTTCCACAAAACGAGTGGATCCTTGACGGTGAGATATTCAATCTTCAAACCTTCGTCAAGGTGGTGGCGCAAGAAAATCAAGGCCTTCGCACAATCTTGGGTGGATGCTTTTTCTTTATCTTTGAGGGTGTCTCCGAGACCCATAGCATCTAGGTGGATTTCAGCATCCAACACCCATGTCATATAGTTCTTGCCCGAAATTTCAAGGGCAACGAACTTTCTTTTCATAATGTCAGACATACTCGAAAATTAAATTAGGAAGAGGGAAAATACCTTGGATTTTTGAGAATGATACTTGAGACGGTAGAGTCTCGTGCTGATAACGTGTTATAAACTAAAGCAAAAGACAAGAACAATAGAACAAGAACAATAGCAATAGAGAGAAGAGTAGAGAGAGTTCTTCTTATTGTGTTGAGAGGGGTGAATTACAATGGTAGAGAGCACCTCTATTTATAGGGAGGAGGAAGATCTTGCTACCAATAATAGGACTCTAAAATCTCTCTAATTAAATACATTAAAGACATTCACCTTAAATAGAAGTGTAAGAATCTTCTATTTCATAACAAATTCAATATTGAATTGGATTTCTCATTATTACAATCCAACTTTCACGTTGGACTTCATGGAAAGTCCATGTAAAAATTCGGCAGATTCAAACTTTCTAAGAATGTTTCCGATTTCTTTTTAGAAAAATTCATGAAATTTATTTTGGAATAAATTTTCACCTTAAGTAAATCATTACCTCAATTAAATTTTTGCTGTATTATCTTGAGAAGAAAATTATTTTATAAAAGTGACAGTGTAATACAAAGCCAAGAGAGAACATATAATTACAAAAAAAAATGTTTCTTATTCTTCTAATTTGAGTTAGGATTTCTAAGAAAAATTTCAACACAAGTTTTTCGTTCAATTTTGTTCGCGGGATTTATTGATTAAAGAGTTGATAGCAAGATTCGGTCTCAGTGTGGATACACATAGAGTCTTCGCACTAACGAAGAAAATTTTGAGACGAAACTATCTTCATCAGGTACGTCTTTGATCCGATCTTTGACATGTGAATAAATTTTAAATACGAAAGTTCTGCCTAGGATTATTACTATCTTTCGCTGCGTATTACGAACATCTATACGTAATTCTTCGCTATTTACACTGGAGTTTTTCTTTTAAAAGCAATTTATTAGTCGTTTTTTTAAAGAAAGAAACGATATTTTGTCAAGTTAAGCTCATGGTTTCTAGGAGTAGAAAAAAAGTGAGAAAAGAAGTGAAGAGGAAAAGATAAGAGTGCCTTTCGGTTCCATGATCTGATAGGCATCAACATAGCACCAAACGCATCAAAAGAGTTGGTTTTGTAGCTCATTGCAAACGTAATTCTAATTAAGTAGCTTTTTAAACTGAGATTTCTTAAAATAACACAAAAGAATCAGTAAACTAAACCCAAAAAGTTTAGTAACATTAATTTTATTTAGATTTAACATCTTATAACACCCTTAAACTTAACACCCATTATTAGTTTCCTCCACAAATTATATCTAATCATAATTACCTCCACACACTTGAATAAGTAAATTTAAATACACCTTCGGTCTACCACCGACATAGCAAGTGGCCTCAGACGTCCTTTGGAGTGGCACTGCTTAAAAAATGGCTGAATTCCGGCAGACAAAATGGCTCGAAAATCACGGATTTCCAATTATTTTCCAACCAAAATTGGTTGATCGAAAAATAGTTGACGGGAAAATAATTTCCAGCTGAATCGGTCGGTGATTTTCGACCAAAGTAGTCGGAACATTTAAAAGGTCAAATGACCAAATTATTTTCAAATTTCCAATCAAAGTGGTCGGAATTTTGCCAAACGAATCAGTCATAATAATTTAAATATAAATAAATATTTATTTAATAATTAAATAATAAAAATAAATATTTACCAATTAGTCAGAAATTAATAACTAAAAATAAAATTTCTTTAATTTTCGGTGAAATTCATCGAAAACTATTAAAAATAATTTGTTTCATCATTTCCGACTGAATCAGCCGGAAATCTAGGTGTTTTTTGAAAAATCGGGCAACTGGATGGTTGTTTCCATCGTAAATCTGAATTTTATGTAAAATCGAGCAAAATTATGCTCAATTTTAAGTTACACGACCTGTCAAACAATTAGAATACAATAACGACGGCCACCAATAAACAAATACCAACAATTATAGCATCTAAACCAACAAATCCAACCATTAACACAATCTTAAATAATAATTTTTGGGCATAAGAATATCCAAATAGTAGGCCCCATTCAAGTTTAAAACAAAACATAAACTTGTCTCTCACAATCAAGTTTACCAATCCATCAAAACCATACACGTAAACTACTACAAATCAGATTCAGTTTGTTCATCCTCATTATCAAATAGGTCATGCCGATGTTTTCTCATGAATTTCTGCATCTTAACAAATATTTCGAATTGTCAAATCACGAATTTCTTTTCTCATATCTTCTGCGTGTTCTTGATTTTGCGAATAAGAAGAATCAGCGAAGAATGGATTTGGATGACTTGTAGGTATGCGTACTCCAAGTCCGTAGACCTTACCTTTGTTTATTCACTCACTTCCTCTGTCCACGATGAAGCCATATCATCAGGTGTTGGTGGAGTTGTAGGAGGCTGGTTTATTGCCATCCTTCCACCCTTTTGTGATAATCTCCTGAAATGAAAACATAACTATTATGTAAACAAACTAATATTAATAAATCATAAAAATTATGAAGCTAGTATTTTATATATGTTTCCGATGCACGCTTCTTCACCTAGTGTTATCTTATATCGTCCTTCTTTTTTTTGTGTCTCCTTGAAGTCTTCAATGTGACTCATATCTCTCCCTCTTTCCTTTTGCTTCATAAAAAAAAGTATGAGTTAGACATTACAAGTGTAAAATTTTATATGTAAAACTAAGAAAAAATTTATTAGTAATTACCAATTTTAGTTTATGGGCCTTAAAACTAATCGAACCTCCTGTGTGCAAGGAGACACCTTTACTAGAGGCACGATTTTACGTTTGCTTGTTCACTCTTCTTCTTCTTCCATTCATTTGTATTGCATTTCTATAACGATCCGACTGGTCGTTTTGAGATTTTACACTTCGATCGTCAGTTCTCGAGCATGACTTGCCCCGTGTGATGTATAATGACTGATGTAAATCGTTGGTTTTGGTTTTTACGGAAATCAGAATGAATTTGAAAGAAGAGTTCTCAGTTGTAGCTTGAAATTAGAAAGGTTTGACCATGATTTGACTTATTTGTATGTGAGCTTGGATCAGAATTTTTATGATTTGGTTAGCTCCGTTGAGTGATTGGAACTTAAAAGTATGATCGGAATTGGTTTTGGAGGTCCAGTGTAGAATTATGGTTGAATTGGCGAAGTTGGTATTTTGGCGATTCCCGGTTGATAGGTGAGATTTTGATTCATGGGTCGGAACAGAATTTCGAGAGTTGTTGTAGTTTCGTTATGTCATTTGGGATGCGTGTACAAAATTTTAGGTTTATTGAATGAGGTTTGGTTGGAATTTTGATCAAAAGCGTGTTTCAGAAGTTTTCAGAAAACCTAAGCTTGAATTCGATGTTGATTGGTGGATTTGGTGTTGTTTGAGGTATTTTGATGATTGAAACAAGTTTGAATGATGTTTTAGGATGTGTTGGTGCTTTTGGTTGAGGTCCCGAGGGGCTCTAGCGAGTTTCGGATGCTCAATCGGACCATTTTTGGTATTTGGAAGTTGCAGATTTTTGAGTTCAGGAATTGCAGAGTTTATCTATTTGCGTTCGCGTGAGGAGGATCGCATTCGCGAAGAAGGAAGGGAGGAAGGCCAGATTTTAGCCTTCGTGATCGCGAGATGGGCTTCACGTTCGCGGAGATTCGACGAGCAGTGCATTGCGTTCGCGAGTGAGGGTACGCGATCACGAAGAGGAGTATGAGTCAGATGGCCTAAGGCATTTTTGTTCAACGCGTTCGCATGCGAGGCATCGCGTTCATGTAAGTGTAAAAAGGCTAGAGCATCGCATTCGCGAGGACCAGGTTACGTTCACATAGGGTTATCTTTGGTAAGCTTAAAATAGTGCTTCGCGATCGCGAGGCTTTGGTCGTGATCACGATGAAGAAGGATCAAAACTGGGCAGAATACTTTTAAGCCATTTCATCTGCGATTTTGGGTCATTTTTCCTCCATGGTTGTCATTTGAGAGCTTCTTGGTGGAGATTAAAGAGAGATTCAAGGGGAATCGATTGGAGGTAAGATTGTTGAACTTGAAACTCATTTCTATTGTGAAATCCACCTAGAAATTCATAGAAACTAAGCCTAAAATTGAAGAACTAGGACTTGAGAAATTGGACTTTTGATTTAGAATTTGAAAATCATTTGGGGCCGGATTTGAGAACTTTTGATATGTATGAACTCGTGGGGAGATAAGTAATCTAATAATGTGAAAAATTCTAAGTTTCGAGGATTGGGCCCGAGGCTCGGGTTTTGGTAATTTCGGAATTTGTGCCCGTTATTGATTATTTTCGCTTGGACTTTGTTCCCTTAGCATATTGTGATGTATTTGTTTCTGATTCTGGACAGATTCGACGCGTGTGGAGGCCGATTTGAAGGGCAAAGGCATCGCAAGCTAGAGATTTCGCCGGTTTGAGATGAGTAATGATTGTAAATGATGTTCTGAAGGTCTGAAACCCCGGATTTGCACATCGTAGTGCTATATTGAGGTGAGACACGCGCTTGATGATGAGCGTGGGATTGTTTACTACTGGGGATTATGACTTGGTCCGTTTCGATTGATGATTTTATCGCATATTTGATTGAAACTTATTACATCATCATGATTTGGGTTGATTTCCATATTTGGGCTTCGTGCCAATTATTTGAACCCTTTGGGGATTTTTATCACTATTTCCTTATTGTTTTGACTTATTACTTGAACACAGTCCTGTTTATATCTAGTGTTTTACAAACTCAACCACTTTTACTCTGATTTGAAACTTAAATGATATTTCTAAATGATGTTTTGGGCTGAGAACTATCGTTTTACTAATGCCGAGGGGCGTGTGATGATTTTTGACTGAGTGCAGTCAAGGGCCAGATATGAGGATACACTGAGTGATATGAGGCCGAGGGCTTGAGATACATTTATATGCCACGAGGTGGCTTGAGTGATGTGAGGTTAAGTGCCGAGAGTTGATGCCACGAGGTGGATTGATATAACGCTTGGGCCGTAAGGGGCCCCTCTGGTGTTTGCACACCCACAGTGAGTGCGGGTACCTATTGTTCTAAGAGTGAGTCCGAGGGGCTGATATTGCTTTAAGAGTGATCCTGAGGGGATGATATTGTTATGAGACTGAGCTCGAGTGGTGATATTATTCTGAGAGTGAGCCCGAGGGGCTGATATTGTTCTAAGAGTGAGCTAGAGGGGCTGAAACTTTTTTTAGAGTGAGCCTGAGGGACTGGTACAATTCTGAGATATTGCCCGAGGGCCAAACCTGTATGTGTTCATCTTTCATATATACTCATTATTTTACCTGTTATACAGTGGTATTTGAGCCCGAGGTGCATATTTTCGGTGCTAATCAACACTAACGGTTTTACATTCATTTGCATAATTGTTGAAAAAGTCATTTTCAAAAGAGGTTTAAACTGAGCTAAGATACTTCTAAAGATTTCACAGCTTCACTGTTTTTCTCTAAGGGTTTTACTCTGCTTCTATACAGCATGTTGGTTTGCTTTGTGTAATTTCTTGCTGCTCAGTTGTTATTTAACTTTATTACTCACTGAGTTGGAGTATTCACTTTACTCTCTGCACCCTGTGTGCAGATGCAAGTATTTATGCACCTGGTAGAGGGTTTTGGCTGATCGGAGCCAAAGTTATCAGAGTTTAGTGAGGTGGCTTCCAGCGTTCGCAACACCGCTTTTCTCCCTTTTGTTCATCATTCCTGTTTTGTGTATTTCAGACCTTGTAGTTGTATTTTCACTCTAATAGATGCTCGTGACTTGTGATGTTCCGATTTAGGCTGGGTCAGGTTGTACTTTCGCTAATTATATCATTAAATCATATTTAAGTTGTTTATTAATATTTAACTATTTTGAAAAAAGGCGAAATGGGTTAGTTGACTGGCCTTGTTTTCATGAAAGGCGCCATCATGACCGGATCGGGGCTTGGGTCGTGACAAGTTGGTATCAAAGCCTAGGTTACATAGGTCTCACGAGTTATGAGCAGGTTTATTAGACTCTCGCGAATCGATATGGAGATGTCTGTATTTATTCTCGAGAGGTTGCAGAACCTTTAGGAAAATATCACAATCTTGAACTCTTATCGTGCGTTCTTGATTCAACTTGAGAAGTAACTCTTGCAAATTCCTTCCACGCGTTCGCATGCGCGCATGAGCGCTCAATATCATATGTGCCTTGATGGCTTGTGATTCCCCGATCGGGGGCGAGATGTGATCTCTATGGGTTGATGTTGGGTCAGTCTGGAGGACTTGAGGCCGTATCTTTACCTATAACACTAAGGTGCTGATTGTGCGAGCAAGTATTTTTGAACTTATATGTTCGCTAGAGTCCCTATTAGTGGAAGTAATGGCTGCACGACTATGTGATGAGTATGTTGTGGCTGCGAGGGGTATTCTTATGAACTAGAAGCGACAAGGAGGGTATGCTGGAGGATGGAAGAACTATTAGGTGCTGAAATTCCATCTTGATTCGAGGTATAGCCCCGAGTTATGAGCATATAAAGGATCTTTTCGTGTTTCCTAGTTTTGAAGTGAATTTCATGTTGTGGTATGAGTTCAGACTTAGGAAGGCTAAGTGACTCCGTACAGTTATGGCGGTGGAAGGTATACAAAAATATTAATGGAAGGCAAAGTAGGTGCGTTATCTCCTGCGAAGAATTCTAGGGTTGTGTGACCCTTATGTGATTGTTACAAGATCTCATGTGCAAGTGAAATGTAAGTGTAGAATTTGAATTCTAGGTCGTTTAAGAGAGTGGGCTTAACTGTTGCGAGAATGAGTGCGAAATTTGCAGGAGAGTTGAAATTCTAGATGATTTGTGTTTCCACAAAGCTTAGAAAGGACTTGCATTTAATATCACTATAGTATTGTGGCATCAATTAAGTATAAATGTTATGAGTTATTGAATGTATTTTGATATATGGTTTCGAGCCAAGTGGGGGAGTCTGCTGTGAGTAGTTGATTTCACGGTTAGGTGCTATGTTGGTTCCGGCTTGAGACATTCAGGTGAATCAGTTATGGACTACGGAGGTTGAGAACGAGGATGGCTCTGGTAAAGGAATTTTTTTTCCAAAGGTTATATTATGCTCCATCGGGTAAGAGAATCATGGCATGTCTTGAGTCGTTGCTGGTAATAAATGCTTGGTGCATAGAGAAGGAAGTGGTTTGGTTGTTCTAGGGCGAGTTTACATCCTGCTGTATCGGAGTGCCAATGAGGCACGGTTGTTGGGTTCATTTAATTAGACTAGTTGCAATTTGAATAGAGTGAATGACTCTCGAGAATAGTTCTAATGTGTTCAGGATTCTAATGTAACAATTGAGTATCTTAAAGTTGTATATGTGATTAGATGAATGACTCTCGAGAATAGTTCTAATGTGTTCAGGATTCTAATGTAACAATTGAGCATCTGAAAGTTGTATATGTGATTAGAATCTAAGTATCCATTGGGAGAGGTCAAGACTTAAGGTATGCCCATGTTAATTATGGGATTCTATGTATCAATACCATGAAGGTAAAAGTAACAGATTTAGATTCGCAGGAAGTTCTTCAGAGTAAAGTATTTTAGAATGTGGTACTTTTGGGTATGTTTAATGAAAGTATTCAGCGACTTATAAGCCTTAGATGGTGTGACTTTATGCTTGGTTCTGTGTTGTAAGTCTGAGTTGAGGAATTATGGTGCTACAAAAAAAAAGGAAATATCAAGTTGAAGATGAATCAGAAGGAAATTTAGATAGATGGGGTAGTTTGGTAGTAGACCGGGCTGGTATGGTAAGGATATAATTTGTTCCTTGTGTGTGTTTGAGGTAATGAGTTCTTACAGGTATTTTTCGGTACTGCTCTTAGTTTTGACGGCTTGCTTAGCTTGGTCGAGTTAGAAGGATTCGGTCCTGGTAGGTTTGATTTGTGCAGGGGGAACTTGGAGAGTTCTTGATGGTTTTTACCGCGATTTGGAGATGTATATATTTTCCATGGGCATGCGGAGCATGGGATGTGTAGTGATTTTCTTCTAGGTGGGACTGATGGAAAGCTCTTGACTAGTTGAGTATGTAGATGTTTGTGGCTCGGAAGGGAGATGAAGTTCTCATGTTATCCTAGGATGGTATGGTATGTGCGATATGTTGTGGAGGATTGAGATTTGCGTGTGTAAGGTTACAGTTCAGTTCTGAATGGAAAGTCATAAAATTCCTAGGCAGTACGGGCAATTTTAGGTGATTAGAGAATGATCTTCATATGATTAAGGAAATGGTATTGCTAATCATAGTGATTTAACGAGGATATATGTTTCTGAAATGGCAATGTGATTAAGTTGATAGTACTTCGGTAGTATTGCGATGCTTTTTTGTTAGATCAACTAGAGATATTCGAGTTTTCTTGGTAGCACAGGGAAATTTTAGAGTATCTATCGTTGAATGATTGGGTATTTGAGGTGTGGTATACATTCGGACGGTGAAATTGGGATCAGGTATGGTGATTCATTTGTCGTGTGGATTTGGGGAGGAATGTTCTCATATTCAGGCTATGTTGTGGTTGTGAGTTGTGTGTATCAGCATTCTTTAGTGACTATCGGGGATTGGAGACCTGAGCAGATCTTTTGTTGCTTAGTATGTTAGATTTTGGATGTGATATTAGGTTCAGACTGGTTGTCTCCGTGTTATGTTATTTTGGGCTATTGCGCTAAGGCGGTGCTGATGGCTATACCAGAAAAAAATGCCACGGATTGAGTGGCGATGTACGATGGATCATGTCCTATTAGAGGGATTTGTATATTTTTAAGACCCAGAGGACGGTTGGAAAGGAGTTGTCTTTCTTATTTGGGCTCTTGTGATGGGAGCCAGTGCTGAGGCTCCTCATATTAGTTCAGTTCTGGTGGTGAGAGACTTTTCAGATGTGTTTCTTGTGGTCGGGCATGTCGTTGGGTGATGTTATTGATTTCGGTATTGATTAGGTGTCGAGCACTGTGGTTTATAGCTCCAGCAAGAGTTATAGTAGGGTAAGGAGCTCGTTGGAAGGCTAATGTGGATGCGTGTTCTAGCCTGAGTCGGCTTGGTTGGCCCCGAATTGTATTGTTGAGGGATAGGTTGATTTGACCATTATTGAGCTTATTAGTAATCTGGGGAGAACTATGAGTTGCCTTTCTGTGTTGCAAGGCGTTATGATATGTTGGTTATGGGCACATATAGTGCGGTTCATTTGGGGTATCATAGTGGAAGTTGAGCGGGAAGAGTAATTTGGGTGTTGCTCGGCGAATGGCGTATCGGCTATGTCCTATCGAGTTGTGGGGTATATGTCATTTGTCTCGCCGTGGGTATGATGATGTGCTTTGGCTCCATACATAATATTGTGTGTGGTTATCATTTTCGAGCATAGTGATTTGAGGTGTTTCATGTGGACAATGTTTGATAGGATTGCGTATTGCATCAAAGCTATGTGGAGATATGGCCTTGCGGGTTAGATTCGTATATTCTATTCTATGTGAGGCAGATTCTCAGCCTTGTGTTGTGGTGGTACTGGTGTGCTTGAGGTACAACTCTTTTATTTGAGTCATTTTCATGATTTGAGTATGTTTGGACTGTTGCGTGTTGGTGCGCGCATTATGCTAGTTGCAGCTTAGGCCTCTATTGATATGTCATGTCACCAGAAGGGTGTGTTGGATTAGAGGAGAGTGTTGGGATCATTAATGAATATGAACGGATTCAATTTCAGCACGTTAGAAGGATAAGATTGAGGTTCGGCCTGGAAATTTGCTATGGTAATTGCAAAGGAGAAGTGGCTTCATGAATGATTGATATGAGAAATGTTATGGTTTATTGTGTGTTTCATTTATCATGGGCAGTATATGAAAGTGATGGAATGATAAGAGGTTTTTTCCAGTATTCGGTTGTTGTGGGCAACTGCTGTGGATAGAAGTTATCGCTACGAGTGTTTGAGTTATATGGTATATCATGGGATTGCTCCCGAGGTTGCAGGCATGGATTATTACATCTGGTTTGGGTCAATTAAGAGTATAGGTATGCGGTTTTGATCGTATTGATGGTTTCAGGAGTGAAAATGTGGTCCTATGGCTTATCGGCCAGATTGGATTGTGCGATTTTAGTTGCATTGTGTTATCAGACTTATATGAGATAGGGTTACGTGGATCACCCTCAGGTTTATTCATGGTAAGGTTATTCAGCGATTGGTTGCCTTTTAGAACAACTCTCGGCACGTTCGAGGATGAATGTATGTTTAAGTGGGGGAGGATGTAATGACCCGACCGGTTGTTTTGAGCTTTTGTACTTTGATCGCCAATTTTTGGGCATGAATTGCCCCGTGTGATGTATTATGAGTGATGTAAATCGTTGGTTTTGATTTTCACGGAAATCGAAATAAATTTGAAAGAACAGTTCTGAGTTGTAGCTTGAAATTGGAAAAGTTTGACCAACATTTGACTTATTCGTATATGAGCTCGGATCAGAATTTTTATAATTTGGTTCGCTCCGTTGGGTGATTATGGCCTTAGGAGTGTGATCAGAATTGGTTTTGGAGGTCCGGTGTAGAATTAGGCTTGGATTGACGAAGTTGGTATTTTGGCAATTCCCGATTTATAGGTGAGATTTTGATCCGGGGGTCAGAATGGAATTCCAAGAGTTTCTATAGTTTCATTATGTCATTTGAGATGTATGTGCAAAATTTCAGGTCATTCAGACGTGGTTTGGTTGGATTTTTTATCAAAAGCGTATTTCGGAAGTTTTCAAAAAACATAGGCTTGGATTCGACTAGAATTGCTAGATTTGGTGTTGTTTGAGGTGTTTTGATGATTGGAACAAGTTTGAATGAGGATTTAGCATATGTTGGTGCTTTTGGTTGAGGTCCGGGGGGCCTTGGGTGAGTTTCGGATGGTCAATCAGACCATTTTTGGTATTTAGAAGTTGCAAATTTTTGAGTTTAGGTGTTGCAGAGTTTATCTCTTCGCGTTCGCATGAGGAGGCTCGCATTCACGGAGAAGGAAGGGAGGAAAGCCAGGTTTTATTCTTCGCGATCGTGACATGGTATTTGCGTTCGTGAAGGGTCGAGGGGTAGTGCATTGTGTTCACGAGTGAGGGTACGCGATCGCAAAGAGGAGTGTGAGTCAGATGGCCTAAGGCATTTTTGTTCAACGCGTTCGCATGCGAGGCAATGCATTCGCGTAAGTGTAAAAGGGCTGGAGCATCGCATTTGCATAGGGTTATCTTTGGGAAGCTAAAATTGTGCTTCGCGATCGCGAGGCTTTGGTCGCGATGAAGAAGGATCAGAACTGCGCAGAAAATTTTTAAGCTATTTCATCCGCGATTTTGGGTCATTTTTCCTCCATGGTTGATCATTTGAGAGCTTCATGGTGGAGATTAAAGAGAGATTCAAGGGGAATCGATTGGAGGTAAGATTTTTGAACTTAAAAGTTGTTTCTATTGTGTAATCCACCTATAAATTCATGGAAACTAAGTCTAAAATTGAAGAACTAGGGCTTGAGAAATTGGACTTTTGATTTGGAATTTGAAAGGCCATTTAAGGTCAGATTTGAGAAATTTTAATACGTATGAACTCGTGGAGAGATAAAGAATCTAATGATTTGAAAATTTTTGAGTTACGAGGAGTGGACCCGGGGCTCGGGTTTTGGTAATTTCAGAATTTGTGCCCGTTATTGATTATTTTCGCTTGGGCTCTTTGCTACCTTAGAATATTGTGATGTATTCGTTCTCATTTTGGATAGATTTGAAGCGCGTGGAGGCCGATTTGAGGGGCAAAGGCATTGTGAGCTAGAGATTTTGCCGGTTCGAGGTGAGTAATGATTGTAAATGATGTTCTGAGGGTCTGAAACCCCGATTTATACATCATAGCGTTATATTAAGGTGAGACACGCGCTTGATGATGAGACTACTGAGGATTGTGACTTTGTCCGTTCTGATTGATGATTTTACCGCGTATTTGACTTAAACTTATTTATTATCATCATAATTTTGGCTGATTGCCATATTTAAGCTTCGTGCAAACTATTTGAACCCTTCGGGGATTTTTATCACTATTTCCTTATTGATTTGACTTATTACTTGAACTCAGTCCTATTGATATCTACTATGTTACAAAATCAACCACTTTTACTCAGATTTGAAACTTAAATGATATTTCTAAATGATGTTTTGGTCTTAGAACTATTATTTTACTAATGCCCGAGGGCGTGTGACAATTTCTGATTGAGTGCGGCAAGGTCCAGATGTGAGGATACACTGAGTGATATGAGGCCGAGGGCCTGAGATACATTTATATACCACGAGGTGGCTTGAGTGATGTAAGGCCGAGTGCCGAGAGTTAATTCCATGAGGTGGCTTGATATAGCGCTTGGGCCGTAAGGGGCCCCTCTGAAATCTGCACACCTACAATGAGCACGGGTATCCATTGTTATGAGAGTGAGCCCGAGGGGTTGATATTGTTCTGAGAGTGAGCCTGAGGGGCTGATATTGTTCTGGGAGTGAGCCCGAGAGGCTGATATTATTCTGAGAGTGAGCTCGAGGGGCTGATATTGTTCTGAGAATGAGCCTGAGGGGCGATATTATTCTGAGAGTGAGCCCGGTGGGCTGGTACTGTTTTGAGATATTTCCCGAGGCGCGAACCTATATGTGTTCATCTTTTATATATACTTGTCATTTTACCTGTTATATTGTGGTATTTGAGCCCGAGGGGAAGATTTTTGGTGCTAATCGATGCTAACTATCTTGCATTTATTTGCGGAATTGTTGAAAAAGTCATTTTCAAAAGATGTTTAAACTGAGCTAAGATACTTCTAAAGATTTCACAGCTTCACTGTTTTTCTCCAAGGGTTTTACTCTACTTCTATATACCATGTTGGTTTACTTTATGTGATTTCTTGCTGCTCAGTTGTTATTTACCTTTATTACTCTGTGAGTTGGAGTACTCACCTACTCCCTGCACCCTGTGTGCAGATGCAAGTATTTATACACCTGGTAGCGACTTTCGGTTGATTGGAGGTAGAGTTAATAGAGTTTAGCGAGGTGGCTACCAGCATTCGCAGCACCACTTTTCTCCCTTTTGTTCATCATTCATGTTTTGTATATTTCAGACTTTGTAGTTGTCTTTTCACTCTAATAGCTGTCCGTGACTTGTGACACCCCGATTTGGGCTGGATCGGGTTGTACTTCAGCTATTTATATCATTAAATTATATTTAAGGTGTTTATTAATATTTAACTATTTTGAAAAAAAGCGAAATGGATTAGTTGGCTGGCCTTTGTCTTCACGAGAGGGGCCATCACGACCGGATCGGGGTTTGAGTCGTAACAATTTTGTAAGAATGTTTTCCCAAACAACTTCTCTTAACCACTCCCGCATTTTACTAGCATTAGGAGCAACAGACAAAGTATCTTTAATCCACTTAGCTGCCTTTTCCTCAAAAATATTACTTACTTTATTTTGATGTTGAAGATGCCATGTACACTTTGTCTGCAATATAAAAAGTAATATTTGATGAAGACGATAATTATTAAATAAATAGAATCAATTTTTACACTAATTGATTCCACATTTGCTCTCTGATGATGTACGATATCCGTCTCCAAAAATTCTATGGCTCATGATAAAATGTCTTCATAGAATCTACAACCAAATGTGTAGACTGAAAGGATGATAAAAACTTGCATTACAATTAACATATATAATTGATAAACATCTTAAAGTTTTAATTATACTTAAATATTCCTTAATTTTAATATATCTAAAAGTAAATTCAAAATTTTAAAAATAGTATAAGAAATACTTACCCATCCTCGTAGGGGATGATTATCAATCGATTATAACTATCATAATGTATATCCCTTCCGAAATTCTGCGTGTGTCTATTAGAAGGTGTAGAAGTACCACTAGAGACGTGTCATCCTTATAGAATAACATGCAATATTTCTCACAATAATCAATTCTCTCTAATGAAAGGCACAACTTTAAAACCAATATCTTAATAGTGTAGAAATTTTTGGTAAATTGATGTTACTCGGATAACGTTCATTCATAAGCCCAATAATAGAATCCATGCCCGCTTGATAAATAGAACTATCCGATTTATTACTTAGCAATCTTACAGCAACAGAAGACTTGGAATGCACCGAGCCTTCACACAATGGACGGCTAGCTTTCTCTAACAGTTCATAAAAACGCTTAGCCTCATCATTTGGTTCGGATTGAACCCATGAGACAACCCAAAAGCATACCTCATCATTTTATTCTATCTAGAGTTCTCAACATAATGCTTCGCTATGGGGCTACCCTCACTACCAACAAAATCTGAAAGTTAACATCATCTAATCTAACATTATTCTCTCCGTGAACAATCTGTTGGAAATAACGCTTTACGCTAGAGGGGGGGTGAATAGCGTTTTAAAATTATTAAGCGTTTTAGTGCGGAATTTAAAAACTTTGCAGAAATTAAGACAAGTGCAGTAAAATAAACTTACACAAAGATGTATCCTGGTTGGCCACAAACGTGGTTAGTCCAGTCCCCGAGAGACTCTCTCGAGATTTCCACTAAACTTGTCAAGCTTACGGGTGCTTAACAAACCGTTACAGCTGAGGACACAAGCCTCACCTAGGTGCTCGGGGATCACAATCCCAAAGACTTCAATTGCTCGGGGATACCAATCCCAAAGACTTCAATTGCTCGGGGATAACAATCCCAAAGACTTCAATTGCTCGGGGATAACAATCCCAAAGACTTCAATTGCTCGGGGATAACAATCCCAAAGACTTCAATTGCTCGGGGATAACAATCCCAAAGACTTCAACCGAGGAATCACAAGTTCCTCAACAAACGAGAATCGCAATTCTCTTACAAACACAAAGACACACTCACTTTACAAAGTACTCCTCAATGAGTAGATATGAGTAGAAATAGTACGCTCAAGATCACAACAACTTAGCTCAATAGAATGGCTCTTCAAAAAGCTTTATAGATGAATGAAAATGATGATCAATGTAAGAAAGCTTTTAGCAATGAAAATACTTAAATTGTATGTGTTGTTGTTGTGAAAACACTGAGTTAAACCTGTATTTATAGGTGAAAAACTCAGTCTTACCGTTGTCTAATTGCCAATTAAGGATTGCTGAAATTACTCAGTGACAATCGATTGTCAGGACTAAACAATCGATTGTTTGCCTATCAGATCAAAAAAATCAATCCCAGATTTTACGTTAACAATCGATTACTTCAAATCAATAATCGATTAATTATAACGTTAAAAAATCCTTTCCAATTTTTTGGCATAAAACATCGATTATCAGGAAATCAATAATCGATTATTTTAACAACGTTCAGAAAATCTTTTCCAGATTTTACGCTAAAACATCGATTGTTAAATATCACAATCGATTACCTGAAGGTAATTTGAAAAAGGTATGACAACGGTCAGCTTCAACAATCGATTATCAAATAGAACAATCGATTATTAATTAATTTCAAAACTTACTGTCTCATATATAATCGATTATCAAAAGCCACAATCGATTATTAATTAATTTCAAAACTTACTGTCTCATATATAATCGATTATCAAAAGCCACAATCGATTATTATTTTACTTAAAATCACTGGGAGACATTTTTCTCATTCCAATCGATTACCATTAGTTCATAATCGATTTTTATGAGTTTTGAAAACTTTGCCTCAGTTAACAATCGATTATCGAAAGTACACAATCGATTGTTATGCAGTTTGCAAAAACCTGATGTTAACTGGCTTACTCACAATCGATTATCATTAATTCACAATCGATTGTCATGCAGTCTTGGCTTAGAGATACTCGATTATCATAAGTACATAATCGATTATCTTAGCCCAGATTTTTGAGGCATGTTTGGAAAACATTTTAACAAATGTAAATATGCATAGTTTAAAATCATTTGACACTTACTTTAAATATGCATGATTTTGGAAAAAATAATTTTAGTAGAGAAGCCATGTTATGAGCCAAGATTGAGGAATCAAGATCACAATTAATATTGACTCAATTATAACATTTCCAAGCATTGTCTTGAGCTTCTTGTAATGCATCCATTATGTGCTTGTCCTTGAGCACTGCTATATATCGCTTATTGCTTTGTTTGACATTCATCAAAACCTACAAAAGAACACACGTTTAGTGTATTGCATTTGAAACGTGTTTCCAACACAATCCATATATAATAATTTTCTACAATCCTTTTCTTGTAGAGATGAACTTTTACTTTGTCTGTTGTCAATAATTTAATACCATTTCACACAAGGGAACCTAATCCTTCCTTCAATAAGTAGATCATCAAGTGTTTGAGCCTTAGCAATATATTCAGCATTCTCTTCAATAAATTTATCCCTCAACCCCGTACGATAAGGATTATTCTTATTATACATCCATGTATGATGTACAAATTTCATCTACACAAATAGAAATCTAGGAATGAGACATTTAAAATAATTTGACTTATTTAGACTGATTCTAAAGTTATACTCTTTTACATGTTCATTTTAGATATATACGTATCATTGTGTCAAAGCACTTTTTTAAAATTAATCTTTTTAATACTAAAAATCTCACATTAATCTATATTCTAAATTATATACATATTTAACTATAATAATTAAATTTGAATAGCTTCTTAAATGTTCATATGATTAAAACTAACAATTTCCCAAATTTACAAATTAATCTTAATGTTGAAACTGAAAAAAATTTAATTTAATTTCATTCTAGTGGTAAAACTAACGAGCAACAATGAACCTAGTACAACAAGCTTTACTCCAAAGATTTAAACTATAACCAGTTAATACAATTAAAATTAATAAACTAAAAGTCAATATATCATTCCATAGATAAATTCAAGGCAATGTTGTTATGTTTTTTTTTATAGAAAACCTAAGAACTTATAGCATACAAACAGAAATATACAATCAAATTTTACTTAACGCCAATTCAACCATACCCAAATTAAATAAACCTACAAAAATTAAAATTCCTAAAATTTCAACCATACCTAATTCAACTAGCTATGATGTTAATATACAAAAAAAAATTCAATAATCCTAAAACAACTAAAATTACTACAAATTTAATCATGAAAACAAGATATATATCAACTTAAGTATTTACCTTGTTGGAGAACACGTCGGAGAAGAAAGATGCTTGCTGCCGCCACGGACCACTGCTAAAAAACACAAAAAAAGTTAAAAAATTAAGGGGAGAAGGGAGGAGGAGGGATAGGGAGAGAAGAGTACATTACCTAATAGGAGGAGGATGGTGAAGAAGGACGAGACGGAGAGAGGAGGGGATGAGAGAAAGAGGAAGAAAGGAACAAATGTATTCTATTTTTTGGGGGAACGAAGGTTAGGTAGGTGTAGACAATAAATTGCGTTGTAAAAATAAAATTAAGACCGAAAAATATTGCGACAATCGTAGTGTTATATTTCGAATATTTGAGTGTACAATCTCTATGAATCCTTTTATTCTTCTTTTCAATAGTATATAAATTTCAGTTGCCTTTAAGCTTGATCTTGAATATGTATTCGTCGCCACGAACGATGATCTTGTACTTGAGCTTTAGCTTGATTACTTGAACTTGACCTTGATTTATTTTTTGTTCTTGAGCTTGAACTTGATTTGTTCTTTGTTCTTGAGCTTGCACTTGATTTGTTCTTTGTTCTTGAGCTTGAACTTGATTGCTTGAATCTTGAAACTTGTGGAGGAATTTGCAGTGTCTGATCCACAAGCTCTGTCTTGCGTCTTGTTATAACTTCTGGTATCTTTTCTGAGTTATGAAGAACCATATTTATAGTTGTGGAAGGGAAGAATTATGAAAAGAGCAAACTCTTTCCGACCAATCAAATTAAAGTGTGACATGGCCGCATTTGATTGGCCAGAACATGTCACTTGTACATATGGGGCGATTTCATTGGCCTTTCAGTGTGATTGGGCATGCTTTATCATTTTGACACATGTCATGATCCTATTGGCTTTTCATCTTGACTTGACGCGCCACGTCATTTGACACGTGGCTCCAAACCGAGCCTATAGGAAGATGACATCTTGGGCTTAATCAAGTGGGCTCATCACTTTAGCTCAATTAAATGGGCTAGCTCAATGGATTAAGACTGATTTATTTAACTCATATATTGTCACGACCCAAAATTCACTAAGGATCGTGGTGGCGCCGAACACTGCTGTCAGGTAAGCCAACCAAATTACTTGATGAAGTTCTCATTTTTAGCAATCTTGAAAACTAAGATTTTTCTTCATTTTTCATAAATAAAAAGATAACTGCTTCAATTCAAATTAAATAATAAACAATTAGTACAAAATATTTCAAAACCATCCCAGAATTCGGTATCTCAAGTGCATGAGCAGTTACTAAGACATAAATGAAATACAACATTCATCCGGAATACAATGGACAGAAAGTAAATATATTATGCTGGAAAGGAACTATACTAGCAGCTGCGGGCCGCCTCAAACAATGAAACTCACCTAGTCCCAGAATCATCCGCGCTGCTGCGCCCAGTAAGCCACTAACAACATATGAACCTGTGCAACAAAAATGCACAGAAGTGTAGTATGAGTACGAAAATTTCGTGTACTCAATGAGTATCCCATCTAATCTCGACGAAGCAGAGACGGGATGGTCGAATTTGACACTTATTAGTGGTCCAATAATGATGTCAATAATACATTAAATCGTGAATTTCTATAAACATGATTTTAATTCAATAGAAGGAAACGAGTAAACAAATGATTCGTTTATAGGAAATTTCCAAAATTTTCTTCTCATTATTTATCCAAATATTTTCAAGCCATGAAGAGGCAATAATAATTTTAATAAGTCCAAGTCAACAATACCAGCATGCGCAAATAATCACCGTGGGATGTACGGCCCGTTCCAACATAAAAGTAAACTGCGCACTGCCGAGGGTCGAACGACTCGAACCATAGATGCATCTAGTACCTCGCTCGTGAACTATCCATGCGACGCGGTCAACATAAAATAAACAATCACCCTGCTCGCGAAACATATATGCGACACACACACACATAGAAATACATACTCAGATAGCCAATTAAGAATTTATCGGGGAATATTTATTCAATAAAAGCCACTTTCTCTTTTAAAAATTTAAGAAAAGAAGTTTAATACTTTTTGAAACGTGTATTTATAAATTCGATGTGGTTTAAGCTATTTGAGCAATCAATAAGTTACAATTAATCCAGGTATAGTATGCTTTTGGGTCCTAGACTACCCGAACAATAGCATAATAGTAGCTACGCACGGACTCTCATCACTTCGTGCTTACGTAGCCCCCACATATAGGAGCACATAACCAATTAATTCACCTATGGGGATAATTCCCTCTTACAAGGATAGAAAGGAGACTCACATCGCTCCGAAGTTCCATAACCAGCATTTCATGCCCTTTCGAAGACATAAATCGATGCAAAAATGCTTCAAAATTAGCCAATAATTATATAAACCCATTAATATATGTTCAATTACTCATTATAGTATAATTTATAACATTTCCCAACCCCGAACGAAAAGTTGACAAAATTGCCCTTGGGCCCACGTGTCCGGATTACAAAATTTTCCGAAGATAAAATTTTCCCATGATCTTACGAACTCAAACATATAATTTATTCTTAATTCCATGCCTAAAATCGTGGTCAAAATCCAAAAATCTCAATTTCTAGGGTTTTCTTTAAAACACCAAATTTTCACTTAAATTCTCATGAATTTTGATGTTAAATCTAAGGTATAACGACAAAATATAATTGAAAATTAGTTAGAGAAACTTACCCAATGATTTAATACAAAAATCCTTTCTCAAAATCGCACACTCTCGGACCTAGGGTTCAAAATATGATAAAATGAAGCAAAAATTCGAGTTACACAGCTAAAATCAAGCTACAGATGTCGCATTTGCGATCCAAAGTTCGCAATTGTGAATCCTCACAAAAGCAAAGAAAGCCTTCGCAATTGAGAACAAATAAGGGCTGGAGAGGGTCGCATTCGCGACAAAAATTCACAATTGCGAACTAGGGATCGTAATTGCGACGGGTATCTTCGCAATTGCGACCATACTAGAAGCAACAGTTTTTCTGACACAAAAATGAACATAACTTCCTCATACGATGTCCAAATTCGATGATTCTTTTTTATATGACTCCATAATTACGATGCGGATCTAATAATTTAATAAAAACTTAATTTAGATCTCATTTGATTAATATGGTACCCCTTTATGTCCAAAGAAACGACGTTGAAACATCAAATAAGAGCGCGATACAACCCGAAACACATCCGAGCCCCCGAGACCCCGTCCAATAACACCAACCCACTCCATAACATAACATGGACCTGCTCGAGGCCTCAAATCATACCAAACAATGCTAAAATCATGAATCAACCTCTAATTCAAGCTTTATGAACTTTAGAACTTCAAACTTCTACTTTCAATGCCGAAACCGATCAAATCACGTCCGACTGACTTTAAATTTTGTACACAGTCATATTTGACATTGCAGTCCTATTCCAACTTCCAAAATCAGAATCCGACCCCAATATCAAAAAGTCCACTTCCGGTCAAACTTCTCCCAAAAGCTTTAATTTTCTATCTTTAGCCAAATGGTTCCAAAATGACCTAAGTACCTCTGAATTCACTTCCGATCGCGCTCCCAACTCTAGAATCACCATACAAAGTTACTCTCAGACTCGGAATCCAAAAAGGATATCGATAACATTGAAATACATTTCAAGCCAAACTTATGAAATTTCATCCAAAATGCTGACTTCCACAATAAGCGCCAAAATATTTCCGGGTCATCCAAAACCCGATCCGGGCATATGCCCAAGTCCGAAATCATCATACGAACCTGCTGGAACCTTCAGATCCCAATACTGAGGTCGTTTACTCAAAAACTCAATCCTAGTCATTTTTTCCAACTTTAAGCTTCCAAAATGAGAATTTTCTTTCCAAATCATCTTTGAACTTCCCGAAATTTAATTCCAACCATGCGTATAAGTCATAATACCTGAAACAAAGCTGCTCATGACCTCAGAGTGCTGAATAACACGATAGAGCTCAAAACGACCAGTCGGGTTGTTACATATATATTGGACTTATATAATTAATTCAATTGTATTAGCCCAAAATATTTTAGTTGGACTAGAATATCTTGAATTTAAAATAAAATCCAAATTATTTTATGGACTTAAATCAATAAATTTTATATGCTACCAAATACCTATACTTCAAAATTTGTCAAAGTGTAAACTTTAAAGACTAGACTTGAAGTATTAATTTAAAAAGAAAAATTCGTATTTGCCATTTCTGAAAGCTTTCACGGATTTACTATGACTGCATCTTCCAATTGCAGCTTAAGATAACTCATTTTGTCCAATTAAAACTAAACTTATTTGCTATCACTTTAGAAGTAGCACCTTGAATAAAATAATTTAGTTTCCATGATCCTTTTTGCTCATTGAATCTAATAACCAAATGTATCCACCTTTTGAGCTTTTGAAATTGTCACGTATTAATTATTTTGAAGAATCACACATAAGCATTAATATCTAGCCAGCTTGTACGGACTTTATCACATAGTTTAATATTTGCGCCGGTTCATGATACTTTTAGCACGCTCATTAAGAAAAAATATTATATTCTATAAAAGAATACTTATTATGACTAAAATACCCTTATTATACAATTAATATGGGGAGTAAGAAAACTTTTTAGGGATATATATAGGGATTATTTTGTAAAAGTAAATTGATTTCTTTCTTAATTACATAACTGAACACTTATTTTTGAATCAAAATAAAAAAGCAAATTAAATATTTATTGTGAACCAGAGGGAGTATTGATTTTCTTTCAATTCCAACTTGACACTGAATTCCTTCAGTTGGCTTCTATTTGGATACAGTAAAGTCAAGCAACCAAGTCGGTGTTGGAAACAGATAAAAGTTACCGCTTTTAATGTGATAACCGAGAATTAGTTCTCAGTAGCCTACCTAATCAGATATATAAGGTTGCATGTTCTTCAACTCGGGATCACCAATTTCAACTGAATTTGACGCTTGTGAAGTATCATCGAAGGTAATTTCTTTTTCTATCTTTGTGTTTTTCATCTTTTATCACTTTTTTAGGTCAAACAAGGAGGTTGTGTTCTTGTTTAAGGAGATGGTTCATGCATGAAGAAGATATCATAGAAAGCGAGGGGACAGGTAATCATCCTTACCCGAATATTGAAAAGATTACTTTCATGGTCCGACTACTGGAGAGATTACTCTCAATGTGACTTGACTATCGAAGAAATTACTCTCAATATGGTCCGACTAACGAAGAGATTACTCTCAAAATGATCCAACTACTGGAGAGATTACTCTCAATGTGGCCTGACTACCGCAGAGATCACTCTCAAAATGGACCGATTACCAGAGAGATTACTCTTAGTGTGGCCTGACTACCGGAGATATTACTCTCAAAATGACCGACTACCAGAGAGATTACTCTCAAAATGGCCTGACTACAGGAGAGACTACTCTCAATGTGGCCCGACTACCGGTGAGATTATTCTTAATGTGGCCCGACTACCGGAGAGATTACTCTCACTGTGGCCTGACTATCAGAGAGGCCAACTTAATGTGCAAAGGGACTCATATGTCCACCTTAAGATTGGAAAGTTATAATTCCTTTGAAGGACAAACCTACGAAGATGCCAACTTAAGATGCAAATGGACTTATATACCTTAAGATTAGAAAGTTCTAAAGCTTCAACTCGAAGATTTCATGGACTTGATGACGTCGACTTGAACACTTAGAAAACTTTGAAGATTTGGCAAACTTTGCACATTTCAACTTAAAGACTGACAAACTTAAAGATTCGGCGGACTTCAACGTTTCAACCTGAAAAATTTGAGGGCTCATAACTCCACTTGAAGACCGATGAGTTTGAGGACCTCAACTTGAATATTTGGAGGTTTAAATATTTTGACTTTAACACCGAAGAATTTGAAGACTTAAACTTTAAGACCGACGGACTTGGATACTTCATCTTGGAGACTTGGAGAGTTTAAATATTTCTACTTGAAGAGTGGCGAACGTGAAGACTTCAATTTGAAGATCGACGGACTTGAAGATTTCAACTTGGAGACTTCGACTTGAAGACCGACTGACTTGAAGACTTCAACTTGTAGACTTCGAGGGCTTAAATATTGCAATTTGAAGGGTGACGAACACGAAGCCATAGTGAATCCCCAGACTTCAATTCAAATGCTTGGGAGCCTCCTAAAAGATATTAATCATTTCATTGAAGACACAAATCTGCCATAGTAGCATCCCCAAACGTTGATGCAAATATTGTCATCATTCAGTGAAAACACCTTTTTATCATAGCAACTTGCCCCCATAAAATCAAATGGGGTCCAAAGTTCAATAGGAGGATGACGTTTCAGCTTGATTTTACATTCCTTTCATACTCCACTCGAACAACAATTTGGCCACTGTGTATCTTTTGAAATCATGCGACTGACTTAAAATGAAACTCTAAGCTGCTTACGTACCTCTATGAAGAGGATCCAGTCATATCGTAGTTAAAAATGGGTAATTCTTTTTATTTTTTTATTTTTTATTTTTTGTTTTTTATATGTCCTAAATTTTGTCTAGGCTGTCTCTTTCGAGGTTTTCAACGTAGCAGAGTTCATTTTTTATTTTTTTATGTCCTAACTTTTGCCTAGGCCGCCTCTTTCAAGGTTTCAACCTAGCAAACTTTTATTTTTGGGTCGTACACAGTTTAGACTCATACAGACTAGGAGTGTAGGAACATGCAGTTTAGGCTCATGCATCATGAAAAATTATGACTTTTAGTTTAGGCTCGTATATCGAGGAGTATCAAAAAATTTCAAGGATAATACTTCTTTAAGAATTTTCCATTGATAGGGATGAATTTCATGCCATCTGCATCAACCAGCTTGCAAGCCCCACTTGAGTACGCTTCTTTTACGACATATGACCCATCCCATTCTGAAGTGAACTTCCCTATAGGTTTATGGGAATCAATTATAGGTTTTCGTATGGCAAGTACTTGATCTCCTACTTGAAAGGATCCTGGGCTAACTCTTTTATTAAAGGCGTGAGACAATCGAGCTTGATAACATTCAAGACTTTGTTGAGTTTCCAACCTTTTCTCATAAAGAGCCTCCAACTCCGCTGATCGAAGTCGAGAATTTTCTTCATCAGTGATGCCTTCTTGAATAGCTAATCGTAATGAAGGTAATTGATGCTCGAGTGGGAAGATGGCTTCAACTCCATAAACGAATGCATAAGGGTTCGTTTGTTTTGGCGTGTGCTGAGTTGTCCTATATACCCATAGAGCTTCTTCCATACAGTCATTCTAATTTGTTTTGGATTCGGAGATAACTTTATTCAATAAGTTGCATAGAGTTATGTTGAATGCCTCAACTAGATCATTGGCGGCATCATTGTACATCGATGAGTTTTTCTTTAAGCCAAAGAGATCAAAAATCTTGTTCATCAACTTATTATCGAATGGCTTTCCATTATCCGTTATGATGTAACGAGGAATGCTAAATCGATAACTAATGTTTACTCGGATGAAACTAGCAACATTTTCCTTCTTTTTTCTTAAGAGCAACAACTTTAGCCCATTTTGAGAAGTAGTCAGTTGCAACCAAGATGTATTGGTGTCCACCAGAGGACTTTAGCAGTGGTCAAATAACATCCAGTCCCCAAGCGTCAAATGGCCAGGATGCGATGGTCGGGTGCAACACTTCAGGAGGTTCATAAATAAAATTCGTATGGAATTGACAAGCCTTTCATCTTCGAGCGTAGTCCAAGCAATCTTTTACCATCGTTGGCCAATAATATCCCATCCGTATTATATGAAAATGGAGCTTTGGTCCAGACTGGTGTGACCCACATACCCCAGAATGCACTTCTTGCAAAGATGGGAGCGCTTCATCTTCCCCTAAGCATCGCAAGAGTACTCCCTCTAATGATCTTATGTATACGGTATCTTTGTAGTAAAGTAAGTGAGGTGCACGACGGCAGATTTCAGTCCTTCTCCTCGGATTTTCTGGAAGTATCCTATAACATAAGTATTCGATAATGGGTTGTTGCCACTCTTCTTTCTAAGCTTCAAAAACCGCGACAAGATGCTTGATTTCATTTTCTTCACCTTCAGTCTTATTGGCGGTGTACTACCCATTTTTGGCAGACAGTAACTACGCTTGACCAGGCAAGGTTAAAGATGAAACTAGGGCAGGTAAATCATCAACCTTCTTATTTTCTTTCCATGGCACATGCTAAATAGACACATCACCGAGCCACCCTATTAGTATTTTGGCGTAATCATGATATGGGCGTAGTTCAGGCTTTTTAACTTCGTAACTACCTAAAAGTTGACTGACCACTAATTGAGAGTTACCAAAGACTTGCAATTGCAACTGCTTCATTTGGACAACCATTTCAAGCCCAAGTATCAATGCTTGATACTCAACAATGTTGTTAGAGTAGAGTTTCATCAACGTAAAAGAGTAGGGCAGAACTGCACCTTGAGAAGTAACAAATACTACACCGGCTCCAGCTCCTCCGCGATGTGCAACACCATTAAAGTACATCTTCCATAGAGGCTGAACTTCGATGATCATGGCGTCCTCATCAGGTAGTTCATCAATTAACTCTCAATCATCAGGTATAGGGTGATCTGCCAAGAAGTCCGCTAACACTTGTCCTTTTATAGCCTTTTTAGGGATGTAAACGATTTCAAATTGTTGAAATTGGAGGTAACACCTTGCTAGTCAATCACTAAGGACAAGTTTTGATATCACGAACTTGATGGGATTTGCTCTAGAAACAAACGAACGACATGAGATTGAAAGTAGTGCTTCAACTTTTAGATTGAGAAGACTTGCACCAAACATAACTTTTCAATTGGCGAATAATTCAGCTTATTTGATGTCATCATCCCGCTCAAGTAGTAAAGGGAGTTTTCTCTCCCTTTACTATTTTCTTGAGCCAATAATGCTCCAACAGACCTTTCTTGTGCTGATTTGCATAGTATCAGTGGCTTTCCAAGTATGGGGCTACCAGAACAGAAGGCTTCATCAAGTAGGATTTAATGATCTCAAAGGCATTGCCACACAGTTGGTCTCATTTGAAAAGTACACCTTTCTTCATAAGGCGACTGAATGGTTGACATCTCCTAGCTAGGTTTAAGATGAATCTTCTAAGGTACACTAACTTTCCCTACAGATTTTCAATTTGTGAATGTCCTGAGGCTCAAACATTTTCAAGATTGCATCTACTTTGGATTGATCAATTTCAATCCCTCGATGTCAAACAATGAAACTAAGGAACTTTCTGAAAGTAACTCCAAAGGCGCATTTCAATGGATTCAACCTAATTTGGTACCTCCAGAGAAACTCAAACACCATTCTCAAGTCTTTCAAGTGGTCACCATTCTCTGTTGATTTAACCACCAAGTCATCAGCACATCATTTGACCTTTTTGTGGAGAAGGTCATCAAAGATATGCTTTATAGCTCTTTGGTAAGTGGCACCAGCGTTCTTCAAGCCAAAAGGCATTACCTTGTAGCAAATAAATACCCTTGGGGGTATGAAATGCAGTAAGCTCTTCATCTTTTAGCACCATGTGAATTTGGTTATAGCCTGATGAACCATCCATAAAAGCCTCGTACATAGTAGTAGCAATGATCATTAGTTCTGGAATGGGATCGGGAACTCATCTTTCAGACACGCATTATTAAGATCCCTAAAGTCAACGCACACTCGAATATGGCCATATTTATTCCTTAAAGGGACAATACTTGAAACCCATGTTGGGTATTTAACTTCATGAATAAAGCTAGCTTCGATGAGTTTTTCGATTTTGATCAAGGGAACCAAGTCCGTCTTAAAGGCGCATTTGGGTTTGTTTAACATGGCAAGCGTCTTTTTGATTGCAAGGTGATGGACTTCTACTTTCGGATCCGAGCTACGCATCTCTTTGTAACTCCAAGAAAAGACATCCCTGAACTCCTTGAGTAACTCAATGTAAGTTCTCTCTTCATCAACTTCTAATAAAGAACATAGGTAGGTGGGTCTTTGTTCTTTATCAGTGCCAAGGTTAACTTCTTTTAACGCGTCAACTATTGTCTTCACTCCTTCTTCAAGTTCAGGTGGTGCATATTTCACATCTTCATCTTCATGAGGGCCCCCATCGTTGAAGGATATGTAATAACACGATAAAATATCCTCCAATTCAGTATTATCCTCCATTGAAGAGGGAACACCACTCTCTCCTTGTACAGTAAAATGATATGAAGAACTCACACTTTCTTCATCTTCATCACGTTTATTAGTGTAGACCACAATATATGGATTTACCTTCAGTACCTCTTTACATGAAACCTCAAGTTTTGTTTGATGCCTCATTTTAAAAGGAATCGAACTTTGGAAATCCTTAGGGATCTTCTGAATTTTGGTGAAGTGGGTGTTCTTATGCTTTGAAAATTTATCTGGAACTTGTTTCCATTCTTTAATGGACCAATATTTCAAACACGGAGGTCTTCACAGGTGATTTTCCAAGTCGATCAAAGATAGAAGGCTTGTTAGAAGCAGAAGATTCATCTTCTATAGTGATATAATTGCTGCTCGCCCTTCTTATAGAGATGCACACTGGTGAGGGTTGCTTGTATACCAAACCTTCACGTGGTTGTCTCGTTGCATCTTGTGATGGTATCTTTCCTAACTTTAACGGCTCATTAGGATTGTATCCAGCTTTCGCAAATAGCCTGTAAGTGTTAGGATCAAAACCTTCATCTGTTCACTTTGTAAGGAGTGCCACGTTCTGCAAACTATTTTGGGCCACAAACATTGAAAGTGGCTTTGAGGACAACTTTACTGCCTCAATTCATTTTACCAAAAGAGTAAATTCTTTTAGCATGTTAGTTGGAGATTAGATGATTCACCTTCATCTTTCTTCTTTTTAGGGACATATTGGAGCGCATGACTTACTTTCTTGCCATAAGACACAATATTCCCTCCATAAGATTTATTCGCATAGGGTTATACCTCCTCAGTAACAGCTTTGGCTTTACCAGTAGTCACCTCTTCTCTTTTAGTTATGGGCTCGTCATTCTTACTTTTCATGCCACCATCAGCTTTTGGCTCCTTTAGAATACGGTTCTTCAAGTAGATGTTTACATCGACAAAGTGTGAGTCAGCTTCGGTGAATGGCTCATCATCAGCAACTATCTTCTTCTCGACTCACCCTCGTAGAATTTTAATATTTATGGTAGGTAAATGGAACCACTTTATTTCTATGTATCCAAGGCCTTCCAACCAAGACATTGTATGAAGTCTTCGCGTCGATTACATGCAGTATTCTGGTTGTTTCTTCTATTGATTATTTTTGTAGGCTCCTTTTGTGGAGCCTACGACAAGTCCCCAATGTCCAATCTTCATCATCCTCAGGTTGACCGACTTCAGCTTTGTCATTCTCCAGTAATTCTTCATCTTTACTTTCTTTAATATCGCATAATTCATCTGGAATAAATGAGGCAAAGGTGATAGCGACTTGGTTTGCGCTTGCTTTATCATCTTCAAGCACGATCTTCTTTTTGCGAGCCAAGTCCATGTCTTTGTCCTTGAATACAAAGCACTTCTCCAGAGGGTGGCTTACAAGTCGATGGTATTTGCAGTAATTTGGGTCATTTGTTTTCCCAGTTTCATTTGGTCTCTGCATATATGGAAGCTCAATGAGATTTAACTTGAGGATTTCTTCAAAAATAGCTGGCACATCATAATACAGAAATGGGTATTCTTTCTCTTGCATTTCTTTTAAAGTCAACTTTCCACTTGGCTTATCTTGAAAAGAAGTGGATTTCACTCTGCTTCTTGCTTACCTTCGTTGTGAACTTCACAAGTGATGTGTTGACATTCATAGATTCTTTGATTTTAGACTTAGGTACGAACATGCCCCACTTCCTAACTTATTGCTTTTCGTTCACTTCGCAAGGTTCATAGATAGGCAATCCTTCATTTCCGGCGGAGGTCATGCTCAATTCTATGTCATGGAAATGAGTCGCAAGTTCTTCAGATATGACAGGCTTGATACCTTGCAAGATGTAGCGCACCAATGTATGCCTTGGATGCACATCTCTATGCCTGAAGATTCACTAAGCTTGTTTTTACAGTTAAGGCTTTCATTCCTCCAACGATTGATAAAGTCGATAACTGGTTCCCCCTTTTGTTGACGAGTATTTGTAAATTCTATCATACTCACAGTATGTCTCGTACTATAAAGTAATTGATGAACTCTTCTCTAGTTTATCCCAACTATCGATAGATCCAGCCTCAAGGTCTATGTACCAGTCAAAAGCATTTCCTTTTAGCGAATGGACAAACTGCTTGATGAGGTAAACTCCATAAGTCCCAATATTGTTGCACGTTCCGCGAAGTGCATCGCATGTTTCTTTGGGTTTTTACCATCAAAATGTTGAACATCTTCAACATATCGACCCTTGTAGTGTACGACTTTGCATACGTAAGAGAGGATTTAGAAGTAACCTTATATTTGTTCTTAATAGTTCCTTCATTGAACTCCTTCAGTTGATCGATTTGAATAATCCCTTCAGTTGAGACAGGGATAGCCTTAATGGACACTACTTGTCTTGGGGAAGAGTCACTCTCTAGAACTTCTGGGAGCTTGCCAGGTGCATGGATGAATTCTTCTTCTATCAAGGTTCCCACCATGTCTGTTAGCTTGTCGATTCTAACATCTTGATTTTGCATGCATTTGGTCAAGCCAGCGGTTGCTTCCGTCAAGTTTTCCGGCTGCTCCTCCACAGATGAAGTATTTATCACCATGGCTTGCATGATTGCTATGGACGGCGGAGAGCAGCATGGACTTTCACACAGATTGATCCTTGATTGGGTCACACTATATGGTGTAAGTGGGGAGGATCCACCACTTGAAGCATCATCATCATCCTTCACAACAAAGTGCTTGGATCCGGAGAGGTCAAGCAGAGCAAGAGTTTTCTTGATCTTTTTAGCAATATTACTTCCTCCTTCAGATGCGTTTGTGGAAGATCTTGCTCCTTTTGAGGAAGAAGATCCGAAAACAGGGGTAGATGCAGACGACACGTGGGGTGCTTATTGTCCTAAAGATCTTTCTTTGCTACTCGTAACTGGTCCGAAGCTTCCAAAGGTAACATCGAGAATGCTTTCCACATCAGCGTAGAACATAGAGTTAGCAGCCTTGGTGGAATTTGAACCGGTGTTGATTATCTTTGAAGCCATTTTAAAGTTCTTGGACTTTGGTAATTGAAAAGTTGAGATGAGAGCTAGAGATTGTTGCTCTGGGCGTGCCAGAATTTGAGTGTACAATCTCTATGAATCCTCTGTTTCTTCTTTTCAACAGTAAATAAATTCAAGGGCCTTTGAGCTTGATTTTTAATATGTAGTTGTCGCCATGAACGATGATCTTGTTCTTAAGCTTTAACTTGATTGCTTGAACTTGACCTTGATTTGTTCTTCATTCTTGAGCTTGAACTTGATTGCTTGACGCTTGAAACTTATGGAGGAATTTGCAGCATTTGATCCACGAGCTCTTTCTTGCTTCTTGTTATAACTTCTGGTGTCTTTTCTGAGTTATGAAGACCCCTATTTATAGTTATGAAAAAGAGAAGTTATGATAAGAACAAACTCTTTCCGACCAATCAAATTAAAGTGTTACATGACCGCATTTGATTGGCCAGAACATGTCATTTGCACACGTGGCACGATTTTATTGGCCTTTCAGTGTGACTGGGCATGCCTTGTCATTTTGACACGTGGCATGGTCCTGTTGGCTCTTCCGCTTGACTTGGCGCGCCATGTCATTTGACATGTGGTACCAAACTGGGTCTTTAGGAAGATTGCATCTTTGACTTAATCAAGTAGGCTCATCACTTTAGTCCAATTGCATAGGCTAGCCCAATAGATTAAGACTTATTTATTTAACCCATATATATGAGACTTATATAATTAATTCAATTATATTAGCCCAAAATATTTTAGTTGGACTAAAATATCTTGAATTTAAATACGGTCCAAATTATTTTATGGACTTAAATTCAATAAATTTTACATGCTTACAATAGGGTTTAAAAAAATAATTTCGCCGATTCAAAAATATAATTAAAGTCAAACAAGTCAAACAGTTGAATTTTAAAAATTCAATACCGACGGATTTGGTTAGAAATAACTTCCCTGGCTTTTAAGCCAAAATTTACGACCGATTTGGTTAGAGATATGGTCAAAAATATTTTTCAAAAATATAATTCATATTTTCTTTTACAATTCCGACCAACTCCGTCAGAAATTTCCGATAATTTTTTTTCGTCAGAAATTTCAGTCGAAAATTAGGATTTTCTAGTAGTGCGTGAGGATGTATACAAAATACCACCTAGGCAGCTCAAACGGTAAAAGGCCCCCTAATTAATATCTTCCTTTATTTTTTCCAATTTTTTTATGGCTATTCTTCCTATTTCTTCCTCTTTATAACTTCCTCCATTAAAGCACAACTAGTGTTCTTTAGTTTCCTGTAATTATGATATTTCTTCTTTAATTGCAAAAGTTCTTAGACACAGTTCTTGGTCTTCATTTTAACTTTTTTGGAGATATTGAAGATATACCCACTTTGTCAATTGAAGACTCGCCACAACTGAAATACTACGACAAAACCAACAAAACAAAAATAGAAACTTACTAGTACAAATTATTTAATGAATTTTGTTTGACCAGATCCCTAAGATTATAGGTAAATCGAAGGAGAAATTGGGGATAACCATTTGACGGAATTTGAGAAAGAGAAGAGTTTGGGTAGAATAATTTTAATTTAGCTGCATTTTTGTTCAGGTTTTAACTCGTTCTTTTTTATTTTATTTTATTTACCTTAATTTTAGTATAAGTAATATCAAATCCTATTATTTAGCCTTTGTAGAGCACACATCGGATAAAATGTCAACAAGGCTAATGTGTGATACGCTTAGACAAGGTGTATGATATCGAGGGGTTATTTTAATTTCATTTATTTCGCTGCTGATAAATTGAATCCATGATCTTTCGCGCTCTTTCTATTGTACCATTATTTTGTGGCTTGTTGACTACATCCGCCAATACGGAAGGAGGAGAAAAAGAGTTTGCTATCGTATCGCTGTAGCGGGCTACTGCTTCATTAAATGTCTTATGCTATTGAAAGCCTAGCTCATCCTCATCCATCCTAGTTATTCATACCCCCGATAGGATGAACGGAGGACCGACCGACCCGGATTTTCACATGTGTTGGCGTAGGAGGTAATTTACGACTAGATCTAGTTTGGCGGAAAACTTATAATCGATGTTAAATTTAAGGATGTTTTAAAGGTATTTACCTTTTACTTATTGAAAATTAAAATTAGTTCCGAGGATGAATTCCTTCGTATTTCTTTCATAAAATTAAGGAAGCACCAGTACTAAAGATAATAACATTAATTATAATTGAATTGTGGTCCACTCGTTCTATATTGTTTTCCTTTGGATTGCACTATTGGACCTACCAATGCGGGATGTTGTTTATATTGGTAACAATATGTTGGGAAATTTTTTATTTTATGTTTCATTTAATTGATACTAGTTATACGAGATAATCTTTTTATTTCATAATTTTGTGAATTTAAATTTTTGTGGACCTAAAAGTGTAAGATTGGGGTCCATAAATTTGTGAGATAAAAAGGAGCCTCATACAATTAATATTAGTTGTTGAGACACAAAATAAAACTTCTCATATGTTTGCCATACTACAGCACGAGAAGCTTTATTTTATGTCTTATACAATTTATACTAGTTTATGAAGCTACTTTTTGTAATATAAATTTGTGAACCTCAATTTTATATTTTCGAGTTCATAAAAATTTAAATTTATAAATTTATAAGATAAAAAAGAATTTTATATAACTAAACATCAGTTCTATGAGATGCGATAAAAATTTTCATACGCCACGCACTTGATCTGTTGGGCATCTCAGTCAAATCAACCATTAACCAGTAGGTAGGACTTTTGGGATTAGATTGTTCTCTTTTTATAAATAAATAAATAAATAAATAAATGTAACTCGTAGCAAAACAAAATTTGGCATGAAGATAAATAGACAATGGGATAGATGTGGGAAGACCATTATCAACTCGCTTGAGTTGACAAAAGTTGAATTGATTTGTTTTCCCCTTTTTCTATGCAGATATATTTGGACCGCCCACCTATAATATTGGGGCTATTATTGAGTAGTTTTTATACCTTTTGTTGATGTTTACTAAAGTTATTTGATAAATAGGACTGCATGGAATTGTTTTCTGGCGCTGTATCATAATTTCCATTTGAAAAAATTACGTATCTCTTATAACGCATGACACCACTACAGAGAAATAAAGAAAAGTGAAAGATGGGAATGGTTTGGTTTTAGACGATCTAAATATTTTCTTTTTAACCCCACGCACGAATTGACACCTTAAGGGTCGTTTGGCAGGAGGTATAAGAAAGTATAAGGATGATATAAAAATTTAATATCATTTTAATATTATGTTTGGTTAGCAAATTATGTATAAGTTATTCCGGTGCTAATTTTAATACTGAAATAATTTATACCTTATAGAAGATGGGGTAATTAGTATCGGTATAACTTATATCTTCTCAGAAATTATGCAATTATAATTCTTAATAGAACATACCAAACAATAAATAACAATCCCAATATAACTAATTCCAGCATAACTTATCCTAATATAATTTATAAAGGCATAACTTACACCAATATAGATCGTATTCTAACCAAACGACTCCTCAGAAAGTTCCCAAGGCCAAACACTGCGTCTATTCAGAATGAATATGTTGAAAGTCGGAGCTAAACTATCAATGACCGTCTCTTTCTCTACAATTGCACTTTATCGCCATAAACTATTTTTAATTATTATCGGTACAAATTTGTATATATAAAATCTGTAGAATAATCTCATTGTAAAATTTTGTACAATTTATAAATTTTCAATTCGCTTCACTAAATAGTGACGCAATGCTTTTATGTTAAAACTTATTTCATCACTATTATTATCATTTTAATATTTTCTTCCGATGTATTTATATATAATATAATAAACAGGTTAAAGTAATGTTTTAGTACCATGATCAATCGGATGCTGATACATATACCGATCAACCCAACATCCTCACAATCCCAACCCGCAAATCACAAACGACAACGAATGAGACACGCTAAAAATGGAAGTGCCACTGCCACGCTAACTCAATTTATATTTTTTTAAAATGAGTTGAAGTTATTTATCCTTGGTGTAATCAATTTTTACAGTTTTTTGAATAATTATTCTTTTGGTTTGCTACAAAAGTGCAGTGGACTTTCTATTTTGGCTCGTCTTTTGGGAAAGAAGGAATATAAAAGGAATAAAGACAAGGAAGTTTCATATCAAGTTTGTTTTATTATATCTCTATCTTTTTACATTAATGAGAGTAAATACAGGTCCCTTTCATTACTAGAGCTACACTAGTCGGAGTATATATTGATCATAATCCCTTGGAATTTTTAATCCTTCGGTTGACTTCCTTTTCCAACTCGTCATTTCCTCCTACTTCTTCCAATTCCTGCACCAATAACCAATCAATCTACAGTAAGCCTCTTTTGATCATTTAATTCCGAATTATGTTATAAATATCTAACCGAATAAAAAAGAAAAATAAGAAATATTTATTAGCACTAGGGAGGTTAAAAGAGGAAGAGAAAGTAGGCACCTTAGGTCCTAGGAACAAGCCATACGGGACACCATCAAATTTCTCCGAGTGATGAAGCTGAACTTCCAGACATCAAAATCAAAGAAGATATCAGTCGTTAGAATCTGCTACGGTATACTCTAAAAAAAAACAACTGACCAGTCAATTTAATCTTTAATCTAATGAAACGACGGTGCAAAACGTGATTAATTTAAGATTAAGAATTTAAAAACTTTACCTGATGAGCTGCAGCTATTCTCCGAAAATAAGGTACATTCGCTATGGGTCCCACTGGGAATCTCTTGTGAACTAATCCATCGTGAACGAACATGTAAGCCATCCCGAATACTGTGATCCCCAGTCCCTGCATTTATAAGAGCACAATTTTTTTTTTGTTGACATTTTACTAATTTCTTTTAACTACTTTATACCAAATTAGTCTCTCTTAATCAAGAATTAATTAGTGAGAACATACCGCGCCGAAACAGAGTCCAGGAATGAGGCCTTTATTGAAGAATCCGTAGGCAAGAAGAGCAATGGCTGGAACAGCGTTTGTTATGGCAAAAACATCGTTCAGCTCGAATGCTCCTTCTCTTGGTTTATGGTGTGACTGCAAATTAAATATTATTTAAAACATCACGTTGTCAGCATTTGGTTGCCGGGGAAAAACATGACAAGAATCTTGATTTTCCTAGCAAACTATTAATTAGTGTCAAATAATTTAGTAGAAATTTGCAAACCTCGTGCATGTGCCATAAAGAATCATGCCACAGAGCTTTATGTGCCCATATCGCCCAAAACTCCATTGCTACCTGAATTTACCACAACATATAATATCACCAATCAGCAACTTTTTCTTTGTTAATTTTGCGACTGAATATAACAATATTGAATATATGAGAAAGTGGAACTTACAGCAGCGCCAAAAGAAAGAGCGAAAGTACCGAACATTTCAGAAAAAGGCACTTCCCCACCCTATATCATAAAATTTTGAGAAAAAGTTTAATGCAGGCAACAAAGAGCTAAAGGATAAGCTGGAGAAGAAGAAGAGAGTGATTAATTGGTACCTCCATTTGCCAAGAAAATCTGTAATAAACCGCCAAAACAGCCATAGAAGTAATCCCTAAACTAGACATCACAGCTGCCACGAGATAAGTAAACCTCTCCGATCTTTTCCGAGCCAATTTTTCCGCCAGCCTTGCAGCTGATCTCTGTTCCTCAATATTTACTTCTATCTCCTTTGGTTCAATAATCTGACTTTGGGTATTCAATTTCTCATTCTCCAGCACAAAACAAACCGTCAATTTTGGCTTTCTTCGACACCGCATATAACTACTTTCGCCAAATTTGCGAGTTAACGGAGAGAAGAACAAAACTGGTGGGCTTGTTGTGGTTAGTTTTGGGGCAAGAATTGGGTTGTGGTTGAAACAAATGGTTTGGGAGCTAGCAGATCCGGCAGCCATGGGCGGTGGAGGTCAAAGTAGGTATAAAAGCTTAGAGAGAAAGCGAGAGTTGGGGAGATCTACAGAGGTAGAGAGGAAAATTTAAGGTGACAAGTTGTAGTAGCACTGAAAATTTTGGAAGGAAGAGCATGAGTTTCAGTTTGTGGACTGCTTGTGTAAAGTGGTATAAATACAATGCTATAGGGGTACGTTGCCCAAAAGCTAGCTTATGAGGTGAGGATTGCCCAAGCCATATAAGGAGACCAAGGACCTCAAATCCCTCCGATGTGGGACAACTCAACACCCCCCATCACGCCCAGATCTCTGGAGCGTGGACAACATAAATGGGGGCCCAACATCGGTATCGATAATTGGGATGGGCCTGGCTCTGATACCATGATAAGAATGGACCTTGGGCCTAACTCAACCCCAAAAGCTAGCTTATAAGGTGAGGATTGCCCAAGCCATATAAGGAGACCAAGGACCTCAAATCCCTCCGATGTGGGACAACTCAACATGCTGAACGTGTGGGCATTTCCCCTTATGCGGGGTTTGCACTGAGGGTCCTCCTAACTAACTTCTGCTTCAGTTTGTGGTCCTCACTTTGACGAATACTACATAATTGCCACTTAAATTTTTTTTTATTTAATATGGCGGAAGGAAAATGGGAATGAGTATTATAAAATCTTCACCAATAAAATAAAAGAAGTATATAACCAACTAAATTATTAAGATTTCTTATTAATTTCGGCGTTTATCACTACTTCTTTCTTTGTAATTTTTAATATAAATTTAAATAAAATACACTTCATGTCTCAGGTATCACGGCCGAAGGTGTTAAATTGCCAAATTGAGGAGGATAATCAAATGAAGCATTTAGGTGTGTTTAATTACAAAATCAAAATTATTGTGTGTTGATGCGTTATGCCTATTATTTTTCAAACTCCTTCATATTTCATTCATGTATTTTTGTAAAATGACACCATTGAAAAAAATTAGTAAAATAATTGAGGTATACATAAGTAAGATTGGATACCAACTTAATATTGTATGCATCTTTTCAAGAGTCAATTTTTAGGTCACACTGTTTTCGACAAATCTTATTGGTATCATTTTTATTAATCTATTTTGAGTAATCTGAAGTTGTCTCAACCCATTCAAAATTCTAATCAAGTTCGAGTCAATTGAAATATCGAGTTTGAAGCTTGTCGACATGAATAATTGATACTCTACTTGGTGGTCCAAGTTCGAAAAGTGCAGGAATATACGAATTCAAATTCGTATTGCATAAGTCACTAAAAGAAAAATACGCCCTACAAATTATTTTTATTTTCGAGTCTCAAACCTAAATTAAGGATAAATGGATTTATTTCATCCCTACAACCCTCGATGGTAGTTATCGTGTCCATGTTGAACACCTTTCACTATAACATTGTATGCCTACAACCATATTAATAAGTAACGCTTAAAAAGTGTTGTCAACAATATTTGTAGGAATATTTTTTAGGCGTGGTCTTTGAGTATAGTCTTCGGCTACGGATTTTAAAGTAACACTTGTAAAGTGTTCCTTTTAAATGTAAAAACAATATTTTTTAAGTGTTGCCTAAATATAAAATTTTTGGCCATATTTCTTTGGTGTATTGCTACGTTTATAAAGAGTTATTATATTATCATATTAAATACAACACTTTACAAGCATACTCTAAGAATTCCTTATAAAATATTTTCCCAAAATTTTCCACCAAAGTTGCATTTAATAATATATTTCCCCCCAATTCTCATAAGGCCAAAGACCGTTCGGTTAGAAAACCCTATAGGAAAAAGTCTAAAATTTCTTCTATAAAATTTCACTCAAAATTTCCTCCCAAATATTAGAATTAATGAAAATAATCCCCCCCCCCCTCCCCCCCCTAAAATTTCACTCGCTTGTTGTTGTCACTGATAGTAGCTGAAATTATTCGTTGCAATAGTTTAGGATCATTTAGAGTTGATGTGTTTATATCAACTCCCTCCACATCTGCTAGGATTTTAAATCCGTTTGGACTGGCGACAATTTGTAGAGCATTTCATCGATCGCCTGAACCCCTCATCTTTTGCTACTGTATCTTCGCACCTGTAGGTGTGTTCTGCTTGGTAAAACCTTTCTTAGGATTTAGACAAAGTAACCAGGCCAAATTATATCCTTGTGACTCATACATGTTATATAGAGTATATGTAGCCTGACAGCAAACAAAAGAAAATACCTTTTACTGCAATAACAAAAGTTTAATAATTGCAGATTGTTCAAGAATTACAGTCTTGAATTTTGGCAATCATTCGCGCTCGTTACAGTTAAATGGTATACAGAAACTTTTCTAGAAGACACTTCACTAGCCTGCTTTGCTTGCACAGGTGGAGAAAGGCAGGTAGCGATAGCTCGCTGAACAGCTTCAAAAGCAGTGTTTGTTAGATATATGGACTTATATCTACATACATATGAACAATATATGGATTAATTATATATTATGTGCTATCTTTTGGTTTGGCCTAAATTGGTGGTCTTATGGACATTATTAAGGGGGCCAATATATTGTCATATAAAGTGTAGGACTAATGTGTAGATACCAAAAAGGGTAACCTTAGTAAATGATGGGCTAACTAAGGTTGGTTACATGCTTATGACTTTTGAGTTTCATAACTCATATGTTATAAGAGGGGGTTATGGTTCCAATAAGAATGCAAGACATTCTCTTCTTCCTCCCAATGAAACTAGAGAGCATTTTGGTCTTGCATATCAAGTGGAAAACCAATCCTCAAATTTTGGTCTTGGATATATTCTTGTGAAAGCAAAAACTTCAAGACAATCTTAAAGGAAGGATCAAGGAGCTTCTCAAAGGCACACCTTGAACAATCTTCAAGAAGGACTAAAGATTTCCACTTATGGATTCAGGTACGCTTCCGCTTATGTTGTTATTCCAAATAATTCGATATGGAGGCTAAAGTGTTTTATTTGGATTCATTCCAACAATTGGTATCAGAGCCTCCTTCATATTTGGATTATTTGGAAGTTCATGAAATCCATGTTATATAAAGTTTATGATTAAGTTAAAATAGAATTTTGATTATGAAATTCTAGTACCATGATATAGCATGATTTCATGAATGATATGTTGTTGATGAACTTTGGCGTTTCAATATCTTGTTGTCTCTAGATGATTTGAAATATTGAAATTTGCATAATTTTGGTTGATGATCAACATGATTTTTTGTTTAAGTTTCTTGTTGAAAACCATATTAAGTCGTTGGACAGAATAGTAAGATAATCGATTATCTTATCCAGATAATCGACTATCTTGAAAGGTTGACCAAAATTTTGCAAAACAGTAGCACAGAATAATCGACTATTTTTATGAAATAATCGATTATTCTGTTTTGTTCATCAAAAATTTTTTGAAACAGAACCTGAGGATAATCAATTATTTTTAAAATAATCGATTATTTGGAATTTTTCAGCAAAATTGGAAATTCCAGAGAACCAAGATAACCGATTATCCTAAAAGGATAACCGATTATCCTAGTTTTTCAGCAAATTTTGAGATTCCAGAAGGCCCAGATAATCGATTATCAGGCTTATATAATCGATTATCTGGCCATAAATTGCAGAAACGTAAATTTTCTGGCAGTTTAATGAGGACATAATGTAAGAAACGTTTTTCATAATTAATGAAACGTTTTAAGTATTAAGTTTTCAGATTTTTTAATTGTACACTAATAATATGTCAATTAATATTCAGTTTTTTAATTATTAATGTTTTGTACATTAATATTCAGTTTTAATATTAATTATTTTTTAGTCCATCATGCTTCAGATTTTGGTATTATCCAATTAAGATTAACACAATTAATATTCAGATTTTACATGTCAAAACATGTAAATTTTCAGTCAAGATTCAATATTGGCTTAAAGAACTATATGATTTAGCATCTAATATTTTAAATTAGTCAATTGAAGCATTATGTTGCCAAAGTAACCTCTTTTGTCTAGATTGATTAATCTTGAAGTATAAGATGACTGTGTATGTTAGTATTCCATGCGTTTAACACCGGCCCAAAGGAAGGTTGTTATTTGGCAGGAATTCGAACATGCTTGCGGTGATAAATATGTGACAATTATTCGGTTTTCCATGTGAATATTAAGTCGGTCCAAAGAAAGGCTTAATATTTGACAGGAGTTTATTGTCAATATTTGATTACTACACCAAGAGTACCACTTACAAGTTGATTTTCTGTCCAAAGACTAAAATCAATGTTGTGCTAGGTATCTTGTAATGGGATTTGCCTATTTTGAATCTGTAAACTAAAGTTAAAGTTCAAGTAATTGTAAGCATGTATTAAGTTATCCTTGTTCTATATTCAGTGAATTCTTCAGCTGCTTCGATATCTGCAAATATAAACAGCATCCCTGTGCTTAACGGCACAAACTTTAAGGAATGGAAAGAGAACATTATGATCGTTCTCGGTTGCATGGATCTAGACCTTGCACTTCGGATTGAGCAACCTGCTTCTCTTGAGGATACATCTTCTTCTGATGAAAAGAAGGAGATGGAGAAGTGGGAACGCTCAAATCGCATGAGTCTAATGATCATGAAACGTGCAATTCCAAAATCATTCAGGGGCACTATGAATGATGAAAATAATGCCAAAGTTTTCCTTGAAAACCTTGAAAAGCGTTTTGCACAAAACAAAAAGGCGGAAACAAGTACTCTTTTGAGTAAACTTGTTTCCATGAGGTATAAAGGCAAGGGAAACATAAGGGAGTACATTTTGGAAATGTCTCATCTTGCTTCGAAACTAAAGTCATTCAAGCTGGAATTACCTGAGGAACTGCTTGTGTACTTAGTTTTGATCTCTCTTCCTGCACACTTTAATCAGTTTAAGGTCAGTTACAACTGCCTGAAGGAGACATGGACTCTTAATGAGCTCATTTCGCAGTGTGTGCAAGAGGAAGAAAGGATAAAGCAAGATAAGACAGAAAGTGCTCATATGGCATCCTCTTCTAAAGATAATAAGAAGAGGAAAGGTAAGGAAGTTGCGGTTGTAAGGCCCCAAAAGAAGCAAAATAAGGAACCTAAGGTTGAAACTATAGAACCAGGTTGCTTCTTCTGTAAGGGGACTAATCACATGAAGAAAGATTGTACCAAGTACCACGCTTGGCGTGCGAAAAAGGGTACATCTCTTTCTCTTGTTTGTTCTGAAGTTAATTTAATTTCGGTACCTAAGGATACTTGGTGGGTAGATTCGGCTGCTACTACTCACATAAGTATATCTATGCAGGATTGCCTGAACTGCCGAAAACCAAATGATGGTGAAAGATACATCTATGTAGGTGACGGCAAAAAGGTGCAAGTTGAGGCTATTGGCAAATTTAGGCTGTTGTTTAAGACTGGTTTTTATTTAGATTTGAATGAGACTTTTGTTGTACCGTCTTTTAGACGGAATTTAATTTCTGTTCCCAAATTGGACATATCCGGTTATTCATGTTCATTTGGTGACAATAAAGTTAGTCTCTTTCAAAATTGAAATCTTATCGGTACTGGCCTTTTATCAACATATGATAGCCTATATTTGGTTGATATAATAACCTCACATAATGAAACTTTGCATACAAGTTCAAGTGGTACTAAAAGAAAATTAACTAATGAGAATTCGTTATCACTCTGGCACAAACGTTTGGGTCACATATCCATTCAAAGAATTCAGAAACTCGTGTCAGATGGAATTCTTGATTCTCCTGATTCCTCAAATTCGGATATTTGTGCTGAGTGTATCAATGGAAAACAAACAAACAAGACGAGATTAGGTGCTAAGAGAGCTTCGGATGTCTTAGAATTGATACATACGGATATTTGTGGGCCATTCCCTACTCCTTGTAGGAATGGTCAACAATACTTTATCACATTCATAGACGATTACTCTCGTTATGGGTACTTATTCATGAAAAGTCCCAATCCATAGACGTGTTCAAATCATATAAGGCTGAAGTTGAAAATCAACTAAGCAAAAGGATTAAATCCGTTAGATCTGACCGTGGTGGTGAATACTATGGTAGATATGATGGTTCAGGTGAACAACGTCCAGGGCCATTTGCTAAATTCCTAGATGAGTGTGGGATCGTCCCTCAGCATACTATGCCAGGCAGTCCTACTATGAATGGTGTAGCTGAGAGACGAAATCGGACCCTTAAGGATATGGTAAGAAGTATGATTTGTCGTACTACTTTGCCAGACTCACTCTGGGGAGAAGCATTAAAAACTGCAGCTTATATTCTTAATAGAGTTCCAACTAAAGCTACAATCAAAACCCCATATGAACTTTGGACTGGGAATAAACCCAGTATTAAGCACTTACACATTTGGGGTTGTCCAGCTGAGGCAAGGCCTTATAGGCCGAAAGAAAAGAAACTGGATGCTAAAACTGTTAGTAGCTATTTTGTTGGATACTCTGAAAGATCAAGGGGGTTTAAGTTTTATGATCTCACTTCTAGAACTATTTTTGAGACGGGTAATGCTAGGTTTTTTGAGGATATTGAGTTTGGGGGGTGGGGAGATAAAGTTATTAGAGATTTTGTCTTTGAGGAAGAACATGTGTTTTTTTCCTCAAGTTGTTGATCTTGGTCAGGGTGTTCTCATTCCTGACACGGATCACACAACTCCAGTTCAAGACAATCTCGAAAATCTCCCCAATCAAGTTCCTGATATTACTAATGAAAATCAAACTCAACAACCTCAAGAAACTGAAGTGCCATTAAGGAGATCCACTAGAGAGAGGAGAAATGCAATTCCGGATGATTATGTTGTATTTCTCCAAGAACAAGAAAGTGATATTGGACTTGAGGAAGATGATCCAATCAACTTCCGTCAAGTCATTAAGGGTTCTAACTCTCAAAAGTGGATTGATGCCATGAATGATGAGATGAAGTCTATGAGCGATAATGGCGTTTGAGAGCTTGTTACATTGCCCGAAGGTATTAAACCGATTGGTTGTAAATGGATATTTAAAACCAAGAGGGATTCAGGGGGCAATGTCATTAAGTATAAAGCTCGTCTTGTCGCAAAACGCTACACTCAAAAGGAAGGCATTGATTATAAAGAGACTTTCTCTCTAGTTTCATCGAAAGACTCTTTCAGGACTATAATGGCACTAGTAGCACATTTTGATCTTGAACTTCATCAGATGGATGTTAAGACAGCGTTTCTCAATGGTGACATTGAGGAAACAATTTATATGGTGCAACCTGAAAACTTTGTTTCGGAAGAATCAAAGAAAAGGGTTTGCAAATTAAAGAAATCCATCTATGGGCTCAAGCAGGCTTCCTTCCCGTCAATGGTATTATAAGTTTCATGCAGTCATTACATCTTTTGGTTTTGAACCGAATATTGCTGATACTGTGTATACCATAAGTTCAGTGGGAGTAAGTATATTTTTCTGGTTTTATATGTCGATGACATACTGCTTGCCTGTAATGATATAGCATTATTGCATGAAACTAAGAAATTTCTTTCAAAGAAATTTGAAATGAAAGATCTTGGTGATGCCTCTTTTGTATTAGGAATTCAGATACAACGAGATCGCTCCAAAGATGTTCTCGGTCTGTCACAAAAGGGCTATATCAATAAGGTTCTTAAAAGATTTGGAATGCAGGATTGTAAACCAGGCAACGCCCCTGTTGCTAAGGGAGATAAGTTTAGTCTCAAACAGTGCCCAAATAATAATTTTGAAACTTCGGAAATGGAGAAGACACCTTATGCTTCGGCTGTAGGTAGTCTGATGTATGCTCAGGTATGTACACGACATGATATAGCATACATTGTTGGGATGCTAGGCAGATATCTAAGCAATCCGGGAATGGACCATTGGAAGGCAGCCAAAAGGGTCATGAGGTACTTACAGAGAACAAAGGATTACATGCTTACATATCGGAGATCGGACCAGCTTGAGATCATCGGGTATACCGACTCCGATTTTGCTGGATGTCAGGATAGTCTTAAGTCTACATCATGCTATATTTACATGCTTGGTGGCGGTGCTATCTCTTAGAGAAGCATCAAGCAAACTCTTACGGCTACTTCCACTATGGAAGCGGAATCCATGGCATGTTATGAAGCATCCAATGAGACATTATGGCTGCGGAATTTTGTTAGTGGACTGCGCATAGTTGACAGCATTAAAAAGCCACTTAGGCTATTATGTGACAACAGATCAGCAGTCCTTTATGCTAACAACAACAGTAGTTTGACGAAAGCAAAACATATGGACGTCAAATTTCGGGTTGTTAAAGAAAGAGTACAGAATGGACAATTGTGCATAGAGCACACAAGTACAAACTCCATGATTGCGGATCCGCTCACTAAGGGGTTGACACCAAAAGTATTTCATGAGCATATTGCTTGCATGGGTGTCAAATCAGTTAAGGATTATGAATTTTAGTGGGAGTTTGATTATACAATTATGTATTGTCCATTACATTCAGTAATTCAGTTTTAAGGTTATATTTGCAGATATTCAGTTTTAAAGTTTTATGTACTCTTAAGGTTTATGATTGATATCAATAAAGAGAACCAGTTGGAAATAGACATTCTATTTCAGACCACACTTTATGTTATTTCCATGCTACACACCTATACTTGATCCACGTCGTTGGTTATATTGATATACGTGATCTATGTTGGTTCTAGTTACGCAAGAGTAACTAAGAGCTCTTAGATCCTATGTTGGTATGATTGATGGACCGGATTGTTCATGACAATTTTATTACGATAGCAATTCTGAGCTCATAAGGTTATAATGTAACATATAATGCTAAGGTTTGTACATATGTATGAGTATCTCGTCCAAGTGGGAGATTGTTAGATATATGGACTTATATCTACATACATATGAACAATATATGGATTAATTATATGTTATGTGGTATCTTTTGATTTGGCCTTAATTGGTGGTCTTATGGACATTGTTAAGGGGGCCAATATATTGTCATATAAAGTGTAGGACTGATGTGTAGATATCCAAAAGGGTAACCTTAGTTAATGATGGGCTAACTAAAGTTACATACATGTAACCTTGGTTACATGCTTATGACTTTTGAGTTTCATAACTCATATATTATAAGAGGGGGTTATGGTTCCCATAAGAATGCAAGACATTCTTTTCTTCCTCCCAATGAAACTAGAGAGCATTTTGGTCTTGCATATCAAGTGGAAAACCAATCCTCAATTTTTGGTCTTGGATATATTCTTGTGAAAGCAAAAACTTCAAGACAATCTTAAAGGAAGGATCAAGGAGCTTCTCAAAGGCACACCTTGGACAATCTTCAAGAAGGACTAAAGATTTTCACTTATGGATTCAGGTACGCTTCCGCTTATGTTGTTATTCCAAATAATTCGATATGAAGGCTAAAGTGTTTTATTTGGATTCTTTCCAACAGTGTTGAGTACATCCAGCAATTTCTCAACAACTGCATGAACCTTAGGGTCATCCTATTCCAAAATAGACACCAGATTTTAAAACCTCGCCAGTAGATATTACACCTGCTGGTTTTTCAAAATCATTAATCACTGCCTCAACCCTTGTAGCAGCTGCATTATCCAAAGCACCAAGACCTTCAAGCTGCACAGCAGAAACTTTTAAATCTGCTGGTTTTTGGTTGCTTTAAGTGCATTATGTCATTGTTCTCCATGCCTTCCACAGTGGAAAAATAACCAAACAATTTGAGAAGGAATTTTTTTATGGCAAGGAGATGCACAAAGATTCAAACTTCTCCTTAATGGATCTCATTCCTGCTAAATTTCTTGCTACATCGAAATTTTTCAAGACCATTTCTCTGAATGCCCATACATTTGACCATTTACTTTAGGATATTTTAAGAGCTTAATTCCCTTCGGCATTAGTTTAGGATGTAGCATAGACGTGCAGATATAAATCCTCAACTTCACTCAACGTATTAAATGAACAAAAAATCTCCCTTATGCTTAAGCGAGACTAAACTTGCTGATAAACCTATTTTAATTCCCACTGTAAAAGGGAAGGGGAGGGGGGGGGGGGAGGGGGAGACAAAGGTTCATGAACGTTGTGTCTGGGATAGACGGAGATACTTGTGCAGTAAAAGGTGTAGTTTCACATGCAAAATTTAGATCCAACTTTGATCGATTACATTCTTCATACATTAAGGGATCTTGTCCATTCAACAAAATTCATTGTGAACCTTTTTATTACTCAACCTAATAAGTACAAGACCTCAAGACTTTCAAAGCAGCATAAAACGTTTACAATACATGAAAATAGCTGAAAAGCAAATTACAGAGACAAACATGATATTTCCAAGCCAAAAAAAAATCAACATCCACATTTACTTTAGCTTCAGAAGGGGTAGGATAAAGTTTGCGTACATACTACCCTTCTTAGACCCTATTTGTGAGATTATATTGGATCTTTTGTTGTTGTTGTTGTTGTTGTTGTATAATAATTTCTAGGTAAATTTGTATAGTCTTTGTTTGTATTCAAGTATTTAACTTTTTATTCTAATTTCATATTCTTATGTTGAAACAAAGTAATTATTTTGTTTAATTTCTAGGTATCTGTAAACATTGAGATTAAACTGAAAAATCATGAAGAATGTAGAGAGAGAATCTAGAGAGAAGGATGAGCGTCTGAGAGAAGACTCTGGAAGCCAGATGATTTGATTAAACAGAAAAGAAATGAAAATGAAATCCGTGTGGTAAAATATCTCCTACCTAACCTATATACATATTACAGCAATGGGTCGGATCGGGTGAACCGGCCCAAAATTAAATAAGCGTTGGGCTCAGATACAAGTCCAATCATCATAGCCCAGTGAACATACAATGTGTATACAGTAAATATACAATGTGTATACAATGTAATATACAAGTCTATACAATACTTTGTCACGTATATTCTCTCAGTCCAACACCCCCCCCCCCCTCAAGTTGGAGGGGGAGACCACCTGCAACTTGAGCAACAAGGGATGGAGAGCAGTGCCAGGCAAGGGCTTGGTTAGAAGGTTAGCCAGCTTACGAGTAGTAGAGACATGAAAGAGTTGAATGAGGCCATGCTGGAGCTGATCACGTACAAAATGACAATCCACTTCAATGTGTTTAGTCCATTCATGAAAAACAGGATTCTTAGCAATGTGAATAGCAGCCTGGCTGTCACAATACACAGAAAAAGGAAGAGAAACAGAAATACCAAGATTATGAAACAGACGAGACAACCAAGATAGTTCTGCAATAACCTTACTGAGGGCCCTGTATTCAGCCTCAGCAGAAGATAAAGAAACCACTGGTTGCTTCTTAGATTCCAACTAATCAGGCAACCACCCAGAGTAATACAGAACCCAGTAACAGACCTCCTTGTATCAGGGCATGCAGCCCAGTCACTATCAGAATAACCAATAACAGTGAAATCATTGCAATCAGAATAAAAGAGACCCAGAGAAGAAGTGCCCTTAAGATATCTCAGCACATGAAGGGCAGCAGTCATATGGGGGAGTCTGGGGCATTTGAGGAATTGACTCAGATGTTGCACAACAAAACAGATGTCAGGCCTAGTATGGGTCAGAAATAAGAGTTTACCAACAAGACTCCTATACTGATCAGGAGAAGGTAAAAGGTCACCAGAATCAGCATGTAATTTTGCATTAAAGTCCAAAGGACAGACAATAGAAGAGACATTGACACAGTCAAACTGTTGCAGCAAATCACAAATATATTTGTGCTGCTTACGGATCATCCCACCAGGAACAGCTGACATCTCAATGCCTAAAAAATAATGTAAGGACCCTAGGTCCTTAATTTTAAACTGATCATCCAGAAACAATTTCAGGGTAGCAAGTTCATCACAGTCATCCCCAGTAAGGATGATATCATCCACATAAACAGCTACAATCACAAGGGACCCTGGTGTACCTCTGATGAGTAGGGAATAATCATTCAAAGAATGCCTATAGCCTCTGGAGTAGAGGGCAGAAGACAACTTGGCATACCATTGTCTGGAAGCCTGTCTGAGCCCATATAGGGATTTGTTTAATTTGCAAACAAGGGGAGCAGTAGAGGCAGGGGAGGCAGAAACAGAGGCAGGAGCAGAAACAACTAAACCTGGAGGAAGCTTCATATAGACCTCCTCATCCAAATCACCATGCAAGAAAGCATTATTAACATCTAGTTGAAATAAAGTCCAATGATTTTTCACAGCCACAACAATAAGACACTTATTTTAACCACAGGAGAAAAGGTGTCAGTGAAGTCAATACCTTCAACCTGAGTATCACCTCTAAAAACAAGTCTGGCTTTATACCTTTCAACACAGCCATCAGCCTTTTATTTTATAAACCCATTTACAACCAATGGGTTTCTTACCAGGAGGAAGAGGAACAACATCCCAAGTATGGTTAGTGTCCAAAGCATCAAACTCCTGTCTCATGGCAGTTTGCCATGCTGGAACAGATGCAGCTTGAGAGTAATATAGAGGCTCTGATTCCAAAGAGGAGGAAGATGAACCAGAGAAGGCAGGTAGTTGACAGAAATAGTCCTTAAGATAAGAAGGAGGATTATGATGTCTTTGAGGCTTTCTGGGAGCAGGAACAAAAGGAGAAGAAGCCAAAACAGGAGGTGAGATGTCAGGATTGAAAGAAGAAGGAAAGGCAGAATCAGGAGAGGCAGGGACAGTATAAGGCACTTGCACAGATGTGGGAGAAGAGGGAGGAGAGAGAAGTATGGGAGAATCAGAATCATCATCATGTTCTCCAGAAGGAACAAAGGGAAAAGATGAAGCAGAAGGATGAGCAGAAGAAGACACAGTTTTAAAAAGAAAACATGATTCATGAAATATGACATCCCTAGAGACCAAATATTTTTTTGAAGCAAGATCATACAATCTATAACCCTTTTTGCCAAAAGGATATCCCAGGAAAACACAAGGAATGGCTTTTGGCTTTAACTTGTCCCTTTGAGGGATTGGGATAGTGGCATAGGCAAGGCAACCAAATGTCCTCAAGTGAGTATAGGTTGGATTCCCATACAAGACTTCATGAGGAGATTTATTATGAAGTAATCTGGTGGGTATTCTGTTTAGTAGGTAGGTGGCAGTCAACAAACAATCCCCCCAGAAAGATACTTGCATGCCAGATTGAAAAAGCAAAGCCCTACAGGTCTCAAGGAGGGTTCTATGCTTCCTCTCAACAACACCATTCTGTTGAGGGGTATGAGAGCAGGAGGTTTGATGTATGATCCCCTAGCTGCTAAAAAAGGAAATACCCTCAATGCTAGATCCCAATTCTAAGGCATTGTCACTTCTAACAGTTTGAACCACAGCATTAAATTGGGTTTTAACTAGAGAAAGAAATGACTTAAGCATAGAAAAAACATTGCTTTTGGATCCCATTAAGTGTGTCCATGTTGCCATAGAAAAATCATCAACAATTGTAAGGAAATATCTACAACCAGAAGAGATTGGAGTATGATAAGGTCCCAAAGTGTCCACATGAATCAGTTGAAAGGGTCTAGAAGTCTTAATGGAACTATCAGGAAATGGAAGCCTAGTCTGTCTTGCCATAGGATAGACTGAACATGGAAAAGGTTGTTTGGAAGCAAATGGAAAAGACAAACCAGAAATACATTTCATATTTGCAAAAGGAGAATGAGCAAGTCTTACGTGCCAAATGTAATTCATGTCATATGTAAGATCATTATTACAGATGGAACTATATACACGAGAAGGCAATGGAACAGCCTTGCTATCAGACAAAAAGTCATCATTACAAGAAACAGACACAGAAGGCAGTGCAACAACCTTGCTATCAGACAAAGTGTCATCATTACAAGAAACAGACACAGAACAAACAGAAGCAGTAGAACAACTAACAGAGGAAGAAGGGGAAGGAGGAACCCAAGCCAGTTTATATAAGCCAGCCGCTTCTCTACCAAGATCCAGAGGCCTCCACAGAGGAGGGTCCTGTATCATGTGTAGTAAGTATGAATGTTCAGTGAACATAACTATACAATGTAACTGCTTCACTAACTTGTGGACAGAAATCAAGTTGTGTTTTAAAGAAGGAACTAGCAGTACATTGGGAAGAGTGATGGAAGGAGTCAATGCAAAAGAGCCTGTGCATGTTACTTTCACCTTATAGCCATTAGGAAGAGTGACAAGATATGGCAGAGTTAAAGGTGTGATGTTAAAAAGTAACTGTTTATCATGTGTCATGTGATTAGAGGTACCTGAATCTATAATCCAGGTGACAGAATTAATATTAGTAAGTAGGCAGAGTTTGGAATCAGAAATAGGGTTCTCAGTTAACATAGTATCAGCAAAGTAGCAGCATACATGGGAGGAGGAGTTTGAGCAGTGGAGTCCCCTAACTGGGTCTGGTGTAATAAATTCATCAACTGATCATAATCTTGTCTGCTCAACCCTGGTATCACAGAACTCTGGCCATCTATTTTTGCAACAGATTTATGGCTTTCAGGGGGATTCCCTTGGGGAACAGACATATGTCCTTCAGAATAAGGAAAATCCAGACCAGCACTAAGATGAGCAGCAGCAGGTCTCCTAGCCTTGTTAAAATTTGTACTTTTTGGATACCCATGGATCTTGAAGCACTTATCAATTAAGTGTCCAGATTTTTTACAGTATCTACAGAATAAAGGTCCTTTGGCTTGATCAAAATTGACTCTCTGTCTGAAAGGAGAAGGAGGAATAGGCATTGTGGCCTTGTTAAATCCAACAGGATGCTTGTTAGTATGGACATTGAAAGAGACAGAGTCTAGATTAAAGTGAGAAGGAGACTGAACTTATCTTTGCTTCTCATCATTGAGGACCATATTATAGACATTGTCAAGGGTTGGAGAAAGCTGCATCATTAAGAGATTACTCCTTACCCCCATATATGCTTCATTCAGACCCATTAAAAACTGAAAGACCTTATTTTCATCACTTTCATGTACTATGCCATCTTTGGCAGCACAAACACATCTTTGACCATGATTAACACACATTGAATCAAGTTCATCCCACAGACCTTTTAGCTTATTAAAATATGAAGCTATATCTAAGGACCCTTGAGAGGTGTGGGACAACTCTCTTTTCAACTCAAAAATTTTGGTCCTGTTTGCAGTGCCATATCTGGCATGAAGTCGGGACGATATACTTTGTGCAGTATCAGAATACTGCATACTTTCAGCAATTTGTGGGGAGAGGGAGGCAGTTAACCAATAAATCACCATGTTATTGCACCTATCCCATAACCTTTGTTGAGCCACATTAGTGGCTGGTCGGGAGCACGTGCCATCAACAAAACCAATCTTATTTTTAGCAAATAATGCAACAAACATTTTTCTCCTCCAACCCCCATAAACACTTCCCAAGAAGGTAGTGGGAACAAGAGAGACCCCAGGGACATCAGAGGAGTATACAAAGAGAGGACTGGTAGAGTCTACCGAGGAGGAGGTACCCGTATTCGTATTAGAAGTCATGATTAATGTACCGGTTTGAAAAGAAAAACAGTTTCGACAAGCAAAATATCAGGAAACCAGATATTAACACACGAAGCCAAATAATCACACACAAAGTATACAATACTCAAGAAAAGTACAGAGTTACCCTCTTTCTTCGCGACCGGAGAAGATCGGCCTTCAATCAATCAGAGAAAAACCTAGGTACAAAACCCTAGGTGCAACCGTTGCAAACCTTACTGGAAATATAGTCAGGGATGTCGGAAAGTCACCCTAAACATCTGCTGAGTGAAGATCGAGCCACCGGATAGCAGTAAAACGCTAGGTTAAACCACCAGAAACCCTAGAAACCGATTGGTCACCGAAAAATCACCCAAAAATCATCGGAAAACCTCCAAGAACGTTCTACTGGAGAAGATATACTCAGATATCACGAAGAAAGTCTCAGAAAAGTATCCGATTAAGATCGGAATCGTCATCGACCATAAGGTCTCAGAAACACCCCAAAAAAATCTCAAAAGAAACTTCAACCAGAACAACGAGATGCAGAAAAACATAGTCAGATCGTCGTCTAGGCTCTGATACCATGTAAACATTGAGATTAAACCGAAAAATCATGAAGAATGTAGAGAGAGAATCTAGAGAGAAGGAGGAGCGTCTGAGTGAAGACTCTGGAAGCCAGAGGATTTGATTAAACAGAAAAGAAATGAAAATGAAATCCGTGTGGTAAAATATCTCCTACCTAACCTATATACATATTACAGCAGTGGGTCGGGTCGGGTGAACCGCCCCAAAATTAAATAAGCGTTGGGCTCAGATACAAGTCCAATCATCATAGCCCAGTGAACATACAATGTGTATAAAGTAAATATACAATGTATATACAATGTAATATACAAGTCTATACAATACTTTGTCACGTATATTCTCTCAGTCCAACAGTATCAAAATGACCTTTTAGTAATTTTAAAATATGACTATTTTTGGAGTTTTTTTTGAGTTAAAAAAATCGAAAATAGCTAGTTAGATTTTTATATCTTAACTTCTTTTAATTATTTAATATTTATACGAACGAAACACCTTTTATATATCATTGTACTTGCCAATGTGCACATGACACTTTTTGGTATGCAGAATTATTATATTATCCTCATAAAAACTTGGTTTAAAATTGTTTTGTGGATCCTACTAATTTTACTTTTTTATTCTAGAACATAAGTCACACTCGGGAAGTGGACTTGAAGTTGGGTTTGACTTAGCTTAAGTGTCATGATTAGGTAAGAAAGTATTATTATTTTACAACATATGGTTTTACAGATTTATTCTTGACGATTAAGATTTGGTTTTATAATATAGTGAATACTTAAATGATTATATATTTGAAAGTCTAATAAATTTAGTATTTAGGAATTCAAATATTCCATCCAAGGAATGGATGGATTTACCAAAGTATAGCAAAGAGTATGTCGAGGGTGTTCAATCTTTCTTAGATTTTGCTTACTCTTATGGAGATCCTCAAGACGAAGAAATTCAATACCATTTACAAAGTGTTGTAATATCTGACGTACTCGAAGGAATGTAGTGTATGATCATCTAATATGCTATGGATTTGTTCAAGGTTATATGAGATGGATTAATCATGGGGAAATGGAAAATTTTGATGAATGTTAATTGTGACGTGGATGATAATGTTTACTCGTACGATGATATTGATGGGTTGTTGAATGATCAATTTAGAGATGTTGCATATGCTGGAAGAGTATATGAAGGTCCAAATGAAGATGCCAATAAATTCTATAACTTTGTTGACGAGGCAAGCCAAGAACTACATCATGGTTGTAAAAGATTTTCTAGATTATCTTTCACAATCTGTCTGTCTTTCTTGAAGTGTCAACATAGATGGATCAATGTGTCTTTTACTTCTCTTTTAGAGCTATTAAAGAGGCGATGCCTGAATTGAACATTCTTATATCCTACAATAAAGCCAAATCTATGGTAAATGATCTCAGTCTTGATTATGAAAAAATTGATGCATGTCCCAATGATTGCATGCTATTTAGGAATGACCATAATAATGATAAATATAGTTATGTCCGGTGGAGCTTCTCGATATATTAAATATCCTAAAGTAGATAACAATCTTGAGGTTTCCAAAAAGAGTTATCGCATTCCAGCAAAAGTTTTAAAACACTTTCCATTAATTCCTAGACTCAAAAGGCTATAAATGTGCTCAAAGACAATAGATACATTGAGGTGGCATGACAAGGAGCGTTCTAAAGATGGAAAGTTAAGGAATCCTGCTGATGGGAAAGCATGGAAAGACTTGATATCTTGCATTCAGAATTTGCATGGAATTCTCGCAATTTGAGACTTGGCTTAGCAAGTGATGGGTTCAATCTATTCCGGACCATGAGCATATCTCATAGCACATGGTTAGTTATTTTAATAGTATATAATTTGCCTCTTTGATGTGCATGAAGCCATAATACTATATGCTTTCTTTGCTTATACTTGGGTCATGATCACCTGGAAATGACATTGACGTTTATTTACAACCATTAATAGAAGAGTTAAATGTGATGCGAGAGTCCGGGAAAGAAACATATGATGCTTCAAGAGATCAAACCTTTCAAATGCGAGCAACTCTTTTATGGACAATTGGTGAATTTTCTACATATGCTATGTTATCCAGTTGGAGTTCAAAGTAAAAGTTGGCTTGACCTTGTTGTAATTATGATACTAATTCTCCTTATCTTAAACATATTCGAAAAATGTGTTATATGGATCATCGTGTTTTTCTGCCTATGGATAATCCGTGGAGATCTAATAAAAGGTCTTTCAATCAGAAAATAGAATTTAGGCCTCCTTCGCCTTTGTTAAAGGGAACTGATATGCTTAATAGCTTACATAATTTTAACAATGTGTTTAGGAAGAAGCTAAGAGAAAAAATAACGGCCCTTAGAAAAAAAGGTCATTTTTTTCGAATTACATTATTGGCATCACAACTCATTACGTCATAACCTTGACGTAATGCATATAGAGAAAAATATAGTGGATACTATAACGGGGACTCTTTTGTGCATTCTTGGAAAGACAAGGGATCATGTAAATACACATTATGATCTGAACAGATGGGCATTAGAAAGAACCTTCAAAGTAAGGATACAAAGGATGGCAAGTAAATAAAGTTTTCAAAAGCATGCTTCTCAATGAACAATGGTGAAAAATCAATTTTTTGTGGTGTTTTAAAGACCACAAAGCTACCTGATGGTAGTGCTTCCAACATATCTAGGTGTGTGCAGCTAGATGAAAGAAAATTATCCGGTTATAAAATCCATGATGCCCACTACATGTTACATTACTTGTTACCAATACCAGTTAAAAGCATACTTCTGATCATGTTGCTATCCCTTTGATTCGTCTTAGTTCTTTCTTTCGTCGTTTATGTCAAAAAGTTATCACAGTGGAAGAGCTAGATTGCTTGAAAGTATAGATTAGAGAAATAACGAATCAATTGAAAATAATTTTTCCTCCAACTTCTTTTGATATAATGTTTCATTTGCCTATTTATTTGACGAATGAGGTAAGATTGGGAGGTCCAGTTCAAAATCGATGGATGCATCCTCCTGAAAGATATATGTGTACATTAAATCATATGTTCGCAACAGAAATTATCCAGAAGGATCTATTGCTGAGGAATATTTGGTTGAAGAGTGTTTGACTTTATACTCTAGATACTTACATGGAGATGTAAAGACTCGATTTAATCGAAGACCCCGAAAAAATAATGAATATGATTCAATTAATGCACAAGCTTCTAGTTTTTCCCCCTAATACAGGTCGTCCTTTAGGAGCGAAAAAAGAGTGATTCAATTGTTTTAGATGACAGGTCACTAAATCAGGCACATATATACTTATTGAACAATTGTGATGAAGTTCAAGAATATATAAGGTAATTTAATCACTTGTAGCATTTATTTATGTAGATTGTTATTAAATTACTTTATTTATCATTTTACTAACAAATAAAAATACTTTTTGCGTAAAGAGTATGAGATTGAGGTTAGTAATCAGAGACGAGGATCTAAATGGATCAAGGCCAAGAATCATAGTTAAAACTTCTCTCAATAATTTGAAACTCGTTCTTTAAAAAAGGATGTCCCCGATCTTATAAAACAATTGTCCATTGGACCAAAGTCAAATGCTAAAAGATATTTTGGGTATCTTATTAATGGATATAGATTCCATATGAAGTAGCGTGATGCAAGACGTAAAACACAAAATAGTGGTGTTACATTAGTCGCCCTAACTACAAGTTTTGCAAGCTCAAAAGATAAAAAACCGTTTACGTAAATATGACTTATTATGGTAGAATAGTTGATATAGTTGAGTTGGACTATTATGGCTTTTCTAAAGTTGTCTTATTAAGTGCAACTACTATGAGGTTGAAGAAAATATTTATGGCCTTATTTATATCTACTTCAACAAGAAATGTTATCCGAACAAACCTTTTGTCCTAGCTTCTCAAGTACACCAATGCTTCTATGTGCAAGATCCATATGATCAAGATAAATACTATGCCATGAACACTGTCCCGAGAGACTTGTTTAAACTGAAATTTCAAAGTATGCTAGGAAGTCTGGATCGTAAAGCTTCTAAATCAAAACATCTGTAGAAAGTTCTATGAGAATCACTGAAGCCAAAATTTTCGAAGGCTAATAGATGTTATGTTATTTCGCTGTGGTGTGGCACATTGGTTATCACAATAAGGTCACTGGTGCCAGTAGAAAGAGAAGTTTTAGTAAACCTTTACTTGTTTCTGGTGTGTTGGCAATGTATGTGTAAGAGTTTTGACATGTGACTATAGTTGGTTTATTTCGCCTCTGTCTCCGGTTGTTTCCTTGTTGCATTCACATGTGACTTTGAGATTTTGCATATCTTTTCTTCCCTGGAATATCCTGTTATACTTTTTGTTTTGGGCTTCTTAATTGGTTTGATAATGTGGAATCTACCATCCCGACCCCTCTGTGTGAGATAATACTGGGTATGTTATGGTTATTGTATCTAAGAAAACAACTGTAGACTAGGGGTTATTATGTGTCTAATTTCTTAAATAGATTGAAGAGTGAGTACACCGTGCTGAAAAAATTGAGCTTCTTCAGGAGATAAGAGAACAAGATGATTGAGTGATGATAGATGACATGTGAATTATGTCCAGAATGTGGTTCTTCTATAGGCTAAGAAGTAAACTTTATACAGCAAATTTTGTTGTTGATGATGGTGGAAAACCAAAAAGATACTCATGCTACTTTGGTAGTTATGTATTTTTGCGTTCTGTGCTATTATTACTCACACATTTCTAGAATTAAGGGTTACGAGCCTTTTAAATTTGTTCCTTGCTGTCTTAAGGTATACACTAATTGTTTCACATCTGCTTGTCGTCTTAATACTGTTTTTTCAAATTTGATTTTGTAGATTTCCATAGCTTCTGCCCTTTTCCCTTGTTATTAAGTTAAGTGATTGTACATTAAAAAAAGGAGTTTGTAGACAAGAACAAGCATCTCAACCTTCTGATTTCAAAGTAGAAGGCTACATAACTCTAATGCTATAACTTCAAGCAGATAGTTAAACAAAAAAGATGTCGAATGACAAAGGAACCACGTTCAACTCTAGAAAATTGCTTTATATTGTGAAACATCTGTAATTCTATGCAACTTAATACTGCTCGCAGTCCTATTTTTCTCTCTGTTTGGATGCTTGGGCTGAGATGTGTAAGCATACATCAGGGAAGAGGGAAAAGAACTACGAAAAAAGAAGAACGCTTTTGATTTCACTTGGTATTTGCTTATTTATTTTCTTGTACACTATAAATAAAATCTCTTAGTTCTTAGTAAGATATAACCAATGCATACTATATATTTGTTTTTTTCTTCTAATTTTTAATTTCATTTTAAATGTGTAGGAAATACGAGTGATGCAATTGGAAATGGTGGCCACAAGTCAATTCGATTCATTAAACTGAATGGTGAAGACCTTTTAAACAATTGCGATGTTTATTTTATATTGATACTATAAATATGAATACATTTGGTTTTGTAACGGTCTTTGCTAGTGAACTTTTTGAACCAACAATAGATAGTACGCAAAGTATGTTTCTTTGTTAAAGTTTATTTTGTTACTTATTATTGCTATGGTGTTTTTAATGATAAATGTTGCTCTAGAAGCAATACTTTAAAAGCCTAGTCTATAATATGACAAAGATCACGCTTCAAATGTGTAGCCTTATGTCATAAAAGCGTGGCTTTATGAAAAATTATAAGTAATCAAAGGTTACAGTACTTTAGGCCATCCCCCAAGCCTTTGACCTAATACTACATTTCTTGGCATCGCAGGCCACACTTCTCAGGGGTGGTTATAGGAAAAAATTCAAAAATAGCGAGATTTACAAGTGGTCGTTCAAAACCAAATTTCAAAAGTAATCAAAATTTAGCCACTTTCATGTAAAGATAAATCTGAACGAAAATATTGTTCAAAATCCGAAAAAATACTCCAACATAATATACTGGAGTTTAGTATATTATACTGGAACTTCAGTCTAATATACTGGAGTTCCAGTATAATATATCGATCTAGTATAATATACTGGAGTTTGGAGCACTAATGCTCCAACCTCTAGTATATTAATATATTATACTGGAGCCAGCAAAGTATAGCGGTCCAACATAATATGCTGGAAGTTCATACATAGATGCATCGAACTCCAGTATATTATGATGAGCCGGTCTCTGTTGCAGCAAAATAGTAGCTATTTTTCATTGGCTTAGTAAATACTGACTATTTTTAAATAACCAATCCAAAAACTGGCTAGACCATGCTATTTTCATGGTCATAAGTGTAAAATGTTGTTGAAAAATTACAGACCAAATGCAATTTACATAGAATTCTTCCATTTTATAGCACTCAATGTTTGACAAACTTAAAAGTACAGAATAAAATAACCACTTTTATAAGACCCGTGAATCAAGTCTGAGATACTTAAATAGGTATAGAAAATAAGCAAAATGACGGAATATTTAGTTCTGTTGTAAGTGATTTCGATTTATCAAATAGGCTCAACAAGCAAGAAATTTAATTGCAAAGAAAGATTATATTTGCGCTAAGCATGAGTTAAAAGACGACGTTGAAAGTTAAGCTATTTCTGAATGACCCTACCTAAGTCTTATGTCATCCTAAATTTAGTTTCCAATTAAGAAATTATTCAAGAAAGATATTTATCAAAAATTATATATCATTTATTAAAAACTCGTCAATTTTGTCAACTTGCATATTTTTTAAAGGTTAAGGTTTAAGTAGGTGATTTGGCCAAGTATGATACTCCTGTAAGGAAACAAAAGAAAAATTAAAGAAATATATATGAAATAAAAGGATAAGTGTTATGAAATAGAAGATTCTTACACTTCTATTTAAGGTGAATGTCTTTAATGTACTTAATTAGAGAGATTTTAGAGTCCTATTATTGGTAGCAAGATCTTCCTCCTCCCTATAAATAGAGGTGCTCTCTACCATTGTAATACACCCCTCTCAACTCAATAAGAAGAACTCTCTCTACTCTTCTCTCTATTGCTATTGTTCTTGTTCTATTGTTCTTGTCTTTTGCTTTAGTTTATAACACGTTATCAGCACGAGACTCTACTGTCTAAAGTATCATTCTCGAAAATCCAAGGTATTTTCCCTCTTCCTAATTTAATTTTCGAGTATGTCTGACATTATGAAAAGAAAGTTCGTTGCCCTTGAAATTTCGGGCAAGAACTATATGACATGAGTGTTGGATGCTGAAATCCACCTAGATGCTATGGGTCTCGGAGACACCCTCAAAGATAAAGAAAAAGCATCCACCCAAGATTGTGCGAAGGCCTTGATTTTCTTGCGCCACCACCTTGACGAAGGTTTGAAGATTGAATATCTCACCGTCAAGGATCCACTCGTTTTGTGGAACAGCTTAAAGGAGAGATATGACAACCTGAAGTTGGTCACTCTGCCACAAGCACGATATGATTGGGCCCATCTGAGGCTACAGGACTTTAAGTCCGTTTCTGAATATAATTCTACTATGTTCAGAATTACTTCTAAACTGAAGCTATGTGGAGATAACATCTCCGATTACGATATGCTTGAGAAAACGTTTACAACGTTTCATGCCTCCAATATGGTACTGCAGCAACAGTACCGAGAGAAAGGCTTTACGAAGTACTCTGAACTGATTTTTCTCTTACTAGTGGCTGAGCGAAATAATGACCTGCTCATGAGAAATCACGAAAATAGACCAACTGGGTCTACACCACTGCCTGAAGCAGATATGGTGCACTCGCATTATGCCAAACATAAAAGGGACCATGATCACGGTCATAAACGGGGTCAAAGCCAAGGACGTGGACAAGGAAGAAATTCCAAAGAAGTCCGTCACCCCCCCAAAGAGAGATAACCACCGAAAGCAGAAACGGGATCCCGAAGATCCTAAGGCAAATAGTTCAGAAACTATATGTTATCGTTGCGGTGGGAAAGGGCACTGGTCAAAGATTTGCCGTATACCAAGACACTTGGTTGACCTTTATCAAGTATCTCGAAAGAGAAAAGGCCCTGAAACAAACTTTGTCTATGACGACAATGAGGACATCACCCACCTGGATGTGGCAGACTTCTTTGAGCAACCCGAGGGGAAAATAGACCACCTAATCGGCGATGGGACCATGATGAAAGAAGATGGAGTTATTTGATTTTGTTCTACTTATTTGTATTAGTTAGTGAATAATCTAATAGTCATTAGTATTAGCTCGTATTAGCTAGTTCATGATGCAATGTTAGCAGTAGTTCTTTAGAATATCTTCAATATGCTCAAATATCAATAAAACTTTTATTTTCCAGTGGGGGTAATCGACTAGCCTGAAAAACTAGTCGATTATCAACTATTTTCGCATTAAAGTTGAAAAACAATTGATCAACAATCGATTGTCTTTGGCTAACAATCGATTGTCTTGAAACAGTTCTGGAATTTTTCAAAAATAGCCAACAATCGATTGTCTTTGTCTAACAATCGATTGTCTTGAAACAGTGTTCTGGAATTTTTCAAAAATAGCCAACAATCGATTGTCTTTGTCTAACAATCGATTGTCTTGAAACAGTGAGGTCTGGAATTTTTCAAAAATCATCCACAATCGATTGTCTTTGTCTAACAATCGATTGTCTTAAGACTGATCTGAAGTTTTTCAAAAATAACAAATAATCGATTGTGTATGTCTAACAATCGATTGTCTATGTTCAAACAATCGATTTTGTGTATTTAATAATCGATTGTCTTATGAAAAACGCTGAAATTTTCAAACTGCAAAGGAATTGATTATGGATAACATATCTGATTTTGTTAGCCAACTGTTAGTAGCAGATTTTGAAGATATTATGTGACACAAAAGAATTGAACTTGTTTATTCCTATGTTCGTGTATTTCTTTTGTATGTTAAACTATGGGATAGCAAATATGGATATCTCACAAAGCGAACTTGGACCAACGTCCAATTGTAAAAGTATTTGCCTAGTTGATTCATGTACTACACATACAATACTCAAAGAAAAGAAGAGTAATTGTGTAAGGCAAACATTACTACAATCTATGGAAGTAGTAAATTGATTGAAGGCTCCGGAAGAGCAATTGTAACTCTGCCCAAAGGCATGACGTTAATCATAGAGAATGCAATGTTCTCCTCCAAGTCTAAGAAGGACTTGTTGAGTTTTAATGATATCAATCAAAGTGTTCTCCTCCAAGTCTAAAAGGAACTTGTTGAGTTTTAAAGATATCATTCAAAATGGATATCATATTGAGACAATAGATGAGAATAATCTTGAATTCTTCATGAAAACGAGGCTGCCCATTTCGGTTTGGGTTCACGCCATTTTGCATGCAACAATACTAGTTTGTCGGCTGCCCACTTCGGTTTGGGGTCATGCCATTTTGCATGAAGCAATGCTAGTTCGTCGGCTGCCCACTTCGTTTTGGGGTCACGCCATGTTGCATGCAGCAATGCTAGTTCGTCTCTGACTGACGAATTGACACAAATATTCCCCATTGCAATTGGTTTTGGATCATGAACCCAATATATCCCATTTAAGAAGCTTTGGATGCGCAGTATATGTGCCTGTAGCACCGCCATCCCGCACCAAAATGGGTTTGCAAAGGAGGTTAGGAATATATGTTGAGTTTGACGCGTCCTCCATTATTCGCTACCTCGAAACATTGACAGGAGATTTGTTCACTGCACTATTTGCAGACTGTCAATTGGATGAGACACTTTTCCCAAAATTAGGGGGAGAAGTTGGTGAAACCAAACGGGAAATTTTGTGGAAAAATGCATCATTATCTCATCTTGATCCACATACCTCTATTTGAAAGAAAGAGGCACAAAAGATTATTCATTTGCAAAGAATAGCAAATCAAATGCCTGACGCATTTACGGACTTGAAGAGGATAACGAAATCACACATTCACGCGGGAAAATGTTCCGATCCGTATTGAAGTCCCTATTGGACAAATATCTAGTGTCATATCCAATGAGTCAAATGCACGCCAGAAGCGTGGCAGACCATTAGGTTCCAAAGATCGAAATCCTAGAAAGAGGAAAAAGAACGATCTAAATGACACTATGAAAGAATCACATGAGGACGCTCATGATTTGATTAATTCCGAGATTCACGAAGAATCTATTGAGCCTGAGACTCTTGAAAATACGGAATGCAAGAATGTGAGGATCTCGAACCTCAGTCTGTGGTAGTACAAAATTAATTGAGAGCTCTCGAAGAGCCAATTATTACTATGTTGGAGAAACACAATTGAGTATTGTGCTGTAGTAAGTCTCAAAGAAACTTATTCAGTTTCCAAAAGTACACGCGAAGGCAATTGATGATATTGAGACTATAAATAAAGGAAGGCTTTGATTCTCCTATTACTACAACTTGTAGCGGGGTAATTTGTATATGAAAAGCTACCCGCTTTGTTCTCCAGTTTGTACTACACAAACGAAAGAATGCCACAATAAAGTGGATATCTATTGGTATAAAACCCATGTCATAATAAACCCGAAGTTTATTGATAAGTGCACATGTCATGGTGTAAATTTGAAATTTACCAATATTGATAATTTATTCAGTTGACATTCGTGTTAGCCATCTCATTTGAAGTATGATGTGCAAATTCACATAGGTGAATATCAAAGAACTAGAAGTTCTTGTTCTCAGTAATGAACTGACCAACTAAAGAGTTCGGGTTGAAGCCCCTTGATTCTGGAAATATCAAAGGTGAATATGGGCCCATTCACCTGCCATGTATACCAAATATGATGCATCTATGGAATGGTTACATGCGCCATTGTTATTGACCCGCAGCCTGGCCGGTGCTTGCGGGGTAAATCGCTCAGTAATCTAACTTCGAGCATAGTTTCCAGATTCTCTACTCAAGACAGTTCATCTTGATAAGTTGGTTTATATCAAAGTTGGTTTAGCAAGATAAATATTGAGTGCTTCCACTTAATAGCTAAACTGTTTCTTATGAGAACTAAGTTATATATATATCAGTTTGATATAAGTTGTATACGAGAGTATATTCTCCCCTCACAAGTGGTTCAAGGTCAGGAACCAAATAATTTCATCTTATTACTAAGGTGCTGTGTATATTGACATAATGCACAAAGATGATTTTCCAAAGTTGAGGAAACATGTTAGTTTTACTAACATGAGGGGGAGACATGATAAACACTTGAGAAAGTGTTACATGGGATGAATTTTCATTTGCATATGTATATCCCCGAATATCATGATATGAACCTGTAGTTCATAAAAAGGAAATGCAATTGCAACATATTGCAAAGCATGCTATACGCATTTGCTGACTCAAAAAAGCAACTAAATGGAAGAGATACAATTCAAGAAGAATTGATTCCATATGAAAGACATGTAGCTTTGAACCTATAGTTCATATGCTTGAAAGTATAAAGGCAAAGGTATGTATAGTCAATTTTCGATATCTTATTTGTTTAGCATGACATGAAACTTTGATATGCAGCTAAAGTTTATTATGTGACTTACATGACTTAACTTGAAAGATTTAAGTTGCTTGAAGCATATGCAATTCTTGGTCCTGAAGTACCGCATCATTAGTACAATTTGTGTACATATGTATCTTACTATAACTATAAGCATGATGGCATTGAGAATGCATCTATGGAGATATTGAAGAGCTATTCCACGACATTATATGAAGATGTTCATATCTATCAAGAGTGATGATTTCAAGGTGCGGAATATTTATTCAAGTCAATATGGTTGATTTATTCATCAAGCATCTACCAAAGATCGTTTTGAAGATGATGCACAAGATTGGAATGCAAATGCTCAAGGATATAAATTGATGTACTCATTAGGGGGAGTCAATGCGCGTTGCACTCTTTTTCCCTTACAAGGTTTTGTCCCACTGGGTTTTCCTTGCAAGGTTTTTAACGAGGCAACCAATAGGCGCATATTCAAACATGTGTACTCTTTTTCCTTACTTTAATTTTTTCCCATTGGGTTTTGGTTTTAAGGTTTTATGAGGCACATCATTGAATAGACATTCAAGGGGGAGTGTTATGAAATAGAAGATTCTTACACTTCTATTTAAGGTGAATGTCTTTAATGTACTTAATTAGAGAGATTTTAGAGTCCTATTATTGGTAGCAAGATCTTCCTCCTCCCTATAAATAGAGGTGCTCTCTACCATTGTAATACACCCCTCTCAACTCAATAAGAAGAACTCTCTCTACTCTTCTCTCTATTGCTATTGTTCTTGTTCTATTGTTCTTGTCTTTTGCTTTAGTTTATAACAATAAGTAAAATATTTCATTTTTAAGTCAAAGTATATATTCATTTTTTCTTTTGTATGCAATGTTTAGAATAATGTTTCAACTATAAAATAATTGAAATTATTTAGAAAGTCAAATTAAGCCAATTGAGTTAAACTCGATTTACATAGTGCCTATTTGGATTGACTTATTCTAGTACTTCTAAGCTAAAAATAACTTTTAAGTCATTTTGTAGTATTTGGATAGAATAAAAAAAATACTTTTAAACACTTATTTATAAGCTCAAATGATAAAAATAAGCCAAAAGCTAGAATATCTAACTTATGGCTTAAAAGCTATTTTGACTTAAAAGTCACTTAAAACAAGCACATCCAAACGGGCTCTAATCCAAAATGATAAAAATATTACGGGCTAGCCAGTTTTCGGACTGGTCATTGAAAATAGTCAGTGTTTACAAAGTCATTTAAAAATAGACACTATTTTGCTACAACATAGAAAGTTCCAGCATAATATACAGGAGATTGGTGCACCTGTGTGAACTTCTAGCATATTATGCTGGAACTCCAACACGCAGAAAGTTCCAGCATAATATACTGAAGATTGGAGCACCTGTATATAAATATTTGGGCATATTATGCTGGACCGATATATTATACTGGAACTCCAGTATATTATACATGAAGTCCAGTATAATATACTAGAGTTCCAGTATAATTATGCTTGATCATACTGAAATTCCAGTATATTATGCAGGAATATTTTTCGGATTTTGAACAACATTTTTGTTTAGATTTTTCTCTACATAAAAAGTAACTAAATTTTCGATTACTTTTGAAATTGTGATTATTTTTTAATGACCATTTATAAATTCGGATATTTTGAATTTCTCCCTCCAAAATGACTTAAAATAAAGGAAATCCGTTGATTAATATTAATGGTATGATTGTAATTAGCGTCATAAAAGGAGGGTAAAGTAACAGAAAATGGGGGGGGACGATGGGGGAGAGAAAGACAGATGAAAAAAAGCAAAAGAGGAAAGGCCGGTGAGATATTGCGGAGCAGCAGACAGCGAATCACAATTAACAACATTTACAATTTGTTTGTTTGTTGAATAAATCAAATCACAATGGAGTTAATACCAAAAAGATAATGGGACACGTCTTCGATAAACCTACTTTTTCTATTTATATGACGAATTTGGCCACTTTTATTTATGGTCTCTTGTTTGTGCATTCTGGAGCTAACCATTTGTCTATCATGTCTCATTCTGCTTCTTTAAATTATTACCACTTGAGTGGAGGGTCATGATAAGAGGTATGATTGGATAAATACTATATAACGTAGAGTGACAAAAATGGTCCTTATGTTCGAAGTAGGTTAAAAATTTGGTCTTTTAACGTTGTTAAAAATGAGCTCTTCTTGGTTCCTTCAAAAATATCAAGAAAAATCCTACCAAATCATAATAAATTAATTAATGTTATGTGCCAATTACATGATACTTAACTATTTAATCACTAATAGTTGTAGTTAAACGAAGTGCCATGTGACAACTATTTATTAATCGGATATAATACCTGATACGGATAAATTTTTACTATAGTTACATAATACAAAGTAACAAATCTATGATAAATTAATTCTCTTTTAATTTATCGTTGTGGGGGTAACTTGAACCTTTATCAATAGAAAACTTTTTGTATTCTTAAATTTTGATAAGTTTACATATTTCCATTGGAGAAGGCGGACAAATAAGAGCTATTACTGTTTTGAAATTGACTTTGCTTTAATAAAGATGGAGTAGTGCATAATCCACAAGTGGATACAATTAAAGTATGGCAATGTTATCGATTGTCCGTGTTCAAAGCAACGAGAAACTGGAAACCAGTAAGAAGAAGAGACACAAAAAACAGAACGTATGTAACGTTTTAAAAAAAAAAAAATCACAGAAATGAAGAAATCCGAGACCACAGAATTCACTGTGTGTCCTTAAGGAATTTAACCCCCTCACTGTACCCGAGGTTGTGGATTATTTCCTCCCAGGATATAACGGATATACCTGTCGCAGGAGTGGCGGTACCTCAAACGCCTACGACTTCGACGAACTCAAATTCGGGAACGAAATCACACTATGACTCGATATGTTTCAGTTTGCAGAAAAGAATGCAGAATTTTTAATGTTTCCAGTATATGAAAATGAGGCATTGCCTCAGTTTATATAGCCTTGAATTGAGACTGTTCGGAAAGGCTTGGTGCCTGTTCGGGAAAGGCCATGCCTTTTCCTGAAAAATAAGAACGTTGGGAAGTTTTTTAACGAATTAATATTATTATTATTTTTTTCTTTTCCCGCGGGAATTAAAAATAATTTCAGAAAATGAAGATTGAATTTTAAATAAATTTGGTCCAAAAAGATTATCAATCAATCAGATCATTTGACCAAATCCAAATCCAAAGCCAAAGCCAAAGCCGAAGCCGAGCCGAGCGACGACGACGGCGCGAGGGGAGTCCCTCTTCTTAACCCTTTAAGAGCTAGAAGAAGTGCTTTCTAATATAAGCACATAACTTTCCCTTTCTACCACCGATGTGGTACAAAGCTCCTTTTCAAAGGAACTTTGCTTTGAAACTTCATTTTCCTTCTATCTTCCCTCCATTTCTCATTCACACCAACTTAGCTAGCTTTAATCATTAACTAGCTTTAACAATCCCCCACATGAATGGGGAATGGCTATATGATGAAAAAACATGCATGACAAAAAACTGTGTGATTCGTAAGCAAGGATTAATTGCATCTGGATAAGTAGATTTCTCTTTGAACTTTCCGTAGTGAGCATATGTCGGATATACTCGGTCAATCGGTAGATTTGATATCTTTGAACCGTCGAGCTTTGGTGTATACCTAGACAACCACATGTCACACAATTAACCCTTTAACCGTTTTTGGTTCTCATTGTTTTGTTCGTTTCAGCCATGAACACTTCCTGGTTCATAAGTGCGTAGAGAGCTGGCCTTACAGAGTTCTCCTTGAAGCGGCTTACACTTCACACTTACATAGGTGATTCCTAAATGTGTCATCCCGTAGATACACTATTTGATATACCCCGTATCAAACTTAGAAACCATTAAAAAGCCTTAATGCTTTATCCTGGTACTGAACATTGTCTCATCACGAGAATGGACCAAAAAGTTATTGTGACAATGTTGAACCGTCATCAATGACTTTGTTTGATCTCTTTGAACCTAGATCTTGGGATCTCATGTCTTCTAGGTAGAGTTACCGCCACGATGACTTGTCCTCGGCCATAGTCCCATTCCCCTCGATGATCTTTCAACCACTTCTCTAGTTAGGCCTTTAGTTAGTGGATCCGACACATTATCTCTTGACTTAACATAGTCAATTGTAATAATTCCACTAGAGAGTAGTTGTCTAACGGTATTATGTCTTCGTCGTATGTGACGAGACTTTCCGTTGTACATAACGCTCCCGGCTCTTCCTATTGCCGCTTGGCTATCGCAATGTATGCATATAGGAGCCAACGGTTTGGGCCAAAATGGAATATCTTCTAAGAAATTCCGGAGCCATTCAGCTTCTTCACCGGCTTTGTCTAGAGCTATGAACTCAGATTCCATTGTAGAGCGGGCGATGCATGTCTGTTTGGATGACTTCCAAGACACTGCTCCTCCACCTATAGTAAAAACGTATCCACTTGTGGATTTAGTTTCAGTTGAACCGGTGATCCAATTTGCATCACTGTATCCTTCAATAACTGCAGGATACCTGTTATAATGCAAAGCAAAGTTTTGAGTATGTTTCAAATATCCCAAAACTCGTTTCATTGCCAGCCAATGATTTTGGTCGGGATTACTCGTGTAGCGACTTAGTTTACTTATAGCACACGCAATATCAGGTCGCGTACAGTTCATAATATACATCAAACTTCCCAACACTCTGGCATAATCCAATTGAGAATCACTTTCACCTTTATTCTTTGCAAGAGCAAGGTTCATATCAATTGGCGTCTTTGCAACTTTAAAGTCCAAATACTTGAACTTTTCAAGTACTTTTTCAATATAATGAGATTGAGACAATGCTAGACCTTGAGGAGTCTTATGGATTTTAATTCCCAGAATTAAATCGGCAACTCCTAAGTCTTTCATATCAAACTTACTAGCAAGCATGCGCTTAGTAGTATTTATGTTAGCAATGTTGTTACTCATTATTAACATATCATCCACGTATAAACAAACAATGACGACGTGGTTCGGAGTGTTCTTAATGTAGACACATTTATCACATTCATTTATCTTGAATCCATTTGACAGCATCGTATGGTCAAATTTTGCATGCCACTGTTTTGGTGCTTGTTTTAGTCCATAAAGAGACTTAACAAGTCTACATACCTTCTTCTCTTTCCCGGGAACTACAAACCCTTCGGGTTGTTCCATGTAAATTTCTTCCTCCAACTCTCCATTTAAGAATGCTGTTTTCACATCCATTTGATGGATTTCAAGACCGTACACAGCGGCTAATGCTACTAACACCCGAATAGATGTAATCCTCGTTACCGGCGAGTATGTATCAAAGTAATCAAGACCTTCTCGTTGTCTAAACCCTTTAACAACTAGTCTTGCCTTATATTTTTCAATAGTGCCATCAGCTTTCATTTTCCGCTTGAAAATCCATTTGGAACCTAAAGGTTTATTCCCTGGAGGAAGATCAACCAATTCCCAAGTATGGTTGTTCAATATGGATTCTATCTCACTATTGATTGCCTCTTTCCAAAATTGAGCTTCCGATGAAGACGTAGCTTCGTTGAACGTTCGAGGCTCATTTTCCAACAAAAATGTTAAAAATTCTGGTCCAAAGGAAGTAGTCGTCCTTTGACGTTTGCTACGTCTTGGATTTTCCTCATCAGGAATGTTTTCCTTTATTTCTTCCCGAGGTCGTTTAGATTCTTTGCTAGACGACGCACATTCCTTTTTATACGGATATATGGTTTCAAAGAAGTCAGCATTATCTGATTCAATTACCGTATTCACCTGAATGTCGGGATTTTCTGATTTGTGAACCAGAAATCTATATGCCTTACTATTTGTGGCATATCCTATGAAAACACAATCAACGGTTTTAGGTCCTATTTTTACCCTTTTGGGTTTAGGAACTTGCACCTTGGCCAAACACCCCCACACTTTGAAGTATTCCAAATTGGGCTTCCTTCCTTTCCACTTTTCGTATGGAATTGATTTTGTTTTGCTATGGGGCACTCGATTGAGTATTCGGCTAGCTGTTAGAATGGCTTCCCCCCACAAGTTCTGGGGTAAACCAGAACTTATTAACAGGGCATTCATCATTTCTTTCAGTGTTCTATTTTTTCTTTCCGCAATTCCGTTTGATTGTGGCGAGTAAGGAGCAGTTGTTTGATGAATAATGCCATATTCCAAACATATTTGTTCAAAAGGAAATTCATATTCACCGCCCCTATCACTCCTTATCATTTTAATCTTTTTGTTAAGTTGAGTCTCAACTTCAGTTTTGTATTGCCTGAATGCTTCAATTGCTTCATCTTTACTATTAAGTAAATAAACGTAGCAATACCGCGTACTATCGTCAATAAAAGTTATGAAATACTTCTTTCCACCGCGAGATGGAATTGACTTCATGTCACAAATATCTGTATGGATTAAGTCTAAAGGACTTGAATTCCTTTCAACTGACTTATAAGGATGTTTAGCATACTTAGATTCAACACAGATTTGACATTTTGATTGATTGCATTCAAACTTAGGCAATACTTCCAAACTAATCATTTTTCGCAAGGTTCTATAATTGACATGTCCTAAACGTGAATGCCATAAATCATTTGACTCAAGCAAGTAAGACGAAGCAGAAACTTTATTATTATTAGCAACAACCATTACATTTAGTTTGAAAAGGCCCTCTGTGAGGTAGCCTTTTCCTATGTACATTTCGTTCTTACTTATTACAACCTTGTCAGAAACATAAACACATTTAAAACCGTTCTTCACTAGAAGTCCGGTAGATACAAGATTTTTCCTAATTTCAGGAACATGACAGACGTTGTTGAGAGTCACCACCTTGCCAGAGGTCATCTTCAGCAGTATCTTTCCATAACCTTCAATCTTGGCCGTTGCAGAATTTCCCATATATATTGTTTCGTCGGGCCCGGCGGGAGCATATGAAGCAAAGGCTTCTCTAACAGCACAAATGTGGCGAGTGGCGCCAGAGTCAATCCACCACTCTTTCGGACTTCCCACTAGGTTGCACTCGGACAACATAGCGCACAAGTCATCAACCTCCTCGTTTGTTTCAACCATATTAGCCTGACCCTTCTTCTTTTCCTTTTTCGGAGCACGACAGTCTGCAGCTTTGTGTCCGATTTTTCCACAATTATGGCAGTTTCCCTGGAATTTCTTCTTGTTGGGATAGTTCCTTGGTCCCGATGCCTTTTTCCTCTTTTTCATATTAGTTGGGGCAGTTTCAACTATATGTGCTCCCCCTATGGTTGATCTCCCATTTGCCTTTTTCTCCGCTGCCTTGTTATCTTCCTCGATTCTCAACCGGACGATAAGATCTTCCAATGTCATCTCCTTTCGCTTATGTTTCAAGTAATTTTTGAAGTCCTTCCATGAAGGAGGCAACTTCTCTATCACTGCCGCAACTTGAAACGCCCCACTAATCACCAAACCTTCAGCGAGGAGATCATGGATGATAACCTGCAACTCTTGAACTTGAGTGACAACAGACTTGCCATCTACCATTTTGTAGTCCAAAAACTTGGCAGCGATAAACTTCTTTAAGCCAGCATCTTCTGTTTTATATTTCTTTTCCAACGCATCCCATAGTTCTTTTGATGTTCCCACATTACTATAGACGTTGTAAAGATCATCCTCCAGTCCGCTAAGAATGTAATTCTTGCACAAAAAATCTGAGTGCTTCCACGCCTCAATTACAACAAATCGTTCATTTTCAGGTGTTGATTCCGGCGGAACCGGAATATCCTCTTTAATAAACTTTTGAAGGCTTAAAGTAGTTAGATAGAAGAACATCTTTTGTTGCCATCGTTTGAAATCAATCCCGGTGAATTTTCCGGGCTTCTCTGCCGGAGCCGGTGCTGGTGCAGTACGACTGGAGGACGCAGCATTGCTCGTAGAACCAACCACGGGGGCTGGTGTGGCAGTAACAGTAGCAGTAGCATTCAAATTTGGAGTTTGGTCTCCCATTTCTGTCGCAGGAAATAACAGAACACTTTAATAATCGGTGAAGTTTTTATTTCTTCAAACCGAATCAAATTTACACAAACAGAATTAAAACAAACTTCAAATAGAATGTAATATACTGTATGTAGTATACTTGATGAAGTTTTTATATCTTCAAATCAAGTACCCAAATGAGTAGAAAGTTCTGAAAACTTTAATCTCAACCGGAGTAAAAAAAATTCGAAGATTTAGTCTCCAAACAACATACAAGTTCGTTAACAACAGATGAACACGGAAATAATAAATTAAATTCCTTAAGCTTGTTATCGATTGTCCGTGTTCAAAGCAACGAGAAACTGGAAACCAGTAAGAAGAAGAGACACAAAAAACAGAACGTATGTAACGTTTTAAAAAAAAAAATCACAGAAATGAAGAAATCCGAGACCACAGAATTCACTGTGTGTCCTTAAGGAATTTAACCCCCTCACTGTACCCGAGGTTGTGGATTATTTCCTCCCAGGATATAACGGATATACCTGTCGCAGGAGTGGCGGTACCTCAAACGCCTACGACTTCGACGAACTCAAATTCGGGAACGAAATCACACTATGACTCGATATGTTTCAGTTTGCAGAAAAGAATGCAGAATTTTTAATGTTTCCAGTATATGAAAATGAGGCATTGCCTCAGTTTATATAGCCTTGAATTGAGACTGTTCGGAAAGGCTTGGTGCCTGTTCGGGAAAGGCCATGCCTTTTCCTGAAAAATAAGAACGTTGGGAAGTTTTTTAACGAATTAATATTATTATTATTTTTTTCTTTTCCCGCGGGAATTAAAAATAATTTCAGAAAATGAAGATTGAATTTTAAATAAATTTGGTCCAAAAAGATTATCAATCAATCAGATCATTTGACCAAATCCAAATCCAAAGCCAAAGCCGAAGCCGAGCCGAGCGACGACGACGGCGCGAGGGGAGTCCCTCTTCTTAACCCTTTAAGAGCTAGAAGAAGTGCTTTCTAATATAAGCACATAACTTTCCCTTTCTACCACCGATGTGGTACAAAGCTCCTTTTCAAAGGAACTTTGCTTTGAAACTTCATTTTCCTTCTATCTTCCCTCCATTTCTCATTCACACCAACTTAGCTAGCTTTAATCATTAACTAGCTTTAACAGGCAATAGGCGAGATTTAGGTGATTTAGCTTGTTTATGCTTCTGCTTGATTATATTCCAACATAATAGTAAGGTTAATCGATGAAAAATAAGCTTTAATTGTGATTTGTATACATTGCAGGATGAAGAGCTTATATGATGCTTTCAAGAGGATATTGGAATGATTTATGAGCAAGAACGACCCCTCGGAGATGAGTGCGCGCGAGGCCGGTCCGGAAAAAGAATTATTTAGGAGTAAAATTGGAAATTGAAGAGAAACCCACTTAACCCATATGAAGTCAAGCTCGCCCAAGGTTAAAGAATCAATTTTTTCATAGGGTAAACTTACTTTTGAGAGTACGTTGGCAAGAGAAACAAGTGTGAGAGATCACCCAAAACATCATTATTCTTATTCTCTTTTATTGTTCTTGCAATCTTCGATTATGAATCTTCTAGTTGTTTATTCCTCCATTGTTATGAGTAGCTAAATATCTGAATCTAAGGTTTTGGTGGAACCCGTTGGGAACATCATGGTTGTTTTATTAATATAGTTGGATTTTGTTGTTAATTTCTATTTGTTCATCTATGTTTTGATTGTGGTTAGTTGAAAGGGCCCTCAATTATCCTTTACTATTTATTATGTATCTACTTGAGAGAGAGAGAGTGCATATTTAGGTGATTGTATGGATAACATCACTCCCGAAGTATAGACGAGAGTTATAACCGAGGGTTTGGAGGTTGGGTTAGAGATAACGGTACTTCGGGTGCAATCTAAGTGAACTGTATTGTGAATCTAGCTAGCGTACCTTGAGAGAGTGCGTCTAGTAAATTGTCATAATTATTTGAGAAAAATTTATGATAGCTGGAGCATTCATGATTGATAGAGACAACAAAATCATAGTTATAACACATATACGACCAAGGAAGTTACCAATGGGGGAAACCAGTACCTTAGACTTTATTCCAACTGTTTACACATCAAGTTTAGTTAATTTTCCGCCGTTAATTATTTTTAGACTTTAGTTGTTAGAAAAATCATTACTTGTGAATCAAAAAGTTTGGGAAAACAGATTGTGTGAATTAGTAAATATGACAATAGTAATTAATAGGTTAGTTCCTTGTGGTTTGACTCTGGGCATAAATACTCAGATTATATTTACAACGCCCGCATAGTCTTTTGTGAGACTCAATTAAGCGTGATCAAAGTCCATTTGTGAAATTACATTTATCTTCTAGCTAGAAACAGAAGATGGAAATAAAAATCTAAGAACTTAGGAGACATCATAAAAATATCTCAATTTCTCATGTCTTTAATTTGTTCCTCTTTCTCGTATACACGAAACTACATTTATCTTCTGTCTTTCATGTTCTCATCATTTCTCAGCGTTAGATTGATTTGTTCCCACACATAAGCACAAGTTTTTGTTGTATAGGCTATAGCTAACATGTTAAGGGAAAGCGACATTATCACAGAAAGTTGTTCTGTGTTGTTTCTTCTAAGAAATAAGATGATTGAATGACTGATAACTACTCATCTCATAAGATATTTATCCACTATCATAGAAAAAATTAGAATACAAATAAACGTAATTTTGAGTTAGCTCCATAATTATGTAGGAATAGTAATCAACAGTTAACTTTGAGACCAACTTTCATAATCTCTAGTCATAATTATTGGTATTATTATTAAATAATAAGCAAAGAAAGAATTCTCTGTAGATCCCTTTTCTTTCTCACTTTTTTGTTTTTTATGAAAGATAAAGCGTTCCATATTGGTGAAAAATTATTTCTTCTCATTACATTGAGTTGTCCTTTATTGGATTAGTAATAGCTAGCAATAGTCCCCACATAAGGTTAGACTAGATACTTACCTCAGACTGGCTAAAATCAACTAGCAACCTCGTTCTTGCCACCAGTACTCGACTCCAAATGCCCACATCTATTCAATTCAATCACACATTGTAAATACCATCTCAAGCAACTGATTCTACTATTTAATTCAAGCTAAGACGTGAATTTAGGTAAAATAACCAAAATGCCCCTCATGCCAACGTGGTCAAAACCCGGTTACCCATTCCCCCATGAACACAAATATATACTTTATTTTGAATTCGGACCTCAAATTCATGTCCAAATCCCCAATTTTAGAAAAACCTAAGTTCTACCCAAAACCTCAAATTTCACCCATGAAAATCATTGATTTTAAGTTGAAAACATGTTAAATGATGTAAATGATTGAAGGAATTAAGTAAAAATCGAGTTACGAATAATTTGGAAGAAGTTTTTTCCTTGCAAAATCGCATATGGGGTTTGGATCTTGAAAGAATGGTGAAAACTGGTGGAAATTCGACTAAGTATGAATTTGCTGAGTCTCTGATGTCGCAATTGCGAACTGACGTTCGCAATTGCAAACCCCGACCAAATGTGGTAATTGCGAAGCTGGGTCCGCATTTACGAACCCTTACCTTTTTTCCAGGTTTTGCATTTGCAAGCATAAAGATCGCAATTTGCGATCAGCTTGATTTCGCATTTGCAAGCATAGTGATCGCATTTGCGATCAATGCCCAGAAATCTCTTGTTCGCATTTGCAACGAGTTGGATCGCATTTGCTATCATTTCCTAGGCCTAAGGTTTCTCAATTGTGATGCAGAGCTCACATTTGTGAGCTCCCAATTGCGAGTCTCATCTTCGCAATTGCGAAGATCACAGAAGGAAAAATACCAGATTTTTACAAGTTCAAAATACAACCCGACACCTATCCAAAACTCACCCGAGCCCTTGGAACTACAAACCAAATATGCACACAATCTCCAAAATATCCAACGGACTTATCCGTGTGATCAAATTGGCAAATCAACATCATATACATCGAATCGAGCCTCAAAACTCATGATTTCCTTATAAAACATCAAATTCTCATTTTAAGTCCGAAACACGTCAAACAACATCCGTTTTCAACCAAACCTTACAGAAAGCGCTTAAACCATATATAAAACTTGTATCGGGCACCGGAACCAAAATACGGGCCTGATACCATAATCTTTAAATAAAATTTCAATTCCAATTTTCTTAATTATTTTCAAAAAATTATTTCACACAAAAATACATTTCTCGGGTTTGGGACCTCTGAATATGATTCTGGGCATACGCACAAGTCCCATATTTTCGTATGGACCCTCCAGGACAGTCAAATCATGGGTAGGGTTCGTTTGCCCAAAAAAATTATCGGAGCTAAATTTATTCGACTTAATATCAAAATTTAGATTTTTCTCACAGAATTCATGTCGAAGCTTTCCGACTATGCGCTCGAACTGCACATGCAAATCGAGGCAACCGCAAATGAGGTTTTTAAGGCCTCGGAAGTACATAATAGGTAAGAAAATAAGTGATGACCCTGTTGGGTCTTCACACTTTAAAGACCAGGTTGAGAATTCCACATGTATGTGCTTCCACTAGAAAACTATAAAAGAAAAAGAGAACTAAACGAATACAAACTAGAAACTGAAAAAAAAATAGGAGATTGCATTAAACAGACGGTGAAAGGGTTCGAACAACAAAACAAGCAAACTAAATTGGGGTTGCAAACCTAGAACAATCCTCATAACACTAAACGAGTTACTACGACTAAAAGAACTAGGAAAAATAAAAGGATGGAAGGGTTTGAGCCACAAGACAATATCTGGATTACAACTTTGAAATAAACCGGACAACAGAAATGAAAACAAAATAAACCACCAAGACTCTTCCCTAGATAGCCAAGAAAGGAGCGATTTTCTAATCACCAAGATCAACATCTTAGCCATTGAGTTCCACATCAATATTGCTACGACCTTCACCAACTTCATCACGATGTCTTCACCAAGTGGCTCATTGACTCCTTTGACCAACACTTCGTCATCGCAAACCATCCCAAAAATTTGTGCGTTTTCATGTACCTGTAGAGGATTATGTGTGACACTTGGGGTATTACTGCCTTGGACCACAATTATCCCTTGTTGAATCATTATTTCTATTTCCCTTTTCAAAGCATGACAATCTTCAGCATTGTGCCCCTGGGCATTGGACTGGTATTCACACCTTTTAGCAGGTCAAAGATTCTCGCATGTGGGTCTATATAATTTGGAGGAATAGGTGCAATCATGTCGTAATGCTTTAATTTCTCAAATAAGATTTCATAGGACTCTCTTATTGGTGTAAAATTATCATTCAGCATTTGTTCCCCTCTACACCATTGTCTTGGATGTGGGTTATAAGACACTTGAAAATTTTGTAGACGCTGGTGGGGATTTTGCGATGCTCATGCTCGCCTTTTAGAGTGACCCAGTGGTTAGATAGATGGTCGAACGTTGTTCAGAGGATAATGTTGGAGTGGATTATGTAGAGCTCTGGGATATTCATAGGGTTGGTATTAAGGTTGAAAGCGTTTAGCAGGAATTCCCATTAGATTATGTCGTTGGCGGGGCTCAGCAACATCTTTTCTATTAATCGATGGACTGACCCGAGCAACTCATTTTTCCCATCTGAGCCAAAACTCCATAAAACTTTCCTCGGGTTTCTTTTCCATTTGAGATTGGGAGGAGAGGCCTAGGATAATGTCTATATTATACTGATATTGTCGGACAAAATCTTGGGCCATGTCACCCCATGCATGCCACTTACTAATATCTTGGCGAGTAGAGCACTCCAAGGCTTCCCCACTCAAACTCTGACTGAAATACGCCATCAATAATTTGTCTTTCTCACTGGCCCCTCTCTATGTCCATCAAACAAATTAAAATTTGGCATCTTAAACCCAGTAAGTCTTTTTAAGACATGCTTATCTAGCTCCATATCCCTTTCATGTGTCTTAAAGACTGCTCTAAGATTTTTACCTTCCTGGATATCTCATCTTGCTCATCTGTCTTAGTAAGCTTTCCAGGTTCATCGGGAGGCTCAAAATGAAGAGCATGAGAGAAAGTATTCGAGACCTTAAAAGGAGTTCTGGAGCTTAGTGCTAGACATCGGGGACTTTGAACACAGTTTGCTAGAGGATCGAGGAAAAGTAGATAGTGAAGAAGCTACAAAAATATGAGAGGTCAAAGGAGCGGGATATGAGGTGGTTTTCGTGAGTGGAGTGTGAAAAGGTTGTAGGGAGATATCAGTAGCAATAAAAAGCTGATTTGTTAAAGTGGCGGAATGGTGACAAGGCTTTCAGTGTAGTTAGCTGGAACTAAGAGGACGCCCACTAAACCAGGCTTGGTATATTTCGGTCATTTGTCCTTTCAACTTTAAGACCTCTTCTTTCAACTCAGATTTCGATTCAACAATCTCCTTAGACGGATCAACAACACCTGTGTCCAAGTCTTTGCCAGGCATAACTACCTTATTTTTTGATCTTGTGTTGTATGCAAGATCAGTTTAAGAACCACATATAGAAACCAAGTTTGCATTTTTTTAGCATTTAAATACTTAGTTTAGGTTTAAAATAGTTATTTCAACTAATTTTGACTTTTTACTTTATGTTGTCACAAAAATAAAAATTATAAAAATATTATTTTATGTACCTTTCATAAAATTATATATATATATATATTACCTTATTTTATCTTTATATAAACTTGAAAATATAAAAATGGTTTCACTTTTAATATTTAGTTTTATTTTAATAGTGTTCTAATTAATTAAGAGTGAGTTTTATATTTTGAAATTGGACCCAACCCAATTTCAATTTTAAAGCCCAATAACCCTTCTTTTTTTTTTGGTCAAATGAATTTTTTATTTCAACCATTGGCAAAATTACATCAGCCGTTCATTTGGACTCTAGAACAGTTCTCAAATTACAATCAAAATAGTAAACTCTACAACTATGATTGTTTAACTAATATTCTATTACAGACAAAATAAAAGTTGTTACGATTGTGAAGAATCACAAAAGGGATAGTTATTCATAGTCTGCAGAATGAGATTCCATTTAGAGTGCTTCGTTCCAGCAATGTGCACTTGAATTGTAATCTCCTTTGCTAGATCTTGGATGTTTCTGTTCAATTGTTGAAACCTTCTGTTGTTTCTCTCCCTCCAGTTGGTGTAGACTATCGCTGCAAATACCACACCGAGTATGGCTTTTCTGGGATTCCTGCCATTGACATTATCAGATAACCATTGCACTTCTGATTCTCATGTGCCAATTGTTCTTTGATACTTCAACCATTGTAACATACATTGCCATAGGTCTTTGGAATATAAGCATTCAAAGTATAAATGATCATGTGTTTTCTTCAATATCTCTTCCACATAATATGCAAGATGTATTAATTTGAAGTCCCCATTTAACCAATCTGTCAACTGTTGCCAGTCGCTTATGCAGTACCATCCATAAAATGTATTTCTGTTTTGGGAGCATGCCAGTCACCATCACTAAGTTTTTCCATCGGACCTTGGGATATTGTGGAGTGGTATGAATGTATGCTTTTCTGATGCTAAATTGCCCATTTTGAGTACATGTTTGCATTCCTGTTCCATCATTTACCCACCAATCCCTTGCTCCAATCAATTTACTAACGAGCCAGCTAGCTTGTTTAGGAATTTCCATTGTATTAAGGTCCCTCTTCTATATATAGTGACAGTGGGTCCATTTGATTTAGAGTTTGTCTTTCTTTAATAAAAGCTAACCTATAGACCCATATACCCCCTAAACCTAAGAGCAATCAGGAGAAATACACAAAAATATAAACCTAAAGCTAAAGCCTAAGGACAGATATCAGGTCTGCCGCTTCATCCTAAATCCCACCCTCTAACTTCATCTTCTTCACGCTAGACTTGGAGCAGCGACGCCACCAATGACCACAGTTCTTCATCTTCTTCAACGGTATAACACCAAGAATAGACGACCCACCCCCTCCCATCCGTTCTACTTCATCTCCACCCCTTTTTCCACTTACCAAACACTTTCACCTCCATTAATCCAAAAGCTAACCTAGATGTAAGGTTTTGTTTCTTTTGATTTGAACAAAAATAATTGAGTCAGCAAGGATTTGAAGTATTCCTCTAAGTTCCTTTCTCAAAAATAGAGTCAGAGGTAGTACATGTTTGATTTGAAGGACTCACGGTGTCCAAATTTGTCATCGAGTTCGAATTTGGGTTTCGAGCTGTCCGTTTGCAAATCCGAGGTGCCGATTCGAGGTCTGCTGTTGAATATTATCGCAGTTCCGTCGAGTTTTGTTAAATGTTTGCAGATTTCATTTGGAAAAATATATCTAAGGTGCATCTCTTCTATCCCACTCTGCTTCAAATGGTACTCTGATTATTAGATTTTCCAGCTTCATTAAAGTTCTTTAGTTCCCTTCGCTTTAGGTATCTTCTACTATTTTCTTTAGCTTCAGTTCTTGTACTTGCATGTCGTACACTTGGTATCTTAAATTCAGCAAGTTGTGCAGTTCAGACTTCTTTTAGATTGATTTTATTTGGCTTTTTAATTCTGAAGATGGGTTGTTCTTAATCTTCCAATTTTCTAAGTGTCAAAATTATCCATGTGAGTCTTGATGCTGGACAATAGCTTCACTTTCCCCTTCAAATTCTTTATGGTTTTTGGATCGGCTTTTTGCACCATTATCGTGTACTGCACCTGAACGTTGTGTCTGATTGCTGTAGAACTATACGATCATTTATTGAGAACTCGTGAGTTACATGTCATATGGTGATCAGCTTGATTTCATGATATTTACTGGAATTTGGTCTATATCAATAGATGTTTAATTCAAAATGATACTCTTGTTATTATGTGGTTGCAAATATGCTAAATCAAAGAAGTTGTAACCATTTGTGATTGATTTGTAGTACTGTTAATTATCTTGGGGAGGATATTTAGCTTAACAAGTGCATTTCAGAATTAGCAAGTGAAAGTACCGAATTCATTATTCTTGTCGTTTTCATTTGTACACTAGAGATGCATGACAAGGTCCAAATTTCCTCCGTGGTTTGAAGCTTGACCGTAATTATCTTTATCGCCTAAAAGTATTTACAATTGTACATAACAATCCTCGTGATGATTATCTCTTTGTAGTTGTGAGGTTACTGCTATCAAAATTAAACATAGGGATTGTTTGCTAAAAAAAGAGTAAGAATGAGCCAATAAAAATTATTATAGCCACGGGTACGGTTCTTGTGATGTAGCTGTAATATTTTCAAATTAGTTTTAAATATGAATATTCGTAGTTCACTTAGTTGAATATTTTTCCTTTAATAAATTTAAGGTGTGTCATCCAATCACCTAATCTATGGCCTTCACATCGATATCTTAACTCGGGTAGAAAATGCATTGAACATTCTTAGTTTTCTTTAGACGCCATAATTAAATAATCATCATAATTAGGGGTACGATTCCCGTGATATAGTTATGACACATAATTCCCAAATTCAGGTGTACATTTCATGTGATCCGATTCTAATTTTCAACAAGGTCAAATATGCGCCGTGAACCACGGGTGTATTTCATGTAATGTGGCTTACGATTTGTTTTAAATAATCTTGAATTATTGTCAAAAATTAAAAGTGGTTAAAAGGTTTAAAAACACACATAGGTTTAAATATGTGATTAATCAAGTAATTAGGCCAATATTAATAGTTGAGCGACCATGCTAGAATTACGGAACCCGGGAATGCCTAACACCTTATCTCGGATTAATAGAATTCTTTACCCGGACTTTTGTGTTTCACAGACCATAAATAGAGTCAAACGTTTCCTCGATTTGGGATTTTAAACTAGTGCCTTGTGATACCATATAATTATCCCAAGTGGCGATTTTGAACTTAAAAAAATAGTCTTATTTCGATTGTCACTTAATTTGGAAACACTCCATTATACTCATTCTCGGGGGTAGAAACAAGAGGTGTGACACCACAAACCAACCTCCTTTCTTCTATAGTGAAGATAATAAAGAGGAAGAAAATGAAGTCATCGTGTTAGCGTTATGACATTTTACAGCTAAAAATATAACATTGCGTGCAATGTGCCTAGCAACAATTAACGGTTCAAGAATGACTTCGAGGTTACAAGGTCACTTGGCATCATCCTAATTTGTTTGTTTCAATCTTCTCTTTTCTTTTCTTTTCTAGCATATGCTTGCTCACTTTCCTTCCTCTTTTTTTCTACTTATCACTCTTTTCTTTCCTCTCATTTCTCATATCTCACAATTTCATATCTTTTTTTCCTTTTTCCTTTTCTTTTAAATTAAAAAAGTTGATTCAATCGAACCCTATGTAGGTTGCCAACGTATCATGTCCCTCATGAATAAGATCAAGCGTAGTTCTGAAAAAGTAATGGATAAAATAAGCTAAGAACCAAAAATCTTTTTGAATTTTCATTTATAGTTTTTTTTGGTTTTCAAATATAAAACAGGAAATACGATAACGAGAGACTTGGCAAACTCAACTATACCAACTAAAAGAATGAGCACTACTGAACATGACTATAAAGTACAAGATAACAAAAAACAGACTCAAAACATTAAGAAAAAATCTCCTTAATTAACTCCAGAATTTAGTGATCCTGACTGGATGGTCTTGGGGTACCTGTCATGTTCAAGCTCTAGTAAGTAAATCCACACATATATGAGAAAAATAAGACCAAATAGAGTTAAAGACTTAGAACACTATGTGAGACAATAAGACTTCTTATTGCAAACATGCAAGATATGATTGAGGTTCTTTTCCAAAATGGCTTATATGGCCAAAAGTTGGCTAGAAGTGCAAATTCAACAAAAGTGACCTCTAAGACATAGAAAAATTACTTTGTAGAAATACCCATTTTGTAGAAATGGCCAATATGGACAAAAAAAATGGCTCAGCATGAAAATTCAACACGATGGACCATAAACGCAGAGAAAATCTTGTTGTGGACTTAGAACTCTAAAACATGAGTCATTGAACCACTTCTGCAAAAAATGACCCCATTTTGCAAGAATAACCGATGTGGCCAAAAGCGGCTAGACATGCAAATTCAACAAGGATGGGTCTTAAAGTAAAGAGACACCTAATTGTGAATTCAAGACTCTTCAGACACAATTAAACAAGCCACTTTGCGAAAATAGTCTTAATTTGCCAAATGGCCGATTCAAAAGTGGCTAGAGATGCAAGATTTAGCTACGACCCTCGAAGCCAAGAACCTAAGACTCACTAAGAAGACCGAACCCAATGTAGGTTTTCTACGTATCTCACCTCAAAAGACGAGAATCAGGTATGCGTAGTTCAGGATGATTGGATACGGGTGAGAATAATATAAAAAAAATTTTATTCATCTTTTTTTTTAAATGATGAGACATTGCAAAATGTTTTTGATTTTTTTATTTTCAATTTTTTTTGTCTTTTTCTTTGAAAAAAATTGTGAAATAAAAATATTATCGGCCCCTACTTACTTCATTTTTTTACACTTCACTCTCTTTTCTTTCTTATTATCCTTAACCATCATTGGTCCGCCAAATAACTCATTTTATCCCTGAATAATGCAATATGTATCACATAAGATGCATCAAGATGGCCTTTATTATTTTTGGGTACACCTGTCCTAGACGGACTCAACCCCTATGTTGAGTCCCCTAAGTCAAATCTACATGATGCAAACATGCATTCCTACTAGAGATCTGGCATGGGGCTATGTTATTCTAAGTTTAAAAATCTAGGTGTATTGTTCTAGACTTGGCTTATCCGAGCGGACAACTCGAGCAGGGAGGGGGGGTAACATACCGGTAACCATAAGGTCATTCGGCTTTGTAACTAATCTGATCCTCGTTCTAAATTAGGGTATGACTCTAACAGAAAAGAAGTCATGTCAGTATGCCCTTCTTTTTTTATCCAAAAGGATAGGGATAGGGGAGTTTTTTCAATTTAAGTGACAAAAACCTAAATGGATTATTTATATCAAATTTAGAATTTCCACTTGGGATAATATATGGTGTCCGAAGTCACTAGTTTAAAATTCGAATAGAGAAAGTTTGAGTCTAGTCCGCCAAATACAGAATCCCGGTAAGGAACTCTGTTAACTTGGAAGAAGGTGTTAGGAGTTCTTGGATTCCGTGGTTTGAGCATGTTCGCTCAATTATTAGTAGTTGGCCTAATTATGTGATATAATACATATTTGAAACCTATTGTGTATTTTATACTTTCTAACCGCTTTTATTATTTATGAAATTATTTTTTGGAACAAGACAAGATTGTCGCATACTTGTCATTTTTTATTACATTACAAATCGCGTTACATGAAATGCACCCGCGGTTTACAATATGTTTATTTTTTATTATTGGTTCAAAGTTATTATCGGGTCACATAAGATGTGCACCTGAATTTTGGGAATTACGTATCATAACTACGTCACGGAAGTCGTACCCATAATTATAATTATTTATTATAACGAGCCGAAATGTTTGCCTACCCACTGTGATAGGCCTAAAACATGCTACTCGTGATTAAAAGTAATAAGAATAAAATAAAAAGATATTTGTTATGAAATAATATAAAAGACAAGAACAATAATGTAAGAACAAGAGCAATAGAGAGAAGAGTAGAGAGAGTTCTTCTTATTGATACTTAGAGATTGTTAGGGGTGAGTTACAATGGTAGAAGACCCCTTTATTTATAGGGAGGGGGATGATTTATCTACCAAGAATAGAACTCTAGAATCTCTCTAATTATAGACATTCACCTTAAATAGGAGATTTCATAACACTCCCCCTTGAATGTCTATTCAACAATGTGCCTCGTTAAAACCTTAAAACCAAAACCCAATGGGAAAAATTAAAGAAAGGAAAAAGAGTACACATGTTTGAATATGCGCCTATTGGTTGCCTCGTTAAAAACCTTGCAAGGAAAACCCAGTGGGACAAAACCTTGTAAGGGAAAAAGAGTGCAACGCGCATTAACTCCCCCTAATGAGTACATCAATTTATATCCTTGAGCATTTGCATTCCAATCTTGTGCATCATCTTCAAAACGATCTTTGGTAGATATTTGATAAATAAATCAACTATATTGACTTGAACAAATATTCCGCACCTTGAAATCATCATTCTTGATAGATATGAACATCTTCATATAATGTCGTGGAATAACTCTTCAATATCTCCATAGATGCATTCACAATGCCATCATGCTTATAGTTATAGCAAGATACATATGTACACAAATTGTACTAAGGATGTGGTACTTCAGGACCACGAATTGCATATGCTTCAAGCAACTTAAATCTTTCAAGTTAAGTCATATAAGCCATATAATAGACTTTAGATGCATATCAAGTTTTCCATGTCATGCTAGACAAATAAGATATCGAAAACTGACTATACATACCTTTGACTTTATACTTTCAAGCATTTGAACTATAGGTTCAAAACTACATGTCTTTCATATGGAATCAATTCTTCTTGAATTGAATCTCTTCTATTTAGTTACTTTCTTTGGGTCAGCAAATGCGTATAGCATGCTTTGCAATATGTTGCAATTGAATTATCCCTTTTATGAACTTCAGGTTCATATCATGATATTCAGGGATATACATATACAAATGATAATTCATCCCATGTAACCTCTTCTCAAGCGTTTATCATGTCTCCCCTCATGTTAGTAAAGCTAACTTTTTCCTCAATTTTGGGAAATCATCTTTGTGCATTATCATGTCACAACACATGTCACATTAATAATAAGATGAAATTATTTGGTTCCTGACCTTGAACCACTTGTGAGGGGAGAATATAATATACTCTCGTATACAACGTATATCAAACTGATATATATAACTTTGTTCTCATAAGAAACAGTTTAGCTATTAAGTGGAAGCACTCAATAATTATCTTGCTAAACCAACTTTGATATAAACCAACTTATCAAGATGAACTATCTTGAGTAGAAAATCTGGAAATTATGCTCGAAGTTAGATTACTGAGCAATTTACCTCGCAAGCACCGGCCAGGCTGCGGGTTAATAACAATTGCGCATGTAACCATATCATAGATGCATCATATGTGGTATACATGGCAGGTGAATGGGCCCATATTCACCTTTGAAATTTCCAGAATTTATGGGCTTCAACCCGAACTCTTTAGTTGGTCAGTTCATTAATGAGAACAAGTGATACAAGAGAATTCGTAAAGAACTTTCTAGTTCTTTAATATTCACCTATGTGAATTTGCACACCATACTTAAAATGAGATGGCTAACACGAATGTCAACTGAATAAATTATCGATATTGGTAAACTTCAAATTTACACCATGACATGTGCACTTATCAATAAACTTCAGGTTTATTATGACATGGGTTTTATACCAATAGATATCCACTTTATTGTGGCATTCTTTCGTTTGTGTAGTACAAACTGGAGAACAAAGCGGGTAGCTTTTCATATGCAAATTACCCCGCTACAAGTTGTAGTAATAGGAGATATCAAAGCCTTCCTTTATTTATAGTCTCAATATAATCAATCGCTCTCGCGTGTACTTTGGAAACTGAATAAGTTTCTTTGAGACTTACTACAGCACAATACTCAATTGTGTTTCTCCAACATAGTAATAATTGGCTCTTCTAGAGCTCTCAATTAATTTTGTACTACCACAGATTCATCAACATCCATGTGGTGAATATCTTTCTTAAAGAGAAAGTTATACCATTATGGTCATGTCAAACTTATATGCAAGATATGTTTCTTGCATTATCGTTGTCCTTTAATAGTCATATTTCCAAAATACTTTGGCGTACAATAGGTACGTGACCAACGATGATTCATGCCATATATAATCTCAAACCTCCTTCTAGGGGTGAGTGTGGTATCATCTCAAACCTCCTTCTAGGGGTGAGTGTGGTATATTTAATACCAATTTCATGTTCATATTCTTCCAATAATGAATATGTATTCGTGAATCAAATGTTGTCACATTCACTTCGAGGATATGTGATTTTGTTATCCTTTTCAAATCTATAAATGCGTCAGGCATTTGATTTGCTATTCTTTGCAAATGGATAATCTTTTGTACCTCTCTTTCAAAAATAGAGGTATGTGGATCAAGATGAGATAATGATGCATTTTTCCACAAAATTTCCCATTTGGTTTCACCAACTTCTCCCCCTAATTTTGGGAAAAGTGTCTCATCAGTCAATGTTTCGAGGTAGCGAATAATGGAGGGCGATTCAACCTCAACATATATTCCTAACCTTCTTTGCAGACCCATTTTGGTGCGGGATGGCGGTGCTACAGGCACATATACTGCTCATCCAAATATTCTTAAATGGGATATATTGGGTCCATGACCCAAAACCAATTGCAATGGGGAATATTTGTGTCAATTCGTCAGTCAGAGACGAACTAGCATTGCTTTATGCAAAATGGCGTGACCCCAAACCGAAGTGGGCAGCCGACAAACTAAAATGCTGCATGCAAAATGGCATGAACCCAAACCAAAGTGGGCAGCCGACGAACTAGCATTGCTGCATGCAAAATGGCGTGAACCCAAACCGAAATGGGCAGGCTCGTTTTCATGAAGAATTCAAGATTATTCTCATCTATTGTCTCAATCTGATATCCATTTTGAATGATATCTTTAAAACTCAACAAGTTCTTCTTAGACTTGGAGGAGAACATTGCGATTGATATCATTAAAACTCAACAAGTTCTTCTTAGACTTGGAGGAGAATATTGCATTCTCTAAGATAAACGTCATGCCTTTGGGCAGAGTTACAGTTGCTCTTCCGGAGCCTTCAATCAATTTAATTCCCATGGTTTGATATACAAAAGAAATACACAAATATAATAATAAACAAGTTCAATTCTTTTGTGTCACATAATATTTTCAAAATCTGCTGCTAACAGTTGACTAACAAAATCAGATAGTCGATTATATGTTTTCCATAATCGATTACTATGCAGTTTGAAAATTTCAGTTTAAACGTTTTCATAAAACAATCGATTGTTAAACACACACAATCGATTGTCGAGCATTGACAATCGATTGTTAAACATAGACAATCGATTGTTGACAAGTTTTGAAAAATTCCACATCACTGTTTTAAGACAATCGATTGTTAAATATAGACAATCGATTGTTGGTCATTTTTGAAAAATTCGACCTCTGTTTTAAGACAATCGATTGTCAAGCATAGACAATCGATTGTTGGCTATTTTCGAAAAATTTGACCTGTCTTAAGACAATCGATTGTTATGCATAGACAATCGATTGTGGATGATTTTTGAAAAATTCCAGATTACTGTTTTAAAGACAATCGATTGTTGATCATTGACAATCGATTGTTTTGCAGTTTTTATGCGAAATATGAGATAACCGACTAGTTTTTCAGGTTAGTCGATTACCTCTACTGGAAAGTAAAAATATTATTGATATTTGAGCATATTGATACATTCTAAAGAACTAATACTAACATTATGTCATGAACTAACTAATACGAGCTAATACTGATGGCTATTAGTTTATTCATTCACTAATACAAACAAGTAAAATAAAATCAAATAGCTCTTCTTTCATCACGGATCCATCACCGGTTAGGTGGTCTATCTTCCCCTCGGGTTGCTCAAAGAAGTCTGCCACATCCAAGTGGGTGATGTCAAAGTTGTCGTCAGAGACAAAATTCGTTTCAGGGCGTTTACTCTTTCGAGATGCTTGATAAAGGTCAACCAAATGTCATGGTATACGGCAAGCCTTTGACCAGTGCCCGTTTCCACCGCAACGATAATATATAGTTTATAAACTATCTGCTTTTGGGTTCTTATTGTATCGTGCTTGTGGCAGAGTGACCAACTTCAGGTTGTCATATCTCTTCTTTAAGCCATTCCACAAGATAGGTGGATCCTTGACGGTTTGAGATATTCAATCTTCAAACCTTCATCAAGGTGATGGCGCAAGAAAATCAAGGCCTTAGCATAGTTTCAAACCTTCATCAAGGTGATAGCGCAAGAAAATCAAGACCTTAGCATGGTTTTGGGTGGATGCATTATTTCTGTCTTTAATGGCGTCTCCAAGACCCATAGCATCCAAAATGGATTTAAGTATCCAACACCCATATCATATAGTTCCTGCCCGAAATTTCGAGGGCAACGAACTTTCTTTTCATAATGTCAGACATAAACCAAAATTACATCAAGAGCGTGTTCATACTTACGGGCTCTATTATAATTATCACATTCACTTCAGGGAATGGATCAAAATCATGTGCTTTACACAATCTCATGTCAAATATTACTTTCATAAAGTGAAAGATTATTTTGAGAATCCTTATTGTTCTCATTACCACAATAATGACGATTATAACTTCGTCTATTGCCATGCCCACATCCATTGATACCTTTACGGTAATTAGTCTTCTTTCAGACTTATCACATACTGCTACCACATTCTCTAAAGGGAATGGAGCAAATTCAATTGTACGGAATTCTTTGCCACGTCCACATTCATTGATACCTTCATGGTAATATTTTAGTCTTCTTTCAGACTTATCATATACTGCTTCCACATTCTCTAAAGGGAATGGAGCACATTCAATGGGACGGATTTTCAATTATTTGCCCACAATCATACATGAATTTAATCATGGCAGGACATAGAGATTTAACCACTTCATGTGGTTATAATTTCTTACAAACTCCATTAGAGTTATAATCAAACTTTGTTTGTATATTAAATCAAATCGTAGAATTTCAAGAATTTGAAAGGGAAAAGTAAATTACTTACCTTTAAGGTATACAAATTATATTTTCAATGTTTTCTTCCTTTTCTCTTTGTTTTTCGTTTCTTTTCCTCCCTTTTTTTCGTTTCTTTTCCTTCTTTCTTCATTCTTTCTTTGAAGCAAAACCTTGCACAAACAAAAGTTAAGACAATCGAAAATTAAATTAGGAAGAGGGAAATACCTCAGATTTCTCGAGAATGGTTCTTGAGATGGTAGAGTCTCGTGCTGATAACGTGTTATGAAATAATATAAAAGACAAGAACAATAATGTAAGAACAAGAGCAATAGAGAGAAGAGTAGAGAGAGTTCTTCTTATTGATACTTAGAGATTGTTAGGGGTGAGTTACAATGGTAGAAGACCCCTTTATTTATAGGGAGGGGGATGATTTATCTACCAAGAATAGAACTCTAGAATCTCTCTAATTATAGACATTCACCTTAAATAGGAGATTTCATAACAATATTAAGTTTGATTCACAGTTTATGACCAACAGCGAATTCCAATGTTTTGTGGATTATTTTCCCGACCCAACACTTCAAAGTGATGTTATTTACGTTCAAACTAATCTCTTCATGTTTTCATTTACAAGTGTATAGAACAAATATTATAAAACATAGTTCAACCATTCAAAGAAAAACTTAAATAGAATAACAGTAAGGTTAACCATCAATTCAACCACTCAAAGGACAAATTAAACAAAACAACAGTAAAGCAAACCAAGATTAAAACTATAGCAAGTTCAAACTCACGGGAACACGAAATATATCTATGGATTAATAAAAGGGACGAAAAGAGATGGACCTTACGAATGAAGTTTGAAACATCAAATCCAACCCGAATAAAACCAACGGACTGCACCTCGAACGACAACTCCAATGATCGAACACCCGTTTCAACTCCAACCCATTTCAGAAACCAACACTAAGATGTTGAATTACAACAGAAGTGCCAAATAAAGGCCAAAGAAGAAACACGAGGAGTTCAACAGATCATGGTCTAGTAGAAATCAGCAGTAAACTATCGCTTTTCAAGCTCACAAAACAAACTTTCATGCCCAGAAAATTGAGAAGCATAGCAGCGGAAACCCAAACTAACATCCACACTCCTTTTCTTCTTGTTTTTATCTTTGATTTCTCGTTTTCTTTTGGAGCTTTTTTTTTTAAAACAAAATCTAAGATTTAAAGCTTCAAACCCAGAGTCTTATTCCCTACCATTTAGGTTTTTTCTTTAGTGTGGGATCTGCCATTTTCAGAAAGAAAGGGAGAGGAGTCGGTGCTTAGGGTTTACTAAATAGGGGTCTGATTTTTGTTGATGTGTTGAGAATCGAGAAGAAGAACGGCGCATCCACCCCTCCCTTTTTATTCGTCTAGTATGTGTGTCACAGCATTTTCTGATGAGTTCGCCGCAGGTTTGATAAGAGAGGAGTTGAAGGGTCATTTGGGGAGAGGTGAAGAAGCAGCAACCACTGGATTGTGGCTTGGAGGGCACCGACGCTGGTTTGGGTTATTTTTGTGGGAAGTTGCTAGTAATCTTGGAATAGGGAGATGTGAGGGCGGTGGAATGATTTTTTAGGTGAAGGAGAGGGTGTGGGCATGTCACGCCCTGAACCTTGGCCTGAACGTAACACGGAACTCGGTTCCTGACTATATGTGATTGAGCGAACCAACTGGCTGGCTGAATCAACATGTACTATCATAATATACTGAATGCAGAAGATAAACTAACAGATGCTGATATACTGAAAGTCTAGATAATATAAATCAAAGTGCGGAAATACTAATACAATTTTGAAGTATCTTTGTAGCCAACATAGCTTCAACTGTGACTCTGTCTAATTGTTACTCTAGTCTATGAAGCCTCTATTAATACTGATACTGGATCACACTGAGTTACATAATACAACAATACTGAATCAAACTGAGTTATGTAATATTGGAATACTGAATCATACTGAGTTACATAATACTGGAATATTGAATAGGACTAGAAGGAGACATGTATTCTTGAACTGGTTATGAACACAGAAACTTCAATTGTTTATAACATACTGAGTAAGCTATACTGAGACTTAGGGGCATCAAGCCCAAGTTGATATTGAATACGAACTGAGCTTACAACGTTCAGAGTGAATGTCATGAACGAGTTATGAAGCTAGAGAATAGAAGTTCTACAACTATTCAAGGAACTAGGCTTAACTATATTTCTGAGGTAATTTATATATCGTAAAAGAAATGTAGTGTAGGGAGAATCATTAAAATTCCCAAACATAAAAAGTTAGCCTCACATACCTTAACTTCCTGCTCTTGAGCATAATACAATATTCGCCCACCCTTTCAACTTTAATCTATATCAGCACATGTCAAAGGGATTCCAAATTAGCAACAATAGTCATATTTTGGTCACTTAGGCCTTTTATCAAACACTTGGTGGCATAAAGCTTCATAGCCCTGATTAATGGTGTCTCTATACTCAACAACTCATTCTCTTGTTCCTAGACAAATTCTAAAGTCTAAAATAGTTATAATCAACATTATTCTTTATCACCCACAAGGTAATTAGCACCCATAACCAATAATAATCAATCAACAACTCATACCTATCACCGTTCATGATTTTATATCAAACCTATCAACTCATATCTCATGAAATAGAGTCTATAATCATTAATTCAATGATAAAATCAATTAGAAGGTGAATATATTATCTTTTTGATGTTCAATCTTCTTGAATTCGAGTTCTAGGGTTTCTCCTCTCAACAATGGTATCCCAATCGAATATATAATGATATGGAGGGTTTACTCATGTTAATAAGATGTTGGGAAATTGAAATTAACTTAGAATCACCATTAGAACGTACGTTGGGTGGTGGAGGGACCCTTAAAGAGTTAGGTTTTTGAGAGTTTTCCTTTCTATAGCAAGTTTTTATGTTTTGGGACTGTGGGGGACTAAATAGGGCTAAAAAATGACTTCTCAAGTCAGTCACCGCATCCCAGTCGGCGTGGCCGTGGTCGCGACCTAGGTAAATCGATTGGACACTGCCTCGCCACCGCGACTGTGGTAAAAACGTGGCAGAACCGTGGTGGTTACACACCATTCTGTAAAATGGGCATTACGTTTTACACAGAGCTCCATTTGGGCTCCACAATATATCGTTAGAAAGCTATTTTAAAGTACTACGACTTTCATGGTTTGAGTTTTCCAAAATTCCTTACACAGTTTCACTAAAATCTGTTGGAAGTTGGACCTTCTCCAAACTTAGTTGATTTTGTCGAATCTTATGCACCTCACTTTCCATCTTGATTTTGAAACAACTATTTTCACCCATAATCATCCCTATAGGACTTCATATGTCCATAATATAACCTTAATACTCCTTTAACTCATTCATACCTAATCCAAATGTGCGAGGTGTTAAATTATCTCCCCCTTGGGATCATTCGTCCTCGAATGATTTTCCTGACTGTAACTTCTGCTAACTCCGAACCTTAAACGGGTCTGGGGAAACCACGAACTTTCATTAACACTTGCATACTAAATATAATGAATACATGATTACTTAACTATTGATATACTGAACTTAATGACTGCTGCATTGACTGAATATTGGTCTGTCATGGATACATGAATACAAAACTAACATAGATATTCGAATATTAAACTGGTACGAATATTTTAGAATTGAACTAACATCAATATCATAGTACAAATCCGACATGAATATCTAAGTATTAGACTGACATAAGTAGCTGAGTATTGAATTGACTTGAATATTTGAGTATAGAACTGACATGAGTATCTGAGTATTGAACTAGCATGAGTATCTGACTACTGAACTGACATGAGTATCTGAGTACTGAACTGACATGAGTATCTGAGTACTGAACTTACATGAGTATTTGAGTGCTGGAAACTTGAATGTTATAACATGACACGTGAAATACTGGATGTACCACCACTAATTCTGATGACAACTCTAACTCATAAGCTAATTGACCCATCCTTCGCTAGATTCTATAATCTATATGTCCCAATATAGCAGGGACTATGCTTCTCCTTCTTCCCAATTCTCATAACGCTTTTCATAGTCTAAAGTTTTAGAAACACTCAATAATCAACTTGAAACTCTAGGTCTCTATGCCGCACTATTGAATAGGACTTTTGGCGGATCTGGGTCGTCTTCACACGCTCTTGAATTGATTTAACTTTCTCCATTGTCTGATAGACCAAATTTGGTCCTAACAACTCCGCTTCGTCAACTTCAGACTAACTAGTTGGCGGTCTACACCTTCGCCCATAAAAATGATGCTTTCAAAATGGGCGAGATAATCCTATTATAAGGTCCATATTTACAATCTCAACTAAAGGATGTGTATTCTGTGATAAAACACCAGGCTTTCGACTACCCGACTTTCACTTGCTAACATTTCGGATAATTCGGCCATAAGGTCAGTGACATTCTTTATCATGTTGGTCCACCAATAAACCTCCTTAAGGCCATGATACATCTTTGGGAACTTGGATGGACAGAATACCTAGAATTATGGGTTTCTAACATGACCTTCTCTCTTTAGGTCCATCTATGTCTAAAACACACAATATGTCCTAGTACCTCAAAGTACCATCATCTCCCCCTTATTCAAAAGCTATCCTCTTATACTTGTGAATCTCCTCTTTCAACTGAAACACATAAGTATCATCAAATTGTTTCTCCTTCTCAGTGGCTACTAAGAGGGAACAAGTCATGTTCTAGACAACAACTCCGTCATCATTAGACTTCAAAGTCGAACTTATATCTTGGCTGGTGAACTTCTTTTACAAGAGTTCTCTTATCTACCTCAATCATGAGTAGTACTTCCCACACTTCATCTTCTTAAGGACTTCCTGAAAACACCTATAGAATTATTGTGAGCTAAGTCTTTAACCAGTACTCCGAAGACTAGAGTCTCGTGCAATGGCACTACACTCGTGATACATAACTGGGCATGATTTTATAGCTTTTCTGTGATCACTTTATAATCAATAACTAAGCTCAGTGATCATTCTACTCACTTTGTGTTTCTTACACATGCTAGACATAGTCCCTGAGGTAATAATACAATTTTCCCTCATTACCGAACTAATTTTCTTTTTCATATCCCATGCTAACTATTCGGGTTTCAAGTCTCTAACTGGATTTACGAAAAATTTTCACATCACCTCTTAGACCAAATTATACTTGTGGATCCTTCTCTTTTTGCTGGGATCAAAATAACTTTCCTTATTTTATGTAATTCTTTGCACTCTACGTCAATGATGACTCATCTTCCAACTTACTTCTGAGAAATATTTCTTATTAGGAAACTAAATTATTCACTTAATGGAAAGCTAATATATTCACAACTATCATATACAATCTTAATAATTTAATTCTGCTCAGACTATCAATCCTGGAGAACCACATTATGATAATTCCTAAATGCTATTCTTCTATAGTTTGTGCTCTCATTGCTAGCTAATTTTTTTTCCCACTGCTACTGTACTTCGAGTTTAACTTAAACTCTTTGGGTTCTAACACACGTTCAGTATTTCAAACTGTCATCCACTCACTAGAGTAAACCTAGCTAAGTGAATCAAATTGTACCCCTACTAGCTCTGCTGAAAGTGCTAATTCACTGTATCAACATAAAACTTACTTACTATTCATTTACTAACCATCTGCTAACATCATATTTCTTTCTCTACTTAGAATAACTAAAGTGAAGCATAAGGTTATTCTAACTTCCCTCACCATCCAGCCCTGTTCTACGGTCGCATATTATCCCTTTTGTTTCTCCTAAAGTATGTGCATGGATCACACTTAGGGAATTCATCTGTCTTAAATGAAATTGGAATATCTAATCCCAAACTTTCTATACAACACTAAACCATATCATACTATAATCATCCAGTGGAATCATTTAGTCACATAACCTAAGGGGGAATTGACATATCTTTTATCTTACATCAATAGCTGCTTCTTATAGTAGCTTAGTGACGTGGTACTTTTAGTTCTGATTTGAATAAATATGAACCATTTAAAATCGTTCCCTAAAATTCAGTGTTGCCTGCTCTTGGTTCTCATTTCATACATCATATTATTCTTAGCTATGTTTCCCTTCGGATCTTTTCTATCCAAAACTATAGTGATCAATCTATGCCCGCTACAATTGAATTCTTAACCTGATACACCGTGGTGTGTGACATATGGATACACTACCATGCATATCTGATAAATCACTTATGCACCATCTAGTGAGTCTTAGGTCTTAATCCCTAACACATGCGAAGATTTTGCTATAATCACAGTTACGTACAGTTTCTTTGAGAACCCATATGCATCATTGTATACTCATTAGTCGCCAGAAATTTTGATCCACTGAAAATTTGATATTTGGTAAACATATAACTGAATATTAGAGTACTGAATAACCATAAATTTTCTAACTGAAAGACTGTATAAGTAGTAACTGAGGTAAACTAATAGCGAAAAGACATGATAACTTCTTTTGTACTTTCTGATAAGGTTATGCTCGAATCTGTATTAGTATCCATTGCATCCCCTTTAACATCCTCTTAAGTCTCATATTTACTAATATGTACTCCATAATTATACCCCAATGGGAAATTATCCTCTCTAGGCCCTTAGGTTTCTCATGCGCATCGCTTCAGCATTCGATACGTTTGGAATTTGATAGGAAGATAAGGTTACCTATTGTTATAAGCTTCATGGCATGATCTAAAGTAGAAAGAAGTGAGACAATCCTGGATGTCTTGGTAGTTAGCCATTTATATGAGCGGCCGGCACACACATATAAAGGAAACTCCAGTAGACACGGCTTCATGGACTCCCTAGGACTTTTGAACCTAGTTCTCTGATACCAAGCATTATCACGCCCCGAACCTGGGCCTGGACGTAACACGACACTCGATGTCTGACTGAGTGAACCAACTGGCTGGCTGAATCAACATGTGATATCATAACATACTGAATGCGGAAGATAAGCTAACACATGTTGATATACTGAAAGTCTGGATAATATAAAATCAAAGTACGGAAATACTAATACAATCTTCAACCGTCTAACATAGCTTCAATCAAAAGTTTGTGACTCTGTCTAACTGTTTCTCTAGTCTATGAAGCCTCTATTGAAGTACTGAAAACAATGTCTATTTGTAAATATTGAAAGATTGTAAGGTAATAATAATGGCCCGAAAGAACTGGGGATCACCCAATAGCTGGTACGAGAATCATAGTGCTCTGAATCGTTAACCTGTAAATCATTACCTGTATCGTGAGATGCAGGCCCTGAGCAAAAGGGACGTTAGTACATTTGAATTGCACTGGTATGTAAAGTAACTGAAAAAAAGAATTACAAATGCTGAAACTGAAACTAAGCTGATAATTGAGAATTTATAATTGATAACTAGTGAAACTGAAACTGAAATGATAACTAATAACTGATAACTAGACTGAACAAAGAAAGTAAGGATATAAATACCCTCTCTTCTGAATGATGAACAACCTATTTATCTGAATATTAAACTGCGGCCTCAGGACCAGTATATATATGTGCACAACAGCGGCCTCGAGCCCAAGTATACATATACATAACTGCAACCTCGTGTCCAAGATGCATAAAGCATAAACTGTAGCCTCAGGCCCAAGATGCATAAAGCATAAACTGCGGCCTCAGGCCGAAAGATATGTAAAGCATAAAATGCAGCCTCAGGCTAAAATACATGTGTTCGACATTCAGGGACTTAAAATTAGGAATTGAGAATCATACTACAATACATAATAGTGAAATACTGAATCATGCTGAGTTACATGATACTGGAATACTAAATCATACTGAGTTACATACTACTGGAATACTGAATAATACTGAGTTGCATAATACTAGAATACTGAATAGGACTACAATGAGACATGTATTCTTGAACTGGTTGCGAACACTAAAACTTCAAATTTTTATGATATGCTGAGTAAGCTACATTGAGACTTAGAGACATCAAGCACAAGTCTATATTGAATACGAACTGAGCTCACAACATTCAAAGTGAATGTCATGAACGAGTTATGAAGCTAGAGAATAGAAGTTCTACAACTATTCAAGTAACTAGGCTTAACTATATTTCTGAGGTAATTGATATATCGTAAAAGAAACGTAGTGTAGGGAGAATAATTAAAATTCCCAAACATAAAAAGTTAGCCTCACATACCTTAACTTCCTGCTCTTGAGCATAATACAATATTCGCCCACCCTTTCAACTTTAATCTATATCAGCACACGTCAAAGGAATTTCAAATTAGCAACAATAGTCATATTTTAGTCACTTAGGCCTTTTATCAAACACTTGGTGGCATAAATCTTAATAACCCTTATTAATTGTGTCTCTATACCCAATAACCCATTCTATGCTCCAAGATAAATTCTACCATCTCAGATGGTTATAATTAACATTATTCTTTATAACCACAAGGTAATCAACACCCATAACTAATAATAACCAATCAACAACACCAAACCAATGGTTCATGATTTTATATCAAACTCATCAACTCATATCTCATGAAATAGAGTCTATAATCATTAATTCAATGATAGAATCAATTATAGGGTGAAGATTTTACCTTTTTGATGTTCAATCTTCTTGAATTCGAGTTCTAGGGTTTCTCCTCTCAACAATGGTATCCCAATCAAATATCTAATTATATGGAGGGTTTATCCATGTTAATAAGATGTTAAAAAATTGAAATTATCTTGTAATCACCATTAGAACTTACCTTGGGTGGTGGAGGGACCCTTAAAGTGTTAGGTTTTTTAGAGTTTTCCTTTCTAAAGCGAGTTTTTTTGTTTTAGGGCTATGGGGAACGAAATATGCTAAAAATGACTTTTCAAGTCATACACTGTGTTGCAATAGGCGTAACTGGGGTCCCGACCATGGTACATTTCTTGGACACTGCCTCACCACCGTGGCCGCGGCAGAACCGCGGTGGTTACACACCATTTTGTAAAATGGGCATGACTTTTTACACAGAGCTCCGTTTGGGATCCACAATGTATCGTTGGAAAGATATTTCAAAGGCCTACAACTTGTATGCTTTGAGTTTTGGAAAATTCTTTACACATTTTCGCTAAAACCTACTAGAAAACGAACCTTCTGCAAACTTAGTCAATTTTGTCGAATCTTATGTACCTCATTTCTATCTTGATTTTGAAATAACTATTTTTACCCAAAATCATCCCTATAGGACTTCATATGTCCAAAATATAACTTTACTACTTCTTTAAATCATTCATACCTAATCCGAATGTGCGGGGTGTTACAGGGCAGATCTTGAAAGTGAGAAGCAGAATCGGCAATGGGGGGAATTTTGGGTGGTTGTTTATATGGGTGTCAATTATTGGGTTCAGCTAGTTATTTTATAAAACTTATACCATATCAATTTTTTGGTTATTCTATTATGTATAATTAAAATTAGACTTTTCGAAAACGTCCCAATCATGTCGGTTTCTCTTCGGTTTCGGTTAGTTTTCGGTATTTTTTAAATATCATGTAAAATTTACCAGTAGAAGTAGAATGCAATAATGTATGTTCTTTTATAGGACTTAGAAAAACTCTCAAGACATTTTTACTGTTTTAACTGATGAATTAAAAAAATAAAAGATGGCTAGAGTATATATCCAACTACTATTCTACAACAACGTAAAAGACAGAAAATATAAATGAGTGGAAAGATATTAACCAAGCTGGGACTCAAGAATAAAGTCTATGTTCAATACATTGTAGCATGCTATAAATCCAAATTATATGAAAGGAAACATATTCAATACATTGTAGTTTGCTACTCATAATCGCTAGAATATTTTGTCTCTTGCTAATGAAGTTTAAGTAGAAGTAGCATAATAGGTTTTAGGAATTAGTATTTTGTGTTTAAATACTTGTTGGCTTGTAACATTTTTTATAATTCCAAGCCCCCAAATAAATTTATATTATTTTTAAACTTACTATATAAATATATTTTTCACATGTAAAATTTATTCGATGCGGTTCAATTTTTTTTTAGTTTATTTTTACAAAATAAAAAATCCTACCCTAATTATCGGTGCAGTTATAGATTTATATAAAAATGTATGGTTTCATTGAAAGAAACCTTAAAATTGGTTTGATAAGGTACGGCTCGGTCGGTTTAGTCAGTTTTCGAATATCCATTGACACCCCTAGTTGTTTGGTTTTGTGTGTGTGTGTTGATGGAGGGGTGTCTTAAGGTTGTGAATGGTGAAAAAGACAGGAACCTTGAGGGATTAGGGTTAGATCTCAGGAAGATGAAGAAGAAGTGTCTCTTTTAAAATGTTAGGGTTTTATAGGTACTAGGTTGGATTTATGGGCTAAGGGTCAAAAAATTAGGCCAAATAAATGGGTTATTTGAACCCAAATTTTATTTTATCTCCTTGAACAAGACTAAAAATACTATCACATTTACTAATTAATCCTACTTAAGTAAAATAACAATTAAAATAACACTCACTGTTAAAATAAATCTATTTTTGGTATTTTTTCAAATATCAAACTAAAAGAGAGAAAATGAAATTAGATTAAAATCATTGCAAAATTAAAATAATATTCCTGAAAACAAAGTGAAACTATTTTTTGTATTTTTCAATTTTATGTAAGGTAGATAAATAAAAAGCAACTAAATAAAATATTAATTAGCTAAATAAAAGAAAATATTTTTGAAATTAATATTTTTATGATAAAATAAAGTAAAAGAGTCAAAACTATTTAATATAGCTATGCTAAACTTAAACTTAATATCTACGCTAAAATGTGTAAAATTTTGGGGTAGGTCAAAAATTATATGTCTACACTTAGAACCAAAATTTTCTTATCCGAAAGTTTTCATGAAATCAAAATCTCGCATCTACACACTTTTTAAGTTTGAACAAGTTGTATCAAGTCATATTTATAATTCAAGATGAAATCACATAATATACCACATATCTCAAACACTCATACCAATAATTTATTATCACAGTAGCTACTCAAAACAACCTAATGCCGGTAATAAACCTCTTATCAAATAAAGCCTCATTCTAACACCTTCATATACTGCCAACGATGAAAGAAACACGCAGAAACTCATACCCTTCACCATATCAATAGTTGTGGAACTCCCTCTCCTTCGATAGGAACATTAGCAAATTTCTAATCCGATCAACATCATATCCTTCCAAATATACAGCAATCAGATCCAATAGCACCCATTCTAGGCCCAATGACCTCATCTCATCCAACACGATCATTCTAGTAACATAATATATCAATGCAATCTAAAGCCACAAAATGTGCAATCCATGCACTAATAAGCAACATTCCAAAATGTACTCAAACGTGGAAAATGACATTCGAAAAGAAAATCGTCCCGCAAGCTCAATGGGTGTCACCACGATACAATGGTAAGAACCCATCACACTCTACAAAACCATAGGTCACGAATCTAACACAAAGAATCATACTTTTACATAACTCTGCTACGATGTGTGACCCAATCCAAACGCTGGTCCATATTATATACCTTCAGTCACCTTGCTCAAAATCCATGACCACTCAAAATTCGACATCAAGTACCCAAAGTGCACTACCCTAACCAGGGAGAGAAAATAGCACAATGCCACCTTCCAAAAAAAAACATAGCCAACGCGCAATCAATCACGTAATACCCGAATACTCAACTTGCTCAAATTTCCGCTATAAGCCCAAATAGAACCGCACCATTGTGTATATAACTAACGATTCACAACTCCTTATAATATAAAAGGGTAACTCACAGATCCTTTCAGAACACAAATAAGATCAACAATAATTGAATGGAACATCCCTCTACAGTAGCAATTCGGAGTCAACAAATCCGATCCGGTACAGAACACACACCCATAATGGGCCTACCGATGAACCCCAAATCAACTATGGTCATCCTCCCTAGAAAATAACCCTCCTAAGATCCACAATGACTAAATCACAACACATACTATCCTCTAAATAACCTTGGATACATTTTCGCCCATGAAACAATCTACTCATGAGAACTCCCTGTTTCTAAATCCATAAAACACATGAATTACCATATTTGATCTCAACTCCACTGCCTGAATGTCTAGCACTTCTCCACTACACGATCATCCTACGAGGAATACTTCTATAATTCTTCTATGCCATATAGCAAAATTTGAACATCAGCAGTCGATCAACCAGGAGAGTGTCGCAATACCAATGAAGTATCCATAAATCAAAGCACATTTCCCCTTCTGAAATATACTCTCATCAGGACACACCAGATAGTAATATCATTTACTTAGTTATCTGAAACTATATGTGCTGCCTAAAGACTTATAACCTTCCTTTCAAAACTGAACCGTCACCTTACACATGCAAATCTTAATCCTACACGACACATCGCATATACCATGCCATCATACAAAAAATATGACAACTTCGTAATCCACTCTGAGTCAAAAGAAACTACGCACTCAATTAGCGAAGAACTTTCCATTTGATTTCAACTGGAGAAAATCACTATATATCACATGCTCCTCACGTTAGTAGAAAATATACTCCTCGAACCATGGTAGAAACTATTGAGATCTCTTCGAAACCTATTTGCACATAATCACGCCGATAGAACTGAACCTCTCTAACTCAACCAAGATACGCAAACCATCAAAACCGAAGAGTATTGCCACAAAACACCCATCGATACTTACTACATCATAAGAACCAAAAGAGCCAATCGCATTTGTTACCCTGCTGATCCAACCCATTACCAAACTATCCTAACTCTCCGAGTTCCTTCCAAATTTCCTTCAAATTAATACTTTCCCTTGCTAGAACACTACTAACCTTAACTAGACTTGCCCCACGAACTTTAGCATAGAACCACTCCGCCCTAAGGCTTATAAGTCACTGAATTCCCTCTTAAGTATACCAAAAGTGCCTGAACCAGAATGCTTAATCGAGAGAGACTTCCTGTGAATCTAAAGCCATTATCTTTACCTTCATGATAGTGATATGTAGAATCCACAATGGTATAGAAATACTATGAGTCTCGACACCGCCCAAATGTAAATATCAGTTTATAGACAAATACACATCCTAAAGATCCTCGATTATTACATATAAATCTTGAATCCATTAGAACCATTCTCGAGAGTCTTCCACTCCACTCAGGACTCAATTAAACTGATCAAACGAACCGAGAGACTTGTTCCCTATTAGTATAACAACACCCAAGGAAGTACATTCCTGCTCCATGCACATTATATTCTTCACCAATAACAACCCAAGCCATTATGTGATCCTCATATACTCATAAAGCCTAATACAATTCGTACCTAGAAATTCCTTTACTCAAGTCATCGTCGATCTCGCCCTCTGCGAAACATAACCCATTCACAAATATACCTCAAATTGAAACCAATACAAAACATAATCGTGCCATCAACTTATCAACAGCAGACTCCCCTACTTGGCTCAAAACCATAGATCAAAACACATAATAACTTCCAATTCGCATACTTTATTACTGACATAATACCAAAGTGATATTCAAGTAAATCCTTCATAAGCTTATGCAACACGAACCATCTAATATCTCAAATCATCTGCAAATCTCACATTCACCCTGGTAACAGTCAAGCCCACTCTTATAAGCGATCAAAACTCATATTGCAACACATATAGTTTGCTGGTAAAAGAGGACTCGCTACAAAACACCATACAGATCATACAACTCTCAATACACACCGCAAGAGATAACCCGCCTGCTTCGCCTTAACGTAACATCTCTTTATACACTTCCACCATCATAAACATTACGCAATCACTTAATCTTCCTGAGTCTGAACTCATATCACGACATGAAGTCTAGTTCACTCCCCAACTAAACAACATAAAAAGATCCTTCAACACACCCATAACTCAGAGCTATACATCAAATCAAGATGGAAATCAAGCACCAAATAGTTCTTTCTACACCTTAAGCGGACCCATCCCATCACATTCAAATCATATGAACACATCTCGTAGTCATATCATACTCATCAGGTGGCCATCCGGCCATCAAATCCACCAATAGGGATATTATCAGACATACAACTACAAAAGTATGTGCTCACATAATCAACACCTTTGTGCTTAGGCGACCTCAAGTCCTCCTGACTGGCCCATTATCAATAACAGAGGGATCACATCTTGCACTTCATCTAAGGAATCACAAGTCGTCGATACACAGTTGATACCAAGCGCTCATGTGCGCATACAAATGCATGGAAAAATTTAAAAGATTACACTTCAAGCTGAATCGATGTCGCACGATAAGGAAAAAAAGATGGAAGTATATCCTAAATTCCCTATAGCCTCTCTAAGATAGGTATGTACATCATCATACCGATCTACAAGACTCTACTAGATACTTGCTCATGACTTGTAGAACCTATGAACCTAGAGCTATGACACCAAAATGTCACGACCCAAAATCCACTAGTCGTGATGGTACCTAACCCAACCCGCTAGGTAAGCCAACTAATAACTATCCAATTTCTATAATGTTAATAAGCCAATTAAACAAAATAAATTATTTGAATCTATTACATTTCCGAAGGACTGGTAGCACAAATTATGAGCTTCTAAAAGTAGAGTTTATAAAGTTGATATGACGAAAATACATCTTCTGTTTGAAAAGTACATAAATAGAATTTTATAATCTAAGGCTACCGTGAACAAGAGGCAACTATTGCAAGAATACATGTACAGCTTTAAATCCAGCAACCATCGAACGCAGCAACATCGACATCTGGGATATGCACGTAATGTGCAGGAAGTACAATATGAGTATAACCGACCCCAAATACTCAAAAATTAACAAACCTAACCTCAGTTTGAAAGCAATGATGAGCTGGAACACAGGTCGGGTCCAATATCAATAACCAATAGCATTTCATAATAGTGTAAAGCAAGTACATAAGAAGTAGCTTAGAGATATAATGCTCATCCTTTTCACATTTTTCCAAATATAGTTTCGCCTTTCAAGAATATCAATCAAACAACCCAAATTCTTTACTGAAAACGTTATGAAATATGAGATAGTTTGTAAATTGTATTTCTTTTTCGGAAAATTCTTTTTCACAATAAATATAATATTTCATTTTCTTTCCAAATAGCAAGTGTGAGATACCTCTCTATGACCACATATCAATGTGTGTAAAAATATCATGAACGACGTGATACTATACAGCATGAGAAAAATGCGTCACGATGCATGTATGTCATATATGCATGTCAATGCCATGTATCTCAGAGATAAATTGTGTACTCACACTCTCCGAGTACGCAACCTTATTGTATCATACTTTCCACTTATCATACTCAACCACCCGGTACTATATATGGCCCAAACGACCTGGAAAAATTTTTATTTTAGAATTTTGTTACTAAAATACAAAATCAACAATTATTCCGAAAATAGTAAAATATTTTTGGAAATTTTTTTTATTTAATAAAATATTGTATATAATATACAAAATAAATTATTTTGGAACGTGCTTTAATATATTGTTCCGGAATATTTTTTACTTTTTCCGGAATAAGTGTTCGACGGTAAAATCATAATAACTTCGGATGAACCAATTGATACTTACAGTAGAGGAGTGCTTTTTGTGAAGCTATAACTTATAAGCATCTAAAATTTTAGATCAAACATAATCATTAATTCACAAAAGAGAACATTGGAGTTTTTTTAATCAAACCCCAATCAAGAGTAATATTTCGTAAATTTTTTACATTTTTTTGGAATAAGTGTTGATTTTTTATTTTAATAAAAAAATTCGAAATAAATAATTTTTCCGGATATATTTTACTGTTTTCGAATTAAGTGTTGACTTTGTATTTTAATAACAAAATTCCGAAATAAAGAATTTTTTCGGATTTTTTTTTACTTTTTTCGGAATAAATGTTTCTCTTTGTATTTTAATAAAAATTTCCAGAAAAATAAGTTTCCCGAAAATATTATTTTCGCAGTGCTGGATTGCTTCGGTGGATGGTCATGTAAGCAAATCTAACTCTAGAAACCTAATTTGATTTCAGAACAATGAAGAAACAAAACGGAGAAGCCTAATACAATACGTAAAGAAGAAATTGAAACCGATACAAAAGGAAGCTAAACTGCAAGTAGTCCATAATTAGCTTTTTTTAATTTTTATTTTGAAAAAAATATTATTACAATTATATTAACACAGAATGCACCAATGAAGTTAAATTATGCATCAAGTATCAACTACTCACCCTGACATTCCAGCAGGCGGTGTTATTGGGTAATTCCATTCATCAGAACCTAAGAGTTTAGTGATTACCAAAATCAGATATCTTTGGATTCCATTGCTTATCAAGCAATATGCTACTTGACTTTAGATGTTGATAAATTATTGCTGGTTCAGTATCCTCGTGAAGGTAAGCCAAGCTGCACAAAATCAAATAATTTCAAGTTTCAATTTGGTATCATTTTCAAATGTTGATTCAGAGAAAAGGAATTCAATTGAAAACACACCCTTTTGCAATTCCTAGGACAATGTTCATCCGTATATTCCATGTTAAGGGGCTAGCTTCACTGATGCAATCATGAAGCCACTGCCCTAGATTGCCATTGTCTAGGAACTCGTCCACGATTATCCTATGTCCAATTATAAAAATGGTCATTTAATGTATTAATATCATCGATAGAAAGTCTGTTTAGTCGAGTGATCATAGAGGATTTGTAGTACCTGTAATATCCTTCAAAACAATAACCAAGCAATTTCACCAAGTTTCTATGTTTGAGACCCAATAAACCTTTTACCTCCCTTGTAAAGTCCTTTACTTTAGCCCTGCCATCCAGTGTTTGAAGCAAATAATAAGATAAAAAATGAAACATTGATTTGAATTTCTTCAACAACCCTTGCTTACTAGGCTACAATACTAAGCTTAATCGCAAATCCTCTAACGTTGAAGTTTCTCTTGCATTTATAACTATCTCATTTAAAAGCTTAAGTTTTTGGAGATAACACGCTTTTATTTACATAATTATGTCTTCCACACACCCCTTCATGTACGGGCTTGTCTTTTGATGAGCCAAGAACGTGGAAATTCTCTTTGATATTGGGTGGCGGTAAAACTTGAACCAGGACATCAGCTTGCTCTGATACCATGTCGAAGTATGTGATCATCTCATCTAAAAGATTAAGCTGTTAGAAATAACACAGTTTTATTTACTTAGTTATTTCTTCAACATCTTACAATGCAAACAATGATGTGAAGTTAATAATGGCTATACTTAATTAGTTTTAAAGTTGAAAATAAGAGAGATCATGCAATTAGCTTCCAGTCTTATTCACAAGTTTAAGTTCTATGCATTGACAGTGTAATAAAACAATCAGGTCCTTATAAGGTAATTAAGGGTTAATCTCTATAATAAGCATTAGATCAATAGTAAATTGCACGAACTAACCTGCTACTGAGCAACCACTTTATTGTAACTCTAGTATCGCCAAACAAGATACCATAATAAACAATAGCATAATCTCCACAAACAACTATATTTTCATCAGCAAAGTCATCTGTTGCTGCTTCAATCTCTGATAGTGTAAACTGGTAACTAGGCCTAACATCAAAAGCAACAGGAAGATGAGGATATCTAGCTGCTGACTCTAAATCCATCCCACAACTCAGTGGTCCACTGGCTTGACTAGAGAATATTACTTGTTTTTCTGGGGTTCCAATACCCATTTCAATCTCCCGTCCGTTATGTGGCAATAGCCTTCTACTCATCGAATAACTATTGTGAGAGTTCGTGTGTAAATCTTTTGAAATTGTTGTCTTCAGTGCATTACGTGCTTTACGACGTCGCCTAGTTGAGATAACATAAAGAGTGATGCCGAGAGCAAAGCTGAGGACAAAAAGAATTATGCAAATGAGAATGGCAACCCATAATTCGAATCCAAAGAATAAAGTTGGCTTTGAGAGTTTTCGAGTGATGGATGAAACGTTAAAAAACATTGTTAAATAGATTACAGGATGAGAATACAGCAGAAGAGTTTTACTTGAGAAACAGTCTTTGCGTTCAACTAAAACTCTACCTTTTGTAATTCAAATGTTTGATAGTTAGTAACAAAACTGAGAGATACCTACGCGGCGGGAAATCTTCAAACGAAAATAAACCATCTCTTGAACAACTATTTTAGTAATTGTGTTTTTGAGAGGTATTCCCAATAAAATAATCATTTTTCCAAGTAAAAGCTTGAAGCTGGCATTTCTTTTGCTTACAATGAAGTTTCTGTTTTATTTGACGGCAGTTAACTCGACTAGTGAGGTTGGCACAACTTTTTTTTCCTTCTTAGATATTATCTAGACAGGCCCTGTGTTCGGAAAGGCAAAGGGACTGTGAGAAACTGAGAATCGAACCTTACATTTTTATGTGAAAATCAAACGTAGAATTAATAAGATATAAAAAATAAAAGGTAGTAGTTTTATCATAAATCAAAAGAAAAGATGAGCAGGAGAGTAAGCCTATAAGGTCAACTTTCTCTTCTACTTTGAGCTGCATTTTACTCTAGCCCATATAATAATTGAGTTGAGCAAGCAGCAGCTAGTCAGCTACAAATTTGCTTCTATTCTAGGCACGGAACAAGTTAATATACCAACAGCAAGTACATATACAAAATCTGCATGTTGACAAGTACATCCCAAAATCTTAACACGATTGTTTCTCCTCTGTGGACCCAAAAAATTGATGTACTAACACAATATGTTTAGAATTTGCAGAAGAATATCCACAGTTGGGACTATGTAAAAGAAAATGCCGGGGGCATGCAAATCTGCTTAATGTCTCCGTTGAATGGTGTCTTCAACGGGTGCAACTTAATCTCATAAAGCTTCGGCCACCATTTGCCTGTGACTGAATAAAGTAATAATTCGGCTTATTGATATTTCCTTGTTATGGTACACTTGTTACTATAGAACAAAAGAATTTATATGAAAAGCTGAAGAACATTTTTTGGCACAATAACGACTATAATCATGCTTAATTCATAATACATGTAAATACTTGTAGAAACTATGACTTCAAACTAATCTCATGGAATTTTTCTATCATTTATAGAAAATATGTCGGACGAAAATAGTGGCAGTAGGCAGGTCAGCCTTCACCTCTTTTGAATACACGAGTGTTGCAATTCTTTAACATCATCACATGTACATACTTTTCTCCATAGTTATGCTTTACTGATGTGAATAAAATCTCATTTCCAATCTTTGCCCTAACCCGACCCTAACAAATTGAGAAACTAGGATTGCCGGGAATGCACACGCCACATACATTAAACATCTATTGCTTGATCTTAATATGTGGTAACTTGATTCAACTACTATGGCTGATCAGGTATTCAGACAATCAAGTCACAGGTGGCTTGCATCATAAATATGCATTTTTAACTGACTTTCAGGTATCCATCAAGTGAGAAATTCCCTCAATATTTTGTGAATAATCACAACCAAACCCTAAGCACTAAAGGAAAAGGAACAAGATGATGGAGCTCACCAAAAAGACGGTCGCCATCCCTATCCCATGCTATGCCATTTAAGACATCAATTTGCTGCAGCAAAGGTAAGTATTGAAGAAGATGTTCAAAATGTCCAAGTAAACATTATACACAGAACCAAAGGCAGTTGCTAACGTACACTGACCTTCAAATTGTGTAGCAATCCTTCTCTGCATAAGAGACAGAAGACGCATCATTTCACTCTACCTCCAATTTTCTAGGAGTAATAATTTCTTAATACTGAAGTAATGCTACAAGGAAAGAGCTGTTAGAAGAACCTCAAATTGTGGAGGAGAATCCATCCAAGCACTGAACCATCTTTATGTGATATTCTAGCTATACAGTCAGTCTGCAGAGATAGGCGGACATAAGTCAGAGTTAACCCTACGCCACATTTGAGTTGTAAACGAAATTATTCAAACATTTAGGCTTCAGAATCAAACAGAAGCATTGTAAACTTTACTAGAACTGGTATTGTTGTCAAAGGCGAAAAGCCAAAAAATCCAAAGTTTGCTAGGACTTAAGCAAAAAAGCATAGTCACTGCACGCACTTTAGGTAAGAAAAGCATAAATGCAGAAATAACTATATATACAAATATTAATTACATGCATAAAGGAGTTGGAAGCAATTAAGTGAACTTATGAAATAAAAAGCCCTGTCAATCAAGCTCAAAAACCAATTTTTTTAACTCATTCAATTCAAATACCATTTAAACTACCTGATTCAGTTGCGACCATGCAGCTTTGAGTCTCCCATTCAAAGTTACTGACTGCAATTTTTAATAAACTAAACTTCTACTTTTCTATTCGTAATCACTAAATATTTGTTATTCAACAAGAAAGATATCCCTTTTCCAACTAATGCTTAATGTCTTGTGCCGTCTTCAAGAGAGAGCCTATGGACACTGAGGCAAATGCTTAGGCGCCTTGGTGTCTATACGGTAAGTGTCACCTAAAGTGAGTTCAGCGCTACACTTTTTCAAGACATTTCAAGCCATGAGTGATGAGGCTCACACATTAGCGCTTTGGTGCATAGACTGAAGCTTTGTTTAAGTGAAGACTTTTACCTATAAGACACCTAACTTCAAAAGTTTAAGGACGTCTCAAGTGATTATTTTTAAATAAGGATCTCAAGTGATTCTTTTGAAAACACCGAGAACTGGCATACTCAGAAAATATCCTCTATCATTTTGGTTGTTCATGTAAAGATAAACGTTCTCCATCAAACTTGGAAATCGAGGAAGCCACTACAGGGCAAATCAAAGAGAAACCATTGATCTGTACCTCAAGCTCAGTGATAACATACAACATCCAGAACTTCACATATTGGGTTCAGATAAAGCAGTTACTGTTATTTTTAAGTCTTAACAAATGATGCCTTGTATCCTTGTTAGTAAAACAACAAGGTAACAGAAAAGGACTTGCGCACAAGCACTCACTAGCAGAACAAGTAAAACACAGTTTAAGTTTCAAGAAGATCTAGATGCTGCCATTTGTAGTTAGAGAAATAGCTTAGTAGCCACATTAGTAGCGCTTGGGATGATTTAGGGGAAAATAATTGCGATGTGTAATAGAAAATCAATCTTTCTGAAGAGGGAGTTGGGATGAGCAAGTCCATACCATCCAAACATTTGCCCAAACTTCATCATAAACATACTCTAGTTCATTTAGTCTGTGCACTTCATCACCTTGATAGTTTACAATTTGTTTCTTAACCACTGCAAGAACGGGGGGAAAAAGCATAAGACAAAACAAAACATTCTTATAGGAAGAACAAAACAACTGAATCATAATTTGACCTTCAGATGACAGAACCTTTCATTGTTTGAGGATCAATCTGATACAGGGTAGAAGATCCATCACTTCCAAAAAGGACTTTCCCATCAGTTGCCAATCCCCAACCATCGGGCATACCATGGCTGAACTTCTCAAACTGAAGAGGAATCAACCGTAAGAATTACTGAGGAGGTGGAAGGGGGAAAAAGCAATATGGAGGACTACATGTCACTATAAAATCTTGCAACCACAAACATACTAGTAGCATTTAATTTCTCGTTCCACAATCCCAAATGGGCAAGGGTTAATACACAGCATATTTCTGCATTGCAAATGGCAGTTTATGTTTTATATTAGACTTCGGACGAAAAGACGAGATTCACGTTCTGGAAATGGCAATCTTTCCATTCAAGTAGTTGAATACTGAAGGCAACTGAAATAAAAATAAAAGCAGCTTAAAGCTTCATTGAGCAGAGAAATTGAAGTTAGGCTAATGGAATTCTTTTTCCAGATTGAAATATACACTTAAGAATAGTCAATATCTTGAAGATAAAGATGTTGTCTATTATCATGTCATTGTTAAGCATTTATCAGCAATATCAAAATAAATGTACAACAATTGATTATAGATTAACTGAACAGCGATGTTCATCAAAGAAACAGCATTGAGATGCTTAGCTAGTGACAACTCAGGAAAAGTCTCAAACCTATCGAACAATATATCCAGAGCAGCCAAAGAGAGTAATTTTTCCGATTTCATACTATCAGCCAAAAAGTATAAGTTCCAGACACATACTGCTATAGTTAATGCCATCATGATACCACTTCTAAGTTTTTTTCACCACTTTCTGCCATGACCTCAGCATCAGAAAGTTGGGATTTGCAAATGACATCAAAATAAAATGATCAGCACAGGGAAAATCTCTCTTTTCCAGCCAGAGAGTTCGCAGTAAACATCATAAAATCCATACCAGATTACATCCAACAGGATTTCATTTGAGCAAGTCTAGCAACTACAAACATCAATAGCACAAAACTGCAACAAAAAAAAAACACTGAACAAATATTAAAGCATAAATAACATACTTTGCTCAGATTATGCCGATCATATATGTAACCAGTACTCTGTCGCCAAATTACTTGAACCAGCCTATAAAATACATTAAGATTACCATATTAGATGTGAGGTCCATTTTCTTCATCATAAAAGGAAAAACAACAATCATTGCACAAAGAAATACAGAAATTGAGAATATACCATGCAGCCAAAAGTCTTCTTTAATTTAAGTCAGAGAACTATTCGAAAGCACAGTGGGTACTTCCGCAATCAAAGGAGTTTTCAGAAGCCCTTCGGATTTGAGGAGATTATCAACTTATTTAGCAGAATAAGACATAATCACGCAGAAGTACCAAGAGGAGGGTAGATAAACTCTTCCTTACAGAGAGGGAGAGAGAGGGACAGAGGGAGAGAGAAAGAGAGAGAGATAGAGAGAGAGAGAGAGATCATAAAAGCCTGGTTTCACTAGTCAGATTCCGGATTCCATGAATCATGAGCGGATATTAAAAGATTTCCGATTAGAGGACTATTACGACTACAAAATCGTTGACGCAAGCCTGTTGAGATCCATCTCCTTGAGTATCAACTGGAACGCTAGGAGTTGGAGTCGGGTTCAGGGCATCAAGTCATAAAAGATCGTAGTAGTCAAAAAACTAACAGGACCTACATCCGTGTGGGCAACAAAAACATGTTTTCCTTTATCAGTCAAAAATAACATATTGATTAGCATCGTATTCTCCCAGAAAGCAAGTTCCCCAGAAGCATCATTGTCACACTATATAACGTATAACTAATGGGAAACAGTATTTTTCTTTTGGAAAAGAACGAGTTACTTATCACATGAATTTCTTCACTAGTTGAATCAAGAAAAGTAAGAACAATCTTTTTTTTAAGATAAAATAGAAGACCTATCATCAACTGAATGAAAAGTAAAACCATTCAGTTTAGATCACAAACCTATCACCAAGAAGAGTTAAGCCCTCCCCAAAGTCAGAGTACTGCATTTTCTGAATAGCCTTAACCTGTGAATGCCAGAAGGAAAAAGGTTCAATGATATAGCAACTAGGCATCTCCAACTGAGCTTGAATGTAAGGAATTATCTATGGCACTTGTCATTGGTCAATGTTAATATCATGGGAACACATTTTCTTTTTTGATAATATATATCATGGGAACAGCTGCTGCATCAAAAGAAACATCAGCACTTTACAAAGTTATCATCTGGCAGGATGTCCTTAATAGGGAATAAGCTTCTGCATTCATTGCATTTTCTTGTGCAATTATGTTTCTCATCCTTTGTTTCCTGTTTTCTAACTTTCACATCGTTTTCTTTTTAAATTCTTATTTTGAACATAATAATTGAAATGATATAAGAGCTTATCTAAAGTATTTTACTTCGCACCATCTTTCATTCAGAGTATCTAAGCCAATTACCTCGCCAGTCTGCAGAATGACCTTCCGAACGGATGACTGTAGTCAAATATCATAAACACTATCAGTTACGAAAATGTTCTGGTAAACCAAATATCCTAAGAAATAATCAGTTGATGTCAACTTTAGAACCAGAGGGAAACTCACAGCCCCATTCATTCCAGTAGACTCAAATAGGGTATCATTTTCTGCATACAGCAGTCCCTGTAAAAAAAAGTGTTCAGTATTAAAAGTGCTATCTGATTACTTATCAAAGGAAAAAACCATATGAATAATTTAACACTATATCTGGACCCTACTTTGGTACTTCTAAATAGAATACGACAAATGTAGCCAACCCATAATAATTCAGGTCTATTACCTAGCAAACCAGCTTAAAACTAAAAAGCAAGCAAAGAGTGTTGAAACACGTTCTCAAGTCGCTAAACTAAACGTGTGTTCATATTTGTAGGTTTTGATGAATGACAAACCGACGTGAACGGAACATTGACATATGCCGAAGTGCAAGCACAAGAGAAACAAAGATCAACATTTAGTAAAGCAACAAAGTTATACATGAGTCGTTCTATAATTGTGATCTTGATCCGACAATTGATTCAAGACTTGGCTTCTCTCATAAAATCATTTTTATCAAACCATGCATCTTTAATTTAAAGCAAAATGATTTTCAAACATTTCTTTTTAACCAAAATGAATTTTAAACATGTCTTTCAAATCTGGACAAAGATAATCGATTATGTACTTTATGATAATCGATTATGTTAAAGCAGTGTACACCAGATTTTACAAAGCTGTAAGATAATCGATTATGTACCTTATGATAATCGATTATGTTAAGGCAGTGTACACCAGATTTTACAAAGCTGAAAGATAATCGATTATGTACCTTATGATAATCGATTATGTTGAGGCAGTGTTCACCAGATTTTTCAAAGCTACAAGATAATCGATTATGTGCCTTAGACTAATCGATTATGTTGAGACAGTGAGCATCAGATTTTTCAAAGTAGCAAAATAATCGATTATGGCTTTTCTGGTAATCGATTATATTAAAGACCGTTGCCAAAATATTTTCAAACGCTGAAAAATAATCGATTATGTATAATCAGACAATCGATTATGTTAAGCATAAAATCGGGAATTGATTTTTGAACGTTGTCAGGTAATCGATTATACCATTTGGATAATCGATTATTCTGCTTAAAATCTGGGATTGATTTTTGAACGTTGGCAGATAATCGATTATGCAGAATCAGATAATCGATTATCCTAGCACAAAATCAGCAATTTGTGATTGGCAATTAAGCAACGGTCTTGGGTGTTTTGAGCACTATAAATACAACTCAAATTCACTCTTCTAAGCACAACAACTGATTACATTCTTGCTAAAGCTTACATACTCTCTTTGCAATCATTTTATATTCATTTCATAAGTTTTTGAGAGCCAAACTCTTGACGAAATTGTTGTGTTCTTGAGCGTATTACTTTTACTCAAATCTACTCTATAGAGAGAGTCTTGTCTTGAGTGCTAAGTGTTTGTACACACTTGAAGGGATATTCTAATCCCTTGTTGTAAGAAGGAAAAGTAGTTCCTTGGTTTGAAGTCTTGAGGTGCGGTATCCTCGAGCAGGTTGAAGTCTTGTAGAGTGTATATCTACGAGCAAGTGTAACGGTTTGTTAAGCACCCGTAAGCTTAACGAAGTTAGTGTAAAACTCGAGAGAGTCTCTCGGGGACTGGACTAACCACGTGTTGTGGTGAACCAGGATAAAATTCGGTGTGTTCTCTCCTTATCTTTTTAATTACTGCACTTACGTTATTCCCGCAATTTTAATTCCGCAAATTTACATTGTTTTTTATTATAACGCTATTCACCCCCCCTCTAGCGTTAAGCGTATATTCTAACAATTGGTATCAGAGCCATACTCTCTGAAAGACTTAACAGTTTGAGAGAAACTTTCCATGGCTTCTACTCGTAGTGTTTATGCAGGACTAGGTGAAGGACAATGCTTCACAAGGCCACCACTTTTCGATGGCACCAACTACACTTACTGGAAGGAGAGAATGAGGATTTTTATACAATCAAACAACTTCCAACCGTGAAAAATTATCAAAAATGGAGAATTACAACCTACCAAAAAGGTTGAAGAAGAACTCGTTCCAAAAACGGAAGATGAATACGACGCCGATGATATCAGAAAAATAGAGAACAACGCAAAGGCAATCAACATGATGTATTGTGCAGTGAACCCCGATGACTATCGAAAAATATCATGTTGCACCACTGCCAAGCAAATGTGGGACAAATTAGAAATCACCTACGAAGGTACGGACCAGGTAAGGGAAGCTAAAATTGATTTCCTAACCCATGAATATGAACTGTTTCGCATGAAGGAAAACGAGAAGATAGATGACATGTTCGAACGATTCTCAAAAATCGTTAATGACCTACACGCCCTCAAAAAGACATTCACGGATAAGGAGCTTGTCCGGAAAATTCTACGAAGCCTCACTCCGGAATGGCGTTCCAAAGCCGATGCTATCCAAGAATCAATCGGCATCACAAACGTCACCATCGACGGACTACGAGGTAATCTTAAAACTTATGAATCAACTATTCTTAACTCTCCTTTGGATGATCAAAGGAAAAGAAAGATTGCGCTCAAAGCATCAACTACTCACCTCAAAACGATGAGGAGTCAAGTGATGAAGATGTCGAGCTTGGACTCGTTATCAAGAAATTTCACAAGTTCATGCAAAAGAAGTATGAACGAAAAGGTAAGCAACAAGGCGACCAATTGAAGTGCTATGGATGCAGAGAAATCGGGCATATCAAATCAAATTGTCCAAACATCAAAAAGGAGAAGAAACCATTCAAGAAACAAAGAGCATACATCTCTTGGGGAGGCGACTCCGGAGACGAGTCAAGTGATGGAGAAGGAAACGAGACCGCAAACTTGTGTCTTATGGCACACGAAGAAAATCAAAATGAGGTATGTACTTCTTCTAAGAAGTAAGAACTATTTCACTTTAGAAGAAATGCAAGATGCATTTGATGAGTTGTATAAAGAGTTTATTAGCGCTTCTAAATCTATAAAAGATTTAAGAAAACAATTTTCTTCAAAAGAAAAGGATTTTGAAAAATTTACTCTTGAAAATGAGAAATTAAAGAGGAAAATAAGTTTTATGGCAAAAGAAGCGCCGATAAACCCGAAAGCTCAAATAAGGATTGTACTTCTTGCAAATCTCTAAAGGAAGAAGTAGAAAGTCTTAGAAGCACTTTGCACAAATTCAATTCTTCACACAAAAATCTCAATGAAGTGTTTGTAAATTTGAAATCCACTAAGCACGGTATAGGCTTCAAACACGAGCCAAAAAAAAAAGTTGAGTCCATTCCTAAACCACCTAAGACTCAACTTAGGCCAAACAAAATAAATGTCATCACTCAACCTAGAAATTTTAATCCTAGAATTGCATCTCATTCTAGAACAAATGCTAGGAGAAATATTGGAATGTATAGACCACCTAGACAAGATTTTCGAAAACCACATCAAAACTATATTTCTAAAAATGTAGTAAACACTAGAAGAAACGTTGGCATGTATAGACCACCTAGACAAGATTTTCGAAAACTACATCAAAACTATGTTCCTAAACATAGAGTGAATAATTTTAGACCCCCAAATTACTATCATCCTAGAAGAATGCACAATCCGAATGTCATTTGTCATTATTGCAATAAAATTGGACATATTGCTCCCGCATGCTTCACTAGACATAGACATTTCACTGCAGGGCAATCACACCAATATGTTACACCTAACGCACAAGGACCCAAAATGGCTTGGGTACCAAAATCTCATTAATTTGTCTTGTAGGTGTGTTTGAAGGGATCAAGTGTACTTTGGTACCTTGATAGTGGATGCTCCAAACATATGACCGGGGATGCATCAAAATTCCTTCAACTAAAACCCAAGGAAGGAGGAAATGTTATTTTTGGAGACAATAACAAAGGAAAGATTATCGGCATTGGATTGGTCGGTAAGGACGAATCCTCCTCCATTAAGCATATTTTGCTTGTTAAAGGTCTTAAACATAATCTCTTGAGCATAAGTCAATTATGTGACAAGGGAAATCTTGTATTGTTTGACTCCGAAGAATGCTTAGTTATCCGTCGTAGTAATTTTAAAATTATTCTTCGTGGTTTTAGAATGGATAACATTTATATGGTTGATCTTGAAAATTCTTCATCAAGTTATGTGAATTGTTTTTTGAGTAAAGAAGACGACATGTGGTTGTGGCATCGTAGAGTAGCTCATGTAAATATGAATCTTTTAAACAAACTAGTTTCACAAGATTTAGTACTTGGTCTTCCAAACATGAAATTTGAAAAAGACTCTACTTGTGATTCATGTCAAAAAGGGAAGCAAACAAAAGCCTCTTTTAAATCCAAAAATGTTGTTTCAACCACTAGACCCTTACAACTTCTTCACATGGATCTTTTTGGACCATCTCGTGTTGAAAGTCTTGGTGGTAATCTTTATGCTTTTGTTATTGTTGATGACTATTCTAGATTTACATGGACGTTATTTCTTGCTCATAAAAGTAACGCCTTTCAAGCTTTTAAAAGTTTTCTTAAACGTGTTCAAAATGAAAAGGACACAACCGTCACTTCCATAAGAAGTGATCATGGGGGGAGTTCGATCACAATCTCTTCGCGGACTTTTATGACAAACTCGGTATTGAACATACCTTTTCGGCTCCACGTACACCACAACAAAATGGAGTGGTAGAACGTAAAAATCGATGTCTCGAAGAGATGGCTAGAACCATGCTCAATGAGGCCGAAATTCCCAAATATGTTTGGGCGGATGCCGTGAATACCGCAAGCTATGTTTTAAACAGAGCTATCATTAGACCGATACTCATGAAAACTCCCTATGAACTCTATAAGGGAAGGAAACCAAACATTTCCCATCTTAGAGTCTTCGGTTGTAAATGTTTTATTCACAACAACGGAAAAGATAACTTGGGAAAATTTGATGCGAAATCTGATGAAGGAATTTTTCTTGGTTACTCATCACGTAGCAAAGCATATAGAGTGTTTAATAATCGAACCAAAACTGTTGAGGAATCTCCTCATGTAGTATTTTGTGAAAATGATGCTCGCTTGGCGAGAAAGGATTCTTGTGTTGATCTTGCAGATGCTTTAAAGAAAATCAATCTTCAAGACGAGGTACAAAAGGAGGATCCAAAGGAAGTTCAAGATGAAGTCATGGAACAACCTACGGAAGAAGTACCACCACAAGAAGAAAAATCGATGATGCCTAAGGCTTGGAGGACGTCTAAAGACCATCCTCTTGACAAGGTAATTGGCAACATCGAGAAAGGGGTAAGTACACGAAACCTTCTTAAAGATACTGTAGGACATATGGCTTTTGTTTCACAAATAGAACCTAAAACCATTTCTGAAGCAATTGGGGATGAGCATTAGACCTTGGCAATGCAAGAGGAGCTTAACCAATTCAAACGTAATGATGTTTGGGAATTGGTGCCAAGACCCGATAATCATACCATAATTGGCACGAAATGGGTTTTTCGGAATAAATTAGATGAAAATGGTATAATCACTAGAAACAAAGCTAGGCTAGTTGCCAAGGGATATAATCAAGAAGAAGGCATTGATTATGAAGAAACCTATGCATCCGTTGCACGCCTAGAAGCCATTCGTCTATTACTTGCTTTTTCATCATCTATGAATTTCAAATTATTTCAAATGGATGTCAAAAGTGCCTTCCTCAATGGGTTTATTCAAGAGGAAGTGTATGTTGAACAACCCCCGGGTTTTGCAGATTTTACATCTCCCGACCATGTCTTCAAGCTTAAGAAAGCTTTATATGGTCTTAAACAAGCTCCCCGAGCTTGGTATGAACGTCTAAGTAAATTTCTCTTAGACAATGAGTTTGAAAGGGGGAAAGTTGACACCACACTTTTTATCAAAAATAAAAACAATGACATTCTATTAGTTCAAATTTATGTCGATGATATTATTTTTGGTGCTACTAATGATTCTCTATGCGAGGAATTCTCTAAGTTAATGACTAGCGAATTTGAAATGTCGATGATGGGTGAGCTAAACTTCTTCTTGGGGCTACAAGTGAAACAAATGAAAGAGGGAACTTTCATTTGCCAACCCAAATATTGCAAGGAGTTGCTAAATTGCTTTGAAATGAGCAAGCCAAAGCAATGGCCACCCCAATGAGTACATCCGACCATCTTGACAAAGATGAGAAAGGTAAGGAAGTAGACACCAAAAAGTATCGAGGTATGATCGGATCTCTTCTCTATCTTACTGCTAGTAGACCGGACATCATGTTTAGCGTGTGTTTATGCGCTCGATATCAATCATGTCAGAAGGAGTCACACTTAACTGCGGTAAAACGGATTATGAGGTATCTTGTTGGAACAATAAATGTGGGACTATGGTATCCCAAAGATTCTTCATGCCAACTTGTTGGCTATTCCGATTCCGATTTTGCAGGTTGCAAATTGGACCGCAAGAGCACTAGTGGCACTTGCCATTTGCTCGGTAGCTCCTTAGTTTCTTGGTTTAGCAAGAAGCAAGTTAGTGTTGCGTTGTCCACAACCGAGGCTGAATATGTAGCCGCGGGGAGTTGTTGCGCTCAAATCCTTTGGATGAAACAACAACTCTCGGACTATGGCCTTAGTATCGATCATGTCCCTCTTCGATGTGACAATACTAGCGCCATAAGCTTGACGAAGAATCCTATTCTTCACTCAAGAACGAAACACATAGAAATTAGACATCACTTTATAAGAGATCACGTTCTCAAGGGCGATGTCGAAATTGAATTTGTTGAAACCAAAAATCAATTGGCCGACATCTTTACAAAGCCTTTAGAGAAAGAGTCCTTCTTCCGAATTCGTAGTGAACTCGGGATTCTTGACTCCACGTTGATTTAATTCATGCATTGCATTTTTATGTTTTAACGATTACTAACTTGAGCGTCGGAGGCGCCTAATTCTTTTTTGCAGGTATCGCCCCAAAGACAGGGGGAATTATCAGACACTGGTGCAGAATAATTGATTTCTCTAAAGTCAATAATCGATTATTCCCCATTTACGTTTTATGTTTATTATGCTGGAAAATTGACATAATCGATTATACAACACTACAATCGATTATCTAACAGTTTTGGCTTTGCAGGATTTTAGCTGTTAAATATAAAAATCGATTATCACATATCCCTAATCGATTATGTTGACATTTATGTTCAGGTGTTTAGTCACTGTGTGAAAATAATCGATTATTTAAAACAGTGTAATCGATTTTTCTATTACCGTCTCGGATGTCCGTTATTACATTTCCTGAAATAATCGATTATCTCAAACGCACAATCGATTATTCCCCGAGTCAATGAATAATGTCTTGTCTCTTTGTTTTATTTTCATGTATTTGCAATATTGTTTAATCAATATAGAGTTAGTTATTTTTTGCTAATGTCAAAAGGGGGAAGATATGGGCTATGCACATTGGCATAAATTGAGGGGGAATTCATAACTTGAGGGGGAACTCGTTGCATATCTATATACTTGTCTTGGATCGTCATTATGAATTAATTAATATGCATATCCCGATATTGGTTAACCATTATCAAAAAGGGGGAAATTGTTGAAACACGTTCTCAAGTTGCTAAACTAAACGTGTGTTCATATTTGTAGGTTTTGATGAATGACAAATCGACGTGAACGGAACATTGACATATGCCGAAGTCCAAGCACAAGAGAAACAAAGATCAAGATTTAGTAAAGCAACAAAGTTATACATGAGTCATTCTATAATTGTGATCTTGATCCGACAATTGATTCAAGACTTGGCTTCTCTCATAAAATCATTTTTATCAAACCATGCATCTTTAATTTAAAGCAAAATGATTTTCAAACATTTCTTTTTAACCAAAATGAATTTTAAGCATGTCTTTCAAATCTGGACAAAGATAATCGATTATGTACTTTATGATAATCGATTATGTTAAAGCAGTGTACACCAGATTTTACAAAGCTGTAAGATAATCGATTATGTACCTTATGATAATCGATTATGTTAAGGCAGTGTACACCAGATTTTACAAAGCTGAAAGATAATCGATTATGTACCTTATGATAATCGATTATGTTGAGGCAGTGTTCACCAGATTTCTCAAAGCTACAAGATAATCGATTATGTGCCTTAGACTAATCGATTATATTGAGACAGTGAGCATCAGATTTTTCAAAGTAGCAAAATAATCGATTATGGCTTTTCTGGTAATCGATTATATTAAAGACCGTTGCCAAAATATTTTCAAACGCTGAAAAATAATCGATTATGTATAATCAGACAATCGATTATGTTAAGCATAAAATCGGGAATTGATTTTTGAACGTTGTCAGGTAATCGATTATACCATTTGGATAATCGATTATTCTGCTTAAAATCTGGGATTGATTTTTGAACGTTGGCAGATAATCGATTATGCAGAATCAGATAATCGATTATCCTAGCACAAAATCAGCAATTTGTGATTGGCAATTAAGCAACGGTCTTGGGTGTTTTGAGCACTATAAATACAACTCAAATTCACTCTTCTAAGCACAACAACTGATTACATTCTTGCTAAAGCTTACATACTCTCTTTGCAATCATTTTATATTCATTTCATAAGTTTTTGAGAGCCAAACTCTTGACGAAATTGTTGTGTTCTTGAGCGTATTACTTTTACTCAAATCTACTCAATAGAGAGAGTCTTGTCTTGAGTGCTAAGTGTTTGTACACACTTGAAGGGATATTCTAATCCCTTGTTGTAAGAAGGAAAAGTAGTTCCTTGGTTTGAAGTCTTGAGGTGCGGTATCCTCGAGCAGGTTGAAGTCTTGTAGAGTGTATATCTACGAGCAAGTGTAACGGTTTGTTAAGCACCCGTAAGCTTAACGAAGTTAGTGTAAAACTCGAGAGAGTCTCTCGGGGACTGGACTAACCACGTGTTGTGGTGAACCAGGATAAAATTCGGTGTGTTCTCTCCTTATCTTTTTAATTACTGCACTTACGTTATTCCCGCAATTTTAATTCCGCAAATTTACATTGTTTTTTATTATAACGCTATTCACCCCCCTCTAGCGTTAAGCGTATATTCTAACAAAGAGGTGGGAGAACATCAACATCAAACAGCAACATCCATAGATTTCAATCATTTTACAACAATGGTTGAGCTCTTACCATTTGAAAGATGATATGATAGTGTGAAGAAAAAAGTATTTTGTTTTTGCTCATTTACGTTTTTGCGCGATAAATATTAAGCATGTTTAAAGTAGTTAAATACAACAGTTTCACCTAAGATTACACATAACTCCATCATCATAGTTGATTGAGGTGAACATGGAACAGTCTCCACATCTATTGACAGGGAATGATTTACTACATTGGAGAGAATATTGGGCGTTACTCGTTAGTCATTTCATTTACAAATGTTCAGGAAAGAGAACCATAAAAAGGTGAATGACGCAAGCTAAGCCATGGAGAAAGAATCCAGTACAGTCATCAGATAACGCCTTAATGTTTATTCTTGTTGTCGGTTGCTAAAACTTTCTATCAGTTGGTGATGTTTATTGTAAATGCAGAAAAGGAGCTGATAAATGTTTTGATCTAAAAGTATGATCCGATATGAAGATACCAGATACTTGTACTAGCTCCGATTACATCCAAGGGTGGAGCACATGTCTTAAAGGTTCACTGGAAAATTACACGGTATATACAGGTAAAATATTAGGTTTTAGAGGTATACAACAACAACAACAACAACCCAGTATAATCCTACTTAGTGGGGTCTGGGGAGGGTAGTGTGTACGCATACCTTACCCTACCCTTGGGTAGAGAGACTGTTTTCAAATAGACCCCCGGCATCCTTCCCTCCAAGAACTTCCCACCTTGCTCTTGGGGAGACTCGAACTCACAATCTCTTGGTTGGAAGTGGGAGTTGCTTACCATCAGAGCAACCCCTCTTGTCTTTAGAGGTATACAACATATATTGAAAATTCTTTGTTGGAGAGTTTTCCTCACTTCTTTCAAGTTTGAACACCCTTAAGAAAATTCTTTACTTCGCCACTGATTATATCCCCAAGAGAAATGATAATTGGCAACTCAGCCTTTGATAAGGAATTAGGTCTCTCTTTTTTAGGTACATTACTTGCCAGCAGCAAAGCCAATTAAGCAATTCAAAATTATTTGAAATAAAATTTGAAACACATATCATAGAGTTCATTTCATCCCAACTCAATCGTACACTACCAAATGTGCAAAATAGATGCTAAGGAAATACTCTAATGAGACTTCTTCTTATTTTTATATGAAAATGAATTTCTAATCCATTTTTCCCTGGTTAAACTAATTAAATGCAAGAGGCACTAGATTTCAACATAAATCTAGAGTTCTTTTGAAACTCTTCCAAATAATTTTACTTTTCCCTTTAAAACTTTTAGGTTATAAAATATTTCTTTTTGAATTTTCTAATTTTTTTCAGAGTTCCTAAAAAATGGGCTCAAAAATGGAAGGGCGTTTTGGGGGAGAACCAAAAGGGAAGTTCAGCTTACATTCCCCAACTGAAACCAATAGAAGCGAAAGAGAAATTGAACCTGAGTGAATGCGTCAGGATCGTGAGGGAACTCATTGATCACTTCGACTGTGTAAAGCTGATTAGACGGCATATCGGATTGGAACACGACGTCCTTTGTCGATGAAGTATTTAAAAAAACTACTAAACAAACAACTAGGATTAAGAAAACAAGGACGGAGATCTTTCTGTAATGGAGAAGAAAAGGAGAGGCAGAAGCCATCGAAGGTTGTTGAGGTACGGGGTTAATTCTTCTACTATTAGATTTCTTTCTCATCCTTGCGCCAGGCATGTGGTTGACACCTCAACAACGAGGGTCATGGATAACTCCGGGGAAGGGAACGCCGGAGCGACGACGGGAATTCGCGACGGGGTGGCAGATTTACGTGGGCAGTCTAGATGAAAGGCGTTGTCGTCGAATGCCAATTGGCAAGTTTGACTAATAGCCTCTTTGTGGCCAAGTTTTTTTTTTGGCCGAAAATACTTTTTCTCTTTTGGCCAAAAGCATTTTTAACTAAAAATAAAGGTGTTTGATCAAGTGTTTTCCTAAAAAAAGTGTTTTTGAGTAGTAGTTTTGAAAAAGCAGCAAAAATAGTATTTTTTTGAGAATTACTTTTAAAAAATATTTAGAAGCAAATTTTTTATAGGTTGGCCAAATATTAATTGTTACTCAGAAGTACTTTTCAATCTAACTAACCAAACACAAACTGCTTCTCACCAAAAGTACTTTTGATAAAAGCACTTTTGAAAAAAACACTTCTCAAAATAAGCTGATTTTTGCAGCTTGGCCAAACGGGCTATAAGGGTGTTAAACGGGTGGGTCGGGCTGGGCTGGGTTGAAGTTTTTTGTACCCGTACAGGTTATGATCCGGGTCGTTTACGGGTTGGAACTTACTGTGTTTAATGGATTCGGAATCATGCGGGTAAGGATTACAGGTTGAGAGGACTGTGCGGGGTTTAGTATATTTTTTTATTTTTTTTGTATTTTGTATAACTATTGTAAGTTATATTAATATAAAGTATTAATATAAATAATGCAAGAAAGATGAAAAAAATTACACTTATAAATTGCAAATGCTATATTTATTTCAAAATTCAAACTTACAAATTAAAAGGTTTACATTTAACAATAAGTAAATTCAAGGTTTTGCATTGTCTTAGTAAGTTCTTCGTAATAAATATGAACTGAGTGACCTTCTTCTGGAGTGTTAAATTCGAATGCATGTGTTAATATATCTCCAAGTTCCTCGTTTCTGGGCTATCAACATCTTCACGTCCTTGATTTCTTCGTTCTAATCTAATCCAACGATTAGTAGGCCCCATTGATTTCAAAATTTTAAAAAAAAATTAGCCGTTGTACCGGTCCGGTCGGGGCCGGTTAAACCGGTGGACCAACCTATCTACCCCTCCTATCCAACCCCACCTAGCTCATATGTACTAGGGCGATCCAATTCCAGTTTTAATCGATCTGGGCCGATTCGATTACGGGTCAAACCGGCCCGCTAGACACCTCTAAGTTTGACTAACAGCATCAAGTTTTTGACGGTAGCACATAAGTGCCTGATGGCTCGATCGGTTACAATCACTGGAGGTAACAGTTTCGGGAGAAAAAAGAAAATTATTCGCAAAAGTCAATTTTTTTGAACTTTTAGCTAGCGTCAGAAACTATTTATATTCGATAGTCGAAAAAGCATATAAAATTTATAAAAATTATATATATATATATATATATATATATATATATATATATATATATATAAAACTTATTAGAGCAAAAGGACCTTTGATAGCTTGTACACATAACGCATTAATCCATGCAATTAATAAGTGTATTTATCAAATGTGAATTATAAGATCACTATTGATGAATGTGTACAAGTCGTGCGATTTATAAGTCGCAATTGGTGAACGTGATTTATAAGTCACAATTGAGGAATACGATTTAAAAGTCGTAATTGATGGGTACAATTTATAATTTGCAATCTTATAAGTCTCAATTGATGAATGCGATTTACAAGTGGCAACTGTTATAAGTAGGAGCAGAGCTATTGGGCCAAACGAAATTTCGGTAGAATTTTGGAGGTGTGTGGCTAGAGCAGAATTAGAGTGGCTGAATGGGCTTTTTAATGTTATTTTCAGGACAAAGAGAATGTCGGAGGAGTGGAGGTAGAGTACGACGGTTCTGTTGTACAAGAACAAAGGTGATATCCAGAGTTGTAACAATTATAGGGGTATCAAATTTCTGAGTCATACCATGAAAGTTTTGGAGGATGGTATAAGTGAGGGTGAGGATGACAGTGTCTATATCAGATAACCGATTGGATTCATGTAGAAGAGTTCTACCATGGAAGTTATCCACATTAGGAGATTGGTGTAATAGTACAGAGATAGGAAGAAGGATCTGCACTTGGTGTTTATTGATCCAGAGAAAGGTTATGACAAGGTTCCGAGAGGTTCTATGGAGATATCTGGAGGCAAAAGGTACGCATGTTTCTTACATTAAGGTGATTAAGGACATGTATGATGGAGCTAAGACTCGTGTTAAGACAGTGGGAGGCGATTCAGAGCATTTTTTTATTGTTACGGGGTTAGAGGAGTCTGGGCTCATCCCATTCCTATTTTTCCTGGTGAAGGATGCACTGACATACCATATTCAAGAGGGGGTAGGGTACCGTAGTGTATCTTATTTGCTGAGATATAGTTCTGATTAATGAGACGCGAGGCGGCGTCAACGTGAGGCTGGAGGTTTGGAGACAGGACCTTGAGTCTAAGGTTTTCAAGTTGAGCAAGACTAAAACGAAATACTTAGAGTGCAAGTTTAGCGTCGAGTCGACCGAAACAAAATTGGACGCGAGGCTTGAATCACAAATCATATCCAAAAGAGGCAGTTTCAAGTACCTTGGATCAATTATACAAGGAAATGGATAGATCGACGAGGATGTCACACACCGTATTAGAGTGAGGTAGATGAAGTGAAGGTTAGCGTATGGAGATCTATGTAAAAAGAAAGTGCCACCGATAAGTAAGTTTTATAGAACGATGGTTACACCGGCCATGTCGTATGGGGCTGAGTGTTAGTCAGTTAGGAACTCACATATCCAGAGGATGAAAGTAGCAAAAATGAGAATATTGAGGTGGATGTATGGGTACTACGATGGATAAGATTATGAATGAAGATATTTGGGAGAAGGTTAGAATGGCCCTATAGATGACAAGTTGCGGAATACAAGGCTCGGATGGTTCAGACACGTTTATAGAAAAAGCCCGGATGGCCCAGTGAGGAGGTGTGAGTGACTGGCTTTGGTGGGTACGAGGAGAGGTAGAGGACGGTCTAAGAAGTGTTGAGAATAGGTGATCAGACATCACATGGTGTGACTTCATATTACCGAGGACATGGCCCTAGACATGAAGTTGAGGAAGTCGAGCATTAAGGTTATAGGTTAGGAGGTAGTTGTGCATATTTCTACGGTGCATGAGAGTGAGGCTAGTATGTTAAGATTTTGTCTTAGACAGCTAGTGGTTAGTGTTGAGTTCACACAACTCTTTCATTCCTCTTAGTGTCGGGCTTTATCTACTGGTTAATGCTTTGTTTTTCATCTATTTTTTGGTTTTTGTGATGATGTTATTTTTTTATGGTTTCTATTGATAGTACTGATATATTTCCTCTTTTCATTTTCTTGAGTTGAGGGTCCATTGGAAACCGCCTTTCTACCCCCTCGGGGTAGGGGTAAGGTCTGCATACACATTACCCTCCTCGGACCCACTAGTGAGATTTTACTGGATCGTTTTTGTTGTTGTTGTTGTTGTAATTGTTATAAGTCGCATGCAATTTATAAGGCCTATAGATAAATACTTTATTATCTACTTTTTATTTGCCTCTCTATTTCCTCGAGGGAGGGATAAGACCTGCATAGACACTATCTCCCTTAAACTTCAGCAGTGAGATTTTGTTGGATCGTTATTGTTATATCGATTTTTCATTTGAAGACTTAAACTAAGGTAACGACCTATTGAACACCTAATATATGTTAAAGTTATGCAATTAGGCATATATTTCACAATTCTTAACAACTTGTAGTGCGTGAAAGCTACTTGCTCTTATGTGACAAATGCATCCTATGATAATAATACACTTCAGTCTAGAAAAAGATTAATTTTTTTGTTTTAAAAAGTTAAAATCCACTGAGTTTCTCAACCACTATCTTCGTTGGTTGTTCTAAAGGAGTAACCTTTTTATGTTCATTTATACTTTAAAAAAAAAAGAGGCGAGCTCACTGTTATTATTATGTCCCAAAACCAATCGGGAGTTTGTTGGATTTTTCATCTTCGAGTTCTCTGGCTCATAGCTTTTGTTGCATAAGTGGCTGCTTTCTTCTATTTGCTTATTTCACTATCCAAAAATTATTATAGGTTCGTGATGGCGCCTGATATCGCTATCAAATAAGTCAACGATAATTAATCAATTTAATAATTCATTTATCATTTTGAAATCATATTTTTTATTAAGAAAGAAAATTTACACTTTTAACGGGAACGCATATAATTAGTAGTTTATAAAAGAAATGAAACGCGATAATAATATACAAATCCGTAAGCATCAACTAGCATATCCCAAAATTTAGTATCACAAGTTTATGAGCATCTACTAAGGAGTACAATAATAATACAATAACCGTTTGGAATACAAGCTGGACAAGAAAAAAAATAACTTTGATAGAGACTCTGTATGTTGCGGATCGTAACAAAGAAATGCAGCTCATCGTAAAATCCTCGCAAAAGTCGTGCCTCTGCACCCAAAAGACCCCAGAAACATATATATACCTGAACAATAAGTGCAGCAAGTGTAGCATGAGTACGTAACCCAGTAAGTATATAGCCTAACCCCAGAGAAGTAGTAATGATGGGTCGACATCGACACTTACTAGTGGTCTAATAAGACAAATGCAGTAGAAGTAAATAGATATGAGGCTGAGTAAATAAGCAAAATAAACAAGTATAAATATGTGGTACAATACTCCTGTCAACAATGAACTCAAGCTATCAATCAACAATATCTCTTCAACCGGAGTACGTATATAATGCTCCTCACCATATAGGTCGTCACAATTCAATTAAGGAAAACTCACAGATACACTGGATTCTTGTTAAATATTACACATGATTTCATAAGAATATTTTACAAAAATGCCAAGGCGTACGACCCGATCCCATCACACTGTATGCGCTGCCGAGGGTTGAGCGGCACGAACCATAGATGCACCTATTATAATGCAAGACGAACGACCCGCTCCCATGAGAGTATGGTACATAATCATGTCGAGATGAACGACCTTATCCCATTAGATTAAGAAGATTTAACGGGTCCTTGACCCCACTCACAAATACACGTGTGAGTTATGAATTTTAAGGAGAACTTTTCGATAAAAACGCATAGCGCGAGAGAAATTCGTAAGAGGAATACAATTATTCTGCTGTTAATCATGAAACAAGAAAAATCTCTACAATAACAAGTATATCACTCTATGCAAATCTAGTCTCAAATCGTAATTTGAAATAAAAGGATTAAATGAGCAAAGATAACTCAAATATAACAATTATAGCATGGAGTGAACCTAAATCTACGTAGGCATAATCAGAAATTCTAGCATACACACGAATACCCATCACCTCATCCCTGTGCAGCTCCCACAATACGTACTACATAAGAACATAGCACCTACTAGTTAACTTCCCTTTCACAGGATTAGATATGATACTTACCTCGCTCCAAATTTTCACAACCGACTTCAGCGCTCTTTAACTCCTCAATTCAAAGACAACAATCCAAAACTAGTCACATAAGTTACAACAACAACAACAACCCAGTATAATCCCACTTAGTGGGGTCTGGGGAGGGTAGTATGTACGCAGACCTTATCCCTACTCTGGGGTAGAGAGGCTGTTTCCAAATAGACCTCCGGCATCCTTCCCTCCAAGAACTTCCCACCTTGCTCTTGGGGAGACTTGAACTCACAACCTCTCGGTTGGAAGTGGGGGTTGCTTACCCAAGAGATTACAACAACAACCCAGTATAAATCCCACTTATTGGGGTTTGGGGAGGGTAGTGTGTACGGAGACCTTACACCTACCCTTGGGTAGAGAGGCTGTTTCCAAATAGACCCCCGGCATCCTTCCCTCCAAGAACTTCCCACATTGCTCTTCGGGAGACTAGAACTCACAACCTCTCGTTGGAAGTGGGGGTAGCTTACCATCAGAAGTCACACAAGGTACAAATCAATCAAAATATACTCCAATTCCTATAATGTAACAATTTATAATAATTTTCAACTGCGTTCGAAAAGTCAACAAAGTTAGCCATCGGTCTCACGTGCCCAAATTTCAAAAGTTTTTGAAGATAATCATTACTCATAATACCACGAGATAAATATACAATTTATTCCTAATTCCATATTCAATTTTGTGGTAAGAGTCCAAAATATCTAATTCTAGGTTTTCTTCAAAATACACAATTTTCACCAATTTCCATATTCAAATTCATGTATAATTCATGTATTTAACTCACAATGTGAAGAAATCACTTACCTAGTGATGGGTGACGAAGAAGATCCTTCAAAATCTCACCATTATGTTGTGGTGTATATGGACGAATTTTCTAGTGAATTATGCCTTTGACTTGAAAGAATAGCATAGCTTCACTATTTACAAATTCTAGCCCATTTTCAGTTCTAACAACTTTGATTGAAGAGTAAACTAGTTTTCAATTATAGAAATGAGGGCTTTAATGTCTTAAAGGATGTTGCTTTTACTACTCAAAGATGTGTCCAGGTTGATCTGTTGATATGCTAAAGTCATCAACCATGGTAAGCAAATATTTGTAGTTGTCATATGTGGTTATGTGATAGGGACCTCATAAATCTAGGAGTAGAAGTTAAAAAATCTGGGTAGTGGATGAGGTTTTCTAGGGAAATGGTAGTCTTGTCTGCCTTGCCATGGGGAAGATAGAATAGAGAAAAGGTTGTTTGGGAGAAAAATTAACTGGTATGGTAGATATCCTTCTCATTTTTACAAAAGGTACATGGCCTAGTCTGTTATGCCAGAGATGTTCAACACTGTCCCCATGGGAAGCAATAGATGACAAAAAAGAATGTATACCTAAGGACGAGTCAGTTTTATTTCTTGAATGGAGGTTATTTACATTGTTGAGTGAATGCGATGCTTTATTTACAATTAATAATGAATGTAAAGGTAGACTGTGACTTTCTCCTCTATTTACAACATTAACTGATGCAGGAAAGAAGGAATGGGAATAAAAGTAGAAGGGATAGAATATGGTCTACCATGACATTTTAAGCATAAGAAGTACAAACCACTCCTTGCTTTCCAATCTCCAGATGCAATTTCATTGAAGGGGCCTGCATCATGTAATGATATTTGTTGAAATTAACTATGCGATTGAGATAGTCTGTTAAAGAATGAATAGAGATGACGATGTATTTGAACTAGGTACATAAAATACTTTGACTAGAGTTAACATTGGACCAAGAAATGCATCTTTAATTTCTGTTACTTTAACCCTATATCCATTAGTTAGTGTAATTAGAAAGGGATAAGATAAGGTTCTAATGTTTTTCAGAAAATTTTTTCTATTGGTCATGTGATTTGAAGCTCCACTATATAATGTCCACAAGTCAGCAACTGATTTAGAGCATTTACATACAATAGTTTCAACAATCTCGTTATAAGTAGAACAAGCTAGAATACCTGCAAAGTTTGCAATCCACATGCTATGTTGTCTGAGATTTCCCCTATATTCCTTCCTGAAAATTTCTCCAAAAGGATGAGCACCTGATTATATTATTTCTTTGTCTAGTCCTGAAATTTTTGATTGTGATTTCCACCCCCAGCTTCTTCATATTCTACGTGTACATTTGCAACAGATGCTGGATTTCTCCCCTTAGCGAACTTGAAATCCTGTGAAAATCCATGTATTCTGTAGTAATTATCTCTGGTGTGTCCTAGATTTTTGTAGTAGTCACAGAACAATCGAGACTTGGCAGGTGGATAGCCTTGCTTGTTTGAATTGTACGAGTTATGGGCGGCACCATTTCCTCTTGGATTGTAATTTGTCCTGTATTAATATTCCTGGGTTCACTTATATTCAATGGAGTGGACTTCATGACCAGTCTGTTATTTGGCCTGACTTCTCTCTATTTCACTTCCTGAATGAGAATGGAGAAAGCCTGTGCTATACTAAGCAATGGATTGATCATGAGTATGCTGCCTTTCACCACTGTGTAGATTTTGTTTTAGCCCATTAGGAACTGAATTAATCTTCGATATTGCTCAGCCGTGTGCATATTAGGCTTTGCACCACAGTACTTGTACCTTAAATACACTAACGATTGCACTGTGCATGTGCATTCAATGTATTTAATTCCTTCCAAAGCCTTTTAATTTTTGTGTAATATCCTTTGATATCTAAAGCTCCCTAGCTAAGGTCGTTAATTTCCTTCTGCACATCGATACAATTTTGCTCCGCTATTTTGATCGTATCTATATTCCAGTTCTTGCTATAATTCCTTAGCATCACGCATATATTGTAGACTATCAGCTAAGTCCTCTGAAAGAGAGTTTAGAATCCACGGCGTGATCATGTCATCTCATCAAGCCCACTGATCATAATTCGCATCATCAGGATTAGGTTTCTCACATTTTTCGTTAATGAATCCAACCTTGTTCTTTATGAATAACAATCTGAGAATTCCCCTTCTCCAAGATCTGTACCCAGTTCTGTCAAAGGCAACAGTACCATATGGTTCCAGCACTCTTTAAATGGTGCATGTACAATTGGTCGAGTCCAAATTATTGACTGTATTCTGATTTTCCTTATCTCTGGCCATCGATTGAAGATGAACTTTAGAAAATTAGGAGAGATAAACTCTGAATTTGGGGGAAAGAATAAAGAAATCTCAAACGCTAGCGATGAACTGTGAAGTGCATATTTTAATTTTGTAAAGATGAAAAAACTAAAATTAAATGATGAAATTTGATGAGAAGAAAGAGACGGTGATGAGAAATCGAGCTATGCTCTGATACCATGTCGAGATTGTGGTTAATAGATGAATCAACCTCCACTGAAAAAGGTTGAACTTGAGCTCTCATCGTGAGAGAAGCTTCTGGACGGAAAATGAAATTGGAAAAAAATATTGTGTTATTCTATTCAACATAAATGAGTCTTATACACGTGAGAAAAGAAAAAATAAACTTCTAATTACTAAAATATCTCCATAACTGACTTCCTAAATCTAACAACTAACTAATAGTAATATAACATAAATAACACCAACCTTACTACTGCACTTGATAACATCCAATAATCTCAATAAAGTCTCAAATATTTAATGGCCAAGAAGAAAAAGAAGACAAATTTAGGTTTCGACAGTTTTATTGGCGAAATTCCACTTTTTTAAAGAAAGAGTTCTGGCACTTGAAGAAGTTGAAGAAGAAGAAGATGATGATGATGATTCTTGCATCATTCGAAAAATTCCGATGCAAATTAACTTTCTCCGGCAAAAGCATTCGGCTTTGTAAAAGAAGACGACCAAAAATATGGAGAGAAGAAGAAAACTTGGAATAAAAGAAGATCATACTTTTGCAACAATTATGCACTCTAGTTTGGCGGGATATACATGACTTGCCATGTCACTGAGTTGTGCACGATTGGTACTGTTTGAGTATAACTTAGGTGTTTTATAGGTTGTGATCTTAGTTGGTGTTAAATAAAAAAAGCGAACAAATTTTAAGTGTTTGTCTATGTATTTGGCCAATTTATAACTCACATTTTATGATTTATTTATTATAGGACAGTTTACCAGCGAAGTTGTTTTTCTAAACTTGACATGTAAACCGCGTTCATCAAATATGAAGTTTAATATGTTTGTCAAGTACAACTTACTATAGCATTAGTCATGTGGGACTTATGAATCGAATCAGACAAATATGTTTGATTAATTAAATTCTAATATAACCAATTCCAAAATTATTTATATCATATTTATAATTTTATTTTTATATCATATCCTTATACTACATATCTCTCCAGGGTAGGGGTAAACTCTGCTTACACTCTACCCCCTTAGACGTCACTACTGAAATCCTACTGTGTTGTTGTACTACATGAAGTTGATTAGGTATGTTCTCCTTATTGTTTTAGGTAGAGCCATCAATATCGGCTTGGCTCGTTGGGCCAGTCTAGCCCATCCCGTGATTAGTAGGGTTGAGCTAAAATTTTGAAACCCGTTTAAAATGAGATTTTTAAGTTCGGCACAAGTAAGACCGTGGCCCGTGAGGCTTGGACGAGGATGGGTTGGGCCGACCCATGGGCCTAATAAATAATTTATTTAAAATATATAAAATAAAAGTACACTGCCTCTAGTGATGGAAAGTCAGAATTGGATCTTTATTAAGAGGAACCAAAACTTGATCTTGAGAAGTTTCAAGAGATATATGTTGTCATGTATTGGAAGGACCATTCTACAAAATATCCTGATCTTTTAGTGATGGTGTATAATGTACTTAGTATGCATATTACCATTGTAACATCAGGATCAACATTTAACACTGGTGATGTGTTCTTACAAAGTATATAAGTTGCATTTATTATGAAAATATCCAAACACTTATTACTACTCAAAATTAGGAACACAACTTTTTTCAAACTCAAACTGATAATATTTTTTTATGTAAATTTGAATATTATTAGTTTTTAAATTTTGATTATTCTTAATATTTAACTAATTAATATTATATGAATTGTAGATATAGATGAAAGTGAAGAGGTTAAGACAACCTTGTCACAAGCGAATTCAAATGCGTTTTATGAAGATGATGTGTTAAATATCTCATGAGCGTCATAGACGTTCTCTTGAATAGTTTATTTTGAGTTTTGACTTTTAGTGAATGTAATATAGTCTTGTATTTTGCATTATTCATATTTATTGTGATATTGGAGCAATATAAAAAGTTATTAAGTTTTGAAACTATTCCGATAAGATATTTTATAACTTTTAAGTACTTATCATTTTTTATGCCAGAACTTAAAGAAAAAATATAAAATTATATTTTTTAAAAATGATGGGCCAGCCTGTGAGAGCCCGCGACCCACATAGAGTTGGGATAAGCTAGGGAGAAATCAAAAATAACCAGATTTACAAGTGATCGTCCAAAATTAGCCCTATTTCAAAAGTAATCGAAATTTAGCCACTTTCCATCTAAAGATAAATCTAAACGAAAACATTGTTCAAAATTCGGAAAATACTCCAGCATAATATAATAGAGTTCCAATTATATTATACAGAACTCCAGTCTAATATAATGGATTTCCAATATAATATATTAATCCAGCATGATATATTGGAGTTCCAATATAATGTACCGGTCCAGCATAATATATTGGAGACTGGAGCACTGGTGCACTGAACTCCTGTATATTATGCTGTACTAGTCTCTGTTGTAGAAAAATAGTGGTTAATTTTCATTGATTTGGTAAACGTTAGCTATTCTGAATGACCAGTCCGAAAATTGGCTAGATCGTGCTATTTAGCCGATAAGCTGACTATTATAAGGCCCATCAAAATGGTAGGCTAGCTCAACCCAGCTTATTGATTGCTAAAGCCTACGTGGGCTCGTCCCGACCCATATTTCTATCTCTCTATAATCAGGGGTGGATTTAGGGGGCAGAAGGGGGTTTACCTACCCCTTCGCTGGAAAATTACATTGTATATATAAGGTAAAATATGTTTTTACTTCTATATATTAAGTTTTGAACCCCCTTAACACAACTCAAAAGTGTATTTTAATTGTCAAGGAGGTTCAAAATCTTCATAAGGTCATAGATTTAATTTTCACTAACAACAGAAAATATTTTTGAACCCCCTTCACAAAGATTATGTCTCCGCCACTATCTATAATTATTTTGTAGTTTTTTTATTTTCTATTTATCTATCTTTATCTTTATCTTTATGTTTGTCACAAAACCACTTGGAGAATATCGACGAGAAAACAAGATTAAATCTGTAATCCAATAAATATTACTCCTATAAGATATTTTTCCTTCCCAAAATATAGGGAAATAAAATTATTTTACTCCATCTATAGATAAATTCTTTTATCATTTTATTGTGATGACAGGTAGGAACGGGAAGTTTTTTGTTAAGAACATTCCTGATGTCTGAGGTGGACAAAACTTTTTTTTTTCGGTGCGTATACTCATTTGTAGAAGGACGTAGAAGACTCGAGAAGCAGAGATTAGACCTCCTTCGTCAAGGCAACTTCTTTGGTTGATAGAAGAACCTAGAATTCTTCTGCATTCGTATATAAACCCTCCTCCCCTTTCCACCAAAATCAGATCGAAAGCGTTCTTACGAATTCTCTCTTCAACAAAGCGTCCTAACAAGTTTCACATTCTCTGCATTTCTCAATGGCGGATGTTCCAATGGCCGAGGCAGAAACCTTCGCATTCCAGGCTGAGATTAATCAGTTGTTGAGCTTGATCATTAATACTTTCTACAGCAACAAGGAGATTTTCCTTCGGGAACTTATTAGCAATTCTTCTGATGCATTGGACAAGATTCGGTTCGAGAGTTTGACGGATAAGAGCAAGCTCGATGCTCAACCCGAGCTCTTCATTCGCCTCGTTCCGGATAAGGCTAATAAGACCCTCTCCATTATCGATAGCGGCATCGGCATGACTAAAGCAGGTAATCACATTGTTCATCTACTATTACTATTCTGTATGTGTTCTGCGTTATATCGCTCTGTTTTTTTCCAAGAGATTTATCGGCGCTAGCTTTTCATAGACTTTTATTTCAATGAAATTTTGATCTGTATGCATATTTTTGCTGTAGTTCAATGTTAGAAAAGTGCATTACGTTGTAATTTCTGCTTGAATTTAATTCGTCTTTTGGAAGAACGTGTAATTCATATCCAAGTACTGGTGGTATTGTCATGATTTTCCCATTCGTCCTTGGAGAAAATTTGATCTCACATATTGACGCATGCAGTTTAACTATCTGGTACCAATGGATTGATTGATGCCAGTGGTTCATACTCTAGGAGGAGGATGGTTGAGTTGATTTATAAGGATCTCCGGATTTAGTTGTAGGATGGATACTGATGACTGTGTTTTTTTCTGTTGGTTCGAGTAGATTTGGTCAACAATTTGGGTACAATTGCAAGGTCCGGCACAAAGGAATTTATGGAAGCGTTGCAGGCTGGAGCTGATGTTAGTATGATTGGTCAATTTGGTGTTGGTTTCTATTCTGCTTACCTCGTAGCAGAGAAGGTCATTGTGACCACCAAGCACAACGATGACGAGCAGTATGTCTGGGAATCACAAGCCGGTGGTTCATTCACTGTTACAAGGGATGTCGATGGAGAGCAATTGGGCAGAGGAACTAAAATAACTCTCTTCCTTAAAGAGGACCAGGTAAGCTGCACTACTTAACTGCAGGAATGGTTATTAAAATTCATTAGTCCTAATTTAGAGGTTGTAATTAATTTTGATTTAATTACAGCTGGAGTTCTTGGAGGAGAGGAGAATCAAGGATTTAGTGAAGAAGCACTCTGAATTCATTAGCTACCCTATTTATCTCTGGACTGAGAAGACAACCGAGAAAGAGATCAGTGATGATGAAGATGATGAGCCCAAGAAAGATGAGGAGGGTGCTGTTGAGGAGGTCGACGAGGATAAAGAGAAGGAGAAAGGCAAGAAGAAGAAGATTAAAGAGGTTTCTCATGAGTGGCAGCTCATTAACAAGCAGAAACCAATCTGGTTGCGCAAACCAGAGGAGATCACCAAGGATGAGTATGCCTCTTTCTACAAGAGCTTGACCAATGACTGGGAGGAGCACCTTGCTGTCAAACACTTCTCTGTTGAGGGCCAGCTTGAATTCAAGGCAATCCTCTTTGTGCCCAAGAGAGCTCCTTTTGATCTCTTTGACACCCGAAAGAAGATGAACAACATTAAGCTTTATGTCAGGAGGGTGTTCATTATGGACAACTGCGAGGAACTTATCCCGGAGTACCTCGGATTTGTGAAGGGTGTTGTTGATTCGGATGACTTGCCTCTCAACATCTCTCGTGAGATGCTACAGCAGAACAAGATTCTCAAGGTGATTAGGAAGAACCTCGTGAAGAAATGTATTGAGATGTTCAATGAGATTGCTGAGAATAAGGAGGACTACAACAAGTTCTATGAGGCTTTTTCAAAGAACTTGAAGTTGGGTATTCATGAGGACAGCCAGAACAGAGCCAAGCTGGCTGACCTTCTTCGTTACCACTCCACCAAGAGTGGCGATGAGATGACCAGTCTGAAGGATTATGTCACCAGAATGAAGGAGGGCCAAAAAGACATCTATTATATCACTGGAGAAAGCAAGAAGGCAGTGGAGAACTCTCCATTCTTGGAACGTCTCAAGAAGAAAGGATATGAAGTGCTCTACATGGTTGATGCCATTGATGAATATGCTGTCGGGCAGCTGAAAGAATATGATGGTAAGAAGCTAGTCTCTGCGACAAAGGAGGGACTGAAGCTTGATGATGACAGTGAAGAAGAGAAGAAGAAAAAGGAGGAGAAGAAAAAGTCTTTTGAGAACCTTTGCAAGATCATTAAAGACATCCTTGGCGACAAAGTTGAGAAGGTGGTTGTGTCTGACAGGATTGTTGATTCCCCTTGTTGCTTGGTTACTGGCGAATATGGTTGGACAGCCAATATGGAAAGGATCATGAAGGCCCAGGCCTTGAGGGACAGCAGCATGAGCTCTTACATGTCCAGCAAGAAGACAATGGAAATTAACCCCGACAATGGAATCATGGAGGAACTGCGTAAGAGAGCTGAGGCTGATAAAAATGACAAATCAGTGAAGGATCTTGTGGTGTTGCTCTTTGAGACAGCGCTACTGACATCTGGCTTTAGTCTTGATGACCCTAACACTTTTGCTGCAAGGATTCACAGGATGTTGAAGTTGGGTCTGAGCATTGACGAGGAAGAGGAAGCTGTTGAAGATGCGGACATGCCTGCACTGGAGGAAACGGGTGAGGAAAGCAAGATGGAAGAAGTGGACTAAGCACGCTGCTTGGTTTGAAGATGTCTTACATTGGATGCTGAACATGCATTTTTCTCTTGGTTCTCTTTTCCTTCTGCTTAGTAGTACTACCTTTTTTAGCTAGTGGTTCAGATGGGTCGACTGAGCCTGTTGTGTAAGCTACTGTGTCACCTAGTTTGCGTCTTGGAGTAGTTTGTGTGTCGTCCAAGTGTTACTGCTTACACTACTTACTACCAGAGTATGTCGTCCGATTGCTGAATGTTAATAGACTATTTCGAATATCGATATTGCCTTTTCTATATTCGGTTCTACACTTCTCAGTGATGTACAGTCCAACTATAATTCTTAAACTAGTTAATATCCTCGCGCGTGTGGTAAACAATCATGTTTAAATTTGTTAAACCCTCCTTTTTATCATAATATGATGCTTATAATCAACATACTTCGAGTTAATTCATAAATTAGAATTTAGAGCAGATACTACTATATTTGTAAGTTACAGGATCTTTTTAGCTCTTTTTCTATAATTAAGAAAGTGAGTATTAAAATATATAGAAGTCAAATTAATACCAAAGTTACATTAAGGGAACTCAGCTTTTTACCGGGTTTTGTAATTGTTTGTTAAAAATATATGTTTTTTGAGAAAGATCATCAGTTATAAAATGTTCAACAAAATGAAGCACCCAACTCCATTGATTACTTTCCCGAAAATCAAATGCTTTCAATTTAGATGGAAGTTTTAGTAGTTGTGATAAAACTTTTAAGGGCCGGGTTGTTTCCTTTAGCCATTTGCATAAGCATATTCCTACATGTTGCGCTATTTGTGGCATCATATATTCCATCCTACACCTAACACAATATAGTTATTTTAAAAATTAAAAAAACTGATGCGCCATAAAAACCAGAGAAAACTGATAAGTATGCCAGCACCATCATACCAGGGAGTCTATTAGTTAATACTTAATCCAAAAATAACTAATAGACTCCCTGGTATAATTTTGTATGGAATTTTTTGCAAACCATTTTGTGCCGTAGCTGCAAATAAGCAAAATTTGGCCATATTTCACCCGCAAAAACGTAATATATCAAGAACCAGAATATTAAATTAACGACAATCCTGCAAATAATAATAAATTTGTTAATTTATTCCACAAATATTGAACAATATTTGACTATAGTGCCAAAACAAACCATGCGTAATGAAGAAGAAGTGTGTGAAACAGGCAAGTTTAACTTTCATTGAATAAAATAAAAGGACAAGGAAACAGTTACTTGTAATTTTGTAAGCAAATGGGCAAGTTCAACTTTCATTGAATAACGTTTGTTTGGATTTTTAAGGGTGTAAAAATTGGTTTCTTGATGAGAATGAAGAAAAAGGACGTGATTTTTGGTTTTTGAAGAAGCGACGTTTCGATTTGTTAAAATAGCAGATTAACAGAAAAATAAGATAAAATCCAAATAATTGACAAAAAAGATAATTGGGTTTCCTGCTCAATGAGGCTTGCCACATCACCTGGGCAATGTCCCTTAATTATATATATATATATATATATATATATATATATAGATTAACATGAATGCCCTAAGCTGGGAAAATTAGATGTGGTGGATAACAGGGTAGCACTAAGTAGGGTGCCCATGAGATAATAATTCAGATGATTAATTGCCTGAATACTCTTTAAGGGGGAGTAGTCTTCTTCTAGCTGATTCTCTCCTTTTAAACTCGTTAACTGAGCTAGACCCCTATGCAAGGCGTTTTATAAAATCTTAAGTACGAGGAGTAACTCTCTTATACAAACAAGCTGACCTACGATGTCCAACAATTATGCTTAACAAACTTTAGAACTTTTATAAAAGCAAATGCAATAATGCCGAGGATTTACTATAAACCATTGGAAGATATGAAAGTATGAAAAAGGTCCACTGAAGTAAGAAAAGAAAAGAGTTATGTAGACCATATTAAAGCATGACATTCATATTTCGATGTATCCTTGCATATATTAATGGTGTTACATAATCTTTTAAAAGGAAGCCATTTTGACATATATCATAACAGTCGTGTAGCTAATAAAAATTGAAACCTTACTCCTTTTAGCGCATACCAAAATATACTTCTCCGTTCATTTTTACTTATCTAGTATTCTATTCGATCTATAATAAGTGATTAATTTATTTTCTTATTTTGGTCTAAAATAGGTATCCGATTATATAATCAAGAAAGAATTCAATTTATTTTTACAAAATTACCATTACGTATATATGCTTGAAAAGTTTTTTAACTCCTCACATTAAATATTTAATTAAGTGTAATTTAGTCATACTAGGTATTTTTATATAGAATTTAGTATTTTCTTAATGAGCGTGTCAAAAATAAAATTGATCACTTATTATGGACCCGAGGGATAATTTAAATATAAATTTTCACTTTTACTTGTGACTTTTAGTATTTCAACACACTTTCTTTCTTTTTTACTCGTGTTAATTACCGATTCAAATCAATTTCTTAAATCTATTTAAAATATGCATCAATTAATGTGTATCATGGTAAATTATGCATTTCATTTATTATTACTTAAGGGACATGAAAAATATAAACTGGACAAGTAAAAGTGATCAAATGGAGTAAAAAATAAAAAAAAAATATTCCATTTTCTTCAAAGGAACAGAGAATTTAAATATCTTTGGTATTATGATAGGTACACCTATTATAGGCAGGGGTGGAAGGCATTCACCCGAACCTCATTCACCAAAAAAATTCTCTTAAGTTCTTTTTTTCTTTCTCCTCTTTGCTTTGTTTTTTTCTTTCTTTTGGAGTGTTAACTAACGGCTGAGGAAAATTACCATAACCTGTAACCTTGCGCCTATTTTGAAAAACTTTTCCATAGTAATTTCAACCTTGCGACTCCTTCGCAGACCTTTTAAAGAAAGTTTTCCAAAATACAACTGAAGTCTTTTCAGTCATTAAGAGCAGTTCTGAGGCTGTACTCTGAAAGTTTCCAGCAAATAGCAAAACTTTATAAACTATTTTTTTTTATATCTAAACGCGTTTGTGTTTTCTCATAATAAATTGCTCAAAGTATATGTCTAAAGACTGTTTTAACCCACCCAAGTACGCATACGATTTGTCAGTAAGCAAGGGGAGAAATGAAGACAAATACCTCCCACTCCCCTGCGGTCATTGCTTTCTTTTCTTGCTCTGCAATCTTCTTTCCTCTTATAGTATAACAACAGTTCACGTTTATTAGCGCTTGTAAAAATTTCACATCTCTGTAACAGCAGAAGTGCAAAACAATGTGAAAATGTAATCATCTCTACATATTCACCTGCAGTTCCACTCATTTTCTCAAACTTCTTCTACACAGGTACATTCTGATATAAATGTGCAATAGCTAGGGCTTTTTACAGAACAGACACATCACATTAGCGATTCTGAAGAGTTGATTCGGTTCCAAGTGTTAAATTTGATAAGTCTCTTATTTTCGGAAGCTGTAGCGGATAGTTACAGGCGGAAACTGTGGAGGTAGGGGGCTATAGTTGTACTAACTTGTACTGACTGTGAAATTTGAGCAACGACTTTGGAATGAGAATGGAAATTGAAGAACACAGCTCAGGAGAGCGGTTGGAAACAGAGAGAACTACTACAGAGATTTTAAAGTGACATTAACATTTTCTTACTCTTTTCTATTTTTATTTTAGCTTCTATATCCAATTATAAGTATTACAATGATTAACATAAATTTTTGTTTGATACTTGTGCTGCAGAGATTCTAGGCTTACGTACACTAAAGCATTCATGTTATCATTGATTAACCTGCAAATTTGTAAGGAGTTACCCAAGGATTTTGATTCATCAGTTTTACGCTAAGTGAAATGTCGCAACTTTAATTGCTTGATGTTGTCTCTGCTAATATTGCTTTATTGATTCTTTTATGCTTTAGTTAAGTTGTTCACTATGCTTTAACTGCGAGAAAAAGTGCCGAACTGCTTAATTATTGCATATAAAAGAAATACTTGGTGCGACTTTATTTACTTGTGACTAGCGGTTCTAAATTAAGATGAACACTTCCATTTACAGCTGAAAAATTTGATGTCGAAAACCATGTTCCGCTTTTTTACATTCAATTGCTGGTAACAATTTCTCTGCTTATGGCAACAAAAAGAAAAAAATGAAACGAAGAAAGAAATAGAATAATCACAGCGTAGGTTGACTTATTGACTCGTGCAATTGACGCTGACCTTACAGGTTTAACAACTAGTTACTAATTAATTTATATTTGTTGACTAGTTCTTTCTTCATCTTGTAATTGCTTCCCTAATAGCGAACTTGATGGCGCATCTGAGTATAAGCTGGAAATGCAACAAACATCTGCGGTCCTACCTCCGTATGCTTCAAACAGTTCTTATATTGGTCCTTCAACTGTTATTAGATGTGATTTGGTTGCTGCTTCTCGAGGATCTTGTGGAAGATGCGAGAAACAATGTTCACGGTTTAACACACAGAATACTCCACAGGGAAGCTGTGATTCAGGTATTTGACAATAGTTGTTATGATGCATTGAATTAGTTCTCTTACTTTATGATCAATTAAATCCAATCCTTGATGTGTCAAACTTATTATGCAGAGTGCGCTTGAATTGTATAATCAAGTTAGTTTCAGAAACAGCCAGGTTTTTTTATGTAACAGGAGGTGTAGATTGTATTCACCTGGTTTAATCAATGTTTCAATAACACACTTTATTTTTCTTCATGTATCTGGATGTTGCATGCAAACATCTCAAATGCCCAGTGTACAGATGGTTCACTAGTTATGAGTAGATAAGAACCTGTTATTCTACCCATAGCCCTATTCTGATGATAGACATGTAATGCAGATTCCAGGGTGCAGAATGATCGTTCTCGGATTTTGGGATCAATTCTTAGTAAGAGCAAGAACCCTTATCGTCCACCACAGTCCTACAAGGTCAGGTTATTATGCACTCAAGATTGGTCATGATTATGGCTCCTGTAATGCTCTAGTATATCTCTAGTGCAAAACAAAAACTCTTTATTCACAATATACTTAAAGAATAAACTAACCCATTCCATGAAGTGCATGCAGTTTTTGTAAATTAAGCCTTGTTATTATGCAGGTTGGCAATTCCAATTCGTATGCTAGCCATTCATCAAAAGAAACTAACTCTCTAGCTAACAAGGCCTGGCACTGCTCAAGAGGATTTACTATTACACAATGATACTTTTCAAAACAATGTAGTTGGGGATAAAATTTCTGATGTTCTGGCAACCCATTGGAGCAAGCAGATTGCGAAATTATCTGAAAGCCAAAAATCTGTCGACAAGTTTGTAGATCAAGAGAAGTCACAGTGCGAAGCACCTGATTCTAAGGATGCTTCTATTGCTACTTCTCAACAAGAACATCCTGATTCAGATGCTAAATCATTAAAGGCGATTAATTTGGAAGAATCTGAAAGAACACAATTTGGAAAGACACCTGAGGTATTTTTCTGGACATGGTTAGATGTTGACTAATAAGAGATACTTAAGTCCCAGTATCGGTTTTATTACTTTCCCTCTTATTCTTGGTAGGCTTGCGATTTTTCTTAGTCCCAGTATCTGTCTTCTAAGTAGTGTCTGGGATTTTCCCCTAGATTTAAGAGCTTATTCGTCAATGCAAGTATCTGATTCCATAGTTTCCATTGACAGTTAGATGACACTTTGGTCAAGTCAACCAAGAAAAGTGTAGGAATGTCGAAAAAATAAATGATATGAGGCTGAAATGGAATACATATTTATTCAGTCAGATAATTACGCATGACTGCAATGATAGTGGTGTAGTTTTGTCCTTTTTATCTTCTTTGCAGAAGGAAGCGTCACTGCCACATGTTGACTTTCCTGAAAATCTTATACCGAATATTCTGGAGTCCAAGGATGATTTTGAAACTGAAATCAGTAATGAGTTTCTTTCAGATGAAGCATTCTTTCCTTCTCAGGGAAATTCGTACGAGAGGAATTTGAAAACCACCCAATTAGAGCCCTATGAATTCTTCTTAGCACCAGTTCTCCGCAATTGTGGAGCTGTTGGGACAGATTATGAAGGGATTAGGGATTCTATCTTTGATTGTGAGCTTGAGTTGGATGAGATTGAGGAAAGCACATCCCTTTTTGATGATTTTTGGACTGAGATACTAGCAGTTATTCATTTGGAGCAGGAATCTAAGGTTAATTATTCGGCTGATACAGATAACATAACAGAATCTGAAGTTCCATTTCGTTTACCGAAAGAAGATGAATTGATTTTACTGAATTATGAGGAAGGGCCAAAAGAGCCCAAGATCCCTCCTGTGGACACTTCTATTGATTTGGATTTTGTGGAAGGTGAAATCATTTTGCCTCATGAGGACAGTCTGATTTCTGCGAACAATCTAAGAAAGCACATGGTTGCAAAGAGTTGGTGGGAAACTGATACTTCTGATTCTGCTGACAATTATGTAGATGCTAATTGCTCAGAGGTAGCATTTGCCGGTAGAGCTGATAAAGTGATGGCTAACTTCACTGCTGGCAACACTGAACACCGATAAGTTGCTCATTGTCATGAGAAAGTGTCTCCACCTGGTGTGAAAGTTCCATCATCTCCTGAATTTTCGAGCTCTATAACTCACTGGAAACCATGTCCCTACCAGATCTTTTCTCAGACCCCGTGTTTCCATGTAAATCCAGAAATTCCAACTCTCCATCCATTGGACCTTTATTTCACTTGCAGTCGTTTCCAGAACATAAGAGAACCAAAACACGTTCATTATTACCCTGCAGTATATTGGTACCCTTGGTCTGACATTCATCACGAGTCATCCATGAAAACCACACCCGTCAATGGAAAGAAATATGAATATCTTGAAGGGTATCCAATGTTACATCAGCCAGATAATGAGCAAGTCATTTATGATGTTGTACAACAATGGGATGCTGTGCATCTATTGCCTGAGACTTATCAACAATCACACTACCCAGGATTTGGATTTCCAATATGAACATGAGGTACGCTTTCCAGCCCTGTTCTTTGACCTCTAAATTCGACTTAAAGGCCCTGTTGTTGGAGAAAGGAAGGAACTTGTTTTCATTTGGTCTTCGTCATTTGGTACTAAACGCAAAAATCTTTTGTCGTCCATTTGGATTATTTATAACTTGTCATTCTCTGGCAAATGAGAGTTGATACACCTATGGGGTGCGGCCCTTCCCTGGACCCTACAGGGCTGCCGTTTTTTGGAAAACTCACTTTCTCTTCATCATTACAACGTTTCCATCAATTTTAGGTTAGAAGATAGCTCAAACATGTGTTTCAACAATTTCTTACTCACTTGCTTGGAGTCCAATTTTTTGAAAATTTCCAGGCTATCGAAACTTAATTATCTTTGCAGTAACTTCTGCTTTCCGGTTTTTCCTTCTACATATATTTCAACTAGTATAACTATTCTGTACAAGCGGTTAATACGTATCTTTCATATGTTATAAAAATGTAGCAGCATAACTATAGTCTAATGCTATACGATTAGAGTATTGCTTTTAATCCATGGCAAATTTAGCAGTCACTGATTTCTTCTCAAAATTGGTCATTGCTTTAGCACATGTTATAGGGAAGATGAAACAATATCTTTAGCACCCTGTAAACCATACGTCCATCTTCTCCATAGTTTTCAACTTTGATGCCTTTATTATTGTTAAATGCTGGACAAAAATGTTTAAAACTGCTTCAGCTTCAAGTTAGAATGCTATAGGCGATTCATCTGGAGACAAAGATTTCAAGGTCCTCTTTTCATTTTTCAGATAACCAGAAGCTGCTGATATGCAACTGGCTCGTTGACATGAAAGAAGAAGCATAAAGGAGACTCTATTGCAGCTAGCTAACTTCCACTGTATATGCCTTGATTTTAGTTTGTCGTAGATGATCATGAACGTAGGATTTTTGTTCGTAGTAGATGATCATTTTGATGGAATGGGCAACTGCTGGTTGACACACAATTGCACAGAACTCATCCATTGCTGAAGTTTGTATATACACACACATTAGCTTCAGACAGGAAGGCAGCCTGTTGGCACTTGTTTTAGTTGGAAAAGGAACTGACTAAGGAGAGCGCAACATTCATCAAGATATTAAATAAATCAAACTTCACATTTAATCCCTAGATGTCGTATTTTTATTGATCATGCACGTAAAAATACTATCAGTAAGTATCATGCTCTTTGACTTCCTAGCTTATTTATGGTTAGATACTCCGATGTTATTTAGATTGTAATCCAGGGAGTAATAAAATAACTTGAAACAACAACAAGAACTTCCCACCTTGCTCTTGGGGAGACTCGAACTCACAATCTTTCGGCTGGAAGTGGGGGTTGCTTACCATCAGAGCAACCCCTCTTGTCAAATAACTTGGAAACGAGGAAAACTAATATCAATTATATCTTTCATCTATAAAGCATACTTGTTTAGGCAAACTAAGATATACCAAGTACCTAAACCAGTTATCAGAAACGATTGAAAAACGCGACTTTTCTTTTCCACATTGCAGGTTGAGTAGTTTTATGTCTTCTCTCATACAACCGACACTCATACAAATTTTTATCTCACAAATTTGTAGACTCAAATCTTACACTTCTGGATCCACAAAAATTCGGATTCACAAATTTGTGAGACAAAAATAAACCTCATACAATTAGTGTCAGTTGTATGAGACACAAAATAAAATTTTCTGTGGTTAATGGTGATCAAGAAGGCTCATGTCCTAAACAATTGATTTTGGACGGATGTCAAGCCTACATATGTCCTTCTGACCCCTAATTTTTCTTTTACTTTTTTAAAATAGTTTAGCGATGTGAAATTGTGGGCGTATTCCTCTTTCTGAAGATAAACCTATTTCGCTGTACTTGTTATGAAATAATATAAGAACAAGAACAATAATACAAGAACAAGAACAATATAGAGAAAAGTAGAGAGAGGAGTATTCTTATTGATACTTTGGGATGATTTACAATGGAGAGAACCCCTTTATTTATAGGGAGGTGGTGACTTAGCCACCAAGTAGTAAACCCTAGGATCTCTCTAAATATGGACATTCACCTTAAATAGAATATTTTATAACACTTTCCCTTGAATGTCTATTCAATAATGTGCCTCGTTAAAACCTTAACTAAAACAAAACCCAATGGGAAAAAAAATTATAGAAAAGGAAAAAGAGTACACATGTTTGAATATGCGCCTATTCGTTGCCTCGTTAAAAACCTTGCAAGGAAAACCCAGTGGGACAAAACCTTGTAAGGGGAAAAGAGTGCAATGCGCATTAACTCCCCCTAAAAAGAGCATCAATTCACATCCTTGAGCATTTGCATTCCAATCTTGTGCACCATCTTCAAAACGATCTTTTGTAGAGATTTGATAAATAAATCAGCCATATTGATTTGAATAAATATTCCGCACCTTGAAATTATCATTCTTGATAGATATGAACATCTTCATATAATGTCGTGGAATGACTCTTCAATATCTCCATAGAGGTATTCTCGATGCCATCATGCTTATAGTTATAGCAAGATACATATGTACACAAGTTGCACTTAGGATGTGGTACTTCAGGACCAAGAATTATATATGCTTCAAGCAACTTCAATCATTGACTTTGTACTTTCAAGTATTTGAACTACATGTCCAAAACTACATGTCTTTCACATGGAATCAATTCTGATTGAATTGTATCTCTTCCATTTAGCCAATATTTTGTTTGTATTCGACAAACATAAGATCCTCATCGATATTTAGCGCTAACATAGATGTCGTCGACGAACATTTTATATCGGTTCCAGTAAATTTTCATAAAGACATAACATGGAGATCTCTTTATTCATATATTCAGGTACTTGAATCTCTCATGAGATTTTATGAAGTGTTATGTCATGTGATCTTCTAGATCACTTGCCTCCCATTATGATCACTTTGATCATTTGCTCATCTTCTTTATTAAGAAGTTATTTTGAAACCGATTTGTCTATACGCTTTAAGCGTATCAAAGACTTTGTCCCTCTGGGACTTAATATGAGCATTTGCAGTGAGAATATAGTTATTTTCTGGGTCAGCAAATGCGTATAGCATGCTTTGCAATATGTTGCAATTGAATTATCCTTTTATGAACTTCAGGTTCATATTATGATATTCGAGGATCTATATATACAAATGATAATTCAACCCATGTAACCTTTTCTCAATTGTTTATCATGTCTCCCCCTCATGTTAGAAAAGCTAACTTGTTTCCTCAACTTTGAGAGTCCATCTTTGTGCATTATGGTGTTAATGAAAATATACACCGCACATCAATAATAATAAGATGAAATTATTTGGTTCCTGACCCTGAACCACTTGTGAGGGGAGAATATAATATACTCTCGTATACAACGTATATCAAACTGATATATATAACTTTGTTCTCATAAGAAACAGCTTAGCTATTAAGTGGAGGCACTCAATAATTATCTTGCTAAACCAACTATGATATAAACCAACTTATCAAGATGAACTATCTTGAATAGAAAATCTGGAAATTATGCTCGAAGTTATATTACTGAGCAATTTACCTCGCAAGTACCGGCCAGGCTGCGGGTTAATAACAATCACACATGTAACCATATCATAGATGCATCATATGTGGTATACATGGCAGGTGAATGGGCCCATATTCACCTTTGATATTTCCAGAATTTATGGGATTCAACCCGAACTCTTTAGTTGGTCAATTAATTAATGAGAACAAGTAATACAAGAGAATTCGTAAAGAACTTTCTAGTTCTTTAATATTTACCCATGTGAATTCTCTATTACTGCACATCATTCTTAAAATGATATGGCTAACCCGAATGCCAACTGAATAAATTGTCAATATTGATAAACTTCAAATTTACACCATGACATGTGCAATTATCAATAAACATCAAGTTTATTATGATATGGGTTTTTATATCAATAAACGTCCACTTTATTGTGGTATTCTTGTGTAGTATAAACTGAGAATAAAGCGGGTACTTTTTCACATGCAGATTATCCCACTACAAGTTGTAGTAATAGAAGATATCAAATCTTTCCTTTATTTATAGTCTCAATATTATCAATCGCTTTCGCATATACTTTGGAAACTGAATAAGTTTCTTTGAGACTTACTACAACACAATACCTTATTGGTAATCAATTGTGTTTCTCCAACATAGTAATAATTGGCTCTTCTAGAGCTCTCAATTAATTTTGTACTACCACAAATTCATCAACATCCATGTGGTGAATATCTCTTTTAAAGAGAAAGTTATACCATTATGGTCATGTCAAAGTTATATGCAAGATATGTTTCTTGCATTATTATTGTCCTTTGATAATTACATTGACAAATTATTTTGGCGTACAATAGGTACGTGACCAATGACTATTCATGCCATAACAATGACATTATTTTCATATATCATCTCAAACCTCCTTCTAGGGGTGAGTGTGGTATATTCAATACCAATTTCATGTTCATATTCTTCCAATAATGAATATGTATTCGTGAATCAGATGTTGTCACATTCACTGCGGGGATATGTGATTTTGTTATCCTTTTCAAATTTGTAAATGCGTCTGGCATTCGATTTGCTATTCTTTGCAAATGGATAATATTTTGCACCTCTTTTTCACAAATAGAGGTATGTGGATCAAGATGAGATAATGATGCATTTTTCCACAAAATTTCCCGTTTGGTTTCACCAACTTCTCCCCCTAAATTTGGGAAAAGTGTCTCATCGAATTGACATTCTGCAAATCGTGCAGTGAACAAATCCCCTGTCAATGTTTCGAGGTAGCGAATAATGGAGGGCGATTCAAACTCAATATATATTTCTAACCTTCTTTGCAGACCCATTTTGGTGCAATATGGCGGTGCTACAGGCACATATACTGCACATCCAAAAATTCTTAAGTGGGATATATTAGGTTCATGACCCAAAACTCATTGCAATGGGGAATATTTGTGATAATTCGTCGTTCTGAGACGAACTAGCATTGCTGCATGCAAAATGGCGTGACCCCAAACCGAAGTGGGCAGCCTCGTTTCCATGAGTAAATGAGGAATTCAAGATTATTCTCATCTATTGTCTCAATATGATATCCATTTTGAATGATATCTTTAAAACTCAACAAGTTCCTTTTAGACTTGGAGGAGAACATTGCATTCTCTAAAATGTTGTTCCTTTAGGCAGAGTTATAGTTGCTCTTCCGGAGCCTTTAATCAGTTTACTACTACCAGAAATTGTAGTAACATCTGCCTTACACATACTTAAATGAGAGTAATATTTCTTCTCTTTGAATATCGTATGTGTGGTACATGAATCAATTAATCAAAAAAGATATACGAACATGAAAATAAACAAATTTAATCCGTTGCTTCATAATTAAACAATATTTTCAAAATCTGCTGAGGTTAGTCGATTAACTTAGTTAAAAGTCGACTAACTTGGGAAGCAGTCATTAGGTTAGTCGACTAACTAAATCAGATAGTCGACTATCTTGCCTTGCGGAAAAGTCCAGTTTTAATGCGAAATATTGGTTAGTCGACTAACTAAGTTGATAGTCGACTAACTTAGTAAACAGTCATCAGGTTAGTCGACTATCTAAATCAGATAGTCGACTAACTTAGCTTGCGGAAAAATCCAGTTTTAATGCGAAATATTAGATAATCGACTAACTGTTAGGTTAGTCGATTAACTCTACTGGAAAATAAAAATATCTTTGAAATTTAAGCATATTGAAACATTCTAAAGAACTAGTACTAACGTTATATCATAAACTAATTAATACGAGCCGATACTAATGACTATTAGTTTATTCACTGACTAATACAAATAAGTAAAATAAAATCAAACAATTCCATCTTCCTTCATCACAGATCCATCACCAATTAAGTGGTCTATTTCCTCTCAGGGTGCTCAAAGAAGTCTGCAACATCCAAGTGGGTGATGTCAAAATTGTCGTCAGAGACAAAATTGGTTTCAGGGCCTTTACTCTTTAGAGATGCTTGATAAAGCTCAACCAAATGTCTTGGTACACGGCAAATTTTTGCCCCGTGCCCTTTTCCACCGCAGCGATAACATATAGTTTATGAACTATTTCCTTTTGGATTCTCATCATATCGTGCTTGTGGCAGAGTGACCAACTTCAGGTTGTCATATCTCTCCTTTAAGCCATTCCACAAGATAGGTGGATCTTTGACTGTGATATATTCAATTTTCAAACCTTCATCAAGGTGATGGCGCAAGAAAATCAAGGCCTTAGCACAGTTTCAAACCTTCATCAAGGTGATGGCGCAAGAAAATCAAGGCCTTAGCACAGTTTCAAACCTTCATCAAGGTGGTGGCGCAAGAAAATCAAGGCCTTAGCATAGTCTTTGGTGGATGCATTATTTCTGTCTTTAATGGCGTCTCCAGGACCCATTGCATCCAAATGGATTTCAGCATCCAACACCTATGTCATATAGTTCTTGCCCGAAATTTCAAGGGCAACGAACTTTCTTTTCATAATGCCAGACATAAAACAAAATTACATCAAGAGCGTGTTCATACTTACGGGCTTTATTACAATTATCACATTCACTTCAGGGAATGGATCATAATCATCTGTATGTGCTATATATAATCTCATGTCAAATATTACTTTCATAAAGTGAAAGATTATTTTTAGAATCTTTTATTATTCTCATTATCACAATGATGACGATTATAATTCCATCTATTGCCACGTCCACATCCATTGATACCTTCACGGTAATAATTTTGTCTTCTTTCAGACTTATCACATACTGCTATCACATTCTCTAAAGGGAATGAGAATGAAGCAAATTCAATGGGACAGATTTTCAATTCTTTGCCCACAATCATACATGAATTTAATCATGGCAAGACATAGAAATTTTACCACTTCACGTGTTTATAATTTCTTACAAACTCCATTAGAGTTATAATCAAACTTTGTTGTCTATGTTTGTATATGAAATCAAATCGTAGAATTTCAAGAATTTGAAAGGGAAAAGTAAATTACTTACCTTTAAGGTATACCAATAAATATTGTGATATCAAATATACCTCTTGAGTTTCCATCCCGTTGCATTATTTTATGATGATACCATCTCTTCTATTTTTCCGTATAGAAATTCTGGAAGAAGGAAGAAATCAAATTCAATTGGTTAGAGACTCGTGCTGATAACGTGTTATGAAATAATATAAGAACAAGAACAATAATACAAGAACAAGAACAATATAGAGAAAAGTAGAGAGAGGAGTATTCTTATTGATACTTTGGGATGATTTACAATGGGAGAGAACCCCTTTATTTATAGGGAGGTGGTGACTTAGCCACCAAGTAGTAAACCCTAGGATCTCTCTAAATATGGACATTCACCTTAAATAGAATATTTTATAACAGTACTTATTTAGTTACTATTTTTTCTGTACGTATGTTGTACATGTATATCAAATCTTGTGGTAAAACGATATCGTAAAACAATTATTACTATAATATTAAAACAAAGCTTTAAAAGAAATAAAGTAAAAGTTCATATGAATGACTAATACAGATCATCATATGGTAATGTTCGAGGTCAAAATCATTTGATATCATTAAACCTATGAATAGTCAAAGTTTAAATCTGGGGAGAAGGAGACGTCTTTTTAGTGTTTGCTGCTATTTCGGTCACTGTCATGGCATGTTTTGTACACAATCAACTGGGTTGGTACCTTTTTTTCACTTCAAATATGCATTTTTGGTTTACTATATTTGTCGTTATAGATATCTTGTTAAATTATTGTGTTGGAGACAAAACTCAATGTTACAAAGTAATATTCGAAGAATGTTAGTTATTCTGATTTAAAAATTTTTTATCTTGATGGTTTTCAAGTTTTTAGATATTTTAGCAACACAATTTAATTGTGAATATGAGCAATGCCGATTGTGGTTAGAAATATTTTACGTCTTGCAATGGTTGCCTTATTTTTAAGAAACTGCAACATTTTCTTTACAATCGCATACGTATCAATAAGTTGTGAGCAAAAGAAAGTATAGTATTATTTTTGTACAATAATTTATTCATCATATGAATGGCAAGTACAAATATACTAATTATTTGTGATAACAAAACTTAATAGTTACCTTATTTACTTCTCAATGTCGATGCAATATATTCTTTTCACAAGTCGTTCTTAATGGTAATTTTAGTTTAACATAAGAGTAAATATAAAAGACACTTCTAATTTTGTTTAAAAAAATATTTAATTGTGTATTGAAAAGACACAACTTCTTAGAAAGGACACTTCTAATTAAATCAGTTTTTTTATCTTAATTATACTGCTTCTTCGCAAGTCTCGGTTGCTACTAAGCATTTAGAAATTTTTTGAAGAAAGATAACACATTTTTTTCCCACTAAAGGTTGTATTTTATTTTCCAGTAAAAGTAATGAATCAACAGAGTTCAAATTGGATATGTAGTTGCATGCTAAAAGGACATGAACTTGCATTAAAGACACTTAAAATTTAATTAGCTTTTATTCTAATAAATATTAAATTTTAAGAAGGATGTTTTAGTAATCTAACTTTTAAATTAAGAACTTCCTACTTTTATAATAATATATGGAATACAGATAGATGGATTCTCCTAATATACTAGTAAAAAGAATTAAATATGATAAATGGTAAATGAAGCACAAAGTAAACTAGATATAGTTAATCCATTGTCGAAAACAAATAATTTAATCCATCACACTTCTTCATGCGCAAAAGCAGGGGTGTTCATAAAAACTCGAAAGATCGAACCAAATTGAAAATCAAACTAAATCGATCATAAAAACCGAATTTTTTTTTATTTGGTTTAGTTTTGGTTTTGAATTTTAAAAATCGATCAAATTCGGTTTGATTTTGGTTTTAATCAGAAAAACCAAACCAAACTAACTATAGGAGTAGCTATTTCAAATTTATGATTACACCTATATATATGTATATTGTTATACAAAGTTTCAAATTTTTTTTGATAAATGTTAATAGTTTGCACTTTTAATAGTCTTTTACCTCTACATTCTGGTTTGATCGGTAATTTTCTTTTATTTAGTGTAAGAATCTATTTCGTGTTAAAAATAACATATTTTTAATTGAATCCTTAAATTGTTCATCACTATTTGATTCAATCATCATCAATATATTTTGGTAAATGATAGATTTCTAAAAGAGCAATTGATTTGATGGTGTTATATTAAAAATGTGGTCACCGAAATATGTTTTTGGTAGTGTATGTCTTATATCTAAGAAAAAACCGACAAATAACCGAATAAATAAAAAAACCGACATAAACCGAATAGAAAAAGTCGAGTTTATTGGTTTGGTTTGGTTCTAATATTTAAAAAACTGACTTGGTTTAGTTTCTTTTTAGGAAAAACCGATCCAAGTTGAACCATAAACACCCATACACAAAAGTTATATTTAAGTAACCAGAAAGGAAAAAAAAATAGCCAGCGTGAATGTAAACTAATAACAAATGTATTTAACTTTCTCTCCTGTTGACTTCACTAAAACTTTCTCTCCTGTTGACTTCAGTCCCTCTGTAAATAATCTAAATTTTGTAAACCAACAGGAACATTGTTTAGGCCTCACATTAACTAGACCCTGTAGAACACATAAAATTCCCACAAACCTAAAGGATTATAACTATTCTCTCCCTAAACTACTTGACTCACAGAATCAGTCCTTACCACAACATGATTTCTCTAATGACAGTATCCCTTCTCTTTCCTTTACCACCTATGCACCTAATGCACAATATATCTCTCTTAATGTGTTAAAATTCTGACAGTCAGCAATTGGGAAGAAATATTTTGCATGAATGTGAACCCATTTATTTTGAAGAGGCAGTTGTAGGCAATCAGCCATGAATCAAGAGTTTGAGGCTTTAATGGCCAACAATACATGAAGTCTTGTACCATTACCAGTTGGCAAAACTACAATAGGGGTGTAAGAAGGTGTATAAAATAAAACACAAGTTCGATGGTAGTATTTAAGAGGTTTAAAGCTAGATTAGTTGTAAAGGGGTACCCTGAAAGAAGGGACTGATTATACAGAAACGTTCTCACCTGTTGTAAAATGACAACTGTGAGAGAATTTATAGGAACTGCTGTAAATAAAGGTTGGCTGACGTTTTAATTAGATGTCAACAATCCCACCAAAGAACATTTCCATACACACCCCAACAAAATTGGGTAGTAGAGAGAAAACATAAGTACTTGCTAGAGATATCAAGAGCATATTGTATCAATCAAGACTACCCTTACAATATTGGGGAGAGTGCATTCTTACTTCCACTTACATAATAAACAGACTACATTCCTCCTCTCTCAAAGGAAAATGCCTTTTGAACTATTCTACAAGAAAATCCCTCCAATTCACACCTCAAGAGCTTTGGTATATATGCTTCCCTACTATAGTTAAAACCCATAGAGACAAATTTGAAGCTAGAACTCTACCTCATGTGTTTGTGGGGTACCCATTTGGGATAAAGGGCTACAAAGTATTAAGCTTGGTCACAAAAAGGATCCATGTTTCAAGAGATGTAGTCTTCCCTGGGGACATTTTTCCTTTCACTTTGCTCTCTAAGCCAGATAAGATTTTCCTTTATTTCCTCAAGTTAATGCAAACTTAGCTTCTAACTTCTTTGCCCCAGAGAAATGGCTTCAATTCCATCAAGTTAACATCACAATATAGTGTCACCTGAACCTTCACATAGGCAGTTTTCACCATAGTTTATCCCCGACAGAATACAGTCCACAGAGTCCAATCACGGTGAACATATATCACCTGACAATGAACACCAATAATCTCCACCTAATGTAGATAATATAAATTTTGTAAACCAACAGGAACATTTTTTAGGCCTCACATTAACTAGACCCTCTAGAACACATAAAATTCCCACGTACCTAAAGGATTATAACTATTCTCTCCCTAAACTACATGACTCACAGAATCAGTTCTTACCACAACATGATTTCTCTAGTGACAGTATCCCTTCTCTTTCCTTTACCACCTATGCACCTAATGCGCAATATATCTCTCTTAATGTGTTAAAATTCTGACAGTCAGCAATTTGTTTAAGAAATATTTTGCATGAATGTGAACCCATTTATTTTGAAGAGGCAGTTTTAGGCAATCAACCATGAATCAAGAGTTTGAGGCTTTAATGGCCAACAATACATGAAGTCTTGTACCATTACCAGTTGGTAAAACTACAATATGGTGTAAGAAGGTGTATAAAATAAAACACAAGGTCGATGGTAGTATTTAAGAGGTTTAAAGCTAGATTAGTTGTAAAGGGGTACCCTGAAAGAAGGGACTGATTATACAGAAACGTTCTCACCTGTTGTAAAATGACAACTGTGAGAGAATTAATAGGAACTGCTGTAAATAAAGGTTGGCTGACGTTTTAATTAGATGTCAACAATGTCTTCCTTCATGGAGATCTCCATGATGAAGTATATATGCAGGTACCTCAGGGTCTAGCAGTTGACAAACCAGGTTTAGTATGAAAGCTGAACAAATCTTTATATGGCCTCAAACAAGCAAGTAGTCAATGGTATGAGAAGTTAACTGCACTTTATATTCCAAGGAATACACACAGTCCCTATTAGATTACTCCGTGTTTCACAAAAAAAAGGATCCTTAGTAGTTTTTGTAGCTGTGTATGTAGATGATGTTATTGTAACAGGGACTCACCAGGAAGAGATTGATTCTTTGAAAAGTTTCCTGTATGAAACTTCCAATATAAAGGATTTAGGGAGGCTACACTACTTCTTAGGAATGTAAATGCTTTACAAGGAAGATGGAGTGTTGATATCTCAAAGGAAATTTACTATGTATCTGCTAAAAGAGATTGAATGTACCCAATACTCCAGCTTAACATCACCTCTTGGTCCCTCCACAAAGTTAAAGGCAGGTGAAATTCCTTTGTTGGTTGACCCTTCCAACTACAGAAAATTAGTGGGTAAGCTGAATTTCTTGACAAATACAAGGCTTGATATATCCTTCAATGTCCAGCATCTTAGTCAATACATACAATCACCTAGAGAAATTCATCTGAAAGTCGCATACCATGTATTGAGATATCTAAAGGGTGATCCAAGCCTGGGAATTTCTTTTGGAACAACAAGGGTTATGGAGTAAGAGCCTTTTGTGACTCAGATTGGGTAGCATTCCTTGAAGCTAGAAAGTTAGTCAATGGTTACATTGTGTTGCTTGGAAACAGTCCCATCAGCTGGAAGTCAAAGAAACAGTCCACATCTCTCTATCTTCAGCTGAGGCAGAATACATAACAGCTAGACAGGTTGTGGGTGAGCTAGTTTGATTAGTTACACTGCTTGAAGAGCTAACTATGCCTATAAATCTTCCCATTCTAGTGTTTTGTGACAGCCAAGCAGCTTTGCACATAGTCAGAAATCCAGTGTTTCATAAGCGCACAAAACACATAGAAAATGATTCCCACTTTGTCAGAAACAAGCTGCAAGAAGGACTAATTTCTTTACATCATGTTTCCACCAATGAACAACTTGCAGACAACTTCACTCAAGTCCTTAACTGGCATCAAACATTTGCATCTACTCAACAAGTTGGCAGTGGACTCCTTCCTTCCAACTTGAGAGGGGTATTGAGATTATTAGCTATTAGTTACACGTTGCATTTATCATTTTCCTTTTCTTTCTTTTTCTTACTTTCCTCTCTTAATTAGATTAGTTGGCAGTTATTTAGTTGATTAGTTGTTGTTAGTTAGTGTACAACTATTGCTAGCTGTCAGGTGAGTGGACAAGACAAGTTATGTATATACATGGGCATTTGGATATTCTCTGAAGAATGAAGATACAGATTTTATTTTTCCTCCAATTATGCTTCTCGAAACTTCTCAGTTTTCTCTTCTCCCTTAACCAAGTTGGTGATTCTTCCGCCATTAGAGCTCGTCTAAGCTCAATCTCATATCTGTTCTGTGTGATTTTTTACGATAAAAAGAAAAAGAAGCTATTATTCATAAAAAAAAATTTGTCCGCAAAAAAAGAAAAGTCCAAGGTGGACGTGGCAAAATAACGAGATATCAATTCCCATAAAAACGTGAGTGGTTCAACTAGTTTTGATTGTATTCATTTCTTCTGGTGTGCTGAAAGGTGTCTATATACTATATAGACCACTTGGCTAAAGAAAGCTAAAGCCAAGTCCGAAGCGGACACTTCTAATCCGTAATGGTGAGGACAAAAGATCTCTTAGAATCATACGACACATAGGTGTTGCAATTTCCATTCTTCTACTTGATTTTGTTTTAGCGTTCATTTTGTTGAAGTATTGGGCCAAGGCAAGCAGCCCAATGTGAAAGACAAGCAGACATTACACAAGTAGCTTTACATAAGTAGCCACTTTTGATATTGTAAATATGGCCATTCTTTTATTTATATACTTACAGCACCTGTATGCACACACACACAGATATTTTTATATTTTCATTTTTTGTATTTTGATATATACGAAGGGTCATTTGTAATTGGGACATTCGAGAAATAAACCCACCGACCTTTCACATATTCTCTCCTTTCTCTCTCATTGACTACTGTTCATCTTCCTCGTTAATCCTCACATCCATGGCTTCCATGGATGTTAACATGGTATCAGAGCAGGTAATCCGACTCTTCTCGTTAAGGGCTATCGTCCGATACTAGTTTCATCCTTTGTCGTTGAGGTTTTCACCAGTTTTCACAACCTAGGGTTTTCTCAGTTTTTCTTCGCAATCGGTTAGTATTTTCTCCTTGATTTGTCAGTTTTGAAGTTGTTTGTTGGTTGATTGGTGGTACTCGTGGTGTATTCATAAAGTTTTCTTTGTGTTTTTCCTTTGATTCATGAGATTTTTTTTGAAATCTGGTTGTTGTCTCATCTGTTCATCGGTACTGTTGGTGATGTGTTTACAGGAGTTTTGTGTTTTTTCTAAATCGAATTAGTCCTTCAGTAACAATTTTGTATCACATATATTTCATTCATTCTTTCATTTGCCGTCATTCACACTTAAAATGACTGATGCAAATGTAGATCCCCTTCCTGCACCTGCTAGTTTTGTTCCTGACCCGTCAAATCCTTTATTCCTTATGTCTTCTGATGTACCTGGAGTTTCTCTAGTTACCAACCAATTTTCAGGTGTTGGTTTTGGGGGTTGGAGAAGGGGTGTAATTGTTTCCTTATCAGCTAGAAACAAATTAGGATTCATCGATGGGTCTGTCCCAAAACCTGCTCCTAATTCTCTTCAATCTAAGCAGTGGGATAGGTGTAATAACCTAGTCATATCCTGGCTTACAAATTCCCTTTCACCTGAGATAGCTGAGAGTGTCCAATACTCCGACACTGCTCAGAGTATTTGGAATCAATTAAACATTAGATATGGAGCAGTCAATGGCACAAAAATTTTTGAGGTTAAGCTAGAGTTAGCCTCTACCACTCAGGGTTCTTTGGACATAGCATCATACTTCAATAGGTTGAAGAAATTATGGGATGAGTTGAATTTCATGAGGTCTTCAAGGTGTAATGCATCTAGTTGTGGTGCTGCATGTACAGCTAGAGCTGAATTTCAGCAGGAGGATGAGGAGAATAAGTTACACCAATTCCTTATGGGGCTGAATGACATATATTTGGGGATTAGGAGTAACATTCTCATGATGCATCCCCCTCCCTCACTAGACACTGCTTACAATATACTCCTTCAAGATGAAAGACAAAGACAGGTCAGTCGTGTACCTTCCCAATTTGGTGGTGATTCTACTGCCTTCAACACTCACTTCATAAATAAACCTCCCACTAAAACCTCTACACCATATCCACATTCCAAGCCATTTAACCAAAAGCTCAACTTTGACACCACAAAGCCACCCATTACATGTAGATACTGTAAGAAACTAGGTCATGCAATTGATAAGTGCTACAAATTGCATGGATTCCCATCAGACTTCAAGTTTACTAGAAACAAAAGAATTGCTGCTAATGTTGAAACACAAGGATGTGCAAGCTCATTTGATTCTTCAAGCTCAAGTGAGGGTAGTCAGGGGCAACCTGGTTCAGAAGCTGGTATACCTGGGCTAACAAAGGACCAATATGCACAGCTCCTGATGCTTCTTCAACAGACTCAGCTTTCAGAATCTCAGACTCAACCAAACATTATGGGGTCTGCAAACTTTGCTGGTACTCTTCCTTCTAATTTCAGTCCTTTAAAAGATGTTTCTTATGGTGCTTGCATGTTGACTAGGGTTAATACATACATTTGGATTATAGATTCTGGTGCCACTGACCATATGACCTCTAATAAAACCCTTCTCTTTGACATCAAACCATTAGTTGTGCCTTTCTTAGTTGTATTACCAAATGGTTACAAAGTGAAAGTAACATGTACTGGATCCATCAAATTTTTATGCTTTACCTTGCATAATGTGCTCTATATACCTAGCTTTCAATACAATCTCATCTCTGTGTCCAAACTTGTACACCAACTGAACTCTATTGTTTCATTTACAAAATTTTTTTGTTTGATACAGGCCCCTTCTCTGAAGAGGCCACTGGAAATTGGTAAACTGGATGATGGTCTTTACAAACTTGTTCAATCTTCTGATTCTCCCAATTCTCCTTGTCATTCTATTCCCCTTTAGCTGTTGCTTCTGTTTCTTCTTCTACATCTCTTTCTCATTGTGCAAACCATTCTGGCTTGAATAAAATGGAAATCTTGTGGCATAATAGACTGGGACACATCCCCTTTGTAAAAATGAAAACTATATCTTCTATTCTATGCAAATTTTCAAATAAACAGCCTTTTGTGTGCACTATTTGCCCATTAGCTAGGCATGCTAGACTGCCCTTTCCTGATAGCTCAATAAAAACTAATGATCCTTTTCAACTTATTCATTTGGACACCTGGGGTCCATATAACACTGCTACCTATACTGGCTGTAAATACTTTCTAACCATTGTTGATGATTTCACAAGAGCCACCTGGACCCATCTTATGGGGTCCAAAAGCAATGCATTCCCTATTATCAAAGCCTTTCTTGCTATGGTCAAAACTCAGTTTCATTCTAATGTCCAAACCATAAGGAGTGATAATGCTCTTGAACTTGGTTCTAGCAATGCTGGAATTAATTTTTTTGCTGAAAATGGCATCATTCACCAAACTTCCTGTCCCTACACACCCCAACAAAATGGTGTGGTTGAAAGAAAACATAGACATTTATTAGAGACTGCCAGAGCTTTACTTTTCCAGTCTCATCTCCCTTTACATTTTTGGGGGGATTGTGTCCTAACTGCCACCTACCTTATCAACAGATTTCCTTCCAAGTTACTTAACAATAAATCTCCATATGAACTACTGTTTGATCACAGTCCTTCTTATGCACATCTTAGATCCTTTGGCTGTTTGTGCTTTGCATCTATACCAAAGCACCACAAGGGCAAGTTCCATCCTAGAGCTGACCCTTGTGTATTTCTGGGATATCCTTTGGGTAAAAAAGGCTATAAATTGTATAATTTGAAGACTAAACTAACACTTGTCTCTAGAGATGTTTCCTTTCGTGAGCACATTTATCCTTTTGCCAATTCAGGGGGCTCCTCTGTCATTCATCCTCCAATTGTCCTTCCACCTACTGATGCTGATCTTTCCCTCAACTTTCCTTCCCTTCCTCCTACTTCATCCTCACAACCACCCATCTCCAGCTTTACACCAACCACTTCTCCTGATGATTCTTCAGTCCATTCCCCTCCTGCTATTCCTGTTCCATCTCCTCCACCAGCCCATGTGTCACCAATTGTTAGAAGATCATCCAGACCACATGTTCCTCCTGCCCATCTTCAACATTATGTTTGCAACCTACCTCCTTCCCTTTCTGGCACTAGTTCTTTTTCCTCTTGTTGTACTGGCTCAGTCTTCATGGCATCTGCTGAACCATCTTCCTATCAGCAAGCTGCCTCTGATCCTGCCTGGCAGGATGCTATGACCAAGGAATTTGAGGCTTTACAAGCCAATAACACTTGGTCCATTGTTCCTCTCCCACCTGGGAAGAAGCCAATTGGGTGCAAATGGGTTTACAAGGTGAAATATAAGGCTGATGGGTCTGTGGAGAGATATAAAGCCAGGTTGGTTGTTAGGGGTGACACTCAAGTAGAGGGGGTGGACTTCACTGAAACTTTTTCCCCAGTGGTTAAATTCTCAACTATTAAACCACTGATTGCTGTTGCTGTGAAACAGTCCTGGTCCCTTTTTCAACTTGATGTCAACAATGCTTTCCTCCATGGTGATTTGAATGAGGAGGTTTATATGAAATTACCTCCTGGTTTGGTTGTCTCCTCTACTTCTGGTTCCTCTTTCTCTTCTTCACTTTCTTCCTCTTCTTCTTCATCTCCTTTGGTATGCCTGCTTCAGAAGTCCTTGTATGGTTTAAGACAGGCTTCTAGGCAATGGTATGCCAAGCTTTCTGAAGCTTTGATCTCTAAGGGGTACTCTTCCTCCCTTAATGACTACTCTCTCTTTCATAAAAAGTCTGGTTCTTCTATTGTGTTGATTGCTGTGTATGTAGATGACATAATCTTGACTGGTAATGACTTGCCAGAGATTTCTGCCTTGAAATCCTTTTTGGACTCTACTTTTAAGATCAAAGATTTAGGTGTCCTCCATTATTTCCTTGGCATTGAAGTCTGCTATTCTCCTACTGGTGTCCTTCTTCATCAAAGAAAATTCATTACTGATCTTCTTTCTTCCTATGATTGTCTTGATGTTACTCCTGTCATTTCCCCTCTTGATCTTTCTATAAAGCTCAAACATGACATGGGTCCTCCTCTTCCTTCCCCGGAGACTTACAGGAGTCTTGTTGGTAAACTCAACTTCCTTACTCATACCCGACCTGATTTAGCCTTTACTGTCCAACATCTTAGTCAATTTCTTCAAACTCCCTCTTCTATTCACATGTCTGCTGCCTTACACACCTTAAGATACCTTAAGGGCACCCTTGACCTTAGGGTTTTCCTAAATAATTCTCCTAGTTTGGCCCTCTCTGCCTACTGTGATAGTGACTGGGCATCTTGCCCAGACACTAGGAGATCTGTTTCTGGTTTTTGCATTCTTTTAGGAGGTTCTTTAATAAGCTGGAGAGCTAAAAAACAGCCTGTAGTTTCCTTGTCCTCAGCTGAGGCTGAGTATAGGGCCATGAGCAAAGTTGTGGGTGAAATCACTTGGCTTACTCGTTTGTTTTCTGATTTTGGGTTTCCTATTTCTTCTCCTGTCCCTATCTTCTGTGACAACCAAGCTGCCATCCACATTGCCAACAATCCTGTTTTCCATGAGCGTACCAAACACATTGAACTTGACTGCCATTTCATTCGGACTAAGCTTCAGGAGGGTCTAATATCTTTACATCATGTAGTTTCTGGTTCACAACTTGCTGACATCTTTACTAAGCCTCTCACAGGTATATTACATCACTATTTCTTGCCCAAGCTGGGTGTTCAGCCACCCTCCAGCTTGAGGGGGGGTGTTGAAGTATTGGGCCAAGGCAAGCAGCCCAATGTGAAAGACAAGCAGACATTACACAAGTAGCTTTACATAAGTAGCCACTTTTGATATTGTAAATATGGCCATTCTTTTATTTATATACTTACAGTACCTGTATGCACACACACACAGATATTTTTATATTTTCATTTTTTGTATTTTGATATATACGAAGGGTCATTTGTAATTGGGACATTCGAGAAATAAACCCACCGACCTTTCACATATTCTCTCCTTTCTCTCTCATTGACTACTGTTCATCTTCCTCGTTAATCCTCACATCCATGGCTTCCATGGATGTTAACACATTTAGACTACATTCCGTACATATTAATTTTCATTGATGGAGTTGGATAAACGTCGAGCTCCCATCTCTTAATGACTATGTAGGAGGGATTGGTTTTTGGTAAATGACGTTTGTTCCATTCAACAGAAATCTTGTTTGAAGTAGTCATTTTTGAATTTTAAAAAAACCGTTCTCATCATTCACAAGTTATATATAGTACTACTCTTTCCGTTTTATATTAAATGAGTTAATTTTCTTTTTAGTTTGTTCTAAAATAAATAATATATTTTTAAATTTGGAAATAATTTAAATTTAAACTTTTTATTTTATCATTTTTACCCTTAATGAAAAGTTTTTATAGCCACAGAAATGGTATGACCCCACAATTTTTTTATCCCACAAACTTTTAAATCCACAAATTTCAAAAATTCTCTTCTTTTTTCTTAAATTTCATGCCGAATCAAACTAGCTCAAAAATATAAAACGAAGAGAATAATAATTTTTCTACAAAGCAAACAAACATGATCAGTTGATTGTACTAGAATATTTATTACTAGTAGTACTACTTAAGGTTAAGGGGAGGGCATGAATATGAGGCATAACACCCTAAATAGGTCGTTTGGTACAATAGTGAAATATTTCAAGATATTTCATGTGATAGAATATCTCACGAGATAGTTATCGCACTTTTTATATGAAATAACTAATTTTATAAATGTAGAATTATCTTTGAATTAATTAACCTCAAATCTAACATGGAATAAAGTTAATAACTTTATCCCAAAATTATTATAGTAAAAAAAAAAAGACCACCATTTTCTTACATGAAAAGTGCAAAAGTTAAGTAGCCCTGAATATTAGATGTTTGCTTGTCCACTCGTCACATTTCATATTACATTTTTAAGCACGCTTGGCTAAACTGTCAGAAGTTACTCATTTTGAATATTATTTTTGTTTAAAATATACTTTTGTAAAATAATAATATTTGACTAATTTATTTGAATATTGCTTTTTGTAACCTCATTATATTTGATCAATCTTTTAAAAAATATTTTTAAGTACCAAATTACGAAAAATATAGTAAAAATTGTTTGCAAGTAGTATTATTAAAAAATAAATAGAAAATTAAATATTTATTATGAAAAAATCAATTAAAATATAAAATATAAATCACAAGAACTAGAACAATAAAATATAAAATGTAAATTAAAGATATAAATTAGAATTTCAATCAAATATAAAAGATAGTTATTCCAAAGCAATAACATTGAATATTTGGTATCACTTATTATTTAAGTGATAATTTAAAGATATTAAAATATATCATTTAATATAAATTGAAAATCTATTCTTGAAATAGGAAAAAAAGAATAAAAATAATTTTTAAAATATAAATTTATTCAAAAAAAGAAAAATATTTTTAGCTTAGAAAAGCTTGGCCAAACAGGCCTTAATCTGGGTTCATTTTAAGCATATTCTTTATTAATACAAAATGCATTTTTAGCCCCCCCCCCCCTCCCCCTCCCACCACCCCCACCCCCCAAAGAAAAAAGATTGAATTGCAGGTACCACATGGATAGACACGTGAACATTGACTAGTAAAAGGTGAAATCGTGTCAAGACAGTATATCTTAATCACTTGCCAGGAATTGTTGAAATATTCAAACACAAGCATATCGTGAAAATAGTTTTTTTTTTGGTTTAATGAAAATAGTTATTCATATGGAGTAATTAATTTTAAACAGTAATATATTTAATATTCCAATCGAAAAATAAAAGAATTGAATAATAGTGTGACTGAAAAACTAAAGGTGTACGATATTTAAACATTTCGATTCGATATTTTTTATATTGGGTTTCTTAAAAAATTATACCAATACCATACTTAATTAAATTTGGTATGACGAAATTATTTTTCTTTTGACTTCAGTTTATTTGGTATGATAACTTTAATTTATCGGCTCAAATATTAATTAATACATAAAGTTCTATACGATAATATTTTTAAGTAAAGTATGCAATAAACGAAAGTACAAATATTATAATATAGTGAAAAACAAAGAATGAAACCAAAAATGGTAAACCTACATGGGAGAAAGGTTATAGGTAAGTACACAACCAAAAAAAGGTGGAAAGACAAGTATCATGGAAAAAAATATGGTAAAGGTTAAAAAGAACTATAAAAATAACGGATCGTAAAATTTGAATATTTACGTTATAATCAATAATGTTATATTTTGTAACTTAGTATATATTTTGCTGTAGTATTAATATTTCGGTATTTTATCTTTGAATATTAAATACTATACATGTGGAAATCGAATTTTCAATGGATTATGCTATATGAAATTTCAGCTAAATCTTAAATTCAAACACCTTACTCTTGAAATTTTAGGAATCTATTAGGTTGTTTGGAGGCTATCTATCAAAACTAGGAGTGATAAACGGGCGGGTCGGGTCGGATATGGTTCGGGTCGTTGTATAATAAAAAATAGATAAATTAGACTCAACCGATATTTAATAGAGATAAAAAATTGGTTAATCGGCAAATAATATGGATAACCATATTATCCATGACTTCTTGCATATGATCACTTTTGGGAGAATTCTTAGTCTCACTAACTTGAGGAACCCCCAATTTGAAGCTTTACAAATATAAAAGTTAGACTCATTGATTATCCATTAGTTACCTATTGTTTATCCATTTTCTAAAATGTATTATTTGGTTCTTATCCATATTTGACCCGTGTTTAAGTGGTTCATTATCCAACCCATTTGTAGGGGATAATATGAGTGGTTAACTCTTTTCTTTTAAATATTTTATCACCCCTAATCAGAACTCTAATTTGGAGGCTACTCTACTGTAATCCTAGGTCACATCTATAAAAAGAATAACATATTCCTTATAAAAGTATCTAAAACATGGAGATCATCTTGAATATCCCATAAATTCGTAGGATACTCAAAAGAGATGGATCAAAATGTAGCCGGATAATTCTTGATAATCAAATAGTTTAAGAAGGCCCACAACATACTTTCGAGGATACCATAGAAATGTGCATTATCCATACGTTTGAGAAATACGCTGCTCTAGCCCTCGAATCATGGAGATAATTAGGAGAAAATAATCAAGGGAAAAATAGAATTGTACTCACAATTAATTAGTAAAAAAATATTTTTCTTTTGTGATTGCGGTTATATTTTGTAAGTCAAAAATTTGCAGTAAATAAATTTTCACTCTCGGTAGGATTAATTCTTCCCTTATCTCTTCCTCTTGTAAAGCAAGGTCTACAAATTTCAAAAATAGTTGGGGGCAATATATCTCATTCCATGTTTGTCATAGTTTAGCACACGTCAACACAAGATTGAAGGTGTACTTCAAGTCACGTGATCAAATTTTGGCAAGCTTACACTTCAACAAACCTTGATGTTGGGAAATTTGAATGCTAAAATTTTGTCAAATTAGTGCATAAAGAAACTCGGACTAGGACCTCAACAAGATGAGCCCATTAGGGTTACTTGGTGGCTACCAAGACCTTTATTCATGGTTATAAATAAGGCAACATATGTCCTTCAAAAACGATCTCACCCATTTCATAAATTCTCAGATTGCACAAAGAAATCAAATATACTATCTTCGAAATTCCATAAAACTCTTGGAATATTTATGAAGAGATCAAAAACATGTTAAATATGTCTTGCTCAAAGTTCTAGCAACATTCAAGGTCCAAATGGAGTGTTGCTACATACTTCGTGATCATTAAACACATCAAAGAGATGCATATCTTACTACATTCAAGAAATACGCTGCTAAGGCACTCGAATTACGAATAACAAATTGGAAGGAAGAAACAAGGGGTGAATAGAGTTATAACCCTTTATCAATAAAACCCTTTTCTTTATAGTTATTTGTTATTGCGGTTTTATTTTTCTATACAAAAATCATTGCAAACAAATTTATATGCCATGTGGGACCAGTTTTGTCCTTCATCTCTTTCTCCTGTAAATTGAAACAAAACTTGCAAAATCATCTGTTGCGATAGTCGGGTACTTCAAATCACGCCTTCAAGTTTCGGCAAGCCTACATCTCGATAAAACTTAAAGTAGGAGCATTTCTAATTATCGAATTTAAATGGATCAAGCCTATATGAAATCTGAGCTAAATCTTAAGTCAAGACACTAATCTTAAAATTCTAGGAGTTTATTAGGGTTTCTTGGAGGCAATCTATCATAAATCCTAACTTGGAGGCTACTCTATCCTAACTCCGGGTCACTTCTATAAAAAGGGTTACATATTCCTTTAATAAACACCTCAAAAATGGAGATCATTTTGAACATCCCATAAACTCATGAGATACTCACAAAAAGATCAATCATATGTGGCTGGATATTTTTGATAATCAAATAGTTCAAGAAGAGCCACAATATACTTTCGCGGATACCAAAAATATCCAAGGAGGTCTGCATCATTCATACGTTAGAGAAATAAACCACTCTAGCTCTCGAATCAGGAAGATAATCGAGAGAAAAGAATCAAGAGAGAAATAGAATTGTACTCACAATTGATTAATAAAATTACTTTATTCTTTTATGATTGCTATTATTTTTTGTGCGTCGAAAATTCATTGCAAACAATACCTAATATGAATATCTTTTAAAATTCTTAATCAAATATCATATTAAATACCAAAATATCAAATATTAAATATTTAATTTTTATTTTTGATGTGGTAATCTAATATTTACCGAATTATGCACTGTCCTACTAAAAACTGAGAAATTGGTGTGTAATGCGGGTTATAAAATGACAAATCTTACTTTATCCATCGCAGAATGAATATCAACCTGTTCATGCCAAATAGTGACAGTCCATTGTTTTAAGTATTTTTACGCATAACAATTTTCAACCTTACAACATTTTTAAAATATTGGATCAATATGGGGAAAAAACAGAATAAGTGAGAACCACTTCTACTTTCTCCGTACAATATTTGCTCCAGTTATGTGGCTTTTTGTGAGTATTATATTTCTATTATTTAGAAAGTGAATTATTATTTCAGCCTAAACCAAAAAGAAAAGTGAATAATTTGAGAGGAAAAAATTATTCAGGTAGAATAAAAAACATGAAAATTAAATTAAAGAAGAATACTTTATTTCGTGTTATTTGGAAAAAATACAATAAAGAAGAAGAAGAAGGTGTTCCTCTACATTAGAATTTAGAAGTGAGGAGAAATTGAACGATGTGGTTGGTTTATTCAAGGGATTTTTACATATATAGTCACTTAAATTCACATTTTACTTTTGTTGCTTGTTTGGATGGTTATAATGTGTCGCATTATATTTTTATTTCATTTGATAAATATAATATTTAAATGGATTGTACCGTTTTGTTATCGTTTTATAGTATCACACATTAATAATATGATGAATAAATTTGTAATATTATAAAGAAAAATTATGATATGGTATATAAAAAGATAAGGTAAATGATAAAATAAAATTATTTAATAATTATGAAGTGTGAGATTGGGAGAAAAAAATAAGGTAACGACGCAATCACACTAAATCGGTAATTAAATAAAGTGACACATTTTATCGTTAAATAATGATGAATTTAACGATACAATACAATAAAATGTAAATAATAATTAAAATAAATATTATATTTAAAGTAATAACATATAATAGGTAAAAATCATCCAAGTATATATTAAATTAATTTTTCTTATTATTTTTTTGGTCAAGGCATGTTGAACAGCGTGTATCTGAAACAGTGCGATGCGAAGACCAATTTTTTTTACGTAAAAGTAAAAAAGAAAAGGAGAAAAATTATTTACTGTGATTCGAGTCGCAGCCACATTTGATTACTTAAAAAATATTGACCGTAGACTTGGATCCTCGACATTTTCTTGATTTGGTTGCTTCCTCCTTCCATCCCTCTTGGTCCCTAACTCTACTCACCACTCAACAGTGTCAAAAATCACCCCATATAAATACAAGTAACAAAAAACGCTCATTCCACACTTGTGCAGCTTCAACACGTTTGTTTCTGATTTCTCTCTCTTCTTTTTCTTGGACTTCTCTCTCATCCCTTTTGAATGTTCCCTTTGCTTAATTTCTCGTCTATTTATAGAAAGAATATCTAAGAAAGAAAGATCTTGATCTGCAACTTTCTCCGACACTCCAAAAGCGGAATCGAATTTCTCAGCTTAAAAAGATGAAGGTTAGCTTTTCTCTCTCTGATTTCTGCATATCTTCTCTGTTCTTTACTCAATTACCGATTCTTATTCTCGAGAAATATTAGGGGTAAAATTTAGACTCAAAATTTTATTTGCGCACTTAATACAAAGTATATACTCCCTGCTTACTATTGGCTTGTTGATTTCTAAGACAGGGCAATTCTCAGTGCGTGGATACTGAATTTATCTGTTGAAATATGTTTTTGATAAGTTGATTAAGTTTTACTGGAGCTTTAATCTCTAAATCTTAGACTCTTCTTCTTTTACAGAAAGTAGTACTGAAGTTGGAGTATTTCGATGACAAAGTCAAGCAAAAGGCCATGAAAAAAGTGTCTGGTCTTGAAGGTAAAATTATACGCTACTTTTTACTAATATCCCGACAGGAATCGTGAAATTTCTAGAAGCTCAGATCCCGAAATAGCAAAGTTTCTCAATTTTGATTTGTTATCTCTCTGAATTTCTATTGCAGGGGTTGAATCAATTGCAATAGACACAAAGGAGAAGAAATTAACAATAACAGGAAACGTCGATCCTGTTTCACTAGTTTCCAAATTGAGGAAACTCTGTCACACTGATATACTATCAGTTGGACCAGCAAAAGAGCCAGAGAAGAAGAAGGACGATGGCAAAAAAGATGAAGGGGGCAAGAAAGAAGACGGCAAAAAAGACGACGGAAAAAAAGGAGATGACAAAAAGGGAGGAGATGACAAGAAGAAAGATGATGGTAATTCTCATCCTGTAATGAAGGCTTTCCCAGCTCCTATGTATTATCATTATCAGCAACCTTATCAACACTATCAGCCTCCTGTTCCTTCTTATTATCACCACCGAAGTGTCGAAGAGGATCCTAATTCTTGTGTTATCTGTTAAGTTATATTGATTATTGGATTCAATTCATATCTATTATAGTACTATATATTTCTGCGACTTTTGAGAGGTTGTAGATTAATTCAGAAATCAAATCTTGATTGTGCATATATACCTTTGCTAGTTTGTTCTCTCACATTTTTGTTCTACTTCCATAATTTTCTACGATTATTTTAATTAAACGGGCACTTGGATTTATTAGAACATCTTTAGTAGTAAACCAGTGGATGTGGAGCTGGAAATTGATGCACATATTTGAATGGTGGTTTGATATATTTGTAATTTTCAGCAAAAAGATTGTTATCAGAGTTAAGTTTCGGGGTTGTCCAATTGATTTGGAAGGTGATCATCTATATAGATAATAACCTGGGATCGGTTCCCGTATCAATACCTTCTCAGTTGAGTTTGTCGCACATTACTAGTCCAAATATGTGGTTTGTAGATTATTATACAGGGAAAGTGCTCATTCGAACTGTGACAGAGGTTGTAACAGTTGCAATTTCCAATCTTACGAACAAAAAAGTTAAAGTTTATGATATTTAAAATTCACTAGCGCTGTTAATTTAGGTTAGTTAGGGGGCCGGCGGGTTTAGCCCTTTCTATTGAAGAGAAATTTCATGTCAAAAATTAGAAATCTCTAATCATTCTATCTCACACTTTGGTGTTTCAAAGTTACATTTAAGACACAGTAAAATTGAATCTTCTCTACATTTTTGGTACAGTAAAGCAGTACGGAAGAAACAATACAATGTGAATTGGCTACGGAATTCAGCTTCTATCTAGTCAATTAATGTTATCTAGAATTGTGTCCACAGGAGACTTTTCAGTGTAATTTGTGGACAGTAATGCCACATATATGTTTTAAAAAGAAAAACGTTGAAATTTAGCCGCCAACTCCGACAAATTAGTGTTATGAAGTGTAATTAGAATGGACAAGTTAAGATAGCACCCACAAAAAGTCATCACCATAATTATCTTTGCGGTGGTCCAAAATTCAAATGGGGGAGTTTTTATGTCCTAGGAAGTGGGGTCCAGGACTATTACATCCATTAATGGGACACGATTTATACTATTTCCGGTCTAAAATATTTTTTTTTTAAAAATATTTTCGTATATTTAAAAAATTCATCTTTTAGTATTAATTAGCAATAAAATTGATTATATTAATATTTACTATCTCACATAAACACTCGTAACATATATTTCAATAATATTTACTTCAAAGACAATGTAGGAAAAAAATAATTAATTCATTTTTAAAATCTAGAAAAATCACTTATTTTGGACCACAAAAAAAGGGCTAAAAATCACTTATTTTGGACCGGATGGAGTATAGAGCAGTAACAACAATAAATTTAATGTAATTACAAATAAAATTTAGGGAAAACAATATATACGAGGCCTTAAATCTATCTAATAAAGACCGTTTTCAATAGACACTCAACTTAGAAAATTTATGTAACGCTAAGGTCAAAATTTAGCCTGCACTAGAAAATTTTCAACACTTCTTTGAGAACTCATCTATATTTTTTACTTTGAGATAGTATTTTTCAAATAACAGTAAAGCGCCAAATTATATGAAAACCATTCAATTATTTAATAATTAAACGTCTGTTTTAGGTGAAAACCATGTGATTATTGACCTTATGAAAACATAATATGTGATAAAAACAATTAGGAGTGACATAGACGGCAATTTTGTGAAGCATTTGAAGATTATCTATTAAATACTAGATCTCTGAACCTTTTCTTATAGGCGGCATTTGAAGAAATGTTCCGTATGTAATTGTTGCAACAACAATATGTAACTTTTGCTTGCCACAAAAGCCAATATTTATGTAAATAAAATATAAGAAAAACATGTCTCAATCAATTGTGAGAAAATCATCTTGTAACAAGTTGTTTGGGAGATTGAAGAACAAAGTTAATTAATATAAGGGTCACTGTAATTCAAGGTCAGCAGAAGAGCTAATCCCAAACAATTACATATTCAATCGATAATGACAACCGTCGTATATTATTTTAAGAAAAATGAATAAAATTCGAAATTGTCCTCTCAAAATTTGTTCACTTTCTTTTTGGTTTGGTATACCAAATTTTGTTGCCTTATATTAATGCTTTCTTTGATATTATCGATTAAAGCTTAGTGACGAAACTAACAGTTCTTGCTTGGCACCTTTGTGCTACACAATGTAAGAAGCAATTAACATTGTTAAAACCATGAAGGGTTTGTTTGATCTGTGAAATAATAGAAAATTATAACGTAGGAATTTACTATACAGAATAATAACTAATGAGCTATTGTTAAAAATAGCTCTGATCACGTCATCTATAAGAATATAACAACAATAGAGTAATATAATTAAAATAAAACACATTTGGCATTTTCAACTTTATAAATTACACTACTAGGAATTTGGGTTTTAGCAATCACAAAAAAAGCGACCAACGTTGATTTGTTTATGCAAAATCGCGACCAAAACCCATCCAAACAGGCTTGGTCGCTATTTTAATGGTCGGTTTTGTATACCAACCAAAGTTAGTCGCTAATCACCGACCAATGTTAGTCGGTAAATTAAATTCAAAAAAAATATTACAGAAAACAAACCGACCAAAGTTAGTCGATATTTTAATTATGTAATCAAAAGATTCACCGTTTGGGAATCAAACCGGAGTGTGTACTGTGACAGGATACTATTCTACCACTAGACCATTGGTGCATTTTGTTTTTAGATTGTCTTTTTTATTTTTTTATACTCTTTAATTGTATTGCACACGAAAATAACCAACTAAAGTTGGTCGTTTTTTTAAATGACTGGCCGAATTTACCGATCAAAGTTGGTCGGTTTTTTAATATAAATTTTTATTTATTTTAATTGCAAAAATCGATCAAAGTTGATTGGTTTCTTGAAAAATAAATTCTGCGGGACTCAAAACTAGTTTCTCGTATTTTTGCGCCAAAGAAAACCAACCAAAGTTGGTCGGTTTCGTAAAAAAAAAATAATTAAAAATTAAAATATTTTGAAAAACCGACCAACTTTGATCGGTTTTTGACTTTTTTTTTTACTTACCAAAGTTGGTCGGTTTTTCTTGGTCCGTTTTTATCGAATTTCTAGTAGTATTTTACGATGTCAATAGAGAAATGTTTAAGAGGTAAACTAAAACGACGTATACTAAAATATGTGATAATAATTAGTTAAATAAATTAAACATGTGTTCCTCTTTTAAACATGAAACTTTTATTATAAACTTTATTCTCATTTAAACTCAAAACTACAAACATTGATAGAAAATACCAGAGATAACAAGAAAGAAATGATTAACTAAACAAGTAATTGTTTTATGTCATTTTATTACATATATTTGATATGTGTAATGTTATTCCGTGTAGCTGGATACTTATATAGCATAACAAGTGCATACATTTTTAATACAGAAATTAAAGCAACCAAATACTTTATTGAAAGAATTACGTACACACCCTTTCCTGAGGTTTGAGATCGCAAATTACAATTTACGTCCTTATATGTTTTAAGTATTATATATATAACGTCACTGTTGTATTGAACAATGAACAAATTTGCCCCCTCGTGTATTAGCTTTATTTTTAGTTCTCCATTTGTATAATAAGACTGCTTTCGTTTTTTCTTAATTTTTTATCGTTCAATGTGTGTGTTTAGTTTGCCGCTTAACTTATCAAAGCTACACTTGACATAAACAATTAGAGAAGGCATAAAATAAAAATTTACTAATTTGAAATTGAATAAGGAAAAAGTACGCCAATGTTCTTCTTAACCTTATCTTTCGTTTTTATTCTTTTGTTTTATCTTTTAGTTTTTCATTTTAGTTTTACTAGTAATTATTTTATTAAGTGTGCAATAGTTATACGACAAATTTGGACGGATTTTTGGTTATGATTTACGATTCAAAAGTAATTGAAAAATATGATATCACAATACCAAAAAAACTATGAATTCATCATATTATGTGGCAACTTTATATATACTTATACTAGTATATCAAAAAGAGAGGAGTTTATATAATATTTAAAACCACAAGGAAAATATGCTTTACAAGTCGAAACCTAGAAAATGTATGTATAATTCTCCCCACTTTACTACTCCGATTAATGTGCATTTAACACTTTCGTTTTCTTCTAAGAATACATTTAACCAAATAATCACGGAGAGAATGCAGCTCTAATACGGAAAATTAGTAGAAAATGTGTTAAATGCATGTGATTTATTTCCAACTCAATCATATGTCTTCTTCTATTGTTCTATTATATGTATATATATATATATATATATATATATATATATATATATATATATATATATATTTAATTATCCATAAAACGGTACAGTTGAATTTGTACGTGCTTTATAGACAAGTGAATTAATTTAATCTAAAAATAATAGATGAATTAGACAAAAATATAACTCTTATAGTTTGTCTGGCCAAGCTTCTAAAATCAATTTCTAACTTGCTTTATAGACAAGTGAATTAATTTCTTCAGATGTTTCGACTATTTGTTTTATTTTATCGTCATTGAAATTCTGATTCTTGATTCATTATTTTGAAGTCTGACAGTGTTTTAGGATTTGGGCACGAAGTCCTTAAGCATGTCATATTATTGAAATCTGCATTTAACAGAACTGAAAAAGAATAAGAAACATGACATGATTAAAAAAGAGATATTCTTGGACAATGAAATATTAATTTCACTTAATTTTTTTTATTTTTGAAGATAGAAAGGTTTACACTGGAAAGTAAAAAAATAAAGTAAAACATCCGGACCACACGTTGAGATAATCAGGACATAGAAAGGATAGCAAGACTGGCTACTGAATCTACCATCTGATGGGAAACATTCAAGCTTGGCGACAATTTTTTGGCTTTTGTTCTATCTAGGCAATGGTTTCAATGGCCTTCAGTGCTGGATCAATTTCCTCATCTTCACAAATCATTTCGACTATTGACCCACTGTTGTGGGCAGATAACAGCTTGTTCATCACATCAAGAGCTTCTTCATCGTGAAAAATAATTCTTTCAGCTTCAATGAAATATTCAACTGCCCTTTTGAGGGTCCAACAGTCCTCTGTACTGTTTCCCACTGACATCTAGCATCTGCTTGGTGCAAGGGAGACTCAGGGTTCGATCAGTTCTGGGCCAGTGGCTGCAATAGATCCAGCCTGATTAGCTTTCGGAACAAGTTTTAATATGATTCACCAATAGGGTGCAACTGATTCTCTCTAAAAGGATCTCTTGAGCGAGGATTGTGTCGTGGATCATTTGGAGAAAGAGTTTCTGTCGGGAGCAATATCCACATTATATTGGAAGTGGCGGACAAAATCTCGGGCTATATCGTCCCACACGTTCCAATGGGTAATTTTCTTCAGTAGCTGCTGATTTCTAGCTGCAGAATTGCCAATGCCGGGCTATCCTTAGGACCGATGATTGGCAAATTACTTGCAGAGATCATTTGTGTCTTCGGATCTTGTGAAGGAGGGGAGGCTAGACTACAACCAAAACCAACCACTAAAACCTAGCTAGTTTGCACACATAACAACCTTGTTAATTTTGAGACGCTTAACAGATAGGAAATCGCATGTTTGGATGCAATACATTAAACATGTAAAAGTTTCTACCATGTGTTTGAACGGTTGCATGTTTCATCCCAGCCTTCAGCTAATCCTTTTTCACTCAATATCCATTTTCTTTTATTTCTGCCTCTCTTTAATCACTCATGATTTTCTCATTTGTTTTTGTAGCTCTTTTGTTTTTGGCACTATTTTTGTCTTTTCTTTTTGTCACTCTTCTATTTTTTGCCGCTCTTTTCTTTCTTTTTCACTCAATCAAATCTTTTTTCTCTTTTTTTTTTAAAATAATTTTTACTCAGTTTTATTTTACAGCTAAGATAAAATCCGATGGGGATTGCCTACATATCATGACGCCGCATCAATCAGATCTTGCGTAGTTTGAAAAAATTAGAAATTGAGTAAGTAAACTAACTCTTTTTTTATTTTTTATAAAACTCATACCATGATAGCTTTAAGGAAAAATAAAAATATTTTTGATTCTTTTTCCTCTTTTTCTTTTTTTGAAATTTTCAAAAAAAATGCTTTTAAAGAAAAAAAAGAAGATATTTTTTTTTCGATTTTTGATTTTAATTTTTCTTTTATTTTTTGAAATAAAGACTTCTAAAATTCCTTTTCTTTTGATTGAAACTTTGGAAATTTTCAAAAGTAAAAATAAAATATTTTTATTAGAATTTATTTGTTTTCTCCTTTTCTAAAGAAGAAAAAAAATATTATTTTTTTTGAGATTTTGGATGTTGCCTCTTAATATTCAAAAGAGAGACTTTTAAGAAAAACTATTTATTTATTTACAAAAATACTTCTCAAGAAAAGCAAAATAGTTTTGGATTTTAATTTTTCAATTTTTATGTTATTTACGAAAGAAAGACTGTTAAAGAAGGAAAATAATATAGTTTTTTTCTTTCTATTTTTTTTAAAAAATACTTCAAAATAAAGGAAAATTGCATTGGATTGTGCTTTTTGATTGATTTGTCTTTTTATTTCTTTTTTCCTATTTGAAAAAGAAACTATTTTTGAGTTTAAAAAAAATTTTGTTTAATTTTCTAAGGAAAGATAACTAAGAAGGAATAAAAGCACAATATTTTGGATTTTTATAATTGGGGTTGGAACTGATGAGGTTTTTCTACGGATATCACATGCGGTGAGAATCAGACCCGTGTAGTTCGGTCAGTTTTGACGGAACAAGTGAAATGTGGAACTTGAAAATTTTGGCTCATTTTGAAATGACTTTTCTTTTTTCAGAGTTTCGGCAAAATTTCAGAATTTTCAAATAGCTACCTCACTCTTGTTTTTTTTTCTTTTTCTTTCTTTTTTCTTTTTGATTTTCTTTCCCTATTCTAAAAGTCGATCAACATGCAAGACGAAACAAATAGATGTGCAAGTAGCACGTAAGATGCATCAGGATGGTCTTTTGATTTCGTGTATACCTGTCCTAGACAGACCCAACCCATGTGTTGAGTCCCCAAAGTCTTACACGTGATGCAAACAAGCATTCCTACTAGGGATCCGGCATGAGGTTGTGTTATACTAGGTTTAAAAACATGGGTGTATTGTTCTAGACCTAACTTACCCGAGCGGACAGCTCGAATCAGGGGGGAGGGGGGAGGGCAGCGTACCGGGAATACAAAAACTTCATTGGATTTGCAACTTGTCCGAACCTCATTCTAAAATTGGATATGACTCTAACAAAAAAGAAGTTACACGAAGTGCACACTTCACAGATGATTTAGATGACTGAGAGAGAAAAGGGTTTCATAATAATCTATGCACAGTCCAATCAATATCTAAGCGGTAAAAAATGGCGTTTAGCATATTAGGCACAAACATATAAAAATCAAATAATAAAAGCCAACTATAACAGTTATTCTAAGCTCAGGATTCTCAACTCTAAATCAGAAGTTCTGGGTTATTTTCCCCAGCAGAGTCGTCAGAGTTGTGACACCTTATTTTTACCACCTCGAGAGGGTATAGGGGAGTTTTTTTTCAATTTAAGTGACTATTGAAAGGAGATTAGTTTCTTTAAAATTCAAATCCCAAGTTACCGGTTTAAAATCCCGAATCGGAAATTTTTTTTTTAAAGGTCTGCGAACCAGAAATTATAGTTAAGGAATTTTGTTAGCCCGGGAGAAGGTCTTAGGCGCTTCCGGATTCCGTGGTTCTAGCATGGTCGCTTAAGCTGTTAATATTGGCTTGTTATCTGATTTTAAAAGACATTTAAACCTATATGCATTTTTAACTTTTAAAAAAGCTTTTATTGATTTAAGGAATTATTTCAAGGTTATTTAAAACATATAGCAAGCCACGCTATATGAAATGTACCCGTAATTCATGACACATTCTACTTAACCTCGTTATAAATTGGAACCAGATCACAAGAAATGTACATCCGAATTTTTAGTATTAACCAAGATAATTATGTAATTAACACATCTAAAGCAAACAAAGAGATTTATTTTTGTTTCTAAATAAAAACATTCGTAAGGGCCATAGATGTTTTAATTTGCTTATGGCATGTCTTAACCTCTTCCGTCAAGTGTGATTTCTTGATATAGTCTTTTGAGGGCCATAAATTTGATATGGCACGTCTCACTTGTTTTATTGAGAGTCATATTTAAACTAGGCCTAAGGATGCTGCTTTTGCAAAATTCGAATTCAATAGGATTATTTGTTGTGAGCACAATTGGGCCATGGGTTGCTTCAGAGAAATGGGCCGGTGAACAAAGTTCCTTTAGCTATTAAAGGCAGGCGACCAAATTTACTGAAAAAGTGGCAAGAGAATTGGGCCTTAGAGGCGAACCCAGAATGGAAAAGAATGGGCCTGAGACATACGAGCCTGGCTTAGGCCAGGTACTCTTACTTGGGCCTATTAATAGGCTAGGCCGTTTTAAGGGATGCCATTAAGCACCCTTACCCTTTGGGCTACTTTGTTCTGCGGCCCTTTAGTTATTAATTGCCTCGAGTAGCTCAAATCCCATTAAACTAGATCAATTTCATCAAAGTAAATGAAAGATGTTCATTGTCTAATTTAGATCTAAACTGCAGCAAATTGAAACAGTATACAATTAACGAATTACAGGACTCACCCATTTGAAAGTTAAAATTACTACTAGTTGCTGTTGAATTCATACGTAGTAATCCTAATAGTAGGGATATTAAAATGGGCACAGTAATTCCTAAATTCATTCAGATACTACAACCAAAATCCAAAATAATAAAGTCATGATAAGAGTTAATCTCAGACTGAATATCACTACTAACTTGAACAAATTCGAACAAAATCCAATGGGGAAGGTTCTGTATCTAAATTAAATATGTACTATAATAGTCCAAAACCAAATATACGACAGAAAGAGTTCAACCCAGCTAAAACCAAAATGACAACATTAAAGTCCAAATACAACCCCAAGATGTACAATCAACAGCATGACTAATATTCAACCAGCTAATATTCATCCATAAATGTCCAAATCGATTACATAGCTTCAAAATGCACTTCACTTGTTAATGAGGTCCCTAAAGAAAGATGGGGAGATCAGCAACGACAGAAGAGTGCAATTCAGCAAATCAACACAGCAAATTCAGCTTTCTTAGAACATTTTCGAACCCAAATGAACCAGAAATACTTTGAAAGTTTTAAGCTATTACTAATAATGAACCTGAAGAGTAATTCCCAGCAACTTCTAACCCAAAATGATGCAGGAAACTTTTAGTGATCAAGAAGAGAAACATTCCAGCTGCGGAAGAAAAGAAGGAAAAAGGTCTTTATATTCGTATTCCTAAGATAGCCCTGACCTGACTAGCTAATTAACCCTTTACCCCTTATTTTCTTGGTCATTTTACCCTTTTTACCCTTTCAAAATATCTGAAACCTCCCTCCTCTTAACAAACCAGCCCCTACCTTATCCTCTAGAAGCTTCTTCCAGTAGAAAATTTGACCCCCAAATACCAACAACAACAACAACTACCCAGTATGGTCCCACAAAGTGTGGTTTGGGGAGGGTAATATGTAGACGAGCCTTACCCCTACCCGAAAGGGTAGAGAGGCTGTTTCCAATCGACCCCCGGCTCAGTGAAGGAAAGACAAAAACAAGAGAGAATTTAGTAATTCCAGCAGAAATAGTGTAAATAATTATCTAAACATAAGAAACATAAATAAAATAGCATGCAATAATATAATACAGTAACTACCATAAATAACTACCATAAGGGAGACACAAGCCAAAACACAAATCATCTATGGGTAGCCCTGCGAAGCCTCACCCAACCGCGGGTGAGGAGTACGAAAAACTCTAGGAGCCCCTATCCTACAACCCTGATACTAGACCTCCAGACATTCCTATCAAGGGTCATGTCCTCGGAAACCCGCATTCTAGCCATGTCATGCCTAATCACCTCTCCCCAATACTTCTTAGGCCTCCCTCTGCCTCGCCGAACGCCGAAATCACCAGCCATTCACAACTCCTCACCGGGGCATCAGGACTTCTCCTCCGCACATGCCCGAACCACCTCAGCCTCGCTTGTCGCATCTTCTCATCCACCGAGGCCACCCCCACCTTCTCTCGAATAACTTCATTCTTAATCTTATCTAACCTGGTGAGCCCGCACATCCACCTGAGCATCCTCATCTCCGCAACCTTCATTCTCTGAACATGAGAGTTCTTCACGGGCCAGCACTCCACCCCATACAACATTGGAGGTCTAACCACAGCTCTATAAAATTTTCCCTTGAATTTATGTGGAACTTTCTTATCACACAGGACTCCTGATGCAAGCCTCCACTTTGACCACCCCGCTCCTATACGATGATTGACGTCCCCGTCAATCTCTCCGTCCCCCTGAATCACCGACCCAAGTTATCTGACACTGTCCCTCTTGACGATGACCTGAGATCCAATCATCACGTCCCTGCCTACTTCGCTCGGCTCGGCGCTAAACTTGCACTCCCCCAACCCAAATGAACGGGCCCCTTTAAAACGGATCAGAGATGACTAAACAAAACCAATCAACCCAAATGATCAAACAAAAATCAAATCCAGTGACTAAGAAGAGAAACATTTCAGAACTAAATGATTTTTTGCAAATAAGCCTAACTTATGCTATTAACCAATTTGAAAACAAAGACAGGTTAAGACTGATTCAACTAACAAAAATAACGAAACAAATGAAAGTAATAATACGTATATAAGAAAAACAGAAAATAATGCAAAAACTTAGAAATAACAGAGAAAAGAGGGGAAAGGTGCCAATTTATGCCAGAATGAAGTAACAAATTGAAATGACTCAATGAACGATGAAAGGAGTCGAAGCTTGACCGGAATCCGGTGAGTCAGTCAAAATTCGAAATATTCGTAATGACTCAAAACTCTCATCAATGGATTGCTCTCATTGATAGCAATCTATTAACGTAAGATTCGAGTTAAAACGAGTCGAAATTGGAGGCAAAATCAGAAAAAGAAAGGGAAATTAGAGTAACAATTTTCCGTTTTATTTGGTTGGATTCTAAGGAAAGATACTGATAGATTTGGCAAGAAAGAGGGACAAGGATTGCATGGTAGAATTTTTGGGGTGGTTTGAAGCACACCGCTGGCCGGTGAGGGTTGGGGATTTAGGGCGGCTGGGTTCGATTAGGGTTTGTTTAGAAACGGACTGGGATATAAAATTAGGGGGGTGACCGATTCAGACACTTTTGTATGGATTGGGTACCCAGTTCCAGTCCGTTGGATCTCACTAATCCAACTGTTGAGATGGGGGCCAAAAATGGTGTCGTTTGATTAACTAGGGGGAAGCTGGACTGAGTAGAAGAGCTGGGTCTGGGCAGGTTGGACCAAAAATTGATTTGGGTCCAATTAACTTTATCTCTAAATCTCTTTTTCCTTTTTTTCAATTCGTTTTCCTTTTTTTTCTTCTTTTTCTTTTTCCTAAATTAATAAAAATCCTAAATTAAATCCCAAATTAGTCTTAGTAATAAAATTAAATTAATTACCAAATTAAAAAATTTATAAAAACTATTTGATCCTAAATTAAAAGAGAAAAAAATAATATTCTAAAATTAAAGACAATAATTCTAAAAATGAGCCAAATTTTGTGATTTTCATTTTTATCAAAATAAGTAACTAACTAATTAATCATGGAGCTGTAGACTAAAATCAAAATGCAATGCATGATATTTTTATACTTTGTTTTCATAATTTAAATAAAATAACAATCACAGAAAAACGCCAAACAATTAATAAAAATCCTATGAAAAATCTACAAAATTGTAAATAATGGGAAAAATATTATTTTCTTAGATTTTATGAAAGTAATTCCTATAGGAAAAAAAATCACGTGCTCACAGTCATGCATAGGAGATTTTTCTCCGGCTTTCAAAGGATCCACATTATCACGATTGCGATCGTAGTTATTTTTAGCCCTGTCACTTAAAAAATCCCGGAGATGGTCGGTTATCAGTAATATCGCTATGAGCACGTGATTTTTGCCTCACTTGACATGTTCCTATAAAATTCATTAAATTAGGATTTTTCTTTTATTATTTGAATTTTAAGAAATTAATTATGTGATTTTGTGTTTATTTACATTTTTTCTTTTATTATGTGAATTTTTAGGAATTTTTTTTTTGACTTTGTGTTTATTTGCGTCTTTCTTTTATTATTTGAATTTTTAGGATTTATTTGCGTGATTTTGTGTTTGTTTGAATTTTACGAATTAATTGCATAATTTTGTATTTATTTGCATGTTGCACGCTTTAATTTACATAATTCATAAAAATATAAAAATAGCATTTTTGCATATACTATTTAAATTTTACATATTTTAGGTTATTAATTAGTTAATATTGAAAATGAGGGGAAAACAACAAAAATTAGTTAATTTTCTTTGAAATTTAGAATGTAAAAGTTTATTTAGTTTATTTCTTGTTAAATATGTTTTTGGCTATTTTATTTTTATTTTTATTTTTGATTATTAAAAAATCTGGAAAAAAAATAATAAAACAAAAATATACAAAAAAAGAATAATTGCTTGTATATAACTTGGGTCTTTGTAAAGACCAAATTTTGGGCCATTATTAGTCACAAAACTTAGTTCAAGTACTATTATGTTTGTCATGGTTAAGACAATAATTTGTATAACATGACATTTGGATTAATATTCTCAAAATATGTAGTAGTTAATAGTGAGTGCAGATGTTGTTGTAATTGGATTTGTAGTGGCTTGATAGAAGGATGCGTGAACCTGATCTATGCATAAAAGAAACATCGTATATTTCATTTCGAAATGGTTTAATGCTTCAGTTCATGTTGGCCATATATATTAATACGAAAAATGCTATTAAGTAGTTAGTTCATGTCCATATATGTTGTATATTGGTGAATTAAGTAGGATATGTTAATTAAAGGTCCATGGGTCTATTGCTTGGATCCTTTTCCACGAATTCAAGCAGCTCGCCTCTCTTGTAGGCCGGCAGCTGAGCCCAATTGCTCAAGAGTCTTCAAAATAAGCTGAAGACCCACCTCCCACCTACACGTTGAGGTTTGGGATATTTTTCTAAAGACTGAATTGTAGATTTGAACCCTCCAAATAGTGTACCACCAATTAATTGAACCTTAGTAGAGACACATTTTATAAAACTGATAGTTGACTTAGGATTGACCTTTTAAAAACAAACAACGAGGTATGCCCCGTCAAACGGAACCCATAAATTGCGCGGCCCTCGTGAAATGCTTATATTAAAATATGTAGAGATTCGGGACACGCCGTCTAGTGAATTTCACGGTTTCCTGCAAAGATAATAACGCAATAGTCACTTTTAGGCACGTATTTAATAATTTTATCTCCTTAAATATGGGTGCGCATTTATGTGACCTAAATCTAAATCTCAACAGAGTTGGAATGTGTCAAAAACCGCAGGTGCATTTATGTGACGTGGTTCTAGACATGTTTTAACGATATTGCAATTCTAGTTAAAAAAAATAATAATAATAATAATAAAAGTGGTTAAAAGATTTAAAATGCACATAGGTTCATAATTGTATAAAAATCAGATAATTTAAACAAAGTATAACAGTTGAGCGACCGTGCTAGAACCACGGAACTTGGGAGTGCCTAACACCTTCTCCGGGGTTAACAGAATTCCTTACTCGAATTTATGGTTCGCAGACTGTTAAACAGAGTCATTCTTTCCTCAATTCGGGATTCTAAACGGTGACTTGGGACACCATGAATCTCCCAAGTGGCGACTCTGAAATTCTTTTGAAATAATTAAATCCCGGTTAGATTGTCCTTTAATTGGAAAAACTCTTTTATGTACGCCCTTCGTCGGGTTGTAGTAGCCAAAAGGAGGTGTGACAGCTCTGGCGACTCTGCTGGGGAGCGAACCCAAAATCTCTAGTTCACGGTTCAAGAATTCGAGCTTATAATAATTGTTGTATTTGGATTTGTTTATTATCTGATTTTTACATGTTGGCTTAATGTGAAATATAATGCTTTTACCGCTTTGATATTATCTGAACTGTACACATAAACTACTACGAAACCCTTCTCTTCTCATCTCTGGGGATGTGCTTACTGGTTGAGACTCCCTATTCTGTTAGTGTCATACCATAAAATAAGAAAGGGGTTCGGACAAGTTACAAAGCCGGACGATCTTGTGGGTCCCTGGTACGTAGCCCCCTCATCGACTCGAGTTGTCTGCTCGGGTACACAGTCTAGAACAAATACCCAGATGCTGAACTTAGTATAACACAACTGCATGTCAAATCCCTAGTTGGAGCGCTTGTTTGCATCACATGAATTTTGACCTAGGGGGCTCAACAAAGGGGTTGGGTCCGTCTAAGACAGGTGACCCGAAATGAAAAGACCATCCTGACGCATATTACGTGCTACTTGTGCATTTAGTTGTTTTGGATTTGCATGTTGACTGGCTTGTTAATAAGGAAAGAAAATTGAGAAAATAAGTGGTATTGGGGCTGATTGAGATTAATCGTTTGTCTTGTAAAACCAATTTTCAAATAGCGTCGAACTACTGCCAGATTTTGGAAAAAAAAAGAAAAAGGGAAAAAGGAAAAAAAAAAAGAAAAAAGGGCTTTTCAACAAAGATTTTGGTTTTGACAAATTGTTTTGCCCAAACTACGCCGGTTTGATTCTCGCCAAGCGTGGGATACGTACGTAACCTCCCTTTTTGCAAAAATAGCCAAAACAAAGCAAAATAATTTTCAAAATTTTATTTGTTGTCCTAAATAAATCGGGTGACGCTGTTATCATCAAGAATAGCCAAATGTCCCTGAAAGGGACGCTAGAAGGCTGATTTTGCACAAATGGTCACCTTTGGGTCTTTATTGTATTTCTGGCCGACTAGCGGGCACAACCTTTAAAACTTCCTCCCGAAGTGCTAAAAGGCCGTATTCGCAAAGCTGAGCTTTTGGTTTTAGAAAATATATTTCGTAAAAGGGAAAACACTTTTGATTTTGAAGTCAAACAAGAATAAAGTCACAAGTCACTAATTCTCCCTAATAAATGTGCAGGTTGAGCACAATCCAAAACGAAACTTTTTCGTTCGTAAGCAGAATCCACTTGGAGTTGCGCTTATGGTGGAATGATCAAGGCATAGAAGGGAAAGATGAGATAAAGAAACATTTGGGGGGGCCTCCCGCGCTTGTTGGAGATTGTACCCCGAGGAGATATCATAAGAGCGTTGGTCGCGTGCTAGGACCCAGCGCACAATGTGTTCCACTTCTCAAATTTTGAACTTACCTCGACTTTGGAAGAGATAGCTGGGTACATCGGAGATACTGAGATTCCTATGAGACACAAGTATTTGGTTGCTCCAAGAGTGGTAGCGGTGTACAAATTCTTAGATACCTTGAATATAAGCAGTGTGGTACATGACTTGAACCTTGTGGCAGGGTTTTGCACCTTTTCATTCCTGTATACCAGATATGGTCACATAGGGGGGTTCAACAATCCAGAAAACAAAGTCTGCAGCAAGGGAAACCATGCTAAATGGGAAGAACACAGATGCTTCGCTTTTATGGTGGCTTTTCTGGGGCTTCTGGTGTTCCCATGAAAAGATGGGAATATTGACATAAAGATAGCAGGGGTTGCCGGCACTCTACGCACACAAGCCAAGTTCACACTCGCGCCTATGATAGTAGCCGAGATCTTTGGCGCTCTTACAGCTTGCAAGGCCGGGAAAGATTTCTTTGAGGGGTGCAATCTATTATTGCAAATGTGGATGATCGAGCATCTATACCGCCGTCCCCAGTTTATGAGCTATGGGTCCGCAGAAAAAAAACTTGCATAGAGAAGTTTTACACCAGAATTGAAGGGCTTAGTTTGCCAGAAGGAACAGCAAGATGGACATCCTACTTTCAATCCCTCACTGCCAGTCAAATAGAATGGACGTTGGGATGGTTATCTGTGGATGAGATCATATACATGCCGGCAACAGAACCTTATTTCCTTCTGATGGGTCTTAGAAGTATCCAGCCTTATGCCCTGCATCGAGTTTTGAGACAACTTGGAAGATGCCAAATAGTGCCAAAAGACAAAGATCTTAGTATCTGGGTAGTCAATATTGGACCTGATTGTCAGTTCCCCGAAGCAACAGTCCGCAAGATTTGAATGAATGCCAATACCTATCAGCAAACACTTGCGTACAGGATCGGGCTAGAGGCAAAGTGTCACCAGGATACCTTGCTTGGTACAAGAGAGAAATTGAGTTTGAGAGACCACCCAAAAGGCCTCATCCCCAGGAATTCATTGAAACATCACAGGAACAATGAGACTGGCTAGCCAAGGAAAATGAGTACAGGGCTACCACAGGAAAATTAGAAAAACAAGTCAAAGAGCTTCAATTTGAAAATGGTTTGCAAGCTGCTGAAGATGAGGGGGAAAAGAAAAGATTAACCAAAGAAAACAAAACGTTGCGAGCCCAAATCCAAAAAATGAAAATAGGCGCGGAAAATCCCCCCCAGGAGCTTGAAGGATGAAAAGCTCATAGACAATTTAAGGTGAAAAGTAACCGAGTATAGGTTTGACTTGAATAAAGCCGAAGGTGAGCTATCCAGGGTTCAGAAACAATTGGCTAAAATGCAGAGGAACGAGCCCGCATAATCGAGAAATTAAAGGAAAGTTATGACAATGAGGTTGCTGTGTTAAAAACGAAGGTCATTATAGCTGAGAATAAAGTGGCCAAGCAAGCCAAGGACTTTAAAGCTGAAAGAGATCATTGTTATGCAGCAATAGCACGATTGGAGATGGATTTGTGGTAGTTCCAAGAACCGAATCAGGTAGCTGAGCGGACTCTGGAGGCAAGGGCCGAGCAAATTGGGCGACTGCTGCAAGAAAAGGGTGTCATAAGGGAAAGAGTACGGATGATCGCAGACTACATCACCGCAAAGTGCAACCACTGCGAGGATATGACAAGATCCATGCTCTTCGCCTCCGCCATGACCTTTATTTGTCAAGTAATGGAAGATCTTCATCACCTCTAAGGGGATTTAGCTAGGCAACCCCTGACAAGGCCGAACGATGCCACACAGGTCACAGGAGCACTTGAAGCAGTAATGTATTCATGAAGATTGCATTTCCTTTTTGTCAAAAAAACCATATGTAAAATTCTGCCTGTTTAACTTAGAGTCTGTATTTTATTTATGCATAGTTTGTAGTTCGTCTTTTAATCAAAGCTTGTTAGTTTATTATATGTCAGTCTTTCGAGTCCTTGTAACTGAAGTTTGTTATTATGAAAATGGGAAGTTCCCAAAATATTTTATGCTTCGTTTTTATTATTTGCAAGAACTACGCTCGGTCTGATTCATGTGGGGTCATGATACGTAGGCAGTCTACATAGTATTCGACCATAATTGGAAAAAAAATAGGAGAGAAGGAGAGAATAAGGCTAAAACAAAGGGGCTTCACAAACAAAGAAATTGAAATTCGGGATGATGCAAGGTGCATTCATACCCAATATATGGCCTCTTACGTGTTAGAACCTAACCATTAACAAGTTTTTGGTGTTGTATCAATTCTAGACTAGACAGTTGGTTGGTACTTGCGCATTCTGTTCATCCACTCCTACAACACGCGGTCTAAGAGCAAGCAAGTCATGGCCAATCAGGAAACTGATGCCAGCATTATTGACCCCTCGAAAGAAGTAGAGGAATTGGACGTTAATGCCATGAAAGAGGAAATGTATAAGCTAAAGCACCAAATGGCTGAGATGTACCAGGCATGGGCAAGAGGGCAGCCACCCCGACCTATCCGGCTAATCCAACCTTCATCCCGCCACTGGCCCAAGCACCTGACCAGTCTACCACTGATTCACCCTCAAGTTTTGCTATCTATTCACAACATCAGGGCACGACCTCTCAACCACCGCTAGCTCCACTACCCAAAGTCGTTCCTCATCGTTTTCCGCCAATTGCCCCCATCTATGTGGCACATCCGCCTCCTGCACTCCGCAGGTTGTCAAGTGAACCCTTGCTTCAAGCTTATGACCCCCAATACTACCCACTAGAGCCTGCTTACAAAACCCATGAGCCTTACTCCCATGCTCCCCGTCTCAAAATCCCAGCGGAAGTTGAAAAGCCAATCAAAAATCTTGAACAGGAAGAGATGCTTAAAAAGGTCAGAAATCTAGAACAATCATTCAGGGACATGCGGGGATTAGGTGGCCAGGTGAGCGTGGCGTTCAAGGATATTTGTCTATTTCCAGACGTGCAGTTGCCTCCAGGTTTCAAGATGCCCAAATTTGACTTATATGATGGACATGGCAATCCAGTCACGCATCTAAGGGGGTTTTGCAGCAAAATGAGTGGAGCAGGGGGAAAAGATGAATTGCCAATGACATACTTTAGCCAGAGTTTAAGTGGGTTGGCACTGGAGTGGTACACTCGGCAGGATCACAATCGGTGGTATACTTGGGATGACCTGGCACAAGCGTTTGCTTGCCACTTTCAATATAATCTCGAGATTGTCCTGGATCGTCTATCTTTGACAAAACTAGAGAAGAAACACAACGAGAGCTTCAGGGGATATGGTTTCCGGTTGAGGGAACAAGCAGCCAGAGTTGATCCTTCCATGAAAGAGAGTGAAATGGTTGACTATTTTCTACAGGCTCTGGAACCTACCTATTTTTGACATTTGGTGTCAGTAGTGGGTAAGTCTTTCAACGAAGTAGTCAAGATGGGAAGTATGGTCGAGGAAGGCCTCAAATCCAATAAAATCATGAGCTACTCTGCAACTAAGCAACCACTCAGGCCATCCAGGGTGGAGCTGGGGGAGCATTCGGAAAGAATAAAAAGGAGGAAGTAGCGATAGTGGAGTCGGGAACTTGGTTTAGGCCGCAGGCTCCATCTCATTGCGCCCAACCTCGTCCTCTTAACCAATCATACCCACACCCTCCATACAGTTCTCCGCCACATTATTATCCACCATTGGAACCTCTCTTCTCAGTCCATCATGCACAAACGTATGCCCAACCTCCCGCTCACACACAATGGCATGCGCCAGCCCCGCAAAATGCCTACCCAACTCCACAAAATCATTACCCACCTCCAAGAGCCTACCAAACCCCCCCCCCCCCCCCGAAACCTATCTTCTAAGTTAATCCAGTCTTGAGAAATGAAAGGGTGCAGAAGAAGAAGACTTTCACTCCGCTGGGAGAATCCTACACTAGCTTATTCCACAGGCTATGACAACTGGATATGTTGAGACCAATCAAAGAAAAATTGCCAAATCCTCCCCCGAAGAATCTAGATTATTCTGTCAGCCGTGAATATTGTTCCAGTGCACCAAGGCATGATACTAAAAATTGTTGGCATTTAAAGAACATTATCCAGGAACTTATCGACTCCCACCGGATTGAGGTGCAGACTCCAGAGGTACCCAATATCAACCAAAACCCGTTGTCGTCCCATGTTTGAGATCGTGGAGAAAAGGGGAGAGTCCAAAAAGCCCTCACGAGCAGTGATGATGATCAAATCCAGTGAAGTTAAGCCAACTGAGAATGCAAGCAGTGAGAAGCTAGTAACCGAGGCAAAAGGAAGAAGCAACAAGCATGTTGTAGTTCAAGGGAGCCCAGCATGAACGATTGCACCAAAGCAGGAACAAGCAAAAGTAATGGTGCACGGGGAAGCTAGAGAAGCTGTCGTGGTTGTGGAGGATGTTCGCATAGAGCCCATCATTGTAAAACCAGTAATCCATCCACCAATCATCAACAGCAAAGCCGTTCCTTGGAGATATGAGCAAGCAATAGTGATGTATAAAGGAAAAGAAGTAAGGGAAGAAGTGTATGGGGCCCGTGGTTTAACTCGATTAGGGAGGTACTTTGCTCCTGAAGAATTGATGAAGGGCAGGATTTCTAAAGATAACCCAGAATCAGTGAAGAAAGCTGTGTCAGAAGAAGAGGCAGAGGAGTTCTTGAAGAAAATGAAAATGTGGGACTACTCCATAATAGAGCAGTTGAGGAAGACACCAGCTCAAATCTCCTTATTATCCTTACTAATCCATTCAGATGAACACCGCCGGGCGCTGATGAAGATTTTGAATGAAGTCCACATTCCTGACAAGATAATAGTGAATCATTTGGAAAGGATTGCAAATAAGATATTTGAGGTAAACCGGGTCACCTTCTCTGACGATAAATTGCCCATAGAGGGCACTAAGCACACCCGGACTCTTTATATGAATGTGAAATGTGAAGATGCTGTGGCCACCCGAGTTCTGGTTGACAACGGGTCAAGTGCAAATATTTGTCCACTCTCCACATTGACCAAGCTGAAGGTGGAGAATGGAAGGGTCCACAAAACAATATTTTTGTTCGAGGTTTCGACGGTGGAGGTAAAGACACCGTGGGAGACATAATGCTGGAAGTGACAATAGGGCCCGTTGAGTTTACCATGGAGTTCCAAGTGCTGGACATAGTAGTCTCTTATAACCTGTTGTTAGGTAGGGCCTAGATTCACGCAGCCAAAGCAGTGCCATCTGTGATGCATCAGATGGTCAAATTTGAATGGGGCAGGCAGGAGATTGTGGTGCACGGTGAAGACAATCAGTGCATTTCAGGTGATGCATTCATACTTTTTATTGAATCCGAAGACAACAAAGGGCCATGGGTCTATCGGGTATTTGATACTGTGTCAGTTCAAAATATGCCAGAAGGTGAGGTTGTCATGACCCCAAAGATAGCTACCGCGTCAGTCATGGTAGCTTCAGAAATGTTGAAGAATGGTGTTATGCCCGGCAAGAGGTTGGGTGCTTCTCTACAAGGCATTGTGCAACCAGTGTCCCTCCCCAAAAATCTCGACTCTTTTGGCCTAGGGTATAAGCCTAAAGCCGCAGACATAAGGCAAGCCAGGAAGCTAAGGCAAAGGGCTTGGGCTCTCCCAAAGCCCATTCCAAGGTTGTCCAAATCGTTCGTCAAGCCTAGTATTAGCAATGGCTCCGTACCAAGGATGCCCGGACCGCTGATTGATGCAGACGGGAATCTTGATAAAGGGTTAGAAAGGCTGTTCAATGAGGTGAATATGGTCAAGGCAGGAGAAGGATATTAGGGCAGATGTGCAGTTTATGGGAGCTTGCGCAAAAGTCAATAACTGGGAAGCCACCCCTCTTCCCACTCGGAGGGAGTCGTGGTAGTCGGCTTTGATTTTCCTTTCAGTCTAGTTTGGAATAGTTTAGAGTTGTTAATTCAGTTGTTATTTCCGTCCGTTTGGATGTGTAACTCTGTTATCTTTGATTCTAATAGAATGCAATTTCCTTTTCAACAGTGCTGATAATTTCCATTTCTCTTTACTTCTCTTTCTTTTCTCTTTTGTACAGTTATTTTTATGTTGGTTCCACTGATCTGAAATGCATATGGACTCCTCGACCCAGCCTTCAAAACCAGTCTAGTTCGAAAATAATAATTCAGGAAATAGAACATGAAGACGAACCAGAATACGACAAGGAAGGGGCTTAGGATGAGATTAGTAAAGAGTTGAACCAATTTGAAGAGAAACCCAAACCAAACCTGAATGATACAGAAGCAATCAATTTAGGAAGCCCGGATAATGTCAGAGAAAAAAAAAATAAGTGTCCATCTAGAGCCACAACTTAAGAAAGAAATAATTGAAGTACTGCTTGAATACAAAGATGTCATTGCATGGTCCTACGACATCATGCCCGGATTGAGCACTGACTCGGTGGTTCACAAGTTACCCACTGGCCCAGCCTGCCCTCTTGTCAAGCAAAAGTTGAGAAAGTTTAAAACTGATGTGAGCGTGAAAATTAAAGAGGAAGTGACCAAGCAGTTTGAGACGAAAGTCATCCAAGTCACACGATATCCCACCTGGTTAGCTAATGTTGTGCCTGTACCAAAGAAGGATGGTAAAACCAGAGTGTGTGTTGATTACCGCGTCTCAACAAAGCTAGTCCAAAGGACAATTTTCCTCTACCAAACATTTATATATTGATTGACAATTGTGTAAAGCATGAGATCGGGTCATTCGTGGATTGTTATGCAGGCTACCACCAGATCTTAATGGATGAAGAAGATGCGGAGAAAACAACATTCATCATGCCATGGGGGACATATTGTTATAGAGTCATGCCTTTTGGTTTGAAAAACGTCGGGGCGACATACATGAGGGTCATGACAACCATTTTTCATGATATGATACATAAGGAAATTGAGGTCTGTGTGGATAATGTGATAGTAAAGTCCAGAAAGCAATCCGATCATGTCAAAGACTAGTGGAAATTCTTTCAAAGGCTCTGCCGGTTTGACGTCAAACTCAACCAGGTAAAATGTGCATTTGGGGTCCACTCAGGGAAGTTGCTAGGGTTTATAGTCAGCCGACAAGGCATCGAACTAGATCCATTAAAGATCAAAGCTATACAGGAGCTACCGTCGCCTAGGAATAAAACAAAAGTGATGAGCCTATTGGGAAGATTTAGTTACATCAGTCGGTTCATTGCTCAGCTCACAACCATCTGCGAGCCCATCTTTAAGCTATTGAAAAAGGATGATGCAGTGAATTGGACAGGAGAGTGCCAAGAAGCATTTGACAAGATAGAGGAGTATTTGTCGAACCCACCGGTATTGGTCCCGCCAGAACCAGGAAGACCCTTGATCTTATATTTGACAGTCTTGGACAACTCATTTGGGTGCGTGTTGGGTCAGCACAATGTCACCGGGAGAAAAGAGCATGTCATATATTACCTCAGCAAGAAATTTACGGCCTACGAGGTTAAGTATACTTATCTTGAAAGGACGTCCTGCGCCTTGACGTGGGTAGCACAAAAGTTAAAGCATTACTTGCCATCACACACCACTTATCTCATCTCACGTCTAGACCCATTGAAGTATATTTTCCAGAAGCCCATGCCCACAGGAAGGCTCGCGAAATGGAAAATCTTGCTCACTGAGTTCGACATTGTCTACGTGACCACGACTTCCATGAAGGCACAGGCATTGGCAGATCATTTAGTTGATAATCCGATAGATGAAGAGTACGAGCCCTTGAATACCTACTTCCTGGAAAAGGAAGTGATGCATATCGATGGAATGGAACGAGATAAGAGGTCAGGTTGGAAATTGTTCTTCGATGGGGTTGCCAACATGAAGGGCGTTAGGATAAGAGCAGTGCTCATTTCTGAAGAAGGGCATCATTACCCAGTCACAGCCCAACTCCTCTTCTATTGCACCAAAAATATGGCAGAATATGATGCATGCATCTTGGGTATGAGATTAGCAGCAGACATGGGTGTCCAGGAAGTCTTGGTCTTGGGAGACCCGGACCTTCTGGTACACCAGATCCAAGGGGAGTGAGAAACAATAGACTTCAAGCTCATACCATACCAGCAATGCTTGCATAATCTCTGCCAACAATTCAGGTCAATAGAGTTCAGGCACATCCCCAGAATCAACAATGAAGTTGCTGATGCCTTGGCTACTCTGGCATCAATGCTATATCACCCGGACAAGACTTATGTTGACCCGATACATATCCAAGTTCATGATCAACATGCTTATTGCAACATGGTGGAAGAAGATCTCGATGAAGAGCCTTGGTTCCACGACATTAAGGAGTATATCAGGAGAGGTGTATACCCGGTACCAGCCACCAGTGACTAGAAGAGAACAATCCGTCGTTTGTCAAATGAGTTTTTCTTCAATGGAGGAATATTATACAAAAGAATGCCATATCTTGGTTTGCTAAGATGCGTAGATGCTGGGCCGCAACAAATATCATTAATGAGGTGAATGCTAGCGTATGCGAGGCCACATATGTGCGAATATGTTTTGGCAAAGAAGAATCTTCGGGCATGATATTATTGGCTCACCATGAAGCGGGTGTATCATATTTGTGCACAAATGTCACCAATGTCAGGTGCATGGAGACTTAATTCACTCTCCGCCATCTGAATTGCATACGATGTCTGCACCATGGCCTTTCATTGCGTGGGGCATGGATGTCATTGGGCCCATCGAACCAGCAGCTTCTAACAGGCATAGATTTATCCTGGTTGCTTTTGACTATTTCACCAAATGGGTTGAAGCCAAAACTTTCAAGGCAGTCACAAAAAAGGCTGTGGAAGACTTTGTACATGCAAATATCATTTGTCGATTCAGAATCCCCGAGACTCTCATCGCTGAAAATGGGTCAAATCTCAACAGTCACTTAACGAGAGAAGTATGTCAGCAGTTCAAGATCACACATCAAAATTCTACCCCGTACCGCCCCAAGGAAAACGGAGAAGTTGAGGCAGCTAATAAGAACATAAAGAAGATACTTCGAAAAATGGTGGAAGGGTCAAGGCAGTGGCATGAAAATCTACCCTTTGCATTGTTAGGCTATCACACCACCGTCCCCACTTCAGTAGGGGCAACTCCATACTTGTTGGTACTTGGCACATAGGCGGTAGTCCCGGCTGAAATTTAAATCCCCTCTCTTCGAATCGTGATCGAAGCAGGAATCGACGATGAAGAATGGGTCAAAGCTCGTTTGGAGCAATTGAGTTTGATTAACGAGAAAATACTGGCGGCGGTATATCACGGACAGTTGTATCAACAAAGGATGGCTAGGGCATATAATAAGAAAGTGCGTCCAAGGAAGCTTGAAGTAGGTCAATTGGTATTGAAGCACATCCATCCTCACCAGGCCGATGCAAAGGGCAAGTTTGCTCCGAACTGGCAAGGACCGTTCGTCGTATCAAGAGTGTTGTCTAATGGAGTATTGTATCTGACAGATGTGGAAGGGAAATGTGTGGAAATGGCTATTAATTCGGATGCTATCAAAAGATATTATGTATGATTTTCTTTTGGATCGTTGTTTACACTTGGCATTTGTTTGTACTTGGCAGGTTTTATAGATTGGAATGATAAAGAAATTTTATTCATCTATCTAAACACTTTACCTTTGTTAACCCCTTTCAGCTTCTGTTATTTTTATTCTAATATCCCCTCTTTCGGAATTCATAATGAGAGTCAGACACGCAATTATAAAAGGCAACGAACACACAATAAAGGAAAAAACAAGAAAGGCAAAACAAAAAGATAAGAAAAAGCAGCAAAAGAAAAGAGAAAAGAAAAAAAAGAGAAAAAAAAAGAAAAAGAAGAAAATAAAAGGAAACAAAATAAAAACAAAGAAAAAAGGAAAAAAAAGGAGAAAGAAAAAGAGAAAAATGAAAAAGAAATAGCGGAAAGAGAGGAGAATAAAGAAAACAAATAATAATGAAAGTAAGGAATCAGCAGAAACTACATTTGACCTGATTCCTTTTAAGGATACATAGGCAGCCTCATGGCTCGGTCATATTCAAATAAATCCAAAAGCCCCAAGCAAGAAACTGGGGTAGAAATTGCGTTGGTCTAGCTTCCGAAAGTTGTAAAATTTTTAACCCATAAAAGCGATTTTTGAGCCTTTCACACCCTTTCCTTCTAACCTTCTCCAAAAGCCTACATTATAGTCCAAAGAAAGACCTTATGATCAATCTGTAAGAAATGTCGGGGAAAGCAAGAAGAAACGGACCATACCTTAGGGCAGCACTCTAGTTCCTGCAGAAAATAATAAAATGAGAGAGTCTTATTGGTGAAAACCCTCACGGGCGCCCTAAGGCGACGAGAGTTGAGAGAAATAAAAATGAGAGAGCCTTATTGGTGAAATCCCTCACGGGCACCGTAAGGCGAAGGTAAGGCAAGATGCAACACTCAGAAAAGGGCTGTTGGTGGAAATCTGTTCATGAACACTGTAAGGCCAGCAAAGCTAGGGTTTGGTTGAAGGAATTGGATTAGAAATGGTAACAACAACAAAAGCATGGCAATAGAAGGTCGGTCATCGGGACAGACTGGGCCGACTAGGCCGAAGTGCATGTCATGATCATGAAAACCAGCTGCTCTTCCTCAGATAAGTTTTCTTTCTCTTCCTTTCAACAATCAGTGAACCTGGAATTCTTTACCCTAAATACCGTTAGGAGTCATTGCATTTAATTTTTCTTTTGAGTCTCTAAAGTCTTTTGTTTAAGAAAACAAGAGGAATTTCAAACCTTATTATCAGCTCCCGAAGGGACTAAGAGCATGACACCCAAAAGCGTAACAAAGATAACGAATGCGGAACAGCAATGAGAAGGATTCATAAAAACTGCAATTGATGGAAGAGACAAGAGCCGGCAAAGTGAAAGAGTACCACACAGAAACGGGCATGAAAAGTAAAACCACAAAGGTTTGAGGGTCAGCCGAGCATCATACGTTGATCGAGAAATCTCAAAAAGGACGCAGGATTGGCACAACACAAAGATGGAAATGGTCATGAGGGTTGACCTCTCATGATGTATCAACTCATCAATCATCGGAAAGGGGCATAATGAATCCTGGCAAAGGGTCGGAAGTGCAACACAAAGTGGGGAGAAAAGTCAAGAAACAAAAGGCAAGGGTCAACCAAACATCATAGATAGACCGGGTGATTTCAAGAAAGGGTGCAAGGATTTTGGCAAAGGAGTGGAAATGTAACACAAAGATAAAGAACAAAGTGAATCCACATAACACATTAATTCATCAATCATCGGGGAAGGACATAAAGAATTGCGGCAAAGGATTAGAAATATAATACATTCATGGGGAGCAAAGTAAAGCGTAAACGTTTCAAGGGGTTAGCTGAGCAGTGGGGAGGCCGTTTCCTACAAGAATGCCGCAAGCCAATCGCCGCTTTTCAAACTGACAAGTATTATTTGATTGACATAGGGTCACAAAAATTCCAGAAGAGCTTGAAGGAGGCCATCCACAGGGGAAAACAGGCACAGGGCAGGTATGATCGATACCTTAGGGCTCACCTGAAAATGGGGCTCAACTCAAACTCAAAAGAGGCACGGGCCGTCATAAATATCTTCCCCAGCAAAGAGCACAAGGGGACCAACTTTAAATAGCAAACCCCAGTAAAAACAATTGAGGGTTAAAAGAAGCATAGAAGTTGAGATGGAACACAGTTTAAAACTTAAATAGGCGCAGGTGACAGGGGAAAGCACCAACACCTTCCCCAGCAAGAGTCGCAGAAACCCCCTAGACAATAATCACTAGCAGAAACAACCAGAGGTTAGAATTGACATTTAAGTTGGAACCTTCAGGACCCTCCTGGAAAATGGGACTTATTTAAAGGTTAGAGGTAATCATAGATAGCAAAGAGCATAAAATTACTTGCATGTTGAAGTAGGATTCAACTAAGAATTGTCAGGACCTTCCTGAAAAATAGGACTTAGCCTAAAACACAAATAATCACGGGTAACACGGGCAGACACAAATATTTCCCCAACAAAGAGTTGTTAGGACCCTCCTGAAAAATGGGACCTATCTTAGAACACAAACAGTCGGGTGGCATGGCTAAACCCAAATTCTTCCCCAATAAGTCATCAGGACCCGCCTGGACATTGGTAATTGTAGGAGTTGTCAGGACCCCCTGGATAACGTGATGTAGCTCTAAATACTAATCCCTAGTAGAAACATTTTGTCATCAAATTAAGAGTGTCAGGACCCGCCTGGATAATGGGAAGTAGTTTTAATCACCAGTCACCAGCAGACCCCCAACAAATATAACTCATAGCAGGACATAGTGGAAAATAATACCTATTGAAACATAACATAATCATAAAGTTGTCATCAGCTAAGAATTGTCAGGACCCTTCTGGATAATGGGACTTAGCTTTAGAGATATTTGGTAAGGTGATTTGATTAACACTCACGGATCCGCCCAACACCAAACTGGGGCAGGAAGAATTTTGTGTTTTATTTGTTTTGATCGGGTACACAGGCAGCAGTCCCAGGGAATATTTTCAAGTTTCAAGTATGGTAATCAGGCACCCACCTGGAGAACAATGGAATATTTTTCAAAATTTCAAATTTTGGCAATCAGGCGCCCATCTGTAGAACAAGGGAATGTTTTTCAAAATTTCAAGTTTTGACAATTAGGCGCCCACCTGTAGAACAAGGGAATGTTTTTCAAAATTTCAAGTTTTGACAATCAGGCGCCCACCTGTAGGACAAGGGAATATTTTACAAAAATGCAAGTTTGGTGATCAGGCACCCACCTGTAGAACAAGGGAATACTTCTCAAAGATGCAAGTTTCAAAAATTCAGGCGCCCACCTGCAGAACAAGAGAATATGTTTCAAATTTAAAGTTTTGGTAATCATGCACCCACCTGTCAGAACAAGGGAATATTATTCAAGATGTAAGTTTCAAAAATGCAAGTTTTGGCAATCAGGCGCCCACCTGTAGAACAAGGAAATATTTTTCAGGATGTAAGTTTGGTAATCAGGCACCCACCTGGAGAACAAGGGAATATTTTTCAAATTTTCAAGTTTCGATAATCAGGCGCCTACCTGTCATAACAAGGGAATATGTGCAAGTTTCAAGTTTGGTAATCAGGCACCCACTTGTGAGAACAAGGGAATATTTTTCAAGATGCCAGTTTTGGTAATTAGGCGCCTACCTGTCAAATTAAGGGAATATTTTTCAAGATGCAAGTTTTGGTAACCAGGCACCCACCTGCACAACAAGGGAATATTTTTCAAGATTCAAGTTTTAGTGATCAGGCACCCACCTGTAAAACAAGGGAATACATGTCAAGTCTAACAATTCGAAAACAAACATAGAAGAAAAGAAGGCAAGAAGTCAACAAGGCGAAAATAAGTTTACAGGAGGGAATGCCAGTTAACAAGGCAACAAGGAGTTCACAGGAAGAAATACAAGGCAACAAAGCAACAAAGATCAAGAGCAAGATTGAAGATATAGATAAGTTCTTTTGTAATTCGTAGTTCATAGATTAGTCTAGTATTTACTTTTCACAAGGTGTAATAAGGAGGTCAGCAAGCGGTAACAACAACATCAGCAGCGAAATCATAGCTCATGGTAGTCCCAGCTACCAAACACTCTAGAACTAAACTGACCTGATTCCTTTATAGCGAAGGATATGTATGCAACCTTTGAAGCAGGGTACGGTCAGACAGTTTTCAAAATGCTTCTCTTGGAATGCAAAGCAGGAAAAAATCTCTCAGTTTCTCATTTATCTTTGCCCGGAAACCTTTCGTATTTTCGAGCAAAAATAGCAGCTGTGAGCACGTGATTTTTGCCTCGCTTGACATGTTCCTATAAAATTCATTAAATTAGGAATTTTCTTTTATAATTTGAATTTTTAGGAATTAATTGTGTAATTTTGTGTTTATTTTCATTTTTTATTTTATTTTTTTTGAATTTTTAGGAAATAATTGTGTGACTTAGTGTTTATTTGCGTCTTTCTTTTATTATTTGAATTTTTAGGATATTTTTTGTGCGATTTTGTGTTTGTTTGAATATTAGGAATTAATTGCATAATTTTGTATTTATTTGCATGTTGCACGTTTCAATTTACATAATTCATAAAAATATAAAAATGGCATGTTTGCATCTAGGATTTAAATTTTACATTTTTGGGTTATTAATTAGTTAATATTGAAAATGAGGGAAACTAACAAAAATTAGTTAATTTAATGAAGGACAGAAGATTGGAAAACTAAAAAGAAAGCCATGGAATCCGGCGGATGAAGTCTACCTTTGTAATAATTTCTTGAAAGAGCCTGTCACACTGGGCGGTATTCTCTCACCCGATGCAATTGCGCTATTTCAGCAGGCGAAAGGCTTACTGGAATCTCGTTGAGGTCAGGAAGCACAGGAGCAGGACCCGCGCAAAAGGCTACTGAAGGGGAGAATGCTGGAAAAGCAAAATCCCTCGGCTATTGAGAGGACTCCTATTGTCTTTCTTTTATTTACTGGAGTTTCTTGTTCGCGCGCCCCAGACTTCTAAAAGCGGGTGGTTTTAAGTCCAGAGCCCTATTCTGGTTACATTTTCTTTGAAATTTAGAATTAACGAGTTTATTTAGTTTATTTCTTGTTAAATATGTTTTTGACTATTTTTATTTTTATTTTTATTTTTGATTATTAAAAAATCTGAAAAAATAATAAAACAAAAATATACAAACAAAGAATAATTGCTTGTATATAACTTGGGTCTTTGTAAAGACCAAATTTTGGGTCATGTTTATCCCAAGACCCCCAAACCCACTAAAATGGACCCAAACCCAACCCTGCCCGCTCCAAAAGCCACAGGCACGAAACGACGTCGTTTTACGCCAAAGGGACCGTTGATCAGTCTTGATCAAACGGTCAAAATGGAAAGGTGTCACACTATTTAAATGTAGGATATAACCCCCTGTTACAAACCTCGTACCCTATCCAAACTTACCCTAAATTCGCCGATGTAGCACTGCCTAGCCCCCACCGTATCACCACCGCTCGCCGACGGCCAAAAATTGCCGACGTCGGTGGCGTAACCCCAAATTCACCCAAATTTACACCCCAGGTTCCCCGTCTTCTCCTCTTTCCAACCCCCCTAAAATCACCCCTTAAAATCCTGTCGAACTCATCGAGTGTCCTTTCAAAGGAGAGGCGGCTCCGCCGTCCACGACGACGACGACGACTCCAATGGCCTCCAAATTAACACCCCACACTCCCATTGACCTCTCCTACCCAAAATCAAGTCCAGTTTCATTCAAATAACCCCCAAACTTGTCGAATTTTAAATTCGTATTTGATATAATTTTGAGGTTGATTTTTTTTCAAGCAGCTTGAGTTTCAAAACGAAGTTGCATGTTTGTTTTGGCCAAAAACAAACCTGCAACTCTGTTTGAAGACTCAAATTGATCCAGCAAGTCTAATTGAATACCAATCAGTGAGTTCCATTTTTCTTTTCTTCTCTACTATTTGTTTTTGTTTGTTATTGTGTGAAGACTTACCTTGTTCTAGTTTAATTGTTAGTTTTTAGGAGTCTTGAATATTTCTGTATTTTGATTGTGGATTTTGGTCCGGTTGCATTTGTAAATTGAAGTTCTCCACCATGTTTCCAAGACCAATCTCTTATGTGCTTCAATTTGTTTTTTTAGTTTTAAATTTTGTTTTTTAGTTTAAGTTTAGCTTAGTCTACTGATGGATTAATATTTGGATAATAGTTTTCAGTTTTCAATTCTGACTTGTTTCAAATGGTAAAATAGCATGGTAGTTACAACTTTGCATATTTTCGTTTAAGTTATATTCAGTATTTAGTTTGAATGTTAGTCCAGTAGTTTTCTCTTGCATTTTTAGTTAGATTTTTGGTTATCTTCGATTAAGGGTTCATGTTTAATGGTGGATTGGTTATAGCTGTTAGTAATAGGTAATTGCAAGATTTAGCTTAGTAAAATAGTAATTCTAATACACTAAGTTAGTAATAGTTAATTGCAAGATTTAGCTTGGAACACACAGTAATTTTAGTATACTAAGTAAACTTGGTAACCAAGCTGAGTATTGCTGCTGTGTTGCTACAATATTTGCTTTTGATCATTAAGAACTGTTGTTGATTCCTTACCCTCTTTTGTATTATGATTACCATGTACTTCTCCTTCCCAGGGATGACATTTGAATCTATGAATGGTGCAATTTAAGTTATTTGAAGCAAAAGCTGTTTTAGTTACCTGTAATTTCATCCTAGCAGAATGATTTTCCTTTGTAGTTGTTTAAAATCCTTGTTATAATAGGATTATATAGAATGTTGTATGTTATCAGCGGTTGTCAGCATTTAACATATCAATTTGGGGTTAGCTTCAAGTACTATTATGTTTGTCATGGTTAAGACAATAATTTGTATAACAGGACATTTGGGTTAATATTCTCAAAATATGTAGTAGTTAATAGTGAGTGCAGATGTTGTTGTAATTGGATTTGAAGTGGATTGATAGCAAGCTGCGTGAACCTGATCTATGCATAAAAGAAAAATAGTATATTTCATTTTGAAATGGTTTAATGCTTCAGTTCATGTTGGCCATATATATTAATACGAAAAATGCTATTAAGTAGTTAGTTCATGTCCATATATGTTTATATTGGTGAGTTAAGTAGGCTATGTTAATTAAAGGTCCAAGGGTCTATTGCTTGGATCCTTTTCCACGAGTCTAAGCAGCTCGACTCTCTTGTGGGCCGGCAGCTGAGCCCAATTGCTCAAGAGTCTTCGAAATAAGCTGAAGACACACCTCCCACCTACAGGTTGAGGTTTGGGGTATTTTTTGAAAGATTGAATTGTAGATTTGAACCCTCCAAATAATGTACCACCAATTAATTGAACCTTAGTAGAGACACATTTTATAAAAGTGATAGTTGACTTAGGATTGACCTTTTAAAAACAAATAACGAGGTATGCCCCGTTAAATGGAACCATAAATTGCGCGGCCCTCGTGAAATGCTTATATTAAAATATTGTAGAGATTCGGGACACGCCGTCTATCGAATTTCACGGCTTCCCGCAAAGATAATAACGTGATAGTAGCTTTTAGGCACTTATTTAATAATTTTATCTCCTTAAATATGGGTGTGCATTTATGTGACCCAAATCTAAATCTCAACGGAGTTGGAATGTGTCAAAAACTGCGGGTGTATTTATGTGATGTGGTTCGGGATATGTTTTAATGATGTTGCAATTCTCTTTAAAAATAATAATATAAAAGTGGTTAAAAGATTTAAAATGCAGATAGGTTCATAATTTTATAAAAATCAGATAATTTAAGCCAAATATTGTTGGAAATAACGCTTTACGCTAGAGGGGGGGTGAATAGCGTTTTAAAAATATTAAGCGTTTTAGTGCGGAATTTAAAAACTTTGCAGAAATTAAAACAAGTGCAGTAAAATAAACTTACACAATGATGTATCCTGGTTGGCCACAAACGTGGTTAGTCCAGTCCCCGAGAGACTCTCTCGAGATTTCCACTAAACTTGTCAAGCTTACGGGTGCTTAACAAACCGTTACAGCTGAGGACACAAGCCTCACCTAGGTGCTCGGGGATCACAATCCCAAAGACTTCAATTGCTCGGGGATACCAATCCCAAAGACTTCAATTGCTCGGGGATAACAATCCCAAAGACTTCAATTGCTCGGGGATAACAATCCCAAAGACTTCAATTGCTCGGGGATAACAATCCCAAAGACTTCAACTGCTCGGGGATAACAATCCCAAAGACTTCAACTGCTCGGGGATAACAATCCCAAAGACTTCAACTGAGGAATCACAAGTTCCTCAACAAACGAGAATCGCAATTCTCTTACAAACACAAAACAAACTCACTTTACAAAGTACTCCTCAATGAGTAGATATGAGTAGAAATAGTACGCTCAAGATCACAACAACTTAGCTCAATAGAATGGCTCTTCAAAAAGCTTTATGGATGAATGAAAATGATGATCAATGTAAGAAAGCTTTTAGCAATGAAAATACTTAAATTGTATATGTTGTTGTTGTGAAAACACTGAGTTAAGCCTGTATTTATAGGTGAAAAACTCAGTCTTACCGTTGTCTAATTGCCAATTAAGGATTGCTGAAATTACTCAGTGACAATCGATTGTCAAGACTAAACAATCGATTGTTTGCCTATCAGATCAAAAATTCAATCCCAGATTTTACGTCAACAATCGATTACTTCAAATCAATAATCGATTATTTATAACGTTAAAAAATCCTTTCCAATTTTTGGCATAAAACATCGATTATCAGGAAATCAACAATCGATTATTTTAACAACGTTCAGAAAATCTTTTCCAGATTTTACGCAAAACATCGATTGTTAAATATCAACAATCGATTACCTGAAGGTAATTTGAAAATGTATGACAACGGTTAGTTCCAACAATCGATTATCAAATAGAACAATCGATTATAAATTAATTTCAAAACTTACTGTCTCATATATAATCGATTATCAAAAGCCATAATCGATTATTAATTAATTTCAAAACTTTCTGTCTCATATATAATCGATTATCAAAAGCCACAATCGATTATTAATTTTATTTAAAAACACTGGGAGACATTTTTCTCATTCTAATCGATTACCATTAGTTCATAATCGATTTTTCTGAGTTTTGAAAACTTTGCCTCAGTTAACAATCGATTATCAAAAGTACACAATCGATTGTTATGCAGTTTGCAAAAACCTGATGTTAACTGACTTACTCACAATCGATTATCATTAATTCACAATCGATTGTCATGCAGTCTTGGCTTAGAGATACTCGATTATCATAAGTACATAATCGATTATCTTAGCCCAGATTTTTGAGGCATGTTTGAAAAACATTTTAACAAATATAAATATGCATAGTTTAAAATCATTTGACACTTAAGTTAGATATGCATGATTTTGGAAAAATAATTTTAGTAGAGAAGCCATGTTATGAGCCAAGATTGAGGAATCAAGATCACAATTAATATTGACTCAATTATAACATTTCTAAACTTTGTCTTGAGCTTCTTGTAATGCATCCATTTTGTGCTTGTCCTTGAGCACTGCTATATATCGCTTATTGCTTTGTTTGACATTCATCAAAACCTACAAAAGAACACACGTTTAGTATATTGCATTTGAAACGTGTTTCCAACAATTTCCCCCTTTTTGATAATGGCAAACATAAGCGGGATATATGCAATAATTATTTTGATAATCCAAGACAAGAGTAAAGTATGCAATTTGATGTTCCCCCTCAATTCATGTTCCCCCTCACTTTAAGCATGAATGAAGTTGAGAGTGATATAGCATACTTCTTGATATCCCGTTTCTTCCCCCTTTTGCCATTAGCAAAAAATTTACACAAGGGAAGAATATGAAAAAAATGTGAAATAAACACAAGTTTATTTATTGGAAAATTAAGATAACATTACAAGGGTGAAACCAAACATAACTAACCAATCAAGAACAAACAGACCAAAAACAACAATTTCTCATCATAACAACAACAATTTCATCATTCATCACCCCCATCCCCTTCATCATCATTGGTAGGCGCTTGATATGGCACCATCTGAGCATAGGCATAATGCACGTGATCAAAGTAACCATGGACCTCACGGGTTAGTTGAGTAATTTGGTCAGAAATGGTCCGGAGGGTAGGCTCCTGAGGAGGATGAGCACGACGGGCTTGTCGATTTTGAGGAGGAGCGGGAGCATGATCACCATCATGATGAAAGGAAGACTCCGAAATTTCCCAGATTTTGGTGCTCTTTTTGAGAGGACCATTAGCAATATTGACTCCGGAAGCTTCAAGAAATTTCATTATTAAGAGGGCATAGGGGAGAGGTATGTCATCTCTGGTGGCATTGAACATATGAGATAGAATAAGCTTGCACCAATTTATTTTAACGCCGGTGACAATAGCATGAAGAAATTTGGCATCCTCTTGGGAAATGGTGGTGTGATTGAGTTTACGGGGTTTGAGAACACGAGTGATGAAATAGAGAATGAAACGATAATTCGGGTCCATACCCTTTATGGTGGGACGACGGGAAGAGGACTCATCATAGGCTACTCCGGCTTGGCGGAAGAGATTAGCTTCATCAATCATGACCCCGGCATCATTTATGTACTGGTAGATGTCTTCACCATCATGCGGAATGCCGGCAATGAGGTGGAGGTTATCTTCAGAAATTAGAATGGGAATGCCGTTAACATTGGTAACAAGTTCACCCTCATCATCTTTGTGAAGGTTGGAGTAAAAAGCTTCAACCAAAGAAATGTTGTAGTAGGGGTGAGTAAGGAGTAGGAAATTGAAAAGGTTGCACTCTCTTAGCATATTTGCGGCTGGAATGAATGGTGCAACAAGAGCGTTTGTTGAAAAGCGAGGAGGGAGAATAAGGCGTTTCTCAAATTTGGTTAAGAAACGGGTGAGCTCTTCATTGGATTCAAAGAATAGAACCGATCCATCTTGATATGGATGGCGAGAAGAAGAAGCACCTTGTTTGGAACGAGCACGCTTTGAGTTGCGGCTTGACATTTTTTTTTTTGAAAGGATGTGCTAGGATTTTTCAAAGAAAACAAGAGAATTTGATGCTTGGGAGGCTTGAGTGAGTATACAAGAGCATATGTGCAGCCTATATATAGAGAAGGAATGAATCTTACATTTATTGGAAATGATTTGAAGAGATTTGAAGTCTGAAACGGTAAAAATAAATTCACTGACCGTTCAACAATCGATTGTTTGAATGGAATAATCGATTGTCATTAATGAAAATGATCTGACACATCGATTACACGCCAGAACGGTAAGAAAATTTGAAAAAGATAGTCGATTGTCAAACTTGGTAATCGATTGTTTTTCATATTTATGACCTGTCAGGAATCGATTATGGAGCCAAAACGGTAACATAAGTTTAAAACAGATAATCGATTGTCAATATATAGTAATCGATTGTTTTACTCACAGAGAGTTTGAATTTTGGCAAATAATCGATTGGCAGAACAAATAATCGATTGTTTGGAAGGGGGATGCTGAAATGATGAGACTTAATTCTATCAGGCAATGTAAACATTTAACAAGATTTCATGGCAAAAAAATTGAATCAACAAATAATCGACTATTGATACTGATAATCGATTGTAAGCATAAATAATCGATTATGATCGATTTTTTTTTTCTTGTATCAAGATAATTCATACTTTCCTCTTACCTTTTTGGGGGATGCCTGCAAAATAGAATTAAAACATCTCCGACGCTCAAGTCAGTAATCTATAAATGAAATAATAACTTTGAAACTCGTGTAGTCGGGTGAAAAAAAAAAATGAACTCTTAAGAATTTTGTCCTAGGATGTTCTTAAGAGGGTTTAGGGTACTTACCTTCCCTTCGACTTTGCCAATTACCTGATTTTGAACATCCTCCGTTCATTTTGGTCTTTTGGCTCATTCTCCAATTTACGAAGCTTTTTCCACAATTTTGCCTTTTGAATTTTTCGAAAATACTTCCGATTTAAAAAAACATAAGTCGACTTTTCCGTCTCTTCCTCCTTCTTTGTGCTTTAATTGAAGGAATTTTGAATTCGTCTCTCGTCAAGTGTTTGGAGCATCCACTACACTTGATTCCTTCAAGCACACCTGCAAAACAAATCAATGCTCTTTTGGTACCCATGCCATTTTGGGTCCTTGAGGGTTATGCATACTATAATGATATGTTTGAGTAGCATGTCTATGTCTAGTAAAGCATGCGGGAGCAATATGACCAATTCGTCTACAATAATGACATGTCACATTTGGATTATGCATGCGTCTAGGCTCATAGTAGCTAGAATAATGCACATTGTTTACTCTATTTTCATTTCTCCTAATTAGAACACCATAGTCATTTCTAGGTTGAACATTTCGGGATCTTCTAGCATGATCATTGTTGTGCCTAAAATATGCATCATGTCTATGGTGACGATTGCTAGGCGGAAGGTCATGTCTAGGTCTCCTAATATTTTGTCTAGCATGCATGTTTGTTTTAGGAAAGGCATTTTTGTTATTAATCCTAGGTTGAGCTCTAGGTGGTTGGGTTTTTGCATCAACCTCTTCTTCATTTATGAAGCCTATTCCATGCTTGGTTGATTTCAAGTTATCAAGCACCACATTCAAGTTTTTATGAGAGGAGTTGAATTTATCTAGTGTGCCTTTTAATCTACCTACTTCATTCTTAAGGTCTACACAAGAAGCACAATTTTTTTAGAACTCTCGGGCTTGTCAGAACTTCTTTTCCCATAAAACTTGTTTTGTTCTAGTAGCTTCTCATTTTCCAAAACCAATTTTTCTAATTCTTTTTCTTTTAATGAAAACTGTTTTTGAAAATCTTGTTCTTTTAGAGAAGCATTTTCTCTTAAACTAGTGACGGTTTTTGTAACTTTGAGAAATTCAGCATACAATTCATCAAAGGCATTTCTCATGTCATCAAGAGTATAAAAATTTTGAGAAGAGATTTGACTTACCTCACTTTGATTTTCTTCCTGTGCCATGAGGCAGAGATTTGCCGCTTCTTCATTTTCTTCTTCACTGGATTCGTCTCCGGAATCTCCTCCCCAAGATATGTATGCTCGTTGCTTCTTGAAGGGTTTCTTCTCCTTTTTAAGATTTGGGCAGTTTGTTTTGATATGCCCTGTTTCACCACATTCATAACATTTAACTTGCTCACCTTGCTTTTTCCCTTTGCGGTCATATTCTTTTCGCATGAATTTTTGGAACTTTTTGATGATGAGTCCAAATTCGCTATCTCCATCCTCTTCAATTGGTGATTGACTTGTGCTCGCCTTTAGAGCAATCTTTTGCCTTCTTTGTTCGTCAACAACAGGGTTAAGAATAGTGGATTCATAAGTCTTAAGATTACCTCTAAGAGCGTCTATGGTGACGTTCGTGATTCCAATTGACTCTTGAATCGCATCGGCCTTTGATCGCCATGCCGGTGTTAGGCTCCTAAGGATTTTTCGAACTAGTTCTTTGTCTGTGAACGTCTTCTTGAGTGCGTGGAGATCATTCACTATTGATGAGAACCTCTCAAACATCTCGTCTACCTTTTCGCCTTCCTTCATATGGAACAATTCGTAAGCATGAGTTAAAAAATCAATTTTAGCTTCTCTTACCTGGTCAGTCCCTTCGTAAGTGACCTCAAGCTTGTCCCACATTTCTTTCGCTGTTTTGCAGCAGGAGATTTTCCTGTAATCATTAGCATTAACAGCACAGAGTAATAAATTAATAGCTTTAAAATTATTTTGGACCATTCGATTATCCTCGGCGTTGAATTCCTCTTCTGTTTTTGGCACCCATATTCCTTCCACCTGTTTGACAGGAACCTCATTTCCTTTGGTGTACACCTTCCACAAGTAAGGGCTGTTTGATCTGACGAATATCTGCATCCTTTCTTTCCAATATGAATAATTAGTCCCGTTGAACAAAGGAGGTCTTGTGGGGCACTGTCCTTCATCAATACCTGCAAAAGAGTCTAGAGTAGAAGCCATGGAAAGATTCTCTCAAACGGTTAAGTCTTTCAGAGAGTATGGCTCTGATACCAATTGTTGGAAATAACGCTTTACGCTAGAGGGGGGGGGGGTGAATAGCGTTTTAAAAATATTAAGCGTTTTAGTGCGGAATTTAAAAACTTTGCAGAAATTAAAACAAGTGCAGTAAAATAAACTTACACAATGATGTATCCTGGTTGGCCACAAACGTGGTTAGTCCAGTCCCCGAGAGACTCTCTCGAGATTTCCACTAAACTTGTCAAGCTTACGGGTGCTTAACAAACCGTTACAGCTGAGGACACAAGCCTCACCTAGGTGCTCGGGGATCACAATCCCAAAGACTTCAATTGCTCGGGGATACCAATCCCAAAGACTTCAATTGCTCGGGGATAACAATCCCAAAGACTTCAAAATTGCTCGGGGATAACAATCCCAAAGACTTCAATTGCTCGGGGATAACAATCCCAAAGACTTCAACTGCTCGGGGATAACAATCCCAAAGACTTCAACTGCTCGGGGATAACAATCCCAAAGACTTCAACTGAGGAATCACAAGTTCCTCAACAAACGAGAATCGCAATTCTCTTACAAACACAAAACAAACTCACTTTACAAAGTACTCCTCAATGAGTAGATATGAGTAGAAATAGTACGCTCAAGATCACAACAACTTAGCTCAATAGAATGGCTCTTCAAAAAGCTTTATGGATGAATGAAAATGATGATCAATGTAAGAAAGCTTTTAGCAATGAAAATACTTAAATTGTATATGTTGTTGTTGTGAAAACACTGAGTTAAGCCTGTATTTATAGGTGAAAAACTCAGTCTTACCGTTGTCTAATTGCCAATTAAGGATTGCTGAAATTACTCAGTGACAATCGATTGTCAAGACTAAACAATCGATTGTTTGCCTATCAGATCAAAAATTCAATCCCAGATTTTACGTCAACAATCGATTACTTCAAATCAATAATCGATTATTTATAACGTTAAAAAATCCTTTCCAATTTTTGGCATAAAACATCGATTATCAGGAAATCAACAATCGATTATTTTAACAACGTTCAGAAAATCTTTTCCAGATTTTACGCAAAACATCGATTGTTAAATATCAACAATCGATTACCTGAAGGTAATTTGAAAATGTATGACAACGGTTAGTTCCAACAATCGATTATCAAATAGAACAATCGATTATTAATTAATTTCAAAACTTTCTGTCTCATATATAATCGATTATCAAAAGCCACAATCGATTATTAATTTATTTAAAAACACTGGGAGACATTTTTCTCATTCTAATCGATTACCATTAGTTCATAATCGATTTTTCTGAGTTTTGAAAACTTTGCCTCAGTTAACAATCGATTATCAAAAGTACACAATCGATTGTTATGCAGTTTGCAAAAACCTGATGTTAACTGACTTACTCACAATCGATTATCATTAATTCACAATCGATTGTCATGCAGTCTTGGCTTAGAGATACTCGATTATCATAAGTACATAATCGATTATCTTAGCCCAGATTTTTGAGGCATGTTTGAAAAACATTTTAACAAATATAAATATGCATAGTTTAAAATCATTTGACACTTAAGTTAGATATGCATGATTTTGGAAAAATAATTTTAGTAGAGAAGCCATGTTATGAGCCAAGATTGAGGAATCAAGATCACAATTAATATTGACTCAATTATAACATTTCTAAACTTTGTCTTGAGCTTCTTGTAATGCATCCATTTTGTGCTTGTCCTTGAGCACTGCTATATATCGCTTATTGCTTTGTTTGACATTCATCAAAACCTACAAAAGAACACACGTTTAGTATATTGCATTTGAAACGTGTTTCCAACAAATATAACAGTTGAGCGACCGTGCTAGAACCACAGAACTCGGGAGTGTCTAACACCTTCTCCCAAGTTAACAGAATTCCTTACTCGGATTTATGATTCGCAGACTGTTAAACAGAGTCATTCTTTCCTCGATTCGGGATTCGAAACAGTGACTTGGGAAACCATAAATCTCCTATGTGGCGACTCTGAAATTCTTTTAAATAATTGAATCTCGTTTCAATTGTGCTTTAATTGGAAAAACTCCCTTATCTACGCCCTTCGCCGAGTTGTAGTAGCCAAAAGGGGGTGTGACAATCGACACCTCTTCGTGCAGATGATGGATGTCCCTAGTTCGGTAATAGTTTGTCCCATGGTATTCACACCATAAATTAGGATCCCTCCAACTGGGATCGGATCTCATTGGCTTCGGGAGTCGTGCTTCTTTAATGCTCCTCATAGCCGACACCGGCTCTACCATGTTGACGTTGAAGTTGAATTTGGAAAGCCTGGATTAGAAAGAATCTTGAGAACTTGACATTTCCTTGTTCTGCTACGGCCTGCTATGGTCATGATCAATTTTATCCGCTGACTAAAAACCTCTGTCGCGTCCTTTGGTCTAGGTCAAAAACCGACCTCTTGATGATTGTCGATCTATGTAAAAATCATATTTTGGTTTATCTTTATTCTTTTCCCGATCCTGACTCTTGGACGATGCTGGGAAATTTAGTTGATCATCTTTAATCCTTATCTTAGACTTATACTGGTTGTAAATATTCGCCCAAGTTGTTGACTAGACTCGAGCAAACTAGTTGTAAATATTCGCCCAAGTTGTTGACTGGACTCGAGCAAACTTTCTTTCAACTTTTGGGAAGCGTCGAAACTTCTTGGATTTAGTCCTTTGGCAAATACTTTAGCCGCCCATTCGTTCGTTATGGCCGGTAGCAACATCCTTTCTTTTTGGAATCTATTCACAAACTCTCGCAGCAACTCAGACTTTTCTTGAGAAGTCTTAAATATGTCGGCCTTTCAGACCTGTACCTTTTCAGATCTGGCATGGTCCTTGATGGAAAAGTCTGTGAGCATCTCAAAGAAGTCTATGGAATCCTCGGTCAAATACAAATACCATGTCAGGGCTCCATTTACAAGGGTCTCCCCGAATTTCTTCAGTAAGACTAGCATAATCTCATGGGGAGCTAAATCGTTCCCATTCACTGCCATAATATAAGTGGTGATGTGCTCTTGAGGATCTGAAGTCTCATCATACTTTGGCACGTCTGGCATTATAAACCACTTCCGAATCAATTTTGGTATCGGTCTTGGTTTGAACAGCAATTGGGTATACTTCTTTGAATCCGGTCATTTCAATATTGGTAGTGTGCCAAAAATTTGATCCATTTAGGTGTTTATTTCCTTCATAAACCGCATGATTTCGACTTTAAAGGGATTGTTTTCATTGTTGTTACCAGAACCGCCACTGTTCCCCCCGACCATATCACTGCCGACTTTGCTCCTTAGGGTAAGTTTATCGACCCTCTATGTTGTCTGATTTGCAGGACTGCACCTTGTCCATTCGCATTGTTGGAAACACTCGACAATACCCGATTTCGTTCCATCATGACTTGATCCGGCCGTGTGAGATGGCCTATTATAGCCTCTTGTTTCTCCTTCGAGATCATTACTGTTTCGACTGTGTGTTCGTCTTCAGCATCATCGGGAGTCGCCTCTGGAACATATCGCAGATATCGGCCGCCATGGACGGATGTGGCCTGGTTTTACTCATTGCGGGCACCGTTGATGAAATCTTCATACTGAGTTTGATTTTCTTGGGCCTCAATATTGTGTGTTTTTAAAACCATTTTCTGCCATTTTTAATGATTTTGCTAAGAACAAAGAATCAAACAAGTTAGTAATAAATGCATGGATCAATTCAATTACAGAACTATCAATGCCCCATGATGGGCATCAAATTATTTGCCTATAAAATGGTACAATTGAATTTGTACATGATTCAAAAATAATAGATGAATTTGACAAAAATCAAGACTTAGCCTTGAAATTGAAATGAATTGCTAGATATCTTAATGTCACGGCCCAAAACTCGACCTGTCATGATGGCGCCTATCATTGTACTAGGCAAGCCGACATCTCCCACATACCAATATATTTGAATGAAAAATGTACTAAAACATGTTTAAATAATTTAAACTCTCATAAATTGGATAAAAGACCATAGCTGAATACGAAAAGTCCCTAAAATCTAGGTGTCACCGAGTACATGAGCATCTATATACAACAACATGGTCTGGTACACTATCTGGAGAGGAAGACTAAATACTTAAAACTGAAAGATAGGGAAATGAGGAACAAGGTCTGCGGACGCCAAACAACTACCTCAATGATCTTCGAACAGTAAATCAAATAGATGATCAAGAAAATACAAGTTCCACACACTGCACGGACAACTCACGTGCTAACAATAGAATCCGAATGGACAACTCACATGCGACAAAACAAGTCACTTATCAATAATATTAATATATGGATCCGCACGGACAACTAATGTGCTGCACGGACAACTCATGTGCGACACATACAACTTAGGTGTCAATAATATCAATAGATGTATCTGCACGAACAACTTATATGCCAGTAACATAATTCGCCTGGCATAGCCGCAGGCCCTAGTCCAAAATATCATACATGAGCAATAAAGCAAGTACACAGGTCCATAATGGATGAAATATAATCCCCTATCCCTGTACTAGTGTAAATAACATGTTAAAATGTAGGTATGTGCAATGTGTGCTATCGTAGCTCAATCTGACAATTTCATCAATGAAAAGAATTTATCAAGTTCGTTCAAGGATTAAACCTCTAAGTAGAATCATCATGACTTAGTTAGATCATATAAACTGTTACCACATGTTAGATATCAAATCTCAAAGCTTAACAATCATTTCTAGGCTTATAGGAGCTCGAGCACAACCTAAACATGAATATACAATCTCGGTGCCCACATATGGGATCATCCCTATGCATGTGCACACCCAAAATCATGTGGCTATCACAAAAATTTAAGCAAATGGTGCCCCAATCGAGTTGAAATATGATATTTACCTCAAGTAACTCGAATCACTCTGCTAGCAAGCCCTTGACTTATGAATCGCCCTTTGAACGTCACTATATAGCCATAAACAATTAGATACAATCAACATAATCTAAAGTAATCCATTCCATTAGAAAATACTAAGTCCTTAATCAAAAGTTAACTCGAAAGTTGCCTCCCCTCCCCATGTCTCGAAATCCAATAAAAGTAACAAAATCCGAAAGTCCATTCAACTACGAGTCCAACCATACCAAATTTACCAAAATCTAACACCAAAATGAGACACGAATCCCCAATTTAATGTCACGACCGAACAGAAGGGTCAAGACGGACACCCGGTGCCTTACTCAATCGAGTACCAACATAACATATCTTTCTTATTATTCTATCATTGGAAATTGGGCCAACATGGCCACAACTCCTAATATATAACTATAAGTGAGAAAGCACTGTATTAATGAACCATCTTTCTTAAAGCATGAATACATATGGGCCGTCAAGGCCTTTGATATACTGTAAAAATTGAAACTCTGTCCACAAAGCCTCTAAGATTATTTGACATCAAATAGGACAGGGTACCGGCCTACCTATAAGTCTGTAGTAAAATTCTGACACGATGACTTATAGACTCCACTGCACTCTAAATAAGGTGGAGTCTTACCGATCCTTCACTTAATGTCAAACTCGTCTACTACGAGGGATCGTCAAATTGATTGTCTACACCTGTATGCATGATGCAACGTCTCCAACAAAAGAACGTTCGAATAATTTACCGAGTATGTAAGGCACATAAATAAGTACATAAAGACATAGAAGAAACATGGAGTAAATGACTCAACCTGTAAATCTGGATAACTCTGTAACTCATGAAATACTTATAGTGTCATGCATATGCGTATGAATGGCATATCGTGCATAGCTACATATATTAATAACATCATCAAGCCTCTGAGGTTATCCCATCATATCATCTCGATCACCGTAGGCAAAATCATCAATGTATACTAACTGATCAAGTAGTGGTGCATATATAACACCGTAATATTTTTTCATATATATATATATATATGTGTGTGTGTGTGTGTGTGTGTGTGTGTGTGTGTGTGTGTGTATAACGCTATATGGTCATGGTTCAATGTATATGTATAAATGAATGTAACGTATGAGAAGTACGCCAATAAAATCTCGGATTGTCACAAGACCATTATGCCTTTGAGTAATATCATGAAGTAAACTTTTTCCAATTTACGTACTTTTCTAAGACTGATGAAGAGATTATAGTACAATAGGACATACGGGGAATCAAGAACATAAGCATCTCTATCATTTCTATGAATATAGCCATTTATAAAAGTTGTACATTTGCTCGTTTCATTCGTATGGTATGGATCAATGCCAAAAGGAAAGAAATGATAGCCTTAACATACCTGCGCCGATTCTATTTATAATCCCTCTAACACATGACAATTACGACAAAACGTATGATGGCAAGACTAGAGTAGGAAAAAATGCTTATGATATTCTTGAAAAGATTATACCGTACTCCCTTAAAATTTTAAAATCTTACGTTGCTAAGACACAATCACATATGAATTGTTGAAGCTTAATCCATCACTAAGTAAATATGACTATCTTCCTTTTATGATTTTATAGAAGCCTTTTGCAGTAGCTAATTATGTTTCCATTGCAAATCTATATGATATCTTTCTTAAATGAATTAGATATACTTCTTATTATAGTGGTGGAACCCACTTGATAAGGGTTATTTGGCCAAACAATTTTCTTAATTGTGCCACCTTGCTAATGGTGTAAAAGTCATTCATTTGAGCTTTAATTCACAACAAATTTTTTGCCATGCTTGGGACATTATGCTTTATCCATAATCTTAATTACTTAATTAGCTTAATTACATAGCTAATTTCCCATTAGAAATTTATAATTATACAATTACCCATATAATTAAGAATTATCTTAAATTACTTAAAATTCTATTCACTTTTAATATACTTTATATACCGTACTATCACGGTTATGTGGTACTTTATATATCACTAGTTCATAAATATGGAACATTATAACTTGGACAGTATTTTATCTCAAAACGACAAAGTACGACGAAACTCATTTTCTTTCACTCGGTCATCTTTTCACCTTCACGAATTTACTTATCACTTATTTGAAATAACATAACACTTTTAATACCAAAATAATCTCATTCTCGAACTTATGTCGACTAACTTATGACAAATCTTTAACGTACGGAAATGTGGTATGTCACATCTCATTTCCGAGTTTTCATTACTTTGCTTATGACGTACTTTTACGTACGAAAACATGGGATGTAACATTTAAACTCCCCAAATTCCCAGCCTCAAACTCCAAAATTGCACTTCAAAACCACACAATTTAGATGGAAAAATAAATGGGAAAAACATAATTATTGAGTAAATTTAACCACAATGACTTACCTCGAGAAACCTTTAGAAAATCCTCTCAAAAATTACCTAATCCCGAGATTGAAATGTTCAAAATTATGAAAAACATGGAATCTTCATTTTTAATACACTGCCCAGGCCTTCTCGCACTTGCGACAACTTACCCGCTTCTGCGGTATCGAAGAAGCAATCCTTCTCCCACTTCTGCAGTTTCCTCCTCTCTTGTGGAGAATAATTCCGCTCCTGCGAGCTACACTGTCGTTTCTGCAGACCCAGCTCCTATTTTCATTTTTGTTTTTGTGCTCCAGCCGCCGCATCTGCTGCCCCACTGGAGCGGAAATTCCCTCGCACTCACAACCGCTACACACTCCCATCTAAAATCACATTTGTGTTTCCCCACTCGCACCTACGAGCTCGTACCTGCGATCACCTCTCCGCATGTGCGATTGCACCAGAATTGGTTAGCTTCAGCATTCCTTCAGATTCCAAATTCGATCCATTAACCACCCAAACTCCACCCGAGGCACCCCGAGACCTCAACCAATTATACCAGCACTTCCTAAAATACGATACGAATTTAGTGGAGCCTTCAAATCATATCAAATAATGCTAAACCAACAACAACAACAACAACAACAACCCAGTATAATCCAACTTAGTGGGGTCTGGGGAGGGTAGTATGTACACATACTTTACCCCTACCCTTGGGTAAAGAGGCTGTTTCCAAATAGACCCCCGGCATCCTTTCCTCCAAGAACTTCCCACCTTGCTCTTAGGGAGACTCGAACTCACAACCTCTCGGTTGGAAGTGGGGGTTGCATACCATCAGAGCAACACCTCTTGCCAAAACCACGAATCACATATCGATTCAAGCCTAATGAACTTCCAAACTTCTAACTTCTACATTTGATGTCGAAACCTATTAAATTACATCGGATTGAACTCAAATTTTTCACACCAATCACAATTGACACCACTGACCTACTCCAACTCTCGAAACCCGAATCCGAGTCCGATAACCAAAAAGTCCACTCTAGGTCAAACTTCTAAATTTTCAACTTTCTCCATTTCAAACCTAATTCTACTATGAACCTGCAAATCACTATCCGCACATGCTCCTAAGTCCAAAATTAATCAACAGAGCTAACAGAACCATCAAAACACCATTTGGGAGTCAATGTACACACAAGTCAACATCCGGTCAACTTTTTCAACTTAAGCGTTTAACATTGAGACTAAGTGTCTTAACTTATTTCGAACCTCTCCGAATCCGAACTAACTACACCGCCAAGTCACATAGCAACTATAAAGCATCTAATGATATTAAATGGGGGAACAGAGCTACAACTTTTAAAACGACCGGGCAGATTGTTACACTTAGTACAGAGCGAAGCTTCCAGAGGCAGTAAGAACAATATAAATAAGAAAGAAGTAAAATGTTATTGAGCATTTAAAAGAGTATATTGTATGCTTTTCAGAAAATTCGTCTGTACAATAATAATAGAACTCACTATTTATACACCTAGAGAACAATGCCCTAGGCTCAAGCCTCTCTTTAATGATAATTATGAGGGCCATTGAAAAATATGTAACAATTGGCGGTGAATGTTATAACTCTGTAAGGATCATGAACTTAATGTTATGAAATATTCTTCATTAAATGCTACCGGATGACGATATTTATTTTGTCTATATAAGTATTATTTTTTTCAATGACAAGCGAGATCATTACTTTCTGATTTGACTATCTTCTGTCTTCAGCTCCACATATCAATTTTTCATGCAATCAAATATGTATATATTTTACCACATACAATATTAATTATCTATTACATGTGAATCAAAGAGGAGAAGAAAAAAATAAGACAGTAAAAATTGAACCTAAATATGTTTTGTGTAAGACTTCGACACTACTACTAGAGTATTAAATTGTACATCTTGCTTTCGTCTTTTCTTCTTTAATTGACGGTGGAGATACTGAATAATTAATTTGTCAAAGCAAAAGGTACCTTACAGGGGTAAAGTGGTGGGGGTAAGTGTCGTGGCTTGCCCTCAAAGTTTTGCAGTCCTTGTGTTGTTTCAAAATAGCCTCCTTCTCATCCCCCTCCCCCCACCCCCCAAACGAAACCGACTTTATTATTGACAAATGACAAATATCTCTCGTGCAGTGTCTGTCCTTCTGTTTCGTGACTATGTTTGATAGCTCAACTTCAATAAGTATTTTTTATTTTAAAAAAGAAAAATGTTGAATAAAATCTAGAAGATCAGACCCTAGACCTCGAGTCTATTGTCATTTCTACCATCAATCTAATCTATATTGGTAGTTTCGTAGGATGTATTAAGACAAATAATACTGTATGTATAAGTTTTGATATTATTAATTTTTTTGTTTGAAACTATGGTATTAGTAACATCATGCTTTTTAATATACGGATAAGCTAACCATGTACACACTCATACGCAATGCATATTATTTTTAATACAACAAATTAAATAACGAATAAGAACTAATTTCAGCATAAACTAATTTCAATATAATTAATTTATCCTTACTAATTCCAAATTTATATACTCTACCAAACAATCCCTAAAAGCTTTCTATCCACGGTTGTTAGCTTCCTGTTCCCGGTTACTTCTTTTGTGTTGTTGCATATGTTACAATTAATTAGTAGGAGTACTTAAACTCAATTGCATATTTAACTTGTTAGTTTTTTCTTTCTTTAAGGTGGGGAGGGGGGAGGGAAAGAGCTATAGAATACAGCACATTTAATAAGGAAATAACGAAGTTGAAATTCACAAGACATTTGAAAAAAGTAAAACGTAAATTCACCGAATTAATTCTTATATTTACATACTCCAATATATGCATTCCTCTGCCTGCTATCAAAATTTAGAACAAGGTAAAATTAAAGTTACAATCCGGAAGTAAAATGTGCTCCTTTAAGAAAAATGAACTTATAGAAAATTGTTAAAAATGCCAAGAGGAAAAAATTATGAAGAATCAACCATATGACAAATATCTCCCTTAGTCCCTAGATTTTTGTCACCACTTATCCAATCAATTGAAGCAAAAAAAATTAAGAAAATCCTGGAATAGTATTAACCGATATTGAATGAACAATAAAAGTACTAATTAGTTTACATTTTTTTATCTCTTAATTGCTCCACCTATTTTCTTCATCATCATTACCATCTTCAGCCCACATATCAATCCAATTCTTCTGAGCTTGTTCCAACCCAAGAAATGTCCCCTCTTTCTCAGAATCCCAACTAGCTGACAATGTCCCATAAGCAATTCCGAGTGTTGAAGCTCCAAAAGTGATAAACGTTGTCAAGAATGGTAACCAAACTGGCACATCCCACAATTGTTGTTGCTTTACTATATCCAAAACCTGCAGCAGAGCCACACCGCCTACCATTGGAGCTCCCGCGTAAAACAACATCCTTCCTATAATTCTTTCCCACACTGCCGACGGAATTTTTTCGTCGTTACCGTCATTGTTGTTATTATTATTCCTCCTCTTATTTCTTTTTGAGGCGTCGAGTTTTCCGTTTTGCTTTTGTGTTTCAGGTGGTACATCGCCGAAGCCTTTTGCTTCGGCATGTAAATTCCATGTATTCTGGTGGAGGTCAGGAGTTCTGTGTATGTTTTTATGGAAAAGGATTGGGATTTTTTGATTCGACGGAAATGTGTTTGTAACTGAGAGATAAGAGTTTTGAAGACCTACGAGAGTTTCCATAGCTTTTTAATTTGGTCACGTTTCTCATGGATTCGTGTTCTTTGTAAATGCTACGGCCGGTACTAGTAGTCTTATCCAAATAGATGAATGGTTGTGCCTCAATCTTAACTTTTTGTTATCATGCTTGCTTATTATTGATGGATATTTTGAAAATATTTTAGTAGTCTTTTTCCCACGTAATAATTCAATTAATCGTTTTGAGTATTTGTACTTTGCTTTGTGTTTTGAGGCTTCAATATTTTCGCATGATGTATTATGACTTACATAAATCATCAGTATTGGTTTTTAAGTTATGCAGAATTGATTTAGAATAATGAACTTCAAAATTTAAGTTCTAAGTTGAAAGAATTGACCAAATTTGACTTTTTAGCATTTGAACTCGAAATGGAGTTTCGTCAATTCTGCTAGCTCTGCTGGATGATTTTTGAACTTAGGAGCGCGTACGCATTATAATTTGGAGGTCCGTAATCGAATTAGTCTTGAATTGACAAAAGTTAGATTTTTAGAAAGTTTGACAGAGAGTAGACTTTTTGATATCAGGCTCTAATTCCGAATTCGAAAGTTGAAAGAGGTCCATAATGGCAAATGAGACTTGTGTACAAAATTTAAGGTCAATTGGAGGTGATTTGATAGGTTGCGGCATCGGTTGTAGAAGTTGAAAATTCAAAGTTCTTTGATTTCGACTTGAGGTGTGATTCATCGTTTTGAGTTTTTTATGCATGATTTGAAGCCTCGAGTAGGTTCATTTCGGCATATTGAACTTGTATGCAAAATTTGGCACCATTTGGGATTGATTTGATATGGTTCGGACGCTCAGTTGCGATTCTAGAAGTTCTTGAAATTTAAGTTGTTCTTCATGCATTTTGACGTCCGATTCATGGTGTTAGAGGTTATTTTGATGATTTGATCATGCGAGCGAGTTCATATGATATTTTTAGACTTGTGTGCATATTTGATTTAGAGCCCCGAGAATTCAGGTGAGTTTCAGATTGGTTTCGGAATGATTATTCATAATTCTTGGATGCTGGTTCTACTTTTGTCGCATTTACGATGTTTTGGTCACAAATGTAGCCATCGCATTTGTAAAGGAAGCCTCACAATTGCAAAGGTGCTGCAGGAGAAGGATTCGCATTTGCGAAGAATTTTCCGCTTTTGTGAAGGACCCGTGGTCGAATTTGCGACCAATTTGATCGCATTTATGAAGGCGCAGAGATTCCATATCTTTTCATTTGCGATATGTTGTTCGCATTTGGGGGATTCGTTTGTGGGGTTCGCATATGTGAACCCCATGTCGCAAATGCATCTGCAACCTGTTAAGTGCTGAGAATTGCAATACTTAGCTTCATTTACATATATTTTGAACTCTAGCTTTGAGGAAAGGCGATTTTGTAAAGGGATTTTCATACCAAATCATTGGGTAAGTATCTTTAATAATTCTCAATTATATTTCATGATTTTATATAAGATTTAACCTTAAATTCATAAGAAATCTAGGAAAATTTTGGGGATTTTGTCAAAGTTTGAAAAAAATAATAATTTAGGATTAGAGAGCGAATAGGACCCAGATTTAGAAACAAAATACATATTTGGACTCGTGAGGCTGTGAGTTGTCAAGACCTACGCTTGGACTCGATTTTGATAGGGAGGACACGAGGTTTGACTTTTGTTGACTTTTTATAAATATAATAGAAATCACAACTTTATTGAATGAAATTATTTTTTCTTGTATTGTGTGTTGTACTCAAGTCGTAGTTGGCTAGATTGAGTCAGGCGGAGGCGAATTTGTAAAGAAAAAAAATGCTAAATTGAGTGTTGAGTTAACCAAATTGAGGTAAGTATTTTTTTCTAACTTTGTTGAGGAAATTTTGTCACGCCCCGAGCCTGTGGGCGAGACCGGTACCTAATGCCTCACTTATCCTTGCATACCACTTTCCAAGAGACTCTGAATATGCAATATCATACTTTGGAAATGGGCTATACGAAATCGAAAACTGAATAGAGACAAACACTAACTAAATCGTCAACATAAAGTTGGGTTGGCAAGGCCGTCATAATTACTACAATTGATAAGCCAACAACAATATACGTACAGTGCCTACAAGCCTAACATACTGCATTAACTAATAGAATATATCTACAAGCTTCCACAGATAAATGTACTATGATCGGAACAGGGCCCCGACCTACCTATCTACATATATACACAAGATTCACACCATCCTTCTAGACCCGGCAACTCCGAAAGAAGGGGAGCTTAAAGCTGAGCTCGGGCAACACCTACTAAGGAGGTCTACCCGTCTGTCTGTCTGAACCTGCATGCATGAAATGTAGCACCCCTAGAAAAGGACGCAAGTACAAAATAATGTACCAAGTATGTAACTGAAACTGAATTGATCATATAATAACTGAAAACAACTCGGACTTAAGAAAATCTGAAGATATGCTTATATGCCGATACAGACTCAACTTTCTTAATATAGTGAGTAAAATAATTGGCTGATCTTATAAGGCTCGGTATACATATATATATCTGCTCTGCCATAGTAGGCTCGTTCATAAGCGCTCAGCCACAGTAGGCTCGATGTGTGTGTGTTTGTGTGTGTGTGTGTGTATATATATATATATATATATATATATATATATATATATATATATATATATCTGCTCTGCCATAGTAGGCTCGTTCATAAGCGCTCAGCCACAGTAGGCTCGATGTGTGTGTGTTTGTGTGTGTGTGTGTATATATATATATATATATATATATATATATATATATATATATATATATATATATATATATATATATATATATATATATATATATATATATATATATATATATATATATATATATATATATATATATATATATATATAAAGCTGCTTTGTCTTAGTAGGCTCGCTCATATGCACTCGGCCATATTAGGCTCTGTGTCTGGACCACTTAAGATCGCTCATAAGTGTGTTGCCACAGTAGGTTCGTATATAACTTACCATATGATCAGAGGTTGCCCAATAAAGGCCTGCCCATCGATTATAACTCGATGGTAATCAAAATACTTTTAATATGTAAATTCTATGCTCTTATGACTGGAGGAAGAAAATACTCAACTGAATATGCAGTCCTGAAAAGAAGAATATTGCAACATACAAGACTAGAAAAATATACGTAATTTGTAAAATTAGCCAAATATACGTTAATTTTGAGATATGAATTTTTTTTATGGCTCATAAACAAAATTGTATAAATAACAAGATCATACCAAATGAAGAAAAAGTTTAGTCTTAATATATATTTTTTTTGAATTAGTTGAACAAATCTGGGAAATTTACACTCAAATTTCTTGAAATTAGAACGAAACCGTGTTCTGCCTCTTAACGTTTTTTGGTTTCAAAGTTCCTGCTTCTGTGAACGCTACTGCTTTGCTACTCCTTGGCTGAATAAATGATTTGTTGCTTCAAGCTTTATTAATTCTTATGAATGAAATGGGTTGCTTTAATGTTTGCTTGTTTGATCCAGAGACAAGATGATTTTTGCATTTTTAAACAAGCCGCTAGGATGAGACTTACAAGCTATCCTAGTTTCATGTCTTACAACTAAGTCTTATTTGGATAAGACTTTAGCCACATGGCTTTAATGATCTATGAGTCATTGTTTAGCCGTCGTGGCTTTATGCCACGTGGCTTTCGAGTTATTTAATTAAAATTACTCATTTTATTAGTTAATTGGGTAATATAATATTACTTGGGAATTAATTAATTATCTATATAATTTAAAAATTAATTAAATTTATCTATTTTTAAAATAATTTATATATTTTGTATATTATACTACCATGGTCATATAGTACCTTATATGATACTAGTTTATAATTATTAGGTATTATCACTTGACCAGTATTTTATTTTAAATTGTCCATTTTCAATAAAACTCATTTTCTTTAATCCTGTACCCTTTTATCCTTCATAGCACTTACTTATCGCTTGATATAAATAATGTAAGTATATTAACGTAAGATGATATCATCCCTGAGTCTACGTCAGTTAACTGAAAACGAAATTTTAACGTACAAAAATGCGAGACGCAACAAATTTTTTCTCCTGTTTATCGTTGTTTGCTATATGCGGAGGGTGATACATATATGAGGTGACGAGCATATGTGCATGTACCAGAGTTAATCATGCCCAGGAAAGGAATTATACTATATTTATGTTTATAGAATTTCGTGACCTCCTGCTTTATGCCTTACTTGACTCTTATATACTAAAAACACAATATTAAATGATAGAATCAAGACTTAGCTAATTATAACTTGATTAAACTTGACAAAAATTCTGAAAATATATTGATGTGTCTAATTTGATCATCTTTATGCAAAATCATTACTATATTACTACAACCGATATTCTTAAGATACTAGACTCTACACTTGTGTTGTGGATCAATTGTAAGATTTCTGAAATTATTTGAATAATACGGTTCTTGAGGGTTGCTGAATAATTATTGACTTGAAAAGTTGTGGTTGGAATTTATTTGGAGTAACCGTTAAAACACTCTCCTTGATGTTATTTATACTTTCACCCTTGTTTGTCATTGATATACATATGCTTGGTAAGGAATAGTGTAAAGTACGAATGGTGATGTCGTGCCATTATTTATGCATTATCATGTGAGGGAGAGTATAAAGCATGAAGGGTGATGCCGTTTCATATTATTGAGAGTAAAAGCATGAAGGGTGATGTTGCGCCATTTTTTTAAGAGTAAAACTATGACGGGTGATGTCGTTCCATGTTATTTTAATTCATATATGTTCTCTATAACAAAACTTCATTACCACAATCAAAAATATCAGAACAAATAAGGTTGTTAGGTGCGAACCAACAAGACTGACCTAGTGGACAATTAAATCAAAAATACAAAAAGAAAAACAACAATTGGACCAGAGAATGTGATTGCATTATAAGGTTTCAATGGAATATGTCGAGCAAACTTGAATTGGCGTAACATGAAACCTATTAGGCCAAAAGTTTCATGGAGAGCAACAAAAGTCCACAGACCCACACCCCTCCCCTCACCCCACCCCTACCCCAATTGACACCAACGAGTAATATCTCCTTGTGCTACATGACCCCATAGTAGCAACAACAATTGTGCTAAACTATTAGCCGCAATAGAAAACTGCAGCAGCTAAAAAATTACAGCCTATATATTGGCAATGTATATAAGTTAAATTCACATTAAAACAGTGATCTAACACAAGATATAGTGGAATATACATGTAATAACTTTATACAGTCCGTACAAGGGGTTTGTCAGAGGTATAAATAGATGAGATTTTAAATTATTTTTCATTTTTCAAAATCCTAAAACATAAGAGGCAATTTTTCAAGAAACATTTCTTCTCCAAATCAATTGTAAGTCGTTTTTAACTAGCTTTCTTCAATCATTAACATCTTTTAACATGATTTTAACTTAAAATCAAAGATTTTCATGGGGAAAATTGGGTGTTTTGGGTAGAACCTAGGTTTTTCAAAAATTGGAAATTTGGACCTCAACTTGAGGTCCGATTTCAAAACAAAATATATATTTGAGTTCGTGCGGGAATGGGTAATTGAATTTTGGTTCGAACCTCGAGTTTTGACCATGTAAGCCAGGGGCGATTTTTGACTTTTTGGGTAAAACTTTGAAAAAATCATTTTCATGCATTCAAATTGTTCGCTTAGTGTTTATTGACTTAATTACGTAACTTATGGCTAGATATGAGAGCATTAGCGGTGGAATTAAGGGTTAAAGCTATAATTGAAACTTGAGTTGGAGTTTGAGACATCGAGGTAAGTGTTCAATCTAATCTTAGCTTGATGGATTAGCAGCTAAGTCATATTTGCTATTTGTTTCTTGTTGAGTACGACATATAGGCATGGTGACGAGTATCTATACATTGGTGTCGAGCATGACTGTGGGTCTTAAATGTATACTTGTTATTTTTCTTGAATGATATAATGGTTGCAATAGTAAGTAAATCTGTGGCATTGAGCAAAGATTTAGTTTACTTTCGTGGAAGTTACTTATGAGTTAGAAATTGGGATAATAGAGATGATTAGAAATTGAGTTGTGATTGGTTATAGCTGATTCTCCCTTTCCGAGACGTATATTCTTGTACTATTGAGATCCCTTGCCGAGATAGTGTAATTCATGGTTAATCCCTTGCCAGGACAGTTGTTATGATTACTATGAGATGTATATTTGGAAGGGGTTGCACGCCGTAATAATTATTATATTGGATCGGGTTGCACATCGCGACAGATATTATACTGGATCGGGTTGCACGCTGCAACAGATATTATATTGGATCTGGTTAGACGCTGCAACAGATATTATATTGGGAAGAGGGTAGCGAACGCTCATAGATTAAGGATTGGGTCGTGGAACATAGGCACTCTGACGGGTAAGTCCATTGAGTTGGCGAAGGATCTTCAGAAGAGGACGGTTAAAAATAGCCTGTGTCCAGGAGACTAGGTGGAAAGAGTCGAAGGCAAGGAATGCAGACAGGTTTAAGCTGTGGTATTCTGGGGTCGTGAGAGGCAAGAATGGAGTGGGCATCTTGGTATATAGGGATCTAAAGGAGTCAGTGGTCGAGGTTAGGCGAGTGAATGATAGGTTAATGTTTATTAAGTTGGTTATTGGGGGTTGCATCCTCAACGTCATCAGCGCTTACGCGCCGTAAGCGGGCTTAGACAAGGAGGTTAAGAGGCGTTTTTGGGAGGGCTTGGATGATATAGTGAGTAGTATTCCCCAATCTGAGAAGTTAGTTATTGCAGGGGACTTTAATGGTCATATTGGGGCTGCTGCTGTTGGTTATGGTGAGGTGCACGGTGGCTTCGGCTTTGGGGTTAGGAACGGAGCAAGCACGTCACTGCTTGAGTTCGTCAGGGCTTCCGAGCTTCTGATTGCGAACTCGACATTTCAGAAGAGGGAGGAGCATTTGGTCACCTTCAAGAGTTCGGCGCCAAGGACTCAGATTGATTACCTCCTCCTCAAAAGGAGCGATAGAGGTATGTGCAAGGACTGCAAGGTTATTCCGGGAGAGTCCCTTTCGACTCTTCATAGACTCCTAGTGATGGATGTTGGTCTCTGGGTGAAGAGGACGAAGAGGGGTGCTCGGGGACAACCGCGGATTAGATGGGGTGTTTTGACTAAAGAGAAAGCACAGGAGTTGGAGAGGAGGTTAGCTAAGGGCGGAGCTTGGAGAAGCTTTAGGGAAGCGGCCGCTATGTGGTCAAAGACGGCGAACTTGGTTACGGAGGTGGGACGGGATGTGCTCGGGGTAGCCAACGGATATTCAGGCAGACATCAGGGTGACTGGTGGTGGAACAATATAGTCGAAGGAAAAGTGGAGGTGAAGAAGGCGGCGTTTGCTAAGTTGGCAGGGAGCACAAGCGAGGAAGAACAGAGAGCGAGCAGGGAGATCTACAAGGTGGCGAGGAAAGAAGCAAAGCTGGCGGTTACGGAAGCTAAAAATGCGGAGTTTGGTCGCATGTACGAGGAATTAGAAGAGAAAGTCGGGGACAGGAAGTTATTCGGGTTAGCTAAAGCAAGGGAAAGGAAGGCGCGTGATCTTGACCAAGTTAGGTGCATCAAGGGCGAGGATGGTAGAGTTCTGATGGGGGAGTCTCAAGTCAAGCAGAGGTGGAAGGCGTACTTTCGAGACTTACTTAACGAGGAGGGGGATCGTAACATAGATCTAGGGGAGTTGGAGAATTCAGAGCAATATAGAGACTTTGGGTACTGCAGGCGCATTTGGGTGGAGGAGGTCATGGGGGCTTTGCGTAGGATGAGTAGGGGTCGAGCGACCGGGCCTGACGAGATCCCAGTGGAGTTCTGGAAATGCACGGGTAGGTCAGGAGTGGAGTGTCTCTCCAGGTTGTTCAATGCGATCTTCAGGACCAAAAGGATGTCGGAGGAGTGGAGGTGGAGTACGGTGGTGCCCTTGTACAAGAACAAAGGGGACATCCAGTGCTGCAACAACTATAGGGGTATCAAATTAATAAGCAACACCATGAAGGTTTGGGAGCGGGTGATCGAGGCGAGGGTGAGGGAGATGTCATGTATATCTGTGAACCAGTTCGGTTTCATGCCGGGTCGCTCTACTACAGAAGCTATCCACCTTGTCAGGAGGCTGGTGGAGCAGTTCAGGGATAAGAAGAAGGACCTGCACATGGTGTTTATCGACTTGGAGAAGGCGTATGACAAGGTCCCAAGGGAGGTGCTATGGAGGTGCTTGGAGGCGAAGAGCGTGCCGGAAGCCTACATAAGAGTAATGAAGGACATGTATGATGGAGCTAAGACTAGTTAGGACGGTGGGTGGCGACTCAGACCATTTTCCAGTGGTTATGGGGATCCATCAAGGATCAACGCTTAGCCCTCTCTTGTTTGCCTTGGTGATGGATGTTCTAACCCGACATATTCAAGGGGATGTGCCTTGGTGTATGCTATTTGCTGATGCCATAGTCTTGATAGACGAGACGAGGGTCGGTGTTATTGAGAGGTTAGAGGTATGGAAACAGACTCTCGAGTCTAAGGGTTTTAAAATAAGCAGATCTAAGACAGAATACCTGGAGTGCAAGTTTAGCGTCGAGCTGAGCGTAGTAGGCAGGGACGTGATGATTGGAGCTCAGGTCATCGCCAAGAGGGTCAGTGTCAAATATCTTGGGTCGGTGATTCAGGGGGACGGAGAGATTGACGGGGACATCACGCATAGGAGCGGGGTGGCCAAAGTGGAGGCTTGCTTCAAGAGTCCTGTGTGACAAGAAAGTTCCACAGAAACTCAAGGGGAAATTCTATAGAGCTGTGGTTAGACCTTCCATGTTGTATGGGGAGGAATGCTGGCCAGTGAAGAACTCTCATGTTCATAGAATTAAGGTTGCGGAGATGAGGATGCTCAGGTGAATGTGCGGGCTCACCAGGTTAGATAAAGAATGAAGTTATTCGAGAGAAGGTAGGGGCGGCCCCGGTGGATGAGAAGATGCGAGGAGCGAGGCTGAGGTGGTTCGGGCATGTGCGCAGGAGTAGTCATGATGCCCCGGTGAGGAGTTGTGAGCGGCTGGCCATGGTCGGCGTACGACGAGGCAGAGGGAGGCCTAAGAGGTATTGGGGAGAGGTCATTAGGCATGACATGGCTAGAATGCGAGTTCCCGAGGACATGACCCTTGATAGGAAAGTCTGGAGGTCTAGTATCAGGGTTGTAGGATAGGGGCTCCTAGAATTTTTTGTACTTCTCACCCGGGGTTGGGTGAGGCTTGGCAGGGCTATCCATAGATGATTTATGTATTGGATTATGTCTCCCTTATGGTAGTTATTTATGGTAGTTACTGTCTGATATTATTGCATGGTATTTTATTTATGATTCTTATGTTTAGATAATTATTTACGCTATTTCTGCTGGAGTTACTAATGCTCTTTTGTTTTTGTTTTTGTTTTTCCTTTTTCCACTCAGCCGAAGGTCAATTGGAAACAGCCTCTCTGCCCATTCGGGTAGGGGTAAGGCCCGTCTACATATTACCCTCCCCAGACCCCACTTTGTGGGACTATACTGGGTAGTTGTTATTATTGTTGTTGCATGCCGCAATAATTATTATATTGGATCAGGTCGCGCGCCGCAACAATTATTATATTGGATCGGATTGCACGCCGCAACAACTATATACATATATATGGATTAGGTTGTGCACCGCAATAGTAGTATTATTACGTTGATGTAGATACTGTACTGATCTTCCATATTCATTTGGTTTCTACTAGGTTGAGTTGTTTCCCTGAAGCATGTACTCCCCCCCCCCCTCTTTAACTGCTTGTTACCTGTCTATTTTTTCGTCATATATTATATAACTGCACAAGTTTATCTGGAGTCTAGTTCTAGCCTCGTCACCATCTCGCCAGAGTTAGGCCAGACACTTACCAGCACATGTGGTCGGTTGTGCTGATACTACACTCTGTGCAGATTCTGGGGCAGTATTTGGCGCGCAACAGTAGTTCTGGATCCAGCCTTCATTCCACCGAGATACCGAGGTAGCCTTGCAGACGTTCGCAGGCCTGGCGCCTTCTCTATCTTATTTTATACCAAATTGTCTCATGTATTAGAGACAAATAACTTTCCTTTCCTTCAAACTAATGTATGTAGTATTCGTAGTAGTCTGCAGATGTTGTGACTCTAGGTTCTGGGTAGAGATTTATATTGATTTTCGAGACACTTTAGTTTTCTATTTATCTGAGACTTCCTCTAAATTTCATATTCCGCTGTTACTTAATTGTTTATCACCTGTTAAATGCAAGTTGTTGAAAAAAATGCTTAAAACAAAGGAGTTAAATATTTCTGAATTTCATGGCTTGCCTAGCTTTCACGAGTAGGTCCCATCACGACTTCTGAAGGTGGAAATTTCGGATCGTGACACGGTATTTCTGTCATCTAGTTGGTTCTATTATATGTACATTTGAACACTCAAAGGGTGTTGCCGTGCTAATTGATTTGACACATAATTATGTATATATAGTGAGTTAGATATAAAAGCACAAAGGGTATTACCGTGCCATTTGACATGATATCTTGGATATGCTTCTCATACCAAGAAAGATTGTAAATTTTCTACTGTGATTCCTTGTAATAATTGTTGATTGTCTCATAGAATTTTACACAGTACTTTTATCTATTATGTTTTGAACTACCTACATTGTTAGTCTGATGTACAGGTTCTAAAAATGAGCATATTTTAACTAAAAGCCTCGTCACCATTTCGATGATGTTAGACAAATTCCTTATCAGTACATAGGGTCGGTTATACTGATGCTACACTCCTGTATATTGCGTACAGATTTTTGGAGTGGAGCTGATGGTGATGTCGGGTGCTAATTCTAAAGGTGTTCACACATTCCAGATACAGCTGCCTCTTGTCCTTGGGAGCTTAGGTTTTGCTATTCTATTTATATATCTTTCAAACAGAACGTGTATTTATTCGAACCAGCTTTATAAATTTCAAGTCTTAGAAACTCATGATTTGTACTATCAGGTCTGTTAAATATATAAATATTCAGTTATTTATTCTCTATTTTCTTTTAATCTCAATTGACTTGTATTTTCTGTTAGTTGATTTATCTAGCTGGTTAAGTTAGGTACCATCAAGACCATTAATTTTTGGATCGTGACACCCCTTTTTATCGGTATATATGGGGCCGCACGACTCAGGCAGACTCTCTACCCGTGCGCGTGCCTATTTCGCTTTAGGAGGTATCAGAGCGGAGTTTTGGGTAAAAACCTTTCGATTTCTGCTAATTCTCTTCTTGTTGTACCATGTACATGACGATAGCAGTGGAGTGCTGTCAGCGGCGGCTGTTGTTAAGGAAACACTCAAGGATCGAGTGACCCAACTTGAATATTGAACTATTGAACGTGAAGCGATCCCAAATCACAATTTCATCTACAAGATAAAGGATGAAATTGAGGAGGCATGCTCTGGGGTGGTTTCTTGTTCTGATATACCTGTCCTTGCAACAAGAGATGGCATCATTCTGGTATGAGTCTGGCCTTATTTTTTGTTTCTTTTTGTATCTAGCTGAAATTCTTTTTTTATAATTCCTATTCTTATACTGATTTGTAAGTGTAATTAATGCACTGGCATGTATGCCATCTTTCTCATACCAATTTCGTTAAGAAAAATCTTCTTGTGCATATTCGGATATTCCTGTACATAACAAAAACTTTTGATACCTTCCAGTGGTATCATTTGTTAACAGTGCAGTTCTGCTAATGATATAATACGTAATTATTCAGAAACTATTCATCATGGAAAGTTTCTTCTAGCTTTTTGAACCAAATTTGCTGTTATCAGTGTCAATATGTAACATGTAGAGTTGTTTTTTTATTCTTCTCCCCCCCCCCCCCTTTAATTCCCCTTTGATCCCCCCTTGTTTGACCGATTGCTCCTTTAGTAACTCGAACCCATAAATTTAGACAGTGTCAATATGTTTAAAACCTACACCAGGAAACTCAAGAGAGTTTCCCTCAAAACTGATAGTTATTTTGTATAAGTTGGACATTGAAAAGATGCATTCAAGAACGAAGCAGAAATCACAGGTTGCGAAGTATAAACAAGGTCATCAAACATTTAAGACAAAAAGACTCATCAGAATCTCTTTCAAGAAAGCAATTTGATCTTTTGATGCTTTCAAGCTTGAGTTTGATAGAGACCTGAAATTAGGATAATTGGTCTTTATTTTATTTTTTTCCCCAAAATCTTAACATTCTGTAATGTTCCTTTATCGTGTACTGTTTTCCTACATCTTAGGCTGGTGGACCATATTATCCTGTGTTAACGGGCAGAAGAAACGGTACAGAGTCATTCTTCGATGAGGCCATGGCTGAAATTTCACGGCCAAATGGGAATATCAGTGAAACTCTTAAGGTTATTTTCCTTAAGAGGATTTGACGAGAGGGAAACAGTGGCTCTTCTTGGTAGTCTTTCTGTTCTCATTACTTTAGTCTTCAGATGCTGCATCTTCTTGTAATACATTTTTTTGATCTTTTCTCTTCATCACCTGAAGGACATAACATTGGAAAGATTGGTTGTGAATTCATGGGGTCCAGACAATAACAACACCATCAACAATATGTTCAATGAGCATACTCCTCCCCAGCTAGGAGTCTAAATGAGCATGCTATGTCATACTCCCCCCAGGGACTGTTCACAGTTGGAGCTTCATTTGATAACCACTACTACAAGACTTTGGTGAGAGGAAGGGGACTAGTGTTTGCTGATCAACAGTTGATGTCTAATGAAAAGACTGCAGCAGTGGTGATTGATTATGCTTCGGGACTATGTTCCGAAAAGAGTTTGCTCATGTCATGGCTAAATTGTCTGATTTTGGTGTTCTTACTGGATCTCGAGGAGAAGTTAGATGCAGTTACTCCCATCAGAATTCTAACCAGTGAGAGATACTGATTGGAACATTTATATACAATATAGACTAGCTATAGTTACTTCTTTGTGTTGAAGTAATGATTAGTTTAAGCCATGAGGCATGCTTACCGCTATAGTGATGCTTAAAAGAAATTTGACTTTTTGGCTTAACAAATAATTAGACAAAGCATTGATTTGTCGGTATTTCTCATTAAATCATGCTGCGAATAAACATCATAAAGAAAATGTTTTGCAGTTCTAAAACTATGAACATCATAATCAAGATTTGCATTACTTTATCAGATGTCCCTAAAGGACTAAGATTTATATCACCCAAAATTTTTTTGTTCAACTAGGCTGAAAATAATTATTCAAGAAAGAACACAAAAGAATACCTGTAACGCAGTTATCAATAGCGGATCAATAGGCAATAATCATATATTGAAATCAGATATGAGTGAGGTGGCAGATTAAAATATAGATGATCATTTGTCCAAAATCTGCCACAACCCTCAGATATAGCTTCAATGTATGAAAGTTTCTTCATCTCCCTCCAAGACTTGATTATTCAGGGTTAGTTATATTGCTATATTTAACAAAGGCACCTCTTACTATTTTTTTTTAGGTAACTAATGAGTTATGCGTAGTCTTTACGTTGAAGTTTCAATATTTTTTTCACATTCTCTAGGGTTAGTTTCCCTTTAAAAATGCCTATTTAGCGGCAGCACAACCTAACCCTAATGTTGATATATTTGGTTATATCAACATATATAAAAGGCATTCATAGTTCATACATTTTTTATTCTATTGATGCTAAAATTGTTGCCCCCATTTTTTCACAAATTAATCAAAATTAAGAATTAAATAATATTATATTAGTAACAAATTCTGACTACCATATCAGATATAGGAAAATCTTTTAATTTTCTTCCATTTATGCTTTTATAAATCTGACAAAAGTGTACAATAAAATATAATTCTGAAACTGTAGCTTTCTAACAGAAAGTAAGAAATATTTCCAAAAGATATGTTGATATTTTCAAAGACTTTATCATTAATTCTGATATTATTATTTTCTATTATAGAATTATTTACCTTTACTTTCTAATTACACTAGTTATAGTACCTGCATGGATGCGCGGTCACTAATCAAAATATTTAAGTTATTTGGATTGTATGTAAATAATCTTAAAATTTATACTTTTTCAGTAAATAAAGATAACCATTGGATATTAACTACATGAAAAAAATTAACCATTTTCTTCTATTTTATTTTATTTTTGATATTTTTCTTGTCGGTGTCATTTAATCCTAAAAATAGTCGGAAAGTAAAATAATAACTCATATTTATAGCAAAACAATCAAATATTGAGACAATGAATGACTCTTTGGATAAGACTTAACTATTTCACTACTATTTGTACTCTTATTTGGTATGTTAAGATCTCTTAAAAAATATTTCTTTCTTAATATTTTAGTTTCTAAAATATTATTTTTAATAATTATTATTTTTATAATAATATAATTGAAAATATTAGTCTTAATTCAAAACTCATTTTAGTTGGATATCTAAATATATAAAAAATTCTTTAGCTAGTAAACTTTTTTTACTCCATTTTGATATTTGACATTAATCATGTTAAATATCTGATTTATTTGAATTATATGCAAATAATCTTTACATTTAAACATTCTAAATAATTATAGATAATCGTCGGATATTAACTAAGAAACACTTCATGAAAAAAGACTAACATTTTCTCAATTCTCGATGATAAATTTATTCTCATAGGTGTCATTGGAACCTAGACATAGTTAATAACTCATATTTATGGGAAAGCACAAAGGTTGACACATATAAAAGATTCTTTGATTACAATCTGACTCTTATACTACGACTTGAACTCTTATTTGGTATGATTTTTATCTTTCAAAAAATATTTCTATTTTGAAATTTCAATTTCTAAAACTATATATATATATATATATATATAATGATTATCTTTTTAATGATGCAACTGAAGATATTATCGTTAATTTAAAATTAATTTTAATCGACTATCTAAAAATTTAAATAATTCTTTGGCCGGATTTATTTTAGTACGACTTCAGTTTAAGTTTAACGATATCTCTAGCCCCAGAATTTGAATTTTTAATACCCTATGTATACAATAATTTTGTTTTTCGAATCATTAAATGTTAAAATATTTTATTATTATTATAAAATATTACATATGTTGTCTTAAAATTATCAAGTAGTTTATTTTGTGACTCCATTCTTGGCTCAACCTCAATGCAAACTACTCAAATTGTATTCCAATTCAAATTCGAATATTATATCAGTTTGTTAGTAATAGTGATATTTTAAAAATGATGCATAATGTAAATAAAAATAATATTCTAAAATATTCTTATCTTATAATCTATATATTTGAGTTGAAAAATAAATAAATCGCAGAGATTAACTTTCAAAATATTTATACTCAACAAAGATTATACATAAAATAAATTTGTTATCACCTTTATTTCTTGTTTTAGATTGTTCTAATATTTTTTTCAATATTTGTTTTCTTTTATCTGATTTTTTATGTCATTATTTCTTTTGTTAGAATAAATTAATTTATTTCACTATAAAAGGATGAGTTTTAATAAATATTATTTACATATGAACAATAATTATATTTTTAGTCTTTGGTTGAAATTATTTCATTTTTGTTTTGTTTTATCTAATTAGTCTAAATAGGTGTTCACCTAACCAATTAAACTAAAATATTGAATGATGTGTAATTTATATATAATATGTGAATATTCGTGTGTTATCGGTATATCATCTATTTATACTAGCTTTTAAGAATGTCTTTTGTTCTAGTGATCAATTACTTAGGACCATTGCATATGTCTATAATGTTAGGGGTATCCCAAAAGTTAGCCTACAGCTTCAGCATTTTCTACTGTGAAATAGAAGGATAGGTATAGTGACAGTCGACAGTGTTTTAAGTTTCCTTTTGATAGTCAGCTGGGCACTTAGCTGTACTATGGATTTGTAACGAAACCTCTTATTTTAATTACCAAAAAAAAAGTCTATTTATACTAGCTACAAAAAGTAAACAAAATATTTCATAAAATTTCAGTTTTTTAGTTTCTCCATGATATAACTTCTATTATAATAATTTAAAAACTCTCTACTAATGTTCAAAAATATTTTATCTGTCACGATCCCAACCCCGATCGTGATGGCGCCCACAAACTGCTAAACAAGCCCGACCAAATTAATAACCTCAACCTTTTTTATATAATTCATGAATTAATTAACATAGATAAATTACTAAGTCATCATACTGAAATTCTGAAATAGAGTTAAAACATGCGAAAATCACAAATACCAATACTACTACACAGCCCGATGGTGTCACAAGTCTGAGTCTCTAATACATGAGTATCAACCTACTATATATCGTTCTAAAGAAATGCTAAAATGAATCAATAAGATAAGGGAAAATTAGGATTACAGACGTCATGCAGCTACCTTGATACTCCCGGATAAGTTGCTCGGCAAAGAAATCCTCACTCAGCCTCAGATGCACCTGGATATGCACAGTGAGTAACGTGAGTACTCCGACCCAGTGAGTAATAAACATAAATAAAGGCTGAGAATAAAAAATCCTGAATAGGCACAAAGTAATTCTATAAATATAGCAACCTGAACCAAATAATATTAAACCAGTAAACTAATAACAGCAATTATGAAAAACTACAACAGATAAGTAAGTAAATGACAATCAAGTATGAAATGCAACATATAGTCTGATACTCCCTAGTACCCGATGTGGCGTGCAGCTCGCTCCATTTTTTTTATCATCGACAACACTCACTGGGGGTGTGCAGACTCTGGAAGGAGCCCCTTACGTCCCAAGCGCAATAATAAGCCATCTCGTGACATCACTAGGCCCTCAGCCTCACGTATAGCAATCTGCTCAAATTATAATAATAATAAGTAAATTTTAGTTAAATACGTAATATATTCATCTACCGGGACAGACCAAGTCACAATCCCTAACGATGCTCTACCCCACGTTCGCTATCCGGCGTGCAAGTCACCTCAATATAGCACTACGATGTACAATTTTGAGGTTTCAAACCCTCAGGACATCATTTACATCTATTGCTCACCTCAAGCCGGCCAAAATCCTAACTCGCTATGCCCTTGCCTTTCGAATCGACCTCCTCATGCGTCCAATCTGACCAAAATCACAACGAATACGTCACAATAGGCTAAAGGAACATTACTCAATCGAAAATAATCAAAAAACATCAAAAATTCCAAAATTGGCAAAAACCTAATCCCCGGACTCACTTCTCAAAACTCAGAAATTTCATATCAACAGGTTCCTTATCTCGGCACGAGTCTATACATATAAAGAACACCAAAATCGGAGTCCAAATGATCCCTCAAATTTCAATTTGAAATATCAAAACTCAAGCCCTAGTTCTTCCTCTTGTTGCTAAGTTTACATGGATTTCAAGGTTAATTTCACAATAAAATCGCATTTTTAGTTCATAGAACTTACCTCCAATCGCTCCTAGTCGAAACCCTCTTAAATTCACGTCCAAAAGCTCTCAAGGATGCTAAAAATGGTGAAAATTGACTTAGGCTCGCGAATGAAATATTATTAAGAACCCTTCTGTCCAGGCCTACTTTCCTCTATGCAATCGCAGCCCTAGGCTCGCGATCGAAGTGCACAAAATTCAAACCCCAAAATTCAACACTACGCGATCGCATAAACACCCCTGCGATCGCAATGACCAAACACTTTACTTTACGCGATTGTATACTCAACCACGCGATCGCGATGAACAAAAATCCAAACTCTGAGGATTCCTCTATGTGATCGCACTGACTCTCCCGCGATCGCACCGCATGAACGCTTGACTCTACACGATCGCGAACACAACCCTACGATCGCGTTGAACAACTAACCAGCCCCAAATATTCTTCTGTGAGATCACAATACACCGTCTGCGATTGTATCGAGCAAAATGATCTGCAACAGCTGATGCCTTTTTCTGCAACATTTAATAGTCAAAAACTCCTCGTTAGCAATAAGAAATAACCCCTAGGCCCCCGGGACGTCAACGAAAAGAATCAACGCATCCCAAAACATCATTCAAACTTGCTCCAAACATCAAAACACCTCAAACAACACCAAAACCATTAAATTACATCGGATTCAAGTCTAAGTTCTTCTAAAACTTCTGAAACACGCATTTGATAAAAAACCCAACATAAACGCCTCCAATGACCTGAAATTTTGCGTACACATCCCAAATTACCTAACGAAACTACAGCAACTCTCGAAATTCCATTCCGAACCTTGGATCAAAATCTCACCTATCAATCGGAATTCGCCAAAATACTAACTTCGCCAATTCAAGCCTAATTTTACATCGGGCATCCAAAATCACTTCCGATCACACTCCTAAGTCACAAATTATCTCCCGAAGCTAACCGAATCATCAGAACCCATATCCGAGCCTCCTAACACCTAAGTCAATGTCCGATTGTCTTTTCCAAAACAAGCCTTTCTTAAAGAGACTAAGCGTCTCATTTCCTTCTAAAATCAATCCAAATCAACTCGTTCACACAAGACACTCATAATGAAGCATAAAGAAGTAAAAAAATGGGGAAAATGGGGCGGTAACTCACATGACGACGGGTCGGGTCGTCACATCATCTTTTTGTTATCTTTGAAATATTTCACGTCATACCAATTTTTTCTTTATATATACTCTTTGTTACACTTAAAAGTCGTTATAGAAAATATCAATTAGAAACCAATTTCTCTGTTGTTGAGTTTGAAAAAAAAAACATTTCACATATTCTAATTCATAACTTATATTCTTCAACGAAAAAAATATATACCCTTGCAATATTTGCTTGACTACAAGTAAATAAAAGGGTTTCAGCTTATAAAATTAATGATAGTAATTGTATAACTAAAGTTTTGTTTTTTATTTGATGTCTATTTATGCAAATTGACTTTTCAAACAAATATTCTTCAAGAAGCCAAAAAGAAACAACTTTTTTTTCAAATATTGACTGATTTTGTGATGTTTCGTTCTCCAGCATGTATGTTTACTTTATTATATATATAAGTAAACTTTTATTTAGTTTTGTAAACTTTTTTTTGTTATTCGGATAAATATAGACGTGTACGCTATATATTACATGTATTTTAAAAGAACTTTGCTTTATTTAAATCTAGCTACAAATGTTTCAAAGAACTATACTTACATAGCATCATTAACCGAATTAAGTATGATAACGTGATAAAAAATATATATTTTATTTTAAATTTAATTATCTCTTATATATATATAGAGAGAGAGAGAGTCAAATATAAAATGAAATTATCATATACTGTTAATATTTATTAACTTGCCCCATGGCTTAATTATATATATATATATATATATATATATATATATATATATATATATATATATATATATATATATGTATGTATATATATATAGAGAGAGAGAATTAACTGCCGTTTCAAGTATGATCAATTCTAATAGTGAATTAGCATTCTTAGAGGCACATTACCAAAGGTAGGCAGCTCTTTCTCTCTGGTAACTTTATCAACTCTTGCCATAAATATGTGATTTAATTTAATGGCCTGGGGCATATATAGAAGTGAGTTGATATTGTTTCGTAACTAACGTATTTATGGTGCGTTTATGATAATCGACTTTAAAAGAATTATGACCTATATCAGCATTAATCAAAGTTAAAAACATAGCATTTATTTTTCCTCTTTAATCCTTAGTCGATTTTCACTAATATTCCATACGGCCATAATAAGTGATTTTTTGATCTTTTTATTTTAATATAAAATAAAAATTTTAACTAAGGGTAATTTAGTTAATATACCTTTTTTTCTCTAAAAGTTGATATTTTCTTTAAGGAGTGCCGAAAACTAAAGGTCACATATTATGGACCGACAGAAATAATGGTTAAGAAAATCGACCGATTTTTACTACTGAATTTACATTCTTTTTTTTTCGTGAGACAATACAAAAGCTATGCAACCCTTTCTCAGTGAAAACATTATTAACACTGTCATATGTGGGCATATATAAAATCTAATGTTATTAATTAACTCTTGTGTTTATGCAAATTAGATGCAATTGGACCTTTTAATACGAGAAATGAAGAGCCCAAAATCCTGACTCGTTTTGATATATGAGTCATGATCAGCAATTTCATCACCGTGTTGTTATAAAGATGAAAAGATTTATTTATTATACACAAAAAAGTCGGTGATCATCCTTTTTCCAGCATAAGTCCAGTCTAACCGAGTTTTTCATTGTATCACCTCGAATTGAGCCCGAGCTGAATCCAATCGAGTAATAATTTGCTAATAGAACAATATTCAATCACCTAATTTAGGCGGCATTTATGATCTAATACAGTTAGACATATTTATAACAATAATTTTTTATATAACAATTATTCATTATAAAAATTAAGTTTTTTAGTAATATATGTATATCTTTTGAGATTTTAAATTTGATTTTTTTATCTTTTATATATAATATTAGAAAAATAAAAATAATTGATATTTGGATAAATTTTATCTATAACAATAAAATATATTTAAATATCAAATATTGTTATAGATATATAATTATTTTTTTATATATAAAAGCCAAAAAATATCATAACGGACGAGGTTGTTAGCATTTTTCTTTTCCTTTTCTTTATTTCTTTTGTGTATCTTTATCCTTTTCTTTTTTCGTGTTTCAATCCGGGCAACCTAAGACCCTTTATTTTGTCAAAGTTGTTATAGTTACTTTTTGGTATCTGTTCTGTCTGATTGTTTAATGCAACTTTATTTTAAATGCATATAAAATTCTCAAATTTAAGATTCCACTTGTAAGAAAATTTATAAAGTAAAATAAAAAAGGTAATATAAAATATGTTGTTTGTTATGAAACAATAAAAGAATGAAGAAAAATATTGCAGAAAAAAGTAGGGAGGGAGAATTCTTATTGATTTTTGGGATGATTTACAATGGAATATGACCCTCTATTTTTAGGGAGAGGGTGACTTAGCCACCAAGTAATGAACTCTAAATCACTCTAAATATAGATATTCAGCATAATAAAATTCTATTTATAACACTCTTCCTTGAATTTCTATTCAACAGATAATGTGTCTCATTAAAGCCTTAATCAAAATAAAATCCAGTGGGGAAAAATTTTCTAGCAAAGGAAAAAGAGTACACATATTTAATAATATGCCTTTTGGATGCCTCGTTAAAAATCATGAAAGGAAAACCCAATGGGATAAAATCTTGTAAGAGAAAGAGTACAACGTATTAACTCCCCCCTGATGAGAGCATCAATTCACATCCTTAAGCCTTCACATTCCAATCTTGCGCACTAGCCTCTTGAAGGTTGACGTCGACAGAGATTTGGTGAATAAAATAGCCATATTAAGTCCAATGAATATGTTGCACCTTAAAAATTATCGCTATCACATTATCATACTTATAGTTATTGCAAGATACATATGTGCACAAATAGCACTTAGAATATGGTACTTCAGGAATAAGAATTATATATGCTTTAAGCGATTAAATCCTTCAAGGATTGTCATATTTATCATATAATAGACTTTAATTAGATGCATATTTAGTTTTTATATCATGCTAGACAAATGAAATATCAAAAACTGATTGCACATATCATTGACTTTATACATTCAAGTGTTTGAACTACAGGTCCAAAACTATATGTCTTTCATATGGAATCAATTCTAATTGAACTATGTCTCTTCTATTTGGCCAATAATTTTATGTCTATATTCAATAGGCTTAAGATTATCATCTATACTTAGCTCTATGATAAATGTCATCGGTAAATATTTTATAGTGATTTCAATATTTTTTTCATAAAGACATAACATAGAGATCTTTTCATTCATATATTCAGGTACTTGAATCTCTCATGAGATTTTATGAAGTATTATGTCATGTGATCTTCTAGATCACGTGCCTCCTTTATTATGATCATTTTGATCATTTGTTCATCCTTTATCAAGAAGTTTATTTGAAATTGATTGTCTACACTTTAGGTGTACCATAGACTTTGTCCTTCTAGGACTTATTCTAATAGGAGTATTTGCAGTGAGAATACAATTACTTTCTTGGGTCAGCAAATGCGTCTGGCATGCTTTCTAATATATTGCATATGAATTATCCTTTTATGAACTTCAAGTTCATATTATCTTATTCGAGGACCGAGAAGTATAAATAATAATACATTCCATGTACCTTTTTCTTAACTGTTGTATCATGTCTCCCCCCTTTTGTAGAAAAACTAACTTACTTTCTCAACTTTGAAAATTCATCTTTGTGCATTATGGTGTTAATCAAAGTATACACCGCACATCAGTAATAATAATAATAATAATAATAATAATAATAATAATAATAATAATAATAATAATAATAATAATAATAATAATAATAATAATAATAATAATAATAATAATAATAATAAGATAGAATTATTTGGTTCCTGATGCCGAACCACTTGTGAGGGGAGAACATAATATACTTTCGTATATAACGTATATCAAACTGATATACAAAACTTTGTTCTCATAAGCAATAGTTTATTTATTAAATGGAGGCACTCAATCAATCATTTTGCTAAACCAGCTGTGATGTAAACCAACTCATCAAGATAAACTATCTTGAATAAAAAAATCTATAAATTATGCTCTAAATTAAATTATTGAGCGAGTTACCTCGCAAACACCATTTAGCAGGTTAATAATAATCGCATATGTAAGCATCTCATAGATGCATTTTATGTGGTATACATGGCAGGTGAATGGACTTATATTCACCTTTATATTTTCATTATTCATGGGATTCAATCCCAATATTAGTTGATCTATTTAGTTAATGACAACAGGCAATATAAGAGAATTTGTAAAGAAATTTCTAGTTCTTTAATATTTACCCATGTGAATTATCTTTATTTTTGCACATCATAATTAAATTAACATGGCGAAACTAATTATGCCAACTAAATGTATCATCAATATTGATAAAGTTCAAATTTACACCATGACGTGTGCAAGTATTAATAAACTTCAAGTTTATTATGATATGAATTTTTATAACAATAAACATCCACTTTATTGTGGTTTCATTTATTTGTGTAGTACAAACTGTAGAATAAAGCAAGTAAGCTTTCACATAATATTACCCCGCTACAAGTTATAGTAATAGAAGATATTAAAATTTTCCTTTATTTCTAGTCTCAATATAACCAACTGCTTTCGCGGATATTTTAGAAATTCAATTAAGTTTCTTTGGGACTTACTACAACAAAATAAATTGACATGATAATCAATTGTATTCCTCCAAAATAGTAATAATTGGCTCTTCCACAGTTCTCAATTAATTCGGTACTACTACGTGTTCATCAACATCCATATGGTGAATATCTCTTTTAAAGAGAAAGTTATACCATTATGGTTATGATCAAAATTATATGCAAGATCTGTTTCTTGCATCACTGTTTTTTTTAGTAATCACTTTGTCAAAATATTTTGGCGTACAATAGATACGTGACCAATGACCATCCAAACCATAATAATTACAGTATCATTCCAAACCTCCTTCTAGAGGTGAGTGCAGTAGATTCACCATCACTAGCACATTCATATTCTTCCAAGAATGAATATGCATTCATAAATCACATGTTGACACATTCACGTCTTGAATTGATCATAATCATCTATATGTGCTTTACAAAATCCATATCAAATTGATGACAAATATTACCTTCACAAAATGAAAGATTATTTTGAGAATCCTTATTGTTCTCATTACCACAATTATGACGATTATAATTTCGTCTATTGCCACGTCCACATCCATTTATACATTCATAGTAATAATTTTATTTCTTTCAGACTTATCATATACTGCTATCACATTCTCTTAATGGAATGAGAGTGGAGCAAATTAAAAGGGGCGGATTTTCAATAGTTTGCCCGCAATCATACATATATTTGATCACGGCAGGGTATAGAAATTTTACCACTTCAGGTTGTTATAATTTCTTACAAACTCCATGAGAATTATAATCAAACTTTATTGTCTTTGCTTGTATATAAAATCAAATTATAGAATTTCAAGAATTTAAAAGAAAAAAATAAAGTAAAATACTTACCTTAAATCCAAAATTTAATCACGAAGGAAGTTTATCAAACAATTGACAATCATTATGTTCAATCCTAAAGTTTCGACTCAATTGGTTAGAGTCTCATGTTGATAACGTGTTATGAAACAATAGAAGAAGAAGAAGAGTATTACATAGAAAAATAGGGAGAGAGAATTCTTATTGATTTTTTAGATAATTTACAATGTAATAGAATCTTCTATTTATAGAAAGAAATGACTTAGCCACTAACTAATGAACCCTAAAATCTATCTGAATATAAATATTCATCATAAATAAATTTTTATTTATAACAATGTTATATTTCATGAACTATTGTTTTTAACAACTAAGTGGCTGAAAATAAATATTTTGGCTAGTGTTTAAATAATCCCAAGTATCCCTCCTCCTTTGTATTTTTTCATGATATACATCCACTCCACCTAGCTAATTGATAAAATATTGTCTTTTTAAAAATCACTCAACTAATCCATTGGTGGAACGTTAATTTGTTAACGGATACTCTATTACATTTGGAGAAGGGGCAGAGGCTCCAACTTTTAATTAATTTCTACCTTTTGACTTTCCAACACTGTAAAGGTCTCTGATGTTACCAATTAAAAGCATGCCATGAACATGATGTAGGGTTCTTGAAAACTCCAGTTTGTGTTTGGAAAATATTTGGTTGAAATTGAAAAACATATATTTAAATCTAAAGTAATAAATTAAGAAGTAGCATCTACAAGGTCTAGTTATGTTTAGACTTGAATTCCATGAAAAAAAAATTTGAAGATTATTTATAAGTAAAATTCCATTATTTCATATGACTTGAAATACTTCTGAAATAAAAAATTTCACTGCTATTTCAAATGTTGAGTTCATTAGTATTTCTGATAAATTCATCTCAAACTTTGTTGGCTGAGAAACTTAGACCTCAGTGTCCTCAAACTTCAGCAAGTACTAACTACCGTGCTTTTCCAACTTCTCATAAGACTTGGTAGAGACCTACAACAGATTTTACATACTGTTAATTAATATCTATAGTATAGTAGAGGGGTTCTCTTAAATAATCTTCTAGATAATGGGAAATAACATTCACATTTCAGCATCAGTTTGTTCTGAATGCTTCAAAATTTCTGAAGGAATAAAATCAACACCGGTATTATTTGATCGTTTTGATTCATTACCTTATTAGATGATGGAGAGGTGCGCGCAAATCTGCTTGGAGAATTCGTGTTTACTGAGTGCCCAGGGGAGACAGATACTACAGTTGGTGACTGCATATATGGGGAAACTGGTGACCGCAACATTGGACTTTGTTGATAAGATATTGGTGTCTGATGAATACTCGAAACTGGAGATGCTATTGGACTTTGCCACTTCAGTTTAGAAACCCCTGACGCTACTGCTCCTGGAGATCTTCTAGGCGAAAATTCCGAGGGAGGAATATTGATTCTAATTCTGTACACAAGAAAATCAGAGACAGCCATTCGATGCATTCTTATGATATTGTAACTGAAATTGCTACATTTACATACTTGTTGTGAACATCAACATAATCATCAGTCTCATCATATATTGGTTCCTACGACGAAATGTGAAAGAGTTAAAGCAGACCAATTAGCTAGGAATCATCAGTTTTGGGAAAATTTAACAAACAGAAAACATAACCAACATGAATAAGTATTAATTTTACCTGCAGAAGCTGTTCAAGAACATCTTCCATTGTAATGATACCAATTTCTTCTTCTCCTATAATTGAAGATCATTCCAATTTATCAAAGATATGCAATTCTCCGGTTTTCCAAAAATTATATTGTACCGACTATTCTTACCCTTTTCAACTGCAGGTTCTTGATTTGGACGAGGAAGGATGTTTATCTTGATTATGTCGTGTTTAGCAGTGGCATTTTCTGCAGCTTCCTTAGTATTCCTACTACTCTTTACCACTATAGCCATATGCTGTTCCCTTTCTGGAACTGGTTCAGAAGATCATATAATGGTAAAGAATCTGGGACCCTGAGGGAAATTAAATACACAAGATGGACTACAGTTTTAGTTATTTGAGTCCAAAATTAGTTTATTCTTAAAACATGTTAATATTTTCATAACGATTAAGTCAACTTTCCCTTTCACTGATCTGGATTTAAAAGGGAAGCTTGGTGCACTAAACTCCCACTATGGACGGGGTTCAGGGAGTGGCCGGAACACAAGGGTCTATTGTTTGCAAGAGACTGTTTTCACAGGTCGAACCCGTGCCCTCCTCGCCACGTGACAACGACTGATTTGGATTTACTTTTATATAAATATCACAGCATTTCAACTAGTATTTCTTAATATATCCAAGCCAAATCAACAGCTAAAATGGGAACACAGGGAGACGGACGGGAGTATTACTTTCTTGAAAAGAATGCATCATATTATATGTAAGAATTTACAGTATCGTACTCTGGCATACTCCTTATACTGAGATCTTTGATTCTCACCTCATCTTCAGGACGATATTTTATCAAATTCTTCACCTAGAGTTGAAGAAAAGTTAAATATGCCATACAAAAGAATAGCAAAAATGTTGCAGAATGATACTAGTATATTTGATTTATTATCCCATTAAATATTAATAGAGTTTCTGAAAAAGACTTACTAAGATTAGTCCTACAATGTTCGTGGGACTGCCAGAGTATACAGGTACGCGACTGTGGCCTTTACTTATAATCAGATTCATCATCTCACTGGGAATATAATCATCCAAAATTTGGGTTACTATTAACAAGGAGTGCTAGTTGAAGGAGAAATTTGACAGAGAGTTAGTAGCATACTCTGTCAGTTTAGAATGAAGATCAAGAGAAAATACTCTCGTCATCGGGGTCATTGCATCTTTAACAGTTTTCTGAGCTAGGTCCAATGCTCCAGCAATTATGGTAGTTTCGTCATGGCTCAACTCTCCGCCTTTCCCTGCCTATCATAACCGGATCAGGCAAATTCAGGATCTAAAGTTAGCAACCGGCTCAGAAAGAGATAATATATGTATATTGCATATGCTTACATAGTTCGGCTAAATCAAGCAAAGAGAAGGTACAAAGCACTAACCTCATTACCATGCATACTTACTAAGGTTTTCAGCTCAGCACGGCGTAGAAGTGCTGAGTGCCCTTTACCCAGGAGTCGATCCAACAACTGATGAGACCAGAAATAATTAATTAGTTGACTATAACTATGCCCTTTATATTAACTAGGGCTTCATTTCTCTAGGATTATAAAGAAGATAAGACTCTACCTTACTGATGGGATTAGATAAAGGGAAGACAATGATGACAAGCAAACGAACCAAAGGCGATAATCTTGCACCAATGCTCAGTCCATAGCGAGAACAGACTGCCTGAGGAATAATCTGTGTGGCAGGGAGAAAATTGAAATTGAATAAGTCAATTTAAAGAAACAAACAGTAATTAAAAATGAACTCTTGAAAAACCACCTCTCCAAAACCTAGTATGAGGGTGACTGATATCAGTATAGCACCCCATGCAGGAAGTAGAGCATCTAGAAATATTGGAAGAGCCTGCAGTTTCATCAAAATATTAAGCATATATCAGTTCAAAAACTGGCAATATCACTAGAAACCAGCGGCGGATCCACAATTTATACGTTGCGAATTCTAAGTTGAGAGAGCTTGTTCTGAAATATATATATATATACTGGTTTTCTTACACATATATAAGGATCAAACCCTGAAACACTATATGCCGCTTAAGTCCATGAACCTATTCTTGGATTCACGACTGCTAAAAACTTACCTCCATGGCCATGGCATTACATATTAGAAGGGTACAAAGGAGCAAGTGCTGATTCTTTACGATGGGAAGAATTTTCTCTGTGATCAGTTAGAAATAGAGTAGTAAGTACTCATGTGAGCAAAAAGCAAATGTTGAATCCAAACAGGGAACAATTAATAATTACCTGCGTTTTTGCGATCATTTGGCTGACCAGCCTTAATGAGGACTTCAAGATCCATAAGGTTAAGGGACATGAGTCCCAGTGTTAGTCCAGACATAAGTCCAGCAAAACACACAAGTGACACACTGATTACTAAGTATACCCAAAACATGGTTTCACAGCATGGCACATCATTTGCAGCCATTTTGTGTTAATTATTTCACGACTCTCTTGATACTAAACTTAAAACACACAGGACGTAACGCACAAAAGACTGGAATTTGGAATAGAACTACTGGAACTTATATAAGGAGGGAGAGGAAGCAGGTGGAAATTAAATTGCAACCTGTGGATAAGTGATTTTTTCTTTAATAAAAAGAATGATGAGATGGATTAATTTACAATAACGGTTGAACAACCCCAATTAAAATTTACGGTCGAAACACGTAGTTGCTCAGGGAATAAGCTAGATTATTTTTTAGTGATTGTCTGCTCGCTTTTTTATGCATCATTAATTAATAAGTAACTTGATTTACATTTTGTTTTATAAACAGAAAATAAGTCGATAACATAACATAAGTTGTCGACCTGGGACATATCGATCAGTGAACTTCCTAGTGCATTGTGACGTGGAAGACACTTAAAATTTACTATAGATCAACTTTATGTAGTAATAACCTTCTTGAACCACGAAATGCTATTAAGTAACTTTTTTAATTATTTTTACACATATTAATAAAATCACCTTTTAACATTAATTAGCAATAAAATTGACCATATTAACATTTACTCTTTCTCTTCACATAAACACTCCTAACACATACTCCACACTATTTACTCCAAAGGCAATGTAGGAAAAAAATAATTAATTCATTCTTGAAATCTGGAAAAGTCACTTATTTTGGACCACAAAAAAAAAATCAAAAAATCACTTATTTTTTACCGGAGTGTTTGATCAAAAAGTGGAATTTCAGTCAAAGCTTTATTTTAGAAGAACTCAGGTTATTGATAATCAAAAAAAAAGTTTTGCTAATAATAAGATGAATATAAGAAAGCAAAGTAAATCAGTATATTCCGATGATCTCTTGTGTCCTTACAAATGATTAGTCTTCTCCTTTTTATAGCTATTTCTAAGATATATGTTTTGCATTTATCATAATAAGGCCATTATAGTTAATTAAAGGTATTTAATGCTATGTTATAAATTATAATCATTGTAATTCAACACAGATTCTCTAGCATTCTCAGTATTTAACGTCTATTAAATATTGTATCCTTTCCTACTTTTGATGTTGGGTTAATTCTCTTATCGTGACTTTTGAACATAAAGATGTGCTGGGTATCGAGTCTCTTGAATCTCTGCTCGTGTCTATTGTATCTCGTGCCTCTTTAACTATTCTTTGTTGCTCGTCATCCTTTGACCGATCTACGTGTCACAGTACGTCATCTTTCATTAAATTTAATATATACGATCTTAATTTTTACCAATACAGATAGTCCCGCACTTGCCATGTATTCATTAATAGAATATTTGGAAAGTGAATTTTATTAAATTGGAATATTTACCGCCATTAATTCCCCTGACGCTTTATTTATCACTTCTATCTAATGCCCATTACATGTGGCATCTTCTGATTGGTTCTGCGACTTCTCAGCGCCTTTTAAGGTTTTTAACGCCTTCACCAATTCCAAGATGACAGTTCTCATCATAACGTTACCATCATTGTACCTTTTCCTTTGACAGTTGCTTATAAGTATTAGTTTTCATCTTTGTCTTTCTCACGTAAAGTTCAAAGTTCTCAGAATATTGAATTCTTGTTCCCATCTTCCTCGTACTATCATGTCTTCATCAAACTCTAACCCTAGAAGAGTCCACATTATTGATGACATTCGTCTTGCTCCTGTTAGGAGCAGGAGATGATGTAGACTTCATAATCTAGGGTCTTCATCCGCAAGAGGTTCTTTTCTACCTTCGTCCAGTTCTACTCCACCTTCTAGAACTAGAGGCTCCATTTCTCAAAGGTCGTCGTCTAGGGTAAAGAACCCACTGAGCCTCTTCGTGAACCTACTGTAGATGAGATTGTTCCCGTTGAACTATCTTTTTTATAATGATAAAGAATCTCTCAGAAACCAATTATCTTCATTAGATCGTGCTGGCATCTACTCAACTCAGATTACTGAAGGTCTGATTTTTTAGTTCATAAAGATTGCATTGGAGCCATGACTTCGCTATTATAATTCCCAATGCGAACCAAAGAATCAACTCTTATTTAATTGGGTTTTCTTTTTTTTATACATATCCTTTCACGTTGGGTTTCAAACCTACTATTAAACCTATTATCCTCAAATTCTGTCATTCTTTCGACGTCTGTTTAGGGAAAATTGGCCATATTGTGTGGAGGATTATTGCCTATTTGAGACACTTAACCAACATAGCAGATGTACCTTTTACTTTATCCCATTTAATTTACCTTTACTCCCCAGACTCTTTTGCCAAGGAGTTTTTACCTTAGTACCAAGAAGCAAAAGAGTTCTAGTCAATCCAGAAGACGATAAGACCGTAGGTGGTACGCTAGGTTTGTTGTTGCCCCCATTGTAGGTTTAGTGGGTGACGAAAATGTTCTCTTCCCTAAGAAGTGAAATTTTGCACGTGACTTTTCTTTTTAATAACTTTCTCATACCTTTTTTCCTCAATTTGATGATCATTATTTTAATTTTCCTTTTCTCTTCCAGCAACCATGTGAGTTGTTGATGAAATTCTCAATTTTTGTGGTTGGGTAGAAAAGTTGTTAAATACAGCCCCAATAGAGGGTTTATCTTGTAAAAATCACTCCCAACGATTTGGTTGGAAAGTAAAAACTCACGGTAAGAGTCTTTTTTTTTATAACTTTTCTTATTGCTTCTTCTAGAATTTATTTCAGTCCTTCTTATTATCAGAATTTTCAATTTGAGGTATTAGTGTTGAGGCTGTGGTAGCTTCCCGAATTTCTTTTCATCGAAAAGGAAAGCTACAACCGATCAAAAGGAAAGCTACTGCCAATCAAGACTCAAAGAAGGAGGAAGAACAAGATGGGGGCTCTTTGATAAAAAGACCATGGGCTAGAAGACGAATTATTTCAGATGATGAAGCATCCCCCCTTGTTTTACTCCTCAAATAGAGCCTGTTGAATCCTCGTTGGTGATTCCTGATGATGAGTCCCCCGCTTCGCCCCTGATTCTGTTGAGCAGCATTTTATATGCGGGTTTGGTAGTGAAAGTTTAAACCAATTTCTAATTAAGTGCCCCTTGCTTCTTTTCCTTTTATCTGCCCCTACAATACCTTTTTTTCCTTTTGAGGCTGTTACCGTTGCTGCTCCTTCCCCAGCTGTTTTGGCTCCTTCTACTACTCCTCCCTCAGCTGTTTTGACTCGTTCTACGATTCCTCCTACAACTACTCAACAAATTTAGGTTGGTTCCTCAAGTAGAAGTTGAGCCATGAAATAGATTATCATCGAGTTCCCTGCCGGTGGTAATCTTTTAAGAAAATCATGTGGAACTGACGTGTGGTTGAAACCCCTAATTGGACCAACCAAGAAGTCCAAGCTTGAGAGCCACAATTCCTTAACTTTGATGAATGACATAATACAATCAACATTGAAGGTATTACTTTTTAATAATTTCTTATTCTTTTCTATAAGGCTCTTACCTTTTCTCTTCCTTTTTTTAGATCAACCTCGTTCGTACAGAAATGATGAAGAGGGTTTCTCACATGGAGAAGTTGATGCATGAGTACCAAGTTGAAGAAGATAAATGGAGATAGCAATATGAGGGTCTTCAAATCGATATGGAAGTATTAGAAGAGAACAAGCACACTTTAGAGCAGCAGTTGCGAGTTTTAACTTCGGAGCTGGCGGTGGAAAGAGCTTCATATCAAGCTAACAAAGACAGAAATATTCTTGAAGATTCCTTTTCAAAGCAACTCTCCAAGGCTAGTGAACAAATCAGAGAAATGAAAGCTCTCTTATGTAAGAATGAAGCTTATGCTGGTGAACTCGTGCAAACTTTGACTCAGACTCAAGAAGACCTTCGGGAATCTTCTAATAAGGTTCATTCCTTAAAAATTTCACATGCTTCTCTTCAAACTTCTTATGACTCTGCCTTGGTTGAGAATGAGAAGCTTAAGAATGATATTACTGAATGGGAAAGAGATTATAAGATTCTCGAAGGCAAAACCGCAACTGAAGTGAGTTGGGTGTTTTTAAATCCTTGCCATGATACCTTTGTTGAAGTTAGCCAGGAGAATTTTAACTTGGAATCTGAGTTAGCCAAAATCAAAGAGACTATTGAAAAGACTCAACAGAGCCAAGACTTTCCTTCTCTTGTGGCTGAAGCTTTTGGCACTGTTGAAGATGATATAGGTACTCCAATTCCTTCAAGTCAAGTTAAGCCTGTTGCTGCTAATGACCCTATTTTGGCTCCTTCTTCAACTCCTCTGTGACAGGTCAATGATGTGTGAATCTTTTTTTTTCTTTTTTTTTGGTGGAATATGGTAGCAATCCTTGGTCATTTTTTAAGGTTTGAATATTAAGTCCCCAGACTTTTTTCAGGGCGTTTTGTATAAGAAACTCTTTGTTTATGACTAAGTTCATACTTAGTCTAAACTTTTTAATATTAAGAAGTTTCTATTATTATTTTTGAACTTCTGTCTTGCCTTTATATTTAAAGACTTATTCGATAATTTGTACTTTTATTTTGTAAAATACTTTCTTAATTCCATGAATATTTTAAATCAATCATGAATTTTATAAAAGAGGGTCATTTTATATTTGACACTTAATAAAGAAGACGTCTCAACTTCATAATAGTGTTAATGTACGATAAAAAAATAGGAATACACATATTTTTTTGGAATAACTTCGACAAGTTTTTATTTGAACTTTGTCAACTTCTTCCTTACATGTATTTAAGTAACTTCTACAACTTATTCGTAACTATTTTTTTTACAACAGATTTCAAAAAAAGAAAATAATACACAAGGTTTTTGTTTATGTTGGAAACACGTTCTCAAGGCATTAACTGAACGTGTGTTCATATTTGTAGGTTTTGATGAATGACAAACTATGCGTAAATTGACATATGACGAGGTCCAAGCACAAGCGCAAAATTGATATATAACGAGATTCAAGCACAAGACAAAGATCGAGATTAAGTTTTATATGAGTCGGTATTTAATTGTGATCTTGATCCGACAACTTAAACTCAAGACTTGGCTTCTCTCGTAAAAATATTTTTAACAAATCATGCATATTTAAATTTAGAGCAAAATGATTTTTAAACATGCCTCTAAAATCTGGACTAAGATAATCGATTATGTACTTATGATAATCGATTATGTTTAAGTCAGCTGCTTGACAATCGATTGTGAACTTATGACAATCGATTGTGTTAAGGCAGTGCGCATCAGATTTTTCTCAAATCTGCATGACAATCGATTGTGAACCTTATGAAAATCGATTGTGATGAGGCAGTGTCCATCAACGTTTTTCAAAGCTCAAAATAATCGATTGTGAAGCTAATGACAATCGATTGTGAAGAGACAGTGTCCATCAGATTTTTCAAAGTCACAAAATAATCGATTGTGAACTTATGACAATTGATTGTGTTGAGGCAGTGTCTTCCAGACTTTTTCAAAGTTATTAAATAATCGATTGTGAACCTATAACAATCGATTGTCAAGAGGCAGTGTCTAAATTGATTTTTCAAGACTGATATATAATTATTGTTAACTTAATATAATCGATTGTATAACTGACCGTTGCCAAAATATTTTCAAATACCGTCAGGTAATCGATTATTGATTTCCTATAATCGATTGTTTTAATTAAAATCTGGAAAGGATTTTTTGAACGTTGCTGAGTAATCGATTATTGATTTCTTATAATAGATTGTTTTAAGTAAAATCTGGAAATTATTTTTTGAACGTTGCAGTAATCGATTATTGATCTTAGATAATCGATTGTTATGCGTAAAATCTGGGATTGTTTTTTGGAAGAACTGGCAAATAATCGATTGTGGTAATTTGACAATCGATTGTCACAGAGTAAAATCAGCAACTCTTAATTGGCAATTAGGCAACGGTAATACAAGGTTTTTCAACTATAAATACAGCTTCAATTCAGTCTTCTAAACACAACAACTGATATACAATTGCTAAAGCTTGCATACTTTATTGCTTATCATTTTATATTCATTACATAAGCTTTTGAGAGCCAAATTCTTGTCGAAAGTTGTTGCGATCTTGAGCGTATTCTTTTTACTCATATCTACTCTTAAAGGAGTGTCTTGTTTGAGTGCTAAGTGTTTTTGTACACTTGAAGGGAAGTGTTAGTCCCTTGTGTTGTAAGAAGAAACTTGTGTTTCCTTGGTTGAAGTCTTGGAGTGTTGTATCTCCGAGCAAAGGTTGTTGAGGCTTGTGTCCTCAAGTTGTAACGGTTTGTTGAGCACCCGTAAGCTTAACAAGTTAGTGAAAATCTCGAGAGAGTCTCTCGGGGACTGGACTAGCCACGGGTTGTGGTGAACCAGGATAAATCGGTGCGTTTGTTCTAATTTATTTTTTTATCGCACTTATTTATTTCCTGCAATTTTTAAATTCCGCAAGTTTACGCTAATTTTTATTATAACGCTATTCACCCCCCCCCCTCTAGCGTTAAGCGTATTATCTAACAATTGGTATCAGAGCCCAACTCTCTGAAGACTTAACCGTTTGAGAGAAACATCCATGGCTTCTACTCGTGATTCTTTTGCAGGAGTAGGTGAAGGACAATGCTCCACCCGACCACCGCTATTCGATGGTACAAATTATACATACTAGAAGGAGAGGATGAGAATATTTGTACATCAAATAGTTTTCATCTTTGGAAGGTCATAATGAATGGAGAACAAATTCCAACCAAGAAGGTTGAAAATGAATGGGTCCCAAAGTCCGAAGATGAATACGATGCGGATGATATCCGAAAGGTGCAAAATAATGCTAAAGCTATTAATTTATTATATTGTGCTGTAAATGCTGATGATTACAGGAAGATATCTTGTTGCACAACGGCGAAGCAAATGTGGGACAAGCTGGAAATTACGTACGAAGGTATGGACCAGGTAAGGGAAGCCAAAATTGATTTCCTAACCCATGCATATGAATTGTTTCACATGAAGGAAGGCGAAAAGGTCGATGAGATGTTTGAACGATTTTCAAAAATCGTAAATGATTTACATGCTCTTAAGAAGACCTTCACGGATAAGGAACTTGTCCGAAAATTCTCCGAAGTCTCACTCCGGAATGGCGATCCAAGGCCGACGCGATTCAAGAATCCATTGGCATTTTAAATGTCACCATCGACGCATTAAGAGGTAATCTTAAAACTTATGAATCTACTATACTTAACCCTCTTGTTGATGATCAAAGGAAGCAAAGAATCGCTCTCAAGGCAAGCACAAGCCAACCTCAAAATGATGAGGACGGAGACAACGAGTTCGGACTCGTTATCAAGAGATTTCAAAAGTTCATGCGAAAAGAGTATGAACGAAAGGGCAAAAAGCAAGGAGATCAAATAAAGTGCTATGAGTGCGGAGAAACCGGGCACATTAAATCAAATTGCCCAAATGCTAAAAAGGAGAAGAAACCCTTCAAGAAGCAATGAGCATACATATCTTGGGGAGGCGACTCCGGTGACGAGTCAAGTGAGGAAGAAGAAGACGAAGCCGCAAATCTTTGTCTTATGGCACAAGAAGACAACAAAGAAGAGGTATGTCAAATTTCCTCCAAAAATTTCTTTTCCCTTGAAGAAATGCAAAATGCTTTTGATGAGTTGTATAGCGAATTTATTAAAGCTTCAAAAACTGTTAAGAGTATAAAAGAAAATGCTTCTTTAAAAGAAAAAGATTTTCAAAAACAACTCTCTTTTAAAGAAAAGGAATTGGAAAACTGATTTTAGAAAATGAGAAGTTGAAAGAGGAAAACAAATTTTTTGGCAAGAGAAGCGCCGACAAGCCCGAGAGTTCTAGAAATTGTACTTCTTGCATGCATCTCAAAAATGAAGTAGAAAGGCTTAAGGGCACCTTAGATAAGTTTAACTCTTCTCATAAAAATTTGAATGAAGTGCTTGTTAATTTGAAGTCGACCAAGCATGGCATAGGTTTTAGAAACGAGCCTAAAGAGAAAGTTGAAGCCAACCCCCAACCACCTAAGGCTCAACCTAGGATAAATAAAACAAATGTTCATCCTAGATACAACAAACCTAGAAATGGTTTTCATCAATCGCAACCTAGAAATAATCATGCTAGAAATAATGCACATTCTAGGCCAAACACTAGAAGGAATTTTGAACCTTTTAGAACACCTAAAAATGACTTCCAACCTAGAAACAACCATTCTAGAAATGATGCATATCCTAGAACAAATGGTAGGAGAAATGATTTGCGCAATAGTCATATTGTCAAAAATATAGTAAATGAATTTCGTCCGTCCAATTACTATCAACCTAGAAGGATGCATAATCCTAACGTGGCTTGTCATTATTGTAGACGAATTGGACATATTGCTCCTGCTTGTTTTACACGACATAGACATAACACTCAATCACATCACTATGATTTGTCTAACCCCCAAGGACCCAAAATGGCATGGATACCTAGAACTCATTAATCTGTTTTGTAGGTATGTTTGAAGGGATCAAGTGTACCATGGTACCTTGATAGTGGATGCTCCAAGCACATGACGGGAGACGAATCCAAATTCCTTCAACTAGAACACAAGGAAGGGGGAAGTGTTATTTTTGGTGATAACAACAAAGGAAAGATTATCGGCATCGGATCGGTCGGTAAGGATGAAATTTCTTCCATTAAGCATATATTACTTGTGAAAGGTTTAAAACATAATCTCTTGAGCATAAGTCAATTATGTGACAAGGGAAATCTTGTTTTATTTGATTCGGATGAATGCCTAGTTTTTAGACGTAGTGATTTTAAAATTATCCTTCGTGGTTTTAGAATGGATAACATTTATATGGTTGATCTTGCAAATTCTTCACCCGAATATGTGAATTGTTTAATGAGCAAAGAGGATGATTCTTGGTTATGGCATCATAGAGTAGCTCACATCAACATGCATCTTTTGAACAAATTGGTTTCACAAAATTTAGTTGTTGGTCTTCCAAATTTGAAATTTGAAAATGACTCTATTTGCAATTCTTGTCAAAAAGGGAAGCAAACAAAAGCCTCTTTTAAATCGAAAAATATTGTTTCAACTACTAGACCATTGCAATTGCTTCACATGGATTTATTTGGACCATCTCGCATTGAAAGTCTAGGTAGAAATCGTTATGCTTTTGTTATTGTTGATGATTATTCCAGATTTACATGGACTTCATTTCTTTCCCATAAAAGTGATTCTTTTCGGAATATTAAATATTTCCTTAAACATGTTCAAAACGAAAAGGAAACAACCGTCACTTCAATTAGAAGTGATCATGGGGGAGAGTTTGATCACAATCTCTTTGCGAACTTTTGTGACGAACTCGGTATCGAGCATACCTTTTTCCGCTCCACGAACACCACAACAAAATGGGGTGGTGGAAAGGAAAAATAGGTGTCTCGAAGAGATGGCTAGAACCATGCTCGAAGAGGCTAAGATTCCCAAACATTTTTGGGCGGATGCCGTGAGTACCGCATGCTACGTTTTAAATAGAGTAGTCACAAGGCCAATACTCATGAAAACCCCTTATGAACTCTACAAGGGAAGGAAACCAAATATCTCCCATTTTAGAGTATTCGGTTGTAAATGTTTTATTCATAACAATGGAAAAGATCAATTGGGAAAATTTAATGCCAAATCCGATGAGGGAATTTTTATTGGGTATTCTTCACGTAGCAAAGCATATAGGGTATTTAATAATAGAACCCAAACTGTTGAGGAATCCCCTCATATTGTGTTTTTCGAAAATAATGCTCGCTTGGCGAGAAAGGATTCTTGTTCTGATCTTGCAGGTATTTTAAATAGTTTAAAAGACAAAGTACAAGAGGAAACTCCTAAGGAAATTCAAGATGAAATCTTGGAACAATCAACGGAGGAAATGCCACAATTGGAGAAAGAAACGAAAATGCCTAACGAGTGGAGGACAATCAAAGATCACCCTCTCGAATAGGTAATTGGCGACGTCGGAGAAAAGGTAAGTACCCGAAACTCTCTTAAGAACACCTTAGGACACACTTCTTAAGAGATCACGTTCTCATTGCATTATTTCGTTACAAATTACTAACTTGAGCGTCGGAGACGTCTAATTCTCTTTTGCAGGTATCGCCCTAAAGGCAGAGGGAATTATAAAGAAATGGCATAGAACAATCGATTGTTACAGAAAATAATCGATTATTTTACTGTGCGGACAATCGATTAGCAAGTATCACTAATCGATTATTTATGTTTGATGCTTATTATGCATTTGTGTTTAATAATCGATTTTTTAACTGTATAATCGATTACCGTCTCAGTCATTCAGTACTTCTTTCCTAAAACAATCGATTGTTTCATAAATATAATCGATTATTTTCCGAGTCAGAAAATCACCGTGCTCACTGTATCACACCAATCGATTATCATAATTCAACAATCGATTATTTTTTGTCAGTATTTCAAATATTTGTTACCGTTTGGGCCCTGCAATCGATTTTGTGTCAGTTCCGAGTTCAAGTCAAAATCTGCTCAACAATCGATTATTTCGTTTCAACAATCGATTGTCTAACGATCAGTGCAATTTATTTTTACCATTTGTGAATGTTTTGGCTCATAAATTTCTGCAGATTTTCATCATAAATGAAATTCCATTCTTCCCATTATAAATAGGCATCACAAGTCTTCAATTTTATTCACTCAAGCATCAATCTTTGCTCCCAAACCTTCAAAAATCTTCCAAGTTTCTTACAAAGTTCATTACTACTTTTTGAAAATGTCGGGCATACACTCTAAACGTTCCCGTTCAGGTAGACAAGGTGCATCTTCTTCTGCTCCTCCACCTCCAAATTTCCCTTATCAAGATGGCTCTATTTTACAATTCAATAATGAAACCGAGCTTACTAGATTTTTGACGCAAAATTCGAAAAGCGTGACATTCTTCCTCCTCGCTTTTCAACAAGCAAGTATCTTGAATCATATGCCCCCCCTGCAAACATTCTTAAGGAATGTCAACTTGTTGACTTTTTATATCTTACCTATCCTTATATTAATCCTCCATTGATTCAAGCGTTTTACTCAAACCTTCATGAGGATGACGATGGTGAACTTGTGTCAAATATTAATGGTGTTCAAATTCTTTTGTCCAATGAAAACTTGCATTCCATTGCCCATCTTCCTCGAAGTGGGAAAAACATTACTCGCTACATTAGAGAGGCCGGCGCCTTATTTGATGAGAAAATTCTCCTAAACCAAATAGGTCTTACATCTTATGATCCTAATCTATCTACTCGGCGCCCTACTATCACGGGAATGCTCCCCGAGTATCGTTTGATTTTCTATTTCATCACCCGAGTCCTCAAGCTCGGAAGCACAATCATACCACTCTTTCCCAAGAGGACGCTAAGCTCATGCATGCCATTATAACCAGAGCTCACATCAATTGGTGTAAGTTCGTCAAGATTCACATGCTTGATGCCATCGGAGATGATAGACCTCTTCCCTATGCCCTCCTTATTATGAATCTTCTTGAAGCTTCCGGGTTCAACACTTCCATCGGTCCTCTCAAAAAGAGCACCAAGAAGTGGGAAATTTCAGAATCCTCCTTTCCCCATGACGGTGATCATGCAGCTCCTGCTCCTCCTCCAACCCGTCAATCGCGTCAGCCTCAAGAACCTACTCTTCAATCCATTTCCGACCAAATTGCTTCATTGACCACCTCTGTCGGTCAATTGACACATGAGATCCATGGATATTTTGACCATGTTCATTATCATATGCTGGTCTTGTTCCCTATGAAGCAGTGCCGGATGATGAGGCGGGAAATGATGATGAATAATTTCTTTATTTGTTTTTCTATTTTATTGTTCTATGTTTTTATTGTTCCCGTTATGTAACCGTTTTTTATTAATAAATAAACAAGTTTTTTTATTATTCTATATTTCTTTTTGCTAATGGCAAAAGGGGGAAGATAACGGGTATGCACTCTCAATACTTATCGGCATAAATTGAGGGGGAATTCATATATTGAGGGGGAACAAATTTGCATATCTATATACTTGTTGCATATCTTTACTTGTCTTGAATCGTATGCATATCCCGCTTAAAGTTTGCCATTATCAAAAAGGGGAAAATTGTTGGAAACACGTTCTCAAGGCATTATACTGAACGTGTGTTCATATTTGTAGGTTTTGATGAATGACAAACTATGCGCAAATTGACATATGACGAGGTCCAAGCACAAGCGCAAAATTGATATATAACGAGATTCAAGCACAAGACAAAGATCGAGATTAAGTTTTATATGAGTCGGTATTTAATTGTGATCTTGATCCGACAACTTAAACTCAAGACTTGGCTTCTCTCGTAAAAATATTTTTAACAAATCATGCATATTTAAATTTAGAGCAAAATGATTTTTAAACATGCCTCTAAAATCTGGACTAAGATAATCGATTATGTACTTATGATAATCGATTATGTTTAAGTCAGCTGCTTGACAATCGATTGTGAACTTATGAAAATCGATTGTGTTAAGGCAGTGCGCATCAGATTTTTCTCAAATCTGCATGACAATCGATTGTGAACCTTATGAAAATCGATTGTGATGAGGCAGTGTCCATCAAAGTTTTTCAAAGCTCAAAATAATCGATTGTGAAGCTAATGACAATCGATTGTGAAGAGACAGTGTCCATCAGATTTTTCAAAGTCACAAAATAATCGATTGTGAACTTATGACAATCGATTGTGTTGAGGCAGTGTCTTCCAGACTTTTTCAAAGTTATTAAATAATCGATTGTGAACCTATAACAATCGATTGTCAAGAGGCAGTGTCTAAATTGATTTTTCAAGACTGATATATGATCGATTGTTAACTTAATATAATCGATTGTATAACTGACCGTTGCCAAAATGTTTTCAAATACCGTCAGGTAATCGATTATTGATTTCCTATAATCGATTATTTTAATTAAAATCTGGAAAGGATTTTTTGAACGTTGCTGAGTAATCGATTATTGATTTCCTATAATCGATTGTTTTAAGTAAAATCTGGAAATTATTTTTCGAACATTGCCAGTAATCGATTATTGATCTTAGATAATCGATTGTTATGCGTAAAATCTGGGATTGATTTTTGGAAGAACTGGCAAACAATCGATTGTGGTAATTTGACAATCGATTGTCACAGAGTAAAATCAGCAACTCTTAATTGGCAATTAGGCAACGGTAATACAAGGTTTTTCAACTATAAATACAGCTTCAATTCAGTCTTCTAAACACAACAACTGATATACAATTGCTAAAGCTTGCATACTTTATTGCTTATCATTTTATATTCATTACATAAGCTTTTGAGAGCCAAATTCTTGTCGAAAGTTGTTGCGATCTTGAGCGTATTCTTTTTACTCATATCTACTCTTAAAGGAGTGTCTTGTTTGAGTGCTAAGTGTTTTTGTACACTTGAAGGGAAGTGTTAGTCCCTTGTGTTGTAAGAAGGAACTTGTGTTTCCTTGGTTGAAGTCTTGGAGTGTTGTATCTCTGAGCAAAGGTTGTTGAGGCTTGTGTCCTCAAGTTGTAACGGTTTGTTGAGCACCCGTAAGCTTAACAAGTTAGTGGAAATCTCGAGAGAGTCTCTCGGGGACTGGACTAGCCACGGGTTGTGGTGAACCAGGATACATCGGTGCGTTTGTTCTAATTTATTTACTTATCGCACTTATTTATTTCCTGCAATTTTTAAATTCCGCAAGTTTACGCTAATTTTTATTACGCTATTCATCCCCCCCCCCCCTCTAGCGTTAAGCGTATTATCTAACAGTTTATAACATGTTTCAATACATTGCCTTTAACCTTACTATGATTAGGTTTTTCTTTGGCCTTATCTCTCAACTTTGCACTGCACCTGACTCATTCAATGAGTAAACTTTTCAGGCTTGAAATTTGGTTATTTTCCAATCTTCTTTTCCTTCTTTATACATATATCCATGTATGCTATATAGTCCCCTAAATGCTTGAGCTTTGAAGTGTGAAGTCTCGAGCACTTGATTACTCCTCTTATTTGGTCCTTTTCCTGTAAAGGAATCAAACATAAGGGACTCGGAGGTAGGTTAATAGATGAAGACTACTTAACCTAAATCAATTTCTATCAAAAAAGGTGTAACCCTAAATCGGGAATTTTAATTTTTGACGTGCCTTGCAACTCGTGATTCATTATTTAGTACGGGCTAGCTTTTTGCCTATCATCTAAAATCGTTAGTAAAATTTTATCAATTCAAAAATAAAATTTTAAAATGAGGATACCCGCTCGTGGGTACTCTTTAGAAATAGTATCTCTTTAGGTGAACAACATTCTAGTGTGAGGTAATATCTTACCATCTATCATTTCCAGCTCGTATGCTCCTTTCCCTAAGATTCCATGAATTCTGTAAGGTCCTTCCTAAGTCAGACTTAATTTTCCCGCAATAGCTGCCTTTGTGGATTGAAAAACTTTCTTGAGTACAAAGTCCCCAATCATGAAGTATCTTAGTCGTGCCTTTTGATTGTATATCGTTCCATGACTTGTTTTTATGTTGTCATTCTTATTAATGCAGCTTCCCTTCTTCCTTCAAGTAAGTCAAGGTTTATGCGCATTTATTCTTCATTAATTCTTCTGACACTTGTGTATACCTCGTGCTTGGCTCCCCTATCTCAACCAGAATTAAGGCTTCAGCTTCGTGCACCAATGAGAATGGAGTTTCACCCATGCTTGTTTTTGTTGTTGTGCGATATGCCTACAAAACACCAGGTAGTAATTCTGGCCAATTACCTTTGGATTCTTCCAGTCGCTTCTTCAAATTATTTATAATGACTTTATTTGTTGATTCAGCTTGTCCATTACCTACCGGATGGTAACGCGTAGATGTAATCCTCTTGATTTGCCAACTTTGACAAAATTCTATGATTTGTGCGCCTATAAATTGCGAGCCATTATCACACACGATTTTCTTTGGTACACCGAATCGACATATGATACTTTGCCAAATGAAGTCTCTGACTTCTTTCTCCCGTACCTATTTAAGTGCTCATGTTTCTACCCATTTAGTAAAGTAGTCAATCAGTACAAGTAGAAATTTTACCTTACCATTTGCATGTGGTAGATGACCTACGATATCCATCCCTCACTTCATAAAAGGCCATCGTGCAACAACCAGAGTAACAACTCTGTAGGTTTATGCATGTTATTACCGTAGCTTTGGCATTTATCACATTTAGCCACGAAAGTTTCCGCTTCCTCTTCCATTTTAGGCCAATAGCCTGCTCTAATCATGGTTCTTACCAGTGATCTCCCTCCTGCGTGATTTCCACAATGACCCTCGTGTATTTACCTCATTACATATTCCATTTGATAAGGACCGAAGCATCTTGTTAAGGGACCACGGAACATTTTTCAATATAGATTGTCTTGCTTTTGACTATATCGAGCAGCCTTTTCGAAGCACGTGAGCTTTTTTCTTGTCTTCAAGGACGGTACCATACTACAAAAAAAGTAACAATCTCGTTCCTCCAATCCCAATTTAAGTTATTAAAATTTACCTCATTTTTTGTCTAGATCGAGTACTGAATGAAACAAATGCGGAAATATTTTCATTGCTCGCCACGTCTGCCACAAATGCGAGATTGGCTAGGGCATCTACCTCGACATTTTCTTCTCTTGGTATCTGCGTGACCTTCCAGGTTTGAAATTGCCTAACTAAATCTCGTACCTTCTTTAAGTACTACTGCATTCGTGTTTCCTTGGCTATATAAGTCCCCGGCATTTGGTTAACTACAAGCTGCGAATCACTTTTAATTACACTCTGATTAATGTCGAGTTCTCATGCCAGTTCTAAACCTCCAATCACAGCTTCATACACTGCCTCATCGTTAGTTATAGAATAACATTTAATGGCTTGTCGAATGGTTTCACCTGTAGGTGGTATCAAAACAATTCCTAAGCTCGCCCCCTTCACATTAGATGAGTCGTCAGTAAATAAGGTCCAAATTCCTGTATTAGATCCGTTGAACACCTGTATTTATTTTTCTGCTGCATTCCTTGGCTAAAATCAGTCAAAAAATCTGCTAACACCTGAGATTTTATCGCGGTTATAGGCTAGTATATGATGTCATATTCACTTAATTCTATAGACCATTTGGCTAACCTAACTGACAACTCATGTTTGTGTAATATATTGCGTAATGGATAAGCCATTACTACGACAATAGGGTGACATTGAAAATAATGCCTTAGGTTTCTAGATGCCATGATTAGTACAAGTGCTAGCTTTTCTAATTGAGGATAGCGTGTCTCTACATCTAATAATGATTTGCTGGCATAGTAAACTGGAGATTGTTTACCTTGGTCTTCACAAACTAAAACAACACTCATCGCTACTTCTGAGGCAACAAGATAGATGAGCGATCTTTCCCTAACCTTTGGTTTTGCGAGAAACGGTGGATTTGATAGGTATGTATTCAAGTTTTTGAGTGCCTGGTGACACTCCTTAGTCCATTCAAACTGATCTTGCCTTTTAAGAGCTCATAATAATTTAAAACAATTTTCTGATAATTTGGAAATAAATCTCCCCAAGGCTGCAATTCTTCCTGTCAGCCTTGGCACTTCTTTTTTTTTTACTCGTAAGCATGTTAGGAATTTCTTCAATGGCTTTAATCTGTGTGGGATTTAATTCAATACCATGGTTAAAAACAAGAAAACCCAAAAACTTACCTGATAAAACGCCGAATGCACATTTCTCACGATTTAATTTCATATTGAATTTTTTCAAGATTAGAAATGTGTTAGACAAGTGCGATATATGGTCCCCTAAATGTTGAGTTTTAGCGAGCATGTCATCTATGTATACCTCCATAGTTTTTCCTATTCTTGGAATATTTTGTTTACCAATCTTTGATACATTGCACCACCGGTATTTTTGAGACCAAAAGGCCTTACTTTATAATAGTAAGTCCCCATGTCTGTTATAAATGAGGTTTTTTCTTCATCTAGGGGATCCATTTTGATATGGTTGTACCCTGAATACGTATCTAAAAAGCTTAACAACTCATGTCCTGTAGTAGCATCAATTAGTTGATCTATATTTGGTAATGAAAAAGAATCTTTAGGAAAAGCTTTGTTAAGGTCTGTGTAATCTACACAAACTCGCCATCTACCATTCTTTTTTGGTACTACAACAGTATTGGCTAACCACTTCGGATATTTTACCTCGCGGGTAGACTCAATTTTTAATAATTTTTGGACATCATCTTGAATCACCTGGTTTTTGAAAGTCCCTTGATTTCTCTTATTTTGTTTGATAGGTGGATATGATGGGTCTTTAGTTAACTTGTAAGTCATTACTTCCGGTGGTATTCCTGTCATATCAGAATGGGATCCACGTTAGTTTTTAAAAAATCAATCAACTTACCTTTCATGTTGTGGCTCAGGTTTGCCCCAATAATATTTTTCTTTCAGGCCATTGTGTAAATAATTCCACAGCCTCCTCGTCATTTTGATATTTTCATTTTCCTCTGGTTCTTGAATGGAATCGGGTCTTGAGTCCATATCTATTCACCTTTGCTCAGTTAAGGCTTGTGTTGTGATATCCTTAGCTGGATTCTGTAACTGCTATTTTTCTTCGTTTCTCATACCTGAATATGTTACAGAGTTGATGCTCCTGGATGTCTGTTGGGTCCTAGATGTTTGTTGATCCCTACAGATTTGACGTATTCCCTATGGTGATGGAAATTTAATAACTTGATTTAAGGTAGACGTAACGACATCCATATCGTGGATCCATGATCTCCTAAGAATCATATTGTAAGCCATCTCCATCTCTACCCCCTGAAACTTTGTATCTTTGACAACCCCTTCTGCGAATGTAGTAAATGTTATCTTCCCTTTCGTTACAACGCTTGAATTGTCGAAGCCAGAAAAAGTATATGCTTTAGGTACTAGTTTATCTCCAGCTTGCGTCTCGTGTAATACTCTTAGCAGAATAATGTTCACAAAACTTCCTGGATCAATCAAAATTCATTTCACATTACTATCATATATAAGTAGAGATATTACTAGTGCATCGTTATGTGGAGTTAACACACCATTCGCATCCGCACTATCAAATGTAATGCTTTCTTCTTCTAAGACATGCGGCACCTGCTTCACATGGGTAATTGTGACTTTGGAAACTTTATTGGCTATTATGTACGTTACACCATTGATTTCTTCACGTCCGCTTATGATATTAACTGTCCTTTTAGGAGAATGAGGTTTAGGGGGCTCCTGCCTATTCTTCATGTATGCTTGCTTACATTTCTCACTAAATAATTCAGTGAGTTACCCTTCCTTCAATAGATGATCAACTTCACCTTGTAGCAATATGCAATCTACCAATTTATGACCATGATCATTGTGAAATTCGCACCAATGATTGGGATTGCGCCTATTTGGATTTGATCTCATTTCTTTTGGCCACCACACCTTATCACCTATGCTTCTTAAAATAGCTACAAGCTCGGAAGTGCTTACAGTAAAATTATAACCGCCAAATCTTGCCTTCAAGTTTCTATCATCATCATGCGTCTCTTACGTGTTTTGTCCGTTCCCAAACCTTAATGATGAACCCGACTCTCTATACCTCGATCAATGATCATACCTTATATTTTCCTGCTTTGATCATGGATCTTTTCCCACTGGTCCCATATGTAGTTCGTATATGTTTTTACCGGACCGTTTTTCGATTTCCGCGCGTCTAAATCTCATATTTTTTCCCTTTTTGAGACCGTGAGATAAATCTTCTTCTATCCTTAGATTCGTGCTATACCTGTTGTAAACATCATTCCAAGTCATTGTTGGGAACTCACGAAGACTTTCCTTAAGTCGCTCATGGCTTCTGAGCTTTTTTCATTCAAATTACATATGAAGGCTATAGTTGCCCAATATAGTCTGGTACACGTGGTAGCGTCATTCTTTCACGTTGGAACCTATCCATGAACTCTCTAAGCAACTCTAAGTTCCCTTGCTTGATCTTGAAAATATCTTCAATTCTTTTCTCAACTTTTTGAACTCCCGAATGTGCTTTGATAAACGAATATGCAAGCTCAGCAAATGAGTTTATTGAATTTTCGGGTAAAAGAGAATACCATGTCAATTCTCCTTTGGTGAGTGTTTTCTCAAATTTCTTGACCAATAATGATTTAATTTCTTGTTTGATTAAGTCGATGCCTTTCACGCCAGTTGTGAATGCAGTCACATGATCTCGTGGATTAGTTGTGCCATCATATTTTTGAATATCAGGCATTTTAAACTTCTTTACAATAGATACCAGAGCAGCACTAGGCTTTCTTGGCTATTGTGAGTATTTGTCCATGTTTATTCCTTTGATAACAGGTGGTACTCCAGGTATTTGCTCTATGAAATCGCCTTGTTCCTTGAGCTGCTTCTGCAGGGTTAGAACTAAATTTTGTAAATTAGAATTAACTATGTTTCCTAATTCGCCATCACGAGTGTGATGACCCTTTTTAATCACACGAGTAAGTCCGTAGGATATTTTTGGGGTTGTGTGTATGTCCAGGTATGGAGCCCCGAGAGCTCGGTGAGTTTTGGATAGGTGCCGGATTTCATTTTGAACCTCGGGAAAATCTAATATTCCTAGTCCTGCAATCTTCACATTGGCGAATCAGGACTCGCAAATGCTAGCTCACAAATGCGATCTTTCCATCGTAAATGCAAAAAGGGTCTAGCCAGCTGGGATTGCAAATGAGACCTCTAAGTCCGCAAATGCGAAGTTGGGCCTGTCGCAAATGCGACACATTAGCTTGCAAATGCGAAACACCCTAGATCACAGGGTTTGCAAATGCGAACTCACTTTAGTATTTCCCAAACCTGCAGGATTCGCAAATGCGAAGCCACCTTCGCATTTCCCACATCTTAGGCCTGCATATTATACACTTACCGAATATTTGAGCCATTTTAACATTCTTTCAAAACACAAACCTCTTTGGGCGATTTTCAAAGAGCAAGACTTCTTCCAAATCATTTGTAAATTGGTTTTTACTCATTTATTTCAATCTTTAACATCATTTAACATGTTTCCAACTTAAAAATCAAGGGCTTTCATGGGTGAAATTGAGGGTTTGGGTAGAACCTAGGTTTTTCAAAAATTGGGGATTTGGACCTCAATTTGATGTCCGATTTAAAAATAAATTATATATTCGGGTTCGTGGGGGAATGAGTAACCAGGTTTTGGTTCGAACCTCGGGTTTTGACCACGTTGGCCTGAGGGGAATTTTGGTCATTTTACCTAATTTCACGTCTTGGCTTTGAATTAAATAGTAGAATCAGTTGCTTGAGATGTTATTTACAATGTGTGATTGAATTGAATAGATTTGGGCTATTTGGACTCAAGTACTCATGGAAAGAACGTGGTTGCTAGTTGATTTTAGACGGTTCGAGGTAAGTATCTTACCTAACCTTGTGTGGGGGACTTTTCCTTAGGATTTGAGACTTCTTTGTTGCTTGTATTCCTTGTACGCAAGGTGACGAGTGCGTGCTCGGATTTATTTGTGAACAATTTGTCCCTTTTAGGCTCTTAGATCCTTGTAATCACTGAAAATGAAGTTGTTCTTGATTCGATTGAGTTCCCTGTTATTTGTTTCACCTCTACATGTCTTACTTGGAATCTATTTGCCCTTTTTGGTTTGCTCTTGTTGCCTAATTGACTTTTGCTTGATTAAATGTGGGCACTTACCCTTCTATAGTCATATTATCGTTCCTAACTGCTTGTCTTTATTTGGAAAGCACTATTTCTGTCTCTCGTGTAATTAATTGGTCTTAATTGGAAAGAAGTTACATATCCTATATTTAGTTGATATTTCCTTAATTGTAATTATTTGGTTCATGTTAACTTCCTTGTTGTTGAACTAAGTATTATGGAATTGTTGTTTCTTATCATTTATTCCTTGTTGAGTTGTCCTTGTTTCTCTTAGTATTTCTCTGTTACAGTCATTCCTTGTGAGTTAGTTGTACTGCCTTTTGGTGAACGGAAATACTTGAGTGATTCTCTTGCTTGTTCCTGTATATATTGTAATTGTTGTTGTTGTGCTTGATATTGTGATGCACGAGGTTTCTGCCGTGCTACTATTGATGTTGTGGTGCACGAGGTTTCTACCGTGCTACTGTTGATGTTGTAGTGCATGAGGTTTCTATCGTGCTACTGTTGATATTGTGGTGCACGAGGTTTTGCCGTGCAGCTGTTGATATTGTGATATACGAGGTTTCTGTCGTGCAATTTTTGTTGAGGGTTTGCACGAGGTCTTTGCTGTGCCATTGTTGCTACTGATATATTGCACATGCGGCGTAATAAGGCGAGATATGCGCATATTCCTATATGTGGGTTGCGCATGTGGCAAGATAAGGTGGGAGATACTATGATGCACGTGTGGATAAATAAGGCGGTAGTTAATATGTTATTAATTGCACACGTGGCGAAATAAGGTGAGCTATGTCAGGGGTTGATTGTGAAGGGTTGTGACAGCCTGTGAAGGCATTCTTATTTGTTTAATATTGTGACTGTGGGTTGCTTCCCTATATGAGCTTTACCACTTGTAAGTTTGAGGAAAACATCATACGTGCGGTCCATTCTCTTTTCTTTGTTTACTAGATGATAGAATTCTTGTTAAAAACCACTTGCACAAGCATACACATAGTTGGACACCCCATTACAGGTGAATTCTTTCCGATTTTGCTAAGGGTGGAGATGCGCCTTCGTTTACCCATTATATATGCGAGCTGGACCTAGTTAACCAAATAGTTGTCAGAATGACCGTGAGATTAATGGGACACAGGATGCCGACTGTTAGATTTCAGATGTTGGGTTTTCGTGTGTTGTGGTTGTTTGAGATTGTTTTTGAAAATTTGTGGAAAGAGTTGAATAAGACCCTATGAGTTATTGCTTGTTTTCCCCTTGCTGTGTTGTGACCTTAGGATTTGGATGATGATTCTGCCGTCGTTTTGTATCATCATTGTTACATTCATGTTGTTACTTGCTGTCCCTTTTCCCTTACTTTGAATTATAGAATTTTTTGTCATTCATGTAGTCTTTACATGTATATACATCATTTTCATTATTCATATGCTGTTTATTTTACCGGTATGTGTCTTGACTGTTCCTCGTCTCTACTCCATCGAGGATAGTCTTGATACTTACTAGGCACCGGCATGGTGTGCATTTTTGTTGTGCAGATATATGTACTCCCACTCAGTTTCGTACTTGGAAGGAGGCGTATCGGTAGAGACTTCGAGGTATATCTGCTACGTCCGCAGACCAAGAATTTCTTTTCTAGCTTTCTGTAATAAGTATAGCTCTTCCAGTATTTTTCCTTCGTATAGATATTCTTAAGTTAGAGCCTCTTATGTATCCCTTAGCTTGTAATTTGTGAGATTCCGGGTTTTGGGAAATTTTGTTAGCTTCGAGAGTTGTTATTGTATGTGCTAAGTGGCACCTTAAACACATGGTTATTCGACTAAATAGGTTTTAATTATTTTTCTGCAAGTTTATGATTTATCTTCTGCATTGTTAGGCCTAATTAGTCGTACGGACTAGGTGCCATCACGACATGTTCAAAGATGGCGAACTGGGGTCATAACAAGTTGGTATTAGAGCTCTAGGTTCATAGGAGTCACAGATCACAAGCCAGTTTATTAGAGTCTCGTGGATCAGTACGGAGACTTTTGTACTTATTTGCAAAAGGCTATGTAACCGTTAGGAGAACTCCACTTCATATTGATCTACCTGTCGTGCGAGATTTTTGACATCACCAATCCTAAACATATTTCTTCTACTCTTTCACAGATGGTGAGGACACGTACTACCCGAGGCGATCAGGCACCTGCACCCTCTACTGCAGCCGTTGGAGTCGGGTAGGGGTAGAGTTCGAAGACGCCCACGTGGAGCAGTGACAGCACCTGCGCGAGCGGCTGCCGAGGTACCATATGTAGATCCAACCAGAGTCCAGGAACCCAACACACCTAGTGTTACTACTACTGCAGCCCTTTAGGAGACTTTGGCACAGTTCATGAGCATGTACACCACTTTGGCTCGTGCAGGATTGCTTCCCCTTGCTGCAGCCAGATCCCAGGCCGGGGGAGGAGCACAGACTCCTGCCGCCCGCGCTCCTCAGAAATGAGCCCATGTTTAGTAGGTCCTAGAGATTATTCCTACGCCGCCTGCAGCACTAGTTGAGCTCGAGGGCATGACAGCAGCTTCCGAGTAGGAGCAGATGAGACTTGAAAGGTTCAAGAAGTATGATCCTCCAGTATTCGGTGTATTAGAATCAGACGATGCCTTGGGGTTCCCCGATGAGTGTTACCGCATTTTCCATACTATAGGTATCTCGGTATCGAGCGGGGTTTCTTTCACTACTTTCTAGCTTCGAGGAGCTGCCAATGATTGGTGGCGCACCTATGAGTTAGACAGCCTAGACGAGGTAGCTTCACTGACTTGGACCCAGTTTTTAGATACGATCCTGAGAGAGTTTGTTCCTCCGAGTCTTAAGGATGCATGGCGCACGGAGTTTGAGCAGTTGCGCCAAGGTGTTATGACCGTCTCGGAGTATGCTGTCTGTTACACAAGTTTGGCTAGACATGCCCCAGCCTTGGTTTCTACAGTTTGCGAGAAGGTTTGTCATTTCATTAAGGTGCTTATTCCCATCATCAGGTCCAGTATGGCTCGCAGGTTGGAGATAGATATCCCATATAAGCAGGTGGTGAACATTGCTAGGATGATAGAGGTATACATGCTAGAGAGAGGGAGAGCAGGCAGGGTCATGAGAGAGAGAGCAAACAAGGGCAGGAGAGAGAGTTTGAGAAGGCGAGGAGGCCTCGTAGACCGGGGAGATATGTTGGTCCTTATTTTGGAGTCAGGGTGCTTCATGGTAAAGGTTTTGCAGGTCAGCTAGTTCAGTTCGCGCTTCAGGCTTTGCATGGTAACTCAGGTATTCATGGGTCTCGGAGTACCCGTACCGCACAATTCTCACCACCTCGTCAGCAAAGGGGGTGCTTCGAGTATGTAGATACTAGCCACATTGTGAGGGATTGTCCTAGACTTCGGACCGACGTGTCACGGCGAGGTATTCAGGCAGATAGAGGGCGCCCAAGAGGGGAAGGCCCGACTCATTGATGTGTTTCATATAGTACGTTCGAGGCCGGTGCGCCAGCTAATTTCGTCCAGGTACAAATTCAGTTTGTTATAGAGGGCTCTATCTGTAGTTCATCACAGTTCTGCTTATCGGGGTGAGTTCCATTATCTGTTGTTCCATTGTGGGTGCATTTCATGATTGTACTCTGTTTACGTGATTAATCTATTAGGAGGTCCTATGAATGATAGTCGTGTCTATCTTCTCTTTCTAGTTGTTGCCGAGAGTTATGAGACTAGTAGTAAATTCTTGTTGTCTGTTACGATAGGTTTGATGTGATTTCGGAGTATCCTTGGATACGAGCTGTGATTTCTATGCTCCAACGGTGTAGGAGCCAGTCTGTGTTGTGAGTGGTAGACTGAATTGATCTAGTAAGAGTCTCCAGATGGGTTGATGTATACCCTACTTGTGACTCAGTGTTGAGGGCGGAACCCTCGTGACTTCAAGTGATTTGATATGTTGAGACCGGGCTGTCTACCGCGGTGAGAGTTATATCGGTATAAGATCCTTGTGAGTCTTTTATATGTTTCATTCCTTCTTGTTAGATGTTTGTAGATTAGTGTTTTGGAAAATTTGTTCTAGTTTGACTTGTTTGATAGTTCCCTTATGTGTTTTTCCCTTCCCATATTCATCCATATTCGTTGCATGCTTCTTGAGTTCTAGTTTTTGGGGTGTGCGCCCGTTGGTATTAGTTGGGATTTGGTTATTTGGACGGTTTGAGCTGGGAGAGGCTCGGTTGTTGGGTACAGATTTGGTTCAGGAGGCCTTGGACAAGGTCAAGATCATTCAGGATAGGCTTCATTCAGCTCACTCTAGGCAAAAGAGTTATGCAGGCCGCAAGGTTCGAGACGTGGCATTTATGGTTGGTGAATGGGTATTGCTCCGACTGTCGCCTATGAAAGGTGTGATGAGATTTGGAAAGAAGGGCAAGCTTATCCCTAGGTTCATTGGTCCGTTTGAGATTCTTGATCGAGTGGGAGATGTGGCTTATAGACTTGCATAGCCACCCAGCCTATTAGTCGTGCATCCAGTTATTCATGTATCCATGCTCCGGAGGTATCACAGCGACCCAGCCCACGTGTTAGATTTCAGCAGTGCCCAGTTGGACAAAGACTTGTCATATGAGTAGGAGCCAGTAGCTATTCTAGACCGGCAGGTTTGTCAGTTGAGGTCCAAGAGTTTTCCTTCTGTTCGTGTCCAGTGGAGAGGTCAGCCTCCTAAGGCATCGACCTGGGAGTCCGACTGATATGCGGAGCGTTATCCTCATCTTTTTCCCGACTCATGTACATCTTTCTTTCATCTATTCGAGGACGAGCGGTTTTTTTAGCGGTGGAGGATGTGACGACCCAAAGGGAACATCACTTGTTTTCTTACCTATTTTATACATTCAAGGCCTTGAAAACCTCATCTGGAGTTTCCTAGATTTACGTTCGCAGTCCAGGCGCATAGCGGGAAAGCTTAGATATGAATTCTGTAAGAAAAATATTAAATTTTTTATATTAAGTTGAATAAATTTGACTCCAGTCATCTTTTTGGGTAAACAGACCTGGACCCGTAATTTGAGGGCCGTAGGAAAATATCGGACTTGAGCGTATGCCCGGAATCGAATTTCGAGGTCCCAATTCCAAGAAATGAATTTTTGTTCGAAATTATTTTCTGATAATAATTAAGGAAATTGGAAATGAAATTTGATTAAAAGACTATAGTATCGGGTCGTATTTTTGTTTTTGGCGCTCGGTACAAGTCTTATATATGGTTTAAGCACTTTCTGTATAGTTTGGTTTAAAACAGATGTCGTTTGATGTTTTTTGGACTTAAAATGGAAATTTGATGTTCTAAAATTTTTTGAAGAAGTCATGAGTTTTGAGGCTTGATTTGATGTATATGATGTTATTTTGGCGATTTGATCGCAGGTTGTGTGTATGTCTGGTTTGGAGACCCGAGGGCTCGGGTGAGTTTTGGATAGGTGTCGGAATGAATTTTGAACCTTGGGAATCTGATATTCCCAGTTCTGCAATCTTCGCATTTGCGAAGAAGGACTCGCAAATGCGAGCTTGCCATCGAAAATGCGGAAAGGGTCAAGCCAACTGGGAACGCAAATGCGACCTCTTGGTCCGCAAATGCGAAGTCGGGCCTGTCGCAAATATGACACATTAGCTCGCAAATGCGAAAAACCCTAGATCCTTCAGAGTTCGCAAATGCGAACTCACCTTTGCGTTTCCCAAACCTGCAGGCTTCGCATATGCGAACCCACATCGCATTTTCCACATCTGAGACCTGCATATTTTACACTTAGCCAAATTTTTGAGCCATTTTAGCATTCTTTCAAAACACAAACCTCTTTGGGCGATTTTTCAATAACAAGACTTCTGCCAAATCATTTGTAAGTTGGTTTTTACTCATTTATTCCAATTTTTAACATTTTCCAACTTAAAAATCAAGGGCTTACATGGATGAAATTGGGGTTTGGGTAGAGCCTAGGTTTTTAAAAAGTTGGGGATTTGGACCTCAATTTGAGGTCCGATTTCAAAACAAATCATATATTTGGGTTCGTAGGGAAATGGGTAACCTGGTTTGATTCGAATCCCGGATTTTGACCACGTTGGCTTGAGGGGTATTTTGGTTATTTTACCTAAATTCACGTCTTAGCTTTGAATTAATTAGTAGAATCAATTTCTTGAGATGTTATTTACAATGTGTGATTGAATTGAATAGATTTGGGCTATTTGGACTCGAGTACTCGTGGCAAGAACGTGGTTGCTAGTTGATTTTAGCCGGTTCGAGGTAAGTATCTTACCTAACCTTGTGTGGGGGACTTTTCCTTAGGATTTGAGTCTTTTTTGTTGCTTGTATTCCTTATACGCAAGGTGACGAATGCGTGCTCGGATTTATTTGTGAACAATTTGTCCATTTTAGGTTCTTAGATATTTGTAGTCACCGAATATGAAGTTGTTCTTGATATGATTGAGTTCCCTGTTATTAGTTTCACCTCTACATATCTTACTTGGAATTTATTTGCCCTTTTTGGTTTGCTCTTGTTGCCTAATTGACTTTTACTTGATTAACTGTGGACACTTACCCTTCTATAGTCATATTATCGTTCCTGACTGCTTGTCTTTATTTGGAAAGTACTATTTCTGTCTCTCGTGTAATTAATTAGTCTTAATTGGAAATAAGTTAGATATCCTATGTTTAGTTGATATTTCCTTAATTGTAATTATTTGGTTCATGTTAACTTCCTTGTTGTTGAACTGAGTATTATGGAATCGTTGTTTCTTATCATTTATTCCTTGTTGAGTTGTCCTTGTTGCGCTTAGTATTTCTCTGTTAATGTTATTCCTTGTGAGTTAGTTGTACTGCCTTTTGGTGAATGGAAAACCTGAGTGATTCACTTGCTTGTTCCTGTATATATTGTAATTGTTGTTGTTGTACTTGATATTGTGATGCACAAGGTTTCTACCATGCTACTGTTGATTTTGTGGTGCACAAGGTTTCTATCGTGCTACTATTGATGTTGTGGTGCACGAGGTTTTTGTCGTGCTACTGTGATATTATGGTGCATGAGGTTTTTGTCGTGCGGTTGTTGATATTGTGATACACAAGGTTTCTGCCGTGCAATTTTTGTTGAGGTTTTGCATGAGGTCTTTGCCATGCCACTGTTGCTTTTGATATATTGCACATGCAGCGTAATAAGGCGGGATATGCACATATGCTTATATGTGGGTTGTGCATGTGGCAAGATAAGGTGGTAAATACTATGATGCACATGTGGCGAAATAAGGTAGTACTTATTATGTTATTAATTGCACATGTGGTGAAATAAGGTGGCTATATCAGGGGTTGATTGTAAAAGGGTTGTAACGGCCTGTGAAGGCATTCTTATTTGTTTAATATTGTGACTGTGGGTTACTTACATGTATGAGCTTTATCGTTTGGAAGTTGTGAGGAAAACATCGTACGTGTGGTCCGTTCTATTTTCTTTGTTTACTAGATGATAGAATTATTGTTAAAAACCACTTTCACAAGCATACACATAGTTGGACACCCCATTAGAGGTGAATTCTTTCCGATTTTGCTAAGGGTGGAGATGCGCCTTTGTTTACCCATTATATATGTGAGAGTGGCCCTAGTTAGCCAGATAGTTGTCAATATGACCGTGAGATTGATGGGACACAGGATGCCAAGTGTTAGATTTCAGATGTTGGGTTTTCGTGTGTTGTGGTTGTCCGAGATTTTTTTTGAAAATTTGTGGATAGAGTTGAATAAGACCCTATGAGTTATTGACTTCTTTTCCCCTTGTTGTGTTGTGACCTTAGGATTTGAATTATGATTCTGCCGTCGTTTTGTATCATCATTGTTACATTCGCGTTGTTAGTTGTTTTCCCTTTTCCCTTATTGTGAATAATAGCATTTTTGGTCATTCATGCAGTCTTTACATGCATATACATCGTTTCCATTATTCATATGATTATACCGTTTATTTGACTAGTAGGTGTCCAACCGTTCCTCGTCACTACTCCACCGAGGTTAGTCTTGATACTTACTTGGTACCACTGTGGTGTGCTCATGCTACTCTTCTGCACATTTTTGTTGTGCAGATACAGGTACTCCCACTCAGTTCTGTCAGCCTTGGAAGGAGGCGTATTGTAGAGACTTCGAGGTATATCTACTACATCCCCAGACCGAGGAGTCCCTTTCTAGCTTTTTGTGATAACTCTTCCAGTATTTTTTCTTTGTATAGATATTCTTGAGTGAGAGCCTCTTATGTATCCCTTAGCTTGTGATTTGTGAGATTCCGGGTTTTGAGAAATTTTATTAGTTTCGATAGTTGTTATTATATGTGCCAAATGGCACCTTAAACACATGGTTATTCTACTAAATCAGTTTTAATTATTTTTCCACAATTCTATGGTTTATCTTCCGCATTGTTAGGCTTACCCAGTCGTAGGGACTAGGTGCGATCACGACATGTTCACAGAGGCCGAACTGGGGTCGTGACAACGAGACTCACTTGGAGTTCCACCAATGCCTGAATACACGAGCCCAGAATATAGGTTTTCCAATGTATTCTGATTCAGAGTTAGTGTTGGCGGCGCAAGTGAATGCATTACTGACTTGTTGAGCAATCAGATGTTTCAAGGCGTCATCGAGTTCTTGTTCATTCACAACTCCAGTATTTTGAATTGCTTCGACTCTATTTTGATTTTCAACTCCATTATTTCTCTTAGAGCCATCTAGAGTTCCTTCTCGTGATTGACGTTGTGAATCACATGGTGAAGGAGGTAGAGTCCCGTCTCTTTCATTATTTTCTTGTTGTTGAAGACCTTGTTGACTATTGTCATGATATTCGACATAGTAAATTGTCTAATAAAAGAATTGACTAAAGAAAGCAAAACGATTATCAGATTTCCGGTAACAGAATCAATTTGTTTAACCAAAAAATAAAATTTCGGTCAAAGCTTTATTTTAGAAGAATTCGGGTTACTGATAATCAAAAAATAAATAAAGAAAATTGATTTAGCTAATAATAATAGAAGAAAGAAAAGTAAATCAGTATATTCCGATGATCTCTAGTGTCCTTACAAATAATCAGTCTTCTCTTTTTATGGCTATCTCTAAGATATATGTTTTGCTTTTGTCATAATAAGGTCATTATAGTGAATTAAAGGTATTTAATGCTACGTTATAAATAATAATCATGGTAATAGATTCTCTAACGTTCCCCGTATTTAATGTATATTAAATACTTTATCCCGTTCATAATTTTGATGTTATGTTCATTATTTTATCTTGACTTTTGAACATAAAGAGGTGCGAGTATCAAGTCTTTTGAATCTTTGTTCGTGTCTATTGCATCTCGTGCCTCTTTAACTATTCTTTGTTGCTCGTCATTCTTTGACCGATCTACGTGTTATAACACATTATTTTTCATTAAATCTAATATATACGAACTTAAATTTTTTCCAATACACAGAGGGAGTAGCAAAATTTGATGGGGAAAGTAGGAAAGGAGAAGAGAAATACGGAAATAGTAGACCAAAAGAGGAAGAAAGAAGGCTCAAAATGTGTTAGATCACTGTCTGAAAAGAGTAATTGTATGCCTATGTGGGGTTAGTTAATATCTAAAACAAATAGTTAAAAACCTACTGAAAAGGAAAACTAGACACTTCTCCGTCTCTCATCTCAAAATTAAAGCAACCAACAACAACAACCCAGTATAATCTCATTTAGTGGGATCTGGGGAGGGTAGTGTGTACGCAGAATTTACCTCTACCTTTAGGTAGAGAGGCTGTTTCCAAATAGACCCCCGACATCCTTCCCTCCAAGAACTTCCCACCTTACTCTTGGGGAGACTCAAACTCACAACCTCTCGATTGGAAGTGGGGGTTGCTTACCATCATAGCAACCCCTCAAAATTAAAGCAACCATTTCTTCTAAATAATCTCAAATTCTCATCAAGGTAAAAATAATAATTTTCTAGGTACATTGTTACACGTCTTTCTCAGCCATTCGTTATTCAATTCTTTTATTTTCCATACAATATCTTATATCGTGGTATTTGCCTGTATGATCGTTGAGTAGAACTGGACAATAATGTAAGATCATCAGCCTTTAAATTCTCTCCGAAATATATAACAATATAAGCCAATAATGAACTAAAATCAACATACAATAATGCATATATGTGCATTGGAGCAGTTGACAAATCAACAAATAACTTGCAATGATATATCATATGGCTGATGCAAATATGTCGTCTGTGAATCGTAAGTCATGTTAGGATTATGATTCCAACTAAATATAACAACCTTCATATTGAACAATTCGGAATTAAACTACATGAGCGGAAGCTAACCTGAATCCATGTGTGGAATTTGTTGAACCTCCTTTGATGATTGTCCTTTAGTCCTTATGAAGATTGCTCCTTTGATCCTTCCTTCAAAAATGTCTTGAAGATGTATGACACCACTAGAATACTTCACAAGGCTTACATAATATGTGAATTGACCCACAACAATAATAATATGACAATGATCAAAATGGTATATGGTTTTCCACAATTATTTGCAAGACAACAATGGTGTTTTTGCTCTTGATTCAATGGGAGGAAGAAGAGTTTGTCTTGCAATAATGTGGGAACCATAACCCCCACTTTATAACAAAAGAGTTACATAACCCAAGAGTCACAAGAGTTACATAACTCAAGAGTCACAAGCTTGTAACCATGGCTACATATATGTAACCTTAGTTAGCCCATCATTAACTAAGGTTACCCTTTGGGGTATCAACACATTAGTCCTACACTTTATATGACAACACATTGGCCCCCTTAACATAATGTCCATAAGACCACAAAATTAGGCCAAACCAAAAGATAGCACATAACATATAATTTATCCATATATTGTTCATATGTATGTAGATATAAGTTCATATATCTTACAATCTCCCACTTGGACGAGATACACAAACATATGTACAAACCTTAGCAATATATGTTACAAAATAACCTTAGGTGCGCAAAATTGCTATCGCAATAAAATTGTCATGAACAATCCGGTCCATCAATCATACCAACATAGGAACTAAGTGCTCTTTGTTACTCATTCGTAACTAGAACCGGCATAGATCACGTATATCAATATAACCAACGACATGAATCAAGTGTAGGTATGTAGCATGGAAATAACATAAAGTGTGGTCAATAGAATGTCTATTTCCAACTGGTTCTCTTTATTGAGATCAATCATAAATTGTAAGAGTACAAAAACTTTAAAACTGAATATCTGCAAATATAACTGAATTACTGAATTTCTGAATATAATGAACAATACATAAATGTACAATACAAAACTCCCACTAAAATACATAATCCTTATATGATTTGACACCCATACAAGCAATATGCTCATGAAATACTTTTGGTGTCAATCCCTTAGTGAGCGGATCCGCAAGCATGGAGTTTGTACTAATGTACTCAATGCACAATTGTCCATTTTGTACTCTTTCTTTAACAATCCGAAATTTGACGTCCATATATTTTGCTTTCGTCAAACTACTGTTGTTATTTTCATAAAGGACTGCCGATATGTTATCGCAAAATAGCCTAAGCGGCTTTTTGATGCTATCAATAATTCGCAGTCCACCAACAAAATTCCGCAGCCATAATGCCTCATTAGATGCTTCATAACATGCCATAAACTCCGCTTCCATGGTGGAAGTGGCTGTAAGAGTTTGCTTGATACTTCTCCAAGAGATAGCACCGCCCGCAAGCATGTAAATATAGCCTGAAGTGGACTTCAAACTATCCTGACATCCAGCAAAATCGGAATCGGTATACCCAATGATCTCAAGCTGGTCCGATTTCCGGTATGTAAGCATGTAATCCTTTGTTCTCTGTAAGTACCTCATGACCCGTTTGGCTGCCTTCCAATGGTCCATTCCCGGATTGCTTAGATATCTGCCTAACATCCCAACAATGTATGCTATATCAGGTCGTGTACATACCTGAGCATACAACAGACTACCTACCGCCGAAGCATAAGGCGTCTTCTGCATTTTCAAAATTTCATAATTATTATTTGGGCACTGTTTGAGACTAAATTTGTCTCCCTTAGCAACAGGGGTGTTGCCTGGTTTACAATCCTGCATGCCAAATCTTTTCAGAACCTTATCGATATAGCCCTTTTGTGACAGACCGAGAACACCTTTAGAGCGATCTCGTTGTATGTGAATTACTAATACAAAAGAATCTTCACCAAGATCTTTCATTTCAAATTTCTTTTAAAGAAATTTCATAGTTTCAAGTAATAATGCTATATCGTTACAGGCAAGCAGTATGTCATCGACATATAAAACAAGAAAAATATACTTACTCCAACTGAACTTATGGTATATACAGTCATCAGCAATATTCGGTTCAAAACCAAAAGATGTAATGACTGCATGAAACTTATAATACTATTGACGAGAAGCTTGCTTGAGCCCATAGATGTATTTCTTTAATTTGCAAACCTTCTTTTCTGATTCATCCGAAACAAAGTTTTCAGGTTGCACCATATAAATTGTTTCCTCAATGTCACCATTGAGAAATGCTGTCTTAACATCCATTTGATGAAGCTCAAGATCAAAATGTGCTACTAATGCCATTATAGTCCTGAAAGAGTCTTTTGATGAAACTGGAGAGAAAGTCTCTTTATAATCAATGCCTTCCTTCTGAGTGTAGCCTTTTGCGACAAGACGAGCTTTATTCTTAATAACATTGCCCCCTGAATCCCTTTTGGTTTTAAAAATCCATTTACAACCAATAGGTTTAATACCTTCAGGCAATGTAACAAGCTCCCAAACGTCATTATCGCTCATAGACTTCATCTCATCATTCATGGCATCAATCCACTTTTGAGAGTTAGAACACTTAATGACTTGACGGAAGTTGATTGGATCATCTTCCTCAAGTCCAATATCACTTTCTTGTTCTTGGAGAAATACTACATAATCATCCGAAATTGCATTTCTCCTCTCTCTAGTGGATCTCCTTAATGGCATTTCAGTTTCTTGAGGTTGTTGAGTTTGATTTTCATTAGTTATATCAGGGTCCTGATGGGGGAGATTTTCGAGATTGTCTTGAACCGGAGTTGTGTGATCCGTGTCATGAAGACCAAGATCAACAACTTGAGGGAAAGACACATGTTCTTCCTCAAAGACAAAATCTCTAACAACTTTATCTCCCCACCCCCCAAACTCAATATTCTCAAAGAACCTAGCATTACCCGTCTCAAAAATAGTTCTAGAAGTGGGATCATAAAACTTAAAACCCCTGGATTTTTCAGAGTATCCAACAAAATAGCTACTAACCGTCTTAGCATCCAGTTTCTTTTCATTCGGCCTTGCCTCAGCTGGACAACCCCAAATGTGTAAATGCCGAATACAGGGTTTATGCCCAGTCCAAAGTTCATATGGGGTTTTGATTGTAGCTTTATTCGGAACTCTATTAAGAATATAAGCTGCGGTTTTTAATGCTTCACCTCAGAGTGAGTCTGGCAAAGTTGTACGAGAAATCATACTTCTTACCATATCCTTAAGGGTCCGATTTCGTCTCTCAGCTACACCATTCATCGTAGGACTGCCTGGCATAGTATACTGAGGGATGATCCCACACTCATCTAGGAATTTAGCAAAAGGCCCTGGACGTGTTCACCAGAACCATCATATCGACCATAGTATACACCACCACGGTCAGATCCAATGGATTTAATTGTTTTGCTTAGTTGATTTTCAACTTCAGCCTTAAATGATTTGAACACGTCTATGGATTGGGACTTTTCATGAATAAGATATAGGTACCCATAACGAGAGTAATCGTCTATGAATGTGATAAAGTATTGTTGACCATTCCGACAAGGAGTAGGAAATGGCCCACAAATATCCGTATGTATCAATTCTAAGACGTCCGAAGCTCTCTTAGCACCTAATCTAGTCTTGTTTATTTGTTTTCCCTTGATACACTCAATACAAATTTCCGAATTTGAGGTATCAAGAGAATCAAGAATTCCATCTGACACGAGTTTCTGAATTCTTTGAATGGATATGTGACCCAAACGTTTATGCCAGAGTGATATAGAATTCTCATTAGTTAATTTTCTTTTAGTACCAGTTAAACTTGTATGCAAAGTTTCTTTATTTGAAGTTATTGTATCAACCAAATATAAGCTATCAAATGTTGATAAAACACCAGTACCAATAAGATTTGAATTCTGAAAGAGACTAACTTTATTGTCACCAAAAGAACATGTATAACCGGATATGTCCAATTGGGGAACAGAAATTAAATTCCGTCTAAAAGACGGTACAATAAAAGTCTCATCCAAATCTAAATGAAAACCGGTCTTAAACAACAGCCTAAATTTGCCAATAGCTTCAACTGGCACCTTCTTGCCGTCACCCACATAGATGTATCTTTCACCATCATTTGGTTTTTGACAGTTCAGACAACCCTGCATTGATATACTTTTTGAGTAGTAGCAGCAGAATCTACCCACCAAGTATCCTTAGGTACCGAAATTAAATTAACTTCAGAACAAACAAGAGAAATAAATGTACCTTTTTTCGCACGCCATGCATGGTACTTGGTACAATCTTTCTTCACATGATTAGTCCCCTTACAGAAGAAGCAACCTAATTCAGTAATTTCAACCTTAGGTTCCTTATGTTGCTTAATCTTGGGCTTTGCAATCGCAACTTCCTTACTTTTCCTCTTCTTAGTTTCCTTAGAAGAGGATGCCAAATGAGCACTTTCTGTCTTATCTAGCTTTATCCTTTCCTCTTCTTGCACACAATGTGAAATGAGCTCATTAAGAGTCCATTTCTCCTTCAGGCAGTTGTAACTGACCTTAAACTAATTAAAGTGTGCAGGAAGAGATATCAAAACAAAGTACACAAGCAATTCCTCAGGTAAATCCAGCTTGAGTGACTTTAGTTTCGAAGCAAGATGAGACATTTCCATAATGTACTCCCTAATGTTTCCCTTGCCCTTATACCTCATGGAAACAAGTTTACTCAATAGTGTACTTGTTTCCGCCATTTCGTTTTGCATAAAACGATGTTCAAGGTTTCCAAGGAAAACTTTGGCATTAGGTTCATCATTCATAGTGCCCCTGAATGATTCTGGAATTGCACGTTTCATAATCATTAGACTCATGCGATTCGAGCGTTCCCACTTCTCCATCACCCTCCTTTCAACAGGAGAGGATGTATCCTCAAGAGGAGTAGGTTGCTCGGTCCGAAGAGCAAGGTCAAGATCCATGCAACCGAGAACGATCATGACGTTTTCTTTCCATTCCTTAAAGTTTGTGCCGTTAAGCACAGGGATGCTATTGATATTGGCAGAGATCGTAGAAGCAGAAGAATTAACTGAAAATAGAACAAAAGGATTACTGAATACATGCTTACAATTACTTGAACTTTAACATTACTTTATAGATTCAAAATAGGCATATCCCATTACAAGATACCTAGGACAACATTGATTTTAGTCTTTGGACAGAAAAACAACTTGTAAGTGGTACTCTTGGTGTAGTGATCAATAAACTCCTGTCAAATATCAAACCTTCCTTTGGGCCGATTTAATATTCACATGGAAAACCAAATAATTGTCTCATATTTATCACCACAAGCATGTTTGAATTCCTGCCAAATAACAACCTTCCTTTGGGCCGGTGTTAAACGCATGGAAGACTAACATCCACAGTCATCTTATATTTCAAGATTAATCAATCTACACAATAGAAGTTACTTTGGCAACATAATGCTTCAATTGATTAATTTAAAATATTAGATGCTAAAAACTTCAGTTCCTTAAGCCATATTATGAATCTTAACTTAATATGTTACATGTTTTGACATGCAACAACTGAATATTAATTGTTATTATACTTGAGAGGACAATTCCAAAAATATGAAAATTGATGGACTTGAAAACAATTAATATTCAAAACTTATATTAATGTATAATACATTAATAATAAAACTTAAATATTTCAATTGAATAATAATATGTCAATTAAAATCTGAAACTTAAAAGATTTGAAACGTTTTTAACCTTACTGGTCCAGGATAATCGATTATCTTAAACAGATAATCGATTATTCTGGCATAATAAAAATTTCATAAGTTACTGGACCAGAATAATCGATTATCTAAATCAGATAATCGATTATTTTGGTATTAAGAAAAATTTTCTGAGTTACTGGACCAGGATAATCGATTATCTGGTATACGAAAAAACGTTTCAAACTCACTGGACCAGAATAATCGATTATCTAAGACAGATAATTGATTATTCTGGTGTTCCAAAAACTGCCAGAATTCTAAAACTTGAGCGATAATCGATTATCTAAGAAAAATAATCGATTATCTTTAGGCAGTGTCTTAAAATAATCGATTAACTTCCAAGATAATCGATTATTTTTAGATACTGTTTTGCGAAAATTTTTCTGAATAAAACATGATTTTCAACAAGAATCTTAAACAAGAAAACATGTTGTTTACCAACTAAAATCATGCTTAATACAATATTTTAATTCAAGTAAAGTTAATATGACATCAAAACATCAAATTTCAACAAACACAACATTCATAAAATCATGCTATTTCATGGTACTAGAATTTCATAAATAAAATTCTAACATTACTTGAACATGAGTCCTAACATAACATGAATCTTATGAACATCCAAATTATTCAAATATGAAGGTGGCTCTGATACCAATTGTTAGGATTATGATTCCAACTAAATATAACAACCTTCATATTGAACAATTCGGAATTAAACTACATGAGCGGAAGCTAACCTGAATCCATGTGTGGAATTTGTTGAACCTCCTTTGATGATTGTCCTTTAGTTCTTATGAAGATTGCTCCTTTGATCCTTCCTTCAAGAATGTCTTGAAGATGTATGACACCACAAGAATACTTCACAAGGCTTAAACAATATGTGAATTGACCCACAACAATAATAATATGACAATGATCAAAATGGTATATGGTTTTCCACAATTATTTGCAAGACAACAATGGTGTTTTTGCTCTTGATTCAATGGGAGGAAGAAGAGTTTGTCTTGCAATAATGTGGGAACCATAACCCCCACTTTATAACAAAAGAGTTACATAACCCAAGAGTCACAAGAGTTACATAACTCAAGAGTCACAAGCTTGTAACCATGGTTACATATATGTAACCTTAGTTAGCCCATCATTAACTAAGGTTACCCTTTTGGGTATCTACACATTAATCCTACACTTTATATGACAACACATTGGCCCCCTTAACATAATGTCCATAAGACCACAAAATTAGGCCAAACCAAAAGATAGCACATAACATATAATTTATCCATATATTGTTCATATGTATGTAGATATAAGTCCATATATCTTACAAGTCAATGTTTACTTACGCGAAAAATAGCCGTCTCGCCACATAATTGCTTGACAATTAACATCTACTTAGATAATTGGATTGAGTAGTCCGTAAAATACATTTTGAATGAGGATTTAATTCATTGATATGTCATTCCTTTTTAACGAGTCTTTTCAAATAGCATGAAGCTTCATTTATTTTTAGGTAAAGGCGTGTCTATTCTAAAATGTGGTTCTCCCACTATTTATATTCTTCGTGGAGGATTTCTTGAGGATGAGTGGCGTAAATTTAAGCATGAATTGCCTACTCATATATGGGTTGGTCCATTTTCGTTAATTTCGTAATGGATTCAACCATTCAGGTTAGGAATAAGAAGCAAGCTGAGCGACGAAAAAATAATAATGAAGAAAGTATATAAGAATTCAGACAATATATTGCCTTGGAATAAGGAATTTAGCTCAAAATAATATAGTCATTATACATTTAAAATGAGCCCGTAGTACGTATAGTTTCAAGAACATTTTATTTGGAGTTCACGAACAAGTCAGAATTCTTGGAAAATATTCCTAATCGCTTAGATCATACAAGTAGTCTCAAACACCGAAAGCCGGTGAAGAAATTTCGTCGAAGTTCGCTTTATCTTAACTGTTTGGCAATTACCTGTTTATTGTTGAAAAAGGATTTTTACTTGACTTTACATTGATTTACTATTTTTAAATGGTTTTACTTTCTTCATTATAGAATGCTTTGTACCTTTCGTGTTTTCTCACTTTCAGTCGTTATTTACATTTGTTACTCATTGAGTTGGAGTACTCACTTTATTCCTTCCACCCTATGTGCAGATTCAGACGTATCTGATCCCGCTCCCGAGTGCTGATTCATTCTAACTTCAGGCAGATCTCGAGGAGTCTTTAGGTAGTTGTTGGCGTTTGCAATCCGGAGCTCCTCCATATCTCTTTCCTTTTATATTCTTAGTTCAGTACTAAACATTGTAGTTACATTTGAGTATTCAGTGTTGTTAGATGCTCATGACTTGTGACACTCCGGTTAGGACTGTGTTGGGTTATATTTCTGCACTTCATTAATATTACCCGCTACTCAGTATTATTAAATTATGTTTAGACTATTTATTGTTATTTAATTGTTTAAAAGTGAATTGGGTTTAATTGGCTTTCACGAGCGATGCCATCACGACCGGGTCCGGGGAATAGGGTCGTGACATAAATATTTTTAGTAACAAGTGATAGTTATTTATTTATCGTCTGACAATAATTTAACATTAATGTACACTTTCAAGACCGAATTTAATAATTAACTGAATTCATATAATGATATGTTCTATTTTAATTTTAAATTATCGAAATATCATTTCAAATTGGAAAAAAGATATAAGAATTTTAAAGATATGGAAGAACTAAGAGATTGACACACATACAAGTGATCATACAACTCATTATTTAAGTTAATAAATATGGAACACTTCATACTTTTAAATATTAAGCCCTATAAGAGAATTGCAAATATTTCTAGACATTATAAAGAAAATTTTATAATCGGGATTTTTATTCGGTTTGGTTTACCATGTCTAAAGTCCAAACGCCCAAAAATCGTCTTGTTTGGTTGGCAAATAGATAGATTGGGAATACTGACCAATGGTGTAGGTGTCATTGATATTAAAAGTCTATGAATTTGCATTTAATTCCAGTTTTAAAATTATTACTTAGATGTTTCAATTAATCAAAGATGAGTCTTTATATTATCCTTAATTTGACTATGATGTTCAGAGTTGGTGCCAATTCAAGTTGCACAAGGAGAAGAAGGTGTTACTAAGAAGAGAAACCATATCTCATATTATAATTATACAACTAGAGCAGAAGCTGTTTTAACATTACAAAGCAAAGCAATAGCAAAATATAGCATAGGGCTGTCATAAACCTAGTGATGATATCACTGGAACATTTTAGCATGTAACTTTATATAGAGATACTATTAGGAATTCCTTTGGCAGTAAGTCCAGGTTCACTTGTCGGATAGAGCAATGTGTATGGCATCTTAACTGGCCCAGTCCTATTCCTCCACTTCATATCATTGTTCATCTTTATGATATTTTCCTCAATTTGAGACAGCTTCTTTCCAAACCTTTCAAAAGCTTGCAGAGCTTCTTTGTCCTTGGTCCATTCAGCAGAATCCCTCTGACCAAGATAAATTTCATCAGAAGTATGTGTTGACAAAACCTCAAGAGCAGATATTCCAATCAGAGTCTGGAACTGTGGTGTAATTGTCTTGAGATATCCCTTTACAGGGTTCGCCTTCAATTCCTCGTAATCAGGGGTTCCAGGCTCAGGAATAAGCCTTCGACTCATACCAGGGCGGTTTGGTGCATAGCCTCCATAAGGGTACTGCCCAAAGTTAACAGCTGCATGAAGAGCAGATGCCATCCAGATAATGACGGTCACTGAGTCGATCAGTTCTTGGCGTGTCTGCATTTTAGGCCACCAAGGCTCATCTTTCTTGTCGCCATGTCCTACTTCGCGAACTTCCTTCCACCAGGCTTGGAGTTCAGTGTCCTTCTGAAGCATGTCATCTGATTTGTAATACAAAATAATATATTCCTGTACCCAACTTTTGATTGCTGACCAGATTTCAAGTCCATCCACAGCATAAGGATAGTCTTCAATTAGTAGGCGTACACCATGTTTGGATGACGGATCCTCCACTGCCACTCCTCTGAAGAAAAACAGTACACAAAGAAAGCAGTATAACATTAGGAAATCATTACATAACAGATAAACTAGCGCACCAAATTGTGACTAACCTCTTAACAAGTTCGGCAGGGAGAGCTTGATCAGGGAAAACCCAGTCGCGGTAACCAATAGATGTCAACTCCATTGACAAAGGTCCTGGGAAAACAGTCTTCTCAACAATACCTCCAGCATTAAGTACGGCTTGTCGAGCCAAGGCATTGATATGCATAGTATCACGAAAGTGAGGATGCAAAAGCTTATAGACAGGATGGAGAACGCTTAGCTGCCTATTTGCCGCAATCACAAAAGGCTCAACTGAAGCATGAGTACGTAACCTGTGAAAAACATTAAACATGTGATCAAATAAATATTCAGTAACAGACTACACTACAAGGACTTCAGTTACTTTGATATACCAATGACTGAGAAGCTGATGAACTCCAGAATCATTAATTGCTACAAATGCCTTTGCAATTTGCCATAAGGCACCCTCAACACCGTCTTCTGCTGGAGTGAATACTTTGCTTATAGCGCCAAATTCATCTCCATCTGGATGAGGCAAGCTTAGTTCAATGGCAAGCGGCTTCAAAGTACCGTCTTTTTGCAGAAAGAGCACAGTTCTTGACGCATAAATCTTGGAATGCGATGTGTTCACTTTCCTAATATATGGCATCACAATGTCATGGTAGTTCAGTATGAAAAGCCGATTCACCTCCATCGCCTAAAAAGAAGCAAATATATATTTGAGTCAGCACTGAGAAGATTAGTACACTTAGAAAGATTTACAAGAAACAAACAGTGAGTCACTTACCTCTTCAATGGTCATTCCATCTAGTTGATTCTGTATTTGTTCACTGGTTATTTTGCTTGTTTGGTCACCAAAAGTTTTTCGATCCAGTTTGCTCGTTGGGGGTAACTCCTGTATCAAAAATGCAAAAACTTTAATCTACTCCATTCTTCAGATAATAGACAAGATAGAAGGATTGGACAAAAAATTTGAAAGTTTTTACTTTTAGGCCAGTTATGCACACAGGGTTCAATCCAGCTAACGTCTCTCTTCCAAATTCTTCATCTGACATCCAAGCCAACTTCTCCTCTATTTCACCAATTTATAATTTTAGAGAATTCTTACAATTTTAGAGAATGCAACAAAAATTGAATTAATAAAGAAATGATACAAATGAAAGGCTCATCCAAAATTACCTCTAATAACATGTGGCGTTGGATACTTAAGAAAACCTGGAGTTCCAGGTTCATACACTTTGAGTACATCTTCAAAACTGTTGAATTCATTGAGAGTGAGATTTCCTAAAGAAGCAAGCTGAGGAGCAAAGACTTGCGCAATGGCTTTCTGTGCATTACTTAGGACATCTGTCATCTTTAAAGGCGAAAACTTTTCATCCCTCGGGACATAAATTGCAAAGCTAGCTATTTGTGGAAGCCGGCTTTCACTGTTAGGATCTGTCCAAGCAAGTGTAAAAATAAACAAATAGGGAGGTACATGTCTGTATAGAGGTTTTGAAAATAATGCAAATGCTTTTATTGAAAGACCTACCAGCCATAGATGGCGGTCGTCCTGTTCTTCCTCTTCGTGGATAAGGATACTCTACAGATACCCCAAGGACTGGTCTGGCATAAAGCGGACGGTTATCTGGATCTCCAAGATCATTATAACAATCATAGTCATAAACCCTGTCCCATTCTTGAAGCTTTCCAGTACCATTTCCTCTCAATGTTAGCAACTCTTCTTCTCTGTACACGCACAATGCTGCAGGAGTTTCACTCGGAAGCCAAGCCTGTTGCCAATCATAAAAAGAAATTATCAGACGGAGAATGAGTAAATTATGTGATCTATAACTCTGAAATTTGAATCATTTTGTTTATACCCGATTCACAAAAAAAATACGGTCAGACTTGTATTTTTCAGCAGGATAAACCCAAGAATTGCAGACAAATTGCAGAGTGTCTTGAGTTGGATCACTAGCTTCAAGAGTGAGTGACTTGAGATAGAATTCACTTGTATTAAGATTCTTGATAATGAATGCACCTGGAGATCCAAGCACTTCATGATCCCACTCAAATGTGACACAAAACTTCAATTCGCTGCCTGATTTGTTCTCATCTCTTAAATGCGAAGGATTCCCAAGTTTCCCTTTCAAAGCTTTTCCTTCAACAACATAAAAATATGATTGTTAATCCACACATTCAGTAAAGCGACACAGTAACATAGAAAAGGTTAATTAGATTGAAGCATAATAGTGATCTTTTTTGAAAAAACTATACTATAACATATAATACCTTGATCTCCATAGACAGAGCTAACAAGCTGCAGGATGACCTTATGCCCAAGGATTTCATATGTTTCATGTGGAGCTAATACTTGAGAAGAACCAAGGTCCAAAGGTGTCTTTTTCAAGAGAAGAACAGTGCCATTGATCATTTTGATTTCACGTTTGTCAGAGGATGCCATTATCACTATGGTAAAGAACAAATAGGCCAAAATTGCAATGGATTGATTAACCAAGGATTTCGGATTAGTAGCAGGTGCTCTGATTTTATAGGTGAAAACTGGATAGTCTTATGTGACGATTGGAATCCAGTTTCATAAATGTGAAGCGTTGGAATTGTGTGTTTCATGAATTTTAAAAGGACTCCTTTATTCATTAGTCACAACTGCTTTGAACTTAATTTAATTACCAAGACTTGGTGAGCGTGTATTTACCAGAGACATATATCTCCCGAATGAAAATATTTCCGTTTATTACCTTGAAGAATGGAAATTAGGATTAGGAATGTTTAAACTTGAATATTGATTAATAGCCCGTTTGGCCACCAAAAATCAGCTTATTTTGATATGTGCTTTTTTTTTAAAAGTGTTTTATCAAAAGTACTTTTGATGAGAAGCAGTTTGTATTTGGCTAATTAGATTAACAAGCACTTCTGAGCAGTAATTAGTGTTTGGCCAAGCTGTAAAAACCTACTTCTAAGTGTATTTTTCTCAAAAGTGTTTCTTAAAAAAGTGTTTTTGGAAAAAACCTATTTTTTTCTGCTTCTCCAAAATTGTTTTTGCTTCTCCTCAAAAGCATTTTTTCCTTTCAAAAACTTGGCCAAACACCTCAATTTTGGCTAAAAGTACTTTTAGCAAAATAAGCACTTTTGGCCAAAAAAAAAGCTTGGCCAAATAGGCTATAAATCCCTTCTTCATATTCTACTGCAGGAACTTGTAATTAAGTAATACTAGTACTATAATTTTTTAGGCGAAATGGCCTAGTGACCGCTTAATCTTGTACGAGATTTTAACGCCGAAATATATACTTTGGATTTTCTCATTTTAGCACCCTAACTTAATCAATATAATATCAATAAATTCCTTCTTCAGAGCGTGTAGCTCAATTACTTGACAAAAAGAAGACGTCAAATGCTAAGACCATTTATTATTCATGTGCCATATGGGGTCCCTTTTTTTAAAAAACTAACTTATCAATTTCTTTTTTTTTTATTCTACTTCTTTCACTATTTCTTCTACATATGTTAGCATCGTCACAGAGGAAAATCCCAGTCTGCCTCTATCAACATGATAAAATTCATTCTGTCTTTCACTTCTATCAAAATTCACAAAATTCAACCTCAACTTAAAGAATCAACGGGTCATATACTAAAATTATGTCAAGTCAAAAAAGAGCATGCTAAGCTATATATGTCAAAAAAAGACACGAATATTGAAATCCAACAGAGAGAAAGAAGTCGAAATGTGCAAGTGGAATCTTCCATCCAAAATTCATCAATTTTTTATGGTCTTTCTCTTTTCTCTATTTGTCTCCAGTTTGAGATAGATATAGAAAAAGAGAGAGAAAATTAATGTGAGAGGAAATATTGACAGAAATCTTTTGAAAAAAATTATTGGTGCTTTTCCTTGTTTTTCAGTAATGTTGCCTGGGTTTGGAACAAAAAAAGAGAGAACGAGAGAAAGATTGAGTGGGGCAGAAAGAAAAGAAAGGTAGGAGTGAGGGTGGGGATGGGCAGGTGACGACGAAGGAGAAAAAGAAAAAGAAACAAAAAGTGCTGAGGGGCATAAGGGTATTAATGATGTTGGGGGAGCTTATTTTCTTTCTTTTTCTTGGTAATTATTTTTTAGATTTTTAAATCAAAATTATTGTCATGACGCGCTTAATTTAGGTGACTTGCACACTTTGTTCATATCATCTCAGTCACGACCATATGTGCAGGGTCAACGGTCAAATAGATTTATTAGTTACCAAATACGCGAGTTTGAATAAAATTCAAAGTTTATATATCGGCTATAAAATTTCGTACAAGCTTAAGTGGCCACGAAGCCATTTCGCCAAATTTTTATTATCTTTTTTGTATAATTATCTCAAAGTGAGTCTTCTTCATTTGTTTTACTTTTAACTTTATAAGTAATTGGTTTTCCCAAAGTGATATAAAATTGGAAAAGGGCTGGTTGTTGTCATAACAGACAACTAACTTAATACAATTACTAGCAAGATCACTAATTTTCTTTTTATGCAGTGGAAAAACCATATTCGCAAATATTGCCTTGCAAGAAATATAAGTATCAACGGTTTGTTTGGTTAGCCATATGATATTCTGTCATGTCGAATGAATTAAGGGTGTAGGATATATAAATGCACACCTAGAAGTATATTTCATTGTAACATGTGATCTTACCCAGAAGTGGTAAATGTTATATTTTCCTATCTGTGTGGCCCAATGGGCTATAAGGTCCTTTATTAATATTTAATCAAAAATAAAATCGTCCGTTCGATCAGTTACTTGATAAACGTAAATGAGAACCTACATAAATTAGTTTCTCCCCATCATACCAAGATTTACCATATTTATTATCTCTTTTCCATTATTAAATGCGTGTTGGACCACAGCATTATTCTACATCTTCCACTACAGCCCAACTCAATGACACACGCCCACTGGCCCATAATGAAGACAACCCGGAAGACCCTTTTAGTTACTCATATTTATACTTGTAACATTGTTTTAGCATTAGTCATTCTTTTACACGCATAGTAGTAGGCTGATTTGTAAAAGATTAGAGAACTCGGCTTATCTCTTTTAATAAAATTTTCCTTTTCTATCTCTCTCAGAACTATGGTTTTGATTTGTTCTCTCCACAAATTACTTCAACTGTTTGATTGTAACGTGGTATCAAATCTTGGAAATGGTTAGACCGGACTTTCAGTTATCGTTCGTTGTTACCCTCGAAGGTTGGTTCTGATTTTTTGTTCAATTTGTTGTGGTGGCCGGAAGTGATTTTCTGCGGTGATTTTCGGTGAAGTTCTCTTTTGTTTTCTTCAAGTAACTTTTATTTCTTCAAGTTGCTGAAGAAGACTAGTATTCTCTTTCAATTCTGTATTTTCACTATTGTGTGTCCTTATTTTCTATAAACCCTAATTTTAACATGGTGAACACTGACTCTTCCACATTTGTTGTGATTGATTCTAATGCAAGTACTGTCGAACCTTCTCATCCACTATACATTTATCCAACTGATAATTCTGAAGTTGTTATTGTTACTGATAGGTTCAATGGAATAGGTTATGGTAGTTGGTGTCGGGGAATGTTGATTAGGTTATCATGTAAAAATAAGCTAGGAATAATAAATGTAAGAATTAGCAAACCTAATTCCACTTCACCACCGTTTGAGGCTCGGTACCAATACAATGATATGTTGATTGCTTAGATTTTGAATAGTTTAGAAGCTGAAATTCAAGAGAGTCTAATGTATACCGATTCAGCTGCTAAGTTATGGAAAAATATAGAAAAATGTTAACAACCTAATGGATCCAAAGTCTATCAAATTCACAAATCTCTGTCTTCAATTTCTCATGGAAACTCAAACATTGTTGCCTATTTCTCTAGAATCAAGAAATTATGGGACGAACTAGCCTACTCCATCACCTATCCTAATTGTGTGTGGGGGTGTAAAGAAGCCTTTCAGAAATTGGAGGAGGATCAGAAATTGCACTACTTTTTAATGGGGTTAAATGATACTTACACCATCATTATGAGGAATATTCTAGCAATGAAACCTCTTCCAGACATTTACACTGCATATTTTATGCTGCTCAATGATGAAAGTCAGTGTGAGGCTCAATCTTCAGCACCTTCCTTTTCTCCTAAGACCGCCTCCTTCTCAACAAATGTTCAGAAATCATATGTTGGACCTGTTATTGCTACAATGCAAAGGCCCTACCAACAGAAGGTTATTTTTGAATCCAAAAGGCCCAATTTGGTATGCAAGTATTGCAGAAAACCTGGCCACACCATAGAAAAATGCTACAAACTGCATGGCTAACCCAATAGTGGTCCTCCTAATGTTCAGCCAAACAAATTAAAGAATACTCCAACTTATGCTCATGTATCAAATTCTCAAAGTGCAGTTACTCTTGATACTCATATCTCTGAATCTTTCTGAGCAGTCTACCAATAATAACAATAGTTTTACAAAGAAGCAATATGAACATCTGTTGAACTTGTTCCACCAAACCAAGATCTCACCACAAGATACCATTTTAGGATATGCCCATTTTGCAGGTTTGGTGCACTGTCTTAATGTTAGAAACTGTTGTGTTTTTACTTACAATGTGTCTAGATTAGAAGGTGATCCTTGGATAATAGATTTTGGTGAAAAAAATATATGACACCTAACAAATCTCTCTTAATCAACCTGAAACCCCTAGTAATTCCTTACTTAGTTATCCTGCCAAATGGTTATAGGTTAAGTGACTTGTTCATGATCCTTACCTTTGCCTAGTCATATAATTCTATATAATGTCTTGTTTGTGCCTTCTTTTCCATGTAACATGATTTCTTTGCATCAATTTCTTTTACGACTGACTTGTAAAGCTCTTTTTTCATCATATGATTGTGGTTTATAAGGCCTTCTCTGAAGAAGTCTCTGGTTCTTGGTAAAATCTCCAATGGGATCTACCTCTTCCAGGCTGATTCTTTCCTGCCTTGTATTTCTGCTACTTCATGTGGTGATGTTGTTTCTATTGTTTATGCTAATTTCATTGCTTTTCCATCTGATTCTATTTCCACAAACAGTGTAAATACCATTGCAGCTAATAAAATTGTTTCTACTGGTGTGCAACATGTTCGTCCTGCTTTTGATTTTGATATGTTTTGGCATCTCAAACTTGGTCATATGCTTTTTAATAAAATGAAATAAATTTCCTATATTAAAGACAAGTTAACCAAGAAACAGTCTTTTGTTTGTTATATTTGTCCTATGGCTAGGCAGCAAAGGCTTTCTTTCCCTGATAGTTCTATTAAAACCACCAGTCATTTTCAACTTGTTCATGCAGATTTATGGGGCCCTTATCATACTCAAACCTACAATAGTTTTAGATATTTTATTACTATTGTAGATGATTTTTCAAGGGCTACTTGGACTCATTTACTTTCTACTAAGTCAAATTCCTTCACCCTTTTGAAATCTTTCATATCTTTTGTTCAAAATCAATTCAATTCTTCTATTAAGACACTTAGGTCTGACAATGCATTTGTGTTGGGGTCTAGTGCTGAAGTTTTTTCATTTTTTTTTCCTAGGGTATTATACATCAGACTTCTTGTCCACATAATCCACAACAAAATGGAGTTGTGGAAAGAAAGCATAAACATCTGTTAGAAACTGGTAGTTCTCTATTGTTTCAATATAAGTTGCCTATCAAGTATTGAGGGGCAGTGTCTCTCACTTCTACTTACATTATTAATAGGTTTTCATCACCAATACTTAATAATAAACACCTTATGAATTGTTGTATGGTCAGCCTCCCTCTTGTTCTCACCTTAAAGTTTTTGGATGTTTATACTTTGTTGTTGTTCCTAAGCTTTATAGGGACAAATTTCAATCAAGGACTATTACTTGTACTTTTCTTGGCTATAGTATGACTAAGAAGGCATATAAGTTTCTCAACTTGTCCAAGCACAATATATTTTTCTCCAGAGATGTTATTTTCTAGGAGTCTGTCTTTTCTTATACTATTTCTTCTCCCCTGCTTTATTTCCTTCTTCCAACTCTACTTCTACTGATTATCCTGTTTCTCCTACTATTTATACTTCTTCTCATATTTCTCCTAGTGTCCCTACTTCCTCCTTTAGACCGGTCCAGCTCTGTTTTTGACCAAATTAGGTATTTCTGAGACCAATTGTTTTGTTTAATCTCAGACCCAAGAAAAGCGATCGACTCATCGCTTCTGTCGCCTCGTCGATTTTTTCTCTGAGGCGTGCGCTTCTCCTGTTCGCATCGCGTCGCTTCGCGCTTTAAGCGACGAAGCGCACGCTTTTCCAAACACTGCATTAGAGTATTCTGTTTAACATTTTGATGGATATTCGTACAAGTATATAAGTACTTTTGATTTCTGTTATACGGAGTTTTGCTCTCTGTTGACTCATTTCTTCATGTAGAATCATCCTGATCAGGGGTGGATCTATGTACGGCATTAGGGGTGGTACATCAGCCTGACACTCGGATATTATATATTTATTGATATTTCAAACATAAAAATTGATATTTTTAAGAGGTGGCACCCCAATAATAAATTAGCTGTTGGGTGCCTTGGTTGAAATGCCAAAATTCCAAGCGCCAGACCCGGGATCAAGACTTGCTCCTTCTCCCTACTTTCTCCCTCAGTCCTTTTTCTTTCTTTATTTCATTTCTTCCGGCTTCTTCCCTTAATTTATTTTATTTCCTATTCTTGATGCTTCTTCTCACTTTGTCCAATCCATTTTTATTACTTCTTTAAATTATATAAGCTTCCTATTTCTTTTTATAGACCTTTAACAATTCGTATGAAGGTGATTTTAATAATTTTCTCTTCTTTGTTCATCTATTTTTTTTTTTTAATTTTTAATTTCTTTTTAAAATGATGGAATAAACATAACATTAATTCCTTTTATCCTATGCGCCGAGGGTCGATTGGAAACAGCCTCTCTGCCATTTCGGGTAGGGGTAAGGTTCGTCTACATATTACCCTCCCCAGACCCCACCTGGTGGGAGTATACTGGGTAGTTGTTGTTGTTGTTGTTGTCCCTACTTCCTCCTTTGGTAACCCTCTTATTTCTCTAAGGAGGTCCTCCAGACTACATAACCCTCCATTACACCTGAAAGATTATGTTTGCACAAATGTGTCTGTTTCTAAGGACTCCAATTCTACTTCTGATGCTTTCTTGTTTGAACCACAATTTTACCATTTGGTTGTGTCTAACCCTATTCGGCATGCTGCTATCATGGCTGAATTTCATGCTTTAGAGGCAAATAATACTTGGATAATATTACCTTTACCTTCTGATAAAAAGGGTATTTCTTATAAATGGGTTTATAAGGTTAAGCAAAAGGCAGGTGGTAGTATAGAAAGATACAAAGCTAGGCTTTTCATTTGGGGGTGGGGGGGATGATACTCAACAAGAGGGGATTGATTTTACTAAAATATTTTCTCTTGTTGTCAAACTTACCACTATTAGGTATTTGCTTATTTTTTTTGTTAAGAAACATTGGAGTATTTTCCAATTGGATGTGAATAATTGTTTTTTACATGGTGATGTAGATGAAGAGGTGTATATAAAGATACCTCTTGGCCTACAGGTTACTTTCCCTAATTCTTTTGTTCCTCTAGTATGTAAGCTTAACAAATCTTTGCATGGTCTTAGACAAGCTTCAAGGCAGTGGTATGCAAAGCTCTAATCTACTCTTTAGTCAAAGGGGTACATTCCTAGTAAAATAATTATTCCTTGTTTACTAAACTGGTTGGTTTCTCCCTCAATATTGTAGCTGTTTATGTTGATGACATTTGTTAACTGGTGATGATCATGCTGAAATTTCTGCCTTGAAATAATTTTTGGATGCTCAATTCCGGATCAAAGGCTTGGGGGAAGCACACAATTATTTTTAGGTTTCTAGATTATTAAGCATCCTAATGGTCTAGTAGTCACTCAACAGTAGTTTCTTATGGATTTCCTTTTTGAATTCCATTGCCTCCAATTTAGTTCTGTTGTTTCACCTTTTGATTTGACATACATTCTAAATTGGATATTGATTCTGGAGACTTGCTTCCAGACTCTTATTTGTATAGAAAATTAGTTGGCAAGTTAAAAAAATTTCAACATACTAGGCCTGACATTTCTTACAGTGTTCAACATCTTAGTCAGTTCATGTCCCAACCGAGAGTTCCCCATTTGAAGTTGGATTACATGTGTTGAGATATTTAGTGGGTACATCTGAGTTGGGTTTGCTATTCAACAACTCATCTTCTTTTGAATTAACTAGCTACTATGACTCTGACTGAGCTAGTTATTCTTCCTCTAGGAAGTCTCTTAGTGGTTTTGTGTTACTATTAGGTAGGTGTCATGTTTCCTGGAAGTCCAAAAAGTAAGCTACTATTTCACTCTCTTTGGCTGAAGCTGAGTACAGAGCTCTAGGGCATTTAGTTGCTAAAATTGTTTGGATGGTCAAGTTGGTGGGTGAGCTTGGCATTTATTCCCTCACCCATATTCAAGTGTTATGTGACAATCGTCTGCTATCCATATTGCTCATGATCCTGTGTTTCATGAGTGCACTAAACATACCAAGATTGACTACCATTTTGTCCATGAAAAGCTTCAGTCTGGCCTAGGGGTGTTCAAAATCGAACCGAAACCGAAGCTTAAAAGCTTATTGGTGTTAGGTTAATGGTTTAAGGGAGGAGGAACATATTGAATTCTTTTATTAACGGTTATCGATCTAGGAGAGGATTATTCAGTTTTCTTAATGGATAATCTGTTAACCCGTTAAGTGTATATATATATATATATATATATATATATATATATATATATATATATATATATATACATACATATAAATATACATATAAAGTTTATTTTCATCCATATATACATTAAATAATCAAAACCCTTCTCTCTCTGGTACTCTATCAAAGTGAATTAGAATAAAAGAAAGTCAAATAAAAGAAGTCATCTAACTGCGACAAAAGATAGAATTTGCTGTCTGAAATAAGATGATAACACCAGTTACACCACTGCTTCATCAACTTTTCCTGGGTTTTAAGGCATCCTAGAATTCTAAGCATGACGAATATTTGTTTTAACAATGGCCAGTTGGAAATTTTTCACATGAACTAAGGCCAATGTGCATAATACATATAAGATTTCTAGACAGATGATTCACCCATCACGATGCCTCTTCTGCTTCGCCCTCTTAGTACGTCGACCACATATTTAAACATATAGAGACAATTTTATTTTATTTTGATTAAATTAGGTCGGTAAACTATCCGATAAGAGCTAAACTGATACCAATCCGCCCGATATCTTATCAGGTGGCTAGTAGATTAATACATTTAAAAATCAATAACTGATAAGCCAAACCATTATGAGTAATAAATCACCCAATCTGCCCGATAAGCTGCCATAGTCCGGCCTCATTACTCTACATGTTGTTTCTACCACTTTTCACCTGGCTGATATCTTTACTAAAGCTTTACCTGGTGTTCATCATTGCTCTTTCCTCTCTAAGCTTCCCTTGGTTCCCTATTCCAACTTGCAGGGAGGGGGGGAAGGGTGTTGGACCACATCATTATTCTACATCTTCCACTTCAGCTCGACTCAAAGACACAGGCCCACTGCCCCATAATGAAGATAACCCGGAAGATCCTTTTAGTTAGTCATATTTATATTCGTAACATTGTTTTAGCAATAACCATTCTTTTACAGGCATAGCATTTTTTACATTGAATATATATATATATATATATATATATATATATAGTAGGTTAATCTGTAAAAGATCAGAGAAAGCCCGTTTGACTTAGTTGATTTAGAGTAGCTAATAAGGGTGTTAAACGGGTGGGCCAGACTGGGCTGGGTTGGGATTCTTTGTACCCGTACGAGTTATGGTCCGAGCCGCTTACGGGTTGGGACTTACCGAGTTTAACGGGTTCGGGTTCATCCGGATAAAAATTAAACCGTAAGGATTACGGGTTGAGGAGGTCGGGCCGAGTTTAGTGTATTTTTTAATTTTTTTTATTATGTATAACTATTGTAAGTTATATTAATACTTTATATTAAAGAATACAAGAAAGATGGAAAAAAATTACACTTATAAATTACAAGTGCTACATTTATTTCAAAATTACAAAATTAAAGTTCGCATTTAAAAAGTAAATTAACAAAAAAATAGTAACACTAAATTTTCATGCATAATAAATTAATAATACTTCAAATTAATTTAACAAACTAAAACATTAAGCATAAATATATCTAATAATTTTAAAATAACACATACTATCTTAAAATCTTAAATAAGAATTTCCGGAGGATGCTCAAGACAATACTTTATATGCCTCCTTAAACTGCTTGTGCCAGACCCTAAACGACGATTTAAGACTTGGCCACAGTCCTTGCACTTTACTTTCTGACCTTACTCATTTTCTTCTTCCACCTCCAAGTGTTGCCAAACATATGAACGCACTCTACAAGTACGAGGCATGATTTAACTTGATTTGAGATTTGAGAATTGAGAATGAGAAATGACAATTGAGGGATGAATAAAGAAATGAGGAAGGGGGGTGGTATTTAAAGTTTTTCAAATGGGGGTTAATTTGAAAAAAAAAATCCAAAATTGGCTAATTGTGCAATTAAGCCGTTGGGCAGCGGCTATTTTCTGAAATGGATCATTGTCAATGGTCAAATCTGGGCCTAGTTAAAAAAAAAAGAAATTACGTTAAACCGATCTAGGTCGGTTCGGGCTGGGTTGGTTAACCGGTTTAACGACACTATTCATCTAACGAGTTGTAACGGTCTGTGTAATCGGTATTTAAATATGAATGGTGCAACCCGTGTGTCCCCCCCCCCCCCCAAGCCAGCCCAACCTAGCCTCATTTAACCGGTCCGGGCCTATTCTGGTTTTAACCGGCCTGGGCTGGACCAAAACCAGGCTGACCTGGCCCGTTTAACACCTCTAATAGCTGATAAGCATTAGGTGCTGAAAAGCACTTTTAAGTGTTGAAGCTGATTAAAAAATAAACAGTTACTTGTTTGGATAAAAGTGCTGAAATTAATAATAAGCAACTGAAGAACTAGGTATACCAAGAATTTTGTTTTAAAAAGAAGTATTTTAAGGATAGAATAGTAAATATTTTGGTCAAACCTAAATTGTTTATAAGTTGAAATTTGATTAGTTAGCGGAGACCGATTTATGGCTTTTGTTTTTTTTGGGCTTATAAGCACTTAACTTATAAGCACTTTTAATTTTACTAGACCCGTAAATAAGCCAAAAAGTATTTATAAGTCAGTTTGATCAGGTCATAAGCTTAGCCAAGTACCCTTTCTATCTCTTTAATAAAATTTTCCTTTTCTATCTCTCTCAGAACTAATGTTTTGATTTGTTCTCTCCATAAATTACTTCGATTATTTGATTGTAACAATACGATGGTAACAAAAATTAGGACAAAGAGGGAGCCATGTTCGAGAACCTGAATGTATCTTTAAAATTTTTAAGTATACAATAAAGTCACGTGCTTTTCAACCTATTAGCCAACCAGAGGAAGTGAAAACTTTTTCAGTGAAAGAGGGAAAATAAGATAATAAGAGTTTCTTTTTAACTTATTTGTTTTAGGTACTAGTAGTAATGGGTGTTAGAAAAAGAACAACATTTTCTAGCAAAGAGAAGAGAGAGCAGAGAGATACTTAAACTCAAAATATTATTTCTGTGTCTCCTATTTACTGTTTAGTTCAGTTACTTTTTTTTTTGAAAGAGCTTACTCGCACCGATTGTTTATATGCAATCAAATCATCTTAATCTTAGTTAACTAAAAATTAGAGTGAGAAAACATATCACCTAAACAACAACAACAACAACAACAACTACCCAATATACTCCCACCAGGTGGGGTCTGGGGAAGGTAATATGTAGACAGCCTTACCCCTACCCAAAAGGACAGAGAGGCTGCTTCCAAGCGACCCTCGGCGCATAGGACAGAATGAAAAGCTGCATTGGAAAACAAAGATAAAGTTAGGAACCAAGGCAAGACAAAACACAATAACAAAACAAAGCATAAATAATCCTGCAGAAATAACGTAAATGATTATGTAAACATAAGAAACATAAATACCGTCGCATGCAACAACAACAACAACCCAGTATAATTTCATCTAGTTAGGTTTGGGGAGGATAGTATGTACGCAGAACTTACCCTTATCCTAGAGTAGAGAGATTGTTTCCAAATAGATCTCCGCCATCCTTTCCTCGCCATAATAAAATAAAATAAAATAAAATAAATTAGATAAAAGATACATGGATTTGACTGGATATAAACATTTAGTGCGAATTACCAGTAACTAATGTGTTTGATCATAACCTATAAATATTTTAGTGTTACACCGTGTTGTAAAAAAGTTTACTCTTGTTAACATCTAAATTAGTTTTGAGAAAAGAAATTTGAGTTCCTTCTACTTTAATTTCCAGTAGTGGTCAAGCTAAACACCCATAACTAAAACAACGTAAAAGGGAACTTATATTAATTTTTAGAGTACTCCAACGAAACTCTATTCACGAAATGGAATGCATATGAGTCGAGTAAAAAATTGATTCTTCTTTCAAAATTTCTCTAAATATTTCTCCACTTCATGGAGGGAGAAAAGAAAAGTTGATCGGCCACCCAATCCTAAGCTGTTGTTTGATGACACCCACCCACTGCAAGCCCCATGCGTCTTTGCCGCCATAGTTCCACCGCCAATTCGTATGTGCAAACAGTGAGAAAACCCCAGCTGAGCTACTCTTTCCATTTAGACGAGGTTATTTCCAGTCGTATATTGGACGGCCACCCAGATATCAAAATTCTGAAAAAACTACATTCCAAGATTATTTTCGATCCGAGTTTATGTTGCAACACTTCTCTTGCCATCAAGTTGATGCGTGCCTATGCAGCTTGCGGCCACCCTAATGTTAGTCGCCAACTGTTTGACAAAATACCTGACAGGAATGTGGTGGTATATAATGTCATGATTAGGAGCTATGCGCATAACAGGTTCTATCAAGATGCTATTTCTGTTTACAAAGATATGTGTAAACGAGATGTTAGTCCTGATAACTTTACATTTCCCTGTGTTCTTAAAGCTTGTTTTGGCTCTGATAATTTGAAGGTGGGGCTGCAAATTCACAGTGCTGTCAGCAAGAGGGGTCTCTATTCTGACCTATTTATTGGGAATTGCCTGGTGGCAATGTATGGGAAATGTGGATGTTTAGTGGAGGCTCGTCAGGTTCTAAATGAAATGTCCAAACGGGATATTGTTTCTTGGAATTCAATGGTTGTTGGATATGCTCAAAATGGAAGGTTTGATGATGCATTAGAGGTTTGTGAGGAAATGAACTTGTCAGGTCATAAACCAAATGCGGGAACCATGGCTAGCCTTTTACCTGCTGTAAGCAACACCAGCATTGAGAATGTCTTGTTCGTCAAAGATATTTTCATGAATATGGATAAAAAGGATTTGGTTCCATGGAATGTGATGATAGCTGTATATGTCAAGAATTCTATGCCTAATGAGGCGGTTGAACTCTATCTCCTAATGGAAACTTGTGGGATAGAGCCTGATGCTATAACTTTTGCTAGCATTCTTCCTGCTTGTGGGGACCTTTCAGCTGCATCATTGGGAAGGAGGATTCATGAATCTGTTGAAAGAAAATGTCTTAGGCCAAATTTATCTCTTGAGAACTCCTTAGTTGATATGTATGCCAGGTGCGGATGTTTGACAGAGGCAAGGAATATGTTTGAGGGGATGAAGTTTCGGGATGTTGTGTCATGGACTTCCTTGATATCTGCTTATGGTAAGAGTGGCCAGGGCCGGGATGGAGTTGCTTTGTTTTCAAAAATGTTGGAGTCTGGTCTTCAACCTGATTCTATTGCTTTTGTTTCCGTTCTTTCCGCTTGCAGCCATGCAGGCTTGCTACAAGAAGGAGAGTACTATTACAGGCTAATGACAGACAAGTATAAGATTGTTCCGAGGTTAGAACATTATGCCTGCATGGTTGATTTAAAAGGACGCGCTGGATGCATAAGTGAGGCCTACAATTTCGTCAAGCAGATGCCTATGGAAGCTAATGAGAGAATATGGGGTGCTCTTTTGGGTGCTTGTCGGTTGTACAATGATATGGACATTGGTCTTGTAGCCGCAGACAATCTTTTTGAATTGTCCCCCAAGCAGTCTGGTTATTACGTGTTGCTATCAAATATTTATGCGAAGGCTGGAAGATGGGAAGATGTAACGACTGTTAGGTCAATCATGAAGGGTAGAGGGATTAAGAAAATGCCCGGTATCAGCAATATTGAGCTCAATAACATGGTGCACACCTTCCTCGCTGGTGATACATCTCACCCCCAATCAAAGAAGATCTATGAAGAGTTAGACATATTAATAGGCAAGATGAAAGAGGAAGGATATGTCCCAGAAACAGATGCTGCCCTTCATGATGTTGAGGAGGAAGACAAAGAAAATCATCTTGTAGTTCATAGTGAGAAACTGGCCATTGTCTTTGCAATTATCAACACCACCCCTGGTACACCAATTAGAATCACTAAGAACCTACGTGTATGTGGAGATTGCCACATTGCTGCCAAGCTTATTTCCAAGATCACGCAACGTCTGATTGTTGTTAGGGATACAAATCGCTATCATCACTTTCAAAATGGAGTTTGCTCATGTAGTGATTATTGGTGACTGCCTTGAGGTTCAAAGGTCTATGCTTATATCAGTTGCTCATTTTTGGTGACTACAAAGTTTTTATTCTAATTTTGCTAACATATCACTCTTTTCGGGCTTGCAATCAACAATCCTTTGATCGCCTGATCGCACTTTTTCCGTCTGGCAAAATTTGCTGGAGAGTTAGTGGACACAAATGGCAGACGCTACGAACAGTTGAAGGGAAATTTTGGACCTAAGCTGCTCATCGTATAAGAGGCCTCTCTCCAGAATTAGATTCGTTGTACAGTAGCTATAACCCTCGATTTTCTTGACTTCAATGTGAGAAATTGTTAAAGAGGTCAATCTCACCAATTCAGAAGCTGTAACTTTTATCAGCGAATAGAAGTGTATCTGTGGGAAAATAAATTTTCTTAATTGTGATGTTCTTATTTCTAACTGACGTATAGGTGATATAATTGTTCCAGCATGCACAATCAGCATGCTACATGTAAATCTGAATTCTAAGTTCGTCTAATAAGACACTAGTAAATTTTTGGAGTAATTATATGTCTTCTGCTTTATTAAAAGAACTGATTTTGGTAGGATAAAGAATATTGGCGGCCCCAAGTAGAAATTTCTATGTATTATTCAGCTGTTTACTATAGGATTCACTATTTATAAAGATATATTAATGTGCTAGTTATGAATTTATTAGTGAGTGTGACCCACTATGACGGGTTCAATTATTCCACTTTGTTAATGATACCTTTGCTCACCTAACTTTAGGCCTTCCAGACTTGGGTAAGAAAGAGATGGAAGTAAGTGTACTGGTGGAGTAATAAAACAGGGACATGCTGTTTAATAAACTGGACTAGTTGCCTCCCGGAATTTGTGACAGCACTTTATCTACATTTTGTACGCATATACAAAAGAGTGAGGTTGACAAGAGGGGTTGCTTTGATGGTAAGCAACTCTCATTTTCAACTGAGAGTTTGTGAGTTCGAGTCTCCCAAGAGCAAGGTGGAAAATTCTTGGAGGGAAGGATGTCGGGGGTGTATTTGGAAACAACCTCTCTACTCAAAGATAGGGGTAAGGTCTGCGTACACACTACCCTCCCCAGACTCCATGAAGTGGGATTATACTGGGTTGTTGTTGTTGTTATACAAAAGAGGGAGGTAGGTACTTTTGAAAAGAGAAGCCAACTAGTTAACTTATTGGCTTTTCCTTGTGATGCACATGACTGGTTCTATAAATATGATAAAAGTATGCATTGAAAGAGGCTAGAGTTACTTGGTAGGCGGAAAAGAACATACTAGTTAAATAAGATATGATTAGAACAATAACATATTAAAAAGGTCAAAAGGATAGCTGGTGTCAACTCCATATTTGATATAGGAAAAGGAACTTAGAGAGAAGAATTATACAACAAAAATGGTTACAGCTTCTTCTGTTTCATCTCCCTCAATGGAACGGATCATGTCACTTCCTCATTCCTCCATGAGGTTGCATCATTCCAATGTCCCTTCTCTGCTTCATCTTTCTCCCCGAACTGCTCCTTCGTTGTTTTCATCGTCTTTTAGGCCCCTCTCAGGTATTATATCTCCAATTAATCCTCTTCTTTTTTTTCTACGATTGCCAGATACTTATGGTTTTGCTGTTTTGGTCTATGTTATTGTATTGTTTTATGAAGTATAAAGCGGCTAATGTTAGCTAACAATTTAATTGAGGCATTTTTGATTGATTGAGATATTTTTGATTATTGAGTTTAACTATGTTAAGCTTGTATGAGTAATGAAGAAGAATAGAGCATTTTGGTTGATTGTCGACCCACACAAGGCATGACAGAAAAAAAAGGCAAAAAATAAAGGATGAGTGATCTAGTATAGGATAAAAAGATGAGTTTTTGGGCTTAGATTGAAATGGAATTTCTGAAAAATGACTTCTTTCTCAGAGAGTTCATATCATTTTTCTAAAGTTTAAAGATGATATGGGTCTCAATCGGCCTGTTAAGTACCCAGAGGAGGAAACTGACCTATTAGATGTATATAGTTCAATGATAGAGAGATATCTCCCTTGTGATAATTTGCTATTAGAAACTATCAAAATCTAACTTTTCAAGAGAAAATAGTACAAGTCCATCTTTGTCTAAGCTTTTAAACTTCTTTTTCTTTTTTTCTTTTTAATAACGAAAGTATGACTAAGGCAAACAAACATTGATCAAATGGAGTACATAACACGAACTGCAATGTTATCATACAAGGAGTGGATTGAATACTATTGGAACAACAGTTGTGTCTTGTTGTTCTGGATTAGTCTTAGCTTTCATGCTTATCTTTAGATTAGATATGGATTTGAAGTTATCCTTTTAGCTCATACTTATCATTTAGTTAGTTAGCTTTAGATAGTGTTTTGATTTGAATAAGTCTCCTAATTCAAGGAGTACTCTTAGGGAGACTTGTATTTAAACTGAGCTTGGCATTCAATACACATACAGTTTTCCATCATATTCTTGAGACTTAATATGGTATCTGAGCCTATACAACTCTAACGAGCACGATCCAATTTTTTTTTTCTTCCCATTGACGAAAGATGGAAACTCTACCAAAATTGTCAATGCCGACAACACCACCGGCATCACAGCCATCATCCAATTCAACTCTGCTTCCGAACTTCCTATCAAACTTAGTGGCAGTCACAATTTTGCCACTTGGAAAGCTCAGTTCTCCATGCTTATGCACGGCCATGATTTCTATGGTCACCTTGATGGGTCTACCCTGATTCCCACCCCGACAACTACCTTTGGCACCAATACAACTCCTAATCCTGCTTATACGCTTTGGTTCCGTCAGAATCAACTCATCCAGAACGCTCTTATGGTGTCTGCTGACCCTACCATTGCTTCCACAGTTGTTGCTGCCAACACATCCAAACATGCTTGGAACTCCTTGCACACTGCTTATGCAAACAAGTCCCAGCCTCGGATCTTCAGCCTTCGTGACCAACTTGCACGAATCACAAAAGACACCACTCCTATTACTGAGTACCTTCAGCATATTCGGTCCCTCTCTGATGAACTTGCCACTGCAGGTGCTCCGGTCACTAACTCTGAAATCATCGTCAAGATCTAAGTGGACTTGGCCCTGAGTTTCGTCATATATCTGCTGCCATACGAGCACGTGACACCACTGTCACCTCTGAGGAATTGTATGAAAAATTGCTCGATCACGAGCTCTTTATCCGACATGAGGATGCTAAGAAAACCCTTAGTTTTATCACAGCGGCAGTTGCTACTCATAACAAACAGAACAACACTGCCACCAATCGCAACAATCGCCGCCAATCCTACAACAATAACTCTCAACCATGGCAACAGAATACTCGCTCCAACTCATCCACCCAGTGGCAACCCCAAAAAAGTAACCCCGTGGGGGTTATTCGTTGCCAATTATGCAACAAGATAGGCTACACTGCAAATGTATGTCGATCGAAGTCACACAATCATTTGAGGCCAAAGCCAATTATATCATAGGCTTCAACACCACTGCCGACTCGTGGATAGTGGACTCGGGGGCCACGCACCATGTCACAACCAACTTCATAACCTCCAACCATATCACGACGACGAGGATGTTTCCATGGGTGATGGTAACAAAACTCCTATTTCACATATTGGTGCTACTCAGTTAAATGCATCAAATAATATTTTTAAACTAAATCACACTCTATGTGCTCCAGCTATCAAACGAAATCTTATTTCTATTTCTAAATTTTGTCAGGACAATCTAACATCTCTTGAATTCTTCTCTTTTTCTTCTTGTGAAGGATCTGAAAATGCGAACCTTGCTGGCACGAGGCTGGACCAAAAATGGACTGAGTGGCCCAAATCACATCCACAAGCTCACATATCTACCACTTCAACTTCCCTGACTACTTGGCACCAAAGATTGGGTCACCCGCATTCTAGAGTTCTTGCATATGTCCTGAATAAATTCTCGCTCCCATTTGTTGAGCGAGACAAGTTTCTTTATTGTAATTCGTGTCTGTCTAATAAAGCCCATTGGCATCTGTTTCACACATTAACTTTGAAAAGCTCTAAACCTCTTCAAATTATTTTCAGTGATTTATGGGGCCCCTCTCCTGTGTTATCTTTTGATAAAAAATTATATTACTGTATTTTTGTTGATCAATACACAAGACAATTGGCTCTACACACTTAAAAATAAATTTGAAGTCAAAGATATTTTTCAAAAATTCCATCCTTTGATAGAAAATCATTTCGATACCAAAATTCTATCACTTTATACTGATGGTGGAGGAGAGTATAAAAGCTTTGACCTTTATCTCTCGCTTCATGGTATCGAACACCTTTCCACTCCACCATATACACATCAAAGAGTTGCTCTTGCTGAGCGAAGGCATCGTCACATTATTGAAAATGCACGAACACTCTTACATGAGGCGTCTCTGCCATCATCTTTTTGGTCCTTTGTCTGTCACCATGTAGTCTATCTCAAACCCTCCCTACCACACTTTTAAATAATATTTCTCCTTTTGAAAAAGTATTTGGTAAAACACCTGATTATGCTTCTCTATGAATTTTGGGTATTTATGTTATCCATGGCTTAAACCATATTCTAAAAATAAACTTGACCCAAAATCCACCCCATATGTTTATCTCGGTTTTTCATTGTCCCATCACTGCCATCAATGCTTTGATCCAATCTCATCAAAAATTTATTTATCCCGTGATGTACATTTTGTTGAAAATAATTTTCCTTTCAAAACTTTCTTCTCTAATATTACAATTCAAAAAAGGCACCTCGAATGGTCAACTAATGCACTTTCTAATACACCCAATCTCACCCCTAATGTTTCTAATAATTTAGACTCCCCCCCCCCCCGGTTAAAATATCAGCCCCAGTAGCAGAACCCCAAACCCAAATGACATCTCCCTCTCCAAACCAATGTGACCCACCACTGCCATCCTCCATTTCCGGCGTGCCAGTGGCAGAAGCAAATTTAGACTCTTCCAAGACTTCTACTCTAGGTAATCCTCTCTCCCATTTTGCTTCTATAATTCCCTTTGCCCAGAAGTCTCTTTGCCCAAACCCATCTTCTCCGATTCCTTCGAACATTATCCGTCCACTAGCAAACCCTAACATACCTATCAATTCACCATCTTCTACATCTAAACCTTCATAAATATCTCCCCTACTTCAAGTGTATCACCGTAGAACACCCCAATCCAAATCTATGGCCCCTCCTCCTACTGTCTCTGTTCGACTCAGCGGCAACCAAACGGCACCACTAGTCGAACCCACACTTTCCCCCTGCCCTTCCCTTCCCAATCGTATTATCACCCGTTCCGAAAATAACATTCAAAAATCAAAGAAAATTTTTGACTACCTTGCTCATTTAGAAACCTCACTTGTACCACATACCTTCAAACAAGCCGAGAAACATCTTGAGTGGAGAAAAGCTATGAAATTAGAATTTGATGCTTTGTTGAATAACCATACTTGGGAACTAGTTCCAAATGATCCTTCTAAAAATGTTGTTTCATGTAAGTGGCTTTCAGGAGTAAAAGGAAAGCAGGTGGCTCGGTTGATCGCTACAAAGCGAGACTAGTTGCAAAGGGATTTACTCAAAGGCCAGGAGTTGATTTTCTCTCGACTTTCAGTCTGGTAGTCAAACCCACCACTGTCCGAATCATTATTACTGCTACTCTCCGATTTCACTAGCCCCTTCGCCAGCTTGATGTCAACAATACACTCCTTCAAGGTGATCTTGAATAGGAGGTTTATATGATGCAACCTCCGGGGTTTACTTGTGCCGACAACCTGACTCATATATGTAAGTTGTGCAAGGCAATTTATGTCCTGAAGCAAGAACCTGGGGCTTGGTACAATGCACTCAAAGGACATCTTTTGTACATGGGATTTGTCAAGACTGAATTGGACCACTCTCTATTCGTTTGGATCAGCAACACTGGTTTCATATTCATTCTGGCATATGTTGACGACATCATCGTTACCGACAGCAATCTTATCAGTGTGAATGAGGTTATAGCTTCCCTTGCTTCTCGCTTCTCAATTAAAGGTTTGGGACACCTTCATTACTTTCTTGGTGTTGAGGTGATTCACAGTTCTGATGACATTCTTCTATCTCAAGCAAATTATATCAATGAAATTCTCAGTGCCGAATTGATGTCTGATTGTAGAAGTGCTAAAACACCAATGAGTAACTCCGACTTACTCAAACTCAATGATGGGGTTGACCTTACAGATGCAACTCGCTATCGCCGAGTCCTAGGCAAACTTCAATATATGTCATTTACAAGGCCAGATATTTCCTATGCGGTCAATAAACTGACCCAATTTATGCAATCACCATTAGACCTACATTGGAAAGCTATGAAACGTGTTCTCTGATATCTTCGTGGTACAATAAAGCTTGGCCTCCGTGTATCCCCAATTTGTGACTTTAATATGCACGTATATTCTGATGCCGACTGGGCTAGAGATCTCACTGACAGATCCTCCACATCTGGCTATACTCTATTTCTTGATCGCAACCCCATTAGTTGGTCTTCAAAAAAGCAGAAAACTGTTACTCGCTCGTCAACTGAAGCTGAATATAGAGTCGTTGCCAACGCTCTTGTTGAATTGTTATGGGTGAAAAACCTACTGCTTGAGTTGAAGCTTCCTATCAAGGATACTCCCACAATCTACTGTGACAACATTGGTGTCACTTACCTAAGCGAGAATCCAGGCCTTCATAGTCGTATGAAGCATGTTGAGGTACACTTTCACTTTGTGCGCAACCATGTTCAACAGAAGGGGGTTCAAGTTGTTCATGTTCATTCTGCTGACCAACTAGCTGATACACTCACCAAGCCACATGCCAAACCAGCCTTTGACCGAAATTTGTTCAAGTTAGGCTTAGTTACACATCGCATAACTTGAGGGGGGCGTATTGGGACAACAGTTGTATCTAGTTGTTTTGGATTAGTTCTTAGCTTTCGTGCTTATCTTTAGATTAGATATAGATTTAAAGTTATCTTTTTAGCTCATACTTATCATTTAGTTAGTTAGCTTTAGATAGTGTTTTGATTTGAATAAGTCTCCTAATTCAAGGAGTACTCTTAGAAAGACTTGTATTTAAACTGAGCTTGACATTCAATACACATACAGTTTTTCATCATATTCTTGAGACTTTATAAATACAAGTAAAGCTTTTGCTCTGGGAGAACTAACCTACGACTTCAAGATGTTGGCACCTTAATTTAGTCCTATAGAAAGGCCTTACTTGTCTCACCGTTTATGTTCCATGTGAAGAAGTCTTTGTATAGTTAGAAATAGGGAAGACAATAGATTTTAGATTCTGAATTTTTCGTTCTAGGAGATTTTATGAGCTTGTCTTTTATCAAGCCAGAGTTCTTTGGTCTAAGCTGTAAAAGTTTTCAGGCTTTCGACGTCACATAGATTCCAAGAGATTTCCTATCTTCAAGATCAGGTCTTCTTCTGAAGAACAGGAAAATTCTGAATCTTTTATTCGCATCAGAAAGGTATTTTCCAATGTAAAAGACAAGGTAAAACTGCCCTTATTTTATGTACGGCGTCATAGTTCATTCTCTATGCTTCAGAACTGGCTCATCTTCTTCGTTTGCTGAAATCCAACTATGTTTGCAATTTTGTCATAGTGGGATGAACTCGAAAAGAAACCTATGGTCTTTCTTTATGGAGGTTCAGCCGTCCTTGGTCTTTGGTTTTCTTCAATCCTTACCGATGCATTAGACTCCATTCCCCTGGTAAGTAATCTAATTGGATTAGTCTTTTCCTGTTCTTTAGCAAAATTTAGGGTGCCAATACTACTAAGGATACATTGTAACTAGTTATCGCAATTTCTGCTTTCTGCTTTCTTGTGATTCTTGAACCTAAGTGACTGTCTCTCACGTTTTAACCTGTTTAAACCAGTTACCCAAGTTTTTGGAGTTGGTCGGCTTTGGATACTTTGGTTGGTTCGTCTACACACATCTTCTCTTTAAGGTATGGTCTTACATGAAAGAGATGCCAGATCATTTCAGGCAATTAATATATATTCTTAGTTGGGTATAGACATAGGCTAGAATAGCATGCACTTTTGCTCAGAAATTTCAGGTCAATCTTATAGGAATAATTTTTCTAGACCATTCAGTTTCACATTGCTCAAGTGATATTTCAAACGAGTTATTGTTTTTCATTCACTTCTTTCCTAGAACTATCACTTCAGTACATGTGGACCAGCTGTGCAAATTTTCCTATGTCAGCTGAGGCAATTTACAGGTTAAAGTGACAGAAGCTGTTAATTAGTCCAAGTTTGAGGAGAGGTTTTCGTTAAGTTTTGGCATGTTTTAGTTACATTAGTTAGTTACTAAATTCACCTCCAGACATCAGAGACCCTCGACATGCCAGATAACCTAGGAAATCTTGTTTCAAGTTAGTCTGGTAAGCCACAAATCTAATCTGTACTGCAAGAGCCTAATCGATTCGGATAGAAATAACATGCTGAATACAGTATCTTATTTTTCTGTCAGTGTATAATCATTGATGAGGGTAGATAGTGCAAATGGCTAACACTAATTTGGATTTCTGTTTTCAGTCTGGAAGGGATGAACTGGGAAATGATATTGAAGCTCTTAAGAAAAAGATCACTGGGGAGGAATAGCACAAGTCAGTTTCCACACTGCTGGTCAGAAAACATCTGAACAAATAAGCTTCAGCTACAATGCTTTCTTCTCTATTCATCAATTGTTCTTGTATGAAGACCTTTGTACATACACAAACTAGTCAGCTACCTCATGTAATCCCTCTTTCCCCCAATGCAGAATTTGAAAGAAAGGGCATTGCACTGAATAGAGACATCCAGAAAATTTTAGAAACTAATAAATCTAGTTGTTTGTGCTATTTATCCTTCCTTAAAAAGTGAAGAGAACCATTTGATAGAACAGATATGTTTCATTTATCTTTCTGTGAATGCTTGCTTCAAGAAGAGCTAGAGCTGTGCAATCTCTTATAAAGCTAAATCAGCAGAGATGGCCAAATTCCAAAAATGTTAGAGGTTTTAATGGTACAAATGATATTGTTAGCTCACACCTCCACTGCATTTGTTAACATGACATGAATAGATCTGAAGTATTGCCTACGATTAGGAGGTGCTCATAAAAATCCGAAAAATCGAACCAAACCAAAAATCAAACCTAACCAAACCGACCAAAAAACCGATATTTTTTTATTTGGTTTGGTGTTGGTTTTGAATTTTAAAAACCGATCAAATATGGTTTATTTTTGGTTTTAATAAAAAAAACCAAAAAAAAAGGGAAACCAAACCGACTATAGGAGTAGCTATTTCAAATTTATTATTACACCTATATATTGTATATTTTTATACAAAGTTTCAAAATTTTTAATGGTAAATGTTAATAGTTTGCACTTTTTGTATAACTCTTTATCTACTTTGATTGGTAGTTTTCTTTTGTTAAGTGTACGAATCCAGTTCGTGTTAAAAACAATATATTTTAATTGAGTCCTTAAATTATTCATCACTATTTGATTCAATTATCATCAATATATCTTGGTAAATAAGAGATTTCTCAAAGGGCAATTGATTTGATAATGTTACGTTGAAATGTGGTAACCGAAATATTTATTTGGTAGTGTATGTATTATATTTAAGAAAGAATCGATAAATAACCAAAAAAATCAAAAAGCCGACAAAACCCAACATAAACCGAATCGAGAAAAACTGACTTAATTGGTTTGGTTTGGTTCTAAACCAATAACGTATCAAGACACATAGAATAGTCAAAGAGTTATTACTGACAAAGAGGCACGCATAACAACATACACGGGCAAGAGAAAAGGAAGACGCACGGGTAGTTATTCAAACGCCTCATAACCCGTACCTATTCAAGTCATTTAGAATCTGCGAATCAAGGGGAATGAATCTGATAATATATGAGAGTGTAGATACAATAATTAATGAGCATTAAACACTGAATCGTTAGAGAATCTGTATTAAATATAATGATTGTGTAACGTAGCATTTAATGTCCTTAATTACTCATAATAGCCTTATTATGACAAAGTCAAAACGCATGTCTCTCAAATAGCTAAAAAAAAGGGAGATAGCTGATCAATTATAGGGACACGCAACATTATCTAAATATACTTTGGCTTACTTATTTTCTCTTGATTATTTTCTTTCTATACAAATTATTTTCTCTTACACATTATTTTGATTATTAGTAACCCGCATTCTTCTAAATTATAATTTTGACCGAAATTCTATTTTTTTGTTAAACAAATTGATTCCGTTACCGGGAATCTGATAATCTATTCTCTTTTAGTTTAACTTCTCTTGTTATATTAATCATGTCGACTAACAACGACAACATTCAAGGAAACCAAGAGAACCAACAGTACCAGGCAGATCCGCAGAATATTAAACTCTTGTTCCTTCACCGCGAGGCTCTCCACGACAATCTCGTAAGGGTTCTCCTGATGGATCTCATACAAATGAACATGCTCAATTAATGCAGATTTTGTCGATGAATCCTTGCAAAAATTAATTGCTACACAAGTCAATAAAGCTCTTGAAGCATTTGCTAACCGTTTACCAGCTGCAACACCCACACCCACTCCAAATAATAATACTTTGGAGAACCTCGTTCCGGGCTTGTTAACTCAGGTAGCGGTGGAACTCCCAGCAAATCACAGGGGGGAGAACCAGGTAATGTAAATAATTTTGATTTACAAAATTTAGTACTAACATTGCAGAAACAGCTCAAGGAACAAAGTGAAAACATAGAACGAATACCTGGGGTGCCACCCGTAATCAAAGGGGTAGATATGGATAAATATTTACAACAACCCTGGAAGCCAAGTGTTGCTCCTCTGCCAATTCCAAAGAAATTTAAAATGTCTAACATTCCAAAATACGATGGAACAACAGACCCACGCGACCACGTGACTGCATTCACAACAGGCGTAAATGGCAACGATTGACTAAGCAGGAGATTGAATCAGTATTAGTCAAAAAAATTGGTGAAACACTCACTAAAGGAGCGCTAACATGGTATTCTCTTTTACCCGAAATTATATAAATTCTTTTGCTGAGCTTGCAGATTCTTTCACCAAAGCACACTCCGGAGCTCAAAAAGTAGAAAAAAGAATGGAAGATATTTTCAAGATCAAGCAAGGGCCCTCAGAATTGCTTAGGGAATTCGTGGACAGATTCCAACGTGAAAGAATGACATTACCGCGTGTCCCTGACAATTGGGCAGCTATAGCTTTCACGAGCAATTTTAATGAAAAGAGCTTAAAAGCTACGAGGCGACTTAAGGAAAGTCTTCGGAAATTCCCAGCCACAATGTGGAATGAAATTTACAAAAGGTATAGAACGAAGCTGAGGATAGAAGAGGATATTGTTCCACGATTTCAAAAAGAAAAAAAGGTAAGTTCGAGACGTGCAGAGACCAAAAACAGATTCGGTAAAAACAGGTACGAGCCATATATTGTACTTACAGGAAAAGACTCACGGTCAAAGCAAGACAATCAAAGGTATGATAACAGGTCAAGAAATAGAGAATCAGGTTTTTCATCAAGATTTAGGAACGAGCGAAACAATTATAAGTCACGAGATGATGATAGAAATTTGAAAGTGAGATTCAGTGGTTACAATTTCAATGTGAGCACTTTTGAGCTCATAGTTGTTCTGAGAATCATGGGAGATAAGGGACGATGGCCAAAATAGATGAGATCAAATCCAAACAGACGCAGCCCTGATCATTTCATAATGACCATGGGCATAAAACGGCAGACTGCAAGTTTTTACAAAGTGAAGTTGATCATCTATTAAAACAATGATATCTCACTGATTTGTTCAATGAGAAAGGTAAGCAAGCTTATATGAAAAACAGGCAGGAGCCCTCGAAACCACCTTCTCCCAAAAGAACTGTCAACATTATAAGTGGGGGTGAGAACATCAATTCCATATCATATACTGCAGCTAAAAAATTTCCAAAATTACTATTACCGGGGAAACGGGTGTGGCATGTCTTAGAAGATAATAACATTACATTCAATGATGCAGATGTATATGGCGTGTTAACTCCTCATAACGATACACTGGTAATATCTCTAATTGTATATGATACTAATATGAAACGAGTTTTGATTGATTCAGGTAGTTCTGTGAATATTATTTTGCTAAGAGTATTATGTGAGATGCAAGCTGAAGATAAAATAATTCCAAAGGCGCATACTCTATCTGGATTTGACAGTTCTATTATGGTAACGAAAGGATAGGTAACTCTCACCACATATGTAGAACGAGTCATCAAAGATACGAAGTCTCAGGTAGTAGACATGGAGATGGCTTACAACATGATCCTTGGGAGACCATGGATCCACGAAATGGATGTTGTTCCTTCAACCATGCATCAAGTTATTAAATTCTCATCACCATGGGGAATATGTCAAATACGTGGAGACCAATATACATCCAGGAGCATCAACTCTGTAGCATATGCAAGTACAAAAAATGAAGGAGAATAGCAATCACAGAAGATAATTGAGGGCGCCACAACACAAACCTCAACTAAGCAGGGACGAGCAGATATGGATTCAAGGCCTGATACCATTCAAGAACCAGAAGAGAATGAAAGCATCAAAACAACAATTGAGGAATTGGAGCCTGTTGTATTATTTGCTCAATGGCCTGATAAAAAAGTCTATGTAGGGGCCAATCTTAGCCAAGGCATGAGAGATAAATTAATTAAATTTTTGAAAACTAACATGGATTGCTTTGCTTGGTCCCACTCTGACATGACAGGGATACCACCGGAGGTGATAACTCACAAATTAAATGAGGATTCATCATACCCTCCTGTTAAACAAAAGAAAAGAAAGCAAAGAGCCTTCAAGAATCAGGTGATTCAAGAAGAGGTTCGAAAATTGTTAAAGATTGGATCCATTCACGAGGTAAAGTATCCTAATTGGTTAGCTAATGCTGTTGTAGTTCCAAATAATAATGGTAAGTGGTGGGTTTGTGTAGATTACACAGATCTTAACAAAGCTTGTCCTAAAGATTTTTTTCACTACCACATATAGATCAGCTGATTGATGCAACTGCAGGACATGATTTTTTAAGTTTTTTAGATGCATATTCAGGTTATAAACAGATCAAAATGGATCTGGAAGATGAAGAAAAGACTTCATTTATAACAGACAGGGGGACTTACTATTATAAAGTAATGTCCTTTGGTCTAAAGAACGTTGGTGCAACATATCAGAGGTTGGTTACTAAAATATTTCAAGAACATTTAGGAAAAACCATGGAAGTGTATATAGATGATATACTTGTCAAAACTCAGCATTCAAAAGATCACATATCACATTTGTCTGATACATTTTAAATTCTGCGCAAATTTAATATGAAGTTAAATCCCGAGAAATGTGCATTTGGTGTTGCATCAGGTAATTTTTGGTTTTCTTGTTTCTAACTGTGGTATTGAGGTGAATCCCGCGCATATTAAGTCCATTAGAGAGATTCCTGATATGCTTTCGAGTAAAAAAAGAAGTTCAGAGGTTAACAGGAAGGATTGCATCCCTGTGAAGATTCATTTCTAAATCATCAGAAAAATACTTTAAATTATTCTCGGTTCTTAAAAAGCAGGATCATTTTGAATGGAATGAGGAATGCCAGCAAGTACTCAAAAATCTGAAAACATACTTATCAAATCCACCATTTCTTGCAAAACCAAAGGCTGGGGAAAGACTACTCATTTACCTTGTTGTTTCAGAAAGTAGCGGTAAGTGTCGTTTTGGTCCGTGAAGACCAAAGTCAACAATCTCCCATCTATTATGTTTGTAAATCTTTGTTAGAAGTCGAGACACGGTATCCTCAATTAGAAAAGCTTGCACTTGCATTGATCATGCGCATCTAGGAAATTAAGACCTATTTTTCAGTATCATCCTATTACTGTAGTAACTGCTTATCCCTTACGTAATATGCTACATAAGCATGAGTTATTAGATTGGCTGGCTAAATGGGCTATAGAATTAAGTGAGTACGAAATCATATACCAACCTAGAATTGCTATAAAATCTCATGTCTTAGCTAATTTCGTAACTGATTTTATCCACGGGATGCAATTAGAAGCAGAAAAAGAATTTCAGGTGTTCAATGGAGCTAACCAAGGAACTTGGACTTTATACACTAACGGTTCATCTAACGTAAAAGGAGCAGGTTTAGGGATTATATTGGTACCACCTACGGCTGAAACCATTCAACAAGATATCAAATGTCATTCTATAACTAACAATGAGGCAGAGTATGAGTCTATGACTGTAGGTTTAGAACTGGCACGAGAACTTGTCATAAACTAGATTATAATCAAGAGCGATTCTCAACTTGTGGTTAATCAAGTGCTGGGGACTCAGCCATGGAAGCAAAGATGCAAGAGTATTTAGGAAAGGTACAAGGATTAATAAAGAAATTTCAAACCTGAAAGGTTATACAAATACAAAGGGATGAAAATATTGAAGTGGACGCCCTAGCTAATCTCGCATATGCGGCTAACGTGATAAATGATGCAAATGCCTCAGCTATTCATTTATTCCATTCAGTTCTCGACCCCGATAAGAATGAGGTAAATTTTAATAACTTGACTTGGGATTGGAGGAACGAGATTGTTGCTTTTTTTCAGTATGGTACCGTCCCTGATGATAAGAAAAAAACTCATGCACTTCGAAAAAAGGTTGTTCGATATTGCTTAAAGCAAGGTAATCTATATCATAAAATGTTTGGTGGTCCCTTAGCAAGATGCCTCGGACCTTCTCAAACGGAGTACGTAATGAGAGAGATTCACAAGAGGCATTATGGGAATCACACAGGAGGAAGATCATTGGTAAGAACCTTAATTAGGGCATGCTATTATTGGCCTAAAATGGAAGAATAAGCACAAAGTTTCATGGCTAAATGCGATAAATGCCAGAGGTACGGTGACAATACGCACAGACCTACAGAATTACTACACCCGGTAATTGCACCGTGGCTATTTATAATGGGAAATGGACATCGTGGGTCCATTACCACAAGCAAAAGGACATGTTTGCTTGTACTTACTGATTATTTTAGTAAATGGGTAGAGGCAAGAGCATTCAAACAGGTATGAGAAAAGGAAGTCAAAGATTTCATTTGGGGGAATATAATATGTCGATTCGGTGTACCAAAGGATATCGTGTATGAGAATAGCCCTCAGTTTATAGGAGCTCAAATCACTGAATTCTTCCAAAGTTGGCAGATTAAAATGATTACATCTACACCTTATCATCCGGTGGGTAATGACAGGCATAATCAACCAATAAAGTCATCATCAACAATTTAAAAAAGCGATTAGAAGATTCAAAAGGAAACTGGCCAGAAGTGCTACCTGGTGTTTTATGGGCATGTCGTACAACAACAAAAACAAGTACAGGAGAAACACCATTTTTGTTGGTTTATGGTGCAGAAGCTCTAGTCCCCGTTGAGATAGGAGAGCCAAGTACAAGGTTTACTCATGCAACAAAAGAGTCTAATGATGAGGAAATGTGTATAAATCTTGATTTGCTTGAAGAAAGGAGAGAAGCTGCACCAAAAAGAATGGCAGCACAGAAGCAAGTCGTAGAACGGTACTACAACCGAAGAGCGCACCTCAGATTCTTTAAAATTAGGGAATTCGTACTTAAAAAGGTTTTTCAATCCACGAAGGCAGCTAATACAGGTAAATTAAGTCCAACATGGAAAAGACCCTACAAGATTTATGGTATTGCAGGTAAAGGAGCTCAAGGAGTACTAAAAAGGTGCTAATGGCAATGGGACTCCTGCAGGTAATAAGAAGCGGTAATATGAATCTTTAAAGGAGATATTACTTCTAAGGAATACCCACGGTCAGGTATTTTTGTTTTAAAAATTCTATTTTAGAATTGTTAAAATTTTACTAACGATTTTAGATGATAGGTAAAAAGCTAGCCCGTACTAAATGATGAGTCACGACCTGCAAGGAATGTGGAATACATTAAACTTCACGGCCTAGGGTTACAAAAACTCTAATAGAAATTCAAATGGGTTAAGCAGTCTTCATCTATAATCGTACCTCTGAGCCCCCTATGTTTTTCCTTTTCTCAGGGAAAGGACCCAATGAGAGGAATTACCAAGTGCTCGAGGCTTCATACTTCAACACTCAAATACTTGGGGGACTACATAATATACACATGCAAGTATATAAAGAAGTCAAAGAAGTAAGATTGAGAAAATCGAAGATCAAGCCTGAAAAAGTCAAGTGCAGAGTGAAAGTTACGAAGTCACGAGTTAAAGCCAAAAAAAAACTTATAGTTAGGATGGAGGCTATTTAATAAAACGGGTTATAAATAAAGATCTCGTATTTACACTATTTTTTCTTTTTTAAATCTGTTACAAGAAAAACAGTTACGAGAAAGTTATAGATGCAATTCAAATACATGTAAAGTACCATTCAAAACTAGACAAGGTTCAAATAAAAACTTGTCAAAGTTATTTCAAAAAAATATATGTGTTCCTATTTCTTTTATCGTATGTTAAACACCATTATGAAGTTGATACATCTTCTTCATTAAGTGTCGAATATAAAAGGGTCCTATTTTATAAAATTCATGTTTAATTTTTCATGAAGTTGCCAGAAGCATTTTCTAAGAATAAAAATGTAGATTATTCTATAAGCCCTTAAAAATAAAGGCAAGAGTAAATTAAATGGAAGTTTAAGATAATAACGAGAAAACTTCTAAAAATATTAAAAAAGCTTAAGACTAAGTAAGAACTTATTCATAAAACTACAAACTGTTTATCCAAATTGACCCGTGAAAGGTCTGGGGACTTGCTTTCCAAAATAAACCCTTAAATGAAACCAAGGGTTTGATCACAATATTCCAAATAAAACAAAAAAAACAAAGACAGTTAAACAACTAAGAGTAGTCACTGAGAAGTTGTAGGTGCATCAACAATAGTAGGTTCAACTTGGGCGGGTGTATCAATAGTTGCGGGTTGAACTTGACTTGCAACAACAGGCTCGACTAGGCTTGAAAGAGTTGGGATACCCATATCAATTTAAACATTCACATAAGTTTCGGCCACGGGAAAAGTAAAATCTTAAGTTTGCTGAGCTTTCTTAATAGTTTTATTAACCTTAGCCAACTCAGACTCTAAGTTGAACTTTTCTTGGACAGCTTCAATTAGGATATCATGGCGTGAATTCAAAAAAGCCCAACTCACCTCAAAAACATATTCTTCCTCAAGGACCCCATAATCCCTTTCCCAATCAGCAATCTCATTCTTTAACTTCTCATTTTTAGCCTAGGCAGTGGTGTAAGAAGATTGAAGAGAGGCACGGGAGCTTTCTAAAGCACGCACCTTATCAGAAGAAGCTGGAAGGTCTTCTTGTGCTTGAGTCAAATTTTGCACGAGCTCCATAGCATAAGTCTCTTTTTCACTCAAGAGAGCCTTCAACTCTCTAATTTCCTCACTAGACTTGGATAACTGTTCTGAGAAGGAGGTTTTGAGGAGAGTTTTTTCTTTATTTGCTTGGATCGAGGAAGCCTTTTCAAATACCAGTTCTGAAGTCAAAACCCGTACCTTTTGCTCCAAGGTACTCTTGCTTTCTTCTAAAAATTCCATATCAATCTGCAAGCTTTCGTACTATTCCCTCCAATTGAATGCCTCTAGCTGAGAATTACATGAAATCTGCTATGAGGAGGTAACTCTATTCGTCATCTCCATGACGATAAGATTGGCCTAAAACAGAGGGAAATAAGAATCCTAAAGATAGAAAAACCATAAAGTAAATGGAAAAAGAGATAGGAGGTAAATACCTTTAAAGTGGTGTGCACAATATCATTCATCAGCGTCAATAAACTGTGGCTTTGAAACTTGGCTTTTTTGATTGGGACAATCAAAGGCTCTAGCCATGCATCAGATTGACCTGATTTCCTTAAAAGACTACTCTCTGCAGGAACTTCAATGACTACTCTCCTTATAGCAGCGCTCTTACTTGAAGAGCCAACTTCAGTATGATGAATGATTGGAGGAGGAATTGTCAAAAGGAGGAGCGGTAGATGAGATAAAAACAATAGAGGAAGGAACAGAAACGACTGGGGTTGACAAGGAAGGCATGAAAGAAGTCATATATACGGGTGTCAAAAAAGAGATTAAGGGAGTTTCATCTAAAACAGGCCCTAAGCCTTCACTACCAAATCAGCTGTCAAAAAGTCGTTCAATAGACTCATGAGTATCAATGGGATCAACGTCGTCATCAGGAATTACAACCATGGCTTCAGTAGACTCGGCAAGAGAAACATAAGGACGGGGAGATGCTCTTCTTCGTCATCAGAAATGATGCGCCTTCGGTTTTATGGCCTTGTCACCAAAGAGCCTCCGTCTTCCTCTTCTTCAGAGTCTTCTTCAACAGCTTTTCTGTTTGACGAGGAACCCAAAACTATTTCCTGAGCCCTTTCTAAAGAGATACGGGTCCTCTAAGAGACAGAGGAAGCCGCAACTACCTTGGCAGTAACTCCTCGAATAGTGAATCCTGATAAAAAGAAGGATCAAAATTAGTAAAAAAAAAACTATATGAAAAACGGAATAAAAAAAATTCCTACCATGAGTATTTTACTTTCCAACCAAAACAGTTACAAAGTGTTTTCCAAGAGCTGCCAAAGGGGAAGGGAATGGAATAACAGTGGGCTAAAGGTAACAATATCAGTAGCAGTAGGTCAAGCAGGTAAGGATCCCAAGCCAATTTAAGCACCACAACACCGCATAACGGCCACCTGCCTGGAGCGGACAAAGTGCACGGCTAGATCCACTTTAGCTTTCATTACTGGCTGTTCTTAAACCTTTAAACTAATGTTACACCGAACTCCCGGTGTTCACAGGATCATTATCATTTTAGTATTATTACTACTTTCCTAAAACCTTGCCATAGAAAATTTAGCTTGTCATAGAATTGCATACCTTATTTTGCTCCATTAGTTCCTTAGTTGATGCTAGATCTTTTGATATTTTTGAGAGAATAAGAGTATATGAGAGAGAGTTTTTCAAAGAAAGATTTTATTATACAAGGTTGAAGAGTCGATGCCCCCTCTTGAATTTACAATGTCCTATATATATAGGCAAAGGATCCATTGGTGCGGTCTTCAACAACTGATCTACCCAATCACGAAAATTGGGAACACTTTCCACAACTCCCATGGTTTCTAAAAAAAGGAAGATTAGAAAAGTTGGCAAACTTGAAGAAAAAGGCACGAGAAAGTTAAAAAGACTTACGTACAAAATTCCACTTCTCAGGGAAGGGAACGTTATCTTCATCCACTAAACCAATAGTGGGAGCAACAATAAACCTGGCATACCAGCCACGGTCTTTGTCATCCTCGGGACTCACCAGGACCTTTTTTCTCCTGGCTACTAGTGTGAAAACACCATCGCGGAAGAGTCTGGGGGAGTAAAGGTGAATCAAATGAGGAAAAGTGAAAGAAACGCCGGCTCTGTTGGTCAAATGCCTCAAACAGGCAACAACCCTCCATATGATTGGGCCAATTTGACCCAAACCGACATTAAAGAAACGACAGAATTCAAGAATGACCGGGTCAATAGCTGGTTTGAACCCTAAGGTGAAAGGGTATGTATAAACAAAAGAAAACCATGTTAAATAAGAAGTGATTTTTTGATTTGGATTGGGGATAATAATAGGAAAATCACTACCCCAATGGCAATCTCCACGAACTATAGAAGCTAAAACTTTTTTAATCTGAGTAGGATAGATGTCAGCACGATGTAAACTAGAGACTTGATTCCTGAGAGATTCTCTGTCATGTTAAAAGGATAGTTCCATGGGAACTATCTCTTTCACGGTGGGTTCACGAAGAGGCTCAAAGGGTTCTTTGCCTCTTGAAGAACACCTTTGAGAAAGCAAACCCCTAGTTCTAGAAGAAGAGTCCGAATTAGGTGAAGGCACAGCAGAACCACCACGAGCAGACCCCAAATTACGAAGTCTACCTCCCATTTTGCTCCTGATAGGGGAATTAAGGAAGGTATCGACTATGGGAACTCTCTTAGGGTTAGGGTTTGATGAAGACAGAGTGAAGAAGGAAGATATGATGAAGAAATAAATAGGGATTTAGAAAATTAAATATTCATTAAACTTTATGTGGTAAAGACAAAGAAAGAAGTTATATTTATATCGATAAGCAACCGCCAAAGGAAAAAGTATAATGATGGAAGTATTATAATAATGATAGTTGGCGCTTCGTGAATAGTGAAGTCGTAAAAAGCCTTGAAAAGGGCTACAAAACTACAGAGTTAATGAAAAGGCGACACATATGAAGAGTATTAAATGGAAGTGATAATTGAAGCGTCAATTCTGTCATAGCATTAATGGTGACAAAAATTCTCGTTTCACTTCCCAAATATTCAACTAATGAATAAATGGCAAGTGTGGAGACTATCTGTATTGGGAGAAACTGAGTGTCTATATAAAGATGACGTATCAAGACATGTAGAATAATCAAAGAGTTACTATTAGCAAAGAGGCACGAATAGCAACAAACACTAGCAAGGGCAAAGGAAGAGGCGCAGATAGTTATTCAAAGACTCATCACCCGTACATATTCAAGTCATTTAGATTCGCAAATCAAGGGGAATGAATCTGACAAGACATGAGAGTGCAGATACAATATTTAATGGGCATTTAACACTGAATACGTTAGAGAATCTGTATTAAATATAATGATTGTGTAACGTAGCATTTAATGTCCTTAATTACTCATAATAGCCTTATTATGACAAAGGCAAAATGCATGTCTCTCTAGTAGCTATAAAAGGGAGACAGTTGATCAATTATTGGACACACAACACTATCTGAATATACTTTGGCTTACTTGTTTTCTCTTGATTATATTCTTTCTATACAAATTATTTTCTCTTACACATTATTTTGATTATCAGTAATTCGAGTTCTTCTAAATTATAATTTCGATAGAAATTCGACTGTTTTTTTTTTTGGTTAAAAAAACGTATTTTTGCATTTAAAAAAATATGTATTCTTTGGTCAACTTAATCATCAAGTAGTTGTCGGCGTAACAGCTTGCTATATGGCGTATTCTAATTAGCACGTCTTTCCTTGATCCAAATCATATAAAGCCGTAAAAAGCTCTTCAAAGTTCAAACATTAAACAACGATTAAGGCTAAAAAATAATGAGATTCCGGGAAATGACATCAGCCCTTTCAATGGAAGCAGCTTTGTCCTTACAACATCTTCCTCTTGCAATTTTGTGGTTGCAAAAAGGACTATTGTATTGACCTGTTAAATTTAGTGGAAATGTCCAAAAAACCCGCAAAATGTGAACTATTATACATTCGTTTTTAGACTTTGACATGTGAAACAGATCAATTCTACTTGAATTGCCTCCTGTAGGCAACCAAAATGATAATCATGAGACAAAAAAAAGGGATCTAAATGTTAAAACATGCGTAGTTAGTATAGGACTTAGCAATTTTCATTTAGAAATGAAATTTGGAGTTTCATATAGCAATAGCTAGCTGTGACTATCATTTGGGTGACTCCATGAAAATTAACCACTCAATCAATCTTTGTCAAAAGATTTTGAGAAAGAGAGTGAATAAGTTATTAAATAAACAAAATTTACCAAAGTGGTCATTTTCGCCGATTATTGGATATATTTTGACGTCCAAAAAGGCAGTTGATGTTTGACCTCCTCCCTCCCTGACTTCCATAATTCAGCGGCCTTTGGTCAAAATATTCTAAGAATCCACATAATGCGAGAGAGTGGTACTATTTTATACAAGAAAATCTCCTTAATATCACTATCTCAATTTACCAAAATATCCCCTCTCCTTTCTATAAAAAAAACAGTCTCCATCGTATCTCCAATATTGAATTACTCTATCCAAAATGGCCACCAAACATCAATTTCTTTCTTCTGTCTTATTCCTAGCTCTTGTCCAAACCTCAATTGCTGGTGGCATATCCATTTACTGGGGCCAAAACGGAAACGAAGCAACCTTAAACGAAACCTGTGCCTCAGGTAGATATTCCTATGTCAACTTAGCCTTCCTTAACAAATTCGGAAATGGCCAAACCCCAGAAATCAATCTTGCCGGCCACTGCAATCCCGCTATCAATGGATGCACACTTGTTGGCCCACAAATCAAACACTGTCAAAAATTAGGTGTCAAAGTAATGTTGTCTATTGGTGGTGGCGTTGGAAACTACTCTTTAGCTTCCAAAAAAGACGCCAAAAATGTTGCACGTTTTTTATGGAAAACGTTTTTGGGAGGACGCTCCTCTGTTAGGCCTTTAGGAAATGCTATTCTTGATGGAATTGACTTTGATATTGAGCTTGGATCAGCTCTTTTTTATGAAGATTTAGCTAAATACTTGAAAGCTTATGGTAGAATTGGAAGAAAAGTGTACTTAACTGCAGCTCCACAATGCCCATTTCCAGATAGATTGCTTGGTACTGCTTTAAATACAGGGCTTTTTGACTTTGTTTGGATTCAATTTTACAATAATCCTCCTTGTCAGTATACTCCTGATAATACTGATAATCTAAAAAATTCTTGGATACGGTGGACGTCGTCGGTGAAGGCTAAAAGGATATTTTTAGGGCTTCCGGCGGCACCACAAGCTGCCGGAAGTGGGTTCATTCCGACGGATGTGTTGACCGGCGAGATTCTTCCGGTGATTAAGAAGTCGCGCAAGTATGGTGGTGTTATGTTGTGGTCAAAATTTTGGGATGAGCAAACTGGATATAGTGCTTCAATTCTGAAAAGTGTGTGAAAATAGTTAGTGGGTAATTTAGAAATAATTAAAGCCGAAGGGCTATGAATTAAGAATTTGTTGATGAAAAAATATTTGGATTTTTCTACCTTGTTGAAATCATGGTGTCTGTATTCATAATTTCATATTGTATTGTTTGCTCTACTGTTTAAAATGCAATTCAAATAAAAGTAGTAAGACTACCCAAAAAAAATGTCCTAGTGGAATCATGAAAAAGCTGAAAAAGCTTATCTATATAACCTCCATGAAATTTAGGCTTCTAAGAGGTTTGTTAACTTAAAAATGATTTTAATTATACGTTGAATTGACAAATAACTTAAATTCAATTTTTAGACTTGAATATTTGGTCTTGACATAAAAAAAACTAATTTATTTATTATTCATTCAAATTCTTTATATTAACTCGTACTAAGTTTTAAATATTTAATAGTAACATAATAAATGTGGTTCTGCTTTCTTGAGCCGAGGTTTTATTGGAAACAATTTCTCTATCCTCGCAATATAGGTGTAATGTGTGCGCACACACTACCTCATACCCCCATGATATGGGATAATATTGAATATGTTGTTGTAACATGAGAGGGATTACAATACTATTAAATTGTTCAACTAAGAAAATAATTATATAAGATAATTAAAATTCAATTTACTTAAAGCACTGAATGCTAAAAATTTTTACATAGTTCAAATAAAAATTATTTTAAAAAATAATATATTAAAACTTGTAATTTAGTTATAAAATTAAAAAGAAAGAAAAATGTATAATTAAGTTCCTTAAATGATCATTATTGATTATATTTAGCTATTCAATAAACAAAAAAACTCCATCACATAAGTGATCAGTCTGCTTCGTCAGTATATAACTTAAATTTGATCCAGTATTATTTTAGTTTTGCAAGTTATCATACTTTTTTTAAAATTTAAGCAAGAACACATAACCTTGAAATATTTAAGAGTTTTTTTGTTTGTTTTGTTTTGAAAACTGTATATTCTTAAGTTCAATATTCCAGAAACATTGTTAGATAGATATAATAATATTGGCCCGTACATAAATTAACATATTGAACTAATCATATACTATATTGATGGAAGAAAAAAACTAAATCGTAGTTGAAGAGATCTATAGGGTATTTAGATTGACTTTTAAGCTGGTCAAATTAGCTTGTAAGCTTTTTTTAGTTTTATTTAGTGTTTGGCAAAATTAAAAAACTTTTAAAATAAATCTAAAACTGCTTGAAACAAGTCAAAAATAATAAGTTGGGCGACCCCAATTTATTACTTTTTTTAAGCCGATCCAAACGATCTCCTAACTTAAGTTGCTTGATAATTTAATTTTTAAAAATTGTGAAATTGTGCTTAAAAACTATGGTGTCAGAAGTAGAAAATGGTGAATTCTATTATCATGTCAAGGTCGGAAATTTACCATGTCAAGGTGGACGATATGCTTTAAACCTCTTTAGTTGGATATAAATTTTAAGAAACTTTTGTAGTTTATTGTTATATTGCTTTTACATTAAATATACATTTTTGTGGGGTTTTTCTGTTTTTAGAATTCTTACAGAATTCAAATTAAAGAAATTTAATAACTAAACTTTAGTTGATTTTTAAATTCCTAAAATTTAGTCAAAAGGAATTCTCACTGATTTCACTTCAACAAAACAGCAGAAGATCATTAGTGAATCCCAGATGTATCATATCATCTTTGCACACTTAAAGTGGTAAACTCTTTATTTTCTTTCAATTAGCAAATCCCATTTGTATTGTATTTATGTTTGCACACTTTATTTTCCTTTAACCCTTCAACATGTGAAAAATTCCATGGCTAAATAAATATCAAAGGAATAGGGGATCCCTTGCATCAACTCTGAGAATGAAACTTCGGCTTAGTTAGACATAATAAACATATATAATAGCAAGAAACTGTTATGAAATAATATAAAAGACAAGAACAATAACTTAAGAACAAGAGCAAATAGAGAGAAGAGTAGAGAGAGTTCTTCTTATTGATACTTAGAGAATGTTAGGAGTGATTTACAATGGTAGAGAGCACCTCTATTTATAGGGAGGAGGATGATTTATCTACCAAGAATAGAACTCTAGAATCTCTCTAATTAAAGACATTCACCTTAAATAGAAGTGTATTTATAACACTCCCCCTTGAATGTCTATTCAATGATGTGCCTCGTTAAAACCTTAAAACAAAACCCAATGGGAAAAATTAAAGTAAGGAAAAAGAGTACACATGTTTGAATATGCGCCTATTGGTTGCCTCGTTAAAAACCTCGCAAGGAAAACCCGGTGGGACAAAACCTTGTAAGGGAAAAAGAGTGCAACGCGCCTTAACTCCCCCTGATAAGAACATCAATTTATGTCCTTAAGTCTTCGCATCCCGATCTTGTGAACTAGCTTCTTGAAGGTTGACTTTGGTAGAGATTTTGTGAACAAATCAGCCATATTGTCGCTTGAACGAATCTGTTGAACATTGATATCACCATTCTTTTGAAGATCATGTGTAAAGAATAACTTTGGTGAAATATGCTTCGTTCTATCTCCTTTTATGAATCCTCCCTTCAATTGAGCTATACATGCTGCATTGTCTTCATACAAAGTTGTGGGTAGTTTATCACACTTCAAACCACATTTGTCTTGGATATGATGTATTATCGACCTTAACCACACACACTCCCGACTTGCTTCATGAATAGCAATTATCTCGGCATGATTAGATGAAGTAGCCACAATTGATTGCTTAGTCGATCGCCAAGATATGGCGGTTTCTCCACAGGTAAACACATAACCCGTTTGAGATCGAGCCTTGTGTGGGTCGGACAAGTATCCAGCATCAGCATAACCAACAAGATCCGGGCTGCAATTCTTGCCATAAAATAAGCCCATATCGGTATTTCCCTTTAGGTACCGCAATATGTGTTTGATCCCATTCCAATGTCTCCTCGTAGGAGCCGAGCTAAATCTTGCTAAGACATTAATTGAAAAGGATATGTCAGGTCTTGTAGTATTTGCAAGATACATTAGTGCGCCAATTGCGCTAAGATATGGTACTTCAGGACCAAGTAGCTCTTCATTCCTTTCTTGTGGTCGGAATGGATCTTTGTTCACATGAAGTGATCGAACAATCATCGGTGTACTTAAAGGATGTGCTTCATCCATGTAAAACCGTTTCAGTACCTTTTCTGTATAGGTAGATTGATGAACAAAAATTCCGTTTGCCAAATATTCAATTTGCAAACCAAGACATAGTTTAGTCTTTCCGAGATCTTTCATCTCGAATTCATCCTTTAGATAATCAATTGCCTTTTGGAGTTCTATAGGGGTTCCAATAAGGTTTATGTCATCAACATATACGGCAAGTACAACAAATTCCGATGTTGTTTTCTTTATAAAAACACACGGGCAAATGGCGTCATTTATATAGCCTTCTTTTAACAAGTACTCACTAAGACGATTATACCACATTCGTCCAGATTGCTTTAGACCATACAAGGATCTTTGCAATTTAATTGAGAACATTTCCCGAGATTTTGAGTTGTGCGCGTTTGGCACCTTGAGTCCATCGGGAATTTTCATGTATATCTCATTATCAAGTGAGCCATAAAGATAGGCAGTAACTACATCCATTAAGTGCATGTCAAGCTTTTCATGGACAGCAAAACTTATGAGATAACGAAAGGTTATCGCATCCATTACAGGCGAATATGTCTCTTCATAATCGACACCAGGCCTTTGAGAAAAACCTTGTGCAACAAGGCGTGCTTTATATCTTTGTACCTCGTTTTTCTCATTTCTCTTGCGTACAAAGACCCATTTATAGCCGACAGGCTTAACACCGTTAGGTGTTTTAACTATAGGGCCAAAAACTTCACGTTTTGCCAGCGAATTCAATTCTGATTGAATTGCTTCTTGCCACTTTGGCCAATCCTGTCTTTTTCGACATTCTTCAACAGATTGAGGTTCGAGATCCTCACATTCTTGCATAATGCTAGATGCTACATTATAAGCAAAGGCATTATCCACCACAATATCCACTCGATTAATATTTGCCTCAATATTAATTGGATTTAGGGATAGTTCCGTATTTTCCAGAGTCTCGGGCTCAATGGATTCTTCATGAATCTCAGAATTTGTTAAATCATGAGATTCTTTCGTGGTGTCATTTTGATCGTTCTTTTTCCTCTTTCTAGGATTTCGATCTTTGGAACCTAATGGTCTGCCACGCTTCAGGCGTGCATTTGACTCATTGGATATGACACTAGATGATTGTCCAACAGGGACATCAATACGGATTGGAACATTTTCCGCAGGAATGTGGGATTTCGTTATCCTCTTCAAGTCCGTAAATGCGTCAGGCATTTGATTTGCTATTCTTTGCAAATGGATAATCTTTTGTACCTCTCTTTCACAAATAGAGGTATGTGGATCAAGATGAGATAATGATGCATTTTTCCACAAAATTTCCCGTTTGGTTTCACCAACTTCTCCCCCTAATTTTGGGAAAAGTGTCTCATCAAATCGACAGTCTGCAAATCGTGCAGTAAACAAGTCGCCTGTCAATGTTTCGAGGTAGCGAATGATGGAGGGCGATTCAAACCCAACATATATTCCTAGCCTTCTTTGCGGACCCATTTTGGTGCGGGATAGCGGTGCTATAGGCACATATACTGCGCATCCAAAAATTCTTAAATGGGATATATTGGGTTCATGACCCAAAACCAATTGCAACGGGGAATACTTGTGGTAATTCGTCGGTCTGAGACGAATTAGCATTGCTGCATGTAAGATGGCGTGACCCCATACCGAAGTGGGCAGCCTCATTCTCATAAGTAATGGCCTTGCAATCAACTGCAGGCGTTTAATTAACGATTCTGCAAGACCGTTTTGAGTGTGAACATGAGCTACAGAATGTTCAACTTTTATCCCGATTGATAAGCAATAATCATTAAATGCTTGGGATGTAAACTCAGCAGCATTATCCAGTCTAATGGACTTGATTGGATTATCTGGAAATTGTGTTCGTAGTCGAATTATTTGTGCCATTAGTTTCGCAAACGCAAGGTTGCGTGATGACAACAGGCACACATGAGACCATCTACAGGATGCGTCTATCAAGACCATGAAATACCTAAACGACCCACTAGGTGGGTGAATAGGTCCACAAATGTCCCCTTGTATACATTCCAGAAACGTGGGTGACTCAGTCCCAACCTTTGTTGGTGATGGCCTGATAATCAACTTGCCTTGATAACACGAAGTGCAAGGATATTCATTATTCGAAAGAATTTTGTAATTCTTTAACGGATGCCCATATGAGCTTTCTATAATCCGTCTCATCATGACCGATCCTGGGTGTCCCAATCGATCATGCCAAAGTACAAAGGTATTGGAATCAGTAACCCTTTGGTTTACTGTTGAATGTGCCTCAATTGCACTAATTCTTGTCCAATACAGGCCACAAGATAAAGACGGGAATTTCTCAATAACCCTCTTTTGGCCGGAGACATTCTTTGTGATGACGAGATATTCAAGATTATCTTTATCCATTGTCTCAATATGATAGCCATTCCGGTGTACATCTTTAAAACTCAACAAGTTTCTCTTAGACTTGGAGGAGAACATTGCATTCTCTATGATTAACGTCGTGCCCTTGGGCAGAGTTACAATTGCTCTTCCGGAGCCTTCAATCAATTTACTACTTCCAGAGATTGTAGTAACGTTTGCCTTACACATATTTAGTTGAGAGAAATACTTCCTTTCTTTGAGTATTGTATGTGTAGTACATGAATCAATTAGGAAAATACTTTTACAGTTGGATGTTGATCCAAGTTCGCTTTGTGAGATATCCATATTTGCTATCCCATAGTTTGACATACATAAGAATAAACAAGTTCAATTCTTTTGTGTCACATAATATTTTCAAAATCTGCTGCTAACAGTTGACTAACAAAATCAGATATGTTATCCATTACTTTGCAGTTTGAAAATTTCAGTTTAAACGTTTTCTTCAAACAATCGATTGTTACTTACAAACAATCGATTGTTGAACATTGACAATCGATTGTTAAACACACGCAATCGATTATTTGCTATTTTGAAAAATTCCAGAGCACACTGTTTCAAGACAATCGATTGTTATGCATAGACAATCGATTGTTGGCTATTTTGAAAAATTCCAGATTACACTGTCTTAACGACAATCGACTGTTAGACAAAGACAATCGATTGTGGATGATTTTGAAAAATTCCAGATTACACTGTCTTTAACGACAATCGATTGTTAGCCAAAGACAATCGATTGTTGATCAATCGTTTTTCAGTTTTAATACGAAAATAGTAGATAATCGACCAGTTTTTCAGGCTAGTCGATTACCCCTACTGGAAAATAAAAATTTTATTGATATTTGAGCATATTGAAGATATTCTAAAGAACTACTGCTAACATTGCATCATGAACTAACTAATACGAGCTAATACTAATGACTATTAGTTTATTCACTAACTAATACAAATAAGTAGAACAAAATCAAATAACTCCATCTTCTTTCATCACGGACCCATCGCCGATTAGGTGGTCTATTTTCCCCTCGGGTTGCTCAAAGAAGTCTGCCACATCCAGGTGGGTGATGTCCTCATTGTCGTCATAGACAAAATTTGTTTCAGGGCCTTTTCTCTTTCGAGATGCTTGATAAAGGTCAACCAAGTGTCTTGGTATACGGCAAGTCTTTGACCAGTGCCCTTTCCCACCGCAACGATAACATATCGTTTCTGAATCATTTTCCTTAGGATCTTCATGACCCCGTTTCTGCTTTCGGCGGTTATCTCTCTTCGGGGGGTGACGGACTTCATTGGAATTTCTTCCTTGTCTACGTCCCTGGCTATGACCCCGTTTACGACCATGACCATGGTCCTTTTCATGTTTGGCATAATGAGAGTGCACCTTATCTGCTTCAGGCAGTGGTGTAGACCCAGTGGGTCGATTTTCATGATTTCTCATGAGCAGGTCATTATTTCGCTCAGCCACTAGTAGAAGAGAAATCAGTTCAGAGTACTTTGTAAAGCCTTTCTCTCTGTACTGTTGTTGCAGTACTATATTGGAGGCATGAAACGTTGTAAACGTTTTCTCAAGCATATCATAATCGGAGATATTATCCCCGCATAGCTTCAATTTAGAAGTAATTCTGAACATAGCAGAATTATATTCAGAAACGGACTTAAAGTCCTGGAGCCTCAGATGAGCCCAATCATATCGTGCTTGTGGCAGAGTGACCAACTTCAGGTTGTCATATCTCTCCTTTAAGCCGTTCCACAAGACGAGTGGATCCTTGACGGTGAGATATTCAATCTTCAAACCTTCATCAAGGTGATGGCGCAAGAAAATCAAGGCCTTCGCACATTCTTGGGTGGATGCTTTTTCTCTATCTTTGATGGTGTCTCCGAGACCCATAGCATCTAAGTGGATTTCAGCATCTAACACCCATGTCATATAGTTCTTGCCCGAAATTTCAAGGGCAACGAACTTTCTTTTTGTAATGTCAGACATAATCGAAAAATAAATTAGGAAGGGGGAAATACCTTAGATTTCTCGAGAATGGTTCTTGAGACGGTAGAGTCTCGTGCTGATAACGTGTTATGAAATAATATAAAAGACAAGAACAATAACTCAAGAACAAGAGCAAATAGAGAGAAGAGTAGAGAGAGTTCTTCTTATTGATACTTAGAGAATGTTAGGAGTGATTTACAATGGTAGAGAGCACCTCTATTTATAGGGAGGAGGATGATTTATCTACCAAGAATAGAACTCTAGAATCTCTCTAATTAAAGACATTCACCTTAAATAGAAGTGTATTTATAACAGAAACATATATTTTCTCGTACTAGATCCAACCTAAATAAATACACTAACAAATATTTCAAGGATCCATTTCATTTCCTAGGAATCAACTCGATATTCCTTTTTCTTGTTCAAAAAAGAATCCTCATCATTTACCAAAGGAATTTTTACCTCCCCTAATAAAGCGTGATACCTTATTTATTTTAAATAAGTATCTTTCTATAAATTATATTTCATAGCTACTCGTTAATTTTTATAGCCAAATATTTATTATAGTTATCTCATACCCTTAAGCTATAAAATACACTTTGTATTATTTTTCTTTCTCATTCTTTCAAATTTTTCTACACACAGTCTCTCTCAATGCTAGTCTTTCTCCATAAATGGAACCACGATTTTCCGCTGATTCATCTCTATTGTCTTGCAAAATTTTCATTGTCAATGGGCCAAGGCTCTGAATCAATATCGAAATCAAGCCTTGGCGAAAAAGATGGAGGTTCGAAATCAGGGGCGAACCCAAGTGGTGAGAAGCGGGTTCAGTTGCTTCTTAAAAAAATGATACTGCGTATATGTAAAAATTATGGCTAAAGCAAGATAAATTTTGTATAAAAATTATTTTTGAAACCGCTTATACGACTTATACCGCTTATGTTATTAGTTATAAACTTTTTAATTATGAATTTCTTCGATTGAACTCGCTTATACAAAATCTTGAGTCCAAATGCTGAACGAAAATGGCGGCTATGCTAAACAAATCCCCTTTCATTGATGAGAGAATTTTAAACTCGTAAAAAGAAAATGATTAAGCTCTCTCCACTTTTTTACTAGTAGGAAAGTTGCCTTCTATTTCTCTACTTTCTCTCCATTAATGCCAATCCTCTTTCGTATTAGTATCGAAATCTGGCATAGGGTAAATTGGGACTGATAATAAATGTTCGAAATCTGCTATCGACGAGATGATATTAGAATTATTCTTGAACAAAAACGATAGAGTTGGGGTTGAGCAACCTGAAGCGTCTGTTACCTTTTTTACTGTATTTCAGTATATTTCGCTATATCTATATATTTCATTGTATTCATTGTCTTTTTTTATTGAATTTTAGTGTATCTTGTTATATTTCATTGTATTCACTGTCTTGTTATATTCCGTGAATGTAATCATATGTTTTTTTTAATTAATATAATCTTATGTATTCAGATATATTTATGTATTCATATTTATAATTCAGTTTGTTGAGTTATATTAAGAGTCTATTTGTGTTAATTGATTCACTTTCTGTTTTTAAAAAAAAAAGCTGAATAGACCATGATTTACGCTATTTATGTTACTGTATTCACAAATACATATCTTAAATACATTCGAATACAAATAATTACCTAGTTGTACTCCCATATTTCACGCCAATTTTGCTACTGTATTCATAAATACAGTAATTTAAATACATTGAATACACTCTAATAAAACTAAAAACATAGCTATAAAAAAATAATATAGTTAACAGTTGTTACAACTGCCTAATAATCATTAAACAATAATGGTTTGTAAAAAGTTTTCTTTACCAAACTATTCCATAGTATGGACCAAACTAAACCCATCATCGACGTCAATACAAGCTCTCTCTCTTTGTTTGGTGATTTAATTAATATATCTCAATATAAATATTTTGCGGTTATTTATCTATATAAATAATACTATTTAATCTAAAAATCGGATAACAATTAAATTTATAATATGATTTTAAAGATACGTAATTTCACCTAATACCAATTGATAAACGTAAATATAACTGATAGAAATTGACAATAATATAAAGCAACCCAATGTTTGGTCAGCACCCTCGAGCTTGAATACCCTCGAGCTGGTTATGCTAGAACAATTAAAATGCAACAAGCTGATAAACAAGATATATAAATTAGAGAGAGAATATTGTATTTCTTTGATCTGTCTCAATGTAAGGTGTCTACAAGTGATGGAGACTACTTTTTATATAGTGGAGGAATACTAATTATGTTATAACTCTAATTACGGAAGAAAATTACATGATTAGCTAATTAACCACCTTTGGTTTGATCTGTTCCGAGATTTACGCCGTAATCTTCGACCAGTCAAGGATATCCCGCTTTCCCATTGTTGTGCCTCGCTCGAAGTTTTCCCTGTTTGACCTTGATCACTGCCGGCTTCAATCTCGGCAGGCGCTTCGATTCTCAAATGCAGTACCTTTCCTTTATCACCTTGATCCATTCTATCTGAGGCTAACATTCGAAACAATTCCCTGACTTCGATCAAATAGAAAAATCGGGTAGGCCCGATTTTAACTGTATACAGATAGTCCCCTCATTTTTTAGAGTGTAATGAGAAGAAGCGAATTGAGCCTTCGATTTTGTGCCTCGACCGATTATGACATCACCCTCGTGACGTGAGCAACGGAAGCGACCGAAGTGTCATGTCGGTACAATTCCCAAATCATTAATAAGCATCAGTTGGTTGTCGACCATCGGCGTATTTGAACCGTCTTAGCGATCATTATAAATATATCTTCCTCATAATTTCTCAAATTTTACTTTCAAACTTCTCTAAATCTTCAAAGCGCTCTACTTCTTCCAAGTTTTTCAGTTCTGTAAATGTTTCAAATCTCGTTGTCAAGATTCTCTCTAAACAACAAATCTTATCTTCTTCTTTCTTTAAACCCATGTGAAAATGGCAAAAAGGTCAAAAATTGTTCCTCAAAAGGAAAAAGCTTCTTCATCGCGGCCAGCCGGCGATACAATGCCGGTGAAGCCACGCCTTGAAGAGTGCATTCTCGGGGGGTGTGTTCTTACTTCTGACTTCAAAGTCAAGGAAACTTCATCAGTTACTGGCCGATGTGAGCCAATGACAAGATATGTATGCTCGATAACTGAGGACGACCTCGAGAAGGTGAAGAAAGATTGCCATTGGGAAGATAAAAAGGTGGTGATTCCGAACCCCAAAGAGGACATCACTACTCTTGTGAAAGGGTTCCTAAGTGTTTACACTTATCCTTTCACGATGGGCGTTGTAGATCCCCTCATCATCGACTTTTTCCGTTAATACCAAATAAACTAGGTTAGATCCTTCCCTTTTTTGGCGAATCGTTATTCTGCTCTGATCCTTTGTGAGCAAGGTCGAAGGGATGAAATTCACCTTTGGCCATCTCATCAGAATGTACAGCCCCCGTCTCTATCGAGACAGTTTGATAAGGCTTCAATGTCGGGCTACCAAGGTAGTGTTCTCGAGCATAGACGAGGATAATGATCGAGGATGGATGGGCCGGTTCATTCCAGTAAGGATTCCGACATAATTCCGGCTGAGAAAAGGCCATTCCCAGAGGAATGGAACATGAAGCGTAAGAACAAAACCCACATATAGCTTAAATTTATTGGTTTGTTTATTTTGTCTTTTCTCATCGACATCCTTTCCTATGATGTAGCGGATTTTTGAGTTCTTGGTGCAATTTTGAACCTCAAGAGTTGGGCTCGAAACCTAGCCTTGACCTCTTCATATGTTGAGCGCTCATGGTGCAATTTGGAAGGATAAATGGGACCAAAAATCACGGTATGCCTCTTTACAAGTATTTAATGTTATTTTCTGAAATATTTCTTTTCGTATTTACTTGATTTCCTTTCATACAGGTCTCACAGACATTGTTATCATGAGGACCCCGTTTGGGGATGAAGAGGCCCAAAAACCGGCGAAGGATAAGAAGAGGAAAAGGGTCTCGTCCTCTGATACCCCAAAGCCCAAGAAGAGCAAGGCTCGAAGGTTGAAAAAGGACACTGCCGCCCTACCTACTAATGTTGCTTGGCGTCTAATGGAGGATGAAAAGGAAGACGAAGTGATGACTTTGAGCTAGTAGCTCGAATAAAGAGGGACGATGAGGCCCCTAAGGCACTGAGTCGGTGATGATCGAAGAGGTTCAGCCTCAGACCGAAGAGATCTCGGAGGGTGGCCCAGAGAAAAGTCCCTGAGTCCTAGAAGGTTGAAGATGACTCCCGTCGTGATGAGAAATCGACGGATTTGCCTGAAGGGTCCAGTTCCGAGGCCCTTCAAAATGATAAAACGCCCAAGTGAATTTCATGGGGCAATAGACGTTGATGATTTGCCTTCCCTCCCTACATTTTCCTAGGGGGAAATTCATGAGGCCTAGGACATGGAGACCCTCGATGTGGGAATGGCCCACGAAGGGGAGGACCTTTTTCATGAGTACTTCACGGGAGTCAAAGATGCTTTCGATCTGGGTGATGTATCGAGTATCTTCGATGAGCCTCATCGACTAGTGAGTTAGGTAAGCCTTAGCTCCCTTTATCAATATTATTTTTTCCTTTATTTCCTCTTGCGTGATTTTCTTTCTTTCTTCATAGGCCTTGATGCTTCATCGGGAAGTGTTTTTTAAATCCCGGGCAGAGTTGAACGGGTGTGAGGCCGATCTTGAAAGGTTCACAGAGGAGAGAGATCCCCTTTGTCACACCTCCTTTTTTTCTATACACCCCCGCAAAGGGGCTTAAAGGAGTTTTTCCAGTTAAAGGACAATCGGAACGGGATTTGGTTATTAAATATTCAGAGTCGCCACTTGGGAGATTTATAGTGTCCCAAGTCACCGATTTGAATCCCAAACCGAGGAAGATTATGACTCTGTTACATTCTGCGAACCAGAAATCCGAGTAAGAAATTCTGTTAACCTGGGAGAAGGTGCTAGGCATTCCCGGGTTCCGTGGTTCTAGCACGGTCGCTTAACTGTTGTATTTGGTTTTATTTGATTTTAATACATGCTAACTTATGTGCCCTTTTATTTAGATACCGATTTTACCAATATTTATTTTAAAAGATTCTAATCAAGTCACCACCAGTGTACACGTGATCGTCGACACGTTTCGACTTCGTCGAGATTTGAATTTGGGTCGCATCAATGCACACCCCAGTTTAGGAAAGTACTTTAATTAAAACGCGTCTAAAGAATCTAACGTCTTATTATTTTTGGAAAGACCGTGAAATTCGCTAAACGACCTTCCCGAATTCTAAGTAATTTTATATAGCCAATATCGAGGGCCCTGCAATTGTTTTTGTTTGGCGAGGCTCATCTCAAATTTTTACAAGGCAATCCTAAAAGTATGACTATGATTTTCTATCTTTGTTTTATCTCTAAAATGAAAGAAAAAGATCCTAACTAAATAAAGAATCCAAAACCCTAAGGTCCAAATTTATGAATTGGGCCTACAAGAGCGGCAGTCTAGCCCAAACCGCATGGAAAGAACTATCAAAACATTTCTGATTTGGTTTCAAATCATTCAACATACATTACATAATAGACGGTCAGAGAAAGCAATATTTATCTTTCAAATTAAATCAATGATCAACAGAGGTCTAGTTTTAAAAAAAAGATTGTTTTACCCAACTGGTTACTAGAGGGTTCATAGGCGTTACTGAAGGTGTTAAGTACCTAGGAACTCTAATTTTTGACAACACAAAGCAAACTAACTATTTGGACTGATTCAAATCATTAGATGATAACATAAATAGTCACTATGGTATTTGTGCATTAACAATTGTAGACTAAACGTATGTTTTCACTGACACCTGGATTACTAAACCACAACGTATCACAACAGTGTTCACAAGCAGGGGAGAGTAGGTTAGGTATGAAACTTGATTTTAATACTATCCAAGGATCAATTATCACACACTAATCCATGATTCCATTCGATTCTTATTGCTTCAAGAGATCATAGTCGACTATCGTTGAACGATTGTGTACTATATTACCTCTATATGAAATACTACGGATCCAACAGTCCAAAGTTCAAATTAACAGTCTACAATACAGTTACAAGTCCAAATGGTTTATACAATTCATGAATTAACATATTTCCAGTAAACCCAACTGGACAGTTCCATGTTACTGGGCAAAACATCACTATAAGCATTTACGTGAAAGCAAGTATGAAATTCCACTTCATTTCACTCCAATCTGAAATTACACCGATGAAATCAAGCGTTTACCTGGATTTAATGGAACAGTAAGAACAGGGAAAGGTCAGCACCAAGCAACAGCTCTCACCAAAACAATTTCCAGCAGTAAAAATAGTAGGAACAACCACAGATGAAACTCAGAAATCAAAGAATGTTCAGAAAACCCAACTGAGCTACCAGATCAGCTCAAAATCAGTTTGAAAAAATCCAAAACCAACTCTGAAGTCCACCAGTAAATCTCTGAAGCTCTCACAACCAAGAATTAAGTCAGAAAATGGCAAATCACCAACTAAATTCGAATCTGACTTTAAAGGACTAATACAACAATAACAACTTGATATTTTTTGGTATTTGGATTGGAAAGATGAAAAAATCAACAGCTGAAAGTTGAAATTAACCTAGAATTCTAGTAGAACAATATTTCTTTTTATTTTTTATGTTTCCTATCTTCTTCCTTTTTTTTAGTAGTTTTAATCTAAGGAATCAAGGAGCTAATTTCTAAACTAGAACTCAACTTTAACTCTGAAAAGTGAACAATATTTTTTGGCTGAAAAAGAAGAGTGGAAGGAAGAATCCCCTTTTGCAAGTAATGAGGGACTCAATTTATAGGCCATTCTAGGGTAAAGGATCAGATTTTGGTTTTTTATTTTAGTCCCTGCCTATTTTTCACTTTAAACCTTAATTTTCTAACTTGTTCATCAAGTTACTCCCTAAGTTTTACTGAAATCTACACTAAAGTCCTATTTTTGGAGCTTCTAGGATGCTCTTTTATCCCCAAAATACCCATGCTACCCTTTAACCTATATTGCAACTACCAATTCTCAAAATACTACCATTTTCCATACCCAAATTACCCATTAAACAGCCTGAAAATTACAGACCTGAATTAACTGCACTCAATCCCTCACCCCAATTATGATTTAACTAAAGTTAACTAAAATCATCTATTACCCAATCAATCTAACCTAGCAATGAACTAATTAACACTAACAATGACTGAAAATAAACTGATACTTAACTGAAACTAATCCAAAATGAGTTTATCTAACAAAATCAAATGAAATTAATTAACACTAACGACTAACTATCCAAAACTGAAATCAAGCAAACTAAAATCTAACGGAACAGATTAAAAGAAATATGACCATTTAAACTAGGGACTGAAACATCTACCAAATATATGCCACTCAATTAATTACTGAGATCCGGTCAAGTCCCCAAATCAGTATCACATGAACAAAACAAGGGAAAATCCAATTAAACTAGTGGCTAATTGACCAATTGATACTGAGCATTCAAACTTAGCAAAAGAATCAAAATAAGGTCAGAATTTGGCCAAAGAAGTGAGGATTAACCCCCAAATTAACCAAAACATTTACGACCATTATGGCGACTGAGTTATAAATTAAGAATGATTCCTAAATGAACAGACCTAACACTGAATCAAAAAAGAAAACTAAAGAAAATGCATAGAAGAAACACTTACTAAATTTTGGCCTTCATGCACATCTTTGAAACTAACTTAAAGTTAGTATGATACATCTATTTTACTCGAAATAAACATATAATACTAGCCTGAGTTAGCTCAACCTTGACAAATCACGTCGTGGCTGGGCACAGTGAATCCTAGATTTGAAATTGGGGGTGTCTTGGTAAGATTTGAGGGTTTCTGGGTGGGGATTAGTGATGAGAGAGGGACGGGGAGTATATGGTATGCATTTGGATTCATTTGGGCCAACTTGTGACTTAGTCGGAAGATCAAAATTGAAGATTCGAAGATGTGGACTATGATTCGAAGGTTTTCAAGCATGGATTCATGACGAGGGAGATGAGTGGAAGCTGTGGTGTCATTTTTAGAGTTATTGGCATCGGCACTGCCACCGACGGCCTAGGGATTAAGTGGCGGCACAACTAGGGTTTGTGAGGTTCTCTGAGAGATGGGGGGACGGAGATGAGACGAGGGTGTGGGGGATCGTTTGGACAGTTAAATACTAAGGGAAGGGGGCTTCCTAGTCGTTGATCAACTAATCCTAGACGGCTAGGATTTAACGGACGCTAAACGGCGTCGTTTTTGGGATACAAGTATTGGGTCGGGTGATGGGGTATTTGGACCGGGGCGAATTTGGGCTGATGGGTTATTGAATTTAGGCTCATAATTTCGGAAGGGATTGGCCAAAAATGGCTGCTATTAACAGCCTTCCTCTTTGTTCCTTTTTTTACATTTTTCCAATTATCTCTTTTATCCCTCATTTTGTATTTTAATTATAACTAATTTTTATTTTCTGATTTATAAAATTGCAGCTACCCTAAATTCCTAATATATTTAAACTAAACCAAATAAATCCTAAAATTATTGCAAAATCTATTTTGCTACAATTTCCGAATAAAAACGATTAAAATGTAAAATGAACTACCTTATTTGTGATTTTTCAAATTTTGTGCTAAAACAAATTATCTTCCAATTAATGCTAAAATGTGATATTAATTCATGAATGCAAAAATGTATATATTTTTTATTTTTTATGAAGTATCATGCACAAATAAAATGCAACAATTATCAACAAACGACAAAAAAATGCACAAAAATTGTAAAAATAAGAAAAAATTATTTTGTTTGAATTTTGAGAATTATTCACATGTATGACAAAAATCACGTGCTCACACCCTTAAACTTCTCAGTGGGCAAAAAGAAGAGGAGATCAAGGTCCTCCAAGCCTAATTAGCCACAACCCATAAAGAGCAAACCGACCTGATTGAGCAGGTAATGAAATTCTTTTAGAAGCATGATGTATCAGCTCGGTGATGACGAAAATTACTTCAATCTTGCAGGTTTAGTAGAAGGCTAAGAAGATCGAACAACTCCGTGAAGAGTCTAATATAATGAGGGCGGAGACTTTGGGGTTAAAACAAAACATTCATCGCCTTGCCTCGGAGAAAGAGAATACATGAGCCTAACTGTCATCGGCTGAACATCAGCTCCAAAGAATAAAGGAGGAAAGCTTAGCTCAGGCCAAGAAAATGGAGAAGCTTGAGGCCTGGTTTGTCATCGAACTGGCAAAAGCCAAATCCGAGGTTGAGACGGCTAAACAGAAAGTTTTGTGGCAAAATGCGATAAATACCAAATGTACGGTAATAATATGCATAGAGCTATGGAGGTACTACATTCGGTCATTGCACCGTGGCCATTTATGAAATGGAAAATGGATATCGTGGGTCCACTACCACAAGAAAAAGGACAGGTAAAATTTTTGCTCGTACTTACTAATTATTTTACTAAATGAATGGAGGCAGGAGCATTCAAACAGGTACAAGAAAAGGAAGTTAGAGATTTCATTTGGCGGATTATCATATGCCGATTCGTTGTGCCAAAGAAAATTGTGTGTGATAATGGCCTTCAGTTTATAGGCGCTCAAATCACAGAATTCTTTCAAAGTTAGCAAATCAAAAGGATTACATCCACACCTTATCATTCGGTGGATAATGGGCAAGTTGAGTCAATAAACAAAGTCATTATCAATAATTTAAAGAAGCGTTTAGAGAAATCCAAAGGCAATTGGCTAGAAGTGTTACCTGGTGTTTTATGGGCATACCGCACGACAACAAAAGTAAGTACAGGAGAAATACTATTTTCATTGGTTTATGGAGCTGAAACTTTGATTTCAGTTGAGATTGGAGAGCCGAGTACGAGGTTCACACATGCGTCAAAAGAGTCTAATGACGAAGAGATGCGTGTAAATATTGATTTACTTGAAGGAAGAAGAGAATCTGCACTAATAAGAATGGCAGCTCATAAGCAGGTCATATAACGATACTATAACTGAAGAGCATGCCTCAGGTTCTTGAACATTGGGGACTTCATGATCAAAAAGGTTTTTCAATCTACAAAGGCAGCTAATGTAGGAAAATTAAGTCCAACATGGGAAGGATCCTATAGAATTCATGATATTGCAGGGAAATGAGCATATGAGCTAGAAACAATGGATGGAAAGATACTACCTTCACATTGGAATGTAAAGTATCCATGGTCAAGTATCCATATTTTTGAATTTAATCTTTGAATTGTTAAAATCTTACTAACGATTTTAGATGATAGGTAAAAAGCCAACCCGTACTACATGATGAGTCACGACCTGTAAGGCACATGGAATAAATTAAACTTCCTGGCCTAGGGTTATAATTACTCTGATAGAAAATCAAACGGATTAAGCAGTCTACATCTATAATCGTACCTCCGATTCCTGTATGTTTTTCCTTTTTCAGGGAAAGGACCAAATGAAAGGAACAATCAAGTACTTGAGGCTTCATACTTCAATGGTCAAACACTTGGGGGGCTATATAATATACACAGACATGTATATAAAGAAGGCAAAGAAGTTTGGGAAACAATCAAAGATCAAGCCTGAAACATTCACTCATTAAATGAGTCAAGTGCAGAGCAAAGTCATGAGCTAAAGCCAAAGAAAAACCTTACCATAGTTAGGGTAAAGGCAATGTATTGAACTGGGATATAAATAAAAACCTCATATTTATTTATATTTTTTAAATATGTTATAAGAAAAACAGTTACGAGAAAGTCATAAATGTAATTCAAATACGTGTAAAGTGTTATTCAAAACTAGAAAAAGTTCAAACAAAAACTTGTCAAAGTTATTTCAAAGAAACATGTGTATTCCTATTTCTTTTATCGTATGTTAACACCATTATAAAATTGAGACGTCTTCTTCATTAAGTGTTGAATATAAAAGGGCCTTTTTTATAAAACTCATGATTAATCTGAATATTCATGAAGTTAACAGAAGCATTTTTCATTAAGAATGAAAAATGTAAGCTATTCTTTAAGTCCATAGAAATAAAGGCAAGACTAAACAAAATAAAATTTCAACGAAGAAACTTCTTAATGTTAAAGATCTTAAAGTAAGTATGAACTTAGTCTTAATATTGTTCATACATGTTGCCCCATAAAAGGTCTTGGGACTTGAGTTTCCAAAATAAACCCTCAAATGAGACCAGGGGTTTTGACCACAATTGTCCAAAAAAACAACACAAAGAAATTTAAACAACATAAACTTGTCATTAAGAAGATGAAGGAACTTAAACAGGTACATCGACAGCAACGGGCTCAGCCTGGCTTACAATAGTGGGCACAGCTTGGCTTACAACAACGAGTTCAACTTAGATTGAAGGAGTGGGATACTCGTATCAATTTCAACATTTTCAGAAGTTTCAGCCACGGGAGGAGAAAGAACTTGGTTCCGTTGAGTTTTTTCAATAGTTTCTTTAATCTTGGCTAACTCAAATTCCAAATCAAAATTCTCCCAGCTAGCTTCAACTAGGGTATCATGGAGAGAATTTAGGAACGCCCAACTCACTTCAATGGTAGACTCATCCTCAAGGATTTCATAATCTCTTTCTCAGTCAGCAATTTCATTCTTTAACTTTTCATTTTCAGCCAAGGGAGATGTGTAAGAAGCTTGAAAGAGATGCATGAGAACTTTCTAAGGCACAAACCTTATCTGAAAAAACTCGGAAGTCTTCTTAGGCCTGGGTTAAATTCTGCACGAGCTCACCACCATAAGCTTCTTTCTCACCAAAGAGAGCCTTCAATTCTCTAATCTCTTCACTTGCCTTGGACAATTGCTCGGATAAAGAAGTTTAGAGACGAGCCTTTTCTTTCTCTGCTTGACTTGAGGGAGTCTTTGCAACTGCCAATTTCATAGTCAAGACACGTACATGTTGCTTCAAGGTACTCTTACTTTCTTCTAAGTAATCCACATCAATCCGAAGAATTTCATATTGTTCCTTTCCATTGTACGCCTCTAGTTGAGAATCACGCACTAATTGCTCTGAGAGGGCAATCCTTCTTATCATCTCCTTGCCAGTGAGATTGACCTAAAAAAAGGAAAAGGAAAGTAAAGGAAATAAGAATCCTAAAGATAGAAATATGACAAAGTAAAAGTTTTTAAAAAAAAAGAATACCTTTAATGAAGCATGCATAATGTCATTCATCAATATCAATGAACTATGGCTCTCTATCTTAGCTTTTTCAATTTAACCGATTAAGGACTTTAGCCACATATCTGCTTGACCTGATTTCCATAAAAGACTTCCCTTAGCGGGGACTTCAATGATCACTTGCCTTATGGCACCACTTCCACTTGAGAAGCCAACCTCTGCACAGTGAGAAAGTGGAAGGGGAATTGTCGAAGGAGGAACAATAGAAGTAGTAAAGACAGCAGCCTGGGGAGGAGCGAAAACAACCAAGATTGGCAAAGAAGGAGTCACAAAAATGGGAATAAAAAAAGAAGCAAGGGGCGCTTCATCAAAGCCGGGCCTAGGCTTTCACTACCAACCCTCTGATAAAAAGTTGATCAACGAAGTCATGATCAGTAAGGGGAGCAATATCGTCATCAGGAATTACAATCGGGGCCTCAATAGATTTGATAGGAGGAATAAAACAAAAAGGGGATGCTTCCGCTTCATCACCAGAAATGATGCGTATGCGAGCCCGTGGCCTTGTTACCAAAGAGCCCACATCTTCCTCCTCTTCAGAATCTTGGTCATCAACCGGCTTTATTTTTTATGAGGAACCCAAGAGTATTTCTTGGTCCCTTTCCAAAGAGATACGAGAAGCCATAACCGCCTCGACAGTAACTACTCGAACAACAAATCCCGATAAAAAGAAGGATTGAAATAAGTTGAGAAAAAAACAGTATGTAAAATAGAGCAAAATAAAAGCTCTCACCATGAGTTTTTACTTTCCACCCAAATCGCTTGGAAAGGGTTTCCAAGACCTACCTTGTGGTGCAATATTCAAAAGTTTTTCTACCTAGTTACGAAAATTGGGAATATCTTCCATAACTCCCATGGTTTCTGGAAAAGAAAAGTAAAATTAGAAAAATCAATAATTGGAGAAAAAGGTACGAGAGAGTAGAAGATTCATGTGCAAAATTTCACTTCTCAGGGAAGGGAACGTTCTCTTCACCCACTAAACCAATAGTGGGGCCAGCAACAAACCGCGCATACCAGTCACGATCTCTGACATCTTCAGGGCTAACTAAAACTCTTTTGCTCCTAGCTACTAGTGTAAAGATACCATTACGGAAAAGCTTTAGGGAGTACAGATGAATTAGATGGAAGAAAGTGAAAGGCACCTGGCTAAATTGGTCAAATGCCTCAAACATGCAACAATCCTCCATATTATTGGGCTAAGTTTACCTAAGCAATCATCAAAGAAACAACAAAACTCTAGAATAACATGATCAATAGCAGGTTTGAATCCTAAAGTAAAAGGGTATAGACGAAGGAAAATCCAGTTAAGTATGAAGTAATTTTGTGATTCGGGTTAGAAATAATAATAGGGAAAGTCATGACTCCAGTGGCAGTCTCTACAAACTAAAGAAATCAAACCGTCCACAATTTTAGTGCGGTAAATATCAGTACAATGTAAACAAGATGCTTGATTTCCAAGAGACTCTCTATCGTCATAGAAAGATAGTTCCGTATGAACTATCTCCTCTACTGAAGATTCACGAAGAGGTTCAGAAGAATCCTTATTCCTAGAAAAAGATCTTTGAGAGAAAGAACCTCTAGTTTTAGAAGATAGGCTAGAAATAGATGAAAGAATAGAAGAACCACGTGCAGATGAAGATCCTAAATTACAAAGTTTAGCTCCTCTTCTGCTCCTACTGGGGACATTAGGGAAGTTATCGACTATGGAAACCCTTCTATGGTTAGGGTTTGATGAAGACATGATAATAAGAGGAAGCAAAAAAAAGATGATTTGAGAAATTAAATGTTCAAAAAACTTTATGTGGTAAAGACAAAGAAGAAAACTATGTTCATACTAGGAAGCAATCATCAATGGAAAAGTCGCAATGATGGAAAGGTCATAATGAAAATTGTCGCTTTGTAATTGGTGAAGCTGAAAAAGCCTTAAAAGGCGCTGTAAAGTCTCAGAGCCAACAAAGAGATGCCACGTATACTAAGCATTAAATGGAAGTAACAATTGAAATATTGATTCTATGATAAACATAATGGCAGCAAAAATGCCGCTTTTATAAAATCCACATCTCAAATATTCAATAATGAATAATGGCAAGTGGAGGGACTATCTGTATTGGGGAAAAATGAATATACACTTATTGAAGTATTTAAGGATGACACGTCATGACGTAAAGGTTGGTCAAATAATGATGATTAGGAAAGAGCTACAAGTTGCAACAGATACGAGCATTGACATGAACAAAGGTACGAGCATAGGCACGAACAAAGGCACGAGTAGACTCAACCCTCGTATCTATTTAGATCCAAGAATCAGGAGAATGAACCTGATAGTGCAAGAAAATACAAATACAATATTTAATGAGCATTAAATATTAAAAATGTTAGAAAATTTGTATTAAATACAATGATTATATAACGTATCATTTAATGTCTTTAATTGTCTATAATGGCCTTATTATGAAAAAGGCAAAACGCATATCTCCAAGATGACTATAAAAAGGAGAGAATGGATTAATTGTAAGGATGCGAAATACTATCTGAATATATTTGTCTACTTTCTTTTTTTTGACTATTTTATTATTGGAAAAATCATTCTTCTTTATTTGTTCTTTGATTATCAGTAACCCGAGTTCTTGGAAATTATCGCTTTAATCGAAATTTCATTTTTTTGTTAAACATTAAGAAAATATTATCTAATATATTTGTAACTGGGAAGAATCTGGCCGCATCTATTGTTAGTTGTATCAAAAGACATGAGTTGATGTACTACTCATGTTGCTTTCAGGTATGTGCATAGTCCACAACAGTGTAAATAATTAAAAAAAATAGTTAACCATCCACATTATCCACTAAAAACGGGTTGGATAATGAACTTTTTAAAAAGGAATTTTTTCCTTCCTATACCATATATGAAACTTATTACCAAATATGTGCATAGTATCTAAATTACCCGCCTAGTCCATATTTTTCCTATAATTTCTGTACCATTCGTTTATTAGGAGTTAATGGGGCAGAATTTTCCCTAAATCACGCGCTAAAATCAGGAAAGAATCTTGGGGTTGATTGAGTCTACATTAAAATTATGCCTTAATCACACGTGAAAAATCAAGAAGCCATATGGAAGTAAATATTCTTCAAGATATTTTTCACTATTGATGGCCATTAAAAAGCTCGAAAGCTTTGAATTCAAATTTGAGTTTTCAAAAATCATTATTTGTTTGGATTGAGTGTTGTTGAAAATAATCGGGAATATGATTAGGAGTTTATATCTCAATTTTGAGGGGTTTTGGTGAAGATTAGACTTGGTTTTGATTGAATTTCAGATTGAAACTCGAAGAAGAAGACATATTGTAGAAATTGTAGATTATTTGTATTTGATTGTAGATGTTTTATTTTCTATTTTCACCAATAAAAATGGCTAAAATTTCTACAAATTTTATGAAAAAATGCAATTATGTCAAAAATCACAATTATGCTACAATTGAATGAGAATTGGGATATAAAAATTTAATGTATCCAGTTTGTAGACTTTTTGTAGATAAATTATAAATTATTTGTATTCTAATTGTAGGTGCTTTATTTTATGTTTTCACAAATCAAGAATGAATAAAACTTCTATAAATCTTCTCCAAAAAATGCAATTATGTCGAAAATGTCAATTATACTACAATTAAAATGAGAATCAATGTACCCAATTTGTAGATATTTTGTAGATAAATTGTAGATTATTTGTATTCTGATTGTAGATGCATTGTTTTATGTTTTCACAAATCCAAAACGACTAAAAATTCTACAAAATCTTCTGCAAAAACAGTCTACAAATTTTCTATAATTTTGTTACAATTTATCCACAACACATACTATTTCCCTTGTGTCAGGCACAAAATATGCAAGTATAAACTTGGAACAAACTAAACACCTTTCCGCAAGCTATTTGGCAAATGGACTATGACATTCTACATCTAGAGAACAATTGTTCCAGATAAAAAGGGAAGCACGGTAAAGTAGCACAACATTTCTCCTTGAAATATACAGGATTAGTTGTCAAGGTATTCCAGAACAATTGTTGAAAGAAACGAAAGGAGATCTAAGCCAACTTTTCTAGATAAGACTAAGGCACTAAAACAAAACTCCAGATCCAAACATCACAGAAAACTTTCTTCAAATACTTTTTTATAAGGTTCTTCAAACACGTTATATGCATAAGAGTTATCAACATATGATCACTCAACTGCAAACTCCAAAAAAAAAATGTATATAAATATAGCGTGGGCCCTACTATTTCGTATGTAACAAAATTGTAATTTCCATCTCTGTATTTTTGAGAAGTAGAAGGAATGGAGAAGAATAAAAGGGAGGGGGAAAACGGCGCATGTCTTAGGAATTAGGGGGACAGAGAAACGTGTGATATATGGACACCTTTAATTAAGGAGTAAAAACTGCCCATTAATTAGATCCTTAATTAAGTATGGTATAGAATTGATAATTTGGTATACTAAGTGTAGTTAAATCAAACCTTAAACATTGATGGTAATACGGTTTCTTATGTGGCATAGGAATGTAAAAATTCCTTTTAAAAATGGGTCAAATATGGATAAGAATCATATTATCCATTTAAAAAATAGATGATCAATTGGTAACCAATGAATAACCATTGAGTCTAACTTTTACACTTATAAAGCCTCAAATTGGAGGTTCCTTAAGTTAGGGTGACCAACAATTCTCCCAAAAGTGATCATATGCACAAAGTCATGGATAATATGGTGATGTGTGGCAATAAATTCATAGTTCCGTTCATTATTTGACTTGCATTTTATATGCTTTAATGGTAACTTACACTTTATTTGCGCGTAATAGAGTCTATTTTATGTGTAGGTGAATTAAAAATGATAGTAGAGCAAAATGGATACTTAAACGTTGAAAGTGTGTTCGAGAACAGTGAAAAGAAGAAAGCTGGCTAGGCCATCTAAACTAGGCGTTAGCCTAGCGAAGCCAGGCAAAGGCCAGCTCCACCAGGAAAAGGCCAGCTCCACCGAAAAATGCCACTTTCGAGGGGAGACAGATGAGAGACCGAGATCGGACAGAGACACCGACATTAGACCGGGGATTCGACCTAAGGAGGCAAGAACACACTAAGGGTAAGACGATGAATTCTTCTGCGAGTTATTCACTCCCTTCTTCCTATTTTCATTATTAGTTGCGAATTCTTGTACTGTAGTTATGCATACTATTATGATTAGTTAATGTGTTGTCTAGGATTTTGATGGAAACTATTGGAGGATGATTTTTCTATTACGTTAATATATATTTGTTGTAGCCTTTTCTTTATTTGTTCAACTACGTTTATATTATGGTTAGTTTAAGAGCTCTCAGATGACTGTGCCTATTTAGTGTGTATTACTTGGGAGCTAATGCATATTTAGGTAGTTGTTGAACAACATCACTCCTGATGCATATGGGGGATCAATACGGAGGTTTTAAATATGGGATTAGGAATAACAACACCGTGGTGCTTTCCGAGTGAGCCGTACTTAATGGCAGCTAGCGTAATTCAGGAGAACATGTCTAGTAAATTGTGGTATTTACTGGGGAGAGAATTACAACACTAAGAGTGTTCATGATTAGTAGAGAATACTTAGGTGAATTTATAGCAAACGTAGTGGAAGGATTCCGACAATAGGAGAAATCATAACTAGACCTCCTTAATCTTGTCTCTTACTATCTTAATATCTATAAGTTAGGAATTGTTCAAGCTTATCTTCTTGGTGATAGTGAACAATTGTAGCTAAGCTTTAATTTTCGGGATTCAACTCCGGACTTGTAAACCGAATTTTATATTTGCAACGACCGCTTAGTTCATTTTGTAAGGCATAATTAGGCGTGATCATACGGTTACACATATTATTCGTTGATTAATTTATTTTTATCCGTATTAAATATAAGCCAACTAATTTATTTATTTTTTCATAATTTTGATTGAACTATATCCAACTCCATCCGTTCGTTTACCACTTTTATTTACAACAGTAATGGAGGGAAATGAGATAAATATGACATCAGAAAGCATTTCCACACAGGAAGTCAGACTTTTTGGGAGCTTTGCTGCTTGAGAGCCGATTGCGGGAATAAGATGTTTATAGGTTGATGTTACAATTCGGAAAAACAAGAACAAAAGAAGCAAATATAGTTGGTGAAGGCCTGTTAAATTTTGGCCTACAGCCTACCAGCGGTAGAGTGAAGTATTAATATAGCTTTGGAATTAAATTCCTTTATTTTATTCAATCCTAGCCCTTACAAATTATGAGTTTAGCTATTTACAAATTATGAGTTTAGAACATAAATTTTAAATGCACAATAAAACTAACGATTTCGCAAAAGTTGGTTTGTTCTATTCTTATAAAGAAAGGTGTGTAAAAAAAGTATTTTTGAGCTACTTAGGAGGAAAAGATTAAAAAAAGTGCAAGTTTAATCTATTCAAAACCTAAAGTTCAAGTTTACTAAAAAATAATTATATGATTAAAATATTATATTTTGAATCGTACTATAATTTTAAAGATAAATTTTCTATACTATGACCCATGACAAATATATCAAAAGGTGAAAATGTAAGATGCGTAATATGAGGAGTTCAAAATTTTAAGTATATTTTTCTTACACCGTTAAAATTATAGCAACGAATAAAAGTTCAACATAATTTAAAATATTATAAGTAAACCTTTCTAGCACTGGAATTTTCGTATCATCGTAAAACAAATATGAAGTTGAAGTTTAAGATCAGGTACCGGTCATCCTTGTTCGTAGTTATTGGGAATTCTCTCTACTAGGTCAAAGGTACAATAGTGGTATAAACAATCTAAAAAGCAATAATAATCAGGTATTTTGGTTAATTTGATCGTGTATTATATAATTTATTATAAAATAATAATTTTATAGCAAATTTATTTATGTTCACAATTATACTTTGTGGTAATGATAATAAATGTTATTAATGAAAATATTATTGGATATTTGTAATAATTTATAGTAAAATAAATTCGTGGGTATAAATTATATTTTATATTTTTTTTAAAAGTAAAATATATTTTGAAAATTAATGTCCAAATAATTTTTCAAATTTCAAGCCAAACTTCATCCAAACAAAAATTTTCAAAACAAATTTGAGAATTTATAATCGGTCACTAGCTAAAATACCTCTAATTTTTTTTATAAAAAAAAAGAGTTTAAGATCACGTGATGCATCACAAACAAGGAATACGACGCCGATTTAATCCAATTTTTTGGGAAGTTGCTGAATCAGTTTTAGATAAAGACTAAAAAAGAAATGACTCATATTTTCCCCAGTACAGTAACACAGTTGAGCAAACCTCCAGCTTCTTTATATTTTCCTCTTCGATACACACGAGGCTCCTCTCTTCGACATCTCCGCCAAATGACAGCGGCGATTTCTTTGAAGTCTCACACTCTTGCTTTTGCCTTTTATGCTCTGTATATCTCTCCTCATTTTTTTCCTCCCTTTCCAATTCTCCGTACATTTCTCTCTCTATCTAAACATGTCTCAAGTGGTGGCTACTCGCTCGATTCAAACTTCATTTTCCAGCCCTAGCCATGGATCTCTCCAGACCCAAGTCGAGAAGCTTATTAAGCCTTCTAGCTTCGCATCAAAAGTGCTAGCTCGGAATGAACGGAGCAAGAGCTGCAGCGCTATTCGCGTGAATGCGCCCCAGATCACTGCTAGGAGATCTGTGCGTGCCGAGCCTCCAGTCCTCCCTGTTTCTCCTGAAGATGTTCCTAAGGTCGTCCACTTTTTTCCTGCAACTTATCTCATAATTATCTGTTTTTCTCCTTAATGACTGCGGCTACGGTTACGTACTCTCATACGTTTAGATGATGTGGAGCTTGTCACAACAGTCGATGAGCTGTTTGTTTTGTAGAAGTTGACAAGCATGTATGATGTAGCGATCTAGAGCTAAACAAAATTTGTGAAATAGAAAATTGAGCCCTTTTTGGCCCCATGGCTTTGGTCCAGCTTTAAGAGCGCAACACATGATGTGTGAGACAAAAGCCTGGTATTTACTTAGATAAAGGTAGAGGGGAGGGTCCGTTATCCACCGAGTTTCGAATCCCATGCCATTGGCCTTCGGGGATTTGCTCGGTTATAAAAAAAAAGTGCCCTTTTGAGCTCAGTGGATATGTGAAAAAATGACTACTATAAATTTGCTTTTAGTGAATAATAACTTTGACAGCAAAATCAAGGATTTTATATCATTACTACCAGTCAAAAAGGCTTCTATCTCATTACGTTTGGTTGTTGATGTTTCAGAGTGAGGAGCAACTTCAGTATCTTCAGGCAATTCGGCATCTTGGTGACACTTCTGTGGGCATGTGGTCTAAGCCTACTGTAAGGCGTAAGACAAAGATAGTATGTACAATTGGTCCCTCTACAAACACAAGGGAGATGATATGGAAGCTGGCTGAAGCTGGAATGAATGTTGCTCGGCTCAATATGTCTCATGGAGACCATGCATCTCATCAGAAAGTCATCGATTTGGTTAAGGAGTATAATGCCCAGTCTAAGGACAACGTCATAGCCATCATGCTTGACACAAAGGTAAAATTTACTTCATTTTTATGTACGCACTAGTTTAGTGGTAAAAAGAGGAAATTGTTTTCCACCAGATTTGAATCTAACACCACTTGTTTGAACAGTGGTGCCGAAGTGTTTGCCTAGTCACTGAGCGTTCAAACGATATGAGATTGGTTCTGTACTTCTGTTAAACTGATCTACCACACACTGTGGTCACAAGAGAGACTTTTTTTGAGCTAGAACCCTTTTATGTCTAGGAAACAAGTTTTTCTTGGATTTGGTATTATTGCGTTAGTTTGTCAATTTTTAAAGATGTCATGCACAGATCATGACACTCCTTGTTTTAGGAGTAGATGAGTAGTACAACAAGTAGTAACACATTCATTCAGGCTTCTAAGAAGATGAACATGGAGGTATTCGTTCCAAATAGAACAACTTTTTATTCCTTTCAAGCAATTGGGGGAGTTGTGCGATTGGCGATTGCTACAGTTCAGAAAATCAAAATTGATTAATGAAGCTAGAATGGACTGGACAATTTGTTAATGTAAGAGTTTATTTTTTATCGAACAACTTTGTGTATTATGTTTCGCGCTTATAAATTTGTTAAATGACACGCCGTGGGAGTATAGTTGGTTTTCTTAGGGGTGTTTGTGGTTCATTTTGAATAGTTTTTTAGCCAAACCAACTATGTTAGTTTGCTAAATCCATAAACCATACCAATCAAAGCATAAATCAGCTTTCTGGTTTCAGCATACTTGGGTTCTTTTTATTTGATCTTTTTTATCGTTTTCTTTCCTGTCACTTGAAATTCTACAAACCAATTTACTTTTCCTTCCTTGAAATTTTTTAATATCAAAGCACTAGTTTCTGAAGCTAACTGCATCCACAACTGTGACCGGGGACTAAGGGATCCAAATGACATAGGCTGAGAAGAAGCATTTCACATCTCTTGGTGTCTCATGAATAAAAATCCAAAGACTCATCTACAGGGGATTTCAGTGAGAGACTGCAGTTAGCACCAGTTGACTCATTAACGAAATGGAGGCTCTGCTAAAATTAACCATAGACAATAAAGAAAGCCAAAAATATACTTTGGGTGAAAAAGACAGAAGCATCCTTAATAGATGTATCAGGATCTGCCGCAGGAGCCACATTGTATCAAAGACTGACAATATTCAGTGTAATCCTGCATTTAACTCTAAAATCATGAAGCAGAAGCAATATTCGTTTGGTAAAAATAGTTGAACTGAGCAAGGATGAGAAGTAGCATAAATATGCTTCATAGCTGTGGAACATGCACACACAAAAAAACCAACGTGTATGTGTGTGTGTATATATATATATATAGAGAGAGAGAGTCTGTTTGGTTTGGTTTATGCTCTTTTTTTCTTACGTTAAATTAACAGCAGATCAAATTATGTATTGTCTGTTTTTTTAATTATTTAAATTTAATACCAAACTGTACCAAATCAAAATACGCGTTGGTTCTTTGTCAGTTTGATTTATTATTTGGTCTGGTTTGGTTTTTTGGTTAATTTTAATGCCCCAGTTAATCAGTTTTCCTGTCTTCATCCCTTTCAAGTTAGGACTAGGAAGAAAACAAATGTTCTTCGCCTTCAAACCCATATACAACTTCAGAAAAATCCTGTAGCACTGTCAATCAATGTTTGTTCATTACATATTAGTGAAATTGCTCGCATGCAATATGCATCATGAAAGATACCATTTCACCTCTCTTTATCACCTGATACTTAGCTGGATATGATCCTTTTTAGGTGTCTGTTTTCATTTTATAGCCTCTTCTCACTTTGTTGTTTTGATGCTGACAGGGTCCTGAGGTTAGAAGTGGTGACTTGCCCCAACCAATCACATTGCAACCTGGACAGGAATTCACTTTCACAATTAAGAGAGGGGTGGGCACAGCTGATTGTGTCAGTGTCAACTATGATGACTTTGTAAATGATGTTGAAGTAGGAGACATGCTTCTCGTTGATGGTATGTGAAGTGGGTTTCTTTTCCATTTTACGTCTGATACCGTCTTATATCGTGTTGTCATTGGAAGGCGTTGAAATTGACAACATGATTCCTCATTTTGACTTGTCATGATATATTGTGCCGTAGACATTTTATTAACATGGCAGTAGGGAAAAATTCATGGAGGTTATCTAGTTGTTTCCATTGCATTCTTATTCCCACCTCTTTCACCACTTGTGATTGCAATATGTGATACTTGTACATAACCATTAATCAGCAGGGTGGAGGCGTGAGGAGCACGACTTTCGTTTCATAGTCTAGAAAGTGAACTAAATAATAAACTAGAAGTCTCTGTAATGAAAATGACTCCTTAGGGGTCCAGAGATCGAGTCATCTTGGAAATATGAGGCCTAGCAGGTGACTGCCTCTATGAGAAGTCTTTGCTGTGGAGTTTCATTGTGTGAAGCAATAAACTTTGTCTCATTAATGCAGCCATCTCATTTTTCCAAAAATAGATCGAGTCATCATGGCAATATAAGGGCTAGCAGGTGATTTCCTCTATGAGAAGTTTTTGCTGTGGAGTTTCATTATGTGAAGCAGTAAACTTTGTCTCATTAAGACGCAGCCATCTCATTTTTCCAAAACCAAAAAAGAAAAAAGAATAGACATCCTTCTCACCTAGTTGCAGTCCAGATTTTTCTTTTCAATTTTTTTGTTTCTTTCTTTCTATTTTGTTTAGTTTTTCTTTTGACCGTTGCCTTCAAAATAATTGGCACAATTTTAGCTGATTCCTCGTGTTGTCCAATGTAGGAGTATGTCTTTTCTTAATTTTGTGCTTACTTTGATTTCCTTTAATGAAACAGAGACATTTCGTACTTGATTTGAAACTATTAGAGATTTATCATTCGAGTCCTTTGGATGGCCTGTCTTTGCTGATATTTTATATCCACCTGCTAGTGTTATGGCGCATCTCCCTGTTGCACTTGCGTAGATGTCCTGTATAAGGGTCTGTACTAACATGCTCAAAAACATTCAGCCATTGAGAGACCAAATTGCTATAACTTAGGCACCTTTTTTTACCTTTGGTATTGGTGAATTGGCGATGGCATGGTTACATCAGGTATTTTTTATTGTAATGCTAGTCTTTTGAGGGGAAGTTAAATTACCATATAATAGGCATGACTCAAGTATCCTTCACTGTTCTGTTTGTGTCTATTTTTCATGATAGATATACCTGAATTTTTTGCAGACTTAAGATAATTGTAGTTTTTTTTCTATTACAGGGGGCATGATGTCTTTACAGGTGACGTCCAAGACGGAAGAATCTGTGAAGTGTGAAGTTGTTGATGGGGGAGAACTTAAATCGAGAAGACATCTAAATGTTCGAGGGAAAAGTGCCACACTTCCCTCTATTACTGGTCAGACTACTTTTTTTGTCTATAAATTCATGTCTATCTACATGTGAAAGCATGAAACTTTTACTCCATCAGAAAGTTGCTTGTGTTGCTAATACAGTAATCCTCATTGTTCAACAGAAAAGGATTGGGATGATATCAAGTTTGGAGTGGACAATCAAATTGACTTTTACGCTGTTTCCTTTGTCAAAGATGCAGCAGTGGTCCATGAACTGAAAAATTATTTGAAGAGTAATCCCATTGGGGTCCATTTCTTTTTAGCGAGCACCGAAAGTGCCAACGAGTGCTTATCCATTTTTGTTTCAACATCCTTTGACTAGCCTTTTTCGTTTTTGATATGACAGGCTGTGGTGCAGATATTCATGTTATTGTGAAAATTGAAAGTGCCGACTCCATACCAAATTTGCATTCAATAATTACTGCATCAGATGGGGTAATTCTCTAAACCTTTATGTTGCTGGTTTATTGCTAGAAAAGATTTGGTGTCAGATCAAATATCTTGCTGGTAGTATTTCCTTTCTTCTTGGTTGATGAATTGGCACACCCTGAAGCTGTCTACAACATTTGGAAATAACCAATTATACTTGAATAGTTGAGCTTCTTCCTCCTTTTTCTCTCTTCTAAAGATTAAGAGGATTTTATGAGTTTTGGCTGGCAAGAATCAATGAATCAACTAACCTCAATGCCAAACGAGGGGTCGGCTCTTCTGTATCTTTTCCGCTCTATTCAGGCCCTATGCAAAGTATTCATTATTATGCTATCTTTATGCTGGCTGTGTACCTGCAGTAAACTCACCTCGCCTATGCTTTGCATGCAGCTACAAGATACAGTATCGAAATCTGTTTTACCAGTTCTTAAACTTCAATGTAGTTTGTACTCCTCTGGAAACCTTTAACCGCCTTTAGTGGACCTCCTACTTGCATGTTTGTCCTGGATCGTAGCGTGTGTCTTCTGTCCTTTTCTTTGATAGACATCTAATTACCCAACTTAATGGTTTTTACTGTTATGCTCAGGCAATGGTTGCAAGAGGAGATCTTGGGGCAGAGCTGCCTATTGAGGAGGTTCCTTTGTTACAGGTAAAGGTCAATAACAGAGTAGCTGTAGATTCTACTGCAAGAATGCAAAACCGGACAGCTTTAAGAGGTTTTAACCATGTATTCTCTGTTTTTCCTTCGTTTGAAATATCGTAATATGCAGGAAGAAATCATCAACATTTGCCGAAGTATGGGAAAAGCTGTCATTGTTGCGACCAACATGCTGGAAAGCATGATTGTCCATCCCACCCCAACTCGAGCAGAGGTATCAGATATTGCGATTGCTGTTAGAGAGGGTGCTGATGCTGTTATGCTTTCTGGAGAAACAGCTCATGGAAAGTAAGTTACTATTCAAGATGTTTTAATATTCTCTTTAAACTTAGGGCCTATTACATGGAGTTTCGGGTGTGTGTCGACGTGTGCAGTAAGCTTTTATGCAGTTTACCCACGTCACACCTACACAATGTAACACATCTATGGGTATGTCAAGGCAAATGAAGGGTCCATGTAACATAGCTTAGGGTTATTATTTGGGAGATCTTAGTTTTGGAATCGATTAACTGCCAATATTTGCTTTATAATAAAAGACACTGGTCAAGGTTCTTTCATGAGTAATAAGTGTTTTTGCTGGGATCCTATTTTGTGAATCTACTGGTTTTGGGTGGCGAGAAATTGTCTTAATAACCGGTCAGCATCTCTAACAAGTTAAAATTAATTTGGTTACAGGTTTCCCTTGAAAGCTGTCAAGGTTATGCACACTGTGTCGCTACGGACTGAAGCTACTATTGTTGGTGGTGAAACCCCTCCAAATCTAGGCCAAGCCTTCAAGGTAGATGACATATTTTACCTCCAACTTTTTCTTGAAAGTAAATTTTCTAAAGGAGCTAATACTTACCAAAACTTTCTTTTGTTTTGCAGAACCATATGAGTGAGATGTTTGCTTTCCATGCAACGATGATGTCCAACACTCTTGGAACCTCCATTGTTGTCTTCACTAGAACTGGTTTCATGGCCATCTTACTGAGCCATTATCGTCCTTGTGGGACTATATTTGCTTTTACAAATGAGTGAGTATTCACCTTGTTGGTCTGTCTTTGATGTCAATATTTGAAAACAATCTTCATCACGTGAACTGGTTTCATTACCATTACAACGAGCGATTTATTATACTTCTGGCACTGTTATTGCTTTTACTATTGAATGAGCACTACTCGCTATTGGTTACACCTTGATATCGGTAATTGATCTGTAGAAGATGAATGGGTTAAACACATCTTAATGACACCTAAGGAAACGTATAAAGCTCCTCTTTCAGTACCTAAGCAACTTGGGTTTAATTAGTTGCAATCTTTGGTCTGTCCATGTTTTGAGGGAAACCTGAGAATATCGTGAATAATTTCTATGAAGTAAGTGAATTTTAATCATTTGTCCCATAATTGGGTTGCAGTAAGAAAGTTCAACAGAGACTGGCTTTGTACCAAGGCGTATGTCCTATATATATGGAGTTTTCGGAGGGTGCAGAGGAGACCTTCACTAATGCATTGTCCTTGTTGCAGGTAAGATTCACCTTCAGCATATGTTCATTTTTCATTATTGCTTAGTCCACAGTATATTGGTATTTGCTAGTGGCGGCAAAATGGTTAAAAGGAAACAGTTAACCACTCATATTATCCACTAAAGTATGAGTTGGATAATGAACCTTTTAAAAATGGGTCAAATATGGATAAGAACCATATTATCCATTTAGAAAATGGATAACCAATGGTTAACCAATGAGTTTAACTTTTACATTTATAAAGCCTCAAGTTTGGGAGTCTACGAATTCTCCCAAAAGTGATCATATTGAAAAAGTCATGGATAATATGAGTACCCATATTATCCGCCGGCTAACTCGTTTTTTATCCGTATTAAATATTGGTCGGGTTGTATATCTCATCTGTTTTTTCATTACTCGTTTTCAACCCGAACCATATCCGACCCGGCCCACATGTTTGCTAATAACTGATGCTTGAAATTGCTCATGTGGTGGTCACAGAAGAATGGCTGAGTTGTTATGTCTTGTGGCTGCTAGTATCCATGCTTTATAATTAAAAAACAATCTTGTAATGATAATTCAGACGATAAATTCAATTAACTAGTTGCATCTCTCTCTTCATCCATGAGATTATCCTGTATGGATATGATCTGAATGTTTATGTTGCAAGTATGTTATTACTATCTTTTTACTACAGTTATATTCCTGCTATATCTGATGCCATTCTCAATCTACAGAAGCAAGGGATGGTGAAGGAAGGAGAGCAGGTCGCCCTTGTTCAGAGTGGCAGACAGCCAATCTGGCGGCTCCAATCTACTCACAATATCCAGGTCAGGAAAGTTTAGACAGATGAAAAGCCTGGAACCAGCTTAGGATTATTAGTGTTGGACGCTTGACGCTTCAACCTTTCAGCGGACTCAGTCGGTGGTGTTGCCATGAATTTTTGTGCAAGATTGCTCGAGTCCTATTTATTGTATCTGCCTCGTACTTTGTTATGTTGTGACCTAGGATACCAAGTTATGTGTTTTTTTCTTCTTAGACACCAATGATACTGGCAGTTGAAAATGATTTTTGTATTGAGAAAATCTTGGAATGAGAAGCCATTTTTCTTCCGGAACAGATGTAAAGAAGCAGCATTTGCGTTGATTACCAAAAACCTGCAATTGGTCCATTGCACTGATTAGTAGTGAAATTTTAGCGCCTCCTAGGACCTGCAATATCTCCAAGTGATGTATACCTGGACACGCTCTTAACACAGGTATAACTAGAAGGAAATGTATGCCCAAGAAAAACAATTAACAATATCTCCCCAACTTCTATAGCCTTTCATTTGTATTGTTCGTTGCAGATTGGTTAACTTCCACCTGTTTTATTCTTCTTCTTTTCTCTATGTTTTGTGGTTCTTGATAGGAGAGGTCTGCTTGAAGTTACATTCTCTTAAATTTTGAATCAAACCATATTTTGCTTGAATTATTATTGTCGGTTCCTATATATGTCAATGAGTGTCAAATTTCTAGTGACTCATATTTCAACCGAAAATAAGTAGTAAGCTATTTTGCAATTTGTTCAAATCAACATATCAAATGGGAAAAATTAATTTTCACCTTACTCGACCTATCCATTTTCTGTTTACTCCAGTCCTTGCTATCGTAAAAAAAAAATTAAAAAAGAAAAAGAAAACAAGTTACAAAGTACTACTCCATATAAGATAAGATTATATAACCGAAGATGAGCTAGGGATTTAGAAAAGAAATATTTGATTTGATATAAAGGGAAAAGAACTTGTACTATAATTATTGTTACGGTCATTTTCTATTTCTCAAAGGATTTCTTTCATTTTCCTCCGTTAAAGGCCTTTGCCACCAAGGGTGGCTCGACGAGTCCTGTGGACTGAAGCAAACTTTATGAGGAAATTTAAATTTTTATTTATTTATTTATTTTAAATCTATTCTTCGAACATTCATTAGATACAAAGTTATTAATAAATTTCGTATAATTATTAAATCATAATAAGTCTTTCTTAACTGACAATTTACCTAATTCATTTAATCTTTCTTGAGACATTGCTGATCTTAGATAAGATTTTATCAATTTTAATTTTAAAAATTTCTTTCCACTGAAGCGACGCTAACAAGTGTTATTAACATATTCCATAAGTAATATAAGCATTGGAAAAAGAATCATATTTTTTTATTTGACCGTGTTTATCAATTACAACAACAACAATCCAGTGTGGTCCTGCAAGTGGGGTCTGGGGAGGGTAGGATGTACACGGTCTTACCCCTACCTCGAAAGGCCAGAGAGACTGTTTCTCATAGACCCTTGGCTAAAGATGGTGAGAGAAGTTCTGGTAGCAAGTAATAGCAAAATAATAATTATAAAACTAAATTGGAGATAGCAACAGATAATATAAAAGGGGTACTAATAACAAGTAGTAGCGAGATAACATATTTAGAAAACTAATTCCAAGGCAGCAGACGATAATATGAACGAAGCATTTCTAGCAAACTACGAAATTACCAATGGCAAATAACATCGAAACGAGACATGTGAATATAGCAAACTAAGAAAAAAAGGGTACCGTACTAGCGCTAATACTATCGAGCTAGAGAAGACAAAGGGAGATGCACGACCACCTACTAACCTTCTACCTTAATCTTCAACCTCCACACCCTTTTATCTAGAGTCATGTCCTCGGTTAGCTCGAGTAGTGCCATATCCCGCCCCATCACCTCTCGCCAAGACTTCTTTGACCTACCTTTATCCATTCTCTCACCTCCTACTGCCAACCTCTCACACCTCCTGACACGGGCTCTGCGTTTCTCCTATTAACATGCCTGAACCATCTCAACCTTACCTTACGCATCTTTGCATCCACATGGGCCACTCCCACGTTGTCTCAAGTAACTTCATTTGTAATTATATCTAATCTAGTATGCCACACATCCATTTCAACATCCTCATTTCCGCTACCTTCATCTACTATATATATGCGTTTTGACTGGCTAACACTCTGCCCCATATAATATAGTCGGTCTAACCACTGTCTTGTAAAACTTACCCTTAAGTTTCAATGACACATTCTTATCGCGCGAGACACCGGAAGTGAGCCTCCACTCCATCCACCATGCTCCGATACGGTGTATGACATCCTCATCTATCTCTCAACTTTTGAATTATAGATCCCCGACACTTGAAACTCTCTCTCCTGGAAATGACTCGCGTAGCGAGTTTCACATCCTCGTCTACCTCTTAGGTAGTACCGATGAACTTTCACTCCAAGTATTATGTCTTCGTCTTACTCAACTTGAAACCCTTAGACTCCAGGGGTATGTCTCAAGACCTCTAGCCTCTCGTTAACGCCACCTCGTATCCCATCAATCAGGACTATGTCATCCGCAAATAACAAGCACCAAGGCACCCCCCCTGAATGTGACGTGTCGAAGAACATCGCTAGAGAAAACAACAATGGACTGAGTGTATCAATTAAATTGTTATATTCTAATTATAATATTTTCTTAATATTTAATTCCGAGATAAATCTAAACCATCAATATCGAATTGATTGTTATGCTTTAAGGGACGTTCAAGATTAAAGCAATATTTTTTTAAATTTCATCATCTAGTGATCTTAATTTTTACCGCTAAATAAAAACCAAAATATTTTCATATACTTCAAAATATTCAAATCTATTTTAAAAGATAGCCTTATTTGCTATACTATGTATAAAAATCAACTCCAAAGGGCTCTTTGAAAGGTTTTGAAATTTTATTGTCAACATTCTCATCGAATTGTTACTTCCTATATATATCATAAGTTTCTACGAAATTTGGATTCGATATTCATTTCAAGTGTCATTTTCGTGGCACAAATCATAGTAGTTGTAAATCCTTTTCCTCTATACTTGTTAAAGAAAGAAATCAATCCTTTTTACTTCACAAAACATTTTTTAAAAATTTATACATAATTTTTAGGTGTAACAAAAAATAAGACCCCACAAATATGGTGTTTAGAAAAGTTGTTTTACTTGCTTTATGGAAGTTTTGTGACTTTGTCCGTGTTTGCCATAGAAAAAAAAGAAAGAAAGAAAAAAGAAACCAAAAAAAAATAAGATCAAATGAAGGCCTGCCACGTCACAGGTACTCGACTTCTTTGGTGCTCCTGACAACAGCTTATCCTTGCTCCAGTTACCACGTAGATTTCTTAAAGCGCGGGAAAAACTTTCAGATACCCCTTTGGCGCCATAAAAAGCCCTAAGACTTATTACTGATCAAGTTCGTAAAAGATCCACAATTTCTTCCAGAATTATCAGTCAAGCTTCACACCAGATCCTATTTGTTACCAATTATACCTGAATCGAGAAAGTCTACCTCAAAAAGAAAAAAAAAGATTTATAATCAATGGAAGGGCTGTCAATGATATGCGCTGGCCTCGGAATCATCGAAGAGGACGACGATGCTAATCGGATTGGCTATTCCAAAGGAGAGTACTGCTTAGGTTTGTTCACCTCTCTTTCTACATTTTTACATTTCTCTTTAACTTTTTGTGGTTAACTGTGAAATGAATATATATGATCCACATACTCGATCTCAGCTAGTTTAGGATTGAGGTATAGGTGATTGGTTAATTGATAAAAGTTTTCATCTTAATATTAATCTGTTTTTCTAGCTTCGTACTATTTTCTGTTAGTGTAGGGGCTGTAACGTTAGTAAATGGATGTCACGTTTTATGGTTTTGTTTAAGGATCTGTGTTACATTCACTGACAATGTAACGAGTCTTTCACACCATCAGTGTAATTTAACCTGTTATAGAAGGTTATTTACCTTTATTTTTAGGTTATCAGTAAATGTATTAAATAGTGTTGCCTTGTAACCGGATAATGTTAATTTTTTACACGTCAGTGCATAAATTATATATTTAATTGCCTATTTTTTATCCTGTTCCTTGGCAGATAATTTGAAGGATTTGTTGAGGTTTTTAAGGCGAGATGACCCTCAAACAAGAGAAGTTTTCAAGCAAGTATGTAAATGGAATATTGTGGGCAAAGATTTGATTCCTATTATTGAGTACTGTCAAGATGACCGAAATCTGTTGTTAAATGCAGGTATCTTACTTTAGTTTATCGATTTCATTTTATATTTGGTAACCATGAAATTTGTTGTTTTTCATTAATTTCGTCTGCCTTTGCTCTCCATCTCATTTTACAGTAAAGGTTATGGTGTTTCTAACGATGCCCATTGATCCTACCTCACATGACATAGCGCAACAGATAGAGCTTCTTTGGGGAGTAAAGTCATCAATTACCTATAGTGATGCTGTGCCAGTGATAATGTCTCTCTTGGAAAGCTCATTGGAAAATTTGGCTTGGTAACTGCAATCATCTTCTGGCTTCATATTTTTGTTGGTGCATAAATATGTAAAATTCCTTTGAATTGACGTATAAAACTGAGCTGACATGTCATAGTCCTTTCATTGGCTTTGGTGTACTTCATATAAGAATGTTAAGCTTATATATGATAGCTGCTTCTTCTTCATGAATTCATATGTTGTTAATCTGGTTACAAACTTGTCTCACTATGTTAACAGCGAGGCCTTCACAGAAGATAACTGGAAAATGGTGCAGTTGGTGCTTAGTTTATTTCGTAATGTTTTGGCTATTCAAGACATATCAACCCAGCAGAAATCTGGTGGTTCGATGACAGAATTTGTATTTCTCAGAGACAGGTTTCTAGAGCTCTTGTTTAAGGAGAATGTAATGGATGTCATCTTAGTTCTATCGCAGCATGTTGGTGGCTCTTGTACCTATCTCCGTCATGATAATTTGCTTTTGTTGGAGACATTCTATTATATATTCATGGGTCAGCTGCCGGAGTTGGTTGCTATAGTACATCTCAAGGATGCAAAGGTTAGTTTTTCACAATATCATTAATGGCCACTATTTATCTACTGTTTTCTGTTTTTTATTTTCTTATATTTTCTTTTTTCCTTTTTTTTTTGCATTTCTGGATGAAATTGTAATTTTGATTAGAGATAGAACTTGTAAATTGGATTGATCTTGTTATGGCCAAAATGCTATATGGAAGGTGGGATATGCAGGAAATTTTGGTTGACAACACTTGGTTTCCATGGACAAAGAAAAGAGAGATGCTTTTTTCTTCTGCTAACATGTCATTTATACTAGTACACTTTTTTAACACCATTACACAATTCAATTTTGTTGTTTGACATCCATAAAGAGCTGATTGGTACATTTGGACGTAGGGATATTTTCAATAAGATGAAATGGAGCACTCGCCTAAAAGATTTTTTACACAATCTTAATATTTTATTGATATCTCGGTATGATGTAGTAGGAGACATTCTGAGAGATAAAAATGTTACACAGAATCAAAATAGGATGGTTGAAATGGGAAGGTGGTACCAAAATGTTGTGCGATAGAAGGATATCCTATCAAAATGAAAAACACTTCTTACAAAATGTTATGTAGGAGGATACCTATCGAAATAAATGTTGCATGTGCGAATATTAAGATTGATGTGCAGTCATACAAGATTATAAACCATTTCTTTTGGTAGAAGGTGCAAGTAGCACACATGGAGGATAATATGAGAGAAAGGCTGGTTGAGATAGGTCGGTCATGTCCAACATCAGACTCCAGACACATTGATCTGTAGGTTTGATAACATGGTGATTAAATATCTTAAAATGGGAAGAGGTAAATCTTAAATCATATAGAATGATTGTCTTAAATGATCTACAATCTCTAGGAATCCATGCATTCTTAGCACATAGTAGGACATAATAAAAGAAAAAGATCCAAATAGATGATACGAATTAGTTGTGATTGAAGTATAGTTTGCTAGGAGTCTTTTATTAGTCTTGTTAGAGACTTGTATTCTAGTGGAAAATGTATAAAACTTGTAATAGTAGAGAATCAAAATCTTCAAATTTTGGATTGCTATGGAGCTAATGGAGCGACTTAATTAGTTAAATTTATATAGCCGACCCCAATTAGCTAGGATTCGAGGCGTAGTTGTACGCATAGAAGATGAAAGATCTCCGAATTTTGTTGTCATGTCCTATTTAAGTTTTAAACAGAATTGCTCCTGGGCATCAGTGAGGTGAAGAGGCCGAATCTATAACTTTTTGAGAAGCATAACAAGGAATTATTGCTTTGCCTTGTGAGTTATATACTTATTGACTGGTCTTTTCCTTTCTACTCATGAGAACTAAGAAGTTATTGTGTATCCCGAGATTGATAAGCACTTCAGCATCATTTGGCCTTTAGAAGAAAAATTTTCCATTGTTAAGAATAGATTTAATGTTTGAAATTTTGGGGGAAGCCTTCATCAAGAACAGCACATATGCTTTTCTGCAAGCTTTTTTCCGGCTTATTCTAAGCCGGACTAGTTCATTCTGTGAAGAAGTTCTTTTAAGACGGTCCCCCCCTCTCTGGTTTCTGATTCATAAGTTGGTTTTGTTCATCAGGTGGATGAAGATAGTGATATTTCAATTAACTCTCTCAAAGATATAATGGAAGAAGAACGTGAAAAGAGAAAAGTTATCAGACAACGAAACCTGGGTTGCTATTTTCAGTTCAGTGGAACTTTTACACGGTTTTCCCTGGTAATTTATCCTCCCGAATAAAGAAATGCGATTTTCTACACTAGGACTAATGGTGTACTAGGCTTTAATAAATGGTAGTTTGTATTAGTACTCATGTTAACTTTTTAATTTAACAGGATGGTTCTAAAACTTTAATTAAGGGCAATCCTTGCTCTGTTTCTCATGACCCCTTGATAATAGCTCACAAGAAACATCGAGGTCCGGCAAAAAGGACTGTGTGGGACCAAGGAAGACTACCAGCAACCAAGAACAAGGTTCTAAATTTGCTTTATGATTTTATTAACCAGTTCCTAGGAGGGGGATACAACGGTAAGATATGTGGTTAAATGATGCATCTGCTTTTGCTTTGTTTGCTTCTTTCTTTCTTTCTTTCTTTCTTTCTTACGGCACTACTCATTTTTCTATTCTAATTCAACTCCCTACAGTTCTGATGCAGTCAGTTCGTGATGACATTGAAAAAGAACATCATGCTATTCAGAATAGCGATATTCTTATTTTCTTTCAGGTTGCTCAATTTGTTACCTCTTTTCAGTACCACAAGTTTTTGAATCAGGTAAGCAACGTTCTGTGCAAGTGATGTTGTATGGTTTGGGTGTGTGGATATCTGTAAGTGTGCTCCATACAGTTCCTCTTATCCTCCCTATTTAACAATTACTGCAGTTGCTAGAAACTGAGAGAAAATAATTGAGTTTGGGCTTACTTGCTCTGAGGAATATCTACATTTTGAAGCATTTGATCAGCTTTCTATGATCTCCAGTGATGCCTAACTGTTTAAACAGGTTTTGATTCCAAACTTGTCAACAAGTAGGGAAATATTTTTGTTACTGGACGGTGAAAATCCATCTAACAGAGCAAATTTACGTAGTATTATGTTGTGGGTTAAAACGAATTTAGGACAGTTATAATGTGGATCCTGAGTCCTTTCACATTACTGATCAGATTTTGAATAGTTAGTGACATTTATTAATTCATTTAATCATTTGTAATCAGTAAGGAGTTGAACTAATAAAATCATTATGCAGTCAAATTTTTGCATTGGGAAGTTTGACTGAGTAGTCAACGGTTAATGTTTGCTATAGAGAGAATGCATATGCATTTACCATCTAAACAACTTTTGTAGACCCCTCTTTCATTTGTAGCAAGCTTCTTGAATCATAATCATCAATTCTGGATAATACTAGTTTGCTGATCTATGTCCAAATATGAAGCTATCTAGAATGTGGAGAAGTAATATATTCATACTCAGAACATTGGGTATCTAATTGTAACAACTTAGGTCTGGTGTCTGATTATTAGAGTTGAAACACTAAAAAGAGAAGTGTGGAGATGTAATAGTAAATGGTACTGGCTCTTGGAAAATTCTTTGTTGAACTAATTATGTGCTTCTCTTTTTTGTGGGAATTTCAGTAAGTAGTTTCCATTTACCATGTTTTATCCTTGTCATCCCATATCTCAATCTTCTCTTGATTCTCTTACTTGATCAGCCTAACGAAGAAGCTGATACCCAAGAATCGATGGATCCTAGAACTGATAGCACATTGTTCAGAGGTTGTATATGTGGTCCCATTGCCGAGTCTTTAAATGAATCAATGTTTCAGCTGGTTCTTTTGAGATGGCGCTATTCGCTTGAGACCTTGAAGGAGACAAAAGATCGCAAATTTCTCTACGTGGCAGGATCTCTTATGAAAACTATGGTGATCATGACTTTCCTCAAAGTTTTGTCTTTCCTCTTGGTTTAGTTTAGCGTTCTGTATGGTCAAATAGGTCTAATATGTATATTGTAGGAGATGGATTCATTGTACAAAATAAAATGAGATTTGTCACACCTCTAGCAGTACCCAGTATTTCCCAGCCCAGAAGCTGTTATTTATGATGCTTCAATATCAGCTTCTGCTTAAGGATTTTTTTAGCATGTTAGGTGTTATGGTATGAATTTTACTTTGGTATCCTTCTCTGACTACTGTTTTTGACTGGCAGCTTCTTATGCTGGAGATGGTGCTTAAGCAGTCTCCTGAAGATTCCAAGGAGCATCAAACAGCTCGAATTCTTCTTTACAAGTTATTCTATGATCAAACTGATGAAGGGATGACTCAGTTTCTCTTGAACCAGATCAAATCGTTTGATACCCATAAGCAAGCAAAAAGGTCTCCCTTCTAGCTCACAAGTTTTTTTTACACGAATTGTAGTAATGAACTATTATCATTCCTGAAAATTGGATAAGTGGTTAGGGGATGCAGTAAATGTGATGCCTCAGCCAAGTTCATTAGTGACATCCACTATTACATTATGGATGAGGAGCAAATCAACTTATAGTTTATTAGGTGGAAAAGCTTAGCTTCATGTTGAAGCCAATTTCTGCTAATAGACAGAGGGATTAGCTCATTGAAGATCTTTATAGGTGTTACACTGTGAAGGATAGTCTTATTTTGAATTTATATATTCAACTGCCATAGTAAAGCCATCGTTGTGGATAAAATATGCTGCATTTGTTTGCTGGACTCTGCTCAAAAACTTGCTTTCATTTCTAACCTTCTGGTGAAGCAATATTGGGTCTGTTCGTAACCGTTTAAACTTTAAAATATAATTCCTTGTTGATAACTACTATAAATCTTTTGATCCATGTCAGAAAAGCTTTATTCTAGAATTTTCTTAGCTGCAGAAAGCTTTACGTAGAAACTGTAAACCATGTTTTGACGAAGGGTCTATGGATAAGTTTGTTTGTTGGCTTCTGAATTCCACTGCACCAAGCATAAAATCATGTCAGCATGAATCAAAATGCACTTTTTGCTGTTTTTTTGACTACCTGCAATTTATCAGGTTAATGCAATGTTGTTTGTGTGATTGGCCAAAAAGTATCTTCAACCTTGAAGCCTATATAATCTTCTCTTGCTAATATTTCAAATCTATTATTGCCAGTTACCTTGCTGATTTGGTAGAAATTATCAATTTAGTTATAAAGCTGATGGAGAACCTTCAAGCACGTGGTTCATTAAGGGTATTCCCTGATAACTTTATATTTGATTTTTTCATTCAGAAATAAATTTTGATTTTGTTTTTATTTCTAAGGAATTTTTACATTTGTTATCTTGAATGATTCAGTCACTTGTAATGAAACTTCAGCCTCTCTACCTGCATAAGGTAGGGGTAAAATCTGTGTACACACTATCCTTTTCGGACCCCATATGTGGGAATATACTGGCATGTTATTGTAATCAAACTTCAAATGCTCATATTCTCCAGCAGATGCTTACTAAGTAGATGTTTGTATGAAGTGAAAAACTTAATCGCAGAAAAAACACCTTGTTTGGATTTGAGAGAGATCGTATGAATGCTCATTCAGTCAGATCTACATTCTGAAGTAAAGATATAATGGAGAAGTGAGCTGCAACAAGATCGCAGCAGCCTTGACCCATGCTCTCTATATCTAAAGTAAAGCTGTTCCTTTATTTTTATTTGATAGATTTGGACTTGTGTGTCTAGAGAGTAAAAGAGAAGGTTTATGGGGGTAAATTTAGAGTTCTGGAGAGGTGTGGCATTTAGGTTCTAGACTATTACTGATTCACATTGTCAGCTCTTTTTGAATGGAAGCAGCCTTATGTAAAGGGGATGAACTGAAATAGTTTCGATTGTTTTTGGATGGTGCATCTCTGGCTCACTCTTTTACTCTAGACCTAAATGTCTCAAGTTGGATTTGGAATATATTGAGTCATGCACTTAAGGCACGTTTGTGCGTGTGTATATATAGTAAGTGTGTATTTATCAATTTATTTGTACTGGGGAAACGGGAGATATAGGACAGATGAGTGATAATTTTTCTACTGTTAGTCTCAGAAATTTCTATTGTTAACCTGTGTTAATATGCTCGCAATGATACTTTATTTTTACTGAGTGAAAAATTCTGGTCCTTTAGCTTAAGGAAATTCTTAGCTTAGTACCACACTTTGTGGGGATGAATTACTTGGGAGCACAATTGAAGGCATACTCTGAATCTCGGTTCTTTTGCGCTCAAAGGAGCATTATAAAGAATTGTGCTTAGCCACCTTGTATAGAAATACTGAAGCTGAATTTAGTCGTAAAGTTATGTATCTGCAGTAGTGGTGTCACCAAAAGCGAATGAAATAGAGAACATTTGACATGTGTCCTTATTTTGAATTACTCTCTCATGTCTAATGTAAGGAATGCTTGTTTCCTCCTACCAACACAATAAGGAATGATATATATGAAGAATCATGTTAGTTATCTTGCTATGTCAGAAAAAGCGCATAAGTTTGGCTCAGTATGCCCACAGCAGGATCTATATTTCATTAGAGCTTTAAGTTCCATGGATTCTAAATATGGTTTATCCGGCGACAATTTTTTGCTTCAGCAACTGACATCTATTGATTAAAAAGGATTTATTTTATGTGTAGATTTCCAAAAAGTTGAGGAAGAAACGATCGAAGACAACAGATACGGATGACAAGAAGGATAATGATGAAATCACTAGAGATTCAGCCTCCTTTGGGATAGGTTTTGGCAGCTCTAGTCATGAATCTATAGATACCGGATTGGCTTACAATGGAGAAGATGCCATAGATTCCAATAAGGTTGCTGAACACACGGGTTGTACCACGGTGAACGAAGATCAAATGGTTGAAAGTACTGATAAAGCTCACAATAATGCTGCAGGCTCTGGATGTGAAAAGTCAAACAATCTTCATGCTGGTGGAAAGGGAGATGAAAATATCACAGTCCTAGATAAGCTTAATCATCCTGTATCTCTTGAAACTAAGTCAGGAAGACACCAGAACTCTGCGCCGGAGACACAACAAAAACTTTCTAATGATGTTCACGACGAGTATGATCAAGGCAGGGATGATTCTTCTGGTGATGAAAATGTGTTAACTGCGGAAGATGATCTTAAGATATCTGCCTTGGTCTCTGCTCTTGCAAACAACTCCACCATTCACAACCTCTGTTGGTTGCTAAAGTATTACAAGAGCAACTCCATTATTACAAATAATTATGTGATATGCATATTACAAAAACTATGCGATGATCTTGAACTTTCGCCCATGCTATACCAGGTAATTTATTGAAAACTGTTTGTTTCTATCTGAAACAAGATTAATTTGAAGCTTAGGTAGCAGATCTCATTTTTAATATTTTCTGCTTGATATACAGCTATCTCTCCTCACCACATTCTATGACATTCTAGAGGAGCAGAAGTCAAGGCCTTGCAGAGAATATGAGAACATTGTCTTCTTTTTGACAAACTTAGTTAGGAGAATGTTGCGCAAAATGAAGAGTAATCCCCTACTTTTCATAGAGGTTCTCTTCTGGAAATCACGTAGAGAGTGTCATTATCTCAATTGTGATTCCATGCTAAAGGAGCTATCTCAATTTAAGAAAGATGGTAAAAATAGTTCAGGTGTTTCCATGACTGGTGAAATTGGCTCATCCGAAGCAAATGGATGGATCCGCCGAAGTATAGCTGATGCCCTTGGTGATGATGAAGCTGATTTTCCATTACCTTTTTCAGAGGCTGACAGGTAAGATGTTTGCACTAATACTGGAAGGTGCTATTGTGGTTTGCCGAATGCCATAGTGCTTGAATCAAAGAAACCAAGAATGTCATATGTTAAATTCTGTATTATTTAGACTGAATTTATTTTGGTGACAGACCTCATAAACTTAATCCAAGTTCTTGGCTCATCAATTTTTTGACTTAATTTTGGAGATATTCTCTTTTTCTGACATTGATCATTCCTACTAAAAAAAAGTTAAAATAGCATTTGACAGTGCTGTAGGTCTTTTATTGTTAAGATAAAGAGCCAATTCAACTTTTTTCCTCCAACAAAATCTTTTAATATGATGCTGTTTGCAGAAACAACACAGAGGTCACAAATCGGAGTAACCAAAGTTTGCTAGAGAGAGAGGAAAGTCCTACATCAATTTCAAATGATGGAAATGATGTGCTGAATCAGAAACGACATTTGGAAAAGTATGATCCTCATTCATGCTTTTTTGCTCTTCTTGATTTCACAGTATAGCCATCTTTATTGTTTTTCTTATTGCAGACAGGAGCAGTCAACTGAACAAGAGTCTCAGAGGGAACCTAAAAGACGAAAACTACAAGCTCTTAATGATGAGTTACGACGGAAAGTCGAGCAACTCTTTGAGAGGTACATATATATAATTTTATTATTTGTGTGTTTGAAACCCTCTTTATCCTACAATGATAAAATAGAAGTGTGCACATACCTCGAGTGCACCAGATTGGCTCCCAAGTCTGCGTTGCCCTGTAACTGGTTGAATCTCTTTTGGAAGTGTTTGTGATAAGTTAAATTAGTCCGTAGAATTGGGAATTATGGAGTAATAATATTGTCTGAAGGGTGGCATGCCACATACCTACACATGTCATTGGTTGTAAAAATAAAATCAAGAAGAGATCTAAGTTCGTACATGTTGTATTCTACTATCTTCTCATATTGTTTGAGTTTGGCTAAAATCATACCTTAACTATAGCTCAAACCTAAGGTACATCCTTGGGTTATCTCAGTAAACAAAAAAATCCCTATATTATCTAAAAGATGGCAAGAATCATCCTTCCGTTAACTTTTGTCAAAAACACTAACTGCATCAGCAAAAAAACATGTCAAGGAGATGCTTTTCCCCCTAAATTTTCCCTGGTTTGTCCCTTCCGGATTGTCTTCCACCTTCACCAAACTAAGGCTTCAAAAACTAAAATTTTCGTTGAACTTGTAAAATACACATAACAAGTGTAAGACAAAACTAAGATACGGCTTGTACACAAGGGCAGATCCAATACGTGGGTGCTCGTGAACCCAGTATCTTGTGCACATACTCTGTATGTGTTAAAAAATTCACTAAGTATCCATAAATTTTTTCATTGTGAACTCAATTATTTATTTTATATTTACTTAAGGTAGCATAATATTATTTTGCTTTTGCTTTGTATTATTCTTATTGATTTCATGTTGTTCCTATTTTTCGTATTTTTTCATACTATATCTGTGGTGTTACTAATATTGTCTTCTTTTGTCTTTTTGTCCTTTTGAGCCGAGGGTCTTTCGGAAACAACCTCTCTACTCCTTCGGGGTAGAGGTAAGGTCTGCGTACACACTACTCTCTCCAGACCCCACTAATAGGATTTCACTGGGTTGTTATTGTTGTTGTTGTTAAAGTAGCATAAGAACCTATTAACTTTAAATTATGGATCTGACTCTGCTTGTACCATCAGATTTTGCCACAATTTATTTTATAACCACAAGAACTCAACCCAAAAGAATGAAGGATTTGGAAGAAAGTAATTAGGCAGAAAGATGTTTTTTTGGAAGATTGCTTCAAAAGTTATTTTCAAGACTTATGTAGAATGCCCTTTATGGACTTCTAGTGGGCGTTTAGACATACAACATCAACAACCCAGTGAAATCCCACTCGTGGGGTTTGGGGAGGGTATTATGTACGCAAACCTTACCCCTATTATGAAGGAATAGAGATGGGCATTTGGACATAAGAATTGTAAAATTCCAAAAAAAAAGTTACTTTTTTTTTATAAGTGAAATGATATTTGAAATTTAGAGTTGTGTTTGGACATGGATATGATTTTGGGTTGTTTTTGTAGTTTTTTGAGTAAAAATTTTGAAAAGCAGCCTTTTGGAGTTTTTCAAATTTTCGAAAATTTCCAAAATGCATCTTCAAGCAAAAATTGGAAATTTTATGAACAAACGCTGATTTCGGAAAAAAGAAAATTTTTTTTGGAAAAAAGGGAAAAATTTCTTATGTCCAAACGGGCTTTTAATCTTTTCCCTTGTCTGGCGAGGCACTATGACAGTGTAGGAATACAAATTTCATCAAAAACCATAGCGGCATAGAAAAGTTGAAGCGGATGGTTTCTACTCCCATAATCCAATGTTGTTTAAATTAAGTGATAATCTGCTCCCCTGGAATGAAATCTTAGGCCAATTCCTTTTATACTGAAGGAGCCACATATATATACCCCACTAGGCAAAGCAAACTATTCTCAGATTCTAATTCAAGATGAGCAAGTAATCTGCTTAATCATTTTAAGACTTGGCATCTATAATAAAAGCATTTTTTTGTGACAGGTATTTATAATGAATATGGGACAATAACTGATGAAGCAAAGTTTTAAAGAATATTTCTAATAATAGTACTTTGTTCAAGCAATCATTTCAGTCTTCTTTTGTTGCACTGGAACAAGCGTGCATCATGCCCGGCCCTTCTTCTAGTTTCCCTACCAAAACCAATTAGATCCTTCTTTTCTTTTCGATTTTCCCTGCTATCAGCCTAACCTACTAGTTGGAGAGAGCAAAATATAGCTTTCTCACAGCTCCCCACCAGAATTACTCCCGTAGGTACTAGCCTACATAGAATGAAAGAATGCTCAGCTCAGAAGCCTCTGCTTCGCTGAAGGTACAAACCAATCAGGAAGGGACAAAATGGGAAAATGTAGGGGGAAAGGCACGTGCTTGACATGCTTTTTGCTGATACTGTTAGTTTTTTTGACAAAAGTCAACAGAAGGATGATTCTTGCCATTTTTTAGATAATATAGGGATGTTTTTTGTTTACTGAGGTAACCAATGGATGTACCTTAGGTTTGAGCTATAGTTAAGGGATGATTTTAGCCAAAAACTCCATATTGTTTCACAAATGATGAGCCTTTTCTTACTCTCTTCCTGACTATTCTATTAATGTCTTCTGTTAATGATGTCTTCTATGCTCTAAATATACCTCTGATGTTGCAAAAATTTGATCCTTTAGAAAAAGTATTGCTATCTCCAGCTTACTTTGTCTTTACTTGGGCAACACCATCCCAAAGCAATTGGTTGTGAGATCGGCATTAGAGTTTTTCTTTGGAGGACCAGTTCCCCCTCCATTAACTTTACAAGGTCTACCAATCTTGTCAGTGAGAAACAGACCTGGCACACTTCTATTATTAGCAGTGACTGCATGCTTCATGATAAAGGACACAACAGCAACCGAAACACTTGACTCAAACAATGAAAACTGCAAACTGCCATTTCCATCCTTCTTTCAATCAATATTCTATATTGGTTCCTCTCTTTGTTCTGAAGCATCTGAATTTTTTTTGTTTGATTCCCAGGTATAAAGATAATCAAAATTGTTGTGATCTCATTGTGGAAGTCCTTGATCCAGATGGAAAGATTTCACCTCTCCAAATTTCCAGGACACTTAAACAGTTAGGATACAGAATCCCACGGAAGAAAAAGATAGTATATGCTAGTGCTCCTGACAAACCTGGGAATGAAGAAAAAGATCTAGAAAATGATATCAGACGTCAAAATTCAGATATACTAGATGAGGGTACTTCACAGAGAAGGCATCTGTAAGTGTCTGTTTAAAGCAATTGTGTTTATATGTTTCATGAACATGATTTAAATATTCTTTCTGTTCATTCTCAGGCACACTAGAAAGAGAGTGCATGCATTTAGTCAGGAGCAGGAACAGAAGATCAAAGATTTGTTCGAGCAGTGAGTTCAATGAATAAGAAAGTGATTTTTTTGTGAGACATTTGATTTCATAAATCTGTTCCTTATATCTAGGCTAATAATATGATGTGGTTTTACCATGAAAGGTTTAAAGATCACAAGAGGTGCAGCCACATAATTGCCAATGCACTTGATCCTGAGGGAACTTTATCTGCAGCTAAGATTTCACGAAAACTGAAGCAACTTGGCCTGTATGTCTCCAAAAAGAAAAGGTTAGAAACCAACCTGCAATTGATGGATGAAGCAGGTGATGCTTGTAAAGAAGGTTCAGACAACTCCGGTGATGAAACTTTGTTATCAATGAGAAGAAGGTATGATCAAGTTTGCAGATACTATTACTTGTACTCTCTGTTCACCCTGATTCAGCAAATTTTTTGAAAAATAGTGGCAGAAGATATTCTAATTATACTCTTTCCTTCTCTCATCCTGAGTTGGGTTGTGATGTTACTGAATAACATGTAAGATAGAAGATAAAAAGCACTATAATGTTAGCAGTGAACATTATCATCCATCTTGCTAAGAGAGATGTTTTGGATGAATGGTAAACACATTGAAATTACTGTGCTCCCACCAAATACATGATAAGGGCTTTCATTGTTTTATGGAGTTTCAGGAGCAAATATCAGGGAAAAGATAGCACTTCTGAAGGAAGAGAGAACCAGAAATCATCAGAAGATGAGTCTGATGATGAATTGCTGACCTCGCTATTGACGTATGTTTTCATACGCCTTCTCCTCCTCCTCCCTTTATACAAATATCATTTTACACGACTTTGAACATGTTATTTGTTTGAGAATCAACAAACACAGTCTTTGTGGACATCCTTCTCCCTTTCTTACTGCTTTAAATGGTGGATTTATTCTGATTTATGTTTGTAAAAGACAACACAATCCTTAATTCTTAAGTGAAGGTAGCAGTGGGTCAAACCTCTAAGGCACTTTAGAGGTTCTGTTTAACTTTTGATAGAAATATCCCAATTTGCATCGTACAACCAAAGTTGCACGAATGTATGTAGGCTGGTCCATTTATTTACAATCTGTAAAGGTGAAAAAGTCAAATAGGGAGGTGTACTGCATTGGTTGTTGGAGCACAGTTTCCAAATGGCAAGGTTAATATACAAGTGTTTACAGTGTAATTACTGCAACAATTCCTTCATGTGATTGTCTCAGGTCCATAGTTTCTTCGCATCAAAATCTTCACCAATCACCAAGTCTTTTTATTCTATCAAAGCATCAAACTTACCTATTTGACTTGTCCTATTCATTGACTTAAAGCTTGAATGTGGTCTAAGCTAAGGTCATGCTCCACATCTTTAGGATGAGAAGGAGGCATTTTCATTGGACAAGTTTGGGTTTCTTTAAATGAACCGACTTTGTCATGGCGATTACAAAATCTTTTGTAGACTCTAGATTTTCGCTGAGTTGGTTTATGAAGCATCCTAAATTACATTTGTCTTTCTTTCAGTAGTAAAATTACTATAAATATTGCAATTAATTGTAATGTTATTTGATGCAGAAAAACTCAAAAAGCTGTTCCACAGCATGACGGGGAGCTAATTGTAAATTCAAGGAAGATCAGCAGCGAAGGTGACATCGAACACAAAGATACTTATGACTCAGAGAGGTAAACTGTAGCTATGTTATTATTGATGTCACCTTTTCCAGCACCACGATTGATAGTGCAGTTGTCTGCCATTAGTATGAGCCTTTTGGAACCCCTCTTTTTGCTTAGGAACTTTACAGAACTACTATGCCAGTTCTGTGTCCCCATTGGGTATGAGCCTCTCATAAAATCACTCACCTCATCCCTATTTCTTTAGGGATCTTTCTCTATTTTCTGGAGAATTTTTAAAACTACTATGCCATCTTTCTTAGGCTTCTGAGTTCTTTTTTCCATCCTCGTCCACTTTCCTATATCGCATCTCTTACTTCCTGTTATTTTTCTTAAACCAAGTTTTGCTATCTAACTACATTCACAACACTGTAGAAGTAGGCTGTCTTGTTTTATTTTGGTCCAAAAATAAGAATTTTTGAATGACGTAGGAGACCTGATAGATTTTATAGGTAGCTTGTAGTTAGCTGTTACATCAGGTGCTCTGCTTTTGCTCTTTTCGAGTTGTACATACTGTTATCAGCACTAACCTGGTGCTGATTTATTATCAAGATAGAAATTGTTACATTTCGCAAAAAAGTAGGCTGTTTCTGTTTGTCTTTATCATAAAGACACAGCGTCAGGCATATATAGCTTGATATTTATGCATTGTCAATTGATAACATACAATCTAGGGACCATTAATGTCTGACAATTATTTTATATTTTGTCCGTTGGGCTCAGTTGGATTGCAGTAACAGCGTTTCCGATATAAATAGTTTTCTTGCTATTTACATATTGGGACTTATTTTCTGCGAAAAGCATCTCATGAATTTGGATCCATTGGCATTGGGTTATTGACAACTTAGCTAACACGATCTTAACCTCTGGCATTTCAAGGGGAGAGCTTGATCAATCTACTGCAATGGAGGAGGGTACAGAAATTAATAATACCGCCTCAGACGATAATGTTGATGCTGGAAACCTAGCAACTGACTATAGCAGTGACCAAGATGTTCCTGCTGTCAATCAGGCCGATCAGCAATTGCATAACAAATTACATTCTGAATTGACTGATTTGGAAGATGATGATGCTTCAGTTGAAGCCCCTGGTACTACTGTATCGAGAAGGCGCCTGAGGATGGTCCTTGATATGGAGGAAGATGATTAAATCATAGTCTGCCCATCTCAATAACTTGTGGTCGACTAAGTGTAAATTTTTGTTAAAGTATCTATGATGATTGCTTGTGTAGATGAATGTCGAGCGCAGTCAGTGTTTTTACTTATTCTAAAGGTGGAGAAACACCACAAATTTTCTTATCAATTGATGAATCAACCTTTAGAAGTATAATAGTAGAGTTAAGCTTATTCCTTTTTTGTGCTGATATTTTTCTTCAAATTTTTGTTGCTAAATCAACTCAACAAATGAAACGTCCAAAGTCTTTATATTCAACATACTAGTCTTAACTGGCTAATGTCAATTTAATTTCGTGTTCACTCAACTGTTATAATAAGATTAACTAGCGTCTTTATGTAAAATAAATCTATTAACATCCTGAAGCAAGATTGGCAACAGACCTAGCATTTTAGATTCAATACATATACCGATTTTACATGGAATATGAAGTTTGACCATCATACCTATGCTTAATTAGTTGCAGCACAATTACACAGACATAATTTAACCTAGTCATCACAACAACAAAAAAATAGAAAGATAAAAGAAAATCTCTGCCCATATCAAATTTGGGTCAGTCCTAATTAAACCTATCTAGTAATGGACTATACTTCAATAATCAGATATGAAAATTTAATGCAACAGTATGTGGCCTCTCTATTTTAAAATTTTGAGACAAGAGTTGATAATTGCTGCTTCAGTCAGAATTTAATGCATATTACACTATAAAGTATTCACCAGCACCGGATATCACAAAAATCTGTCAAACACTCAAACCATTACAGCTTGCCACCCAAATTTAAAGCGCATAAAATATGATAGAAATTCAGAAAAGTACGGTCCCTGAGGAGTTTTCCATGTCTGGGCAAAAAAATACACTCAAACTGGTCATGCAAATTTCTCTGCAAATTTTGCTACATACAGTATGTATTTTCACTTGAAATACACAATTTGCCAGCCCTTGCAAAAACTTTTTTTTTTCTCTTATGGAACATTTGTTATTCGTTGATGGAGTATAAAGCTTATGCCGTAGAAGCTGAGATCAAGCTATTGGCTTATTTGAAACATCAATGGTTTTACATTTACATAATCCTAACAAAACTTCCTATTCCATTCAACCTTTTTAAACTATCTAGGCGACATTGTGGAGTAAGTGCATGTAGCATTAGATGATGGATGAGTAGTAATAGTAAAGGAACTGAATTGATTGAGCTCCCTTTTCATAGATCTGTATACATGATCTAAGCCTTCTTCTATTAGCTCTAAAACTTTCTGTGGCATTGGAGGTATATTAATGTCAACTGATCCTTCCAACATCTTCACCACTTCCCCCTTAGTAGGCCTCGTCGAAACCTCATCCTGAATACACCAAAACGCTACCATTAAAGCTCTCATTACCTCTTCTTTTTCAATTGCTCCTTCAAGTCGTCTATTAACAACTTTTTCAGGCGTTCCATCGCTCATTTCCTGAAAAAACAAATAAACAACATATCTGGTCCTTTCAATACTTTTACGTTTAAAAAAAGGGAACCTATGATTCAGAAGTAAGGGGATTGGCCTTTTCCTATAGAGTTCAAGTTTTGTGCACTGTTAGGTTAAGTTGACCTATATCAACATAATTCTCTTTTAGATTGGTATGATATCTTGGAAAATAGAGTAATAACCCACTATAACCGGTTAAATTGCACCATCAAAGTAAAGATTCTTTACACGGTCAGCGTATATAACTTAAACTGTTCTCTCTTTATCAAAATTGATCGAGTACCTTGTAAGCCCATCCAGGGTAAAAGAAGTCCTCAGCATCACAAGTCATATCAAGATTTCTCCGACCACCAACAATTTCTAGTAGCAGCATTCCATAGCTGTAAACATCAGCTTTGACAGTTATGGGTCGGTTGCTGACCCACTCAGGGGCTAAATAACCTCTGGTTCCTCGGACCATAGTGACAACATGGGAATGCTCTCTCCCCATCAATTTTGCTAGTCCAAAATCAGAAACTTTAGGACAGAAATTCTCATCCAAAAGTATGTTCTCGGGCTTGATGTCACAGTGTATTATTCTATTCCTGCATTGCTCATGAAAATAGGCTATCCCTTGTGCAGTAGCAATGGCTATGCGAAAACGTGTAGGCCAAATTAGTAATCTATCTCGGTAACTATATGAATGGAATATCCACTTGTCCAATGAGCCATTTTTCATGAACTCATACACTAGTAGCCTGTTAAAAGAAAATGCTCAGTTCATGCTTACATATTTAAGTTGGCACAACGCAGCCATCAATTTACAATGAAATGTGTTACTTACCTTCGTGTTCCCTCGGAACAGTATCCGCATAGACGAACCAGGTTCATATGATGCATAGAGCCAATAGTGTTGACCTCTGTTATAAATTCCTGTTCCTCATGAGGTAAAACTTTGCCAAGCTTCTTTACTGCAATCGATGTTCCATCTCCTAGGCTTCCCTTGTATACACTGCCAAATCCACCTGTCAACATACCATTGTTACTTATTGTGATAAAACCTCGCTTAATTTATTGCAAAACCAATTGTCTTGGTTTGGATATACTATGGTTTTGAATAATACTACATAGAAATGATAATAGTCATGTCTTACCTGTTCCAAGTAACTCGGAAAAATTGTTAGTTCGGTGTTGCAAGTCACGGTAGCTGAAACTAATCGGAGCTCCTGATAAGATCAAAGAGCCCTCAAGAGCTCTCTTTAAGGATCTTTTTCTATGGATATTGATATATAACCGACAACCGAGCAGCGCGATGAGAACTGTCATACTTAGGACTATAGGAAGTATGAAAACTTTATCGCATGTGCTCTGCGATTCGTCTGATGAATTCCCAGTTTGTTTGTCACCACTCACTCCAAATGAGCCATTAGCCTCAACCTTCACGAATAGAGTTGAGCCAGGATCCTCGAATCCACCAAATTCCAAGTTTCTAAGGACCCAATAGTAAGCCTTTTCCTCACTAAGACCGTAAACAGAAGCAACGCAATCACAATTTGATAAGCAAGCATTCCCACATTTGGACACTGACTCTATATCACTATAATTTGCTATTACAGATGATCCTGAGAAATAGTAAGCAGTTTGCTGAACCGTAAAAATCTTGAACTGGGAAGTCAAATTTTCATGATGAGGTCCACATTTCCCTGTCAATGAAGAATTTACAGAACACGAGATATCGTTTCCCACCTTAGAAGTGCCTGGTAAGCACGTGCAAGAAGCATTCGTTTTACTTCTGTCTAAATTACAAATCCCATTACCACAAATTCCAGCAATATCACATGGATTGGACACAGCAGCCCACTCTGCAACCCATTGCCTCGATCCATTCACATCATTGTCCCATCGATACAAACGTAGATTTCCATTACCCTCAAGAATTAATCTTCGTAAAACAGATGGTCTACTCCAACCATTAGATTGATTCACAGCCGAGAATAGCCCTCCATAATCACCATCATTTTTGTACACATAAACTGCTCCATCCGAAGACGAGCCATAAACCATACCAAAGCTTCCAGCTTTGTCCAAAACTGCAACAATATCTCCTGTCACATTTGATATATCAGGTACTGACCAGTAAGAATAATTGCTATACAATTCAGGTGACATATGATAGGACTCGGGCACATTGTAGGTCAATGCGAGGTTTAGTGACGTCGGCTGCTGCAACAGTTTTAACGTGTAATAGCCTCCGGGGGCAGGCGATTTTGATGATGTTAGTTCTAGTGACATCGTTAAAGATTGGCCAGGCAATAAAGTATCCGATGGATGTGAAAAGCTTTGCCATGTTAGGATTATGATTCCTACTAAAGACAATAACCTTCATATTGAATAATTCGGAATTAAACTACATGAGCGGAAGCTAACCTGAATCCATGTGTGGAATTTGTTGAACCACCTTTGATGATTGTCCTTTAGTCCTTATGAAGATTGCTCCTGTGATCCTTCCTTCAAGAATGTCTTGAAGATGTATGACACCACAAGAATACTTCACAAGGCTTAAACAATATGTGAATTGATCCACAACAATAATAATATGACAATAATCAAAATGATATATGGTTTTCCACAATTATTTGCAAGACAACAATGATGTTTTTTTGCTCTTGATTCAATGGGAGGAAGAAGAGTCTTGTCTTGCAATAATGTGGGAACCATAACCCCCACTTTATAACAAAAGAGTTACATAACCCAAGAGTCACAAGAGTTACATAACTCAAGAGTCACAAGCTTGTAGCCATGGTTACATATATGTAACCTTAGTTAGCCCATCATTAACTAAGGTTACCCTTTTGGGTATCTACACATTAGTCCTACACTTTATATGACAACACATTTGCCCCCTTAACATAATGTCCATAAGACCACAAAATTAGGCCAAACCAAAAGATAGCACATAACATATAATTTATCCATATATTGTTCATATGTATGTAGATATAAGTCCATATATCTTACAATCTCCCACTTGGACGAGATACACAAACATATGTACAAACCTTAGCATTATATGTTACAAAATAACCTTAGGTGCGCAAAATTGCTATCACAATAAAATTGTCATGAACAATCCGGTCCATCAATCATACCAACATAGGAACTAAGTGCTCTTTGTTACTCATTCGTAACTAGAACCGGCATAGATCACGTATATCAATATAACCAACGACATGGATCAAGTGTAGGTATGTAGCATGGAAATAACATAAAGTGTGGTCAATAGACTGTCTATTTCCAACTGGTTCTCTTTATTGAGATCAATCATAAATTGTAAGAGTACAAAAACTTTAAAACTGAATATCTGCAGATATAACTGAATTACTGAATTTCTGAATATAATGAACAATACATAAATGTACAATACAAAACTCCCACTAAAATACATAATCCTTATCTGATTTGACACCCATACAAGCAATATGCTCATGAAATACTTTTGGTGTCAATCCCTTAGTGAGCGGATCCGCAAGCATGGAGTTTGTACCGAATGTACTCAATGCACAATTGTCCATTTTGTACTCTTTCTTTAACAACCCGAAATTTGACGTCCATATGTTTTGCTTTCGTCAAACTACTGTTGTTATTAGCATAAAGGACTGCCGATCTGTTATCACAAAATAGCCTAAGTGGCTTTTTGATGCTATCAACAATTCGCAGTCCACTAACAAAATTCCGCAGCCATAACGCCTCATTAGATGCTTCATAACATGCCATAAACTCCGCTTCCATGGTGGAAGTGGCTGTAAGAGTTTGATTGATACTTCTCCAAGAGATAGCACCGCCCGCAAGCATGTAAATATAGCCTGAAGTGGACTTCAAACTATCCTGACATCCAGCAAAATCGGAATCGGTATACCCAATGATCTCAAGCTGGTCCGATTTCCGGTATGTAAGCATGTAATCCTTTGTTCTCTGTAAGTACCTCATGACCCGTTTGGCTGCCTTCCAATGGTCCATTCCCGGATTGCTTAGATATCTGCCTAACATCCCAATAATGTATGCTATATCAGGTCGTGTACATACCTGAGCATACATCAGACTACCTACCGCCGAAGCATAAGGCGTCTTCTGCATTTCCGAAATTTCATAATTATTATTTGGGCACTGTTTGAGACTAAATTTGTCTCCCTTAGCAACAGGGGTGTTCCCTGGTTTACAATCCTGCATGCCAAATCTTTTCAGAACCTTATCGATATAGCCCTTTTGTGACAGACCGAGAACACCTTTAGAGCGATCTCGTTGTATCTGAATTCCTAATACAAAAGAAGCTTCACCAAGATCTTTCATTTCAAATTTCTTCGAAAGAAATTTCTTATTTCAAGTAATAATGCTATATCGTTACAGGCAAGCAGTATGTCATCGACATATAAAACCAGAAAAATATACTTACTCCCACTGAACTTATGGTATATACAGTCATCAGCAATATTCGGTTCAAAACCAAAAGATGTAATGACTGCATGAAACTTATAATACCATTGACGAGAAGCTTGCTTGAGCCCATAGATGGATTTCTTTAATTTGCAAACCTTCTTTTCTGATTCATCCGAAACAAAGTTTTCAGGTTGCACCATATAAATTGTTTCCTCAATGTCACCATTGAGAAATGCTGTCTTAACATCCATTTGATGAAGCTCAAGATCAAAATGTGCTACTAATGCCATTATAGTCCTGAAAGAGTCTTTCGATGAAACTGGAGAGAAAGTCTCTTTATAATCAATGCCTTCCTCCTGAGTGTAGCCTTTTGCGACAAGACGAGCTTTATACTTAATAACATTGCCCCCTAAATCCCTTTTGGTTTTAAAAATCCATTTACAACCAATAGGTTTAATACCTTCGGGCAATGTAACAAGCTCCCAAACGTCATTATCGCTCATAGACTTCATCTCATCATTCATGGCATCAATCCACTTTTGAGAGTTAAAACACTTAATGACTTGACGGAAGTTGATTGGATCATCTTCCTCAAGTCCAATATCACTTTCTTGTTCTTGGAGAAATACTACATAATCATCCGAAATTGCATTTTTCCTCTCTCTAGTGGATCTCCTTAATGGCATTTCAGTTTCTTGAGGTTGTTGAGTTTGATTTTCATTAGTTATATCAGGGTCCTGATGGGGGAGATTTTCGAGATTGTCTTGAACCGGAGTTGTGTGATCCGTGTCATGAAGACCAAGATCAACAACTTGAGGGAAAGACACATGTTCTTCCTCAAAGACAAAATCTCTAACAACTTTATCTCCCCACCCCCAAACTCAATATCCTCAAAGAACCTAGCATTACCCGTCTCAAAAATAGTTCTAGAAGTGGGATTATAAAACTTAAAACCCCTGGATTTTTCAGAGTATCCAACAAAATAGCTACTAACCGTCTTAGCATCCAGTTTCTTTTCATTCGGCCTATAAGGCCTTGCCTCAGCTGGACAACCCCAAATGTGTAAATGCCGAATACTGAGTTTATGCCCAGTCCAAAGTTCATATGGGGTTTTGATTGTAGCTTTAGTTGGAACTTTATTAAGAATATAAGCTGCGGTTTTTAATGCTTCACCCCAGAGTGAGTCTGGCAAAGTTGTACGAGAAATCATACTTCTTACCATATCCTTAAGGGTCCTATTTCGTCTCTCAGCTACACCATTCATCGTAAGACTGCCTGGCATAGTATACTGAGGGACGATCCCACACTCATCTAGGAATTTAGCAAAAGGCCCTGGACGTTGTTCACCGGAACCATCATATCGACCATAGTATTCACCACCACGGTCAGATCTAACGGATTTAATTCTTTTGCTTAGTTGATTTTCAACTTCAGCCTTAAATGATTTGAACACGTCTATGGATTGGGACTTTTCATGAATAAGATATAGGTACCCATAACGAGAGTAATCGTCTATGAATGTGATAAAGTATTGTTGACCATTCCGACAAGGAGTAGGAAATGGTCCACAAATATCCGTATGTATCAATTCTAAGACGTCTGAAGCTCTCTTAGCACCTAATCTAGTCTTGTTTGTTTGTTTTCCCTTGAGACACTCAATACAAATTTTTGAATTAGAGGTATCAAGAGAATCAAAAATTCCATCTGACACGAGTTTCTGAATTCTTTGAATTGATATGTGACCCAAACGTTTATGCCATAGTGATATAGAATTCTCATTGGTTAATTTTCTTTTAGTACCACTTAAACTTGTATGCAAAGTTTCTTTATTTGAAGTTATTGTATCAACCAAATATAAGCTATCAAATGTTGATAAAACACCAGTACCAATAAGATTTGAATTCTGAAAGAGACTAACTTTATTGTCACCAAAAGAACATGTATAACCGGATATGTCCAATTGGGGAACAGAAATTAAATTCCGTCTAAAAGACGGTACAATAAAAGTCTCATCCAAATCTAAATGAAAACCGGTCTTAAACAACAGCCTAAATTTGCCAATAGCTTCAACTGGCACCGTCTTGCCGTCACCCACATAGATGTATCTTTCACCATCATTTGGTTTTCGGCAGTTCAGGCAACCCTGCATTGATATACTTATGTGAGTAGTAGCAGAGAATCTACCCACCAAGTATCCCTAGGTACCGAAATTAAATTAACTTCAGAACAAACAAGAGAAAGAAATGTACCTTTTTTCGCACGCCAGGCATGGTACTTGGTACAATGTTTCTTCACATGATTAGTCCCCTTACAGAAGAAGCAACCTAATTCAGTAATTTCAACCTTAGGTTCCTTATGTTGCTTAATCTTGGGCTTTGCAACCGCAACTTCCTTACCTTTCCTCTTCTTAGTTTCCTTAGAAGAGGATGCCAAATGAGCACTTTCTGTCTTATCTATCTTTATCATTTCCTCTTCTTGCACACAATGTGAAATGAGCTCATTAAGAGTCCATTTCTCCTTCAGGCAGTTGTAACTGACCTTAAATTGATTAAAGTGTGCAGGAAGAGATATCAAAACAAAGTACACAAGCAGTTCCTCAGGTAAATCCAGCTTGAGTGACTTTAGTTTCGAAGCAAGATGAGACATTTCCATAATGTACTCCCTAATGTTTCCCTTGCCCTTATACCTCATGGAAACAAGTTTACTCAATAGTGTACTTGTTTCCGCCTTTTCGTTTTGCATAAAACACTGTTCAAGGTTTCCAAGGAAAACTTTGGCATTAGGTTCATCATTCATAGTGCCCCTGAATGATTCTGGAATTGCACGTTTCATTATCATTAGACTCATGCGATTCGAGCGTTCCCACTTCTCCATCACCCTCCTTTCATCAGGAGAGGATGTAACCTCAAGAGGAGTAGGTTGCTCGGTCCGAAGAGCAAGGTCAAGATCTATGCAACCGAGAACGATCATGACGTTCTCTTTCCATTCCTTAAAGTTTGTGCCATTAAGCACATGGATGCTATTGATGTTGGCAGAGATCGTAGAAGAAGAAGAATTAACTGAAAATAGAACAAAAGGATTACTGAATACATGCTTACAATTACTTGAACTTTAACTTTACTTTATAGATTCAAAATAGGCATATCCCATTACAAGATACCTTGCACAACATTGATTTTAGTCTTTGGACAGAAAAACAACTTGTAAGTAGTACTCTTGGTGTAGTGATCAAACATAGACAATAAACTCCTGTCAAATATCAAACCTTCCTTTGGGCCGATTTAATATTCACATGGAAAACCAAATAATTGTCTCATATTTATCACCACAAGCATGTTTGAATTCCTGCCAAATAACAACATTCCTTTGGGCCGGTGTTAAACGCATGGAAGACTAACATCCACAGTCATCTTATATTTCAAGATTAATCAATCTACACAATAGAGGTTACTTTGGCAACATAATGCTTCAATTGACTAATTTAAAATATTTGATGCTAAAAGCTTTAGTTCCTTAAGCCATATTATGAATCTTAACTTAATATGTTACATGTTTTGACATGCAACAACTGAATATTAATTGTTATTATACTTGAGAGGACAATTCCAAAAATATGAAAATTGATGGACTTTAAAACAATTAATATTCAAAACTTAAATATTAATGTATAATACATTAATAATAAAACTTAAATATTTCAATTGAATAATAATATGTCAATTAAAATCTGAAACTTAAAAGATTTGAAACATTTTTAACCTTACTGGTCCAGGATAATCGATTATTCTGGCATAAAAAAAATTTCATAAGTTACTGGACCAGAATAATCGATTATCTAAACCAGATAATCGATTATTCTGGTATTTATAAAAAACGTTTCAAACTCACTGGACTAAGATAATCGATTATCTGTCCAAAATAATCGATTATCTTGGAGCAGTGAACCTTACTGTTTTAACATGATTTTCAACAAGAATCTTAAACAAGAAAACATGTTGTCTACCAACTAAAATCATGCATAATACAATGTTATAATACAAGTAAAGATTAACATGATATTAAAACATCAAATTTCATCAAAACACAACATTCATAAGAAACATGCTATTTCATGGTACTTGAATTTCATAAATAAAATTCTAACAAAACTTGAACATGAATCCTAACATAACATGAATCTAATGAACATCCAAATTATCCAAAAAATGAAGGTGGCTCTGATACCAATTGTTAGGATTATGATTCCTACTAAAGACAATAACCTTCATATTGAACAATTCGGAATTAAACTACATGAGCGGAAGCTAACCTGAATCCATGTGTGGAATTTGTTGAACCTCCTTTGATGATTGTCCTTTAGTCCTTATGAAGATTGCTCCTTTGATCCTTCCTTCAAGAATGTCTTGAAGATGTATGACACCACAAGAATGGTTCACAAGGCTTAAACAATATGTGAATTGATCCACAACAATAATAATATGACAATGATCAAAATGGTATATGGTTTTCCACAATTATTTGCAAGACAACAATGGTGTTTTTTTGCTCTTGATTCAATGGGAGGAAGAAGAGTCTTGTCTTGCAATAATGTGGGAACCATAACCCCCACTTTATTACAGAAGAGTTACATAACCCAAGAGTCACAAGAGTTACATAACTCAAGAGTCACAAGCTTGTAACCATGGTTACATATATCTAACCTTAGTTAGCCCATCATTAACTAAGGTTACCCTTTTGGGTATCTACACATTAGTCCTACACTTTATATGACAACATATTTGCCCCCTTAACATAATGTCCATAAGACCACAAAATTAGGCCAAACCAAAAGATAGCACATAACATATAATTTATCCATATATTGTTCATATGTATGTAGATATAAGTCCATATATCTTACATGCCACACAACGCTTAGGTTGTCGGCGTAGAGAATGAAGTTGCCATTTTCAGTAATGACAGCCATCTCAACGCCAGCTTCTGAGGTGTTTGATGCCCATACAGTGGTGCCTCTGTCCATCAACATGAGATTTCCAGTGTTGTCGAACTCCAAAATTGCGTCTCTGGTGACTGGAGAGTTTCTATTTAGACGATGAACACAAAATGAAAGGGTTGGCCAAAAAGTTTATATATACCTGCAAAAGCTTTAGTAAAAACTAGAGATGGAGGAATACATTCTGCTTTTTTCCAACTAAGTCTAATATAAGAGTAACATCTCTAAAGAATCTATCGTTCAAAATTATGTTTACATGTTGAGAGTTTTGATGAAATTCTAGTTCCATATAACATTCTCAGCTTCTTGCCCCCTTTTTTAAGAGAGAGAAACCCGAACTAGTTCACGTTGGGAAAGAAATAACGAGGCGTTAAACTTCTATAGACTAACAATATTAGAAGTTTTACGCAAGGTCACCTAAGCGATAACTACAAGCAATCATCTATAAATGTGAAATTAGTAACTTTTAGTTTTTGGATGGTTGTTACCAATTTTATTGTTTCGTATTGCTGCTTTAAATAGAATGTTGTTTTAGTTGTTACTTAAATTTTATTACCGTTATATAACGATGAAAAATGTCACTTTTATGTAATCATTGATTAGGTGTGGTCGCGTTGTTGCTTATTTTTTTCTCTCATCTTGCACTTCCTTATTATAAACTAATATTTTTTTATCCTTTAGCCAACCTTTTATATAATAATTCTGCTTACCCTATATTTTCTTTGTAATATTGTAAGTTTATTCTTCATATTACTAGTCAGAAGCGGATCTAGGATTTTAATAACATGAGTGCACCACTAAAAAAAGGAGAAAAAAAGAAGTATTAAGTGAGATTTCATTCCTAATCCTCTAGGTAAATAATTCAAAATTCAATCAAGTGCACCATTTAACCTCTTTGGAGCACGGGTGCCATCAGTTAATACTAGACCAATTCTAAAAAATATGTACATAAAATACCCAGTTTGACGGAAAGATCATGGGTTCACGTGCCCCATATAAATGCCTATGAATCCGCCTTTGTTACCGGTATGTAACATCATGAAACGACAACAAACAATACAATCTTTCCAAATGATGAATTCATCAAAATAACACAGTATAATATAATACGATATACTATGACACGATATGTAACAACCATCCAAAATGCTATAACAAGTCAAAAGATAAGTATATATAAGTTCAATCCTTAATCACAGAGGCGGACTTAAGGTATAAACTTGAGGGGTCACATGGCCCTGTAAACTTCGGCAGAGAACTTATATATGTATATGTGTATACCTTGAAAATGGTTAATATAAATCCTTTGGCACCCTGAACACTAAAAGTCTTTAGGGCACTGATTGAGCAGAATACCAGTGCCCCTCACGTTAAAATCTTGGGTTCGCCTCTGCTTAACCATGATTTAAATCATGCACGACTTGTAGTAATAAGTTGACAAGCATTACAAGAGGATTACTTAATGGACAAATTAAGTAGTTAAACTTACATGCTATGTGACCAAACCAATGTGCGATTCCCTGGGAGTTGCGCAAACCAAATAGACAATTGATATTGATCATGTGAGTCTGCTGTTGGTGTGAAACCAAATGCAAAAGTTTTATTGTCAGAAAACCATGCTTTGTTCTCTTTAGCTAATAATCTTGAACCCAAAACAACCCCACTTGACTCAATGCGGCAACAAAGCTCTGCTACAAACAGTAAGAGCATTAAGGCAAAAGCAGAGGAGAGTAAACTTGGAGCCATATGGACCATTCGGCACTAAGTTGGTATAGTTGGATTCTATTTCAAGAAAATCAGCTTCACTTAGAATAAGCATTTGGGTCCTTATATATAATTAATTAAAAAGAAGCAGGGAGTCAAGAGAGGAAGAACTTGAAGTAAGATTTTCCAAATTTGGAGTTGAAGAATAGTAGGAGATAGGAACACGTGGACAATGGTGGGTGAGCTACAAAGTTGAAAATGACCAAAATTCTTGGATGTTTTGGTCGGATCTGGCATTTAGCGGCACGTGTTTACTCAGCTTCTTTGTTGCTTTCAGCTATAAATCGACCAAATTGCCAAACTTTTAAAGCTGGAGTGCAGCTATTCTTGTTTTCACACTTCCTCCCCTAGCAGCACATAAAGGATATAATTTAGAAGCAAATTCAAAATTTAGAGTCAGTAATTTTAAAATGTTACTATGTGAACAATAAATTAAACCAAAGCTAGATATTACTAGAATATTCTAGACTATTCTAAAATAGTCTAGAATGATCTAGAATGTTCTAGAAGGTTCGAGAACATTATGGAGTTCTCTGGAACATTCTAGAAGATGATAGAAACTCTTTTATGTATAGTAGAGAATATGAGAATATTCTAGAGCAGTGGAATATTCTAGAACATATGAGAATAGGTAGATATGAATATTGTTTAGGATACTTATATGGAATATTCTAGAATGTCGTAGAACATGGAGGTTGATGCCTATAAATAGGGGAAGACCTCCTCATTTGTATGATGTACAAAAGGAGTGAAGCAAAGTGTGAGCCCAAGTGTGTACCAAAGTGATCCCTTGTGTAATAAAAGTTGAAGAATTACAAAAGTCTCTCTCCATATAGCTACATATATTAAACCTTCCAAACTACCTCAATTTCTTCCTTTATCAACTAAACAAAATCTCTTTCCTTCTTACATTTAAAGGTCTTCTACCTTTAAATTGTTTTCCTACATCTGGTATCAGAGCCATTGGTTCGTTAGGAGGGTGATTCATTAACTATGGCAGGAAAGAATATTGTGTGCATGGTTCCCAAGTTGACGGGGAAACAAAATTATAACTTTTGGAGGATTCAGATGGAGACACATCTGAAGGCGTATAATTTGTTAAAATATACGCGAGAAGAACTGGAGGAAGGTGCCGAAGAGAATGAAATAAGGCGTGATAGTATGGCCTTGTCCCAAATACACCAGGCCATCGATATGTCTGTGTTTGGCAAAATTTCCACAGCCCAAACAACAAAACAGGCTTGGGATATTTTGGCCAAAGCATATCGTGGAGTTGATAAGGTCCAAAAGAATAATTTGATGGCGCTAAAAAGAAAGTTCGAGCTTGCCACGATGGAGAAGTCAGAGACAGTTGAGGGATACTTTTCGAGGTTGACAGAGATCAAGAATGAGATGGAGCTCAATGGTCATATCCTCAGCGATGAGACATTCGTTGAAAATGTACTTAATACTTTACCTATGAAGTTTGATCATATTGTGGCAGTAATTCAAGAGACCAAGGACCTTTCAACTTTAAGTACCGAGGAGCTTCTGGGCTCATTAATTCTTCATGAGAATAGAATTAATGGAAAATTAGAAGAGTCATTGGAGAAAGATCCGGCAGAGAAGGCATTGCAGGCACATATTAAAGTTAAAGAGAGAGGAGAATCTTCTAATGTGGCGGAAACTAGAGGACACGGTTTCCGAGGCAAAGGTCGTGGAGGCACCGGCAACTATCGTGGCCGTGGAAGAGGTAATCATCATTTCCAGCCAAGAGGAAATTACAACAATCCAGGTCAGCAAAAACCTCCCCTTAAATGCTATAACTGCGGTAAATTGGGTCATTATGCTAAAGATTGTTGGAGTAAAAGAACTGAAAATAAACAAGTTCATGCTCGAGTAGCTGAGGATGAAGGGGATAAAAGTGAAACCATTTTATACTCCGCATCTATGGCTTCTGTTAGTGAAGAAACTAACAATGATGTCTGGTACGTTGACTCCGCATGTAGTAATCATATGTGCGGTAAGAAGGAGATATTTGCTGATTTGGACGAGTCTTTTAAATCCACGGTTAAATTTGGAAATAATCAAGTTATGCAAGTTGTCGGGAAAGGGAGAATACCGGTCACCATGGAGAATGGGCTTGAGTGCTCCATAAAAGATGTTTACTACGTGCCTAACCTGCTGCATAATTTGTTGAGCTTGGGTCAGCTCCAACACAATGGATATGAAGTGCATTTCAGTAATGATATATGCACTATAAGAGACAAGAGTATGAGAATTATAGCCAAGGTAAGTATGACCAAAAATCGGATGTTTCCAGTAACTTTCAACTACAGTCACTTACCCTGCTATAATTCAATTGCTCTTGATGATACTTGGTTATGGCACATGAGGTTCGGCCACTTTAATTTCGGCGGTTTACAATATCTTGTGAAGAATAAGATGGTGTCAGGTTTGCCTTCACTTGACTTTGCTCCAAGACAGTGTGAAGCATGCATTTTGGGGAAGAAGCATAGAGAGCCATTTCCCAAAGGCAAAGCTTGGAGAGCAAAACACCCATTGCAGCTGATACATTCTGATTTGTGCTCGGTGGAAGTTCCTTTGCTCGGTGAAAGTAAGTACTTCATTACTTTTATTGATGATTTCAGTAGAAAAGCATGGGTGTATTTGCTGAAAAATAAGTCTGAAGCCTGTGACACATTCAAAAGCTTCAAAACATATGTTGAAAAACAAAGTGGCCATTTTATAAAGACTCTGAGAACAGATCGAGGCACAGAATACACTGTGTGCGATGAGTTTTTGAAGAAGCATGGCATTCAACATCAGTTGACTGCAAGGTACACTCCTCAACAAAATGGAGTTGCAGAAAGAAAGAACAGGACTGTGATGGATATGGTGCGGTCAATGCTGGCAGCAAAACAGCTGCCTAAAGAATTCTGGGCTGAAGCGGTCTCTACTGCAATTTACATATTAAACAGGTGCCCTACGAGAAGCAACCATGGAAAAACACCTTATGAGGTATGGACAGGTAGAAAACCAAATATTTCTCATTTACGAATATTTGGTTGTCTTGCCTATGCGCATGTACCCGATCCACTGCGAAAGAAGTTTGACGAGAAAGCAGAAAAGAGCATATCTGTTGGCTACAGTCGACAGACAAAAGGGTACAAGCTATATAATCCAGACAGCAAAAAGGTTATTGTCAGTAGAGATGTCACCTTTGATGAACATGGAGCATGGGATTGGAAGAAAAAAGCAGTTGAGCCATCTCAACCTCCAGCACCATCATATCTTGATGACGAGGAGCATGATGAACCTGCGCAACAACAGTCTCCCTCAGAAATACAATCAATACAGCATGGTCGATCACAGAGGCAACGACGTCTACCGGCTCATTTGGAGGATTACGTTGTCGGTAATGATGTTGATACTCTAACTGACGAAGATATTTTGAACTTTGCCTTGTTTTCAGATTGCGATCCTGTGGATTTCAAGGATGCAATTGAAGAAGAACGTTGGGTGAAAGCAATGGAGGAGGAAATCCATTCTATTGAGAAGAATGATACTTGGGAGCTTACCGACCTTCCAAGAGGAAAGAAACCCATTGGAGTAAAGTGGGTATACAAAACAAAGTACAGACCAACCGGAGAAGTCGACAGATACATTAAAGGAACTCAAGGAGATGGAATCTGCTATCCTAGAGGTGAGTCACTTGAACTTCTTGGATACACTGACAGTGATTGGGCTGGTGATACGATCGAGAGAAAAAGTACTTCCGGCTATGCATTCTTCACTGGTTCGGGTGTGTTTTCTTGGAGTTCAAAGAAACAACCAGTGATAGCATTATCCACTGCTGAAGCCGAGTACATTGCTGCATCAAATGCTGCTACACAGGCGGTATGGTAGAGAAGAATGCTCAGGTTTCTTCAACACAAACATGATGGTCCAACCACGATATTATGTGACAACCAATCAGCAATCGAGTTGGCGAAGAATCCAGTACTTCATGGTCGCAGCAAACACATTGATATCAAATATCATTTCATTCGAGAGATGGTACGAGAAAATGAGATCCGAATTGGCTACTGCAGAACTGGTGAACAGGTGGCAGATATTTTCACCAAGGCATTGAAGATGGAGACTTTTCTGAAGATGAAAAAGTTATTAGGAATGACCACCTACGAGGCTTTGGTTTAAGGGAGGCAATGTGAACAATAAATTAAACCAAAGCTAGATATTACTAGAATATTCTAGACTATTCTAAAATAGTCTAGAATGAGCTAGAATGTTCTAGAAGGTTCGAGAACATTATGGAGTTCTCTGGAACATTCTAGAAGATGATAGAAACTCTTTTATGTATAGTAGAGAATGTGAGAATATTCTAGAGTAGTGGAATATTCTAGAACATATGAGAATAGGTAGATATGAATATTGTTTAGGATACTTATATGGAATATTCTAGAATGTCGTAGAACATGGAGGTTGATGCCTATAAATAGGGGAAGACCTCCTCATTTGTATGATGTACAAAAGGAGTGAAGCAAAGTGTGAGCCCAAGTGTGTACCAAAGTAATCCCTTGTGTAATAAAAGTTGAAGAATTACAAAAGTCTCTCTCCATATAGCTACATATATTAAACCTTCCAAACTACCTCCATTTCTTATTTATCAACTAAACAAAATCTCTTTCCTTCTTACATTTAAAGGTCTTCTACCTTTAAATTGTTTTCCCACATACTATGATTTTTGTATATACATATTTTTGTGACAACTCACTCACCCTAATTAGGCATTCTTCACTTCCTGATCTTCCATGTTTGACTCTCAAAGAGTACGGATAAAATTGTGGGCTACTTTTTTAGCTTTCGTCTATTGACTATCTTGTACCAATAATTGACATTGAAAGCAATATATAGGAGGGGGCTATTTTAGCTTATTTGTCAACACCTAACAATAAAGATTCGTAAAAAGGTTGTTTATCTGGACAAAGTAACTTTAACAACCTGGAAATTTGGATTGTGAGGATGAGGACAGAGAACAGTTTCTATACATAAATCTACGGGACCGTTTGATGTTAACTTTCTGCTAATATGACAGTCTATTTCTATTTATTTAGTAGGTTTACATGATAACTGTTCATACGGATATTACTCAACTTCTTTCATTTAGGTTTCTATAAATTTTTATAATTTGCATTTTCATTTAATTTTTAAGGATTGTCTCTAAGGTGTTGATTTCTTACAAAACCATTAACATAAAATGACGGTGTTTGCAACATCCCAGTTGAGACCCTCGCAATGCAGCATAAGTGATATTATGATAAGGAGGAAGAAGAGGTCAGTACGAGGTCGTCCGAGGATTAAGTAGGACGCCTTGACTAAGGATAAAACTCAGGAGTTAGAAGAAGGTTATCGACTATGGGAGCTTGGAGGAGTAGTGGAGATGCAAACACTATGTGGTTGACAACGGCATACTACATAAGGAAGGCGGCGAGGGAGGTGTTAGGGATATCTTCGGGCTGCACCAGTGGCTACAAAAGAGACTGGTGGTGGAATGCAGTTGTCCAAGGCAAAGTGGATGCAAAGAAGACGGCATACCTGCGGTTAGTTGGGAGCACTGGCGAGGAGGAAAGGAAAACGAACAATGAGAGATATAAGTCATTTTTCCTCCTATAAATAGAGGGGTCTTACCCTATTTGTAAATCACCCCAAAATTCAATAAGAATTTTCTCTCTATCTTTCTCTGATATATTGTTCTTATTCTTTTATTGTTTTATAACACGTTATCAGCACGAGACTCTAACCAATTGGATAGAAGCTTTGGGATTGAGCAAAATGATTATAAGTTGTTCCATGAACTTCCTTCATGATTAAATTCTGGATTTAAGGTAAGTAATTTACTTTTCTCTTTCAAATTCTTGAAATTCTTCGATTTGATTTCATATACAAACAAAGACAACAAAGTTTGATTATAACTCTAATGGAGTTTATAAGAAATTATAACCACGTGAAGTGGTAAAATTTCTATGATTTGCCATGATTAAATTCATGTATGATTGTGGGCAAAGAATTGAAAACTCGTCCAATTGAATTTGCTTCATTCTCATTCCCTTAAGAGAATGTGATCGCAGTATGCGATAAGTCTGAAAGAAGACAAAATTATTACCGTGAAGGTATCAATGGATGTGGACGTGGCAATAGACGAAATTATAATCGTCATCATTGTGATAATGAGAATAATAAGGATTCTCAAAATAATCATTCACTTTGCGAAAGTAATATCTCTCATCGATTTGACATGAGATTTTATACAGCACATATAGGTGATTATGGTCCATTCATGGTGTGAGTGTGACAACATCCAATTTATGAATACATATTCATTCTTGGAAGAATATGAATGTGCTAGTGGTAGTGAATATACCACACTCACCTCTAGAAGAAGGTTTGAGATTAAATAAGAAAATAATATCATTATTTTGACATGAATGGTCATTGATCACGTACCTATTGTACGCCAAAATATTTTGGCAATGTGATTATTAAAGGACAACAATAATGCAAGAAACATATCTTCCATATAGTTTTGACCATGGTCATAATGGTATAACTTTCTCTTTGAAAGAGATATCCACCATATGGATATTGATGAATATGTGGTAGTACCAAATTAATTGAGAACTCTACAAGAGCCAATTATACTATTTTGGAAAAACACAATTGATTACCAATAAGGTATTCTGTTGTAGTAAGTCTCAAAGAAACTCATTCAGTTTTCAAAGTATACGCGAAAGCGGTTGATTATATTGAGACAATAAATAAAGGAAATATTTGATATCTTCTATTACTACAACTTGTAGCGGGATAATCTTTATGTGAAAAGCTACCCGCTTTATTCTCCAGTTTGTATTACACAAACAAAAGAATGCTATAATAAAGTGGATATTTATTGATATAAAAACCCATATCATATTAAACATGGAGTTTATTGATAATTGCACATGTCATGGTATAAACATGAACTTATCGATATTGATAATTTATTCAGTTGACACAATCAGTTTAGCCATATCAATTTGAATATGATATGCAAAAATAATAGAGAATTCACATGGGTAAATATTAAAGAACTAGAAAGTTCTTTACGAATTCTCTTATATTGCTTGTTCTTATTAATTAATTGACCAACTAAAATTGGGATTGAATCCCATGAATGCTGGAAATATCAAAGGTAAATATGGGCCCATTCATCTGCCATGTATACCACATAAGATGCATCTATGAGATGGTTACATATGCGATTATTATTAACCCGCAACATGGTGTTTTGTGAGGTAACTTGCTTAATAATTCAATTTAGAGCACAATTTCCAGGTTTTCTATTCAAGAAGTTCATGTTGATAAGTTGGTTTACATCATAGTTGGTTTAGCAAAATAATTTATTGAGTGCCTCCACTTAATAGCTAAATTGTTTCATGTGAGAACAAAGTTATATATATCAGTTTGATATACGTTATATACGAGAGTATATTATATTCTCCCCTTACAAGTGGTTCAGGGTCAGGGAACAAAAATTCCATCTCAATATTATTGATGCGCGGTGTATATTTTGATTAACACCACAAAACACAAAGATGGGTTCTCAAAGTTGAGAAAATAAGTTAGTTTTCTAACATGAGGGGGAGACATGATAAACAATTGAGAAAAAATTACGTGGAATGAATTATCATTTGTATATCTAGATCCTCGAATACGGTAATATGAACTTGAAGTTTATAAATAGATAATTCATTTGCAACATATTGCAAAGCATGCCATACACATTTGTTGACCCAAAGAAAGTAATTATATTCTCATTACAAATGCTCATATTAAGTCCTGGAAGGAAAAAGAGTATGGTACGCTTAAAGTGTATAGACAAATCGGTTTCAAATAAACTTCTTGATAAAGAAGATGAGCATATGATCAAAGTGTTTATAATAAAGGAGGCAAGTGATCTAGAAGAGACATGACATAACACTTCATAAAATCTCATGAGAGATTCAGGTACCTGAATATATGAATGAAGAGATCTTTATGTTATATCTTTATAAAAGTTTATTTGAACCAATATAACATGTTTGTCGACGACATCTATCATAGCGCTAAGTATAGATGAGGATCTTAAGTCTATCGAACATAGACGCAAAAGTATTGGCCAAATGGAAGAGATACAATTCAAGTAGAATTGATTCCATATGAAAGCCATGTAGTTTTGGACATGTAGTTCAAATACTAAAAAGTATAAAGTCAATGGTATGTGCAATCAGTTTTCGATATCTTATTTGTCTAGCATGATATGAAAACTTGATTTGCATCTAAAGTCTATAATATGGCTTCTATGACTTAACTTATATGACAATCCATGAAGGATTTAAGTTGCTTGAAGCATCTACAATTCTTGATCTTGAGGTACCACTTCCTGAATGCAATTTATGCACAAATGTATCTTGCTATAACTATAAGCATGATAGTGTGATAGCGAGGATACTTCTATGGAGATATTGAAGAGACATTCCACAATATTTGTGAAGACATTATATATCTATCACGAGTTATGATTTCAAGGTGCAAGTATTCATTATAGTTAATATGGCTGATTTATTTATCAAATCTCTACCAACGATCTCTTGAAGATGGTGCACAAGATTGGAATGCGAATGCTCAAGGATGTGAATTGATGCTCTCTTCAGGGGGAGTTAATGCGCGTTGCACTCTTTTTCCCTTACAAGATTTTGTCCCACTGGGTTTTCCTTGCAAGATTTTTAACGAGGCAACAAATAAGTGCATTTCTAAATATGTGTACTCTTTTTCCTTTTCTAGAATTTTTTCCACTGGGTTTTATTTTAGTTAAGGTTTTAACGAGTCACATTAGACATTCAAGGGGGAGTGTTAAGAATAGAATTCTATTTGGAGTGAATGCCTATCTTGTAGAGAATTTATTTTGAGGCTAAGTCATTTTTCCTCCTATAAATAGAGGGGTCTTACCCTATTTGTAAATCACCCCAAAATTCAATAAGAATTTTCTCTCTATCTTTCTCTGCAATATTGTTCTTATTCTTTTATTGTTTTATAACAAAAATGAATTTCATTAGATTGTTTGTCCAAATTCTTTTCTAGGGACCACGAATTTTGTTACAATATACTTGAGTAATGCCACACCACTACTTAGCTTTAAAAGAATTAGTCCACATAAAAATTCAGAAATTTGTCTCAAGTACACTCATAAGGGACATCATATTTGGTTCAAATCTTATTTCACCAAATGAAGATTAATTAAGGCGCACTAACTATGTTCTTATCAAATTTAAGGAATATCTTTGCGCTTCTCTCATCGAGAGAAAGAAATTCATATGTATCGATTGCTAAATCATCATCGAATTCCAGAAAAAAATTCATGCCAAACATCTCGACCAACTAAACGCGTTGGCCACTCTCTATCAACTTATTTGCAATCCTTTCGATATTTGCAACAATGACACGCATTATATCAACCAAAGTGTCCTCATTCCACTTGCCTTTTAAGGTCTACTTTGAGCGCGACGATGAAGCGTGTTGTCAAAGATGGCATTCAACCGATCAAAGTTCTCAATATGTTCGCCCCTTATCAAGTTTACATCAAGATATGGTGGAGAAACAGATAAAATTTATAGTTTAAGTATGTTGATAATGTAAATGACAATAATAAAACTTAAGACAAACTTCCATTAGTAATGACAATTTTTTCAAACACGAATTTATACTCACAAAGAAAAAAAATGATAACTAAGGATTCTAGTTCATTTTATACTCCATTTTACTAGAGTTTTGGTTAAAAATGTGTACAAACTGTCACGACCATAAACTTAGACCTGGTCGTGATGGCGCCTCTCATGAAGACAAGGCCAGCCAATACAATACCCATTGTAACCCTTTAATCATCAATCATTTTTAAGCTCTAATTAAATAAACATTTCATAATATAAGTCTAAATGAACAGTATGGAAATAGCATACAAGCCCGACATCAGGGTGTCACTAGTCATGAGCATCTATTACAACTGTCTAACCATATCAAGATCAATAGGGTCGGAAAAAGTCACAAATTATACAGCAAGAAGAATAAAGAAAGACAAAAAAAACCTGCAATCGCCAGACAACTACCTTGCTAACTCCGATGAAACTGCTACCAAGCTCAGAAATACCTGAATTACACACAATATGTAGGGAGTAATATGAGTACTCAAACTCAGTAAGTAATAAAAAAAATAAAGTCTGAGCAGTAAGAAATCACGTACACCACATCATGGCACCACAGAGGATACAATCAAATCACTTTATTAAAACTTCATCTCCAGTAAACTCTTTTGGAAAATATCTTTCTAACCTTTTCCACAGTGTGAATGTATATATATATATATATATATATATATATATATATATATATATATATATATATATATATATATATAATAAAAGTGATTAAAATCATAATCGACCCCTAGGGTTAGCTCGAGTACAGCCCTTCGGCATAACAGAAATTCACAACCATTTCATAACTTAAAGACTTTAGTTTAAATGAAAGTTATTTAAAATGCTTGTCCAACATTTTCAGTAGGGGTTCAGTTTAAAGATGAGTGAAGGCAGTAATTAAATCAACATATTCGATAGAAACTCACTTTAAGGAGGAGTGAAAAACAGTAAGTTCACTAACATGCCCCTCAAGCAAAGCATCACTCATGTACATGTATATATATAGCCCATCGGGCAAGCCTCTCAGTCACTCATGACTCAACTCTCACCAATCAACGCGCACACTCAACACTAACACTCAACACTCACACTCAATAGGTACCATATAGTAATCGCTGCGGCATGCAGCCCCATTCATACATCGCTGCGACGTGCAACCTGATCTTCATATATAGTCGACTGCGCTCATTGGGGGTGTGCAGACTCCGGAGGGGCTCCTACAGCCCAAACACTATATTGCTGGGGCCTGCATCCTGATCCATATATATATATATATATATATATATATATATATATATATATATATATATATATATATATATATATATATATATATATATATATATATATATATATATATATATATATATATATATATATATATATATATATATATATAATCCTCACAATCAGTCCTCGACCTCTCTTTGTCATTAACCTCACAGTCAGACTCTCGGTCTATCTCAGTCATCAATCTTCCAATCAGACCCTCGGTCTATCTCAGTTTTAGACCTCATAATCACTCGGACCATCAGTACAATATGGAACTCAGCCCAAATAGTTTTCACATTTTAAGAAGTAAAGAAATAAAACCAAATTTAAATAATAAACTGGTAAAATATGATTGAGGATATGCTTTCAAAATAAACAGAGTGAGGAAAAATAGTGAAAGTTATCTTAAAGGTCTTAACAGGTCGGCACAAGAACCCAAACATGGCATACAACCCAAAATATCATATCAATATCAAAAATATGGAATATCATACGATTTCAAATCAAATACGCGACTTAACAGTCATACGGGACGGACCAAGTCAATATCCCCAACAGTACGCGACTCCACGCTCGTCATCTAGCATGCGCGTCACCTCAAAGTAGCACAACGATGTGAAGTCCGGGGCTTCAAACCCTCAGGACAACATTTACGATCATTACTTACCTCTATCTGGTCCAAACTCTAGCCCGCGATTCTCTTGCCTCTCGAATCAGCCTCCAAATGCTCCAAATCTAACCAAAATCACTACATAATCATTAAAATATGCTAAGGGAATAAAGCTCACTCGAAAATATCCAATTTACATAAAAAATTTCGAAATTACTCAACCCGGCCCCCGAACCCTCGTTTCGGAATCCGATAAAAATCACATCAATAGAATCCTCATTCACTAACGAGTCTACCCATATCAAATCCATCAAAATTCGACCACAAAAAACCCCTCAAATCCCAAATTCTAGGTCTCTAATTACAAGCCCTAGTTCTTCAATACTAGTGTCACGACCCCAGTTCACCTTCCATGAACATGTCGTGGTGGAACCTAGTTCCTACAACTAGGTAACCTAACAATGCGAAAATTTATTATAACTTGCGGAACATTTAATCAAATTAAGCAAAACTAGAAGAAAACGGTGTATAAGTGCCACTTGGCATATACAAATCAAATATAAAACAAAACGCAAAAGTCTACAATCTCATCCCAAAACCCGAAAACTCATTGGAACCATAGGCTAATAGAAATGTAATATACTGTTCTAACTCCAGAATGTCTAAACAACTGAAACAAAAGGATAGAATAACTACTAAAGCTAGAATAGAATAGAGATTCCTAGTCTGCGGACACGACAGATATACCTCAAAGTTCTGAGTGGAGGTACCTGGATATGCACATGAAAAATATACGCAGAAGGGGCATGAGTACACCACACTGGTACTCAGTAAGTGCCAAGCCTAAACTCTGTTGGGTAGTAACGAGGAAGGTCAGGGCCCTACTGAGATTAAACAATATAATAAGAATGCTGACAACAATATGAAATAAGCAGACATAATGGAATACAACTTTAGAGTAAGTCAGGTTACACAAACAACAATCAACACACTGAGGATAAGATAGCCTAGAGTAAAACAGCTCAATATTAGTACTAATTACGAGGATCTCCCAGGATACCGTCCTGTAGTCCATTTCCATGTCAATACCAACAACAAGGATCTCCCCAGGGTACCGTCCTGCAGTCCATTTCCATATCAATACGAATAACGAGGATCTCCTAGGATACCGTCTTGTAGTCCATTTCCAGATCAATGAGCAAGGGGGATCTACCGGGAATCTAACCCGTAGTCCCCAATTAAATGTGCAGGGGGATCTACCGGGAATCTAACCCGTAGTCCCAAAGTAAATGTGCAGGAAAATCTACCGGAATCTAAGTATAGTCCCAAAGTTAATGTGCAGAGGGATCTACCGGGAATCTAACCCATAGTCCCAAAGTAAATGTACAGGGGGATCTACCGAAAATCTAACCCGTAGTACCAAAGTAAACAAATAAAGGGGTGGGGGAGCTACCGGAATCCCACATCCGTAATCCCAACATAAATGCGTAACCACAATAAGAGAATATTCAGAAATGAGGTACAACAATACGAAGCAACAGATAGTTCTAGCATAACATGCTTCACATAGTGCAGTTAAGGCAATTTAGCAAGTAGGCAAGTTAAATCAACTAAACATGTCTTTCTAATCTAGCACATGTTATAATTGCAAGTAAAATAAAGCTAGTACGAAAGAAATGTAGTCTCAATATCTTAAATAAAAATTGGATTTTCCACGATTAGCTCAAGTACGCGCTTGTCACCTCACGTACAAGTCACTCAATTACCAATTAACATATCCTAGGGGAAAGGTCCCCCACACAAGGTTAGACAAGCCACTTACCTCAAACCGGCTCAAAATTCAACTTGAAATCACACTTTTGCCACGAGTATCCGACTCCAAATGACCCAAATCTATTCAATTCAATTACATATCGTAAAAAACATCTCAAGCAATAGAGTCTAATATTAATTCAAAGATAAGATGCGAAATTAGGTAAAATGACCAAAACGCCCCTCAGGACAACATCTTGGAATCGGATAAGTTTTACATTTTCAGAATCCTCGTACTCTCACGAGTCTAACCATATAAAAATCTCCCACATCGGAGATCAAACACCCACTCAAAACTCAATAGTTTAGCCTATGAAACTTTACCCAATTTTTTCAATTTTTGATCGTCAATTCGAATTTTAATGAAGGATTTAACTATATATTGATGGAATATAACTAAGAAGGATCAAGAAAACATTACCCAATGATCTTCTCTTTAAAATCCTCTCGAAATCACCCTCTCCCGAATTCAATTTGATTTTTCTAGCTTTTGAAAACTAACCCTCGAAATCTCTATTTATGAACAGGGATTTCCGCTTCTACGGACAAGGGACTGCTTCTACGGTCCCGCTTATGCGGAAAATTAGTCGCTTTTGCGACCTTCACTAGAATCCAAAATTCCGCTTTTGCAGACCAATAACCGATTCTGCGGTTCCGCTTCTGCGGGTAACAAACCGCTTCGGCGATTTCTGAAGGAACGGGCACAACTACTTCTGCGATGCCAAGCCGCTTCTGCGGTTCCCAAGCCGCAGAAGAGAAAATACCAGAAGAGAAAACTTCAGCTGCTGCAACACTTCTCCGATCTTCTCGTTAACCAGCCGAAATCATCCCGAGGACCCCGGGACCTTAACCAAAAGCATCAATAACACCTAATACCTCATTCAAACTTGTACCAACGCTTAAAACACCTAAGACAACGCAAAAAACTCGATTAATTCAAGGATTTGAGCCTAAGAACTTCTAATTTCATTAAAATACACTTTCGATCAAAATCCCAACCAAAGCACATCCGAGTGACCTGAAATTTTGCACACACATCCCAAATGACATGATGGAGCTACTAAAACTTCTGGGATTTCATTTCGACCCTCAAATCAAAGACTCAATATCGGACCAGAAACTTTAAAATTTCATACTTCGGCATTGCAAGACTAAATGAGCTACAGACTTCTAAAATTTATTCCGAACACGCTCTCAACCTTGAAATCACCTAACGCAGCTAATGGAACCATCAGATTTCTATTCCGAGGTCGTCTTCATACTGTTCCAACTACGAGCCACTTTCTAACACTTAAGCTCTCATTTAGGGACTAAGTGTCCCAAAAACTCCCCAAAACCTAACACCGAACGTCCCGGCAAACCAAAATAGCAGAAGCAAACTTAGGCGAAGTAGTTAATGGGGGATTGGGGCATAAATTTCAAAAATGACTGGCCGGATCATCACAACTAGGCTTAAATTTCATGATAAATTAGGTAGAATTCACATAAGAATCTAGTATAAAGTCCATAAATCTTACCTCAAAGTATTCGTCCTTGATTCCCTCTTCAATCCTCTTCAAAAAGAGTCAAAATCGAGTCAAAAATGGTGAACTTAGGCAGAAACTAGAGAAAATGGCCTTTTAAACATTCTGCCCAGCAATCAGAAGTCCTTCTTCGTGAACGGGGTCAAAGACTCACATTCGCGAAGCACAAAAATTCTATTGACCAATATTCTCCTACGCGAACGCGAATGCGGGATTCCCCTCGCGAACGTGAAGGCTAAATATGATGCGTCCCTTCCTGGCCCTTGTGAACGCATGGGTCCACTCGCGAACACGAAAAACAAAATATCTGCTACAGCTGAAACCAAAGTCTGCAACTTCCTTAAACTTGAAATGGTCCGTTCAACAACCCGAAACTCACCCGAGACCCTCAAGATCTCAACCAAACATGCCAAGATATCCCATATCATCCTTCAAACTTGTTTCAACCTTTGGAACACTCAAAACAACATCAATATATCAAATTTACATCGGATTTAAGCCTATGATTTCAAAATCTTCTAAATTACATTTTGACAATAAACCCAACCAAACCACGTCTGAATGACCTAAAATTTTGTGTATACATCCTAAATGACACTATGTAACTACTGAAACTTCCATAATTCCATTCCGAACCCTATATCAAAATCTTACCTACCAACTAGAAAATGCCAAAATTCTAATTTTGCCAATTCAAGCCTAAATCTACTACAGACCCCCAAATCACATTTCGATCACACTCCTAAGTCCCAAATCACCTAACAGATCTAACCAAATCATAAAAATCCAAATCCGAAATCAAATAATAAGAAGTCAAGATTGAGTCAAACCTTTCAAAAGCTTCCAGTTAGGATCATCCTTCTATATCTATTCTGATTAACCCGAAAACTAAAACAAACGATTCATATAAGTCATAATGCATAATACAAGGCTAGTCCTGCCCGGGAACTGGTGAGTGAAATGCAAAAGCTCAAAATAACTGGTCGGATCGTTACTCAAATAGTTCCAAAGGCTTACATATTGTGCTTGTTTGCAGGGTTTGGTCAAAAAGTTGACAAGTAGTCAAAACCAGCTTAAAAAGGGGTGAAACCTGTACAAGTACCAAAAACAAGTCAAAGCACAGCTACAACAGACCCACTGTGGCCGGAATCCATTCAGTTTTGTCCGCAGCGATGAGATTCAGCGAAGTGCAAATTTTGGAAGCTCAAACACTGCTGTCGCAAACTATTTTTCAACAACAGAGCACTTTTTTTCTATAAACCTCAACATACTTTGTTAGAAATCAGTTGTGAAAGGTTTAGCCATATTTGCAAGTTGATTATTAGTATATTTAAAACATGAGAATTTAATAGCTCAAAGCAAACTAAAATAAAAAAAAGTTAATGTCGACGAGATAACTGAAAACCATACCAATAGAAATTTGGATAATTGTTTCTGAAGCTTATTTCCAATATTGTTTAGCAAAGACGAGATCAAGAGTAACACATAAATTCTAAAACTTCATTATTAAATACCCTAGTATAAGGAACTTGCAATATAATAATATAGCATAATATAAAATTTATAAAATAATATCAAGACATGTTAAGAAATAAACTTTAGCACTATTTGTCAAAATAAATAAAATATAATGTCTAATGAAGACAGACCTCCCGCGAAGGATTCAAAACATCCATGTAATGTACAAGTACAACACACAGAGTGCCAGGGATAGGAAAAGGTGGGAGCAATGAGCCTTCAAGAGTTGTACCATCCTCCTTTTCAGTACGAATAGCTAATATTAACTTTAACGACTATTCCTACAATCTAATAATTTTCTTAAAAATTTATTTCTAATTTTCAACATAAACACCCGCATGATCTTTCCTTTCATAGTTAAAAATTAGAATAATCACACACATTACATATATCATGTTTTAATCATCATCGCATTATCAACACAGGTATGCAACAGAAGAAGTGTTAATTCATTAACTAACACATTTCATGACAATAACAGATAAAGAATATATTAAAATAACCATTCTTTTAAGCATTGGCAATCTAGTATTCATATTCGACTATTGTATTTTTTAATCAACATTAGTAGGATTTATTGCTATTCACCTCTTCCTATATGAGAACTGACCTCAAATATTTTAAGAATTACCTCAGCACCTCTTTTCGCAGTTGGTTCATCAATCATAGCAATAAAAGTAGTACATTCAAAATAAGATGTATTTATTTATCAAATCACTGAATTATCAGCTGTAAATTCAACAGGTCATATAGCGACCAACTACAGATGTTTCTAGACTACTCATAAGAGGAAACAAGATAGAACCACAATTGATAGAGATTCTGCATTGAGTTTAAAAGAATATTTGAATAAGTTTACAAAGAATCTAAACCTGATTTTTATACATATTGTAGTTCCAGGAAGTTCTCATTCCAACTGCACAAGCAAAAAGTAGTTTCAACGTGAATATAAAATGTATTCTTTCAAAATCTAACTGTGAAAAGCATTTCACAGAATACCAAAAATTTACAACTGAATTTAAAATTAATATGTATTAATCTACAAAGAATGTAGATTTATTTTTTTAATATATTGTAGTTCTAGAAGTCATCTTTCCAACAACATAAGTGGATCATAATTTTGACACGCCATTGAGATATATAATTTTTTTAGTTTGAGCGTGCAACTGTAAAAGTAGAATTGCAGAAATTCATCACCGAGTTAAAAAGAATACATGTATAAATCTACAAAGAATTTGGATCTGATTTTTATAGATATTGTAGTTTCAGAAGTCCTCTTTTTAGCAGCATAGAGTGTGATTTTGACGTGCTCGCACAGATATATGAGTTTTTTTTAGAGAGGGCAAACAAAGCTGTAAGAAAGAGAATTCCTAAAATGAACTTAATTCAAACGCATATCTATGTTAATCTATAAAGAAGCATGTATTTGATCACTCTTGAAAGAAATAACATTAAATACATACATACATATAGTTATTAGAAAATATAAAAAGAACATAGCTAATCTAGATTTGCAACTTAAAAAACATTAGTAAGACTAAAAGAGTGAATTTGAATACCTGTTCATCTTATAGAACCAATTCAATCGAGAAACAACAACCACTACTCAGTATAATTCATAAGTGGAGCATAGGGAGAGTAGGATGTACACAACCTTACCCCTACACTGGAAGGCAAAGAGACTATTTCCGATGGACCCTCGGCTAACAAAAAAAGAGGGAAATTGATATAGCTCGTTACATGTACATGACAATTTAAAGTGTTATTTCAATGTGTGTTTTACTTAATACGTAATGACCCAACCGGTCGTTTTGAGTTTTAGCGCGCCGTTTAGCATTCGAAGGCCATGAGAAGCTTTATTTCAGGTATTATGATTGTACGCATGGTCAGAATTGAATTTCAAGAAGTTCAGAGTTGATTTGAAAAAGAGAATTCTCATTTCGAAAGCTTTAAGTTGAAAGAATTAATTAGGATTAGATTTTGAGTAAACGACCTCGAAATCCAGATCTGAAGGTTCCAACAGGTTCGTATGATAATTTTGGACTTGTGCATATGCCCGGATCAGGGTTTGGATAATCCGAGAGCGTTTTGGTGCCTATTGTGAAAGTTAGCATTTTGAAAGAAATTTTATTAGTTTGGGTTAAAGTGCATTTCAGTGTTATAGATGTCCGTTTGGGATTCCAAGTTTGGGAGTAGCTCCGTATGGTGATTCTGCAGCCGGGAACACAATCAGAAGTAAATTCAGAGGTTCATAGGTCATTTTGAAGTCATTTGGCTAAAGATAGAAATTTGAAGGTTTTTGAGAAGTTTGACCGGAAGTGGACTTTTTGACGTCGGGGTCGAATTTCAATTTTGGAAGTTGGGGTAGGTCCGTAATATTGAATATGACTTTTTGCAAAATTTGAGGTAAATCCCACTAGATTTGACGGGTTTCAGCATTGAATGTGGAAGTTTGAAATTTCAGAATTCATAAAGCTTGAATTGGAGTGTAATTCATGGTTTTAGCATTGTTTGATATGATTTGAGGCCTCAAGCAAGTCCGTAATATGTTATGGGACTGGTTTGTATGATTAGACGGTGCCCTAGGAGTCTCGGGTAATTGGTTATATGCTCCTATTTGTGGGGGCTACGTACATACGAGGTGACTGACGAGAGTTCATGCGTAGCTACTATTATGCTATTGTCCAGGCAGTCTAGGACCCGAAAACATGCTATACATGGATTATTTGTAAATGTATAGACAGCTTGAATTTCTTAAATCACATCGAATCAGTAAATGAATTTCAAAAAGGATTAAACATCATTTTCTTGACCGTTAAAGAGAATTGCTATTTCTTTGGGTAATTATTTTTCTCTAATGAAGTCTTAAACTGTTTGAATGCATGCTTCTATGTGTTGTGGGCACGTGATTTTTGCCTCGCTTGAATTACTCCTATAGAATTTATAAAGTTAGGATTTTTCTTTCAATTATTTAATTTTAGGGAAGTAATTGCATGATTTTGTGTTTGTTTGCATTCTTGTGTGCATTTTTAATTGATATAATTCATAAAAATACAAAAAAATGTATTTGCATTTAATATCCCATTTTAATATTTTTAGGTTTACTAGTTAATTAACATTGCAAAAAGAAAATAACAAAATAGTTCTTTTGCATTTTTACTTTTAATTTTCGATTTATTCTTTAGTTTTCTTTTAAATTAGGATTTAGTTAATTTTTAAAAATTAATTAGTTTAATTTATAGTTAAATCAGGTCTTCTTATTCTTAATTTTGTATTTAACAAAAATAAAAAAAATGAGAAAAAAGAAGAGCAAAAGAAAATAAATTAAAAGAATTAAGGGTATTAATAAAAATGCGTAGATTTTGGGGTAACCCATCCCAAACTCCTCAACTCGTTAAAAATACCCCAAACCTGGCCCAAACCCATGTCCAAACTGGTCTCCCCACCTAAAGACCAAAACGATCCCGTTTCGCACCCTTCGATCATGACCGTTGGATCCAACGGTCCGGAACTAACGAGGTTTTGGGTATATAACTGTCTAAACATACCCTACCCCCTCCCCCATCTCACCATCTCTAACACCTAAGAGACCAAAACCTAACGCCACCACCCTCCACCGCAAACCATCGGCAGAAAATCGCCTCCTCTGGCGGCGATAATTCAACAACCACCAAAACAACACCACCTTTTCTCCTCAACATCCTCTATCTCAATCCATGAGTGGTTTCCCTCGAAGCCTTCCCCATCAGCTTGAATATTAGTCGAAAGTTTTGACTCCGCCACCGTGCATGATGGCGCCAATGCCAATTCGTCCCAAAATAATACCCAATAACTGCTGGACCTTCCCCCTTCTAAATCCATCGGTCTCCTCCCTCTTATATACGCCGAACACTTGAATATCAAATCAAAAACTCGACCAAAATCATACCTCCTCGAAACCACTCCAAATTCACCCCAAAGGACTCCCCCACCTTCCTCATGATGAATTCGTGCATAGCTTCCTTAAAATCACATCCAAGCGGCTCGAATACCAAATCAATTTTCTGACCTAATTCTTGAAGCCTTGCATGAAGACTTTAGGGTTCCATCCGGTGAGTCCCTTCCTGTTTTGTTTCGCTTTGATTCTTCTCCTTCGGTCCAAGTCAAGGGTTCTAGGGCAATTTCAAATTAGTGCTCAGGTTAAAATATTCCTGTTCTTTTCTTCCTAATGTTTGTTTTTATTTGGTAAGCCTGATCATTATTATTAAGTTTGAAATGTTAATTTCCTAGACCATGCCTGTCTAAAGTCTGTTCCTTCTCCATGTTATTTTTTCTGGTATTTGATTTTGTTGTTTTGTCAATCAGTACTAATTGTCAAGTAGTCCTTTGAGTTACTCGGTTATGATTACCAATAGGTGAAGTTGAATTGGTCTGTTGGTTAGTCTGAACTCTAGGTTTACCCAATTGTGACTAGTGGTTGTTTGAACCACAATTTGGGCTTCAAAAGGTAAGGCCCAATTCGGAATTCAATTTGGGTATGGGTTATTTAGACCCAAAGTCTGTTTGAATACGTAGTGAATTAACAAAGTTTCAGAGGGTATTTAGGGCAACACAAATAAAGAATATTTGCACAACTAAAATCAGAAATTTCTGGTAGGGATTGTTGGTGAATTTTGTTGATTTTAGTTGTTTAGCTTGGTCCACAAGTCAAAAGTTGAGGGACTAATTGGCTAAAATAGAAAATCAAAAGGACCAAGGGTTGAAAAACAAAACCGAAAGTTTGTCCTAGTAACTTGCCTATAAAGGCATTGTCACTTGGGGATCAAAGGTGATTTTATGGAAGCATTAAAAACACTGAAAAGCACTGCAAAAGTGCATGCAACTAAAATCACTATTTCATCAAATTTTTTGAGAGTGATCTTAAATTTTGAAGTTCTAAGCTGAATCTCCAGCTCATCTAAGGTTACAAATGGCTTGAATCTTCCTTGTGTATTAGTAGTCTTCATTTCAGAAGTTCCTGGGGTCATTTTTGAGTTTAATTGGGTTCATTCGAGCATGGTTTTGGTGGTTTACTGGTGGTGTTCGTTTGTAATTAATTCCTGGGTCTTTTGATATTGTTTTTGCTGGGTTTTAAAATCGATCTTATTGCTGCTGTTTGTTGCTGTCTAGCTGACCTCCAGTTCCCTGCGTTTTGTTTTAATTCCAGCTTATTGGATCAGAATCAATTCTATTTTTTCTATATGTGTATGAGATGTGGATTTAAAGGTCAGTATGCTTTTGATTTGGATGAACCATTCATTTGTTTGCAAAAATTGTTTGCAGACCCAAATAAAGTCCTATAGGACTTGGGTTCGTTACTATATGACTAGGCCCAAATTCATTTAAACAAAATGGTATCTTGTGGATTGCTAGGGACGGCTGCAAATTGGGCTTATTTTATGGCCCAACACTAGACAACTTCTTATAAAAGCTAACTGAATTTTCCTCATTCTTGTGCTAGTGTCGAAGTAAGCTGAAGGCGTGAGTTAATAATCGAAGCTATTGGTCAAAATATTGTAATATAGGTTTGGGCCTCTCAAGTCAAATAGCAAATTTGAATTAAGGGGTCTTCAATAGTGAAGATCCTCTTTTTTGAGTTTGGATTTGATCTTGAGGCCCGAATTCCTTGAATGCTTTTAATAGTAGTGAACTCATAGTTCTAATTAATTAAGTTTACTAGAGACAACCCTTAATAGATAATATTAGTTCATCTTTAGGGTGTCCTTTTAAAAATAAATTGAAGTGCGCCGTGCCAAACAAAATTCACAAAACTGTGTGGCCCTCATTAATTAAATTTTAAAATCCTTAGAACACAGGACATGCCTTTTAGCTAATTTTTATGGCCTCCCGCAAAGTTAACAACACGTTAGTTGCTTTAGGCGCGTTATTTGATAAATTTACCTTCCTAAATCCGGGTGTAAATTTCATGTGACCCAAATCTAAATCCAAAAACGTTGAATAAATGTGCTACGGATCTGGGTGCATTTTATGTGACGCGATCAAAAGGCATGATTTAAAAGACGTTCAATATTCTTTAAAATTAATTGAAAGCGGTAAATAATTTTAAAATTGCATTATAGGATGCACATGTTTTAAAATTATATATTAGGCCAATTATGATAGTTTAAGCGTCCGTGCTAGAACTACGGGATCCGGGGTGCCTAACACCTTCTCTCAGGTTAAAAAAATTCCTTAATCAGAAGTTCTGGTTCGCAGACTTCATTTGGAAAGTCGAAAATTTCCTCGATTTGGGTTTCAATATAAACCGGTGACTTGGGACACCAAAAGCCAAATCTATCCCAAGTGGCTACTCTGATGAATAAATAATCCCATTTTGAATAATGTCACTTAAAGTGAAAAAATTCCCTTATACACTATCCTTCGGGATAGGTGTGTAAAAAAGGAGGGGTGACAAACTGCTACGAAACCTTCCTCTCTCTAAGTCTTCTAAATCATAGAGAAGGGTGCACTTCGTATGACTTTTCTTCTGTTTAGAGTCTCATCCCAATTTAGAACGAGGTACGGACAAGCTTCTAAGCCGAAGGAGCTTCTGTATCCCTATTACGTTGCCCTCCGGCTTGATTTGTCTGCTCGGGTAAACTAGGTTTAGAAAAATAAACCTAGGTTTTTAAACCTAGTATAACAAAACCTCATGCCGGATCCCTAGAAGGAACATATGTTTGCATCACGTGCATTTGACTTAGGGGACTCAACACAGGGGTTGGGTCCATCTAGGACAGGTGACCTGAAATGAAAGACCATCCTGATACATCTTACTTACTACTTGTGCATTTATTTGCTTTGGATATACATGCTGACCGGCTTGGGAAAGAGTTGAAAGGAAATCCCAATGGATAAGGGTAATCATCTATTTTGAAAAATCAATACTCAAAATTGTGCTGAAACTCTGCCGGATTTGTGAAAAATATAAAAGAAAGAGTGTGTTTTTCAAATTTTGGTTTTGAAAAATTTGCCCGAACTATGCCAGTTTGATTCTCACCGTACGTGATATACGCAGGCAACCCTCATCGAGTCCAACTTCACTTTTGCAAAACTAACCAAAAACAAAATTTTGATTTTAGTCACAAATAAGTGGGGTGATGCCATTCTTGTTTTAAATAAGCCGAATGTCCCCAAAAGGGCGCCGGAAGGCTGTTTCTACAAGAACAACCACCTTGATTCATTTCCAGTGGTTGGTGGGCACAACCTCAAATTCTTCTCCCCCAAGTGCTAAAAGGCCGTATCTGCAAAGCCAAGATTTTTGTCTTTTAAACTGAAAACTTTTCAAAAAAAGGGGCATTGTTGTTTCTCTTTTAGAATAAAATAAGTCATCAAAATCACCTAAATAAATGTGCAGGATGAGCACGAATGAAACTGAACCCTTCACACGCCTTAATGATATCCCCTTGAAGCTCCAAATGTGGTGGGATGGGAAAAGGCAACAGGGAAACAATGACAAGAGTTTTGGGAGGCCTCATCGGATTATTAAACATCAAGCCATGGTCGGACATATTGAATCCTTAATACCATTTTTGGACCCAACTTGCATTGTGTTCCGTTTCTCTGACTTCGAGCTTACACCGACATTGGAAGAAATAGCAGGTTACGTGGGTCTAAATGGAAATCTCATAAGCTGATACTCTCACCAAGACCGGTGTCCCCTCACATATTCTTAGATTTGCTAAGCATTAGTCAGGAGTTTCAAGGCATAAATCTAGCCGAAGGGTACTGCACACTTCAATTTCTATATCTTCGATATTGTAACCCTCGAGGTTTTGAAGAACTGAACACCGGTCTAATCCATGCTGGAAACAAAGATAAGTGGGAGGCAAGACGGAGTCTAGCTTTCATGGTGGCCTTTGTGGATGTTGTTGTTTTCCCACGGAAGGACGACAATATAGAGATAGGTCTTATGCGAATGATCGACGTGGCGATCATATAGGCTAACAACACTGTGATTCCTTTAATTTTGTCCGAAATCTATCGAGCCCTGACCATTTGTCGGGAAGGAGGAGAATTTTTCAAAGGTGCAATTTGTAACCGAGTTGGATACATGAATTATGGTTTGATCGGTCTAAACTGCATTGAAGAATTTGGAAACCGGGTACTTTTATTTTTAAAAAAAAAAGTTAGGTCAAACACCTAAAGTTAATATATATTTCATTTAAAACTCTATACAATGCGATACAGTAGTTGATAATCCTAGCGGGCATTGAATTACCTACAGGTACGAAAGCTTGGCTTGCACATTCGAGGGCCATGACTGCTGATAAAATTGAATGGGCATTTGGATTGCTCCCTGCACTGAAGCAATATACACAACAGCTGAAGCGTCTTATTTCCTCTTAATGGGCGTTCGGAGCATCCAACCATATGCTCCCTACATGGTGCTGCGTCAACTAGGAAGATTCTAACTGTCCATAATGATGAAGATCTGAGCAAGTATGCCATTGAGTTGGGGCCAAAACCTGCATTTCAAGAAGTTAAAATTCGCCAAATATGGAATGAATGTAGATTTCTTGAACCCAAGACCATAGAGCGAGAACGAGCCAGAGCTGGCATAGATCCCAAATATGTTCAATGGTTCAACACAAGATATTAAGTTCCCGAAAGACCCACGAAAAGACCACATGTCCAACAATTTACTATTGAGGCCCAACCACAATATGCATGCTGGCTAAAGAAAATGAATAAAAGGCCATAATAAGTAAATTGGAAAGGAAAATCATGGAGCTTCAATTTGATAATAGTGTTCAAGCTGCTGAAGACGAAGGAGAAAAGAAGAAACTAGCCCAGAAAAATGAGGCACTCAAAGCTCAGATCAGAAAGATGAAAACAACCATCGACAACCTAGAAAGAAGTTGGGCCGATGAAAGGATAATAAGTGGGCTAAGAAAGAAAGTCCTCGAATACCAAGAAGACTTGGAAAAGTCCGAAGCTAGTTAGGCAAACCTACAGGAACAGTGGACAAAGAAAGTAGAAGAGCCGGCACGGTTTGTGCAACAAATGAAAATAAACTATGAAGGGACTATCATCAACCTCAGAAGAAAAGTGATTAACCTTGAGGATGAAGCGACCAAACGGGTTTAAGATTTTAAGGCTAATAGGGAAATTGCTATAAACTGATGGCCCAAATGGAGAAATACATGCAACAATTGCATAATCAGCACTTTCATGACACCCAAGTGTTGGAAGCCCAAAACAGCAGATATGGCGATTACTCTAAGGAAAGGGAAGGATCAGAGAGAGGATCAGAACCATCGCTGATAACATCACCATGAAATTCCAAGCATGCGAGGATATGACTCGAACTACCTTTTTTGCTGCAGTGATGGTCTTCGTCCGTCAAGTAATGACTGATTTGGAGCGACTATAAGCAGGTCTCGCATATAAGCCCGCAGTGAGGGTGAATGATGCCCCGCGAGCCCCAGTAATAGAAGCTTTAATGTATTTTTGACTTTCAAACATTGAGTCTATATTTTGTTTCATTTTGAGTCTGTATTTTATTTCCAAGAAACTAATTAATTCAACATCTTTGTAATAGAAGTTTTATTAATGAAATTTTAAAATCCTCAAAAGGTGTTCCATATTTTTTGCATTTTGTTTAAATAAACTACGCTTGGTCTGATTCATGCGGGGTCATTATACGTAGGTAATCTCTATAAGATTCGACCGTATCCTTAAAATAGGAAAAAGAAAAGTAAAAAGAGGGGAATAGAAACAAAGGGAGGGAAAATAAGAAAACCAAGAGAATAACATGGCAAAAGCAAAGGCAAGAAAGAAAAGAGAGGGAAAAGAAAAATAAAAAGAGAGTGGAAAGAAGGAAATAGGAAGGGATCAGAAAAAGCTAGGCTGAAGCATGCAACCGTTGCAAGACATGTAGATACGCGTTTAACTACATAGGTGCATCATACCCTAACATGCGATCACATGTTTGTTATCTCTCTCAAACTAACCGTTTGCTTCTTGTAACATTCGGTCCAGGGTTTTTATAAATGGTGGTTGGTTTTTGTGGTAACCTGGATTCACATCCATACTTCACCAGATCGAAAGGAAGCGTTGGAATGTCTTCAGAAATCGCTCTGCCAGCAATTCCCATAACAGACTAGAGCCCAGTCTCGGGCATCCCGACATCAGAATCAACAACTACCGAGGAAAACATGCTATTACGTCTCCGCATGATGGAGATGCAGGACACCTGGTTAAATGGAAAAGAGCCGCCTAGGGAAATTCCCGGATTTCCGGAGCTTTTCCCTGGAACGGGTGGAACTTCCATTGTCCCAATCAGTCATCCCAGTACCCCACTAGGACACCCAACCATCGCAGTTTATTTTGTGGGAACACCTTCAGTTGTTCGCCCCCAGATGGTCATATCCAATGCAGTCCCAATCATCTTTGCTGCTCCTCCATGCTCAGCTATGACGCAGCCTGCATTGCCTAGGCCAACTTTTGATCCTTCAACCTTTACATTCCAAACATTCACCCCCCAAATGGAGCCTCTTCAGTACACCACCTATTCTTATTCGTAGCCAACTCCATTTGAGTACACAATGGGATAGGAAAAGACTCCTAAAACTCCGGAATAGGAAGAAATGGCAAAGAGGATGAGAAGCCTGGAGCAAAGCCTCAAAAACATGCAGGGGCTGAGTGGACAGAAAAGTGTGTCATATATTGATTTGTGCATGTTCCCTCACGTGCATTTGCCTATGGAATTCAAAACTCCAAAGTTTGAAAAGTACGATGGGCATGGTGGTCCTATTGCCCACCTTAAGAAATACTGTAATCAATTGCGCGGAGCTGGGGAAATGAAGAATTGCTCATGGCTTATTTTGGGGAAAGTTTGGTGGGTATCGCCTCCGAGTGGTACATGGAATATGATATTTCTCGATGGCACATCTGGGACGATCTTGCAAGAGACTTTGTCCGACAGTTCCCGTACAATATAGACATTGCTCAGACTGGAACTCGCTGGCAAATCTAAAGAAGAAGCCCTCAGAAAGTTTTCGGGAGTATGCGATCAAATGGCGTGAACAGGCGTCAAGGGTAAAACCTCTAATGGACAAAGTGCAAATGGTCACACTATTTCTTTAAGCTCAGGAGGCTGATTATTCCCAGAATATGATATCAGCTATGGGCAAGTCATTCACATAGGCTATTAAAATTGGTGAAATGGTGGAGAATGGACTTAAAACAGGCAGAATTCTTAGCCAATCAGCTATTAGAGCAACCTCCCAAGCCATCCAAGGCGGGTTTGGAGGAGTGGCCAAAGGTAAAAAGAAAGAAGAAACAACCATGGTGGCCTCAGGTGCAAGGAGACACCCCGCTCCTAGACCCATGTTCTCAGAAAGATCCCCGCAGCATTATTACCCTAATCAGGACATACCCTATGCCCCTCAACCGTATGCGGTCATGAATGCTCAACCTTTTGTACGACCACAACAACATGCCAATAGAAACCAAGCTCTATTTCCAAGAAATCAGCCTCTTCCAAAAAACAATATAAGACTCGTCCTCCACAGAATAATTTTCCTCCTCGTGATCCACCCAGGAGGCAAACTTTTACTCCAATTGGTGAGTCTTACTCCAATCTATTTCCAAAACTTGTCCAAATGGGTCTGCTGCAACCAGTTCCTCAAACGAGGCAAAACCCAGCATCGCCCGCTTACAGAGCCGGTGTCAGATGTGCTATCATTCAGGAGTAGAAGGGCACGATACAGATGATTGTTGGACCCTGAAAAGAGCAGTGGATAACTTGATAGAGCAAGGCAAAATAATGCTAAGGGATGATGATGTCCCCAACGTGACTAATAATCCATTCCTAGCCCACAACAACGGGCCTGTGATTGGGATGATTTGTGAAGATAAAGAATTTGATCCAGCACTAAAGGCCATAATTGCCATCGCGGATGCAGAGAGAAAGCCATAAAGCGCCCTGAAGCAAGGTAAAGGGGAAAAGAAGAATAAAGTCACCAAGACAGAACCAGAAAAGAAGTTGAAACAAGAACATAGGTAATGCCTCCCAATACGGTATTCTCTATGTCCCACGAGGCCATAAAGAAAATCAGCCGACTTTGAGCCCTCCAAAGAGGCTTGGACTGAAGAAGGCAACCCAAATGTACGTGCCTAAGGGAAGTTTTGTGGTACCGGGGTCAACTAATTCACCAAGGCTGACTAAGCTCGTGGTTATTGGCGCCACACAACAAAGGCCCATGATGGACCCTACTGCAGTACCGTGGAATTATCATAAAATAAGGGCAAAGAGACCTCGAGGGAGCTTCAAGAAAACCATTATGTTGAGAAGTACTCCAACGTGGAAGAAGTAAACAATGCCACTAGAAAGCGTTTCCCATCTAAGAAACCTGTAAGTCCTGAAGAGGAAGAAGCTTTCTTTCAGAAAATGAAGATGGCAGACTATGAAATGGTTGATCAACTGTGAAAGTATCAGGAGCAAGTGTCCTTGCTGTCATTGTTGATGAAGTCTCCCGAACACCAGACGCTTTTAATGAAGACCTTGAATGAAGCCTATGTACCAGCTGAAACTTTGATGGAGCAGTTAGAAAGAATGGCAGGAAGATCTTTGCTACCAATCAAATTTCATTCAGCAAAAATGACTTGCCCCGGGAAGGGGATGCTCACAACAAAGCTTTGCACTTAACTGTCAAATGTGAGTGATACTATGTGAAGAGGTTCATGGTAGACGGGGGTTCCGGGGTAGACATTTTCCCACTCTCTACACTCCAACGGATCGAAATTGGGACTGGAAAGATTCGTCCCAACTATGTTTGTGTGCAAGCCTTGAACGGTATCAAAAGGGACACGACTGGAGAAATTGATCTGATTCTGACCATTGGCCCGACGAACTTTGAGGTAACCTTCCAAGTGCTGGACATGGACACATATTACAACTACCTTTTGGGGAGGCCATGGATCCACGCAGTAGGGTCTGTACCTTCCACCCTTCATCAGATGGTAAAATTTGAACACGAGGATCAAGAAATTGTGGTCCATGGGGAGGATGAGCAATCAATTTATCGGGATCCCTCCGTTCCTTGCCTCGAAGCCAAAGAAGGCAGCAAGCACATAGTTTATCTGGCCTTTGAAGTTGTGGTGGCCGACCAGTATGAAGAGGGAAAACCTTGTCCCCAACCCTTCCTTTCAAATGCATCAATTATGGTGGCTAAGGAGATGATACAACATGGATATAAGCTGGGAAAGGGACTGGGAAAGTCTCTACAAGGGGTAGCTAAGCCAATTATCTTGCCTACCACTGAGAAATTCTTCGGGATAGGTTTCTACCCAACGCCAGAGATATAACCTGGGAAAATGATAGAAAGCATGATGGGTGGATTCTACCTCAACCACTGCCACATTTGTATGAGACATTAGTAGGGCAAAAGTATAGTGAAGAAGAAGAGGATGAGGCATTTACGGCTGAAAAAATCGAAGAAATATATGGGGCAATGAGAAAGATGCTTTATGAAACCTACATGGTTCAGCTAGGAGAGGGAACAAGCACCATTGAGGTTCTGTACATGGGACCATGCGCTAAGCTCCAAAATTGGAAGGCTACGCCGTTTCTGATCAGGCGAGAGTTCCGGTAGACCCGTCCTGCTATTTTTTCTGCATCCCAAGTTATTCCAGGGTGTAACTTTGATGTTTTCTGTAGTTTCTTGTCTTTAAATTTCCAAATGTAAACCCCTGTTATCTTCAAATTCTAAGAAATGAAATTAATATTCATCGTTCATTTTTCTTTATTCTTTCTGATTTTGCTATTTTTCTCTTTTGTTTAACGCGGCCTTAAATAACATGACATGCTTGAGGACTTCATGCCCGGATCCAAACACGGTGTCTAATTGCGAATTAATAAACCAAGAATCGAAATATGATGAAGAAGAGGATTTTATGGAAATTAATCGAGAATTAGAAAAATTTAAGAATAAACCTAGGCCAAACTTGAATGATACTGATCCGGTTAACTTGGGAACCTCTGAAGAAGTCCGAGAAACCAAGATAAGCATCCACACAAACGAAAAAACCCGGGATTCCATAATCTAACTCTTGTGTGAGTTTAAAGATGTGTTTGCCTGGTCATATAACGATATGCCAGTACTAAGCGTTGATCTCGTAGTGCATAAATTGCGAACTTATCCAAAGTGCCATCAAATCCATCAAAAACAGAGAAAATTAAAACTGATGTTAGAGATAAAATCAAAGAAGAGATCTCGAAGCAGTTGGGAGCAGGAGTGATCCGAGTGGTCCTTTACACCGCATAGCTAGCCAACGTAGTTCCAGTGCCAAAGAAAGATGGAAAAACCCAAGTATGCATGGACTATATAGATTTGAACAAAGCAAGCCCCAAAGAAAAATTCCCTTTGCCCAATATCCACATACTTGTTGATTTTTGCACCCAACATGGGATACAATCTTTCCTATACTGTTACGCAAGATATCACCAAGTGTTGATGGATGAAGACGACGCAGAGAAAACAAACTTTACCACACCTTAGGGAACCTACTGCTACAGGGTCATGGCTTTCGGGCTAAAGAATGCCGGAGAAACCTATATGAGAGCCATGACTACCATCTTCTGTGATATGATGCATCAAGAAATAGAAGTATATGTGGACGATGTAATCTAAAACTTGGGATGACCATGTGGGGTATTTGAGGAAGTTCTTCGAATGGATCTGCAGATATGATTTGAATTGAACCCAACCAAATGTGCGTTCGGAGTCCCGTCGGCCAAACTTTTGGGATTTATAGCCAGCCAGTGAGGTATCGTGTTAGATTCGACTAAGATAAAGTCTATTCGAGTTTTACCTCCTCCGAAGACCAAAAAAGACGTAATGAGCTTATTGGGAAGATTGAATTATATTAGTCGAGTCATCGCTCAGCTGACTTCCACATGTGAGCCCATATTCAAATTGCTAAAGAAAGATGTAGCGGTCAAATGGACGGATGAATGTCAAGAGGCTTTCAATAAGATTAAGATTACTTGTCCAACCCACTAGTTTTGGTTCCACCTGAGCCAGGGAGGCCACTGTTTCTGTACCTAATAGTCTTGGAAAGTTCCTTCGGTTGCATCCTCAGGCAATATGATATTACTGGAAAGAAAGAGCAGGCAATATACTACTTGAGAAAAAAGTTTATCAGCTACGAGGATAAGTACACTTTGTTGGAAAGAACCTATTGTGCCTTAACTTGGGTTGCTCAGAAACTGAGGCATTACCTACTGGCCTACACCACCTACCTCATAACCAGGTTGGATCCTCTGAAGTACATATTTCAAAATCCAATGCCCACAAGGAGGTTGGCAAAATGGCAGATCCTGCTCGCCGAATTGTACATAGTCTATGTCACTCGTACAACAATGAAGGCCCAGGCATTAGCATATCATTTAGCTGAAAACCCGATTGATGATGAGTACCGACCTGAAATCTTATTTCCCAGATGAAGAGGTAAACTTGGTGGAAGTAATATGTGAAGATACCGCTGCTGGGAAGATGTTCTTTGATGGAGCGGTAAATGCAAAAGGTGTAGGAATTGGGGCAATCTTAATTTCACCCACCGTTCAGCACTATCCAGCCACAGCTCGGCTTCAGTTCCTCTGCACGAACAATACAACCGAGTACAAAGCTTGCATCATGGGTATGAATATGGCAGTCAACCAAAATGTCGTAGAGTTATTGATTATGGGGGAGTCATATCTAATCATCGGGCAAGCCCAAGGAGAATGGGAAACTCGAGATGTCAAACTTATCCCTTATCAGAAACATGCGGAATATCTTAGCAAGTGATTCAAGATGATAGAGTTTAAGTACATCCCTCATTGTCACAATGAACTAGCTGACACACTAGCCACTTTGGCCTTGATGTTGCCCTACCCAGGAAATGCCCACATTGATCATTTGGAAATCCAAATCAGGGAAAGGCTTGGGTACTGTAATACGGTTTAGGCAGAACTAAACATCCAGCCATGGTACCATGATAACAAGATGTTTATGAATAACCAAGAATATCCTGGGCAAGTCACTAGGGACCAAAAGAGAACCATCAGACGACAAGCAAGTGGTTTATTTATAAGCTGTGAGGTTTTGTACAAAAGGACCCCGGGCCTTAATTTGTTAAGATGTGTTGACATCGAAGAGGATGGAAGGATCATGCACGAAGTACACACCAGAGTATGCGGATCGATCGCACATGAATGGGTATGTGCTAGAAAAGAAAATCATCCGAGCAGGCTATTATTGGATAACCATGGAAAAGGATTGTTTTGGCTTTATTAGGAAATGTCATCAGTGTCAGGTGCATGGTGATTTAATTCATGCACCTCCCACAGAACTGCATCCCATGTCGGCACCCTGGCCATTCGTATCTTGGGGCATGGACGTCATTTGGCCAATCGAGCCAAAAGCCTCAAATAGGCACATAATTCATACTGGTTGCCATTCATTACTGCACAAAGTGGGTCGAAGCCATCACTCTTAAATTGGTTACTAAGAAAGCTGTGGTCGATTTTGTGCATTCAAATCTTATTTGCCATTTTGGCATTCTTGCAACTATCATCACAGACAATGCTGCAAATTCAAACAGTTGATTGATGGGAGAGGTATGCGAACGATTCAAGATAACACACAGGAACTCTACTCCTTATCGGCCCAAGGCTAATGGTACCGTTGAAGAAGCAAATAGAAACATCAAGAAAAACTTGAGAAAGATGATTCAGAGCTCCATGCAATGGAATAAAAAGTTTCCTTTTGCACTACTGGGATATCGCACCACAGTGCGCACGTCAGTAGGAGTGACCCCATATCTCTTAGTCTATGGAACATAGGATGTGATACCCGCGGAGGTGGAAATCCCTTCTCTCCGGATAATCATTGAAGCTGAGATTGATGACACTGAATGGGTCAAGAATCATTTGGAAAAACTAACCTTAATTGATGAAGAATGAATGGTTGCGATCTGCCACGGCCAGTTGTACCAATATAGAATAGCCCGTGCTTATAACAAGAAAGTACGCCCCAGGAATTTTGAGGTGGGACAACTTGTGTTAAGGCGCATTCTTCCTCACCACTAGGAAGCAAAGGGGAAATTTGCTCCTAATTGGAAAGGCCCGTACATCATCAGAAAGATATTGCCAAAATGAGCATTGTATCTAGGCGACATAGAAGGAGATGACCCCAAAGCAGCCATGAACACAGACGCGGTAAAAAGGTATTTTGTCTAAGCTCTTTGCAACAATGACTCTGTCCAATTGAGATGATGAAGGCTTTCATTCCCTTTACTCAAATACAATCAACACTTGTGCAAACCCATTTGAGCCGGTTACTCTTCCTTGACTACCCTATTTGGAACTTGGAAGTGTTATTGAAAAAAAAGAAGAAAAACAAGAGAAAAACAAAACAAAACAAAAAAAATGTTGTTTCCTGAACTATGCCTGACTTGATTCAGAAAGGATACGTTGCTGCCTATTTCTGGGGTTCAGTCACACCAAAACAAAAATCCCAATTCCCCCAAAAAGTGAAATTGGGACAGATGATATAAGGGCTCCACCATGAGCCCAACCAAATGGTTCCAAAGTTGAAATTCCGTCCAAAATTCTCTTTACCCAAAAACCCTGTCCAAGTCCTTCCAATCAATTGGCAAAGAAATTGAAAAACATCATTATTGGAATCTGATTGAGAGAAATAAAATGAAAGAGTCTTATCGGTGAAAACCTACGGGCACCATAAGGCGAAAATGAGTAGAGAAATTGAAAACGAGAGAGTCCGTTTGGTGAAAACTCATAAAGAGCACTATCGGGCAATAGCGAGGAGAGAAATGAGAGAGGTCGGTTGGCGAAAACCCGCAAAGGGCGGCGTCGGCTGAAAAGAAAATACCTCCCACCACTGAAATGTCCTGGCGAGGTTCCCTAGTTTTGAAGTATAGGTCAATAAGCTTACGAGAAGTTGAGAAAGTTTGTACGGGTCGGGCATCCAGTTCAAGAAGCATGTAATGTCCATTCGAAGCCTGCATGCACCCCCAGATAAGTACTTCTCTTCCTCGAAAGGGACGCTTCTCTTTAAAATCACCTTCTTGTCTTGTCTACTTGTTCCTCGAGTCCCTTTTAGTTTAACTTTGATTTTGAAAATATTAATAAGAAAAGTGGCATGACTGGTTTTATAGGGCTCTGCCTAGCACGAGTTAAAGAGAGGTACCCAGCCTTAGCGGGTGCATTAAGCCAATCCCGAATGGCCACGATTGTTGATGCTTTCGAAGAAAAGATATTTAAAAGGAAAGAGTGTCCAAAGACAAAGGTCCTAAGAGCAGAATAAAGTGAAAGGCCGAAGCCCCACACGGGCTAGTTGTCATGAAATCCTAAAGGTTGAGGCCCTCGGTTTGAAATAGAGAATAATCTTCAAAACCAGCAAGCAGCATAGGTTCTCAACAGAAGTTGGGCCGGGATCAAGCAATCAAGGCCACAAAACCAACCACTGTTTCAAACTAACAATTGTTCTTTGTTTGAAAATTGAAACAGGTGCGATCCAAGCAACCATGAAAAAGGCAGGTGCAACCAAAAGAAAAATGCACAAGTGCTGAAACAACTTTGCAGCAAATAATCAATCCAAAAGGGAGGTTTCCTCCAAGTTCATTCCCGCATCTTATCAAAATAATAAAAAAAAGAGGGACAGGAGATAACAAAAGAAGAGAATCCCAAAAGAGGTAGTTTAAAATTGCCAATACCAACCTGGTACCTTTTAGCCAACATTAGGACTGCAATCCCTGAGTTGCACCTTTTAGACATAGGGCCTCCATTCCCTAGTCGCCTTTTGCCAATATTAGGACTTCAATCCCTGAATTGAGCTTTTTAACCTTTAGCCAACATTATGGCTCCAATCCCTGATTTGCGCCTTTTAGACATAGGGCCTCCATTCCCTAGTCGGCTTTTCCAATACCTGAGTTGTGCCTTTTAGACATAGGGCCTTCATTCCCTAGTCGCCTCTAGCAAACATTAGGGCTCCAATGCATGAGTTGCGCCTTTTAAACATAGGGCCTCCATTCCCTAGTCGCTTTTTGCCAATATTAGGGCTCCAATCCCTGAGTTGTGTCTTTTTAGACATAGGGCCTCCATTCTCTAGTCGCCTCTAGCCAACATTAGGGCTCCAATCCCTGAGTTGCACCTTTTAGACATAGGGCCTCCATTCCCTAGTCACCTTTAGCCAATATTAGGGCTCCAATCCTTGAGTTGAGTTTTTTACCTTTTAGCCAACATTAGGGCTCCAATCCCTGAGTTGAGTTTTTTTACCTTTTCGTCAACATTAAGGCTCCAATCTTTGAGTTGCGCCTTTTAGACATAGGGCCTCCATTCCCTAGTTGTTTTTTCGCCTTTTAGCCAACATTAGGGCTCTTGTCCCTGAGTTGTGCCTTTTAGACATAGGGCCGACATTCCCTAGTCGCCTTTTAGCCAACATTAGGGCTCCGATCCTTGAGTGGAGCTTTTTACGTTTTAGCCATCATTTGGGCTCCAATCCCTGAGTTGTGCCTTTTAGACATAGGACCTCTATTCTCTAGTCGCCTTTAGCTACAATTAGGGCTCTAATCCCTGAGTTGACATTTTAGCAACAGGGCTCCACACCCACTTTGTTCTATCATAGACAAATACAATTCTTGAAAATGAAAAACAAAGAGAAAATGAGTTTAGACTTTTGTCACAAATAACTCACAAAATTTTCCTTGGAAAACTGGGGCAAAAAATTTTTATTCGTTTGTTTGTTGTCTGAGCAGGTTTGACTTCGAATTACAGGGTGCGAGACGACCGAAAGAATGAAGTCTCAATCCAGAATAAAGAAAAGGAGAAAAAAAAACAAAAGAAGTGAATTCAAAATGCTGAAGCGAATAGAGGATTTGAACTGCTCAAAACTTGACTGAAGTCATAAGCTCTGCCTGTCCCACTCTGACTCAATGCTGAAGAAAGAAACATCACCTACAGCTTGCGAGCATCAAGATTCAGATCGGAGTCCACATCAAAAGTAGCTAAGGCTCAAGATCAAGCTTCAAGAGATTTATACATAGGAATCTTGTAACTCATAGGTGATAGACATAGCTAGCTTAACTTTGATTTTCTTTTTGGTGTAATAAGGAGGTCAACAAGCAGTAGCAAGCAGCAATAGCAGTGAAATTACAGCTCCTGGTAGTACCATATACCAAAACTTCCAGAACTACACTGACCTGATTCCTTTATAGCCAAGGATATGTAGGCATTCTCTGAAGCAAGGTTCGGTCAGATGGTTTTCAAAAATGCTTCTCATGGAGTGCCAAGCAGGCAAAAATCTCTCATGATTGCTCATTTATCTTTGCCCGAAAACCCTTCGTGTCTCCAAGCAAAGAGGGGCAGCTGTGAGCACGTGATTTTTGCCTCACTTGAATTACTTCTATAGAATTCATAAAATTAGGAATTTTCTTTTAATTATTTAATTTTAAGGAATTAATTGCATGATTTTGTGTTTGTTTGCGTTCTTGTATGCATTTTTAATTGATATAATTCATAAAAAATACAAAAATGCATTTGCATTTAGGACCCCATTTTAATATTTTTAGGTTTACTAGTTAATTAACATTGCAAAATAAAAGAAAAATAACAAAATAGTTCTTTTGCATTTTTACTTTTAATTTTGATTTTTTTAATTTAGTTTCTTTTTAAATTAGGAGTTAGTTAATTTTTGAAAATTAATTAGTTTAATTTTAGAGTTAAATAAGGTCTTCTTATTTTTAATTTTGTATTTAACAAAAATAAAAAAATGAGAAAAAAGAAGAGAAAAAAAAAAGAAATTAAAAGAATTAAGGGTATTAATAAAAATGCCCAGATTTTGTACTAACCCATCCCAAAACTAGGTTCAAACCCCTCGACCCGTTAAAAATACCTCAAATACGGCCCAAACCCATGTCCAAACTGGTCTCCCCACCTAAAGACTAAATCGACCTAGTTTCGCATCCTTTTGATCATGACCGTTGGATCTCATCAATATAACGGTCCGGAACTAATGAGATTTTGGATATATAACTGTCTAAACAAACCCGCCCTACCCTCACCTCACAGCCTCTAACACCTGAGAGACCAAAACCTAGCGCCACCACCCTCCACCGCAAACCACCGGCCAGAAATCGCCTCCGCCGGCGGCGATAGTCCAAAAACCACCAAAACTACACCACCTCTTCTCCTCAACCTCCTCTATCCTATTCCATGAGTGGTTTCCCTCGGATCCTTCTCCATCAGCTCGAATATTATCCGGAAGTTTTAACTCCGCTACCGTGCACGGCGCCGCCAATGCCAACCGGTCCCAAAATAACATCCTATAGCCACTGGACCTTCCCCATTCCAAATCTATCAGTTTCGTCCCTTGAATATATGCAGAACATCTATAATATCAAATCAAAAACCCCCCCACCTTCCTCACGGCGAATTTGTGCATTGTTTCCTTCAAATCGCATCCAAGCTGCTCGAACACCAAATCAAAGTTCTGACCTAAATCTCGAAGCCTTGCATGAAGACTTTAGAGTTCCATCCGGTGAGTCCATTCCTGTTTTGTTTCGCTTTGATTCTTCTCCTTTTGGTCCAAATCAAGGGTTCTAGGGCAATTTCAAATTAGTGCTCATGTTGAGATATTCCTGTTCTTTTCTCCTTAATGTTCTTTTTTTATTTTGTAAGCCTGATCATTATAATTTAGTTTGAAATGTTAATTTGCTTGACCATGCCTGTCTAAGGTCTGTTTCTTCTCCATGTTATTTTTTCTGCTATTTGATTTTGTTGTTTTGTTAATCAGTACTAATTTTTAAGTAGTCCTTTGAGTTATTCGGTTATGATTACCAATAGGTGAAGTTGAATTGGTCCGTTGGTTAGTCTGAACTCTAGGTTTACCCAATTGTGACTAGTGGTCGTTTGAACCACAATTCTGGCTTCAAAGGGTGAGGACCACTCCGGAATTCAATTTGGGTCTGGGTCATTTAGACCCAAGGTCTGTTTGAATAGCGTAGTGAATCAACAAAGTTTCAGAGGGTATTTAGGGCAACACAAACAAAGAATATTGCACAAGTAAAATCAGAAGTTTCTGGTAGGGATTGTTGGTGAAATTTGTCGATTTTAGTTGATTAGCTTGGTCCACAAGTCAGAAGTTGAGGGACTAATTGGCTAAAATAGAAAACCAAAAGGACTAAGGGTTAAAAAACAAAACCTAATGTTTGCCCTAGTAACTTGCCTATAAAGGCATTATTACTTGGGGATCAAGGGAGATTTTTTTGAAGCATTAAAAACACAGAAAAATTCTGCAAAATTGGATACAACTAAAATCACTATTTCATCGAATTTTCTGAGAGTGATCTTAAATTTCGAAGTTCTAAGCTGAATCTCCAACTCATCTAAGGTTACAAATGGCCAAAATCTTCCTTGTGTTTTAGTAGTCGAGGTTTCAATAGTTCCTGGGGTCATTTTTGAGTTTAATTGGGTTCACTCGAGCATGGTTTTGGTGGTTTACTGGTGATGTTCATTTGCAATTAATTCCTGGGTCGTTTGATATTATTTCCTGGGTTTGAAAATCGATCTTATTGTTGTTGTTTGTTCCTATCTAGCTGACCTCCAGTTCCCTGCATTTTGTTCTAATTTCAACTTATTGGATCAGAATCAATATTATATTTTCTATATGTATATTAGATGTGGATTTAAAGTTCAGTATGCTTTTGATTAGGATGAACCGTTCATTTGTTTGCGAAAATTGTTAGCAGACCCAAATTAAAGTCCTCTAGGACTTGGGTTCATTACTATATGATTGGGCCCAAATTTTATTTAAATAAAAGGGTATCTTGTGGACTGCTAGGGACGACTCCAAATTGGGCTTATGTTATGGCCCAACCCTGGGCAACTTCTTATAAAAGCTGACTGAATTTTCCTCATTCTTGGGCTAGTGTTGAAGCCCAATAAGCTGAAGGCCTGATTTCATAATCGAAGCTATTGTTAAATTTTGTAATATAGGTTTAGGCCTCTCAAGTCATATAGAAAATTTGAATTAAGGGGTCTTCAATAGTGAAGATCCTCTTATTTGAGTTTGGATTTGATCATGAGGCCCAAATTCCTTGAATGCTTTTAATAGTAGTGAACTTTAATTAAGTTTACTAGAGATAATCCTTAATAGATAATATTAGATCATCTTTAGGGTGTCCTTTTAAAAATATATTGAGGTGCGCCGCGCCAAACAAAATTCATAAAACTGCGTGGACCTTATTAATTATATTTTAAAATCCTTAGAGCGACATACCATTTAGCGAATTTTCGTGGCCTCCCACAAAGTTAACGACACGTTAGTTGCTTTAGGCGCATTATTTAATAAATTTACCTTCCTAAAACCGGGTGTACATTTCATTTGACCCAAATCTAAATCCAAAAATGTTGAATAGATGTGCTACGGATCCGGGTGCATTTCATGTGACACGATCCAAACGCACGATCTAAACGACGTTCAATATTCTTTAAAATTAATCGAAAGCGGGTATTAATTTTGAAATTACATTATTGGATGAACATGTTTTAAAATAAGATATTAGGCCAATTATGATAGTTTAAGTGAGCATGCTAGAACCACGGGATCCGGAAGTGCCTAACGGTCAGAATTTCTGGTTCGCAGACTTCATTTGGAATGTCGAAAATTTCCTCGATTTGGGATTCAAGATAAATCGGTAACTTGGGACACCAAAAGTCAAATCTATCCCAAGTGGCGACTCTAATGAATAAATAATCCCATTTCGAATAATGTCACTTAAAGTGGAAAAACTCTCTTATACACTATCCTTCGGGATAGGTGTGTAAAAAAGGAGGTGTGACATGTGTATCTATGTTGCATGGATTATTCACGAGCGGGGTGATTGTTTATTTCTATTTGACCGTGTCGCATGGATGATTCGCGAGCAGGGTGTTGTTTATTTATATTTGACCGCATTGCATGGATGATTGACGAGCGGGGTAATAAATGCATCTATCGTTCGAACCGTTCAACACTCGATAGTGCATAGTTTCCTTTTATGTTGGATCGGGGCGTATGTCCCACGGTGATTATTTGCGCATGCTTGTATTGCTTGCCTTGAGATTATTTGAGATTGATATTTGCTCTCTCCGACTTGAGATAATTGTCGCGTAATGGATTACGAATCCGGAGGTTTTTAAATAAAAAGGAACTTTTACCAATTTCATGACTTATCTGAATTTATTGTTGTAATAAATTCGTGAATCATCGCATTAATAATATGTCATTATTGGACCTCTAGTAAGTGACGAATCGAACATATAGTCTCTACTTCTTCAAGATTAGACGGGATACTCATTGGGTACACGTTGTTTTCGTACTCAAACCACACTTCTGTTTATTTTTGTTCCACAAGCACCTGTAGCTCTAGTGGCCAACTAATAACAGCATGGTTGATACGTAGACTTAAGTGAGCTACTTTTCTCGTGACGACCCGTAGCCAACAAAGTCTCTTTCATTTTTCTATATTTATTTCGGTCCAATAGTGTACTCCGGACAATTGTTGTACTTTATTATTTTATAGAAAGTGCCATGCCCTTGTGACATGAGGTTATGGGATAATTTTCGGATTATTCAGTATTTAGTTTGTAGACGACTTCATGGTTATTCCTGTAAATTTTATTATTCGTTATTTATTGCATAATTTTTTTTTTAAATAAGTACTAAAGTTAGAATTTAATCAAGTATTTTGGTTGGCTTGCCTGACAGCAGTGCCCGACGCCATCACGACCCTTAGTGGAATTTAATCAAGTATGCACAATAATCACCAACAACAACAAAAATGGATCCAATCTGAGTATTAACAGTAATGCTATTATTCTCCGGAATTGGAGAAAGCGCACCCCATGCAATTCAATCGAAAAAGTATTGTTAAAAAATATATATAGAACATAACAACATAGCCAAATTTGCAAATGAACTAATATAGAAGCAAAACGAATTAGTAAGACAAAAAAGTGATTTGTAATACCTATGGGTATTTATGGTTCGATTTGGATCGGTTTTTCCCTAAAAAGAATCAAAACCAAATAAGTCAGTTTTTCAAATATTAGAACCAAACCAAACCAATTAAGTCGGTTTTTTCCGATTCGGTTTATGTCAGTTTTTTGGTTTTTTCGGTTATTTGTCCGTTTTTCTTAAATATAAGACATACACTACCAAACACATATTTTGGCGATCATATTTTTAATGTAACATTATCAAATAAATTTTTCTTTGAGAAATCTATTATTTACCAAGATATATTAATTATAATTGAATAAAATAGTGATGAATAATTGAAGGACTCAATTAAAAATATATTATTTTTAACATGAAATAGATTCTTAAACTTAACAAAAGAAAACTACCAATTAAACTAGAATGTAAAGGTAAAGAATTATACTAAAAGTTGCAAACGATTAATACTTACTATAAAAATTTAAAACTTTGTATAAAAGTATACATACATACAGATATATATAAGTGTAATAATAAATTTCAGATAACTATTCATACATTTGATTTGGTTCGATTTTTTTTAACTAAGACTAAAACCAAATCAAATTGATCGATTTTTAAATTTCAAAATCAAAATCAATTCAAACAAAAAAGTATTAATTTTTTTTGGTCGATTTGGTTCGGTATTTCGAATTTTCATGAACACCCCTAGTAATACCTATTAATCTTGTAGAACCAAATAAGAAAAGTAGTAATAAATTTTTTATGAAGAACATAACAATAAATCTAGATTATCAACTTAAAAAATAGAGAAGCAAAATGAATTACTAAGAAAAAAAGTGATTTTGAACATATTTCTAACTGTTCGTAGAACCAATTTCGAAAAAGTATGATTAAAATATGTACGAAGAATAGAACAACTTATCCTGATTTGAAACTTAAAAAATAGAGAAGCAAAATAAGTTAGTAAGACAAAAAATTGATTTTTAATATTTTTTCAGTTTGTAGAAACATTCAATCGAGAAAGTTGTGTTTGAATTATGACGATCTGGAACTTTCCAAAGACGAACAATCCTTACTTTCAAATTTTATTGCATTTTCAAAATTATTATATCCGTAATAAAATCACAGTGAGTAGCCATAATTTTCAGAATCCCTATGTTTTGTTGAATATTTGATATACGTAGAGTATCAGTGGAAGAAATAGAAGTGGGTATAGTCAGTTTTGAACAGTTTCTGATGGTTACTGATCGTGATTAAATTTAGTTAGGGTAGGTTTAGATAAAATCTAAAATTTAGAGTGTGATATAAATCTAAAATTTTTAGTTAATAATGAACTAAAAAAGCATGCATATTCACATTCACACGTAGATACAATTACTTGTTTTTAAAAAATTTGAAGTATTTAGTTAACAAAAGTAAAATATTGAATTTTGTAGGATATTATTTTTCAAACAGAGGTATAGTAGGATGCTTCTTAAGTTTTGCTTCTTTAAAGAAAAAAACTTTTTAATTAGCAACATAAAAAACAGAGAAGCAAAATAAATCACTAAGACAAAAAAAATTAAATTTTAATACATTTTCAGCTTGTAGAACCAATTCAATCAAGAAAGGTGTCTGAATTATAACGATTTGGGACTTTCCAGAGTCAAACAATCCTTACTGTCAACTTCTATTGCATTTTCGAAATTGTTATATTCTTGTTGAAATCTCTGTGAGTTGCCATAATTATCGGAATTCCTATATTTTGTTGAATTTTTGATATACATAAAGTATCAGTAGAGGAAATAGAAGTGGACATAGTCAGTTTGAGCAGTTTCAGATGGTTACTGATCATGATTAGGTTTAGTTATAGTAGGTTAGATAAAATCTAAAATTTAGAGTGTGGTATAAATTTGAAACATTTTTTAATTAATAATGAACTAAAAAATGTGTGTATTCACATTCACACGTAGATATAGTTACTTGTTTAAAAGAAATCTGAATATTTACATAACAAAAGTAACGTATTGAATTTTGTAGGATATTTTTTTCCCAAACAGAGGTATAGTAGGATGCTTCTTAAGTTTTGCTTCTTTAAAGAGAAAAATTAAATGACATTTTTAATTAACAAAAGTAGTTTGTGAGAGATTTTTCTCCAAATAATATTTTAGTTCCTATTTTTTGGATCTGTGTCCTAAAGTGCCAGATATCTTTTTTTATACGGTCACTTGTCAAAAAAGGAGACTTCTGCCTCTACTTTTATTAATATATAGATATAGATTAGTTTTCATTGAAATTTAAACCTTTCTACACTAATCTAGTATGAAAAAAATAAATAGAATTAAGGTAAGACGGAATGAAGAAATTTTGAAGAGTAACTTAGTATTACTCTATAAAGTTCAGCGTTTGCAAATATAAATAGTCAAGTATAGTACTTGGAAATATTAAGCTAGTGTTTAAATATAGATTTGGTTGAAACATGAAAAAAATAAGTTTTTGAAAATGAGAACGAAAAATAATTTTGAAAGTTGAAATTATGTTTGGATATGCATTTTACTTGAAAATAATTTGAAGTTTTGTGAGTAGAAACTTTGAAAACTACTCTAGAGATATTTTTGGGATTTGAAGATTTTATTTTCAAAATCGGCCAAAAAATAGTTAAAATCTTTGAAAAAATGCTCCCAAATTTTATGGTCAAACAGGAGTTAAAGTTCAGTATTAGAAAAATTGAAGCAATATTCGATACCCGAACAAGTCCTAAGTATCTCAATTGTTTTTTCATTTCATTTTAATCAATAATTAAGTTATTTTATGTTCCATCTTATATGACATTTATTTTATTTTATTAGTTCTAAAATAGATTGACACTCTTTTATACTCCCTTTGAAAATTTTGTAGTTCTAATATTTGTACCTTAATTTTGACGATGTTATAAATGAGATGAATGCATGTGAGTGAGATGAATGCATTTTTTTTGGCAATCCGTTAGGCAAGCTCCTAAGGTTAGTTTTATATTAATAAAAAAAAAAATACAACAATTAGAAAAAATAAAATAAGGGGGACAATAGCATCGGTCTTGTTACCCATATAGCTAAACCGCGCTAAACCTTACCTTACAAATCCTGTTGAGGCCAAAAATAGCCTCATCTACTAGCAAGCATGTAAGAAATAAGAACTTGCACGGACCAAATATTGTATGATCATCACAGAATTTATAACATATTCTGTGATGATATTACATATGATAATACTTAAGAAATGGTAGACTAAAATGGGGATAGAATTAAATTGTTGTCCCTTCTTGCCCAAACTTGTGAAATTTTCAAATTGTAATTCTTTGTCATCACTGTCACAATTCTTCAAAAAGATTTCAAAATTCATGACTTCTTTTTGACCGGTTGGACTTTATGGATTTAGTTGGTGCAGCCTGTTTTTGTTTCGAAGCTCTCATTGGAAGTCTCCTACCAATTGCTTCATCATTCACCTTGTTGTCCCAACTATTCTTTCTAGTGTGATTCTTCTTGTTACGTCCATTGTGCATGGGTGATAAATCACCCTGTTTTGTTGCATGTGCGCGGCATTCTTCCAAAATTATATCCTCTTCTCTTTCTTCATATTTGTCCCTTCCCACATTTACTGGATTTGGCAAATTTTGGATTGTGTCTTGTGCCATCACAGTATTTGCATCTAGTGATTTTGTCAATATTGTCTTTTCCTGATTTGTTTCAACCATTTGTGTGCAGCTTGAATTTTTTTTCTTATGTCCGGTACTTGACTTGTTAATTAAATTCTGTGAAGGTTACGAACTTACCAATGCATCCAGTAGCATTCTTTCTTCCAAAGTTATCTGCTGCCCAACACTTGAAGTTGTTGAAGCCTTTGGATCGTCCGAACTAGTAACCAAATTAATGGGACTGTTCTGGTGCTGCTGCATACTTGTCTTATCTACTTGGAACAATTTGTGATGTTCAAAGGTTGAAGATGTTACAGCAGCTCCTAAATTTTTTGCATTATGCTGTTACTGCTGCTCATACTTAAATTTTGCGACTTTAGTTGACTGCTTGAGAGATGATTCTGCAGCTTGTACTGCCCTTCCTGATCCTGCAGTTGTAGTACCAGCAATAGGTGAATATTTTGGAATGAATGCAGGAGTATAGGTTTAATTTGCTCTTTGTTGTTGTCCCTTGCGGTTTAACAGCATCCAAGTCCTCCCCTGCACTATCTTGATCAACCTCATGGTCACGTTCTTCAGAAGAGTAACCAGCAAATTCGCCTCAGTCCTCTTCATCATCCTCCTCCCGGTGTTCTTTCCACAATTTTGATTTAGCAACTATGTCCCTCATGTTTCCAGTTGAAATCATGAGCTGTCCAGATGCTCCTTCAAATTCACCAAAAGCTTCTACTGATTGAGAGGGGATATTATGTGCGGATGTATTTAATGTGACCAATGGTTGTTTAACCAAAGCATCCTCCATCATTATCTCAATCTGAGCGTCCTTCATAATTTGTTCTACATTAGGATTGGAAAAATGTAAAACAGGTGCACTGGAGCTATGTGCTTGGATTGGTATAAGTTCATCTCCCAGATTGTTCTTTGAACCAATTCGTCGATCTCCCATATATAGCCTTACCCTGCCATTCTCTTTCATTTTTGGACCTTAGAACTAATTGTTTGGACATCAAATTAGCACCACCACCTGTTGCCTTTTATCATGATCCCCATCTGTAGCAAGGAGATCAAAATAATTTGGAGTGGAGCCAACTTGTAAGTCATTTGTTCGAGGACATTAGTTTTGCAGTTTTGGAGATGATCCTTCCTTTGTAGGATATTTTCTGTTGTTTACCACTTTCCAACCTTCTCTTTTACTTTGTCCAGTTATATTACTGGCCAGATTTTGGACCTCACCTACAGGTACAATCTTTGAGGCCTTAGCCCCTGAGCACTGTCCCCAACTTGCTCGATCATTAGAGTTAATTTGCATAGGTTCCTCAGGTCGATCAACAACCTCTTGTACGTCTTTCCCAACCTGTGAATTGTTAGCATCCTTCATCTGTTGAGTTGAGTCTAGCTTCTCACCAAAAGTCTTCTTGACCTCACCAGTTTGGACAGTTGCATCAGCATTTTGTTCCACAGATGCAACAGTTCGATGACTAACAACACCATCAACTGAAACATTTACACCAGCTGCATGCACAAAATTTGCATTATCAAAAACTGGATTTCCAGCCTGTAAAACTACCCCCTGCTGGTCATGATTCACAGTAGCCATTTCAAAGCCTCTTTCATTCAACTGGGACCCTCTAGCAAGAGCATGATCAGCCTGCATTGCACCAAGTGATGCTGCTACACCATATGCACCAGTAGCACCCATTCCAATAGTTTGCCCAGTAGTTGCAACTGTATGAACTACTTTTTCTTTGTTAGGTCGATCAGCATTGGGAGTCAAAGAGGCTGGGTGTGAGTTACTCTGGTTACATTTTGAGTACTCTTAGCAATAACCCTTTCATCAATCTCATTCAATAGTTGTCTTAAATCTCCTCTGTATTTATCACCAGGGATTTGATGTTCCTCAATATGAGCATCACCATGATTTTGTTTCAAAAGTAATCTGCAGGTAGTCTCATCATGACCCTGGCGCATACAACCATTACAATACAAAGGTAATTTATCATAGACGATTTCCTGGAAAAATTCCAAAACATTTCCAGAATTTTTATCAATGCTTTGAACTCTCCCACGAGTAGGGTGTTTGTCCATTAAGTCTAAAAATCACTCTCACCTTAGCTGTGCTAGGTCTGGACTTAGTTTGTGTTGCCTTATCTATGGCAATTGGTTTTCCTACAGCTGATGCGATAGACAACAAAGAAGGCATCGTGAACAAATCTGGTGAAAGATTCGGCATCGATATCCAAACCACTGCTTTTGTTGTTTCCTCCTTTGGATTATAACCTATCATCCATGGAAATACACGATATTAATGCTGCACACCCTTATACAACATATAATTAACCGATCTAGATAATGCAATTACATAATAATCATAATGATCAAACCTTAGGAGTAATTGTCTTGGTGCGAGTAAATCGATGATGCATCGACCTTTAACACCTAAGTGTTTGGGCAGTAGATCTCGTTGCTCATTGAGTTTTGGTGCTCCTGTAGATAGTTTCATCACTACTGATTGATGCAAGCTTCCTCCACACCAATTGTTGTCATTCCTCTATGGTATAAAATACAGTAGGCTCACCATGAACGAACTGGACTGGTTTGAGTTTTGTAGATGTGCGATGTATGTGATCTATTTTTGTTTCGATTTTCTGAGCATATGTGAGTTTTGTTGATGGCTCTCCCACAGCCAAAGGCTGGAGAGAGGACGATGCATCCATGGTTCTTCAAAACTCCATCAAGATGAAAGCAAACCAGAATGAAAAACTGAAATAAATCTACCCAGTTTGTGTTTTGCTATAGTAACTGACGCACCAAAATTAAGATTTGGAAAAATTGATTATGTGTTTGAGAACAAAAACAAATGGGGAATGTGTGCAAAGAAAAGACGCTTCTTTTGACACCAAAATTGCTACAATTCAACGCCGGATTCCGGGGAATATGCCCGATGAATAGTGACGAAATCACTATTCACCCTTCTTCCTAGAGAGACCCTTGAGTTTTAAGCAATCGCCTAGATGAATGCATTTGTATGTCCATTTAACATATTTTGTATTCATGTACTCAATTAAGATGTACATTAACTTATAGCTAGTGAATGAATTTGTACCTTTATAAATAGGGAACTTTTGACTCTATGAAAAATATACCAAGAAAAGAAATAATAAAATATTCTCCATTATATTTATATTGTCTCAATTATTATATTGTTCTATTTTTCTTTCATTTCTTAATATGTTATCAGCACAAGGTTCTAACCAACTGGGGTTATCTGCTTCATCCGAATTTTATCTTCTTACTAAAAGAGATAGTCAGTTTCTTTTCTGATTCAGGTATACATTTCTATGTTTATAATGTTTCTATTAGGATCTTCTTTAACCTGCAATTTAATTACCATGTGCATAACTTGTGTTGAATATGATTACAATAATTGCATTGGTATGAAATAATAAATTTCAGTTAAATTATTATTTCATTATATAAATTACGAAGAATTTTAATATACACATAAATAAATAAGTATTAAAATTAAATTAAAATAATTAGACTAATTAAGTCCACATCCAAATATTCTAACAGAATATGCATTTATAAGGAATTCTTGCAAAATTTTCAAAGGGTTTAAATGTGTATTCAATAAATTTATCACCTAAGTGTACAAACTAATTAATGACTTTAAAAGAAACAACTTAACTATTAGATGTATCGTATTGAATGTTGAAACTTGTCAGAATTGATTTCATCTAGTTTTATGCCTACTTAGCTTATTGAAACGTATTCTAAGTAGAACAAAATTATACTAATACATATTAATTCAACTTATTTATTCTATGAAAATATACTGACATGTCCAAAGATTTGGTAGATAATATTAAACACTAATTTATTCTCGCACTGCATATAATTATTTGTCTGATAAATATACCTATAGAATATTAATATACGATTATGCCATACAGAATTTTTCATTGATAATAATTCTTATCATTCTAATACACTTATTTATATGGTAGTTTTCACTATGTCGAATTTGTCAAAGCTTGAATTTATGGCACTTGACATCTCTGGAAATAACTATTTGCCATGGGTACTTGATGCTGAAATTCACCTGACGCTAAAGGTCTTGATGACTTAAAGAAGGAAATAAAGCATCAAGTCAGGATAAGGTAATAGCCATGATTTTCCTTCGCCATCATCTCGATGAAGGGTTAAAAAGTAAATATTTAACCTTGAAAGATCCATTTCAACCTCATGAACTAGTTTGAAGGAACGATATGACCACCTAAAGGCCACGGTATTGCCAAGAGCTCGTCGTGAGTGGATGCATTTATGGATACAAGATTATAAGACCGTAAGTGAATATAGTTCCGCTGTATATAGAATAATTTCCCAATAAAATTATGTGGGGAACCTATGTGCAACGACCCGACTGGGCATTTTGAGCTGTTGCACTTTGATTGCCAGTTCTTGGGCATGACTTGCCCGTGTAATAAACTATGACTGATGTAGATCGTTGTTTTGATTTTCCGGAAATTTGGAATGAATTCGAAAGAAACAGTCTCAGTTGAAAGCTTTGAATTTGAAAGGTCTGACCAAGAGTTTACTTATTTGTATATGAGCATGGATCGGAACGTTTGTGATTTGGTTAGCTTCTCTGGATGATTTATGACTAAGGAGCGCGGTCGGAATACATTTTGGAAGTCCGTGGAGGGATTTTACTTGAATTGGCAAAGTTAGTATTTTGGGGAATTCCGATGATAGGTTTCGAAATGGAATTCCAAGAGTTGCAATAAATTCGTTATATCATTTGGGGTGTGTGGGCGCAAAATTTCAGGTTATACGGACGTCGTTTGGTCGGACTTTTGATCAAAAGTGTATTTCGGAATTTTGTGGAAACTTAGGCATGAATTCGATGAGTTTTTAGTAATTTGATGTTGTTTGAGGTGTTTTGATAATTGGAAAAAGTTTGAATGATGTTATGGATTATGTTGGTATGTTTGGTTGAGGTCTCGAGCGCCTCGGGTGAGTTCTAGATAGGTTCCGGGGTGTCTTTAGGCTAAAATATAGCTGTTGCAGGCCTGGAGGTCGAATCCCTGAGCCCACAATTTCGGTCCGCGGTCATATTTGCGCCGGACACGGTCGTGCTTTCGCGGTCTACAATGAAGGAGCAGGGCCACTGATCCGACTTCAGAAGATCATATCTTTTGATACACAAGGAAGTTTGAGGATTTAAAAATGAAAGTTATAGCTCTTTTAATATAGTTTTCAGAAACATATTATATAATAGGCATTTGGACATTTGTAGTGAAGGTTATGGCCAAAATACTAAAGCCTGTCATTGCATAGAACACTTGTGTGACCGTGGTCATTTTTGCGCGGATTGCACTGGTTTTTGCGCGGCCGCAGTCGATTCTGTGCGGCCTGCGAAGGTGGAAATCTGGGGGTTACTCTATAAATACGATGTTTTGGGTTTTATTTGATAGTTTTCCCTAGAGAGCTCGGGTTTTGGCGATTTTTCGAATATTTTTCAAGAAATTCATCGGGGTAAGTGATTCCAACTCAGATTTGGCTGGAGTACATGAATCTATCATTGAATTCATGATTCGGGACGAAATTTGGGAAGAAAATTGTGGAATCTTCAAAAATGTAAAATGATGATTTGAAGGACCAAATGGTGTCGAAATTGGATAATTTTTGTTTGGTTAGACTCGTGGCGAGATAAGGGATCCGTTGATGTAATATTTTTTTAGAATTCAAGAAGTGGGCTCGGGGCTCGGGTTTTGCTAATTTCGAGATTTTTGCTATTTTTCGATTGTTTTTGATTGGGTTATGTTCCCTTAGCCTATTGTGATGTATTCATTATGGTTTTGATCAGATTTGATGCGCGAGGAGGTTGATTCGAGAGGCAAGGCATAGCGAGCTAGGATTTTGGCCGGCTTGAGGTGAGTAATGATGGTAAATGATATCCTATTGGTTCCCGAAATTTCACAACATAGTGCTATATTGAGGTGAAACACACGCTTAATGATGAGCGCAAGGTTATTTACTACTGAGGATTGTGATTTGGTTCGTCTCGATTGATATTTTTACCGTATATTTAAATGAGATGTGTTGGTTATCAACATAATTTGGGCTTATTGCCATATCTTGGGCTTCATGATAACTACTTGAGTCCTATACGGATTTTTATCACTGTTTCCTCAGTGTTTAATATACTATTTGAACTCAGTCTTGTTAATTGTATTGTGTTACTTTCTTAGCCACTTTAATTGAAATTTTAGAGTTAAATGATATTTTCACTGTTGTTTGGCTGAACACTACTATTTTATTGATGCCCGAGGGGCTTATGATGTTTTATGGACTGAGTAAGGCCGATGGCCTGAGATATATTTATATTCCACGAGGTGGCTTGAGTGAAGTGAGAAGGCTTTCAGGACTTGAGTGATGTGAGAAGGCTTTCAAGCCTTGCGTGTGATGTGAGGATGCTTTTAGGCCTTGAGTGTGATGTGAGGAGGCTATTAGGCCTTGAGTGTGATGTGATGAGGCTTTCAGGCCTTATGAGTGATATAATAAGGCTTTCAAGCCTTATGTTGATATAGCGGTTGGGCCGTAAGGGGCCCCTCCGAAGTCTGCACACCTACAATGAGCACGAGTACCCATATAATATGATACTGAGCCAGGGGGGCTGATACTATGCTGAGCGATTGATACTGGGACCGAGGAGCAGATTACTACTCACTATTTACTTGTTGTTTTACCTGATTTACCTATTTTTAAAAAAGGAGATTTCATTTGATTCTTTATGGTTTTACTGCTTTAAGTGATTTACTGGCTGGTATAGAATTGCCTTGTGAATTTATGTATTTTCATGCCTTCGGTTATTATTTATTACTATTACTTATTGGGTCGGAGTACTCACATTACTCCCTGCACCATGTGTGCAGATTCAGGCATAGCAAAGTCTGCACCTAAGCACCGATTCCTTCCAGACTAGGCAGCTATAGTAGCACGGTATTCATTTTCTTTTGCTAACCAATCACACTGCTCTTGTGATGTTCCAACGAACTCTTGGAGGTGAGGCCTTTTGGATGGTCTTTCGTGCTCAATTTCTCTCCTGTACCAAGCGAAGTACCCAGGAGACACTTCACCTCTGGCCAAATCCTGTACACGAGTGTCAGCGGCTAAATATTGGCATTTATTCCAGATTTTGCGAACCTTTGCTTCGAGGAACTGACTACCAGCTCCAATTTTGACTATCTGGATGCTGATATCTTCATCTTTTGGCACTATCTGGCATATTCCGAGTTGTCTCAAGACCCGATGCGGGGCGTAAGGCTGGATGCTTCTAAGGCCCATCAAGAGAAAATGCGGTTCTGTTGCGGGCATATACACAAATTCGTCCGCAGAGAGCCAACTGAGTGTCCATTGTATTTGATTGCAGAAATAGCCTGGAGATGCGACACCTACTCTGCTTCTTAAACCCATTCACCCCGTTGTCAGCTTCTTCTATGTAACCTTTTGTTGGCATCCCACAATTCTTGAACCGAGGCCTGTGACATAAATGCTCAATCATCCAGATTTGCAATAGCAAGTTACAGCCTTCAAAGAAATTCCCTGCTGCTTTACAAATTGTAAGGGCTCGGAAGATATCAGACAGGATCAATGGAGCAAGAGTACTCTTTGCCTGAGTCATCAATGTACAAACGACCCCTGATATCCGTATGTCGATGTTCCCGTCCTTTCGCGGGAATACTAAAAGACCCAAAAAAGACACCATGAACGCGAAACATCTACGCTCCTCCCACTTGACCCGATTAACCTTGCTACAAATGAGGTTTTCAGGGTTGTTGAATCCTACGATGTGGCCATACTTCTGGTATATAAATTGCAGGGTGCAGAAGCCAGCCGATAAGTCGGGGTTGTGAATCTTCCTACTGATTTTCAAAACATCCAGAAATTTGTGCACAACAAAGGCTTTGGGTGCGATCAAGTATTGATGTATCAGAGGGATTGTATGGGTCCCGATATATCTGGTCATTTCCTCCAAAGTCGGGGTTAGCTCAAAGTCCTAGAAGTGAAAGACATTCTGGGCTGGGTCCCAGAAAGTGATTAAGGCCTTTATGATGTCTCCCCTGGGGTTGATTTTCAGTAAACCAGTGAGACCCCCTAGATGTGCGTTGACCTTTTTCTGTCCTGCTTCCCCGAGGTCGTTCCACCACAGCTCCAAAGGAATTTTGTTCATTATCGTGCTCATTCTTCCCATTTATTAGAGCGAATTAGTATTCTCAAAACATTTAAAACTGACATTTTATGAAAAATAGGACCGGCTTTGCAAATACGGCCTTTCAACACTTCGGCGAGAAGGATTTTCAGGCTGTGCTTGCTTACCAGTCCGAACAAAATTCAGAAGTAGCCATTTGCGCAAGATCAGCCTTCCGGTGTCCCTTGTAGCAACATTCAGCTACTATCGCAATAATGGCACCATCCAACTCTTTTCAAAGTAAGAAAATAAACTCGGGCATTTATTGACAGTTTTGAAAAAAGGGGTTGGCCCTGGCCAAAATAATTTATCAAAAATCCGGGACATTATTGAAAAACTCCAAAATTTGGCGCCTTTGTTTTGTTGTTTTTTGTTGTTTTTTTTTTGAAAAATCCGGCAGCATTTCGGTGCTATTTGAGCATTGGTTTTTAAAAGTGACTACCCTAGCACTGCTTATTTTTCTCAATTATTCCCTTTGTTTACAGGCTGGTCTAGATGCGAATCCACGGCAAATAAATGCGCAAGTAGCACGTAAAAATGCATCAGGATGGTCTTTTATTTCAAGGCACATGTCCTAGAAGGACCCAACCCCTGTATTGAGTCCCCTAAGTCAGAATGCATGACGAAAATAAACGTTCCTACGAGGGATCCGGCATGAAGTTTTGTTATACTAAGTTGAGAACCTCGGCATAGGGTCTAGACTGTGTACCCGAGTGGACAACTCGAGTCGAGGAGGGGGCTATGTACCGAGGACCTGCGAGATCGTCCGACTTTGTAACTTGTCCGACCTCTTTCTTATTTTAGGGTAAGACACTAACAGAATAGAGAGTCTCAACCAGTAAGCACAACCCCGGAGGTGATAAGTGAAGGGTTGCGTAACAGTTTATATATACAGTTCAGATAATATCAAAGCGGTAAAACATGCGGCATTTAGCACAGAACAGGTGAGCAAATCAGAATAAGCCAAATATAGCAGTTTATTGTAATTTCGAATTTGTGAACCTCGAACCAGAGATTTTCGTTTCCATTCCCCAGCAGAGTTTCCAGAGTTGTCACACCTCCTTTTTCCGCTTACACGTGGCTAATCCAAAAGATATATGAGTTTTTCCAATTAAAGTGACATTATTCGAGATGAGATTAATTATTTGTTTCAAGAGTCACCACTTGGGATAGGTTTAGCTTTTGGTGTCCCAAGTCACCAATTTATTTAAATCCCAAATCAAGGAATTTTCGACTGCCCAATTGGAGTCTGCGAACTAGAAATTTCTGCGTAAGGAATTCTGTTGACCCGAGGGAATGTGTTAGGCACCCTCAGATCCCGTGGTTCTAGCACGGTCGCTTAAACTCATTATATGTGGCAAAAATATGATTTGCTATACCTGTTAAACTGCAATTTTAGATTATTAACCGCTTTTAACATCTTTTTAGGAAAATTTGCAATGTTATTAAAATACGTCGCGAATCGCGTCACATAAATGCACTCTCAATTTTAGACATATTTTAATTTCATTGAGAATGAGATTTGGGTCGATAAATGCGCATCCGAATTTCGGAAGGTATTTTTATTAAGCACACGCCTATTGCAACTACGTCTTCAAAATTCATGGGAAGGCCGCGAAATTCGCTAAACGACACTTCTTATCTTTTTATGTGTTTTAATGAATTAAGGATCCATCGCATGGTATTTTCTTGAATTAACGCAGCTCACTTTATTTTTATAAGGACATTCTAACACATGCTAAATTCTCTATTATTGATGTGTTTAAATGAAGTAATCAGTTTATGTATAGACTGTGTACATACTGGATTCAGGTTTGGGCCAGCCCAGGATACACATTGTATTTGCTATGATTAACAGCTGTTGGGCCTGGTTCGTGACTTTTTTGGGCCTTTTATTCGTCCAACCCAGGACACGTAGTGTTACAATCCCCTGGTACATACTGGACCTCTCAAATGGGCCAGTGTTGATTTGGACGAAAGAGTCCAAATCTCAATAACAATTATTTGATTCGAAATTATATACAAAAAATGAGTATGTACACATTCACAAAGAAAATACTAACGATCATTTTCATATCGATTTTTAGGATTAGATCTGAACTAAATGATTCACATACTCATCAGTCGGAGTATCTGAATCCAACTTTTAAAATTCAAGTGCGATCCAGGCTACACTATATGGGATATATATGAAAACAAGTTATTACTAATCGTATTGAGATTTGGGTAAACTAAACAATACAAAATGTTTTGAATTTCAAATAATTACTAAGCTAAACATTCCCGAATCCTTTACTTCTAAACAAATCAGGAATAATCACCTAGAGCAGCCATACATTAGCTAACAACACTATCGATTGTACATACTTAAAAATAGTTCGAATGTCCAGTTATTACGGGATATGTCAGTCTCTAATGTCCAATTATTACAAAAATGAATCAGTCTAACGTTTAATTACAACATGATGATCATCTTACTATTACATCTATATTCAAACTAAATAAGGGAAAAATAGGGATATAATTCAAAAATAGAGACAACAGATGTAGATCTTCACACTTGGGAACACATTTCACTTTGAACTTCATATATAAGTGAACATCGAGTGTACCTGTAATGCAGCAAAGGATAATAGCCTATGAGTAAGGGAAGGCAAGCAACAAGCAAAACAACATCCAATAAACCAACACACCCAGGATCTCAGCCAATTTTGAGAGAATTAAAACCTTCAAGGAATAGCACTGATTGTTTCTCAAAGGATATAGGAAGAACTAAATGTATTTTCTCTTCTAAAATTCAAAAGAAAGTTCCAAATCCTTTCAAAAATGCCCAGATGGTTTCTTTTATAGTGGAGCCCTTAGGGCATCAGTTTTTCTCTTGTTTTTCTTTTAGTCCTTGCTTCATATTTGCACTTTTCCTAAATGGTCCTACAAGTTTGAGGCATAAATTGTGTTTTTCCCCCTTACTAGAAGGTTATGGGGATTACTATCAGATTCCTTAATGTTCAAATCCCTCTTGTACCCCTACTTCCTTTCCTAAATTACCCACCTGAAGGTTTTTACCCTCAACTATTCCTTGACCCTGGTTTACTTACAATTGACCCAGGTCAATCAAGTTTGGGTCACATGTCAATCTTGGGTTAATAGGCTTATGAAGTTTCAAAATCATCCGAAACTACCAGGTTTTAAAACAAGTGCCTTAATGTAGACTTTTAGCACATAAGCATTATTCCGGATTATCAAAACAAAGGATCAAAATAACCAGAAGAATGAATATATCTATTAACACTTAACTTTCCAACAATAGCTCAATCAAAGTACTCAACAATACTTGAAAATAAAAAGCACATAGAAAGAAGTGAACTCTTAGTTCATGAACAAATTAGGAAGCAAGGGTTCAGCGAGAAAGAACACCTTAATTATGCATAAGTACTGGAGACCAAAGTTATTGTGAAATAAGAATCAGGTACTCAGTAACATAAATAAGCTAATCAAACTACTCAAAACATCAGGGAACAAAACTCATGAGGATCATGGGATGAAGGTCACAAACTATGAGAATTAACAGGATGTCAAATTATTAAAGAAACGAAGGGGTTCCATACTAAAAACAAACAAAGGTGTATAACTACTGAAACCATTACATATGAAGTGGTGGACAAACAATAACTATTCAGAAGAAATCAAAACAATGGGACTTCAAACTAATAGGCATATAACTGACAAATAAACAATTATTAAAAGGAAATCAAACATCTAAAAGCTAAAGAAATAAAGCAAATATACAGAATACTTAGCATTTTCTTATGCATGTCCACTTTTAGACCATTTCATTGGTGCTTGACCCCTTCCACAGGGGTTTTAAATCTCCTAGGACGATGTATAACCGGTTTAGGAGTTCAGGAGGGGCTTTTATGGTTCTGAGACCCCAGTGAGGTCTCAGATCTAATTTTCTTCAATAGCTAATGTATTTTGTGTGTCACGGGTAGCATGCTTAGGGAAAGGAAGGGCCACGGGTTGCCTAGGAGGAATTTGGCCAAGTTCTGACGGGTTTGAGTTTTAGTGTTAGGCTTTGAATCGATATTCGAACAGTTTCAGGCACATTCGAAAGAGGTGACACACATGGTTGGAAAGAGGAGATCAAGCTGCCTCAGGGGTGTAAGTTTGGAAGGTTTTGGAACAAGTTCGCCGGAGACGGTGGTTCCGACGACCTTGTTTTTGAATATTCGAGACAGAGGGGGTTTATTTGACAGGAGCTAACCACAGGGTGGGAAAGAGGAGGTTGTGATGGTTTAGTGGTGTAAATTTGTGGAGGTTTGGTTACCGGCCGCCGCCGTGAGGCGATTTCTGGCGGCGACGTTAAGGTGGTAGACGAGTGGTCAACGGCAGTTATGAGGTGGTCAAAAGGTGGTCAATGGTGGTATTACACCGGGGAAGACTGTACGAGGAAGGGGAGGGTTTGGTCTCTAATTTTATTAGAGACGTTTGGAGATATGTATACAAAACTGGGGCAGGTTTTAGGGCCGTTGGATGAGGGCATGATCGACGGTTGTGATGATTGGTCCCTAAACTACGTCGTTTTGGTTGGTCCTTGTATGGACCAGACTAGGGTCGATGGTTTTGGCTAGGTTGTGTGTTTTTTAAAAGGGAAATAGGTTTCGGCCACTCAGGTCTAGCCCAATTATGGCCAGCCTAAGTGGCTGTGTATTTATTTGTATTTATTATTTTTTTGTCTTTTCTTTTTTTATTTTAATTAAATTCTAGCTTTATTTAAAAACCATAAATCCCTAATTATCACAAATAAAAACCGCAATAAGTTGAAATTACACAAAAATAATTACAAACAGCATAAATATTTTTTTTTTGTATTTTAATTTGTAAAACAAACTTATTTAACAATTAAATCCTGAACAATTTTAAACATGCATTAACAAACACGCACTGTCACACGATCAAATTCTAAAAAAATAAAAAATTAAATGTAAAGAAAATCCTAAATTTTGAGAGTCCTGTGGGAGCCGTTTCAACCGGGTAAAAGACACACAACCCAGCCCAAACCATCGACCCTAGTCTGGTCCGTACAAAGACCAACCAAAACGATGTAGTTTAGGGACCAATCATCACAGCCGTCGATCATGCCCCCATCCAACGATCCTAAATCCTGCCCCAATTTTGTATACATATGTCCAAACTCTTCTAAGACAATTAGAGACCAAACCCTCCCATTCCTCATACAGCCTTCCCTGGTGTAATACCGCCATTGACCCTTGACCACCTCATAACCGCCGTTGACCACCCGTCTACCACCTTAACGCTGCCGCCGGAAATCGCCTCACGACGGCGGCCGATAACTAAACATCCCCAAATTTACACCACTAAACCGTCACAACCTCATCTTTCCCACCCTATGGTTAGTTACCGTCGAATAAACCCCCTCCGTCTCAAATATTCGAAAACAAGTTTGTCGGAACCACCGTCTCCGGCGACCCTGTTCCAAAACCTTCCAAACTTAACCCCTAAAGCATCTTGATCTCCTCTTTCCAACCATGTGTGTCACCTCTGTCGAATCTACCTGAAACCCTTCGAATATCAATTCAAAGCCTAACCCTAAAAGTCAAACCCGTCAGAACGTGGCCAAATTCCTCCTAGGCAATCCCTGGCCATTCCTTTCCCCAACCATGCTACCCGTGACACCCAAACAACACTAGCCACTGAAGAAAATTAGATCTGAGACCTCACTGGGGTCTCAGAACATTAAAATCTCCTCGTGAACTCTTAAACCGGTTATACATCGTCCTAGGAGATTTGAAACCCCTGTGGAAAGGGTCAAGAACCAATGAAATGGTCTAAAAGTGGACATGTATAAGAAAAAGCTAAGTATTTAGATGTTTGATTTCCTTTTAATAATTGTTTGTTTGTCCACAATTTCATATGAAATAGGTTCAGTAGTTATATGCCTATTAGTTTGAAGTCCCATCGTTTTGATTTCTTTTGAATAATTATTGTTTGTCCACAACTTCATATGAAATTATTTCAGTAGATATACACCTTTGTTTGTTTTTAGTATGAAACCCCTTCGTTTCTTGAATCATTTGACGTCCTGTTAATTCTCATTGTTTGTGACCTTCATCCCATGATCCTCATGAAATTTGTTCCCTGATGTTTTGACTAGTTTGATTAGCTTGTTTATGTTACTGAGTGCCTGATTCTTATTTCTCAATAACTATGGTCTCCAGTACTTATGCATAATTAAGCTGTTCTTTCTCGCTGAACCCTTACTTGCTTCCTAATTTGTGCATGAACCAAGAGTTCACTTCTTGCTATGTGCTTTTTATTTTAAAGTATTGCTGAGTACTTTGATTGAGTTATTGCTCGAAAGTTAAGTGGTAATAGATATATTCATTCTTCTTGTTATTTTGATCCTCTGTTTTGATAATCCGGAATAATGCTTATGTGTTGAAAGCCTACATTAAGGTACTTGTTTTAAAACATGGTAGTTTTGGCTGATTTTGAACTTTCATAAGCCTGTTAGCCCAAGATTGAAATGTGACCCAAACTTGATTGACCTGGGTCAATTGCAACTAAATGAGGGTCAAGGAATAGTTGAGGTTAAAAAACTTCAGATGGGTAATTTAGGAAAGGAAGTAGGGGTACAAGAGGGATTTGAACCTTAAAGAATCTGATATTAATCCCCAGAACCTTCTAGTAACGGGGAAAAACACAATTTCTGCCTCAAACTTGAGGCACTAGTCAGGAAATAAAGGACCATTTAAGAAAAGTGAAAATCTGAAGCAAGGAAAAACAAGAGAAAACCTGATGCCCTAAGGGCTCCAATATAAAATCTGGGCATTTTAAAAGGATCCGGAACCCTTCTTTCAAATTCTAGAGATAAAAATACATCTTAGATCTTCTTATATCTGTGAACAACTATTAGTGCTGTAGGGATCATTTTTGAGATTTGATTCTCTAAAAAACTCTGCTGAAAATCCTGGGTTGCTGGTTCATTGGCTGTTGCTTTGCTTTTTGCTTGCTTTCCCTTACTCATAGGCTCCTTTCCCTTGTCAAAATTACAGGTACATTTCAATGTTCCTTAATGTATAAAGTTCAAGTGTAATGTATCCCCCAAGTGTGAAGATCTACGTTTGCTATTTTATTTTTGAATTCTCACCCTGTTTTTCCCCGACTCCAGCTGAATATTTGTAAGTATAAGATAGCTATCCTGTTATATTAGATGTTTGAACTGGTTTAGTTGTATAATAACTGGACATTTAGGACTGCTTCAATATGTAATAACTGGATATTTAGGACTGCTTCAATATGTAATAACTGGACATTTGACTAAATTTTCTTTTATGTGCATAATCAATAGTAAGTTTTAATTATTGGTATGGCTGGTTCAGGTGCTGTTCCTTTTGCACTTATAGCTACTGGATTTAAGAAATATTAGTTTTGATAATCATGTAAAGATGAAAATGCTGTGTAACATTCCAGTTCATTTAAATCTCAATACGTTTAATAATAATTTATTTTCAGACCTCTCCAATATAGTGTAACCTGAAGCATAATTGAGTTTTGGAAGCTAGACTAGTCTGCTCTGATAAACGAGTATATGAGTCGTGTAATTCAGATTTAAGATTAAAAAATAATGTAACATAATAACTAGTAGCTCCCATGTGAACTTGGTAGATATATTTGATATTTAAAGTCTTGTGTATAAACTGAAACTGAATAGAACAACATGGAAATTTGTTCACGATGAACTCTTCCGTATGAATTAACTTTTGGCCCAGTTGAGAGGCCCAATAGTGGTCGGATACAATGTGTGTCCTGGGCTGACCCAAACTTGAGTCAGTGCATACAATTAGCCATGAATGAGACTAAGTTGGAGATGTTATCTTCCGAAAATATACTGCCTATATGTAAATAATTAGTGCATTAAGCACCAACAAGAGTAGAGAATTTAACATGTGTTAGAATGTCCTTATAACAATAAAGTGAGCCGCGTTAATTTAAGAAAATACCGTGCGACGATTTCTTAATTGGAAAAACTCTTATATACGTGTCATCTTTCAGGGTAACCATGTGTAAGCGAAAAAAGGAGGCGTGACAGCTAGTATTTAAATAGCCACTTTTCCCTTTTTATTTTATAAAAAATAGTAATATAATTTCTGAAATAATTTAAAGGTTCTAATTTAATTAATAGTATATAAATATTAGATTAAAAATATTGGAATCAAATTTGTAATCATAAATTCCATTAATTCTTAAAATAGGCTAAAATTGAAATTTAGTGCAATTTAGCTTTAAAAATACCAAATTAATTTATAAAAATGTGAAAAAGTTACTTTAGATATATATTGGCATAAATATAAGAATAAAATAAATTAATAACCAAAATGATAACTTGAGGAATACTTATTGATTTTTGTACTGCTAAAATAGGGTAATAAATTGGTTTAAAAATCTTGTATAAATCGGAAAAAAATTATAAAACACTTGGACATGCTTTTATATATATATATATATATATATATATATATATATATATATATATATATATATATATATATATATATATATATATATATATATATATATATATATATATATATATATACATACAATTTTGAAAGTATTTGCATATAAAAATATACAAGAAAAAATTGGGTATTAACAACGTCTGGTAGTACAAACTTAATTGAGGGCTCTAGAAGAGCGACTATATTACTATGATCAGGAGGAACTATATTGGTTGTTAATGATGTATTATATTGCAGTACATCTCAAAGAAACTTGTTGAGTTTCAAAGTTATTCGCCAAAGTGACTATCATATTGAGACTACCAACGAAGGAAAGGTCGAATACCTTTATATTACTACAATAAAAGGGAAAAGGAAGTGTATTCCTGAAAAGCTTCCCGCATTTTCCTCCGTATTATACTACACTAATATTAGTGTAGTTGAATCACATGCCATAGTAAATAAGAAATTTACTAATGATTTTATTAATTGGCATAACCGGTTGGGCCATCCCGATTATAATATGATGCGCAAAATAATTGAGATTTCACATGGTCATTCATTAAAGAACCAGAAGATTCTTCAAACTAAAGAATTCTCTTGTGCTGCATGTTCTCAAGGAAAACTAATTATTAGACCATCAGTAATTAAAGTAGAAGTTGAATCTCCTGCATTTTGGAACGTATATAGGATGATATATGTGGGCTCATACACCCTCCATGTGGACCATTAAGATATTATATGGTTTTGATAGATGCATCTACAAGATGGTCACACGTGTGCTTGTTATCAACCCGCAATTTCCCCTTTGCGAGGTTACCAGCTCAATTAATAAGATTAAGAGCACAATTTTCAGATTATGCAATTAAGATACTTCGTCTTGATAATGCTGGTGAATTTGCTTCTCAGGCTTTTAATGATTATTGTATATCAAGTGGGATAACAATTGAGCATCCAGTTGCTCATGTTCATACTCAAATTGGTCTAGCACAATCATTGATCAAACGCCTCCAATTAATTGCTAGACTAATGCATATGAGAACAAAACTTCCCATTTCAGCATGGGGCCATGCTATATTGCAAGCAGTAGCTCTTGTGCGGATCAGACCTACAAGTTATCATAAAGTCTCCCCAATACAATTGACTTTTGGTCAGAGCCAAATATTTCCCATCTTAGAATATTTGGATGTGCAGTATATGTTCCAATTGCTCCACGACAATGCACAAAGATGGGACCCCAAAAACGATTGGAGATATATATTGGGTATGAAACTCCTTCTATTATAAAATATTTGAAACCTATAACTGGAGATTTATTTACGACAAGATTTGCTTATTTCCATTTTGACAAATCAATATACCCAATATTAGGGGGAGAAAATAACCAATTGCAAAATTAGATATATTGAAATGCATTATCACTATCTCATTTGGATCTCGAATAAAGCAAAGTGAACACAAGGTTTAGAAGATAATTTATTTGCAAAATATTGCAAATCAACCGCCAGATGCACCCACTAACATACCAAGGGTGACTAAATCACATATTCCGGGTGTTAATGCTCCTATTCGAATTGATGTCCCGATTGGACAATCTATAAATACAAATGAGGCTAAGAAACACTTGAAACGTGGTAGACCAATTGGTTCTAAAGATAAAATCCTCGAAAACGAAAAAGGAGCAAATGATCTAGGAGATCATAATATGGAGGCAGTTTCTCAAAAAGAGCCCTAAGACATAACAAATGATAAAACCTCAGAGAAGGTCCAGGTGCATGAAAATAATAAGAATGAAGAGATTTCAATAATTTATGTCTGTACGGGAAAAAGGTGGAACCGAAATAATATTATCGTTGATAATATTTTTGCTTATAATATTGCTGTTGAAATAATGCAACAAGATAAGGATCTTGAACCAAGATCTATCGATGAATACAAATAGAGAAATGATTGGCCAAAATGGAAAGGCGCTATCGAGGCAAAATTAGCGTCACTTGAAAAACATAAAGTATTCAGACGTATATTCTGAACACCAGAAAGAATAAAGCCGGTGGGATATAAATGGGTTTTTGTGCGAAAACGAAATGATAAAAATGAAGAAGTTAGATATAAAGCATGACTTGTGGCACAAGGATCTTCACAAAGACCTGACATTGATTATATAGAGACATATTCTCCTGTGGTGGATGCAATCACTTTCATGTATCTTATAAATTTGGCAGTCTATGAAAAACTTGATATGGGTCTAATGGATGTTATCATAGCCTATTGTATGTCACATTAGACAATGAAATTTATATAAAAAAACCCGGAAGGGATTAAAGTTCCTGAAACTAATAAAAGTCTTCGGGAAACTTGTTCAATAAAACTTCAAAAATCCTTATACGCATTGAAACAACTAGGGCAAATGTGGTATAATCGTCTGAGTGAGTATTTACTGAAAGAAGGGTATAAGAATGATCCAATTTATCCTTGTGTATTTATAGGAAGGCTTGGATCTGAATTTGTTATAATCGCAGTGTTAAATATCATGGAACTCCCAGGGAACTTCCAAAAGTAGTGGATTGTTTGAAAAAAGAGTTTGAAATGAAAGATCTTAGAAAGACAAAAGTTTGTCTTGGTCTACAAATTGAGCCTATGAAAGATGGAAATTTTGTCCATCAATCAACTTATACCGAAAAGATCCTAAAGCATTTTTATATGGATAAAGCACATACATTGAGTACCCCGATAGTTGTGAGATAACTTGATATAAATAAAGATCCATTTCAACCTCATCAAAATGACAAAGAGCTTCTTCGTGATGAAACTCCATATCTTAGTGCAATTGGCGCACTAATGTATGTTGCAAGTAATACTCGACCAGGTATAACTTTTGCAGTATGTTTATTACTAAGATTTAGTTGTTTTCCAACAACAAGACACTGGAATGGTGTTAAACATATTTTTAGATACATTTGAGGGACTATTGATATGAGATTATTTTAATCATATGATTTTGATTCTTTAATGACCCAAAAGGTCATTAATTGATATACTAGTGCATTCTGTGTTCTGAGGCCTTAAAAGCCTCCTTTTCTATCACCTAGATTTGCATGCGTGGTCCTAGCGTATATTCAAAACGCTTTTATGTAAAAATTTAATAAAAATGCAAATTTGGCTTTTAAAATTATATTTAAGTTGACTTAGGTCAATATTTTAGGTAAATAGACTCGGAATCATGATTTGACGGTCCCGGAGGGTCCGTAGGAAAATATAAGACTTAGACCTATGCCCGGAATTAAATTCCGAGGTCCCAAGCCCGAGAAATGAAATTTTGAAGAAATTATTTAACTGAAATTTTTAAGAGTTTTTGGAAATTCAAATGTATCTAAAATTGATGGTACCGGGCCCGTATCTTAGTTCCGGAGCCCAGTATATATTTTATATGGTGCTTGGATTGAGCCTGTAAAATTTGGTAAGAAACAGACTTGATATAACGTGATTCGGACCCTCGGTTGTTAAAATTTAAACTTAAGAGTTCTTGAGATTTTTCTTGGATTTTGATGCTAAATTCGTTGCTAAAGGTGTTAATTTGGCGATTTGATTGTACGAGTAAGTTCATATAATATTTTTGAGTTAGTATGCATGTTTGGTTTAGAGCCCCGAGGGCTCGGTGAGTTTCAGATAAGTTTTAGAAGGTTTTTACACTTACAAAAGTTGCAAGTTTTATTGTTTCAGTTGCACAGACATTTTGTGCATCGCGATTGCGTAGTAACTCTCTTGATCACAAAATGCAAATTGGGACTAGGATGGATTTGTTCTTTGTGAAAGCGAAGCCACTATCACGAACGCGAAGTACTGGGGGGTTGCTCATCACGAACGCACCTGGTGTCACGAGAATGCATATTGTAAAAATAGAGGGGACTGAGGACTTGTTATTTATTCTAAGCGAATGCATAATGTTGTCTGCGAACGCGAAGGTTAGTGAGGCTTACAAGTAATATGGAGGCAAATTCTAAAGGAAAAGCGGTATTTGAGAGTTGAGTTGACTGTCAAAGTTCGAGGTAAGTGTTTGGTCTAACCTTAGTTTTAGGGAAAATGTATTGTGCCTTATTTCTTATATGCTAGTGTAGTGTACGACATATAGGTGTGGTAAAGAGTATCTATATGTCGTCGTCGAGCATGCCCGTGAGTCTTGAATTGTAATTGTTGTGTATCTTAATAAGTACCATAAATGCCTAAATTGTTGATTCTCCGTATTGGGCAAGAATTAGTATTATTCTTGTGGTATTTGTTCATTGTTGAGAAAGATTTTAGTTGATGTTTCATTCTTGAAGTTAAATGTTGGTACAAGATTGGTTATATCTGACTCTCTTGCCGGAATGTGTTTATTCTTATTGTTGATTCCCTTGCCGGGATATTATTATTTCCTTATTGTTCTCTTGTCGGGATTCTTTGTGATTGGTGTTGATTTGTATATTGGGATCGGATTGCACGCTGCAATAATATTATATTGGATTGGGTTGCACACGGCAACATGGAGTAATAAGGGAGAATAGGAGGGGTCGGGTTGCACACCTCAATAATGATATATGATTTGGATTGGGTTGCACGTGCACAAAAATAATATTGGATCGGGTTGCGAGCCGCAGCAATAATGAATAAAAGTGGATATTGATTTGTTATTATTTCCTTATTTTTATTGATGCGCACTTTAAGATGTTCTTTATGCTTTTCTCCCGTGTTACGGTTGGTACTTGATAATTCCCGCAGCATGTTCCCCTTCCCATATTTCATTTTTATTACTTGTCGTACATACTTTAACTGCACAGGTTTATTTAGTAGTCTTGTCCTAGCCTCGTCTTTACTTCTCCGAGGATAGACTCCACACTCATCAGCACATGTGGTCGGTTGTGCTGATACTGTACTCTGCATTGTGTGTAGATCTCAGTACCGGAGCTTTTGGACCTTAGAGTGGTTGCTGCTTTCAATCCAGCGGAGACCTGAGGTAGTCATGGAGACGTCCGCAGGCCTTGATGTCCCCTTCTATATTTTATATTCTGTTTCCATTTACTTTCGAGACAGATTGTATTTTTCTTTTCAGACAACTGTTAGTAGTATTCATAGATGGTCCATGATATTGTGACATCAGTTCTGGGTAGAGATGTATTTTGAATGTTTCGTAATCGTATTTAGCTGAGCTATCACATCTCGTCTTCTATATTTCTTTTATTATTGTTATTATTCCGCTGTGGATCGCATGTTAATTTAAAATTGCTAAAAGGTTAAGTAAAAGGGTAATAAGATATATAACATTCGGCTTGCCTAGCTTTCACGAGTAATCGCTATCATGACTCCCGAGGGTGGGTAGTCCGGGTCGTGACAGATTCACAGTTGATTGGTTATGCAGATGCAGGTTATTTGTCTGACCCACATAAAGCCCAATCTCAAATAGGCTATCTATTTACTTGTGGGGATACAACTATTTCATGGCGTTCAACAAAACAAAATTTAGCTGCTACATCTTCCAATCATGCAGAAATAATATCTATTCATGAAGCTAATCGAGAATGTGTATGGTTGAGATCAGTGACTCAGCATATTCAACAATTGTGTGGTCTTTCTTTTGAAAATAAAATTTCCACCGATATTGCATGAAGACAATGCTGCTTGCATAGCTCAACTTAAAAGAGGATATATCAAATGAGACAGAACAAAGCACATTTCACCTAAGTTCTTTTTCACACACGTTCTTCAGCAAAATGGTAAGATAAATGTTAAACAAATCCGTTCAAGTAACAATCTTGAAGGTTTATTCACTAAGGCATTGCCAACACAATACTTGAGAAGCTGAGATATTATTGGAATGTGTCGTCTCCTAGATATCAAATAAAGCTTTCGTCAGGGGAGTATAATACGCGCTGTACTCTTTTTACCTTAACTAAGGTTTTGTCCCAAGTGGGTTTTCCTGGTAAGGTTTTGAATGAGCCAGCGCTCAATGCGCATTACAAGATATCTGTACTCTTTTTCCTTCACTAGGCTTTTTCCCACTGGATTTTCCTAGTAAGGTTTTAATGAGACATATTAACTTAAATGGACATCTAAAGGGGAGAGTTATAAATGAGATGAATGCATGTGAGTGCGATGAATGTATTTGTATGTCCATTTAATGTACTTTGTATTGGTGTACTCAATTAAGATGTACATTAGCTTATAAGTAGTGAATGAATTTGTAATTTTATAAATAGAGAAATTTTGACCTATAAAAGATATACCAAAAAAAGAAATAACATAATATTCTTCATCTGTTATGAATAGAATTCTATTTGAGTGGATGTCTATCCTTTAGAGAGTTTTACTTTGTGGCTAAGTTATTTTTTCTTATAAATAGAGAGGTCTTACCCCATTGTAAATCATCCAAAAATTCAATAAGAATTTTCTCTCTCTCTTTATCTGCAATATTTTTCTTCTACTTTTATTATTTCATAACACGTTATCAGCACGAGACTCTAAACAATTGGGTAGAAGCTTTAGGATTGAGCATAATGAATGTCAATTGTTCCATGTACTTTGTTCATGATTAAATTTTGGATTGAAGGTAAGTAGTTTACTTTATTTTTATCTTTTAAATTCTTGAAATTCTATAATTTGATTTTATATACAAGCAAAGACAATAAAGTTTGATTATAACTCTAGTGAAGTTTGTAAGAAATTACAACTACCTGAAGTGGTAAAGTTTCTATGCCTTGCCATTATCGAATTCATGTATAATTGTGGGCAAACTATTGAAAATCCGTCCTAATGAATTTGCTCCATTCTCATTCCCTAAGAGAATTTAATAGCATTATGTGATAAGTCTGAAAGAAGACAATTATTACTATGAATGTATCATTGGATGTGGACGTGAAAATAGACGAAATTATAATCGTCATCATTGTGGTAATGAAAATAATAAGGATTCTCAAAATAATCCTTCACTCGGTGAAAGTAATATTTGTCATCGATTTGACATGAGATTTTATAAAGCACATATAGATGATTATGGTTCATTCATGATGTGAATGTGATAACATCTGATTTATGAATACATATTCATTCATGGGAGAATATGAATGTGCCATGGTAGTGAATATACCATACTCACCGCTAGAAGGAGGTTTGAGATGATATAAGAAAATAATGTCATTATTATGGCATGAATGATCATTGGTCACGTACCTATTGTACGGCAAAATATTTTGGCAATGTGATTATTAAATGACAACGGTAATGCAAGAAACATATCTTGCATATAATTTTGGCCATAAACATAATGGTATAACTTTCTCTTTAAAAGAGATATTCACCATTTGGATGTTGATGAATATGTGATAGTACCAAATTAATTGAGAGCTCTCGAAGAGCCAGTTATCACTATTTTGGAGAAACACAATTGATTACCAATAAGGTATTGTGTTGTAGTAAGTCCAAAAGAAACTTACTCAGTTTATAAAGTACACGCGAAAGTGGATGATTATATTAAGACTATAAATAAAAAAAATATTTAATATCTTCTATTACTACAGTTTGTAGCGGGATAATATGTATGTAAAACGTTACCCGCTTTATTCTCCATTTTATACAACATAAATAAAAAAATACCACAATAAAGTGGATACTTATTGATATAAAAACTCATATCATAATAAAACTTGGAGTTTATTGATAATTGCACACGTCATGGTGTAAATCTGAAATTTATCAATATTGATAATTTATTCAGTTGACATAATTTGTTTACCCATATTAATTTAAGTATGATGTGCGAAAATAAAAAGGAATTCACATGGGTAAATATCAAAGAACTAGAAATTTACGAATTCTTTTATGTTTCTTGTTCTCATTAATTAATATACCAACTAAAATTGGGACTGAATCCCATGAATGCTGGAAATATCAAAGGTGAATATGGGCTCATTCACCTGTCATATATACGACATAAGATGCATCTATGATATGGTTACATGTGCGATTATTATTAACCCGCAACATGGTGTTTGCGAGGTAACTTGCTCAATAATTTGATTTAGAGCATAATTTTCCAGATTTTTTATTCAAGATAGTTCATCTTGATAATTTGGTTTATATCACAGCTGGTTTAACAAAATAATTTATTGAGTGCCTCCACTTATAGATAAACAATTGCTTATGGGAACAAAGTTATATCAATTTGATATACATTATATATCAAAGTATATTATTTTCTTCCATCACAAGTGGTTCAGGGTCAAGAACCAAATAATTCCATCTTATTATTATTGATGCACGTTGTATATTTTGATTAACACCATAACGCACAAAGATGAGTTCTCAAAGTTGAGGAAACAAGTTAGTTTCTCTAACATGAGGGGGAGATATGATAAACAGTTGAGAAAAAATTACGTAGAATGAATTATCATTTGTACAACTAGATCCTCGAATAAAATAATATGAACTTGAAGTTCATAAAAGATAATTCATCTGCAATATATTGTAAAGCACGCCAGATACATTTGCTGACCCAAAGAAAGTAATTATACTCTCATTGTAAATGCTCCTATTAAGTCCTAGAAGGACAAAGTCTATGGTACGTTTAAAGCGTATTGACAATCGCTTTCAAATAAACTTCTTGATAAAGAAGATGAGCAAATAATTAAAATGATCGTAATAAAGGAGGTAAGTGATCTAGAAGATCATATTACATAACACTTCATAAAATTTTATGAGAAATTCAGGTATCTGAATATATGAATGAAGAGATCTATATATTATGTCTTTATGAAAAATAAGGATGCTGGAACTGATATAAAATGTTTGTCGACGACATTGATTATAGCCTAAATATATATGAGGATCTTAAGTCTGGAGAAACAATTCAAGTCGAATTTGGTTTCATATGAAATACAAGTAGTTTTGGACATGTAGTTCAAAAACTTAAAATATAAAGACAATGGTGTGTGCTATCACCTTTATGTATCTTATATGTCTGGCATTGACATGAAAACTTGATACAAATCTAAATTCTATTTATAAGGCTTATATGACTTAACTTATATGACAATCCATGAAGGATTTAAGTTACTTGAAGCATATACAAATCTTGATCTTGAAGTACCAATGAATCTTGCTATAATTATAGGCATGATAATATGATAGCAAGATTTTCACCTCCATGTGAAGATATTGAACTGGCGATTCTAACAAGATCATATGAAGATAATACATCTATCAGGGATGGTGATTTCAAGGTGAAACAAATTTGTTGAAGTTAATATGGCTGGTTTGTTTATCAAATATCTACCACAGATCTTTTGAAGATGGTGCACAAGATTCAAATGTAAATTCTTAAAGATGTGAATTGATGCTCTCGTTAGGAGAAGTTAATGTGCGTTGCACTCTTTTTCCCTTATAAGGTTTTGTCTCACTGGGTTTTCCTTGAAAGGTTTTTAATGAGGCAACCAAAAGGCGTATTGTAGATATGTCTACTCTTTTTCCTTCTCAAGATTTTTTTTCCCACTGAGTTTTATTTTAGTTAAGGTTTTAACGAGGCATATTACTTATACAGTAGACATTCAAGGGGGAATATTATGAATAGAATTCTATTTGGAGTGAATGTATATCTTGTAGAGAGTTTTACTTTGTGGCTAAGTTATTTTTCCCCTATAAATAGAGGGGTCTTATCCATTATAAATCATCTCATATCAATAAGAATTATCTCTCTACTTCGCTTTACAATAATTTTCTTCTTCTTTTATTTTTTATAACACCCACATATTTATGTTATCTCAATTAGTATATTGTTCTATTTTGCTCTCATTTTCTTAACATGGGATACTTTCTTTTTGGTCTATTCGGGGTGGGTGCAAAATTTGGAGACAGGTGACGAGAGTTAAACTGACACCACTTGTTTCTTAAGGATATCCAGTGTTCCTTTTCTTTTTTCATTACGAATTAAACTATTACTTCTGCTTTGTAGGTTTAGCATGTAAATGAGTTTGGAGTGGGATTCAAGTGTATCCATTTGATTGAAACAATTTCCGTGCTGCTCATCACTCCTAGAGGCCAAGGACAGGGTCGAACCGTCATTTCAGGATTTGCAATCCGATATATTTCCATTATATTACCTAGCCAAACCCGCCATTTCATGTGCCAAAGTGATTGTTCTTTCCTTCTTCGCTCCTTCTTTTTTTACATATGCGGTGGCGGCAGGAAGAGGGGACAACTTCTTTCTCCTTTGCCTTGCTCAATTAATGTTTCTAATCAAACACTACTTATTTGTATCAAATAAGTATGATTTAGTTTGAAATTCATGAGTTTTAAAATTTGAGATAGCAAATTAGGTATTAGTTGCCGGGTTCTAAATTTAATTTTTATACACATTTAGTGGTTTCTTTATACAAATACAGGGTTTGGAAACCATCTAGCTCCCCCTGATTTCTTGGTCTCTGTTGCATTGTACACATTGTGACTTGCATGCTTTATGAGTGACCATTTTGCTTTGGAATCTTTGAATTTGGGGTCTGTAAACGATGATATTGAGAACCAGATTACAGACCTTAGGCAGGTACTACCTCTCATTCACTAGCATCTATTTTTCGTGGTAAAAACTGTAAAAGGTAGGGTTCAACAGTAATTACAAGAATGGTGTGTCAATTGCCCTCAAGAAATAGACACGTATGGTTCTCGTATTTCTAACATAGTCTTAGTAGATGAACTTAAAACAATTTATGGTCCCATAGCAATCTCTTCGTTAATGTTCTGTATATTTGTGTTATAACAAAATGACACAAAGGAAGTAGCACTTTCGATTAAAGGCGTAACAGATTATCGAATGGGCAAAGATCAAGGATGGCCAAGTGGAGACTAGGGAAGGGTTTGGGGGACCTTTTCTCAGAGATGGGCTAGAAATTGAGATATGATCCGATGTGGGATACTAACAGTAACGGCACAAGAAACAACATGCATACCTCGACTTGAGATGGCAATGAGTTTGAGTTAGATCCAAGATTCATTTTTTATTATGATATCATAGTTACGCTCATTTCAACTCTTAGTTTTTCTGGTGTTGGGCCCTATATTATCTTGTTTACGCTTTAGTTGTCAGGCATGGACGTGTATTAGTATTCCACACACTGTTGGATGTGGCAATTTGTCTTTGTATACTATTTTGAGCAATTCTCAACTTATGAACTAGCTTTCGGGGTTGAGTTAGACCCAAAATTATTTTCTTATTAATTAGTGAGATGTATTAGAATATAATTGTGTGTATCTTTTTATTATTGGTAGAATATTCTCTCATTATTGTACAGTCCTATAGTTGGTAGGATTTGATTTCCTTCATTATTGTACAGTCCTATAGTTGGTAGGATTTGATACCCCTGTACTCTATATATACTTTTGTGAGCAATACGAGAAAATTACTTCTCCCAAAACTCTCTACATGGTATCATACGCCAGTGGCTTATCGCCAAAGAAACCCTAATTTTACCCTACCCGCGCCGCCGCCACCGACGCTGCTTTTATCGGCAGCCCGCCGCCGCCGCTGCACTAATCGGCAGCTCTCTCTCTCTCGACGTCGATCAGCGCCTCCTCCCCTTTGCCTCGCGCTTCATGGCCGCTCCGACATCAAACGAGGTTCTCCAGCCGATTGCCATCAATGCATCAGCTCAGATCCCACTCAAATTGGATTCCACTAATTACCTGGCGTGGAAATTCCAATTTCGAACCCTTCTTACGGGTTACGACCTCCTCGACTTCTTGGACGGATCGAAGCCGTGCCCGCCAGCCACTATCGTCGACAAGGTGGTGACTTCCCCCAATCCAGCATATCCTTACTGGATTCGCCAGGACAATCTTATTCTCAGTGCCATCATCTCGTCGATCACACCAACGTTCATCTCCTTTATTGCCTCTACGGAAACCTCTAAAGAGGCTTGGGACATCCTCGTGCGCACATACGGCACTGCTTCTCGTGGTCGTATCATGGCTCTCAAACAGCAGCTCCATAATCCGGTAAAAGGTTCTAAATCTGTTACTGATTTTATGCACTGTATTCGCGTGATTATGGATGAATTATCTCTCCTTGGTGTTACTGTTGATTCTGAGGATCTTGTCATTAAGGTTCTAAATGGTCTTGATGATCCGTATATGGAACTCTCTCATGCCATCCAAACCCGCGAATCTCCCATCTCTCTTGCTGAATTACATGACAAGTTGTTAAGCATGGAGGCTCAGATTACTGCTCGTGTGCCGGCCACCTCCGCCGCATCTGATTTGGCTCCGTCGGCTGCCTTCGTTGCCGGATAGCAGTCAGGCCGTCACCGCTTCGATAGCCGCGGGCGCGGCCGTAGCAGCCGCGGTTCAGCCTCCGATCGCGGTGGTTACTCCAGCAATGACCAATCTCGTGGGTATAATGGGAAGTGCCAGCTCTGCAGTGAATTTGGCCACTCCGCGCGCCGCTGTCCGTCCTATCCCATCTCCGGCGCCAATCAGCCCCCATACGGTGGACCACTGCGCGGCCAGCTTATGCTTCGCCGCCTTATACGGCTTCTCACACAGCCCATCACTCTCCGACGATTCCCTCTGCATCAGATTGGATCCTGGATCTGGTGCCTCCCATCACATAACCTCTGATCTTGCCAACATGTCTCTTCAAAGCCCTTACACTGGTTTTGACAATGTGGTTATTGATAACGGTGAAGGTTTGACAATTACACATACTGGACAACTTAACAGTTATTCCTCTCTTTTATTACCTGGGGCTCTCTGTGTTTCACATATGCGTAAAAATTTGATCTCTGTTGCCCAATTATGTCATCAAAATAATGTTAATGTTATTCTTTCTGATTCTGATTTTCAGGTGAAGGATCGTTGCACGTGGGCAACGCTCGTTCGCGGCCCGCTTAGGGGCAACACCTACTACTGGCCGGCGGCTCCCAGTCTCCCGTCCGCCCTCACGGCACAAAAGCTCTCTGTGTCACTGTGGCATTCTCGATTTGGTCACCCGTCAGCTAAAATCCTACGTCATTTAGTCTCTTCTAGCAGTATAGCGTCCAGTAATGTGTCTGATCTTGCTTGTATCTCTTGCAAACTTCATAAGTGTCATAAGTTACCTTTTTCTGAGTCAAGTTTATCTTCTACTGCTCCGCTGGAGCTTATTTTCTCCGATGTATGGACCTCTCCAATTATTTCTAATGACGGTTTTAAATATTATGTCATCTTTGTTGATCATTTTTCTAAGTATGTTTGGTTTTTTCCTTTACGCCGTAAATCTGATGTCTTACAAACCTTCCCCACTTTTAAATCCATTGTCGAAAAATATTTCTCTGCTAAAATCATTACTCTGTATACTGACAATGGGGGTGAATTCCTCGATTTACGCTCTTTTCTTGCCTCCAATGGCATCTCACATCTCACCTCACCTCCTCATACACCTCAGCACAATGGCTATGCTGAACGCCGTCACCGTCATATTGTCGATACTGGTCTCGCTCTCCTTCATCATGCCTCTGTACCTCTAATTTACTGGCCTTATGCCTTTGCTACCGCAGTCTATCTCATTAATCGTCTTCCCAAGACAAATCTCTCGATGCTCTCCTCCTTTGAGTCTCTCTTCCATAAGCGCCCCAACCTTGCCAAACTACGTGTCTTCGGCTGTCAATGCTTCCCTTGGCTTCGGCCCTACACCTCACACAAAATGGAACCCAGATCTCGTGCCTGTGTCCTCTTCGGCTACTCTACTACTCAAAGCGCCTATCTATGCTTTGATCCCTCAACGTCTAAAATCTTCGTCTCGCGTCATGTCACCTTCCATGAAGATGTCTTCCCGTTCTCCAAATTGTCTAACCCCGAGTCTCCCCCTGTACCCATCCCGGTCTCTCTAGAAGTCCTTCCGCTGCCGCCACCAGTACCTGCCGCCGCTCCCACTAGCGATCCTTCACCGGACGAACTGCCGGCGCCACCGCCCGCGCCACCAGCGCCCCTTCCGGCACCGCCAGCGGCCCCTGCCGCCGCTACACCCATTATGCCGCCGCCTACATCCTCTCAGGGTGGTCATCATATGCAAACTCGCAGCAAAAATAACATCTTTACGCCCAACAAGAAGTTTGGTATGTCTGCTGTCACCTCTCCAGCTGTTACTGAACCTCAGACTTTGTCTAGCGCTATGTCTGATGAGCGCTGGCGCGCTGCTATGTCATTGGAGTTTGATGCTCTGCTACGGAATGGCAGCTGGGATCTTGTTCCACCTGATTCTTCACTTAATGTTGTGGGCTGTAAGTGGGTTTATCGTATCAAACGAAAGCCTGACGGTACTGTGGATAAGTTCAAAGCTCGACTTGTTGCGAAAGGCTTTCATTAGCGACCAGGTGTCGACTTCCAGGAGACATTTAGTCCGATTATTAAGCCGGCACCCGTGCGTTTGGTTCTCAGTCTAACTGTATCCAAGGGCTGGCCACTTCGTCAAATGGATGTGAACAATGCCTTTCTTCACGGGAGGCTTACCGAGGATGTCTATATGGCACAACCACCGGGTTTTATTGACAAAGCCTATCCATCTTATTTTTGTAAGTTACAGAAAGCTATTTATGGTCTCAAACAAGCACCCCGGGCATGGTACAATGAGCTCCGCCAATGCCTTTTGGCCATGGGTTTCGTCAACACTATCTCTGACACTTCGCTCTTCGTCTTTCAGCATTCTGGTATTACAGCTTATTTTTTGGTATATGTTGATGATCTCATATTGACTGGTAATGACTCTGCCTTCTTAAACCATGTGATTGACTCTCTTGGGACTAAATTTTCTCTTAAAGACATGGGTGATCTAAGCTATTTTCTTGGTGTTGATGTTCTGCGCATCTCCAAGGGGTGTTTTCTTTCTCAGCGTAAGTATGTTGTTGATGTTTTGACTCGTCATAATATGCTGGAATCCAATCTTGTTCAGACGCCAACAACGGCGTCCAACCGCCTTCATCTGGCCGACTGCTCGGCTCCTGCTGATGCATCCGCCTATCGACAGGCCCTTGGAGGCCTCCAGTATCTCTCCTTCACTCGTCCTGATATCTCCTTTGCTATGAATAAACTCTCACAGTTCATGCACGCTCCTACTGTCATTCATTGGGGTGCAGTTAAGCGCCTCTTGCGGTATCTGAATGGGACGCGTGACTTCGGAGTCTGGCTGCGTCCTTCATCTGCTATGCCTCTGCATTGTTCTCTGATGCTGATTGGGGTGGAAACTGTGATGACCGCTCCTCAGCTGGTGCCTATGTTGTCTTTCTAGGGCCTAACCCTATTTCCTGGAGCTCCAAAAAGCAGCGTTCCGTTGCACGATCTTCTACTGAGGCTGAATATCGTGCCATTGCTTCTACTGCCGCCGAAGTTCGTTGGCTTCATTCCCTATTGCGCGAGCTTCATGTTCCTCTTCCGGCGGCTCCTGTCATTTACAGCGACAACATTGGCGCCACTTACCTCTGTGCCAACCCTGTGTTTCATTCGCGCATGAAACACATCTCCATTGATTATCACTTTGTTCGTCAATTGGTTCAGAATGGGTCTCTTCGTGTTGCTCACGTATCCTCTGCTGATCAGCTTGCTGAAGCTCTCACAAAGCACTTATCTCGTCCTCGGCTTCTTCTGCTGATGTCCTAGATTGGCGTGTCCTCCGACCCTCCATCTTGAGGGGGCGTATTAGAATATAATTATGTGTATCTTTTTATTATTGGTAGAATATTCTCTCATTATGTACAGTTCTATAGTTGGTAGGATTTGATTTACTTCATTATGGTACAGTCCTATAGTTGATAGGATTTGATACCCCTGTACTCTATATATACTTTTGTGAGCAATACGAGAAAATTACTTCTCCCAAAACTCTCTACAAGATGAGGCATAAGTTAGATTGCTAAGACAAAACCAATATTTTTAAAGTTATATGTTAATATCTATTTTTTTTTTGTCAATTTAATGAATTTTTATGCACAAATTTATACTCCATGTCGAAAGTTTTGAGTTCAATTAAACTTGTGACTTTAATACTACATCTGCTCCTGGCATAGAAGATTAATGGAGTTGAGGGTTGGTGTCATCGTCATTTTGAGGTCCTATGGGGCGTCTCAGGGCTAAGATTGAGTGTCGCTGGTGTGATGAATCTTTATAATTTAGTCTTGACCTCATCTGTCGCTCAAATGAAGAAAGGATAATTACAGTAAGAAACGGACATTGCTAATTCAAAGCTGAGTTTCTTTTCAAGATTGTTTTGGGTTGGCATCTTCAGGTTGCGCTCTCATATGGCATGGGTGTGTTGATCGGTCTATTGATGACAAGTTTGGAAGGATCGTAATGAGTGATAACAATGATAGTCCAAACTAAAAGTTTTGGAGATAAAAAAAGGACTAACAAAAATCTGTATCGGGGTATCTTTGAATTGATTAGGGAGTTATCTCTTTTTTCAGATAATGCTCAGTGTAATTTTCAAATATTTGATTTAAGAATATAGAGGATGTGGGTAACAACCAATGGAAGTTTTCATTCTGATTCTCAAATATCTGATTCAACATTTAGTGGATGAATGTTATGTTAAGCCTACTATTCTCTGGGAAGCCATTTTTTTTGTTTGGTGGCTTTCAGAAGGGTATACGTCTTGTATATGGAAGCTTTTCTGTTAATGTGCAAATAAATGCTTTCTGAATTACTTTGGCTTGTTTCATTGCTCAATTCCTATCTAAATTTCTCATTATTTTCATTTCATGTTGTTTGGTTTAGTATGATGACATCAAAATTCACCGCGCTTTAGGATTAAGTGTCGCACTTTTACTTTTGAAAATTTTGGTAGGAATTCAGAAGTAGTTGGACAAACTCTGCTCTGTTTAGTTGCTTTGAGGAAATGATTAGAGAACATCAAAAGTTTAATGATTGAAAATGATAATCTTCATAGCTGCAAGTAATGCTTGTGTGAATCCATACTTTTGGTCCATTGGGTCTTGAATAATTCGACTCTGAACTCATTCAGCAGATTTTGAAAAGAGAGCCTGACGCATCAAGGGAAAGCGTTTATTGACTGATGTTGCACAATGTCTTGCACTCTTGCTGGTACTGTGATCCTCCATCACTGCCTTCCGAGGATCCGTCCACTTCCATCTTATAGTTTCACATATAGCATTGATGAGCAGTGGCATTATGGCGGTAAGCTTGAGCTGCCTAATGTTTCCCATGGTCAACTGGCTCTCCTATGTGAACCAGAATCTCTTGCCCTTACTTCCTTAACTACCCATCATAGTTTTAATGTTGAACATTCAATTATTGCAATGCTGTGGTGGTTTCAATTTGGGTCCCCATTTGGAAGGAAACTGTTTTCTTTGGGTTTCTTTTCCCTTCCTTTATTATAAGGTATAAGCATGTATGTTGCTCAGGCTTGGCAATATCGATTACATTCGCCTTGGAACATTTCAGTTTATACAAGGAGTGCTGCCACTTGTATTCCTAGGAGTGGTAATCAGTGCTGTTTCTGCACAATCAAGTAACTTATTACCATCCATGCGGTTGCACAGCCTTTGAATCTATGTTATGTCAAGTAAAATGACATTTCTTGTTTAAATTTTTTTATATGTTGCTATATATGAGTTAAATACCATGCGTTTATGAATATTTGGTTCTGAAATTTTCTGCTTTGCAGTCCATGCTTCGTTGACATTATTGGGCAATATATATCTCCAATTTCTGTGTCCGGGAATCCTATGTGTGTTACCATTGAACAGGAGATTCACAACATCAAGAGAAATATGACAGAATGGTAATCTGACTTATTTTTGGCCTTTTTTTGTAGTTTGGTAACAACATAATTTAAGGCTCCAACTCCAAAAACACCTGGTTAACTTACGTTAAAGTCATTATGGTTGTATCTACTACTTCAATACTTGGCCACAGTACAATTCATGTTTATAGATGACGTTTTTTCAGACTTTTTAAGTGCGAAAATCAAGTAAGCTTTACAGTCTTAAAGTATTTGATGACATCTAATGTATTCTATCTTTATTCTTTTTGCGGGGTTCATATTTTGTGGTGATAAAGTGTTTGCCTACTCCATGCTACTGGTCCACATTAGAAGACAATTATACGATAACTTAATTGTTTGAGAATATCTGTATACTTTGCTATTGCTTTAAGACCCCAGGAGACAATGAAAGGGGACCATTTGGTTTTAAGTCACTTTCAAGTTTCTGGTTTTGCTCCCTAAGGGCTTCCTTAATGTAAATCTCTTTCTCCGACAGTGCTGGGGACCTTTGTCTGGTAGTTTTGTTTCTCTGTGCTGTTTGTAAATAATTTGTTGTCTTTCCAAATGAAAAAAGACAATCCTCTTCAGCATCAAAAAAATGTGAACAGTTGAATTGCCACCACTCAGGCGTTTGGTGGATGTAAAAGCTTGAGATTTCTTTACCAAGAGAAGTACTGATATTTCCTTGTTTGAATTGCAGATATATCCACCAATGAATGATGCAAAAGTTCTTAATATGGCTATAGGTTATAGTATGTAAAATCAAGATATCCTTTCACATTTCCATGGAAATGATTGTTGTTTTTGCTGTCATTAAAGGAAAGGGGAATGTTAATATTTAAGTGACCAATAAAAACCAAATATCTTTATTTCTTGATATATACACATACACACACCCATAAACATCAATAATATCCTTAAAATATCATGTTCTTCTAATCATATTCCTTTATCACAGAAGCATACATGTTATTTTCCTAGCTATGACTCCGAAAAGGTGAAAATCTGCAGCGGAGTAGTATTTACCACAACAAGGACTAAACGATTTTGACAGGAATTAGAAGAAACATTTACTCTTTAAAATTTTCATTTAGATGGTGAAAACCTGTGTGTGCATTTGTTGTGTTAACAATGTAATGCATGGTTATGATTGGCCGTAGGAGAATGTTGTTTTAGTGGATTAATAAATGAAAAATACAATGTGGTGTAAAGTATAAACTATTACTGCTCGGACAAAGTATTTATAGGATATTTTTGCGTTGCATGGTTATGGGCGGTCTAGAAGTCGTTGTACAAGTATTACAGGGGAGAACTAATTTCTTCAAGAATAGAACATAAAAAGAAAATGGCAATATTCACCAACTTGAATATAAATTGTATACTAAATTAAGGTAATGTAAAGCAAGTACCGTGGGTGTATATGGGGTTTGTCTTTGTATCTCATTACTCTTTCTTCATTTCGTTTTCAGTTATTAATTGAAGTTGTCTGTAGTAGACCACCCCATATGTTATTGTTAGGGAAAAGGATAGTGTATCCTCCAATCAATACTGCTTTATATATATACACAGAATTTATTCCATACATGCATGAAAAGTTCCCTCTTTCTATTCCTTAAAGCTATGCAGAGCCCTTTCCTTCTTTGATCCTTTAATTTCTGCAACCAATTAGAATATCAAAAAGATGGAAACATCACAGTCTCTTTCTATTGAGAGCTTTTCATATAGTTGGTTAGTAGATTTGGGAGATTCTTTTAGAGCATCTATGGATGCATCAGATGATTATGAAACTGCTTTTGTTGAGATGGATCCTACACTTCCTCCTTCAAAGAGATTCTTTAATGTTAATCCACAAGATTTGAACTTTGATTTTCCAACTTCTGAATCTCCTTTAACTCTTGTTCATGCTGATGAACTTATCTCCAATGGTTTCTTGATGCCTCTTTTCGTCAAGAAGCCGATGAAGTTGGAAACTGATTACGATGTAATTAGTTCTGACTCCGTCCCAAATTCTCCGACATCTTCAGTCACACAGAACGAACCACATTCATCTAGGAGAGTGAATCGTTGTGTATCGTTGAGAAGATGTCGGACTTTGTCAAGGCAAATATTGTTCAAGTATTTGGATTTTTTGAGGCCTTTTTGCCAGAAAATAAGAAGATGTAGACTTGGTAGGTGCAAAAGAGGAAAGGAAGTGAAAAAGTGGGAATATTCTCCAGCAACATCTCCCAGGACAAGTGTAGCTTATTCTGTTGATAATTGGCGCAGGTCTTGTGATTCTGAAAGCTCCATTTATGAAGCAGTTCTACATTGCAAAAGAACCATTGGTATGTTTATGTTCTCTTTTTCTTTTTCATTTTAGCAGTATATAGCAGGCTAATTTAGGTATAATCTTATTATTTTATGTATATATTTTTAATTTTTTCCACATATGTATAGATAGTTTAAGTTAAAAGCAATGAGTTCAGTTAAACCAATAGAGCTTGCTCTTACATTAAAAAGATTTATTTATTGTATTCCAGATTATGATATTGTTGTTTGGTTTGTTGTGTTTCAGGTAAATAGAGAAGAGAACTGAATAATGTCATGGAGCTAAAGAACAAAGAAAGAAGATTGAGAGGTCTAAAGATGATCACATGTCACTGAATACATTGTCCCTTTCTATTGCTCTTCTCCATTCTTTAAGAATGGGATTGTGAATTTTTCGTCTTCTTGAGGAAGTAGAAAAGCTGTAAAAGGAAGAAGTGTCAGCCATGAGAAATTCTTGGAATTTTTGAAGATACGATAAATCTTCGTGATGACTCATATAATTTTGTCCTTTTTTATTTTTTTTCTCCTCTATAGAGGAAGAACAGAATTCCAACTTGGAAATTGTCTAGCTTTGTGCTTTGTAAAGTTTTATAGTAATAATATTTCTCTACATATTGTATGTCATTGTTTTCTCTCCCTCCTGCAATATCACCTTACGATCTCCTTATTAAAAACGGTACTTAAATTTAATGATAATTATACTCCTGTGAAGAAAATTGCGGATAAACATTAGTCTTGGATTTATTTTTCAGGGTATTAGTCTTGGAGTCATAATTATTGTGATTATGCTTTCATTGAGCCAAAGGTTTGTTGGAAATTAAATAACTTATCTATCCTCACAAGACAGCGTATACATTATCCTCCTCAGATCCCATTTGTACAATTATATTGGGTATATAGTTATTGTTGGTATTTGTTTATTCGTAAAATGATACAGTTAAATTTATACGTGGTTTTCGGACAAGTGAATTAATTTGATCATAAAATAATGAAACAATTAAAGAAATGTTCAATATTTAGCCTTGAAATGAAGATGAAATCACGAAAACCAGTAATTTCGGGGGCAGAGCTTCTGGGCACAACAGTGAAGAAACTAAAGAATAAGAAAGTAAACTTGTATAAAGCTTTTAATCAGTTATACCATAAGTTTTCTAGAAAAGTCATGTCAATTCCAATGATAACAAAGCTCACTATTTATAGCTATGTCCAGGGAACAAGGTCCTAGGATCATGCCCTTCTTTAATGTCAATTATAAGAGTCATTGATAAAGGTGTAAAAGGGAGCATAAATGACAAATTCTCTATAACGGGCATTGCACTAAATGCTGTGGAATGTTCTTCATTAAATGCTACCGATCGAAGGCATTTGTTGCATCTTTACAGGTGTCATTCTTTCCGGTGACAAATGGGATAATTGCCTTTGGTTCTAACTACCCCATGCTTTAACTTCCACACGTTTAATTCCATTTCCAATTTGGATATAAAAGTCAAGTTCAATCATCGAAAGTGAGATCTCTTTTAGTCCGGTCTTCTTGTGTCACTCTCTTAAGTGGCAACTTAGCATAGCGTATTATACCGTATACGGATAGTCCCCTGCATTTTGATGACATAACTTTGTGTCACCAGAAAATTGGTAGAAATACTCTTTTTGGTGAGAATTACTATGATTCCTTTTGAAAAGCTTCTGACTGTTGATTAGGCGCACACCTCTCCAAATTTAATGCCCCAAACATGCGTTATCCCACGATTAAACATAGCTTTCATCGGTTATCGAGGTGATCCCGGTCACTAACTTAGCCATATAAATCTTTACTTATACGCATTAATCTTCTTCACTCATACTCCATAACTCTCCAAACTTCCTAAAACTTTCTTTATTGTTCTTCAACCTTTCTTTAACTTCCTTCAAATGAATAAGCTTTTCCTAAATCTATAACGTGTAATGGCTTCTTCTTCAAAGAACACCAGCTCTTCAAAGTGCAAGAGCAAAGCCAAGGACGCTGCTCCTCCAACAGCGGGCACCATTATCCCTAGAAGTCTTGTTATAACAAAAGACTTCGAAGAGAAATACCCTTCGGCTAACCCTCGCATCTAGGCCGTCGGTAGATACCCTTCTTCTATCTGTACTTCCAGAATTTCTGATGTGAAAGAACATTGTCGTTGCCAAGATTTAGATATTTATCGCTCCTGATCTAGAGCGAGTAACCTTATCCAAGGAGGGTTTTATATACTTTTACACGTATCCCTTTACTTGATGAGCATTTTCTTTGAGTGGAGAGCTTGACTCCGTTATTGTGGAGTTCTGCCTCCGGTATCAGGTGTGTTTGGCACAAGTAAGTCCTTCTGTGTGGAGGACGATTGCTTGTCTTCGACGTTTGTGCCAAGAGACAGGAGAGGAGTTATTTTTAGCTCATGTGATGAATCTCTATTCCTCCAAAGTCTTCTGTGAGGTAATAATAAACTTCAGCAATCACGACTACTGTGCTCTATTATCTAACATGGATGATGATAGCAACCGTACGTGGATGCAACGGTTCGTAGCACTTTCCACCAATGATATCATTCCAACAACGGCTTCATCCTTTCCGGAATCATGGAACCGCACTCGTAAGCTCCTTGTTAAATATTTCTTTCATTAAATTTTTTTTATATCCGTATTGATCCTTTGTCCTTCGCATGTTTCAGCAACTTGATTGGTTCCACCTAGGATTGAAGGCTTGAACCTGTGAGTCAAGAAAATCTTGGATTTTACTACGTCCGAAACCCGCATGTGGAGAGAACAGGCCCTCAGATACAGGTGGAAGGCCAAAAATCATGGTAACTTAGACTCGTCTTGTTTCTGCTTTTTATGTGAGGAAATTGATTGATCCTTTCTCCTTTTTTTTCTTCTGAAATTAGGTCTATCAGCGGGCTTGGTTTTCATTACGAGGATGATGTTTTGGTTGATCCTGATGATATGGCAAGTCTGCTTCAGGAGGCGCTTACACGAACAGGTGTCTTCGGGCCTGCTTCAGATAGAAATGTTTATTCATGGAGTTTCCGGCCGGAGAACAAGAAACAAAAAATAAGGCGTTCCTCCACGATCGGGGGAAAGAATAAAAGGGCGAAGAACACCGCCCTCGAGTCATCTCAAAAAATCTTGGTGACGAGCTTTTCTCCTGGGCCAGCCATCGACACTGTGATAATTGACGATGATGGAAAATCTAGTAATGAGGGAGGAAGCGAGGATGATGTCTCAGTGTTTTAGGGGGAGTTTGATATGGTAGAAAATACCAATTGTCGTTGCTCGATCCCAGTTGCTGCACCCGATACCGCGAGGTCGAGTACCGGGCCCTTGCCGCCTTTGGTTGATTAGCAACTAGCAACCGGCACTGTAGTTGTTGCAGCTGCGTTGACTCCATCAGCTCCATCACCTTCTTCACCCATTCTTCTATCAGCAACTGCTACATTATTTTCATTATCTGTATTTGGCCGAGAAGGAGGTGTTCCTCTTCCCCAGTCCATAGTTCATGGGAATTTTGGAAAACATTATGCATGCCCCTCTGAAGATCTGCAAAAGAGGAGGAATGTTACTCTCTCAGTCTCTGCCAGATGCAACTTACAATCCCAACCGATAGAACTTTCTAATTTTGGAAAAAGATACTGACTCTCTTGAAAGAGTTCTTATTGAACAATGCCATGCACAACGCCGCAACGATACATTATTTACTTCCTTTGTTATTTCTTTTATTTTTGCCTAAAAATATCCTGGGTTTTCCTTTGTTGCTTTGTAGGCCAATTTTTTGCTTCTGAAGGCCTCCAACGGTTGATCCAGGAAAAGGAAAAATTACCATCACATGGGATCAACTTTTGGCCAAGCGGGAGGAAATGACCGCTTGCCTCTCAGAACTGGAAGCCAAAGCTGTTGAGGCCATTATATTGGAGGCTTGTTTGCAACAAAGCAAGCAAGGAATGGTAATCCTTAGCAAAGAGATTGGCCTACTGAGGGTTAAATGATGAAGTCAGGGCCAAATGGGCTGAAGTCCATAATGTCATTCTTGCTGCAACCGAACATGAGGCTGCTTCTGCTGAGAGATTGACCAACTTGGAAGCAACCTTGAACTCCAAAATTAAAGAGCTTCAACTGTAGGGGTGAAACACGCCAAGTTGGAGGAGAAGTATAAGTAGACTATCGAGCATAATAGGCTCTTTAGCTCAAAAGATCATGAGCGTGATGTTAGCTTCCAGTCTGTTAGATCCGCCCGAAAAACCTTTTTTCCGAAGTAACCCAACTTAAAGAAGAACTTAAGCACCGAGTGGGTTCCCTCGTTGTTGAGAAAACTTATGTTATGTACAGCATGAGGAGAAAAACCTTGGAAGAGGACAAAGCTGGTATCGTTGACTTTAATGCTAAAATTGCTAAGGTGCGTGAGCTTGAGTTAGCTGCTAAAAGTGGTCTCCCGACAGAGCCTGATGCCTCTGGTTCTTCTGGTTCCGGTACTAATACTCCGGTAACTGGAGAGGAAACAGAAGGCGAAGATATTGAAGGCTCAATTGATGAAGGACAAAATATTTGGCAATCGACGGTTTCACCCACTTCCCGGGGACGCGGACACTTCTCTTCCTCTGAGTTCCGGAGATGTAGTGGTTTAGCCTTTTTTTCTTCAACTTTTGTATCCGTGCCACTTTGACATGTTATTGTAAGTAAAGACATCTTTTTTCTAAAGATTGTTTGAGTCTTTCTTTTGTTTGAACATTTATGCAAATTTTGCACTTCCCTTTTTTCTTTTGTCTTAGTGGTTTGCGCAAGTTTTACTGTTTGCATCTTATTACCTAAAACTTTGGGTGTATTTTTCCACAAAATCATTTTGATTCTGCGCATAAGTTCTTCCGAAATCAACCCTTTAATGTGAGGGTTATGAGAGGGCCTTCTTACGTTTACGGTTCTCTTGAAGAGGACGTTTCTTGTCATTACGGCACATTTGAAGTACGTTTTTAACTTTCAAATGAGAAAAATAATTCATTTATTAGGCAAGAAAAAAGATGAGAAATAAAAGGACTTTATTTTATTCCTTCCATTTTTTAAAAATACATAAGTATTCGTTAGATTAAAGAGAAATCGCCATTTCTTGTGGCTAATTCGTACAACTTATTTCTATGGGGTTGGCCGTGAAGTCCCCGGTCCCAGTGACACAATTATGTTTTCGGTTTTCATGTTCTAGTCGACGTGGCAGTCATTGTTACTGCATTCTCATATCATTCCCCATTGGAACACTGGGAATCTTGCACCTCGAGGATCCTACTAATGAATTGATAGAAAATCTTTTACTCGGTAACAAACTTCGCTTTCCATTAGGAATTTATGCTATCAAGCAAAATAATATCTAACAATTCTGTAGTGGTTTTCCCTTGTGAATGGTCGGTAACCTTTGCTTGATAGCAAACTTATTTTCCCGATGGGAATTTTGCTATCGAGCCAAAGATTATCTAACTGCCCAAAGTGTTTCTTTGCTTGTTTGCCTTGTTATTAAAGGTCTTATTGCTTCCATTGATACTTTCTTCGTAATATGATTTCTTATGCTAGCTCATTAAAAACCTTGCTAGAAAAACCCAATTGGGACAAAAATTGGACGAAGGAGAAAAGAATGCAGCATATACTTTCAGTACATATGATTCTTGTTAGCAATAATATCGCTTGAGGTGTGCTACATTCCAATTTCTTGGAAACTTTTATCCATTCTGATTCTTTAACTCATACGAACCTTTCCTGATGACAGCTAAAATCCGGTAGAGGCCTCCCCAAGTTGTGCCCATTATCTTGTGTTATCTCTTCTGGTATTCCAAACCTGCAGATTATGTTTTCCCACAAGAAATCCACCACTTCGCCTTCACTGATCTTCTGATAAGGACCTACTTCCACCTGCTTAGAAAAATAGTCACTTAAAATTAATATAAATCCTACCTTATCAGGAGCCTGTGGTAGTGGTCGGACAATGCCATCCCCCATTTCATGAATTTCCACAGACATAGAACTGAGAGCAGTGGTTCTGCAGTTAATGTAGCAACATTGTGTAGCATTGTCACTTATCATATTTTTGTATGAAATCTTTGGTGTTTTGTTATGTGCGGGGCCAATAATATCCTGCCCTTACCAGCCTTAACACTAAAGAATTTGCACCTGAATGGTTTTCTTATATCCCTTTGTATAATTCACGCATAACGTAATTAGTTTCAGATTCTCCCAAACATCGGGCTGGCGGGCCTTGAAAATATTTTCTGTACAACTGACCTCCTTTGAAGTAATACTTTGTTGCTTTGACATGCAGAGCCCAAGATGCTAAGGAATCTTCTGGCAATTTTCCGTGTTTGAGATAATCGATGGTCTCATTCCTCTAGTCCCAGACCAAAATAGTCGTATTTACCTCGTAATAAATATCTGCATACATGATCGAGTTCATCAATTGTACTACCATCGTGTATTCTGATCCTTTCATTTTAGTTGATGAACCGAGGTTAGCTAGTAATCTCCTTCTGCATTTTCTTTCCTCGGAATATGGGTAATCGACCACTCCCAAAAACGAGCCAATAGAGCCTGGACCTTTATCACGTATTCTTTCATGCGCTCCTCTTTGGTTTCGAAGATCCTGCCGATTTGATTTACCACTAGCTGTGAGTCGTAATTAATTTCCATGACTTCAGGATCTAGTCATCGGGCCACTTCAACTACTGCAATCAAAACCTCATACTCTGTTTCATTGTTAGTTAAATGGACCGTTCTGATGGCTTTCCTTACGGTTTCTCCCGAAGGCATGGTTAATACTATACAAAGCCCAAACCCTTTTACATTGGAGGCTCCGTCCATTAATAAGGTCCAACATCCTGATGTTGATTCTAACACCATTACTGCCTATCTGGGTTCTAGAGGCGGTAATCCGTGACTGAAATCAGCCACAAAGTGAGACAAGACTTGTGAATTAATCGCAGTCCTTGGTTTATAATCTATGTCGAATTCACTCATTTCAACAGCCCATTTGGAAAACCTACCCGAGAGTTCAGGCTTGTGAAAGATGTTCAGCAGATGAAATATGGTCACCACGGCTATCGGGTGATATTGAAAGTAATGCCTCAACTTTAAGCAACAACTACTAGAGCTAAAGCCAGCTTCTCCATGACATATTAAAATTTAATTAACGTAATAAGTGGGATATTGCATACCTTCATCCTCATGGACTAAAATTGCATTAACCGCTACTTTCGATACTGCAAGGTAGACCAACAGTGCTTCACCTTCCTTTGGTTTCAAAAGTAACGGAGGGCTTGACAAGTGTCTTTTCAATCTCTTAAAGCCTGCTGGTACACTAGGATCCATTCGAAGTTATTTTCTTTTTTGAGCAGTGCGAAGAAACGATGGCATTTATCAAACAACTAGGAAATAAGCTTTCTTAAAGAGGCTAATCTTCTCGTGAGCCTTGGACTTTTTCATGCTTGACAGCTGGTCCAGGATGTCTTCGATGGCCTTGTTCTTAACGGGGTTTACTTTAATCCCCTTTCGTGATACCAGAAATCCGAGGAATATACCAGAGTTGACTTCGAACTAGTATTTCTCGGGGCAAAGCTTTATGCTATGCATTCTTAGGATATCAAAGGTTCCTTGCAAATGCTTAAGGTGCTCACCGACATTCAAAGACATAACAAACATATAGTCTATATAACCTTCCATAATTTTCCCTATTTGTTTTTCAAATATCTTGTTTACGAGCCACTGATAAGTGGCTCCGGCATTCTTCAACCTGAAGGGCTTCACTTTTCAAACAATGCAACCTGCTCGAGCTTTTTCGCCGCGGATTTTGTTGCATCCGTCTCTTCTGGTACCTGGAAATACCTTGGCACCAGATAAGATTTTGACAGTTCTACCCCCTGGTTAACCTCATTCGATTCGAGGGTGGGCACTGGTTCCTATAGATGCTATACCACATGCTTCTTCCCTTTGCTACTGGAGATCAAAATCACATTCAAATCCTTTGTCACTGATTGGTAGCCCTTTATCTGTCTAATTCCTTCGGACGTTTGAAATTTCTACAACTTGATGATATGTTGATGGTACAACTCTCATCTCGTGCAGCCATGTTCTTCCCAGAATAATAATACATCCCATATCACCATCCACAACTTCAAAGAGAGACATTTTCATCACTCCTTTAGCATTCATGGGAAACAAAATCTCTTCTTAGGTTTCACGCTCGTGAGGTTTAATACGGCGAGGTGTTTAGTGGCCATAATGATGCTTCCGGTGAGTTTAGCCTGCTCCAATACTCTTTATTGTATGATAATAGGCGAACTTTCTGGATCCACTAGGACACATTTGTTTTTAAAATCTAGCACATTTAACGAAATTACCAATGCATCGTTGTGCGGTAATAATAGTTCGTTTGCATCCAATAATGCTATATTGTGGTCCGGGCGTATCCCGGAACCAGCCTGGGACAACGAGTCCATATGGGCTTTAGGTTAAACGGGCTGGCCCGTATGGTCCGGTACCAAGTGGTCCTAGGAGCCCACTGTAGGCCACTCTAGCATGGAGAAACTGCGAGCCCGGGACCGTTTAGCCTGGAACCGGCTGGTGGGCCTGGGACGATTCAACCGACCTAACAAGCCCAACAATTATGTTTTTAATTTATTATAAAAAATTGGCCAACGGTTGGAAGTTTAAAATCTAGCTTTTGGCCTGCCAATTTAGCCGTTTGGCTTTTTAAAAAATAGCCATTTGCCCCACAAATATTGTTTTAGCCCCGAACTTTTTATAATTATATTTTTTCCCTATTCTCAACTATAAATAACCCCTCATTCTTTCATTTTTACTCATAAAAACATAAATCTCTCTCAATCACTCTGTAATTTTCTTCTATAATTACTTACTTTATTATTACAATTTGTAAAAAATTGTGACATTGGTGAATTGAAGTATTCAAGTCTTCAAGTTTTCAACGATATTCAATTTTCAAGAAGTTGGTCATCAATTTGGTAAACTCGTTCCAACTCATAAGTTTTAATATTATAGTTTTGTTTGTTTTGTTTGTATAATTATAATTAGTATGACTTTTTCTTTGAAAAATATGTTTGGTGGTAAGGAAAAATTAAAATGGGTGAATCTAGTGGCCAAGCTACTATTCCTCCCCTAGCTCCCCGACCCAGACGTGCTACCCGTCCTCCTCCACCTATTATTCTTGATAGTGATAGCCCTTGTTTTTAATTTACTGATAGTCAACTTTGTCATGATATTGCACAGGGTCAACAATTAAATGATGAATATATGAATGCTCTTTATGGTAACCAAACTATTGATGAAAATGATGAGGAAAATGATGATTTAGATGAAACACAATTGGATTTAGATGATACATCTACTAGTCCTGTTATTAACCCAACTGATAATAATCTAAATGATGCCCCGCCTGGCCCTCTTGTAGTAACCCCTACTTTTAATAGACAACATTGTAGACAGTGTGAACATCTCTTGGTTGGCACTTTTTTAATCAACTAATCAAAATAAGGCTAAGTGTAAAACTTGTGGGACTTTGATGGCTGATAAATTTACTAGAGATCGTAGCGATACAGGTACTTTGACTAGTCACATAAAGACACACCTTAAAAATAAAGCTAGATTTTCAAATGAAAGTTGCGCAAGAGTGGACAAGTGTAGGTACTCAGGTTAACCCTTGTACCAGGTCAAATCTAGTTCAACCGTAAATTAACACTGTTACCGGTGCATTTTATATTACAATCCAAATAAAGATCGTGAAGAATTGGCAAAAATGGTTACTGTTATGTGTTTACCCTATATTTTCCTTCTAACCCTCATTTTGTGCATTACATTAAAAGAGTTTTTAAACTTACTTATAAAGGGCAGCCTCGCGCAACCGTATTTGTAAATATAAACATGAATATGAATAATATTTGCACTATTTATTTACTCATATAAATTATCGCATTGCTATTACTACTGATATTGGTAGAAATGGTAATGACTATGATTATCTTACTGCTACCACTCATTGGATTGATGAGGAATAGAAAATACAAAAGCGCATTATTGCTCGTAGAATAATTAATTCACGTCACACAGATAAGTTTATTGCTAACACAGTTGCAGATATTTGTAGATATTTTTGCATTGGAGATAAAATAATGTCAGTTTCAATGGATAATGCTTCTAGTAACACTAATTTTATAGGCTTGCTTAAAACTACACTAAATCCTGCATTTAATAATATTTTTTTGTTAGATGTAATTTGTTATATTTATCATTTAATCGTCGGTGATGGTATAAAAATTTTAAATGTTGAAATTGAAAAGGTTGAAATGGCTCTTAATTGACTTTATTATTGAAACTGTAGAAGTAAACTTAGAGAATATTTTAAAAAATATGATGAATTTGGTCTTAGAGAAAGAAAGGTTCCTAAATCTTGTCCGACTAGATGGAATTACACGTGTGAAAGTTTGGTTGTTGTATAAATAAACATAACGTTTAATGCTCGTGTTGGCAGTGATGATGATGATGATGATAAGCACCTTACAAATCAGGATTGGACTAATGTTAAAATTCTTGTAGAATTTTTTGAACAATTTCATGTTGCAACAAATGAATCATCTGAGCAATATTATCCTATTATTTCTAACTGTTTAGTTTATATTGCAGCACTTACAGATTTGTTTACTCAATTTTCAGAGAGTAGGATAAGTTATCAACGTGCTATTAATTATATGAAAGATAAGTTTAAAATTTTTTTTTCCCTATCTCCCTATTTTTGGTGTTGCTGCCATGTTAAATTCTACCATGAAATTAGGTGGTCCTCACTTTTAGTATACAAATATTTATAAGGCTTTATCATTTTCAGGTGAGGAATTTGCTACACTTTCAGATGCAAAAGCCTCAATTAAAAAAAAATGCTCAAACAATTTATAATGCTTATCAATTTACCTTAAATCATGCTAGACCAAATGTTCCAACTCCTACTTCATATAGTTTGTAATTATCTAAGAGAACTACCAGCCTAAAAGCACTTAGTTATTGGACATATTTCAGGGCTTCTCAAGGTGATAATATTGGTGATAGTTCACAATTAAATGAGCTTCAAGTTTATTTGTCGCAGAGACTTGAAAAAGAGAATCTCGACTACTCCTTTGATGTTTTCGAATGGTGGAAGGACAAAGAAAAATACTATCCGGTTCTTTCAAGGATGGATAGAGATACTTTAAGTATTCAAGCTTCAGCAATGGCATCGGAAAGCGATTTCAGTCAAGCGAGACTTCAAATCGGTGATCATAGAGTGTCTATGAGGAAGAGTTTGGAAAAATCAATACTCTTCAGAGATTAGATCCGTTTGGAGAGAAGAAATTTTGAACTTGCTGAATTACAACCAGAGATAGACGGAGCTTATGAAGAAATGCTAGCAGAACTAGCTGAGGATGTTGCTTCGTCCGGAAGCGGTGATAAACAAGTTTCTTTTCCGCCACCACCAATGGAAATTTCTCCGAACCTAGAAGGATTTTTGAAATTTGTTAGAGATAATATGTAGACTAATATGTAACTTGTATTTTGGCACATTTTCAATAATTTTTTTCCTTTTAATGGTGGTATTAGTACCTTGTTGTTCTCATTCCATTGGGGGGAGGAAGACTAAGAAAGATATTTCCATTTTTATTAATCTCGTAATAATAAAAATTATAAGGAATTCCCGTGAATATTTCTTTATAATTTTTTTGTGTTTAAATTTGAATTAGAAGATTTAAGTCATAATTATATTATATAATTTACAAAAAATTGCCTTAGATAAAAAAAATTTAAAAACAAAATAGCCCGGAACACATAGGCCCATTTAGGTCCATGGTCCCGATCCACTTAGCTCAGGATCATGTGGCTTTAGGCCCACAGTGGGACGATTCCACTCTCCACGACTGTTAAACCTGGGACCATTTGGATCAGGATTGCTTGGGCCCAGCCAGCCAGAGCCCGAGACCGTCTGGACCAGCCTATTTAGGCCTAGGACTGGACCACAATACAGCCTTATCGTCCTCCTCCGTGGAAATGATGTCATCTTCCATGACTTCATAGAGTCTCTTGCTATGGGTTATTGATACTTCCGTCTTTTTTCTTACCAAGAAGGTGATCCCGTTGATCTCGTCCCCCCCCCCCCCTCCGACGATCATGTTGATCACCTGGAGTATGGGATTTTCTCTTGCTTTCGACTGTTCTACGTTATCCCACTTGCAACTGCAGATGTTCTTGGCCCGACCACTTATGAATTCTCTAAGATGGCCATTCTTCAATAGTTTTGCCACTTCTTGCCGGGGATGTGGATAGTCCCCATTCCAGTGGCTATTCATCCCGTGGTATTCACAATGCAAGTTGGGATCCCTCTGGATGGGATCAGATCTCATAGATGATACTAACTTTACTACACTAACATTGAAATTGTATTCTGAAAGTCTAGGTTAGGAAGGATCCTGTAAACCTAGTGCTTCTTCGTCCAACAACGACTTATTGTTCCAAACGCAATTAGTATTTCTGTTTGTAGCAAACCTGTCTACTGACCGGAAGCCTCTTCCACGGAATTCGGTATGTTCTTAGGGATAAAAATAGCACCTCGAAGACCATCCGTCCATGTGGAAATTTTCTTTTGATTTTTCCATATTCTTTTCCTGTCTTTTTGCCGACGACGTGAAGACAACCTGATCATCTTCAATCCTTATTTGTCATTGCTTGCAACTCAAGAAAGATTTTATTTAATTTTTCAAAAGCGTCTAAACGTTTTGGATTTAGGCCCTTGGTGAATGCTTTTGCCGCTCACTCGTCCGGAACAGCCGTGAGCAATATCCTCTCCTTTTGGAACCTGGCAACGAACTCTCGCAGCAACTGGGATTCTGCTTATGCAATTCTGAATCTGTTGTCATGTCGAGCCTTCGCCTTTCTGGCCCCAACATGAGCCTTAATAAAAGAATCTGCAAGCATCTCAAAGGAATCTATGGAATGCTCAGTTAACAACGAATACCACGTGAACGCTACTCTCCAAATCTTTTCAGCAGAACATATTCAATCTCATGATGAGTTAATGCCTTCCCCTTCACCGCCATTGTATACGTGGTAATATGTTCTTTAGGGTCTGAAGTTCCATCATACTTTGGCATGTCGGCCATTTAAAACCGTCAAGATTAATTCTAGTGTCGCGCTTGTTTTGTACGGTAACTGAGTATATTTCTTTGAGTCCAGACCTTTTAGCACCGGTGGTATGCTCGTAATTTGGTTTATGCGGGAATTCACTTATCTCATAAACTGTTAGATTTCATTATTGAAGGGATCGTTTTTGCTATTGAGGCCAAATTCATTCCCCCAGCCGTATCAGAACCAAACTCGCCCCTCAGGGTGTTATTGTCGACCCTGTGCATTGTTTGATTTGCGGAAGCACTAGAATGAACTGGATCTTGTCTATTTGCATTATTGGAAGGGCCCCAAAAATGTCTGCTTCAACTTTGTCATAATCATATCCTACCGTGTGAGGTGACCTAGAATGATCGCTTGTTGCTCTTGTAGGATCCTTAATGCATCAACAACTTTCTCCTTTCATCATCATCATGAGTTGCCTCCCGAACACGCACGTGTACAATATGTCGTGGACCTGTGTGACATCGTTCAACTCATTGTGGGTGTCACTGATTGAATCCTCGAAATGAGGCCAGTCTTCTCGAACCTCAGGATTGTGTATGTTGTTAACACCGCTATCCGACATTTTTATGATTTTTGTTAAGACAAATAATCAAAACATGTAAGTGAAAGAAGCAAGGATCAACTTAATGATGCGGTTGTATAGGCCTCATGATGTTGAATTTATACGTGGTTCATAGACAAGTAAATTAATTTAATCCTGAAATAATGAAATAACTAAAGAAACGTGCAATGCTTAGCCTTGAAATGAAGATGAAATCACGAAAAACAGTTATTCCGAGGGCAAAGCTTCCAAGCACAATAGTGATACAACTAAAGAACAAGAAAGTGAACTTGTATAAGCTTTTTATCAGTTATAGCATAAGTTTCTTAGAAAAGTCTTGTCATTTACAATTATAATAGAGCTCACTGTTTATAGTTACGTCTAGGGAACATGTATTAGGATATTGTCTTTCTTTATTGTCATTTATGAGGGCTATTGATGAAGGTCTTATTAGTAAGCTGTATTTATAAAATAATTTTGGAAATATAAATGAACATAGACAGAAATGAACAACAAAGTAACATAGAACCAATTCGAGCCCACTGAATTCACAGTGTTTCCTTAAGGAATTTAATCCCCTCCTAATACCCAAGGTTATGGATTATTTCCTCCCAGGATAGAACGAATTGCACACTGGTATAGTGGTATTTCAAACCCCAGTTTTCAGCGAATGCAAAGTTTGGTAGCAAATCACACTTACTATGGCTTTGTTTGATGTTTAAATTATGCATAAGAAGGAGAAGAAACTCAGAAAATCGTATAAAAATTCAGAGAGGAAGGACTGCAATTTATAGCCAACGTTGAGTTCTTACTGAAGAGGAGACTGCCAAGGCTAATTTGTAGTGCAGTGAGCTATTAAGAGACTAACTCACCACCACTCATTTTCCCATGGTGGAGCATGCACCAGGCTGTTATGGAGCAAGCATTTAGCCATGGTGGGAGGAGCACTAAGCTACTATTGGAACTAGTGGGACAAATACACGGATTGGAATATGTCCGTTAGAAACGCGGTATATTACGTTACTATTTACTATTAATAAGTAAATGTGGTCCAAAAAATTAATCAATCAATCGATTATTTAAACAAATTCAAATATGTACTCGAATCTGAAGTCGAATCCGAAGCCGAAGCCGAGCCGTGCGAGCGACGACGACGGTGCGAGGCTTGCCTTCTTCTTAACTCTTTAAGAGCAACAAGAAGAGTAATTGTATATATACCCACCAAAAACCTTTTCCTCTTCTAATATGGGACAATGTCTTATTGTCAAGAGGGGGAAACTTAAAATTTTACTCAAAATTTCATTTTCCCTCCATTTCCCATTCACCCTCTTTTTTATACTTTTATCTTAAAAACCTCAACAATCCCCCACATGAATGGAGAGTGGCTATCTCACAAAAGTATGCATGAAAAAATGCATGATTCGCAGGCAAGGATTAATCGCATCTGGATAAGTAGGTTTTCCCTTTGACTTTCTGTAGTGAACTTATGTCGGATATACTCGATCAATCGGTAGATTTGATATCTTTGAACTGTCGATCATTGGTGTCTACCTAGACAACCATAAGTTACACAATCTATCATTAACTGTCTTTTGTTCTCATTGTTGTATTCATTTCAGCCATGAACACCGCATAGTTTCATAAATGCGCAGAGAATTGGCCTTACAAAATTCTCATTGAAACGACTAATCCTTTTCACTTACATAGGTGATTCCTAAACGTTTCATCCCGTAGATACACTCTTTTGATATACCCCACATCAAATTTAGAAATTATTAAAAAGCCTTAATATTTTATCCTTGGTATTGAACATTGTCTCTTCATGAGAATGGACTAAAATTTTAGTTGACAATGTTGAACCGTCATTAATGACTTTGTTTGATCTCCTAGATCTTGGGATCTCCAGTCTTTTAGGTAGAGTTACCGCCACAATGACTTATTCCTGGACATACTCCCATTACCCTCGATGATTTCTCAACTACCTCTCTAGTTAGGCCTTTTGTAAGTGGATCCGACACATTATCACTTGACTTTATATAATCAATCGTGATAATTCATCTAGAGAGTAATTGCTTAACGGTTTTATGCCTTCGTTGTATAGGTCGAGATTTACCATTATACATAACGCTCTCAGCCCTTCCAATTGCCGCTTGACTATCACAATATATGCATATTGGTGCCCACGGTTTGGTCCAAAATGAAATATCTTCCAAGAAATTAAGGAGCCATTCACTTTATTCACCGGCTTTATCTAAGGCTATGAATTCAGCCTCCATTGTAGAGTGGGCAATACAAGTTCGTTTGGATGACTTCCAAGATACTGCTCCTCTATCAATAGTGAATGTATATCCGCTTGTGGACTTGGAATCAGTTGATCCTGTGATCCAATTTGCTTCACAGTATCCCTCAATGACATCAAGATATTTAATATAGTGCAAAGAAAAGTCCTATGTATGTACTAAATACCCTAAAACTCGTTCATTGCCACCCAATGAGATTGGCCTGGATTGCTCATATATCGACTCAATTTACTAATAGAACAACTATATCTGGTCGTGTGCAATTCATGATGTACATTAAACAACCCAACACACGAGCATAATCCAATTGTGATATGATTTGGCCTTTGTTCTTTGCTAACGCAAGATTCACATCAATTGGAGTCTTTGCAACTTTAAAGCCCAAGTGCTTGAATTTTTCAAGTACTGTGTTAATGTAGTCAGATTGTGATAATGCCAGACCTTGAGAAGTCATATGGATCTTAATTCCCAAAATTAAATCAGCAACTCCCAAGTTGTTGATATCAAACTTGCCAGTTAGCATGTGCTTAGTCACATTTTTGTTGGCAATGTCATTACTCATTACCAGTATATCATCCACATATAAACAAACAGTGACTATGTGATTTGGAACCTTTTTAATGTACGCACATTTATCATATTTATCTATTTTAAAATCGTTTGATAATATTATTTTGTATAATTTCGTGTGTTATTGTTTGGGTGCTTGTTTTAGTCCGTAAAGTGACTTAACAAGTCTACATACCTTTTTTTTTACCTGGAACCACAAACCCTTCAGGTTATTCCATGTAAATTTCCTCCTCCAACTCTCCATTTAAGAAGGCTTTCTTAACATCTATTTAATGAATTTCAAGACCATAAACTGCAGCTAACACTACTAACATTCGTATGGACATGATTCTTGTAACTAGAGAGTATGTCTCGAAATAGTCAAGACCTTCTTGTTGGCTTATACCCTTTGACCACAAGTCTTGCTTTGAATTTGTCAATAGTGCCATCGTCTTTCATCTTTCTCTTAAAGATCCATTTAGAACCCAACAATTTATTTCCAGGGGGAAGATCAACAAATTTCCATGTATGGTTGTTCAATATGGATTCTATTTCACTATTGACTGCGTCTTTCTAAAACAATAATTCCGAAGAAGACATAGCTTCTTTAAATGTCTGAGGCTCATTTTCCAATAAGAAAGTCAGAAAATCTAGTCTAAATAAAGTGGATGTTCTTTGACGTTTACTATGTGTTGGATCGTCCTGATTAAGTGTACTTTCATTTATTTCTTCCCGAGGTTGTTTAGATCTTTCACCAATCGATTCACATTCCTTTTTAT